>JASGLE010000009.1:2060000-3555000 GCA_030179965.1 Cyperus esculentus | reverse complement strand
TATGTATCTCTTCAGGTTTTCGCGACTTGGGAATTATATGTTCATCCCGGGGACTATGTGTCCCTTCAAGTCATAATCATCGATCGGGTGGGAAACATGATTTCGTGATCACCATAGTCGATGTCCTAGATCGAAAGATCAGAAGCAATAAGCCTATCTACGATCGAGGTGCCAATCTTATAGTCTCACTCCTGGCCACTACTTAGTGGGAGGTATGATCGACTATTGATTGGAGGAGAACCTAGGACTGACTTTGCTAGTCCCGGGGAGCTTTGCGTCCCTTGAGGTTTTCCTAATCGGAGAACGTGACGTTCCTGTCTTTTATCGTTTCTACCGATTCTTGAATGATGAGCCAATAACCGTAGGCCTGCCCGACACTCAAGCGCTCACTAAATTCGAACCTGGATATGGTCCTTACTATGGATTCGAAAAATCGTTTTGACAAAAAGAGAGAGCATGAAATTTACCCAGATATTCATAAAAAAAGGGTTTCAAAGTGCTTGGATGTGGCCCTTTTTATTTATGCACTTTTAAATCTGAAATTCAAGAAGAAGATGTTCTTGTGAAATTCAAATTGTAATGAAATTCCAAATGTTTGTGCCGATGTGAAAACAATGGAATAAAGAGGAAGGCGTAGACTTTTTTATTTTGAAACTTTGTCTTTTTGCCGCTTTTAATTTCAAAATATATACAATTCCTATGTTTACGTAACAAAGAAACTCGTAGAGGACCTAAGACTTTGTTTATTTAAAACTTTCATCTTTTTCATTTTTGGTCGCTAAAATATAAAGCGTGCTCACATGAATCACAAAATTCTCAAATATGTTTTAATGAGAAAAATATGTACATAATGACAAAAGTATATACAATGTCATATGTCAAAGTGTTATAGCTATTTACACACTTTATTCGTACACTTTTAAGCAAAACTTCAAAAAAAGTGTTTTTATATTTTCACTTTTAAATCTATAAAGCGATCATATAAGCATAAAATTTCCTAAAATTTGTACAAGAAAACCAAGGAAATATTTACAAAGTGGGTGGGACTTTTATTTCTGAAAATTTACATTTTTGTCCCTTTTTAAATTTGAACCCAAATTTAAACATGAAATTTCAAACTTTGAAAATTCAAAACGTTTTTATGCACAGAAATCCTACAATTCACAAACTGATTTTGTGATTTTTGGAGTTCGGGAACTATTTTTAGAATTGTTTTTGGTGAAATCCCGAAATAAATCAACATATTTACAATTTGGGCCAAATTTCATTATGTTCTGGGCCGGATCTGGAGATTGGTTTTGGGCCAAGTTGGGATCAGGGTCTGGGCCGAACTCAAAGGTTCATCAAAAACCGCACTTTTTCTTTCTTCTATTTCACTGGATCGATCTTGGCCGCCGGAAGTTGCTCGACAGCGGATCTCAGCGCTCGGAGCTCCGATTGACGATCGGTCAGTTGCGTTGGAATCGTGGGAGCATGCAGAACCCGTCTATGGTTGCCGATCGGGCTATGGAGGAGTGTGGGGCACTCGCATCAATCAAAGTTGAGGGCAGTAATGGCGCTTCGCTGCCAGTTCTATTCTGAACGAATTGTGTCACATTGACGATTGTTTTTTATGAAACTTGATCCTAAGCTAACTGTCTCAATGTACTTAACATGTTTGCCAATTAATTTGAAATAATTTCAATCGCATAGGGTATGAGGGTCTTGTACCAGTATACTGTTCCTGTACCAGTTGAGAACTTTGCATAATTTATCAGTCAATGAGTTTGGACACACTTTTAATCTTAATTCTGATGTACACACGACACCTATGTCATTCAAAGTCCCTTTAAATCATGTCCATCAAATATCGAATGTCGGGTTCAGTATTTCGAGCAGACGACGTCTAAACAGTACAATGCATATGCAATTAACGTCATAATTATGCAAAATGGTATGAAACAACGCAACTATGTTGTACGGACATGTTCTCTATACTACTGTAAACGTTTTGGCTTTTAAAATATCCTTAATATGACAGTTATTGTAGTGTTTAATAAAATACTCAAAAATTCCAGGAAAATACCAGAAAATGGAAAAGATTGTCAGAAATTTAATATTTTTATATGCATTTTTCTAAAACGAATTTGAAGAAGTGTAAAACACGAAACATGCTTGAAATTATACCAAGAATGCATTAAAAATGTCAAAAATATGCATTGTGAACAGAAAAAAATATGCGCTGATTTTGGCTGAAATTTCCAGAGAAGAAGCAGAAAATAGAACTGGAAGTGACCCAGCGAGGGTACTGCCTTATGATTTTTATAGGAATTTTTCTATGATGAACTAGAGAAAACTTTGTATATGAAAATTGTGTAGAAAATTATGAGGAATGCAAATAAAATATTTAAAATATGCATTAAATGAGCAGAATATGAACTATGGCAACATTTTTATGACTGGATCAGAAAACTGACAGCAGAAACAGCACTGTCTTGACATGTTTTGAATTTTTACACAAATATTTTGAAAACAAGTGGAAAAACAAATTTGACAGTAAGATAGAGTGTATTTTTGTGAACATTTTGATATCTAATTTGTATGAAATTGAGATGTCTAAAGCTAATGTTTCAATGACTTTTCAAAACAGTGACAGATTCTGGCATATTTACACAGCAGCACTTGTAAAATTCATATGATTTTTTCTACAAAGTATTTTACAAAACTTATTATATGAAGATTACTTAGAATTTAATTCTGAACATGGGAAAATTATATAAAAAATATACTGTGTTCCAAGGTTCTAAATCGCGATTATAGCGTCATCGCGGCGGGTCTTCGGAAAAGCTATCGCCGCTATAGCGTGCTATACCGGAAGCTATCGTACGTAGGGTGTCCATTAATTTTATGAATTGTATTATATTTTTGTATTAAATTTCAACATTACTAAGAATTCTAGAGCAAATAATCAAAACAAAATAATTAACAAACTAATGTTTTTGCATTAAACTAGTACAAAGTCCGAGTTGCTATTCAAAATATCTGATATAGGATTGTTTTCTATACAAAATGATCTAAACTGTCACAAGCTGTGTCATTTTCTGCACAAAAAATGTTATTTCCTGGATTCCTGCGCAAAAGAGTCATTAATCCTAAGTCATTTCCTGCACAAAAGGTCCCTAATCATATTATCAACCCTATACAAAATATCATATATATCAGGTTTTACTCTAATTTCAAGTCAAACTATATATTATTCTATAGATTCTTCAGACACTTCATTATCTATTGGCTCAGTATCAGACTTAACTGGCGGCTCATTATCCTCATCTTCTGAAAAAATATGTTATGTAGCATAGCGCGCTATTCTGGCGCTATCACGCTATGCGCTATAGCGCACGCTATTTACGCTATAGCGGAAATAGCGCAACTTGCGCAGTGTTGGCCAATAGCATCGCGTTTTGAGTCCAGAAAACGCTATAGCGCGCTATAGCGGCGCTATAGCGCGCTATTTAGAACATTGCTGTGTTCATAGATTCATGGGAAAGAGTCAGAGTTTGCTGATAAACCATGACCTATCTCAGTTTTCTGAACTTGAGAGTATTTTGGCAGCATTTCTCCTATTTAAAATAGTTGAATTGCTGTCAAAACTTACTCTTATGAATATACATTACATCTGGGACAATTTTGGCAGCATATCTCCATATAAAATGGAGATTTGTCGTCAAAATTGTCTCCAAATGAATGTAACTTCATTTCAGATTGTGAGAGGGCCATGGTTTATTGAAAATCATGAGCTCTCTTATCTCTTTGAATCTGAGATTAATTTGGCAGCATTTCCCCTATATAATATAGGTGAATTGTTGTCAAATATCACTCTTAAGAATCTATGCTTCATTTAGGATAATTTTGACAGCATTTTTCTATGTAAAATAGAAAAATGACATCAAATTTATCTCAAAATGAATGTAGATTCATATCAAGAGATGAGAAGGCCATGGTTCTTCACCAAGCTCTAACTCTCAACTCCTTGCTTCGCAAGAGAGTTCTCCTCTCTGGACACGACCAAAAGAGGGCCCATGGAGCTATGCTCACATGTATATTTGTTATATAATTCTCCCTTAGAGCAAGCTCTTAAGGGGCCCATGGCTATGCCATGTTTAATTGTGTGTGTTATTCTCCCTTGGAGCAAGCTCTCAAGGGGCCCATGGCTATGCCATGTTTGTGTGTGTGTTTTTCAAAGAAAAAAAGCAAGAAAAATTCAAGAACAATCAATAAAATGCAAACAATTGATTAGATGAACAATTTTATTTTCAGTTTTTAGCTATAAAACAGTTTTCATGAATTCAATCAAAAGAAAAAGAGAAAAAGATGCAAGAAATGTCACAATAAACAAGAAAACAGCGAGCAATAGTGAGCATGAATCATTAAAGTATGGGGAGATAGTTCATGATATTTGAACTTCTCCCTTTCATTGTAATCAAAATCAGTATCTACATGGTAGTATTACCTTCTTTTCCTATTTTCTACTATTTTTCTTTGATTTTTACAATGTTTTCAGTGGCTAAAACCTAAACCAGGGAAGGGATTGCTATAGTTGAAAGGTGGCTTGAGGAGAGATCGAGGCCAGGGAGAGAGTTCTGGTGTATGTAGAGGCTTTTTTGGGGCCTTTCTGTGTTGGAGTATGGAGCCCTTTATATAGCACTTAATTAGGGCAACAAAATAGCAGCAAACTTGGGGGCAAAGGATGCTCCACTCAGCCTTCAAATCTGCCTGGTTCCTTTCCTCCATATGACAGCCCTTGGATCGATCTGTAATCTGCTGGAAGAGTGAAAGATGCCTGGATAGGACTCAAAAAGCAAGGGTGCCTTGACTGCATGTGCTTTCATGTTGGGGACCACTGGAGCTTCTACCATCTGCTATAGGACAACCTCCCCTTGCTTCTTGCGTGTGTGTCACTTGTTTCTGAGTGTGCTCTTTCCTTGTAATGGGCTTTAATCATCTCCAAGTGTATTCTTTATAGATCCAATTAAGCCCAATTGAGTCCAACTGCCAAAGAATGCTCTATCTCAAAATAACTTAATTGATTCGGGTCAAATTAAGGCCTGTGAAGTGCAACTCCCCAATTCATGCTTATGCCCTTCAAATTGATCACCCTATACTCATCCTGGGCGATAGAATTAATCACCCACTACCTTAATTTAACCCAATTTCAATCCTAACATTGATTTCAAGCAACCACATTTTAGTGCCGAGGTGGGGCTTGGTAGTACTCATAGTCACGAGCATTGAATGATTGTTTTAAGGCTTTGAACATGATTAAGGAGTTGAGGAGATGCTATTTGAGCCTTTAATTGAATTAATTTCATTCCAAATCATTGAATCCCAATTCGAGCCCGGCAACACAGCATTCTTCTTCCTCTTTTCTCTTTCTTCGATTGGCTGCTCGACACCCATAAAAAAAAAACTCTACCGCTGTGTAGAGGGAGGAGAGACGATTCCAACGGTACCAAGAACACGTCGTGAGATGGCCGGAGCAAGGAGAACACTGCCCGAGAAGAGAGGCCAGTAGCGGCAGCGGAGTAGGCTCGGGTGGGAGGTCAGTTGGGGGAGAAAGAACTGACAAGGTGGGCCCCCCTCTTGTCAGTTTAATCTCATTGGGTCCTTTGAAACAAAAAGACGGAATTAATCTGGGCCATCGGATCTACACCCCTCTCTTACTCTGAGCCGTCAGATCCTCTGGATTAAATCATCTTGAGGATGTGGAGTGAAGCTCAAAATCTCTACCGTCCGATCTTTAATTTCGTTAACCTGAGCCGTCAGATCTTGATTTTAATTAACTTGAAGATAGCAAGCAGGGCCTAACATCTCAGGCGTTGGATCTGCTCCCTGATCAAATCTGCGCCGTCGGATTCTCTTCTATTCAGTCCAGCGAAGGGATCAAATTTATGTTATGTCTTGATTTTGGGTGCGCGTGGTTCTCATGAGCCAGAACTAGATTGGGATTACAGCAGTGAAACGGCGCATGAGAAATAGGTTTGAATGGGAATTTAGGCCTTTCTGTAATGTAACCAGCGCCTTCTCTTGTTGCTGCAGCTCTCCCCATGTGACTCTTGGTGTCGTGGGTCGTATTAAACTTTCAAACGGGTCACATCAACCCATTACACCATTTGCACACATTATATCATCATATAATCCCTTTTTTTACAATTTCACTGTAAATTCCATATCTTGAGTTCTGGTGCTCAGAAAATTATAAATAATATATCAAAATTCTCAGAATTTTATGAGGAATCTTAACATACTATAAGTTTTGACTTTCTTACAACTTCATTATTCTCCCAAATCAGACTTCCCAATCTGTTTCGAGATTTTCTACAGCAAAATTTCTTCTGCTTTCCCCTTCTTCTTTCTTCATGAATTGTGAGTTCCATAGCTGCATAATTCTCCCAATTTTTGGGTCTTTCACTCCCTTTTTTTTTATCAGCTTTCAACTCCCCTTTTTTTTTTCATTCAATTATTGAGCCTTTTGAGGGGTCAACAATTACTTATAAAAGAAAGATTAGTATGTTTTGATGCTAGTTGATGTCTCCAAAATATGCATACAATTTACTTAGTTTTGAACCTCTAAAATGACTAAAAATCATGTGCATGCATTGCATTTTGTTAGAATTTGCTTGTTTTCCCTTTTGTATTTTGTTGATGTCTCAGGTGTTTGGAGCATAATTTAGAGCATTTGGAGCTTGAGAACACCTGCACTCGGATCGACAGAGAATTAGCTCGGTCCGAGTGCCAGCTTGAAGACACCACTCGGGTCGGCAAAGGATTGGCTCAGCCCAAGTGCCCAGTCCAAGGCAAGAAGACCCACACTCGGATCGACCGCACTACATTCGGTCCGAGTGAACATAATGATTTCCAAGATTGAATTGCACTTGGTCCGACTACATCTCTACTCAGATCGAGTGCAGTCTATTTCGGCATATTTCTGGGAAATGATTTCCATGGCGCAGATGAGGAAGGTCTATTTAAGCAGAGGAGCGTGCTGCATTCTGGGGGGTTGGAATTTAGGGTTTGAAGGCTGACGGCTAGGGTGTGCTTCGGGAGGAGGCATCCGACAGTGACAACGAGTTCATCGATGACAACATTTCATCTCTTGATCTTTATTTGTTGTTGATATTTTCTATCGTTGATACTATGTCTTTGATACAATCCCAACTGTGTTTTGTTTGTTTCTTAGCCATGTCCAGCTAAGTTTCTTTAGTTCTTAGGGTATGATGACCTTCTAAACCTAGCTTTCGGTACTATATGACTTTTTATCTATTGTTTTGGTTTCTATGTGTTGAGTAGTAATTTTATCACTTTTTATCTATTGTTTTCGGTACTATGTGACTTTTTAACTAAACTTAGCTTTCGGGAATTATCCAATAATTCGTTGTTCGCTTCGCCATGAGATGAAATTCGAATTATTCGCGGATTGAAAATTGAAAAGTCACTTGTTATTAAATACTATGAACATTTCATCTAAAAAAAAAAACACTATGATCCGTCGACAATGGAAAATGAAAAAAATATAAAAAAAAAAATCTTGATTTAGAAAGAATTGTAACTTTTCCATATGCGGCAATTATAAAAATTCTGTTATTCTTGCTTTTTTCTATTATTTTCTTTTCTTCAAAATTTTAGTTTAATTAATCTTTTTAGAGTAATCTGAAATAATTTTCTAAAAGTTTGTAAGACAATTTAAATTTAAACGTGAAGACAACTAATAATCAGCTCCAATTAATTTGATCCCATGAGTTTAATTATTATTGCATAACCATAAGTGTGAGAAGTGTGTATAGCACTACAACTTGAAAAAAAAAATGCATATTATAAAATGAGGAGGGATCCAATGACACACAAAATTTGATACAAATGTTACACTAAATCATATAAATTTATAAAAAATCTTAAAAATAGAAAATCTTTCACAAACATGTTCATTTATTTATAGATCGATTGTGTTTCAAATTTCATTCAATTTGAATGTCATTTGATACTTCATCAACGACCATCAAGTTTATATAGTAATTAGAACGGTCTAAATTGAATGATTCTTGATGGAGTATCCAATGACACTAAAATTGAATAAAATTTGACATACAATCGATCTATAAGTAAATAAATATGTTTATACAAGATTTTCTATTTTTAAGATTTTTTAAAAATTTATATGATTTAGTGTAACGTTTGTGTCAAAATATTGTCGTGTCATTTGATCTCTTCTCTTATAAAATACGGTCTTGAAAATGTAAATTTTTGTATTGCATGAAAAGACACATATCTTAGAAGGAAACTATATTTTCAGTCAAAATATTGGAGGGAAGCAAATTTGCGCCAAAAATTAAAATTTTGGTAGAATAATGCGCCAAAACGAAAAATCTCGGAGACAAGTGTTGGAAATGCTTGCTACTGTGCTACATCACTACATCAGTTGCTCTCGCAATCTACTGTTGCATATAATTTTGGGAACAAATGAAATTTAGGTGGAGGTCCAGCTCACCCCTGTTGGTCAAGCCAGCAATGAATAATGGTAGAATGTAGAAATATGTGTCTAAAGTTGTATTCTATACGATGCAATTAAGGGTAATCTTTTCCTCTGAAATGTTTGGCGGGAGATCCGAATTTTCATTTGCTTCCAACCCCAAGCCATACAGAATTAAGTCTGAATATTTAATTTACCTTTTGCTTATTTTTTTTTTTCAGTAAGTGTATACAATGTTGTATAAAATTGTGATTATTGTTATTTAATTATTAATTAATTTTTCTTGTAAAAATAAATGTGTTCAGTATTAAAAAAAAACGCATTAATGAATAAGTATGACCATAAAGCAATCTTATATAAGGTTTACTTAATTTTTTATTTATGTGTTGTGAAATTCAACACAAATTATGGGATTTTTAAAAGAACTTATTTATTTTCCATAAATACTATTAATTAAGCATTTGTACTAAAGTATTATGTTTTAAACAAAATATTACAACAAACTTCAATATATGTTGCTGCGAGACAATTGATTCTTTTTCTTATAAATGATAATGCATAAATGTGTTTTCTGAATGTTGGTTGTGAGACAGATTTTTCGCTCTAAGCTTTCATGTTGTGCAATGCGTATGCTATGGTGGTCGGGTGGTTCAGATCTGTATATTTTGTCGATAGAATTGTGTTTATAGCAGGGTTTGTTTTGTTCGTCTGTACATCTTTATTGGTCTCTTTATTGTCTCTCCTTTCATTTTCACGTCTAAAAAAAAAAAATTTCCCGTTCCTCTCTTCTCCGTCAACCAGAAAAAAAAATCCCCAACAATCAAGGCCGCTGCTGCTGTTCCTGCCGGTTGCTGCTTGCTGCCCCTGCTTCCGCCGCCTGCTGTCCTCGTTGTGGAGAGGAGGAACTTGCCGGTGCCACCACTAATCCGAGCCCCACTGACCTTGCCGATGCGGATCTGAAAGCAAAGGCAGATTCAACACGCCGAGAAGCACCGACTATTCCGATCCACCACTAACCAGAAGGCACACGGGCGCCCGGTGGAGGGCGAGGGTGGCACTTGCAGAGATGATGGGTGGGGGTACTGTGATGGTGCTGATCTTGCCATCTCCGATTCGATTTTAGTGATCTTGCTCCGATCTTGCCGGTTTCGGTCTGATCATGTCGATTTTGCTGATCCTTTCGACCTCTACATGGAAAGTTTCTACATCCGATTTTAGTTATTTTCTATTGTGTTTTGCTTTATCTGTAAAGTACCAAAATTAGGGGGTTAAAGGTGGTACAGCAAAATCACTTGGGTCTTATGCACGATATTTTGTGTGTTGTTTTTTTTTTTTTTTTGATAAAGTGAATATATTCATCACCACCTCCCATTTCTTTGTAGGAGGAAAAAGTACAAAAACATACACATAATCAAAAATATTCAATCCACCATTAACTGAACTACTAAACTTTGCCTTAAACAAAATTGGCAAAGATAAATCCATATAGTAAGGAAAGTCTAAACAAGGAAATTTTCATACTGGACCCCTTAACTGATCCTTAACAAAAATTGTAGCAGCTAAAAGCTTCAGTTTGCACTAGAGTCTTCAGATTCTGAGTCTGAAATCACCACCAAGTTGTATAGAAACCCTTGCTCCATGTCCATTTTCTCACCTAACCAAAAGTTCCATATTCCAAAGATATTGTATAAAATATTCCTAAAATTATAATTTACATTACCATTAAACACCATCTTATTCCTAAATAGCCAGATCTGCCAACAAACAACAGCAAAAAGAGTTTGACAAAATAATCTATGATCAGCATTTAAAACTAATATACTCTCCCACAAATTATCAATAGAAGATAAATCCAAAATAATTCCTTTTTGATTTATAATATTAAAGCATGTCCAAAACTTTTTCACCTCAAAACAGTCTAAAAATAGATGATTTGTAGTTTCAATATACTGATTACAGAAAGGACATTGAGGCTGGACATTAATACCCCTTCTGCACAAGTTTACTTGAGTTAATAACCTATTCTTTAACAACAATCATATAAAGACTTTGACTTTAAGTGGCACCTTTGTTTTCCAAATTGTATCTTGTAATCTAAGTTCTACACCCCTACAATTCAAAAAACAGTACATGGACTGAACTGTGTATGTCCCTTTATTATCCATCTCCCAAATTACAGAATCATCAAGATCTTCCTCAAAGCAATAATCATTCAATATTCTTAAAATTTCCTCTTTTTCTCTTCTCATATTTACTGATACACCCCTAGTTAAATGCAAATTAATTCTACCCTTGTTCTAGACCTGTACTACCAACAATTTATCCTTATTTTTGGCCTTTTCATATGTTAATGGAAATCTAATTCTCAATAGAATATTATCTATCCAAACATCATTCCAAAAAGATGTATAATTACCAGACCTAACTATCTTTTTCAAACCTAAAGACACTGAAGGTAAAGTACTCATATTTTCTGTGTTGTTACTATTAATCATTCAATATTCTTAAAATTTCCTCTTTTTCTCTTCTCATATTTACTGATACACCCCTAGTTAAATGCAAATTAATTCTACCCTTGTTCTAGACCTGTACTACCAACAATTTATCCTTATTTTTGGCCTTTTCATATGTTAATGGAAATCTAATTCTCAATGGAATATTATCTATCCAAACATCATTCTAAAAAGATGTATAATTACCAGACCTAACTATCTTTTTCAAACCTAAAGACACTGAAGGTAAAGTACTCATATTTTGTGTGTTGTTACTATTAAATTCTGTTGCTTTTGATTGTTTAGATTAACAATTGGATTTGAGATCTCGGAGGGGTTAACATCCTGGTGGATCTGATCTTGGTTGGGAATTTGGATTTCGGTGCCCCATGGATGTTCGATGGTGCCAAGAAATTCTTCAGAAATTGCAAGGTATTCTTTTAGAACTCGGTTCTTTTTCCTTTATGTACAATTTTACATTGTCTCAGAACAAATTTGCTGATCAATACCAGTACGTGTTAAAATTGGTACAGTATAGTGGAAAGGAGCAGCCAAATGAATAACACATACATCAAATTTGCTGAACAAAACTAGTATGTGTTAAAACAAGACTTCAATGTTTAAAAAAGAGTTAATTTTATAATGTTCCTTGTCTAACACCAACTGAATAACTTTGGCCTTTGTTGTAACATTTTCTTTAGCACCTCATTAATCTCCAGTACATCAAATCGTCAAGATTCATCACTCATTTGCTTTTTCTTTTTTTTTTTTTTGGTTTTTTAATGTGTACAACAACAAAGAGAACTACAGTTAGTCCCAAACCAAAATTCCAATGTACCAAAAGTAACACACAGACAGAAGAAAATGAAAAGTCAAAACTGAAAAAAAAAAATTGTCTCTCTTTGTTGTCAGAACTCTACCACTAACTTTTAACAAAAAAGGAATTAGAAGCAATTATTAGGTTAATCAGATGCCACATCAACCCCCTTCTTGAATAGATATTCCTTAGCCTCCACTATGTCCTGCATAAGTGATCCACGATCAAAATACACCTCAATTTCCAATTTTTAATCATAGCTGATAGGTACTATGAACCGCACTATGTATACAAATCTTTTCTTGCAAATTATCGAGCTGATGTAATAATCACACCAGTTGTAAAGCAAGTGCTTCCTTTCTTCACTTTGGTTTCTGGACAAGAAATGCAATTAAGTTAGCTAAAATACTAAAAGCCAAGTAGTTTCTCTCTGTCTGTAGCTTTCAACACAAACACACACACACTATTCGCACATGTACTTAGGAAAGTGTCAGGGTTATTGAGGTAAAATTGTGCAATTTTGAAAATAATTGTTTTTTAGATTATTTTATAATTTGAGATATAAACTAGATGTATGTTTAATACTTTCGGGTATATATAATTCCAATGAGAAATGGGGATGTAGATGCAAAAAGGGATACTATCTAGCATTCTCTCTTCTGTTGGAACCATGAAAGTATTTCAGGTTGGAGTTTCGCTTTGTTTTTTTACTCTTTTCTTCGGTCCTTCCTGCTTCATATAATTCCTATGAAATTTGAGATCAACTAGGGCTAGGAAAACATATTTCCATTGCAATTATAATTTGTTGTCTTTGTTAGGACACACATAATGATTTGATTTTGAGTCATTGAATGCTCTGATTCAGGAAATGTTGGATCGGAGAACACCCCTCCTCCGCCGAGTTTGTCAAGTCTATCAGGAGTTACCTTCCTTCTTTCTCGCTGTGTGTGGAACATGGAGTGCAATACGACGGGAATTTTAATGCTTTTCTGACTGGTTACCAGCACTGAGAGTTGGGAATGATTTTTCAATTTATAATGATTTTTGGTTTTCTCATCAGCTTTATAGTGATATTTTCCAATAATGCCCCTGATATTGAGGTCGACAGTAATGCGGTACAAGACTTCTTGGCCAGAATGGTGCTCAAAATTGTTTTATAATATGCACTGCTAATAGGTTAATTTGTTCTGCATAGTGGTATGCAACCAACTGGTGTAATTGATTTTCAGGTCAAGTGCATCAATTTAGTTAGCTTGATTGTTATACCGTTATCTTAGATTGTTTTCCCTGGTTCTTGACTTCAACATGTATTTTACACAATACCTAACCTTTATTATTTCTGGTACTTTTTGCTTCTTTATTTTGTTAATTAGGGTCTTGAGAAGTATGTCATGACAAAATTGTACAATCGGGTTTCTGCAACTGTACCAGAAGATGCAAGGAGTGATGAGAAGCTTTTTGAAAAGATGGGTCTGCTACAGCATTTTATACGCCCTGATAATTTGGATATAAAACCAGAGTTTCAGAATGAATCGTCTTGGCTGGTGAGTTAAAGGGTAAAGCCATGGTGACATTACTCATACCATTTGTCTGACAAGGCAGTGTTCAATAAAATAATAACAGCTAAAGAGTTGTTTCCTGGATTGATCTTGAATTTATCTTTACTTCATATTTGTTTCTGTTTTTGTTCCTTACTAAGAATTTGATTAGAAACCTTAGCATGGTATTATGGTTGAAGCTACTTGTACCTATGACAGTAAAACTGGGCTTGGAAAAACTTTCCTGTTTGGGTAGGAAGTGGAATTTGTTGGTATGTCATTTGATCCGGCTACATCAAAGTAATGATATTTTTTGCTATTTTGTTTGATGGATAGCTGTCACAAGATACTGATATACCTTCAATTACCTCAGTTTTGGACCAAGAACAAAGATGTAGCAGTATTTGTTTTGCCATCTGTTCATAGTCCCGGAAAATACTAATATAAAGTTGTATCATTGCAAGATGTTATATAATGTGACCAATGTACATCCACAGATATACAATGCACCCCCTGGAACCGTGCCGATACATTTTGGAAGAAACCCACCAGGACTCACTCTGAATAAGTTAAAGAGGTCCTTTCATTTTCATTATGAAGACATCAGCCCCTACAGCAACCGGCCACAAAAAAAGACAGAAGCTGCGCATTAGTGTCTATTTGATCTTAATAATGTACATAAATCTATGTACTTATTAGTAAAATTGATATTGTCAGATATTGGGTTTTGTTGTTCTTTCTATATGTTATTAGCAGGTTTTTTTGTTGGCCAAGACATGAAAATGTTATCTTCCAGAAAAAAGATCATAGTTTATTTGAATGACCCATCCTTAGCTTTACTTGAATAAAACAGATCACCTATACTGTTTATTATAACTTTTCTTTTTTGTTTTAGGAGGATGTCCTATAATTGGATTCCAATGAGCGCAAGCCCTCATTGTTAATTACCCTAAAGCTGTTAACTTCAGGCACCTCTGATTAAGAATAGGAAAATACTAAAACATGTGTGCACTAAAGTGAGCATAGAATTCTCAAATGTGTTTTTGATGAGAAAATATTTACAAGAAATGACAAATGTACACGAAAAATGTTATGGTCCAAGTGTCTTTGCTACTTGGACGTCTATTCATTCACTTTTGAATTTATTTGTTCACTTTTAAATTTATTTACAAGAAAAAGCATATTCGATTTGAAATTTCATAGTGTGCTCAAATGAGCATAAAATCCTTTAAAATTTGTACAAAATGATGTAGGAAAATATTTACAAGAATATGGAGAATTTTATTTTGAAAATCTATGTTTTGGTCCTTTTTGGATTTAAATTTGTATTTGAATTTGAAAATTTGAATTTTGAAAATTTGAAATGTTTTTATACAAAAAAAATTTATGAAATGAGTTTTAAAATTAATTGCGGAATTTTTTGAGTTTGGGAACTATTTCTAGAATATTTTTATTTGAAAATCCGAAATGAGTAACTTCAACAATTTTGGATCAATTTTATTTGGGCCCAATCAGAATGAGTATTGGAATGAACCTATACTGGACCTAATTTGTTTCTTATTCTTATCTTTAAGCCTATTCATGAGTTTCTGTACTGGGCTTAATTCAAGAGTTCTTATCTTGTCTTATGGACTTAATTAAAATAGGTTCTTAAGCTGAGTCAAGTAATATTGGATTTGATCCGTATTAATCAAAACAGGCCCTCTTTTCCTTCTTCTTTCTCACTCGAACCCAGCCGAAGGAATTTGTTTTCATCAAGATCCGTACTCCATTCTTTCTGCTTTACTGATCTTGGCCGTTGGTGGTGGGTCACAACGGTTCTCAGCATCGGTATGGCCGATTTCCAATCAAAGGGTACCGTTGGGATCGTGGGAATGAAGGCAATCGTTTTATGGTGTTGAATCGGCCAGAGGTAGCATGTAGTGCACTCGCATGGGCCAAGGAATTCGGCTTCTTGACAAGTCCTGACTGAAAATTTCATATTTGATTTTCTCTTTGAACTATACATCATTTTTTGTAAAATTTGTCTTGAACATGGTTGGCTTGACATGTTTAATGTAATTTTGAGTTTAATTTAAACCAATTTTGATTGTATGATACACGGGGACATTGAACCAGTGTGTATCAGTACACAGCTTTGATGCTAAGTCAGCACTTTTCTGTGATAAATTATTCTGAACACAATTTCGTCCTATTTGAACATATGTAATGTATTTATACCACTTGCTTCGCAAAGTGTCAAAGATTGGCAAATCATGTTTTAATTAAGAAGTGCTAATAGAAGCCAATGAAGAACAGTGAGATACTTGAACATGTATTGGACTTTTACCAGATTATTGAAAATAGCTTTACTTTGAACTTAAATATGAAATGATGCACATCGTTTTATTTACAAACTCAATACTAATCATACTGAACAGGGTCAGAGTGTCATTATAAGGAGATCATTGCCATCATCATTGTCGGTACCTGTCAAAGACTCAATATCAGTATTAATACAGGACCCTTTTACAATATTTTTGAACATGAATGCTTAATATTTTTTGACAGAAATGTGTATTAAGAAGTTAAGAACAACTTTGGTATTCATCACATGTTCTAATTTTATATTTTTCTCAGTGTTTTAACCAGTTCTTCAGTCAGGGGTCATTCTGTAAAATTTACTCATACCTTGTCAGAATTCTTTTATTTTCTATAGGAATTTTTCTACAATGAATTAGAGGGAATGCAAAATATGAAAGGTGCTTAGAATTATGTCAGGAATGCAAAGAAATTAACAAAAATATGCATCATGAAGAAAGAAAAAATGAACACTTATTGTTGCTGGAAATTCCAGAACTGAGTCAGAAAACAGTTTTATTGCAGTTACTGATTTGTAATTTTTATAAGAATTTTTCTACAAGGAGTTAGACTAAAATCTTTATATGAAACTTATGTAAAACATCATGCTTTATTCACATAAAATTTTTTAAAATATGTACTAAGAAGGCCAAATTCTTATTGCATGTAAATTTCTAAAACTGAGATAGTGAAGAACTTGTCAGCAGACAGCATATCAACTGTTCTTTGATTTTTCTTGCAAAATTTCTGAGAATAGGTGGAAGACCAAGTTTGACAGAAAGCGTATTGAGAATATTTTCATAACTCCCGATAAACCCCCGAGAACAGCAGACGGACAGACAGACCTGGAGGAATTGCGCTGGGACCAACTAAGTACTGCAACCTACATTCAAAAGAGAGATACTTGCCTAGTACTTCAATTACAAGTTTAAATCGATCAAACATTTAGCCAAATTTGTCAAACCATTATCTAATTGACTAGACAAATTATCAATTTTAAAGTACTAATAATTAGAAGAATCAACACATATATTTTGCTGTACCAGAACTTAACGAACACTCTAATTTGACAAATTATATTCCAATGAGAAGTGAATCTCACCGAGAACCTGAATTCTCACTGAACCACAATTGAGAAAGCATTTACCAAAATTTGATATGTAAGTATAGCATACTTTAAAATAAGAAACATGTTTCACTAAAGATATGTAAGTTTGATACTGCTGAAGTCTGGGATAATGGGATTGGTAAACCTGATTGTTTCTTTCAGCACTAAATCTGACTGGTAAGGTCTATGAAGATACAATTGATAACCCTGACCTAATAAGCCTTAAGGGTTTTTAATTGTGCTGCTATCAGTAGATATGTCTCTAGCCGTGATTCATCAGAGAAAAGCAACAACTATGTGCTGGTAAAATCTGTACTTGAAAGAGACCAGTATGTATGCCTGCATTGCCAGTATTGGTATTACTGGTAAAAGAAAAAAACCAGTGGGTACCGAATCCACTATAGGTTGTAATCATAATTGCAGTCCATGACTCCTACCACTGATCACTGATTAATATAATGGGAGCAATTGCTATTAATTTTTCGAACAAGTTGTAGAAAATACAAACCTTCTCACCACTGTACATCTTCTCTACGTTCTCTTTCAAATGTGCAGCCTACACAAAGTGAAATGGGAATGAATAAAGATCTCAATGTATTTAAAATTCATTGTTTCAACGCAAAGTTGACCCGTACCTCAGCAAGTTTGAAAAGCTTCCCCATAGTTTCTTTTTTGTAACACGTTGTCTCGAATAATCCAGAAATATCCCGTCATATTCTCTAAAATTCAGAACCAAACATGAGCCAAATACTGCTAATGGCACTTAAATAAATCATTCAACATATGTAAATTGAATAGCAATTCTAACTCATCCGCCGCATCCTTCCCCGGCGGCTTGCCCTTCGCGGGTGCGCCGATCTTGCCGCCCCCCTTCCCCTTCGCGGCGTAGGCGCGAGACGAGGACAGCGAGAACGGGTTGCGGAGAGAGACCGGTGGTCGAACCTTTTCGACTGATTGGCGGAGAGAGCGGCGGCGGTGGCTGTGCTCCGCTAGACAGAGTTGGAGAGGGGAAGAAAGAAAATAAAAATTAGACGGAATATTAAACGGAATTGTTTAATGAGTTGACGGAAAAGTTTTCCGCTTTTATCCCCATTTCCCGAATTATGTAAGAGACGGACGCTTATACCCTTTCTGAGTGTTGAAAAAGGAAATATACCATTTGATTTTTAGTCATCGGATTCATCAGTATGCAAACGAAGTTGGTATGTACACGAATGCTGGTATGTCAGCCAGAAACACCCATTAGTTAATTATTACCTTCACATGGATCCTCGGCATAGAATAGAATAAACCAATCTGACCCTTTCTGCGCACATCCTCGGCATTGTAAGCGGCCCTCTTCAGCTCAGAAAGATCTCTGATGTCCCTATTTTCTACGGCGTGCCCAACCTCATCGCACTTGGTCAACTGGGGAGCTTCGTCTTCTTTGATTTCCGTCTCCTCTGAAGGGTACCCTACCTCATCTCTCTTGCTCAATTGTAGATCAGCCTCGCACTCTTTTATCTCACTCTCCTCTGCAGCACACTCCACCTCATCGCTCTCGGTTTCTTGAAGAACCCGTTGGCCTTCGATATCCTCCTCATCTGCAATGTCACCCTTCTCATCACTCTCACTCCATTCAAAAAGGTTAATATCCGAATGCTCATCAATCTTCTTGCCTTGGAGTTCATAGATATCCCAATGCTCACTATTGCCCGATTGGAGATAAACACCATGTATCTCATCAGCAACATAACCCTCCTCATCACTCTCGCTGAATCGAAGATACTGGCGTTCTCCCTCTATTTTCTCAAATCTACTTCTTAGTTGGTTAAGTCGAACTAATATGGCATCAGGAATTGAAACTATGTACTGCTGGAAAAAAAAAAAAAAAAAAAAAAAGCAAGTACAAAATGCTAAACATTAATTATAACGTATTGTTAAGACGAATGATTGCATTTCCATATGCAAAAATCAAATCTTGATGGAATCAAATTGCATTACCACTAATCCACTATCAATGCAATATTGCAATTTATTATGAAAACACTATTTATGTTGTTTCGTTATAAGCTCGTTCTCTATGTTCTGGTGCAGCTTTTTTCTCGGGATGCATATACATGTTATTTTTTTATCTACAATCCCAAATAATCAAGATATTTGTTCGGTCCGAGCATTCTCAAGATTTCAGATGCTTGAAACAAAAAAAATGTGACCACAACATGAGATGCTAAATTAAACTACATGCAGAAAAAAATTGAGTACCGAATTCGGTACCAGAGATGAAAACCAATTCCTTTTTTGTTACAGAATCTTGTGACCATGCTTAAGGCACTCACCTGCATACACCTCGTGTTCGTTTGGACACATCTTGGCACATACTGGTACTCATGGAGCAGATCCTCGGCCACACGAGCGATGTCCCTGAGCTCCTTGAGCCAGAGCTTGAAAGAGCGGTCTTTGATCTCAGTCTGCTCTGCGTCGTATAGTGCGGCCCGGATGAGTTCAACAGTTTGAAAAGGGTTCTCTGGATCCTCCTCGGCGACACGTCTCTTCCTTGCATAGCTATTGTTGGAAAAAAGGAAGCAAATGCATAGGCGCCGAGTGAAGCGATCAGAGTGGCAACGAACTCCGCTGCCATCGATCTTGCACAGAATATAATGCCCTTAGATTATTCTGTTCAATTTTGGATTGAGATGGAGCAACCTTCTACCTGCACTACTTATATAGTGTGGAATTTAGAAAAATGAAACGAGTAACTAACAGTGCTTTTAAGTTTTAACTAACTATACACCTGATCATTAAGGGGAATTAAGCAGAAGGTTACTGGAAGTTGCTCTCTCACAGTCTCAGTAGCTACAAGTGGACGCATAATTCTTCTCTCAACTTTTTCTTCAAAGCGGGAATTATTGTAAAGTGATGTTTTTTGAGAAACAATTTGTGTGCATTGAAAAACCGTCTATGCATCCATATAGACGTATACGGAATGTAACATATACATTCCGAAATGTAATAGATACATCCGAAATGTAACATATGGACGCTATGAGCGGTTTTTCTGTATACACTAGATATTACTCGTGTTTTTGGGGGCCCCATTTGTCATTTAATTGGGACATGTAGAGGAGTTAGATTGGAAGCAGAGAATCATTTTCCCAAATTAGCCAACTCTCCACTTTCAAGTCAATGTAGTCTTCTCAAAAAATGGAAAAAAAAAAAATGTCATTGTCAAGAAGATATAACCGCGTTTAACATAAAGACAAATTAACAAATTACATTCCTTACGATTAAAATAAGATCAACAAGTTTTGCTGATCCTGGTATACAAATTGAATATATAAAAATGGCCCCAAGTTAATTCACTGAGTTCTTTTATTTAAAAAAAAGTTGAATGATTTTACTTTTAAATGTATACGAAAATGGTGAAAAGTCTAAAATTTAGGAGGAGAAAAGTTTCTGTTTGAGATTTTTAAAATAAACTCCTTTTTAACATCTAGAATAGGGGTGGCAAAAAAAACTCGTAGCTCGTGGCTCGCTCGCTATTGGCTCGGGATCGACTCGCTATTGGCTCGCAGCTCGAGCCACTAACGAGCCGGCTCGTTAGCTCGTTTATTTAAACGAGCGAGCTCGCACATAGGCCAGCTCAGTCCTATGGAGCTCGGTCCATAAACGAGCCAATCTGGATCGTCCATCAAAATATTTGGTTTACATCCGTCCGTTGATTATTAACTATATAAGCATGTGCGGCTGCCTAAGTCCTAACCCTAAACCCATTCTTCTCTTCTCTTCTCTCTGCGCCGAATCGGATCCACGATCCTCACTCAGTTCCTCTTCTCTTCTCTTCACTCAGTTCCTCTTCCAGACTTCCAGTCTTCCTCCCCTCTTCTCACTTCCCAGGCAGCGCTGTCGGCGCCGATCCGCAGATCCGGCCGCGCCCCACGCCTCACCGCACGTCTGGACCGCTGGCTGCCCTCGCGCCTCGTCCAGCCCTCGCAGATCCATCTCCGCCGCTCCGTCCAGCCGTGATCCTTCGCTGCCATGACCCATCTCCGCCGCTCCGTCCAGCCGCCTGTCCTCGCCGCCCGTCCAGCCGCCTGTCCTTGCTGCCCGTCCAGCCGCCCGCCCATCTTTGGCGAGCTAAATGAGCTCAAACGAGCTGGCTTGTTTAATAAACGAGCGGTCTTGAGCTTGGGTAATCAGCTCGTAACTCGTTTGTTAAACGAGCTGGCTCGGCTTGCTCTCTTAACGAATGAGTTCGCACATACCCTAGACCGAGCCAACTCGGCTCGTTTACACCCCTAATCTAGAATGAGTTTATTTTTTCTTGGAAAAAAATAATGAGAATATGAAAAGCTAGTATTGTTGTCATGCATGCGTAAGACACAAATGATTGATTCCCAAATATTAGCAAATTGATCAATGAATCTCCATTTTAATGTAAATGGAGAAGAACAATAGGTATTGAGAAACAAATTCCAAAGTTTCTTGTCAAGTTGTTACTTAGTGGTTTAGATAATGACTAATCAGCAATAATTAATTGATTTACTAGTTAATTTAATATTTTATTGTACTGCGTTCTACTTAATGGTTTCCATTTTTTTTATTTATGCATAAATTGAAAAATCTAAATCGTTAGATGTATTATTTATTATCTTAATAACATATACTTAAAAAATGGTGAAGTTTTAACATTGTTTCGATAGTCATCAAGAGAGGAGAAAAACCATAAAACTTGAACAGCATACTGTTTTTGTTGATGCTAATTACATACTGTCAATTATCATCTACATTAATTACATAAATACAGATAAAAAGTATTGTGCATTTTGCAAAAATCATGGATACAACAGGCTCCTGCCTGCGATTACAGTGATTATGCAATTGTGCTTTCGACGCACAAAAATGGTCCAGTCTCCTTGGTATAAGCTTAAAAAGGTTAAAGCTAACTGAATTAATACCTTGCATTCATATTTATAGGAGAGTAATCACTGAAAATATAAAATTAAAGAACTGCCATTACTATCTGCTATCACTAACTGAATTAATACTCCGACATGCTTCTTGCTCGGCCACTGTGCATATACACCATGCGCAACCCACCACCTCCTGAACGCCAGCTGTAGATATATACAACGACAGCACTGCATATCCCGTCGTCCCTCTGGCCTTGGAACACCTCCCTAATTCTTCGCTTCGTGTATATGCTTCCTGTCCTGAGACCTCTCCAACAGCGTCTCCCATCAAAGCTTCTGCATGCTACAAGCTCAATCGATGGATTGTGCATCACATTCAGTTCAGATCTGTTTCCACTCTGCTTCCATGTTTGAAGATTTTTGTTCCAGATGACTCTACTTTTGTGCTGCTGTTAGACTCTCTGTTGAGACCATCTCCATCATTAAGTTGCATACAACCCTGATCAATTTTGAATCCGCGAGAAATCCTTTAATTGTCTTATTAAAATCAGAGTTTTTGCCCTGCCTTTTGTGGGTCATCTCTTCTTTGGTCCGTCTATCAACTTTGTTTCCTCTCTACTGTTACACTGTATGGCTTAAACTGTGAATTTCTTGTAGCATTCTAAATGCTGGGCTTAGGATGATCCAATTCATGAGTTCATACAATGTCTTTTTGGTATATGTACTGAAGTAGTTACTCTGTTGGGCTGGTCATGGATACATTTTACCTCTCTCGATTATTTGAAAATTCAGATTCTAACCAAATATATAACATTTTATGGGCTAAAAGTTCCTTTTAGATTAATATTTCAAAGGACAACTTCGTGTTTAACATTTGACTATGCCTTACTTATAATTCGGCCTTTATATCAGTTCGTTATTTTATTCAATTATTTTCGTACTTGCTTTCTTTCATCCAAACTGCATTCTTCTAAAGTAAAAGAAAATTCAGCAAACAACCATTTATCTTGCGATTGCACTTCAAAGTACGAAAGTTAGAAAAGTACCACCGTAAAATTTAGCTTGGTGTAATACCATCATAAACCTAAAAAGTTAAACTTTTGCAAATATGCAAGCATAAACAAAATGTGGTACCAAATGAAAGAGATCACAAACTATCTTTACAAATTACAAAGCCTAAATCCAACATTAACAACAAATCAAAAAGCGAAAAGGATTCCAGATGGATACATTAATTCCTCAAATACATAACCTTACCTTCCTTCATAATCAAAACCGCACCAAAGTGGGCCGCCTTAATTCAATCTAAAATCTAAAATGGAAAAAAAAAAATAGAACACCTAAAACTTCTCTGAAACTCATGGCTCAAGCTACTTTTGACCTCTGTAGAGTAAGTAAGAGAATATAATTGCAACAAAAGCAAGAGCATAGCTAACGTAGCTGGAAATCATCTTGGCCCTAGGCCATGCTTCAGATGCGGTGCCAGAGACGAGAAGTGCCTTGCTCAAAAAGGTGATAAAGGAAGTGCACAAGCAAACCATGCACACCAGGAGCAGAAAATATTGGTTATGTACCTTAGTGCGGTCGTCGACATATTTCGAATAAACAGCCATAAGAACAGCAAATGTGAAGCCCACAACCCCCATTGCTAGTGAATCAAGTTTGACCTCTTCTGTTGGTTCGTTTCTGGCACGTAATTGTACCTTTCGCTCATTCAGTACTACTACGACAACAAAACTCACAAATCCTGCGATGTAAATCAAGATTGAGATGACACCTCGTAAAACTGCGCCAACAGCCAGCAGGGCAACCAAGAACAATAAACCCACCATGGTACTAAATAAGTATCTCATTGCTTCCATCACACGTGTTCTCATGGTCTGGTGGGAAACAGCAGGCGGTACCTGTATAAATGTAGAAATGTATAAATGTATAAATGAACATGGTTTTAAGCTTAAATTGGCAAATTAAATGAACATGTATAAATGTATAATTAAACTGTAGATAATTTATGAATTTACCGAGGTTAGTTGCATCAGAAGGAGGCCTGTGAAAACAGCAATGTAAAGAAAAATTTCAGTTGGCTTAACTCCATTTTGTTGAGGACTTGTAGGGCTTGAGAATATAATAGCCGAGAGCCCCGAAAATGTTGTAGTGGTGACAGCTGAATAGAACTTAGAGTAATACTTCAGTTTTCCATCATGTTCTCTGTAATTTGTTGCGGACTGAGTATGTCCGAATTTACAGCCCCGAACAAAGAGGGAGATCATGACTATAAGTGCTAGAACAGGAAATATGGCAAGAGGCCCATATTTGGCATTACTGGCAAGAAGAGGAAAAAGTCCACAGAGCATTAATATGAAAGTTGATCCATAGATACAGATATGCAGATGATCTTTTTGTTGATGCTGAAAGCAATTCCTAGATAGCATTTGGGTGTTTTCACTAAGCAACATCACTATGAAATTTGGTACGAAACTGGACACGAGACAGATGTATGTTGCGTTGACGAAAATTGCATTTCCTTGCTCCTTTAGAGTTGACATGAAAATGGATATTCCAAGTGTGGTAATGGAATCCATGGAACCTTTAGCATATGATTTGAGCCTCTTGAAGTGCTCTATGGTGCCATCACTGATAACGGGTGAACGTTCTCGGGACAAATTGGAGTTTAATTGCAACGGCTGTAAAATAGAATAAGTAATCAACAGATCATACAAGCTGGTAACGATACAGTGCGTTAAATAATTAGAATCTTATTACCTCCACATGGACTGGTGTCGTTTCGTTCTGGTACATGATGCGCACATCCTCGGCATTGTAAGCTATCCTCTTGAGCTCAGAAAGATCTCTGATGTCCCTATTTTCTGCGGCGTGCCCCACCTCATCGCACTTGGTCAATTGGGGAGATTCGTCTTCTTTGATTTCCGTCTCCTCTGAAGGGTACCCTGCCTCGTCTCTCTTGCTCAATTGTAGATCAGCCTCACACTCTATTATCTCAGTCTCCTCTACAACGCACTCCACTTCATCGCTCTCGGTTTCTTGAAGAACCCGTTGGTCTTCGATCTCCTCCTCATCTGCAATGTCACCCTTCTCATCACTCTCACTCCAATTAAAAAGGTTAATATCCCAATGCTCATCAACCTTGCCTCCTTGGAGTTCATAGATTTGTGTCCTATTCACAAAATATCCCTCCTCATCACTCTCACTCAATATAAAATGGTTAATATCCCAATGCTCATTATTGCCGGATTGGAGAACACCATGTATCTCATCCGCAACATAACCCTCCTCATCACTCTCGCTGAATCGAAGATTCTGGCGTTCTCTCTCTATTTTCTCAAATCTGCTTCTTAGTTGGTTAAGCCAAACTAATATGCCATCAGGAAGTGGAACAATGTACTGCTGGAAAAAAAATTAGCAAGTACAAAATGCTAAACATTATAAATGTATATTGTTAAGACAAATGGTTGCATTTCTATATGCAAAAATCAAATCTTGTTATTGGAATTAAATTGCATTACCACTAATCCACTATCAATGCAATATTGTAATTTATTATGAAATCGCTATATATGTTGCTTGGTTATAAGTTATAAGTTTATAACGTTATGCAAATGGCCTAGTAGCTCAAGTAGTAGCTAACATGATGACTTCTAAAGATTTCAGAAGTACGAAACAAAAAAAGGAACCACAACATGAGATGCTCAACTACATGCAGAAAAAAAAAATGAGTTACCGGATTTGGTACCAGAGATGAAACCAATTCCTTTTTTTATACAGAATCTTGTGACCATGCTTAAGGCACTCACCTGCATACGCCTCGTGTTCGTTCGGACACATCTCGCCACATACTGGTACTCATGGAGCAGATCCTCGGCCTCACGAGCGATGTCCCTGAGCTCCTTGAGCCGGAGCTTGAAAGAGGGGTCTTTGATCTCCGTCTGCTCTGCGTTGTATAGTGCGGCCTGGATGAGTTTAACAGTTCGAAAAAGGTTCTCTGGATCCTCCTCGGCGGCATGTCTCTTCCTTGCATAGGCGCCGAGTGAAGGGAACAATCTGATGCCTAGAGTGATCAGAGTGGCAACGAACTCCCCTGCCATCGATCACGCACAATATATAATGCCCTTAGATTGTGCTGCTCAATTTTGGATTGAGATGCAGCAACCTTCTACCTGCACTACTTATATAGTGTGGAAATCAGAAAAATGAAACGAGTAACTAACAGTGCTTTTAACTAACTATACACCTGATCGTTAGAGGGGAATTAAGCAGAAGGTTACTGGAAGTTGCTCTCTCACAGTCTCACTAGTCACTACAAGTAGTGGAGAAATTTCTTCTCTCAACTTTTTCTTGAAAGCGGGAATTATTGGCGGGTAAAATGATACAAGACTCCATTCTCTTCTCCCTTTTCTGGTAACTGTGAAGTGATGTTTTTTGCGACACATTTTGTGTGCATTGAAAAACTATTCATGCATCCATAGACGTATACGGAATGTAACAGATACATTCCGAAATGTAACAAATACATCCGAAATGTAACCTATGGACACAATATGGGCGGTTTTTCTGTGGACACCAGATATTACTCATGTTCTTGGGGGCCCCATTTGTCATTGATAGTTAAGACATGTAGAGAAGTTGGATTGGGAGCAGAGAATCATTTCCAAAATTAGCTAGCCGATCTCCACTTTCTAGTCAATGTAGTCTTCTAAAAAAATGAAAAAGAAAAAACATGTCAATGTCAAGAAGATATAACCGCGTTTAACATAAAGACAAATAAACAAATTACATTCCTTATGATTAAAGTAAGATCAACAAGTCCTGCAGAGCCTGGTATATATACAAATATAATTGAATATATAAACAATGGCTCCAAATTAATTCACTGAGTTCTTTTATTTAACAATTGAAAAGTTCCTAATTTTAAATTTAAAAGAAAATGATGGAAAGGCTGAACTATAGGAGAAGAGTAAAGTTTTTTGTTTGAGATTTCAAAATAAACTTCTTCTGCCTTCTAGGATGGGTTTGTTTTATTTGGAAAAAATAATGAGAATATTAAAAGCTAGTATTGTTCTCATACATAAGACACACAAATGATTCCCAAAGATTAGCAAATTGATCAATGAATTCTCCATTTTAATGTAAATGGAGAAGAAAAATAGATATGAAGAAACAAACTTTAAAGTTTTTGGTTTAGATATTAACTAAGCAGCAGTAATTAATTGATTTACTGTTCGGGGTTTAATATTTATTTGTACTTCGATCTATCTAAGTTATGAATACAATCACAAATGGCACAGCTTACTGTTTTCTTTTGCTGCTAAATATACCGTGAGCGCACCTCATATTTATACGAGAGTTATTACTGAAAAAATAATATTAAATAATGAGCAAATATACCGTGAGCGTACCTCCAACAACATATCAAATCACCTCCAAATTTTGATTTATATGACCCAATAAATTCTTTATATCATAACCTCTTATGGGATACAAAAATTTTCTATTTTTGAAAATTTTTAAGTATTTGTTTGAGATTTTTTAAAAGTGATACATAAAACTTGATTATTTTATTAATATTGTATAGTTATTTTTAAAAAATCTCAAACAAATACTTAAAAATTTTCAAAAATGAAAATTTTTTGTATCCAATAAGTTTTTGATATAAAGAATCTATTGGGCCATATAAATCGAAATTTAGAGATAATTTGATATGTTTTTTTGAGGTCCCGTCACGGAAGGATGGTATATTACTCTTAAATAAATGTGATTATATATAATATCTTAGCATTAAAATTTAAAACTTCTCCATTCCTTTTGCAAAGTTTAATATAGTTTTCATGTCACAAATTTAGGCATTTTGTTCTCAGCGTTAATTTCATAATTATGCAATTTGTAAATCTGTTAATGCTTCAATAGTTGCATTCTAAATGTTGGGCTTAGATTGATTCAATTGAATTCACACAATGTGTCTTTGTTGGATCACTTTGACCGAGTTTTATGTAATATAACATTTCATGGCCTAAAGTAAACTCAGATTGGTGTTCTTAGCTTCAATTTAGCATTTCTTGGGCTTGATTATATTGGGCTATTTTACTAAGTTTCCCTTGTTTTTTTTTTTTTTTTTTTTTCCTTTTTCCTTTTTCCTTTTTCCTTTTGTACTTGACTGCGTTCTTTCAAAAACAAATTTGAGCAAAGAAATTTTTTTTTTCTCTAATATATGCCAGAAAAGCACAAAATGCGTTACCAAATATTGAAAGAGAACAAAAAATTATCATTTTCATTACAAAAACTACATCTAACTTTTAAATAATAACAAATTGAAAGAGAATAGGGCTCCAGATTTATTAATTCCTCAATACATAAACCTTACAATTTCATCACTAAAGAAACAGCACCAAATTAAGTGGGCAACTCAAATTCAATCTAAAAATCTAAAATTCAAACAGAAATCAAATGTTTTCATTCCATGATCTCCATCTTCCATGACATGGTGAAGCTCTTTCCAAGAGGCAGCTCAAGCCCTCCAACCTCCACCAGCATTCCTTTCTTGTTACCTCCTCCTTCGGCCACTTCTTGCACTTCGCCGACATGGTCGAAATATGTACTTGTTGTGTTGACCAATGCCATGCCATCTATTTCTATTGCCAACTCTTTACCTTTCCCTTGCAACCCCAAAACACTCATCTTCTCTATCATCAACCCCTTCGACAAACTATACTTGCCCAATTGTACATTGGAGCTAACCGTGACGGTTTTGTCCTTTACATTGGCCGTGAACTCGACATAAGTTGCCTCGCCATCTACCAGAGCCATTTCGGGCCTCTCGTCCTCATCTACATACACCCTTCCTTTTGCATCCGCTGCATTGGCGCCGTACGGGAATGCTATGACAAGTGTGAATGGAGTCTGTCTGGCTTCCTTGGATATCACGCCGCCACGTTGCAAAGGGAGAACTGTGCCTTCATAAACATGCACATTGACCTCATTCAGCGGTGCATCGAGGGTGATCAAAGATGCGTCTTTTGATAGCACAGCTTTGGTCATGTCAAAAAGGTTGTACCAAGTGCCGGGCGGGAACATTGCTTTGACTGATGTCGCACCTTTCTCAAGGACCGGCGACACCATGACGCCTGGGCCCAGCAAAAATTGCGTGCTGAGCCCGTAGCTTGGAGTGAATTCAGGGAAAGAATAGAATACCGGTCTAGCAACAGGTGCACCAGTCAGATGTGCTTCATATATCAGTGTGTATAGGTAAGGTAATAACTTGTACCGAAGACCAAGAGCATTTCGTGCCGACTTGGCCACTGAGTTCCATTGGTACAGTTCCTGCCTTGGTGACGCAAAATTCGCGTGATCTCTAGAGAAAGGATAGAACGCACCAAGCTGAATCCACCGATTGCATAGCTCTTCTAATGGTACAGCTGCCGGGTAAAAACCGCAAATGTCAGACCCGACCATTGGCATTCCGAAGAGACCAAAATTTAGCATAGTGGAGATTGAGTATTTTAGATCTTCCCACGTGCCCTTGTTATCACCCGTCCAATGTGCAGCGTAAGACCCCGAACCGACAAAACTCGATCTTGACAGAATAAAAGGACGCTTACCATCAAGCCCTAACAACGCCTTATGCGTGGCAATGGCTTGAGAAAAACCGTAGAGACTATGCGCATTATACTCCAAAACACCGTCATAATGTGTGGCACTAGTGGCGATGGTATTGTACCCGAGAGGCGCACTCTTGCCAGAGGCGTTAATCTTGTACGGCGGATCGTCCCACCTTGTACTGGTAAGATTCTTGCAATCCAAACAGCACACCCAGGGAGTGGTAGATTTTGGGTCGGGGCACTGGTGCGTAGTTGGAATAACACACTTACCGGTGCAGAAGTTGGACGCCTCGTTCATGTCAATCCACAGACCGTCAACCGGTACCAGCTGGTGAAACCGAGAAATCTCATCCACCCACCAGGAGACCCCATTAGGGTTCAGAAAATCAGGGAAATATACCGGTCCTGGCCACACTTGCGCTAAGTAAGGTCGACCATCTAACTTTATGAAAACATCCTTTTCCATACCTCTCTGGTATACACCGTAGGAAGAGTTAACGGCAATACCAGGGTCAATCAATACGATATATTTCATGCCTTGTGAGTGGATTTGGTCAAGAAATTCGAGGAGCTTGGGACGGGGGTAGTTGATCGGGTCCAAAGTGAAGTCCTTCGCTGCATCCATGTGGTCATCGTCATTCCAAATCACATCCAACGGGATGTCCGCCTTTCTGTAACCTTCCACCACGCCTTCTACTACAGAGAGGTTCTTGTAGCCCCACCTGCACTGGTGGAATCCTGTTGTCATAAATAAAAAGAAGTCAGTAGAAGAAATAATGAAAAAAAAAAAAAAAAAAAAACTGTTTGGAATATCAACATAAGAGACTATGATGAGAGTACTCACTACTTTTGTTTAGAGTATTGCTACATTATTGCTAGCGTTGCATCCAGTTTTATTTAAGAAATAAAGTTAAAAGCATTCTAAGCCATATGACAGATGAAATTCATCAATTTTTGATAAGTACATAGAACTAAATTCTAACTTAGTGCTCTCATTCTATTTATTTATATCAATCATATAGTTCAAAATGTTCAATTCTTTTTTTAAACAAATTTTTTTGTTTCAAGATAGTTATGAAAACATAAGCATTCTGTCTAGATCAGATATCTGTTAGGTTACAGCAAACTCAAGTGCATCTAAGGCTAAGGGTACAGTAGGACTTCATAATTTCTACCAAAAAAGAACTGGTACAGCACATGCTACAAGGCCCCAATATTGGATCACATTTTGTGCATGCAACCCATATAGATAAGGTTTAGCTTTCAAGACTATGATGGTCCTTGCTATCATGCTATGGCAAATCTTGCTTCATTTTGTTTTTGGCTCTGTATAAAGTGGACCTCACTTTAGCATTTAAATGGGCAATTATGAAATCAAGAAAGCACGAGTTATTTAGTTCGTATCTCATTCTATAATATATTTTTTATTTTAGGGTATTTATTATAACTAGTTAACACAAATAGTGGTAAAAACCTATATATATGCAGTTGCCAATTCTCTCTTTCACCTTTTTAACCATCACTTGTTAACACAGATTATGGTAATCTTATACTTTGTCAGTAACAATACTTGTAGATTGATCCATCTTAGTTAAAAGGGAAATTTCCATTTGTAACGAAGGATTCATGAAATTAGGAACCGAACCGATGTTAGACTGAAAGCCCGGACCTTTAAACAAAAGCAAAAACCTCTCTATTCCTGTTTTTTCATTTCCTTGAAGAAAAATTCGAAGTAAATAGAGAATTACAAGACTATGCTTGATATTATGATTGTATGTAGGTCCTTTTCTTCAGCTGACAAACGGGTTATTAGCTATGCACGTTTACACAACTGGGGAATAGGCGGAATCGTAATTAATGCATGGTACCTTGATTTCACCTTTTAAGACCTTGCTTCGACATTCCTAATTAATGCAGGTACAAACCTAATAACATTGGAGCACGGTATCTTGATAATGGTTCAAAAGTGGCAAAAGTACCTTTCAGTACTTGTTGTGTATAATATCAAGTGACCACTATGAACTTGAAAAGAGAACAGCATGTGGTGTAATTTTTCTAGTTGGCAAATCTAAGAGTTAGCATCAGAATAAATAGGCAATTGTGAAAGTAATTATCCTCATCATCAGAGTTAGCATCAAAACAAGAGGTAACTATTATGCACTGTTCACTGACTCTTTTTGATGGCACTGTTTAAAATTTGTATTATTTATAAGCAAATGCATAGTACCAGTCAGTAAATTTCACTCATTTCAAAACCCCGGTGGTTAAAAAATGTATGGTACCTGGTCATGAACACAAGGTACCAAACAACCATTGTCTTTGCGCAAACCCCAAAACATGAAAATATTATAATAGGTCATCTCTAACAACATACCATTCATATCCCATTTCCCTTTGAATAAACTGAATTTATTTATTTGCTGATGTTTTTCCAAAACTTTGTGTTTTGTGTGTACTTTTTTTTTTATTTTAGTCCAGGGTTATTGGTACAAGTTACGAAACTGACTGACCTATCTGGATGTCTCTATAATAATAATAATAATAATAATAATAATAATATAAATTAAATAATAATTAACAAATGATGTACCTAGAGCCCAGTACGGCATGGGGGCAGGTCGGCCAATCAAAGTGGTGTATTGATTCACGACATTCAACGGGCTCGGTCCTGGGAAGAAATAGAAGTCGAGCAACCCTCCAATTATCTTGTAAGTCAGGGAAGTCCCCTTGTAGAACACATCCATACCGTTGCTGTTAAGCAACAGAACCCCATGTGTCGACACTCTTCCACCACTGTTTCTCAAATCCATGTATACCGGGTGGGAGCCATACAGATCAGTATTTAGATTGATTGCCGATATGTCGGTTGTGTACAGTGTATAAGGGTCGTTGGGTCTCAACCGTATACCGCCTGGTTGTGTGTTTTCACCAAGACCATACAAAGATGCAGTTTTGGGCAGTTGGGTTGATATTTGGATGTATTGGTCCTTGAATACAAAATCAAATCCAGATGTGTTAAAAATGGTTTCGCCGGTGGATTTACGGGTAACAGCAAACGAAAACGGGTTCGGTTGAAATGTGAAGACGAGGTTGGATCCAGGATACGAGGGGACGGAAAAGGGAGTGGCGGTTTTGGGCGTTCCGGTGAGTGGAGGAGCTGGGGTTCTTGGTAAGAGGTTGTATGGCACCTCCCATCTTGGATGATCGGCATCGGTAATTTGAACTCGCAATCTGTCCTGGTTTTCGTGTCTGTATATATCACAAACATAGAAAATTGTATCAAAAATGCAGAATATAAACAACAGTATAAGAACCATTGTAAGGAAATAAATGGCACAGATGTACTGGTACAAGTTTTAATAATATAACATACTGTTACTGATATTACTGGTACAAATTCAGGATGTAATCATGCTTCCTAAATTTTCAGAGAGATTCATATATGCATGATAAATTAAGCTACCTCAAAAAATTACCCCAAATAATTATGGTAATTACTGTTGAACACAAATGGGCAATAAAAAGGGTATCCCAGCAAGAGACAAGATAAGATCTTCTCTCAGTGCTTTATACCCACAAATCTCTTGGTAGTAGTAACAAAATTAAAATAGAGAAAATCAGAGGATACGTGGAAACTAGAAACCCAACAAATTAAAGCTCTTGGCTTTCTTTGTTTCTTTCCACCAACTCTTTAATTAATCACAAAATCATATTAAATTTTTCTAAGCTTGAACAAGGCAGTGTGTCCCTTTCTGCCTAAACCCCAATTCAGGCAAAAAGGGCAAAATAAACAACCATTATATTTTCTCCACTTATTATTTTATCAAACTGACCAAAAGAAGCATTTTGGTGCTTCCTTTTCTCCTACAAAGCTAAAAACTTTAAAAAATAACACTAAAAATTAACAAGAAACTTCAATTTCTCAAGTTTGCCTATACCTTAAAGTATTTCCTAAAATCTCACAAATTTATGGAGCACCATATACCAAGAGAGGAAAAATAACAATGCATTTGAGGTAAACACACCTTTATCAAATCAAACTTCCTCCAATACATACCCAAACTACAGAATGAAGGAAAAATAAATAAATAAACCCAAAAAAAATAAAAAAAAAAAGGTTCTGCATTTGAGTTAAACACACCTTTATTATTATCAAATCAAAATTCTTCCAATACATACCCAACACCCAAACTACAAAATGGAGTAAAAAAAAAAATGAGCCCCAAAAACATTTTCAAAAAAAAAGGTTCTGCATTTGAGTTAAACACACCATTATCAAATCAAATTTCTTCCAGTACATTCCTAACACCCAAACTACAAAATTAAGGGAAAAAAAATAAATAATAAAACCAAAAAAATAAATAAAAAAAAGGTTCTGCATTTGAGTTAAACACACCTTTATTATTATCAACTCAAATTTCTTCCAATACATACCCAACACCAAAACTACAAAATGAAGAGAAAAAAAAAACAATAAACCCAAAAAAAATTTTACAAAAAAAGGTTCTTACTTGACAAAAAATCTGAGGTTGGGGATATCAGGGCCATATTTGGTGGAGGGTTTGAGCACCTTAAGGTAGCCAATGAGGGAGCCTCCATCCAAGTTGCTCTCCTCCAGAGATGTCAACCGGTACCCATACCCACCCCTCTCCTCTGCTGCACTGCCACAGGTCAAACTGAGGCAGACCCACAACAGCCCAAGATGAAACAACCAGAAGGGCAGTGAGGAGGAGAATGAGAATGCCATTGTTGTTGTGCTTGACAGCTTGATAGTTAATTCTCTCTGATCTGGTACTGGTTCTGGGGTTTTAATGGGGGGAAGGAAAACATGTAACATGTAGCGTCTACCTATACCTATAAAGTAAGCTACATATTTACCCCTCTCTAACAATCTGACACACGCATATATACCCATGTGCTTGTCACAGTTGCATAAATGTTTACTGAAAACTGTAATATATCTGTTTACTAAAAGAAAATGATATGTGTTGATCGGAAAGATATAAATGTTTACTAAGAATGATATTTGTTTATCAAAAATACAGTAGACGGTAGATAGATAAAAGGGTGATCACTGGCTCACTGCCTGCGACTCATGGGGGATGGGAATTAAAGGAGAGCTACGCATGGGTTGGGCTTGGAACATGTGGTGAGGTGGTGTGAGATGAGTGGTTCGAACAGTGTGACTGGTACAGTGATGCAGGCAGCAGATGATAATAAAGATTGCCAATACTTCGGCTTTCAGAGCAAAATCCAGTTATGGCAAGTCTGGTTGGGATCTGGTACAGTGGTGGTTGGACGGCTTGTTTGTTCAAGGTGTATATATGACCGTCTGATTCACTGGGGTAATCCGTTTTTGTTGGCAATTGATAGAGATAAAGATAAAGATAAATTGTTAAGGTTTTTCACAAAAAAAAAAACAGAGAGAGAAGAGGATAGAGATAAAGATAAAGATAAAATCAATCGGCAGCTTCTTTTTAGCTCACTTGTATGTTGTATCTATAGACACAGGTACATGGAGTGTACCTAGACTAGTATACTAACGTTAGCATTTTAAATCGAAATGCTAACCTCAAAATTGTTATTATCGTGTCCGAATCACGATTTGGTGCTCAATAAATTCTTTATATGAAAATATTGGGAATGCAAAAAATTTCAATTTTAGTTAATAAATACCATTTTTCAATCAATAGATATATTACTATTTTTAGTTAATAGATATACAATTGTGATATGCACATGCATGCATATATGGGTGCACGTGGGTGTGAGAGAGGATGTAAATGTAGTCAGTTTTTGTAGGTGTACTATAGATGTTTTTCGAGGGATGCTAACTGTCTCCCACAAAAAATCCCCCTTAAATGTCCCCCGTGCGCATACTCTCGTCCACGTCAACTATGAATACCGAAGACCATTGGATATGAACACCCGCCAATAAGCAGTATGAACATCCGAGCGCGCTCCGATTTTCATCACGTGCTGAAATTGAATTAAGCATGTGCTTAATTTATTTTTGCACGTGGAAAATATGCCAACTCCCGTCCATGTCAACTATGAACACCAAATACCATTTGATATGTACACCCGCGAATAAGCAGTATGAACACCCGCGCACGCTCCGATTTTCATCACGTGCTGAAATTGAATTAAGCACGTGCTTAATTTATTTTTGCACATGGAAAATATGCCAAAAAATTTTTCTCCCAATTTGCATTGTTCATAGAGCTCTCAGAGGGTGTTCATACTGAGTGTATCGTGGTGTTCATACCACTTGCCAACTGGTATTCATACCGGTTCCAGCAGAAACGGATGGGGGACGTTTAAGGGGGACAAATGATGGGGTACAAAGAGATTATCTCATGTTTTTCTATTTCAAAAGTGTTTTTTCATGCACTTAGATATCAAATTTTAATCAAGTCGATGTAAGCCAAATCGAATTTAGACAAAATATTCTGTTTCCGGCACCATCTTTGGGAGAGAGTGATGATATATTTACATACAAATTCTTGAATTTGTTCTGTTATGATTTACCAACTGATAGCATGGTATTCATAGATCATGTTTCTTTGTCTATATAAAACATTTATATTTTCCATCCCATGACCAAGCATCCAAACAAATAAAATTAAACAAGATCAATTATGTAGAAAAATATAATTTTTTGAGATGAAGATAGGATCATGATTCATGCATGTTAGGAGTCAGTTCTGGGTCCAATTATTTCTGCAGCAGTTTTTGTAACCATTGCAATCATATTTGTGGAAACGCCCAAAATAACGTCCATTATTTAGGGGCCCCATATTGGTTGATTGTAGTGAGATTAAGCATGACATATTGGCATGACAATCCTGAATCCAAGCGAGTGATTGTCCTCTACTGCGCAGTACGGTACGGCGCAGTACCATGACCTTTGAGGGGTTTTTGAGATTGGAGTTATCACGAATCTTAAAGCAATCGGACGGCTCGTCTACTGCGCCGTAAGGTACTGCGCAGTAGACGATAGAAATTGAATCCAAGCTGCAATTCATGACATGAGCAGGAGAATACACATGCAAATGTTGTACAATTATTTAAAATGAGAAATTTATTAATATCTTTTCTTATCAATTATTCAGGCATACATGAGGAGTTCCACATTATAATGCAGAAAGAGTGAAGATCTCACACAATTTTTTCTTTCCAAAATTTCATCGATCACACACATATATATGTATCTTTATGAGAGAGTTAGGATATGCGTTAATTCTCGCAAAACATTTGTTTTACAAGCTTTGTTCGAAATAATAATAAGAAAATGAGTTTTGCTACCGCACACTAAGTTTTGTTTGTCCAAAATATTAGAGCCTTTTTAAATTGTATGATTAATGAAATTAAATACAAAGTGAGCACTAAGTTTTGTTTGTCCAAAATGTTATTGGAGCTTTGTAAATTGTATGATTAATGAAACTAAATAGAATGTGAGCTCTAGTAGCTATATAACCTAGCACTAATTCTTATCAAAAGTTTTACAGTTTTCATCCATAGTATCATATAGCTTAGATTGTACAACTTTATTTTCCTAAATAAAAGCTAGTGCACTAATACTCTAAAAAAATAATTAAAATGACATGAGGTGTGGATCTGCAATCTACGGTCCTGATTTTATCTTTGAAGTGTGTGTAACGGCTCTCAAAAGCAAAAGCAAACAGTCCGGATGGAATATGACCGGTGGGATCTACCATCCCATGTGATGTGAAAGTCTAGTTTCAGTTTAGACTTTAGAGATGTTCTGCGTCGTCATAGAATTTGCGGGGTACTGCAAATTAAATCTGAACTAGTGATTTAAAGAAGGTCGGGTAGGTCGGGGTCGGTCCAAATCCGTCTCGGTCCACAGGTTTTTAGATCTATGAGTTTTTTCGGTCCACGGGTGTTCGCGAAACCTCAAAAAAATTTTGAGGAGATAGAGATTGGACCTAGCTTAGGACCGTCCCTCCCAAATTTTCCGGTCCAGGTTGCCTCGGTTGCTCGGGTCGGATTGCTGAGATTGTTTGGGTTATATGATAGAGAAAAAAGCTTCTGAGAACAAAAAAAAAAAAAAGAAGCCAAAAAAATATTATACCTATTTTATGCTAAAAATAAAAAAAGTACTTGAAAAAACAAAAAAATTAAAATATTTATTTTAAACCAAAATATAGAGTACTCCCGAAATATATATATTTAATATAAAAAATTATTTGTTTTAAACTAAAATATATATATATATATATATATATATATATAGTTAGGCTACAATAATATGCATATCACGATTTTACCGTGCTATGCGGTCCATATCTCCGTTTCCGGTGTCCAAATTGTCGATCCGAACCATTAAACTTAATATTAATATCAAAATATACTAACAAACCAAATTTTATAATTTTTAGAATTTTTTGGCTATTTTTAGTGATGGGGAGAAAATCGTTATTTTGTATGAACCAGAATCCTCGGATCTAACCATTTTCTCACCATCATTAAAAATAGCAAAAAAATTCAAAAAATTATAAAATTTGGTTTGCCAGTATATTTTCATATAAAGATTAAGTTTAACGGTTCAGATCAACAATTTGGACACCAAAAACGGAGATATGGACCGCATAGCACGGTAAAACCGTGATATGCTGATTATTGTAGCCAGACTATATATATATATATATATATATATATTATACTACTAATCGTTTTTGAAAAGTAAAAGTTGTCCTCTTTTAATTTTCGGGTTTTGTGACTGGCTATGTTATTAATATATACAGGGTTCTGACTTCTTATTTTTTATTTTAATTTTTTTTGTTGCCTCGGGTCGGGGCGGGTCGGATCCCGAGTTCGCTCGGGTCGGGTTTCATCGGGAAATTTTATGTGGGATGAATTTCTTTTCTTGCGAGGACCGTCCCTCCCGACCCTTCCAGGTTGCCCGGGTCACTCCCTCAGATAAGTTGGTCCGGTCGGTCCATTTTCTCTAAGTTTCTCAAATCGGGTTTGGACCTCTCGATTTTTTTAAAACACTAATCTAAACCCGTGACCTCACTTGTAAGTTCTTACATACATGTGTGACTGAATACACAGAAGAACAGATCAGAATTTAGAAAGATTGGAAAACAGAACCCAGTAATGAAGCATAGCGAGAAATAGAACCACGACGGAATTAAAAGACAGAGATTAATAGCATTTAACCATATATAGTATAATAGCTACTTCGAGTTTAACTATCGCTAATGTGAGCATTTCGGGATGAAATACTAACACTTCATAATAAATGTTAGTGCCTCCGAGATTATGATTTATGATGCTTAATAAGTTTTTTATATAAAAATATAGAAGAATACAATTTTTTTTTTATTTTTTAAATTTTTTAAGTTTTCTAAGTATTTTTTTGGTACTTTTGAAAGGAGTATATACAATCACCAATATTTTATTAATATTTATCTATTTCAAAAATTTAAAACAAATACCTAGAAAACTCTAAAAAGAAAAAAATTTTATATACCCTCAATATTATTATATGAAGAACTTATTAAGTTCCATAAATTATTATTTCGGACCGAAATACGTTAGCACAATTATTTAGCTCTAATTAGTTCATAATTCGTATTAACTAATAGCCAGTGTTTTAAAAAACGGTATGCGCCTGTCAGACGGATATGGTACCGCCAAACGATTAATCGCTATGCGGCCGATTAATCGGATTTTCGCAGATAATTTTTGCGCTCTTATTATTTTATGCATAAATAATAATAATAATTTTCTAAATACAAAGTCAATTCATTGATTAGATAAAAAAGATTTTTTTATTTTGGCCATAAAAATTACATGAAACAAGTTTGCGATGTCGAGAAAAGAAAAAAAAAATAGGAACAAGATTAATTGAACAACAAAGGTCTCATGAATTTTTATATGATGCGCCTTCATTGACATTTGCGGTATTGAAATAAAAAATGCAAAAGAAAGAAACAAAATGGTAGCAATATGCTGTGTTGGACGAGTGGACTACACACACACACACACACACACATATATATATATAGAGCACGACTATTGTGAAAACATATATTTGCATCTCGCTCCAAAATACAAACGGTCTAAATTATATTTTGTCACGCCCGAAATTTCGATTTATGGCTCTCATTAAATTCATCATATGAAAATACTAGGGGATACAAAAATTTTTCATTTTTGGAGCTTTTTAAGTATTTATATCGGATTTTTGAAAATCCATGTATAAACAAGTACTATATTATTACTATTTTTGGGTCATATTGAAAAATAAAAAATAAATACTTAAAAAGCTCCAAAAATAAAAAAATTTTGTTAAAAATAAAAAAATAATTACTTAAAAGGCTCCAAAAATGAAAAATTTTTGTATCCCTTAGTATTTTCTTATAATGAATTTAATGGGAGCCATAAATCAAAATTTCGGGCGTGACAATATATAAGTTAGACCGTTTACAAACGTTTTCACAATAGTCATATTCTATATATATATATATATACACTTATTGATTGGGGGTTTGGGGGCACATTTAGTCACAATAATATCTTCGTCCGCAAAATTATTTCCGCATTGTGTGTACTGTTTACGTAACGGTCAGGACTCCGTCACCGATTATATAGCCGCCTATTCGGCCGATTACAACATTTTTTTAAAACACTGCTAATAGCTAGGGGTGTCAAACGGAAGAAACGATCATGCAAATAGATTCTTGCATCTTCCGTTACGTTTAACAGATGCAAATAAAATTCCTTGCGCGTTGTGTTGCGTTGCGTTAACTAAACGAAAACAAAATTTCTTGCGTCTTTTGTTGCGTTATATTAAACGAAACGAAACACAATTGCGTTCAAAGACGCAAATTTTTGTACATTTGTTTTTTGAGAGGCAAACTTGCATATTATTGTACGAAAAATGGAAATAAATACATAAAAATCATAAAAACAGTCGAGTTGCACTAAATTTTCAAACCTGTATATATTTTTCACACGATATAACATGATATAACACGAATCAAATAGCTAACTAGTCAAGTTACGACTTACCTTAACATATTTCAAGTTTACAACACCATCTCCAACACAAAATTACATAACCAATAACTTAACATAGCATGAAAAAAATCACAAAAATCACATGTTCACAAGTCACAACTAATTTCATGCTTAATATATAGCCAACAGGCCAACAACACAAATAAATAACAGATAACAACTTAAATAAGTGTCAACCTAGTTAATCAAAACCCCCCAATGCTCCTCTGCAATCTGCTATATAGCAGATATGTAGAATTTGTACGAAATACACAACATAAACAAAACGACACTGACCAATTGCATCTTCCGTTGCGTTTAACATACGCAAATAAAATTCCTTGCGTCTTCCATTGCGTTGATCAAACGGCACCAGGAGTGTGTTTGGATGGGAGAAAAATAGTGCTAACTTGGGTTAGCTACTATTCCCAATTGTTATTCTATGTTTGGATGTTGGATTTGCTTTTCAAAACAATTGGGTTAGTATTGGTTAGTAGCTATTCTACTATTCCTAGTAATAGTTGGTTAGCTATTCTTGAGTTAGTGACTATTTTCACTAATCCACCCATCCATCCAAACACACCCCAAAAATCCTTGCGTTTTGCGATTCGTGCAAATGAAACACAACGTAAAAACGCAAATTTGCGTTCGTTTTGACACCCCTGCTAATAGCTATGAACAATGTAAAAAACCTTTATTCTTTGTTCAACAAAATTAAGTAGAGACCTTGTCATTTATTGTTCATTCATTTGTTATTACTTCCCCCCATGATCTGGTACATTTCTTTAACAAAAATACATCATCGTGCATTAAGTTTCCCAGAGTTGCGGCTACGGAGGTACTCACACCGATCCTGATCCACTCCACTGTGCATTAAGATTTGTCCTTTCGAAATAAATTGGGGGCAGTCAGTGGGTCATCCCCACCTCAAAAAGAAAAATAATAAATATGAAAAATTGGGTCATGCCAAGACAAGGATATGTACATTTGGGACATAAAGTTCGTTCACAAATTTGCAAGCGTTAATTATTTGTGGTAATTAAATTGTCAGGTTGGAAACTAAAATACAAAAAAGCTTTTCATCTGCAAAATGGAAAATTTGAAATGGATGGAGTTTGCTATGGAATATTAATTATACGGATAAGTTGAAAAAAATGTATTGATCTTTTCTAAGTCGAGCCTCTATTTTGGTTTGTTTTAGCTACGGATCCTTTTTTTATGTATAAATTTCACTTATAGTTTATATTCAGTTTGTGTAATTAATTATGTTTCAATATTTTTAGTGTTAACTTTAAGCAACTTAAAATTTGATCACACGACCTTCACTACTATTTTTGTATGTCATCATGTCACACACAAATCTGGATCCTATAATTAGACATTGTCACTCCTTGATACAATTAATACAAGTGGTAGCAGGACCCAAATGAATCAAGTGTCACTCCTTGATACAATACAATTAGTGACCTGAAGGAGTGACAATGTCTAATTTATACAAGTGTCATTCCTTGATACAATACAAGTGGTAGCAGGACCCAATACAGTTTGTGTAAACGGCTAGGTTGGGGCCGGCTAACTCTTATCAGAAGTCCAAGGAGAACATGGAGTGCTCATCCCCTAACTTACTGCATTGCATTGTACAGTTCACAACGACGGCCGTTGGATCGTCTCGAGATCTGTGCTGACACAAATCTTGAGATGATCCAACGGCTTCATGTCTCTGTTACCTTTGTTTCACTCATAAACTCAGGTCACCAAGATGTATAAATTCAGGTTACTAATATGTATTTTTACCAAATTACGTACGTTAATTATATTATTTTTTTAAAACCTTTTAGATAGGGATCGATCTTTTGTTGAGATAAGTTTATTTTTAAGTTGGTGAAAAATTAAGAATACTAGCAATTTTCTAGTCCAAATAAATTTCCCGATTTTTTGAATTGTCATGCATGATGGATGAGGGTGGAGGGAGGCCTCCAAGACATCAAACAGCATCGCACATGAATAACGAAGACACTTTCTATTTCTAGTTCTGATTCTGATTCATACCTTTTATAATAGGTTTAGAAGACGGAAATAGCTTCCTCATGTACCGTACGCAGACAGTCAACAAACAAATCGTCCATTAATTGACTAACTCTATCCAGCTCACCCCAATGCTACTTCATCTGTTTTCTATTCAAATTTGTGCTTGTGATAATTTCTTGCCCAATGAGATGATTCATAAACCACTGTTACTATATGCTAATAATAACATTATTATTATAATATTATTACTATTATAATTTTTTTTTTTTTTATGAACAAAACAGCGGCCAGTGGAAGTAGTTTGTCTATATATGTGTTGATAATATAAATGCGTTCGGAATTGGGGAGACATACTTTGCAATTTGCACTTCACGTTGAACCTCAGTACCTCACCACCAGTTCACCATCAATTAAGATCGTCTGACCCGGGGGGCGGTGACCCGGCGCATGTGCCCCGTTGGATCTCCTCAGGATTCAGTTAAATCCTTCGATATCCGAATCCCGAAGAGATCCAACGGGACATATGCCCCGGGTCACCGTGCCCTGGTCAGAGGATAAGGATCCGTTCACCATTAACCAATGTGAGCAAAATTATAGGCGAAATTTCTGCATTGTTGTGGCCCCATATGGCATGTAGCTTTGCGCTTTTTGTCCCATGGACAACTGGACAAGACGATTGGATTGTGGATTTGTGTTATTGAGGTAATTTATTTATTTTTTTACTGCTTTAAATTTCTTAAGAGCGCGCTGACCGTTGATTCAATTTTCATATTATATTAATTAAGTTCTCGCAATTGATTTTGTTGCTCACTGTTTTTCTTTTCTTCTTTTCTTTTTTTTATTTTTGTTTAGTTTAACTGTTAAGTTCTTTTTTCTTACTAGTGAAAAGCCCACGCCTTGCTTTGGGCCGAAATTGTTATTTCTTATAATAAACTTTTAATATAATATGTAATGGACCTTAAATTGAGATTATTTATATGTGCCTTTAATTTTATTGGGTTGAGAAGGTCAACGGGTATTAACGTACATCAACGGTTCTGATCTATCGAATAAAATGATAAACGGTTCAGATGTGAGGATAGCCCTTTCATGTTATTTTTTCCAATATGCTTTTATCATTAGTAAGGATTAACCAGATTGCTGTAAGCCTGTATGGATGTATGCCTGTATGCTTACATTGGCACGAGGTTGCAGGCTTCCGTCACTTTTTATGGCAGTGAAGTGTAATAATAAGCTTAAAACTTTATAATGATCGGGTCCACCTTATCCTTTTTAAGGAATCAAATAATTCAATTGAGTAGCTTTCATGAAAAATTCTCATTAGAAAAAAAAAAAAGGTTATATGAACAATTTTGTTGACGGGGTAAATCTACTCTATTATCGAAGTTTTTGATATGGATTCTCCTGTGCAATGTGGTAAAAGATTAAAAATCAATGTTAATTATTTTATACTCTTATTAAGAAAATTTTATCTAAAACTCATTTTGGTTGAACAAAATAAATACATAATTATAAAATTAATTTTCAAATTTGAAACGAATATAAACTAAAAAAAAGATAATTCATGTTGTTGGATGGCCGTATTTTGAAAATCTAACAAATTTAGGGCACAAGTAATATTTATTATTATATAGTAAATTAGAATGTACAAACCTCACGTCTTAAAAGTTCGACGGAGGACTGAGGTTACATTTTAAAAATTTCATTTACTTACTTTCAGATTTTGTAATATTAATTCTCAGATATTAGTTTGTTGTTAGAATTTTTGTCAAGCATATATATATTTATTGTTGGCTTATTTCAATATCTATAAAAACAAATTCAACTCAGTTATGTGGTTTGTTGTGTATGACTGTATGTATGCTTTATGCCATATAAAAGGCCAAAGCACATGCACGATAATGCAGTATTAATTGCTAGTTTCTATGTGTAGAAAAGAAACACGAAGAGTTGTTAGCAAGCAAAAGAAAAGGATTAATGCGAGCTTGCTTGCGATTGCGATTGATTGATCAGGAATTCAGGATCAAGATCATCGGGGCCATATATATATATATATATATATATATATATAGTATGAGGAGGGATCCAATAACCATAGGTGTTGGTGTCTGTAGTGACCATTTTTGTATTTATGCATAATTTGAAAATCTAAATCGTTAGATGTATTATATATATAGTCATCAAGAGAGGAGAAAAAAAATCATAAAACTTGAACTGTTGATTTTTGTTAATGCTTGATGCTCATGTAAATAAAATCAAAATGATATATTTTTTTGTATACGCATAAAATATGATATATACAACATATTCTATATATCAATTAATTTTGTTATTTAAGAATTTAAATATAGTTATTTAAGATTTAATTTCATTGTCACAGATCAGTTACAAAAAATATGGTTATTTGATCTCTCCTCGTACCTCCTCATATAGTATAGGCATTCATATATGATACATGCATGTTTTTGTCATCGAAGAAAGATATATATTATATATAAAGAACCTGATTCCAAACTAACCAAGTAATTTAGCATTATATATACATTGTTATATTATATCGATAAAGATGGAACTTTAAGCTATCCAAACAAGCCCTTTATTAATTACTCGAGTGGGCTGTCCATGACAAATTATATAATAATAATAATGTGTAGCTAATTAAGAACAAATTAATGTGACGGTCTCATACATTATATCTGCAGTTCTGCACCCCATGATAATCGTTCTTTTAGTAATGGGCCGGGCTGAGTACACAATTTCTATCTGAAATTCGTCAGATCTGTTGAACATGATACAACAAATTAAGCCTTTAAACACAAAAAGACTCAAATTAAGCTCCATGGCGTTACGTTTGAGATTTTTAAATCGTCATATTTGATATTTCAGACTATTTACTTAACTGAATCCGACCATGATAGTCTGTCGAGTGGAGTGGCCGGGATCGGATTGGGATCGATTCGGTCACAGAAGTTTTGTCACAATAAGTTGTCACGATAACTGTCATAGCACAGATAGCTATAGCTTGACAAGATAAGACGTCGGTTCTTGTGGAATGGGCACAAATTAACCAGAGCAGTCTCTTTCGGGTTTCAGTGCACCGACCAGATGGTGGTCGGATGTTATCAAGCCGATCGAAGGAAGCTGGCACCTGGCAGCTAGCTCTTAAACTAGTTTTTGGCATGGCAATTGGATACATGGCATTCTCAGGTATCGATATCGATATCATTGTCTTGACAGTCAGCACAAATATGCTTACAACAACAACACTGGGTCCTCAGTAACAGTAACAGTAATTATGAGGCTGAGCTCTCTCAATCACTTGGCACAACAAGAAAGAAACCAGTTATTGCTTCAATTTTCAATTGCAATCAATGTGGCTTGAACGCGAGGCAGAAAGATAGACTGTCACCGGGTGCATCCAACACTCTTCTTCTTCACCAAGACAACATACAATTTCCTTGTGCAGCATGTCACGGTTATCAGAAACCTCAAAAACATCTGCAAGCTCAAGGCTCCACCTAAAATCATGATATTAATTTGTCCAATTTGTTTTAAGGAATGAACTCAACATAACAGCACATTCTAGAGCCATTATACTTTTGATGTATGGAAGGAATGCTGCAGGTGAATTTTCATGAATCAAACCAAAACACCAAGATACTGGCAAGAACAATATTCATCACAGAATTTTACAACTGGTCCAGTCTAGATAGAGCACATATACAAGGGAACAATTTAATTTTGAGACTCGATCGACATCATTTTTTCTTTAAAAAATAAAGAGCCTTGTTTGTTTAGGAATCCTAGTATAATGATTACCAAGATTTTATATCAGTGACTGATAATATTATTTTTATGTTGGTAGCTGCTAGCTATCAACATTTCGAAAAAAAGACTGATAATATTATTTTTCTTGAAAATAAAGAGTTTTTATTAGGACAAAAGTTACTTTTCCTTTTAAACAGCTGGGAATCCATATTCTCATTTCTACTAAAATCCGATTCAGATCACCTAAGAGTATGTATGACTAATTATGAAATGAAACAACATAATTTTTTGAACGTTAATAATGTTTCTTCTTTCGACCCTCTTTGGTTAAGTTTTTGATTTGGTCAGAACTAGATATCAGGATAAATACATACATGTTTCTAAGCAGACGTATGAATACAGAACATAACTCTTACATGTGTTGAGATGAGCTATATATGCATCCGTATTTTATATTTGCAATTTTGTTATTTTGCTAACTCTTTCAGATCAGTTTAATTAAGAAATTTGACCAGAGGGGGCGAATATTATATATGCAGCAATAGCATAAACGGTACAAATACAATTAATGGTACATGGATCACATGCTCTCCCATTTTGTTGGGCCCCAATATTCTATGACTGTCTAGCTGTGAATTATTGATTCCTAGATTGCAAATTATACGGCCCCAATTAAGTTTTAGTAAATTGGGCTCATCAATGTTTTCCTCCCTATACGATATATACATCCCAACTCCTAAATCCTAATAAAAAGATATTTGATTTTTCGACATGAAAGTTCTATATTATATTCTCTAAGGAATAAATCTCAGCCGTTGATTATTTACTTAGATTGATCACCATCATTGACGTACTTTAATGTCTCAACCCATTAAAACTTAAGACCCATATCAATTTTCTCAATTTAATACTCATTACATATTATCTTAAAACTTTATTATAAAAAGTAACAATTTCAGTCCAAAGCAAGGCGTGAGCTGTTTACTAGTTCACTAATACGATGGACTTCATAAAAATGGCCTCAATCAAATGAGTCTAGATTGAGTATTCAATTTGTTAATTCAAGTTACTCTGAATTCAATTGTGTTATTCTTTCTGGCTATGCAAATTGGCACTTAATTCCTAATTTCTATCAAATTCCTTAATTCTATGATGAATTTAGTGACTACTAATTAACCAAATGCACACAATTAGTAACTAATACGAATTACAACTGAAAAAACTGCAAATTTCTGTCCAAATCTGATCTTGAGAAACACATTGCAGATGCACAAAACCATTTAAAATCACATTCTTGTACAAATTAAAGTTCTTCAATTAGCATCAGTGATTAACTACTAACTAATCGATAGATCTATTTCAAAAATTATACACCTGATCTGTATATACATAATTAGTTCAAAACTTCAAATCTAATTCATGCACAATAACAATTAGCTAATTGAATGAACGAACAAATCTCTTCCAGTATCACTTCAGCAAATCGATACAATGAAAAACCTGTACAAATTTCAATATGAGTCATCGATCGATCGATCGATGCCTTACGCATCGGAAAAGCGCGGCTCGGAGTCAGAGCTACCGCATACGTGACGATTCGGTACCCGTACGTACCAACAGGAACTGATCATGTCGAAAGTTGGTAGTCGACTATGACACATCTGTCTCGTCCGGAGCTGCATTCAGATCGAGTCGTGTTTGAGCCACAGCGGTTGTGAGTACTTCCGGTACGAGCGGTGCAACAGTCGTACCGGTGCACCTACTATCGTCGCCGTCTCTCTTGGTGTTCTCTACCTGAACAAAATCCTCGGGGACAAACCTCGGCTGCCACACGTCGACGACGACTCTCCTCACCTCCCTTCCATTCTCGTTCATCACTCCTCGAATCAAACTCCGCGCCTCTTGCGCCCGTTTCAAGATCGCGAAGAATTCATCGATCTCCGCATCCGTAACATTTGTTTCTTTCGCATGCACCGCCGTCACGACTTCCGGACGCGACGAGTCTGCCTCCTGCTCAGTCGAATCGTAGCGGCGCTTCCTTGCCATCGACATGTGTACGTAATTTGGTTCTGATTTTTTTTAGAGGGTTGATTAGGAAAGCAAGAATTAAATTAAACCAAGAACAAATGAGGATTTAATTTTGGTTGTTAATTGTAGGAACTAATTAAGGAGGAGGTTGTTAAATAGATGAGGTGCATATATAGCGAATGAGATGACGTATGCTGGCTGACGTCACGAGATGTTGGAGTTGTTCTGACTTGTGACCTCTCTTTTAATTTCATCTCAAGTTCTCAACTTGAGATTATTATTATTATTATAATTATTATTAGTAGGGCTGTGACTGGGGGAATATGATATCAAAGAAATAATTAAGAATTTTATAAAATTTAATATTAAATAAAATTTTGAACATAATTTTTAAAGCTTTTGATATAATTAGTAATAAACTAATAATATAATAATTCATATCGTTTTATGTGAAGAGAAAAAACATATGAGTCGTTGGATCCAAGTAGCTGAAAAGTTTTAAACAAAATCAATCGTCATTAACATTGATGATGTGGTATAGTTGAGATGCTTAGAACTTAGAAGCCTACCACTCTTTATGAATTATAGATTATGATTATGATTATTATTATTATTATTATTAACCCATAAATCTATGAAATTAAATCTGGTATAGGAACCTCAATTCCTAATCAACCATAAATAAAACCGTTCACTAGCTATATATAATATTAAAATAAAACTTTATTTAATAAGTTAACTGATTTCTTTGTTTACATTTGAATTTAATATGAACGCGAATTAGTCAAAGGTTACATTTATACATAATTTTTAAAACAAAGTCAATATCAAGTAGACTTATCGAGCTAAATAATTCAACCAAATTTATTTTGGTGATAAATATAACTAACTAAACTTCAAGAATACATAAATCTGGACAAATCTGACTGAATTAGTTCAACTTTCTTAATTTGTCATATTAAAGACAGAGCTTGTTATTTTATATTTGACAAAGACTTTATAGAGATTTGAGTCAACCCAAGTTTTATTTTAAATTTAATACTAAACCACACTATTTAATAAAGTTTTAAAGGTACTAACATATTTTTTAAAGTATTGATATATTACCAGTTGGTCCTTCAATATTCAAGAACTTCATTAAATTCCTTTGAAGGTTATATCATTTTTAAAGCTCAAAATTAATAAGAACCAAATTGGTAAATAGAGACTACTTAAAGAGACTATTGATTAATTTAATCTAATCTAAATTTAATTAACGTTCACTTCATACTTTGACAGATTCAAGCCCTTTGAGTAAGTTAGTTAAAGAATTAAAATACTAAACATAATCCTTTTCATGTATAGTGTATAGGATAATGCTCTACACAAATAATTGCAGCATGGAGCCCCGTGCCAACAATAAAACATTTTTTTTTTTTGAGGAAAACAATAAAACATCATTTCGTGTGTTGACTGGAGAACATCATAATTAAATCAAGGCTGTATAACTATTAATTAAGAAGATTTTTTAGATTACTTGTGCAAATCATCATCAAATAAGAAATAGAAAAGATCCCAGAGGGACCACTTGGGACATTGTAGAAGGTGTTATGTCTATTATATATTGTGTCAAATTATTAGCGTCAACATCAAAATAGTTTGTTATTTCCTTAATTTTTTTTATTTCTGAATTTGGTCTTTTGTTATGTATAAATAATTGAACAAGTGTACCATAAAAAATGCATATATAAAATATAAGTAAACCTTGATTTAAGTGTTATTTAATAGTCTATAAAAAATTCCTTAGTTTGTAACAAGTATACAATATTTCGATAAGCTATCAACAAAATCCAATTAATTGAAATTTAAAATGCTGTCAACCTATAAGATTTATTGTACATGTATAAATTCTTTTCCCATTTTTATGATTTTTGAAACATTTTTTTTTCAAAATTTTTAAATTACAGTCAAGACAGTCATTCTCAACCGATCCCTCCTCTAATCCAAATGACTTGTCTTTTTTGTATGACTTGAAAACTAGACCCGTTTTATGACATGTCAAGTCTTTTTAATGGAACATTGGCGGCCTCTGTCAACTTTTAAAAGAAAAAAAAGTCTTTAAAGGAATCATTGAATTTAAGTCATTTAAAAAATGTCAAAAACAGGTTATGGAATTTCATACCATACCGTTTTATGGAATCATTGCAGTTTTGCTTTTGCACCAACGCAACTACTCAAACCACTCACTCGGAGTGGTAAAAAAACTCGTGGCTCGTGACTCGTGACTCGTGGTTGGCTCATTAGTGGCTCGGACTCGACTTGTTATTGGCTCGCTCGTTAAGTTCGTTAAGCTAATGAGCCGAGCTTGAGCTTGGCATGGCTCGGCTCGTTAAACTCGTTTAGCTCAATAAACTATTACTAATTGCAATTTATACTGCCCTTATCGTAAATTATTAATATATTATACAACATATGGTCAAATATATATGAAATTGTTATGTAAAATGTGTATGAACGTATATTTATTAGTTCTTTTATATTCATTTTTATATAAATTTTGATATAACATACTTAAAATTTTATTATTAAAAAATAAATGAGCTTAACGAGCCAGCTCGGTCAACTCGTTAATTAAACGAGCCGAGCTCGAGCTTGTGTTTTTTGCTCGTTAATTAAACGAGCTGAGCTCGAGCTTGTGTTTTTTGCTCGTTAATTAAACGAGCCGAGCTCGAGCTTGGCTTAGCTCGGCTCGGCTCGTTTACACCCCTACTCACTCATAGACCACTTAGATTTATCAGTACTTATAAGATTACATATGAGTTGTGTTATATAGAAATGGAATCAGGGCGGATCTAAGAAATTTTTAAGCCCAGACACAAATTGTATAATATATGAAACAAAGAGCTCTGTTACATTATATTTTACTTGGCAAATCATTAAGCCCGAGCACAATAACTACAAATGTAAATAAGTATTGTTTAATATAAAAGAAAAAATAGTACTAATCAATGCATTTCAAAAATTAAGCCCGGGCACAGGCCTAAGCTTGCTCATGCCTAGGTCTGTCCCTGATTGGAATGCAAGATTTATGTTTTATTTTTTTTGAGATAAAGATAAGGGTCAAGTCACTTAAATTTAAATGTCTATAAAAGACCCCTCTCCAAGTTTCGGATCTTATACCGTGACCTCCCACGTGGAGAGCGTTGCCCTTAGCCACTAGATCAAAGACTGGTTTTTAAGATTTATGTTTTCTTAATAATAAACAAGTATATAACCTATCGTTTCTTTTATTTTTTTTTGTTTGGTTTGAGTGACAGTGTCTGCTCGCCTACTTTCTGTGAAGATGAAGCCTTCCAACTTTTCAATGGAGAAATTTGGCAACTTTAATTTCCGCAAAATCATATCGATCTAAGATCTTTGATAAAATCAGGGACAGTTTGTCTGAGTTTGAAATTAACACCTATAACAAATCAAATTCATAATCATAGGTAAAAATTATCTTCGATTTAAAAATTATAATAGATGATAGCTTCAAAGCTTTCTATCATATTCATACCACAGTATCGATGTTAATTGATTATCCACTATAAATTATTTTTACTTAATAATCTTCATCTAGTTTGTTTTAATGACTTATGCATTTTTTTTTCTCTCCTTTAATTTAAATTGCAATAGTTGTATATGATGAAGATCAAATTTTACTCCTAAAATGACCCATTTTTTGTGTGTCTATTTATGAATAATCAAATGTTTTAAATATTTATTCAAAATTCACCTAATATAAAATATATATTAAAAATATTTTAAAATTAAAATTTTGTAATTATTTATTTAGTAACTTATTAGTTTATTGGTCACCATAGTGAAAACCATAGTGGATTGGAATAAAGGATACAAACTACAAAGACAAACCAACTCTGTTATATTCTGTGCTTTAATTATTTCGGGCACATTCCTTCTGTTCTTTTTCTTTATATTCCTCCAAAGCATGATTCTCATGGGACACAAAGAATTTTCAATTTTAAAAGGTTTTTTGAAAAAATATGTTTTTTGAGATTTTTATAAAAGTGATTATATAATATATTGATAAAATAATCAATCTTTTATGTATCATTTTTAAATTTTAAAAGAATCTCAAACAAATGTTAAAAAATTTTTAGAAATAAAAATATTATATCCCATATAAAATAATCAATCGATTGTTATATTAATTACAAAGGAATATATATGAAGAACAAAATATTTATGTATAATCTCCCTGTTTTTTATATCACCAAAGATATCTTGTTATTCATTTCTGAAAGTCGTATACCATGACAATTTTTTTATCTTTTGATCTAAATGTATAAGATCAAAAATGTATAAGAAACTAAAATTTATTTATATAAAAAATGTTATAAAGATATCAAAAATGAGAGTAAAACTATGGTGCTCTTAAGCTCACAGGGGCTCCCGTAAGCTTAACACAAAAACAAATCAAATCATATCCAAATTTTGATTTATATGGCTCTGTGTCATGCAAAAATTTTCCATTTTTATAGTTTTTAAGCATTTATTTCAGATTTTTTAAAAGTTACATATGAAATATTGATTATTTTATTAATATCGTATAGTTGCTATTAAAAAATCCGAAATAAATACTTAAAAATCTCCAAAAATGAAAAAACTTTGCATGCTATAAGATTTTGATATAAAGAATTTATTGAGCCATATAAATCAAAATTTGGATATGATTTGATATGTTTTTTGTGTTAAGCTTATAGGAGGCCTCCATAAACTTAAGAGCACTGTAGTTTTACTCCAAAAACGATACTAAAAATAATGCTGAAATTGATACCGACTGTATTAATATTCATATCAAATGTGATACTGTATTCAAAATTTCAAACCAATGGCTTTACTGTGCAACTCATTTTTATACCATGTAGACGAATATCTTGAATACTAAATGGATTAATATGAATATTAATTCATTTAACTTAAAAACCAACCCATTTGGTATCGATTTGTTATCATTATGATATCTATGTATCAATTTTCTTTATAACATTATATATAAATTGATCCCTTGGCACCCCTACCGATTAATCGTGGATCCGCCACTGAATATAGACATATGAATTAAGTTTGAATTCATTTCTTCTTTTCACTGGGAGAGGGAGTTACTACTTACGCAGCACCTTACGAGCTTACCAGAACCTTCTTGAAAACTAATATTGAAGACACTAGGTACGAATCTTTCAAAAGATCTAAACACACTCTGATGCCGAAGCTACTCACGCCACTTCGTTGTGGAGTATATATATTTAGTGAAGGTATTCCTTAACTTCAGTCGTTAAAATCAGCAGATAAAAAAATTCTCATTAATTGGTTATTGCATTTATTCCCAGCATATTGATAAATTTGGTTATGTTTACAATATTCCCCAATTTGTCATTTTTTTTAGGCTAATTTTATTATCAATCAGATTAAATATAGGCCGTCCATTTTTCATAATCGAATGGTCATAATATGTCTTTGAGATATAATCAAAGAGAGGTATTTGACAAAAGTCATTTGATTTAAAATGAAAGGCTGCTTAACCGATGCACAGAATAACAACTCATTTCTTTTAAGTTCAGTACTACAATAAAATTGAAAGATATTTTCTTTTAGTGGACAATTTGTTTTTAACCAACAACTTGTTAGGTCCTTTTCTGTCATAAGAACACCATACATATTTTAGGCCTAATTAATTTACTCATCTCGATCGTTTTCACCCATATCGGACTTCATTTGCTACCAAAACCAAAACAAAATAATCGTCAATGTCGCTGGATTGACAAGGCATTGCTGATGCCAGTGGATTGCACATTTGATGTCACCACCAATTAATTATCATTCCACATATATATCCTTAAAAAAAGAAGGGGATTAATTCATTCGTGATGATGCTTATCTTGACAATTGGGTTCTTTAAAATATTGAAATTTTTTTTTTAAAAATACTCGAAAGTATAAAAAAAGTTATGGAAGTATTGTTTTAAGTAGGTTCAATTTAAGTGATGCCTGATAACTCTTCAAAGACATGTTGAACTACAACCGTTAAAAATTGTATAAAATTTTATAAGCTAGCAAACAATCTTCAAATTGTTTAAAATTTGAAAATCACTTTTAATCTATAAGTTAAATAATTATAACCTTATCTTCATTTTTAAGATTTATTATATATATTTTAACTTTTTTTAAAATACCGTTATCAAGATTGTTAACATAAGCATTTGTCTCCCTCCTCTAGTCAAAAAAAAAAAAAATCCAAGAAATCCGGTAGAACTCAAAATAACAAAATAACAAAAGGACTTTTTTTTTTTGAGGAAAAACAAAAGGACTTGACAAATGGTTTCCAGTATGGAAACAACCGGAGAGAAGTGAAAAGTTGAGAAGGATTAAGGATATTTAAGCTTGGCCTTGACTAGAAGACTTTTTGTAGATCACTCTATCTACGCCATCCTTTACTTTCCTGGTCACAAGCTTAGTGCGCCGGCATGACCCACATATATAATGACATAATATGATGTTATTATTGTTAAGGCCCCCCCCATAAGATGCAAATTGGGATGATTGTTGGTTCCCTCCATGGTAAAGTTCCAACCACATACTGACATTTTCTACCAGAAAAATACATTTTAAAACACAATTTTTGTTTCAAAAGATTAAGAATTTTCAATACAGTATTTAGTTTGATTAAAAGTTAAAGAATGAGGATATGGTACTACCTGTATTATGGCTTCATATTATTATTTTTGAAGTTCAAACGGTCGATCTGAACCGTTAAATGTGATTTATATATATCCTTACTCCTAATAGAAGGATATTAGATTTTTTGACATGAAAGTTCTATTTTCCCCAAAAAAGAAATTCGGCCGTTGATTGTTTACTTAGATTGATCACCGCCGTTGATATACATTAATGTCCCGACCCATTAAAATTTAAGGCCCATATCAGTTTGCTTACTAGGATAAGCTTTCAGTCCTTTATTATAAGATATAATAACTTCAGCCCAAAACAAGGCGATGGGTCTTTACTAGTAACCACTAAATAAACACGCAGTTGTGGCGTTTTTTAGTATAAGAACTTTAAAGCTAGACTATTATGCAAACGTTAGCATTTTTGACCGAAATGCTAATGCCTCAAAATTAGCGTTATCATGTTCGAAATCACGATTTATGGTACTCAATAAATTCTTCATATGAAAATATTAGGAAATACAAAAATTTTCTATTTTTAGAGTTTTTTTCTAATCATTTGTTTTAAATTTTAGAAAAATACTCATAAATATTAAATAAAAATTGATGTTTTTACAAGCTATTTTCAAAAATTCAAAACAAATACTTAAAAAATTCTAAAAATGAAAAATTTTTGTATTCCCTAATATTTTCATATGAAGAATTTATTGAGCACTGTAAATTATAATTTCGGATGTGATAGTATTAATTTTGAGGCGTTAGTATTTCAGTCCGAAATGCTAACATTTGTATAATAGTCTAGCTCAGAACTTCATACATTAATCAAAATTTCTACAAAATAACACCCCCATATTTACTTGTCAAATCCGCGTTTTAGTTTGCTGATTTCATTAATTAATTTCTCACAAATTATATATGACGTGCCTTTCTGTCTTGCAATCAATCAACACAAGCAATCGATGAAAGTTGCTGGCTGCTGCCAGTTGCCAGAGTGCCAATAGACGACACACACTGTTTCGCAAAAAATCAAAGTAGTCGTTCTCACTTATTAATTGCTGTGTCTCTAATCTCAAAACAATAGTGCTCCGACAAAATAGTGAATTACGATTACAATAGTCTTTTTAATGGTAACAGAAGCCTATAGAAGCACCTCCAATTTACTTTTCAATTTTAAGATTTTTTTTTTTCTCTAGAACTCGAACGCGATCTTTTTTTTTTTGAGGCAGTAAAAGAACCGAGATAAAAAAAAAAAAAAAAATTTTCTTCAAAAAAAAAAAAAAAAAATTGCGGTTCTTTAATGAAACAGCAAAGAATCTGAAATGAAATCTATTTCCTTACCGAAACAACCATGACACCATATTAGTTGTTGAGAAAAAGACTTCTTTTTTGTTAATATATATGTAAGGACAGGGATGCAGTGACAACCGTAACAACAGATTCTCAAATAAATATAAATAAATCTCTAAGATAAAAAAATTGTCAAACATATCGTGAAGCTTATAAATTGATTGTGTAGTTAAAATCTGAAATACAATCAATATATGAGTTACAGAATATGTTTATACAAAATTTTTTATTTTAGAAACTATTTTTATATTTCTTTGAGGGTCTCTTATTGTCGCAATAAAAAATGTCACTTGATCCCCGCCCATATCTTAAATTCTTAATCCTTTCCTATGCATGCATTGAAAACATATGTATATTAATTCCCGAGGAGAGATTGATTTTCTCTAGAAATAAAATAGGTTATGCTCCTTCAACTAATTAAGTTTTTTGTCGCTAATTCATGAACTTAGCATATTCCCCATATCAACTAATATTTTTTGTTCACTTTGGTGCATGCATATTGCTATATTAATTTATTGATATATTAAAATAAGCTCTTTTAATTTATCTTCCGGATTTCTCATATTGCATGGTATAAAAATTTAGGACATTGCTTTTATGCTCACACCCAGATAATTTTATTGGTTACAGATTAATCTCATAATAGGTAATATTCATTTATAATCGTCAGCTTGAAAATAATTTTTTTTTTTTGTGAAAGTACTGGAGTAAAAATTCAAAAATTTAATTTATAGCATGCACTATTTTTTTGGCACATGCACATATGTACCTCCTAAACTTTATTTTGGAATCCAAAACCTAAATTATTGAAAAGTAATGAAAGTTTTTTTTTCAAAATGAAAAGGAATAAAATTATGTCAATATTTTCGGCGCCACAGATTGAAAAAATAATTCGTAACGTGCTCCCTAAACTTTTGAATCAGAATATATCACTTCCAACATCCCATTTTTCTAACTACTACTAATAAAGAGCTCACGCCTTGCTTTGAGTCGAAATTGTTATTTCTTATAATAAATTTTTACGATAATATGTAATGTGCCTTAAATTGAGATAATTTAAATGGGCCTTATTTTAATGGGTTAAGACATTAAAGTACGTCAACGGTGGTGATCAATCTAAGTAAACAATCAACGGTTGAGATTTATTTCTTGAGGGAGATAGAACTTTCATGTCAAAAAATCTAATCTCCTTTTATTAGAAATAAGGATTTCGCTTAAATGTTAACTTGTGATTTTTTATTTTATTTTTATACTCTTCTAGAAGTGAAGTGTGCTTTCCATTAGAAGGTAATTAAATATAGAGGAGAGATCCTTTAACAATGCTTACAATGACAATGTTGACAATGAGGGTTTTGAAAAATTTATAATAATTCATAAAAAATCTTAAAAATGAAAAAACTTTGATGGATGCATTCTTTAACTTATAAATTAACAGTGTTTCAAATTTCAATCAATTTGAACATCATTTGATGGTTTATCAAAATTTTATATATTTTTTAACGGTTGAAATTTCACGAGCTTTTAAGAGCAATCAAACGTCACTTAAATTGAATATAATTTGAAACATAATTAATTTATAAGTTAAACAATATCTCTATAAATTTTTTTCTATTTATTAAAAATTTTAACTATTTTTATAAATTTTTTAAAATCTCTGTTGTCAAGATTGTCAAGATAAACATTGTCAATGGATCCCTCCTCTTAAATATATACCAAACTTTCAAACATAAATATTTTTTTGAGGGCACACGTACTCATGATGATATTATGTATCATCATGACACAGTTATCTGCTTTGAATTTATTCATATTTTTGTGCATCATATTCATTGTAGTTAGTACTACGTCACAATCATATTCATATATATATGTATTGAGATTATGAGATATATATGTGGTTGTAACGTAGGCGCCTGACGATTATATTTATCTGTCCCAAAATCATGCGTTCAGCAATAAATCCGTGGTCCTTTTTTAGTCTTTAGGTAGTATGAATTTAATTATGATGGAGAGATTTAATTTGGGATGAAATTTATTTGATAATAATATGTGATAATTTATTCTCACTTTTCTCACAATTTCAAATTATTATAAGGTTCTTTAGCAAATATTCCCGGTTGAATTAAAAAAAATTGTTTCTTTCCGCTTCGAGAATATGAACAAAAAAAATACTAATTTGGTTACACAACCAATGCAAAGTACTTAGTGGAAAGGAGAATATAAATCTTGGAAAACTGAACACGAATGTGGTCAAGGTCAATGTAAAAATAAATAAAATAAAATAAAGCAAAGCAAAGGTGATTCCCGACAACAATAAAAAAATAGTGCGAAGAGAACCCGACTCCTGTACCCCGTTCATGCACCCCAAACAGTTTAATGCTATTCACAGCGGAGGCGGCGAGTTCCGAACGTATTCACATCTCCTGAAATATCTCACCCAGCAAGGATCAAAATCCCCCCTTAAAAAGTATCTAGCACGAATCTTAAAGTTGCCATAAAAAAATTTACACTAAAAAACTGACCACTCCAATAACTCTACAAGCTGACCATTCTAGAGGATGTGCACTCGTTCCGAACTTCTGTATACAAAAATAAGAAGCCAAAGCACTCCTCCATGCACCATTGTTCACCTTCTCTCATGCACCAACAAGAGTGTTGAATTTTTTTTTTTTTTTTACTACAAACACGAAAAAAACACCGGTTTAAATAATATAAACACTTTGTTAAAACGTACTAAATTTGTTTATAAACACTATGTTAAGTACTCTAATCAGGGCGGAGCCAACAAGATATAGGGGTGGGCACTGGCCACCCCTAAAAAAATTTCAAAAATATACCTCTAAAAATTTGCAAAAATATCCCCAATTTGAGAAAAAATTACAAAATATACTTAATTTCTACGAAAATTTACAAAATTGACCCTATCATGAAAAATATTTACACAAATATACCTTAAAAATTTTATAAAAATATACCCATACTTATAAAATTATGTTTCATTGGAAAAGTTGGACCCCCCTGATTCGGAGTCTGGCTCCGCCCCTGACTATAATACCATGCCTTAGATCTATAAATGTTGTGTTTATATTTTTATAATTGGTATTTATATTTTTATACTAGGTGTTTATATTTTTGCAACTGGTGTTTATATTTAACATTTGGTGTTTATTTTTTAAAACAGGCATTTATAAAGATACTTGTGTCTATATTTGTACAACCGGTGTTTATATTCTTACAGTAAGTATTTATATTTGTACAACCAATATTTATATTCTTACGTGTTTATATTTGTGTAACCGGTATTTATATTATTATAGTAGGTGTTTATGTTTGTACAACCAGTGTTTATTTTTTTCTGACCGGTGCTTAAACTTTGTTTTTATATTTTTAAAGCATATTAAATACTTGTTAAAGTATCCAGCAATGTGTATATACTATTAAATCCTTCGAATGCATGATTTTTTTTTTCCATTTCTTGTCGTTTTGGAAGAACATGCATAAATTTTGTCACTTCTAAGTATTAGCTACAGTTTTGAAGAAAAAAAAAATAGAAAAATAAGAAATTATGAAAATTCATTAAAATTCTAAGATTTGAAACAAATTGAATTATCGTTCAAATATTATATACGTATCTCACAACATTTAAGCCTTGAAATAATAATTGATTAATTTTGGGAGAGGAAGCTGATGCACTCACCCGAAAAGTCGAAATAATTGGAGTTCGTGGGACAATTAAGAATTAACAAGAAGCATCCTTTTTGTTTTTTCTGGACAAGTCACAAAGTCAAGAAATTTTTCGAGTCGGATTGGTCGGGTCGGTCGGGTTCTGCGGGTTGAACGGATTGGACTTACACCCCTACAATTAACAAGAACCATCCTTTTGTTTTTTCTGGAGAAGTCACAAAATCAAGATAGAAGCGCAAAGTTTGCAATTATTGTCAAAAATGACATAGCTGAAGTCAGGGTACGAATATGGGGTACGAGAGTGCGGGTACGATGAGATTTTCTCTAAAAAAAAAACGTTAATCAATTAACAATTAACAAGTAATTAAAAACTTGAAAAGGATTGAAAGAGAGGCCAGAAATTAAAATGTGGTCGACAAAGTTTGCGACGTTTTGCTTCCTCAAATGCCAATACAAGTTCTCTTTTGTTCCTCTAATAATAATCTCTAATTCCCTCTTCACACACATTTTACAATTTATTCGCTCCCTTTTCTTTTCTTTCTTTCTTTCCTCTTCGTAACCCAACAAACAATCAGCAATGATTCAAAACTCATCGGCCGTGGGATCGGAATCGGACGGCCAGCAGAAGCGGAGGCGAGTGGGAGTGAACTCAGCCTCGGTCTCGGTCTCGGACGCCGAGATGGAGGAATTCTACGCCATCTTACGGCGCGTACGTGCGGGCCGTGCGGCGTCCAGGACAGGCCGCAAGGTCCAATCGGAAGTCCCCGTGTGGAGTCCGTCGTTCGCGCCCGAGGACTTCGCGGTGGGAATAGACGCGGGGACGAGGAAGGAGCGGGGTGGCGGTGAGACACCGGCGGTGAGGAGACCGCTGGATTTGAACGTGCTTCCGGAGCCCGAAACGTGAGGAGGGAAGTGGTGTGGTTACCGCCTTATTCCTACGCCTGTGATTCTGTGAATGGGATTTTATTAATTAGGATGTTATTTTTTTGTGTTTTTTTTTTTGGGGAATTGCAGATGTGCAATTATTCAATTTTTGGTTGTGATGGATAACCCAGATAATAATATCAACCTAAATATTATATATAGTTTGTGGTATTTTTATTTTTTATTTTTTATTTTATCAATTTTGATATTAATTTTTTTTTTGTTTTTTTGAGGATCTGATATTAATACAACCTTTATTATTTGCTTCATTTTTTTTTTTTTGAATGGTGGTGACTGGTGACTGATATTGGATTGTCAAGATAGTTTTGTATGTAATGTTTTGAGGTATTGGAGTTGGAGGAGCAAAAAGATGTAGTAGATAGCAAGAGAGTGATGTTTTGGTATGCGTCCCTGTAACAGAAATTATTGGTAGTTGCTGGTTGTATACTTGTATTAGTTTGTAATTAAGTTGCTCAGCACTTATTAGTGATGGCTAGAGAAGTGTATTCAATCGATCGTCCTTGTTTATTATTTGTATACGAGTATTATGTCCTCATCATTGTCATCAATAATTAATAATGATTTTATTTTGTTGGATTGTTATCAAAAGGCAGATGTGTGAACATCTAATTAAGTTTAGATCTAATCTTCTGGTCTAATCCAAAAGAACTCCAACACAAATCTTAGCCAAAAAAAAAAAAAAAAGGATTAGCAGAACTTACAAATATCATTAAAGCCAGGAAACAAAAGGAAAAGAAAAATACTTCCTTTTCACCTTTAAAATGGCTAACATTTTTTTTAACCAAAAGATTGCAAAATTATACTTTTCAGAGGGGCATATAAATGCAAGACGGTGAAAATGTCAGAAACTTTTTTTAAAGACCAGCGTGGTATCCTTACTATATAAAAGCATATGGGATAAAATGATGAAAGGGCTATCTTCTTCAAATAAGAAATTTGAGTCGTTGATTATTTTCTTAGATAGATCAAAACCGTTGATTTACGTTAATGCCCATTGACGTTAATGTCTTAGCCCATTAAAATTTAAGGCTCATACCGATTTCCTCAATATAAGGTCCATTATATATTATCTTAAAAATTTATTATAAGAAATAACAATTTCAGCTCAAAACAATGTGTGGGCTCTTTACTAGTAAAAGCAAAATTCATATTTAGTTGTCTAGCTCGTACATTCTGACTTTTCCTTGAGATCAATAAAATTAGTAACTTCAATTTTTGTTTGACATGATATTTCTTGGTACGTAACATTGGAGGACGAAAATAAAAAAAAATGTTTAAAGGACAGATCCGACAAAATATTTTTATAATTCACATGGCATGTATCAATTAAGTTTCAGATTCGTTTACGAATTACAAGCAATTAAGTTTGTAAATAACGACCGAAGTCGGCAAAATGTTTTTTTTTTTTTTTTTTTTGGTGCTAATTGCATTGTATCATATGCATAACGAATTGTTATTATTCACGCAACATGTTTTGAATGCTGGATGCTTTTGAAAGTAATAGAGTTTGTATTAAGAACTACTACTTATTTGAAGCTTTGAACATATGAAAAAGCGAAGTCGGCAGTATGATTAATTTGGATGGAGAATGGTTATGAGGTTATTTCATACAAAATGTGAATGGTTTCTAACTTTTTATTGTCGGCAATGGCAATCATTCTTTGTTTTAAATGAAATTAGATTTTTTTTTTTTTTTGCTTACAAATATGCCATTGGATGCTGGATAAGCTCTTCCATGGTAAAAAAATGAATGTTTTTTTGTCGTAGGTAATATCAATCATTCCTTTTTAGAAAAAAAATTGGGTCCTTTAATTCTAACATTGTACAATTTTTTTCTTTTTTTTTGAAGGGACCGAATTATTTTCTTTTTTTGAATGTCAACAGTACAGAATATTGTATCTTTTTTTTGTAGTAAATTTCTGAATAAAAACAAAATTAATTTTTCAGCTAGAAAGATCGCTATATGAACTTTTCTTTCTTCATGGACCCAAACTTAACAAATTCTGGCCCATACAAAGAAATCATGAAGACGTAGATTTGGCAAAGCCCAATTAAGCGCTATTTAAAAACTTCAGAACTTTCATGCACGATGTTTCAGTATATATATTCGAGTAATTCATGATCCAGTAAAATTTCAGACCACGAAAACGAAATAATTTATATTGATTTATACTTCTCCTAGTCGACATATGTTTTGCAGAAATTTATAGAAACTTAAATCGAACAAGAAAAATGTATATATGTAATTCACATATCTTCTTATTTCATGTTACCATTATTGTTTTATTCATGATTTTTGCAAATTACACGATACTTTTTCTGTAGCTAAGCAATTAATGTAGACGATAATTGACAGTATCTTCTAAGCTATTTCAAATCCTCTATCTACCATATGGCACGGTGCCATGAAGCACATGGACCGTTAAATCACCTCGGGTGCAAGCTCGAATCTCAAAGCAATCCAACGGTCCATGTACACTCGTAGTTAGCAGCAACAAAAAACAGTATGCCGTGCCGCCATTTGAGATATTGTATTCATAAATCGAATCTCGAGGCGATCCAACGGTCCATGTGCACTCGTAGTTAGCAGCAACAAAAAACAGTATGCTGTGCCATTTGAGATATTGTATTCATATCGAATCTCGAGGCGATCCAACGGTCCATGTGCACTCGTAGTTAGCAGCAACAAAAAACAGTATGATGTTGATACGGCCCAATTATATTGGGCCCAAATTGGCAAACAAGGCCCATAAACTCAGGATCAATTATTAGACTTGAAACATGCTTGCAACACAGAGGATCACACAGATAGCGTTACAGATAACTTTGCTAGATCATGTATAGGACTATAAATAGGGCTGAAATCTAGGACATAGGGGTTGAATTCTGGTTTCACTTTTTCCCAACATTCTCTCTCTGTCCTGTTCCACTAAATACATTCTTGATTCTGGGCCCAGGCTCATTATTTGGTGCTTTCGCTTCTGACTCGAGACTTACGTTTTTCCTCGGAAGCTGTATCGAAGATTCCCTCAAAATTCGGTATGGCATCCGGAGAAAATGGAGTACCTCCCTCAACCGAAGTTTCTGTAGAACTGTCACTGAACAACACGTCTCAATCTCATCCACCGGGGTTTACACCTCCTTACCAGAACCCGTATGCGAATGTACCGACAAATGGAATGGCGACACCACCCACAATTCCTCCACAAATCCCAGTTCCACCCATCCGAGCTTCTCCTATCCCACCGCATCTACCTCCACGCGGTGTGCGATTTGTAACACCTCCTCCTCATCACTCCCCACTTCATCCGTCAGTGCAGCTACGAGCAACATCTCTTCCCCCCCCCTTACACTTCCTACGCGCATCCTCCTCCCCAATATGCATCGTACCCGCCTCCTCCCTATGCTTCTCATGCACCTCCCCTCCACTTTGCCTTGGCTCCACCATACTTCGCGGCTCGGCAACCGGAGGTTTATTCCTATTACCCTGCAACAAGCATGCCTACAGCAGCCGCACCTGAACCACAATTCCAAGCAGATGCATTTATTGACGTGCGTCGAAACTTATACGCGGAAGGATATTTTAACACACCATATACCACAACTTCGGGGATTTCTCACCCACCTCGAATGCCGGGAGCAGTGGGTGGACCGTTAGCTCCGAGTTTATACCTTATCACTATCCCAAACCATGCAGAACTCCCATATATAGGTACGTTTGGGTCATCACGATCAAAGTACTCAGATCCAGGATCATTCATGCATAATTTCACCGAGAAGTTGCGTTTGTTTGGTTATGATGACGCGGTGATGTGCCGGTTGTTCCCAACATGTCTGGAGAGTTCGGCGTTTGACTGGTACGCCGGACTGCCTACAGGATCTATTACTCATTTCGCACAACTCTCCAAATTGTTCCTTTCGCGCTTTGGATCGGTTAAAAAAATAGAAGTTACATGTGACAGTATGTTATTGTTGCGGCAAGAAACAGACGAGCCAACCCGGGACTTCCTCGATCGTTTTGTAGACGCCTCCAGGAAAGTCACCGACTTTGATGAGAAGACAGCCCTACTCGCTGTCCGGCAAGGTTTGAAACACGGATAACTTCGGTTCCTAGCACACCAGAACCGTTTTGTCACTTTACAAGAGTTCGTGGATTTTGCTTCGGCATATTGCAAGGGAGAAGAGGATGCGAGGGATTTCCATGAATTCGAGGAAGACAGAGGGACGAGTTCTGGTGGTTCGGGTAGTGGGGGAAGACCACCCAGACAAGTTCGGCAGCAGGAACCTACCAGACCTCCCAGGCCGGCACCGTACCGACCTATGGGGGAACGGAGGCAGCAAGCGTACAATACCTATCATACCTTATCCAAGCCTCAGGAAGAAATTTTTAGGGAACTCCGTGAAGAAGGAGTGTTGAGATACCCTCAGCGTCTCGAGACGTATGAGGTAAAGAACGAAAGAATGTATTGTGAATTTCACAATAGTAGGGGACATGATACAAAAGACTGTAATGCTCTGAAAGACGAGTTGGAAAGACTGGCTCGGGATAGAGACGTTAAGGCGTTTGTGGAAAAGTACGTTACCAACCACGCTACTAACCGTAGTAATTACGGTGATGGCGGTAGGCGTAACAATTTTCGGGGTGGTTTTAGAGAAAACCGAGAGCAGTGGAGAAGGAACGATGAGGGACAACGCGGTCGCTCCTCTCCACCAAGGGCTGCTTCTGAGACACAACCAAAACCTGTTGCAATGGCACATGAAGGCGAACAGATAATCAATGTAATATCCGGCGGAATTGCCTCTGGAGGTGATACTGAACGAAAACGAAGAAGGTACATATACCATACCGAGAGAGCCCAATGTTTTAAGATAGAAAGGAGATTTGATGGAGCAGATACACCCATTACCTTTACAGCAGAGGATTACGGTAATGTTCGTGTGCCCCATGATGATGCGGTAGTACTGTCCTTAAGAATGAATATACCCGAAAGCATGTCATATCAAAGCGTGAAACGTGTCACTGGTAGACTCACAAAATAAGGGTGATGACCAAAGAACCTTTGAAGAAGGTGCTGGGACAGTTCGATGTTTCGGGTCGATTGTTGAAATGGGCGTTGGAATTGTCAGAATTTGATATCTCATATCACCAGAGGTCGGCCTTGAAGTCGCAAGTTCTAGCAGATTTTGTTGTAGAATCTGCAGTCCCTATTCCCACGAAGACTGAGGATAACTGGTGGTCAGTTTATGTTGATGGAGCGTCATCGTTTAAAGGTTCGGGTATTGGTGTCACCATGGTCGGTCCGAAAGGTGAAACTCTGAATTACGCGATACAGTTACTCTTCGTGGCATCCAATAACGTGGCAGAATATGAGGCATTGCTGGCTGGGTTGAGGATAGCCCGAAGCGTTGGGGCAAGAAAAGTTGTACTTTACAGCGACTCTCAATTAGCAGTTAATCAGATTTCTGGGGTTTTCGAAGTGAGAGATCCTAAGCTCGCTAAATACCTGGAGGAATTACGAAGTGAGAGTGCGGGTTTTGATGATGTCGAGATTACTCACATATCACGTACTCTCAACCAAAAGGCCGATGCTCTATCTAAATTGGCGGCAGGAGGTGACTTGGATAAAGATAGGCCAGTGGTGGTATTGGAGGTGCCTCAGCCGAGTGTAAATGTAGAATATATTGAGCAATATCATATCTTTCAGGGAAATGAATGGTATTTGCCGATATGGGATTTCATCAAAGACGGGGTTCTTCCCGAAGATGATAAAGAAGCTAAACGAATTAAGCGCATTGCACCGAGATACGCTATCATGGAGGGAAACTTATACCACCGAGGGTATGTTATACCCTGGCAGAAGTGCATCACTTCTGTTGAAGCCGAAGTTGTTATGAAAGAAGTTCACGAAGGAGCATGCGGCAGTCACCAAGGAGCGAAAACTCTCGCACATCGTATCCTCAGAGCGGGTTATTTTTGGCCCACCGTCTTTCGTGATGCCAAACAGTGGGTACAAAGGTGCGAGAAATGTCAATTCTTTAGCAAACAGACACACGTACCTGCGGCTACGATGAAAAGTGTATCCAGTCCCTGGCCTTTTGATAGGTGGGGTATTGATCTTGTGGGACCATTTCCTCCTGGTAAAGGTCAGGTGCGATTTCTAGTTGTGGCTGTAGATTATTTTTCGAAATGGGTGGAAGCTCAGCCTTTGGCCACGGTGACGGCAAAAAAGATGACTGAATTTTTGCAACGAAATATCCTCTGTCGGTATGGAATTCCATCTATCATTGTATCTGACAATGGGCCCCAGTTTATGGCTCGGGAGTTTCAAGAGTGGTGCGCCGAGAGAGGTATACTTAATAAATTTGCATCCGTAGCTCATCCTCAGAGTAACGGACAAGTGGAGGTTACCAATCGAACGATAGTTGAAGGAATTAAGAAAAAACTTGAGGGAGCTCAGGGTAATTGGCTGATGCTTCTAGATGAGGTTTTATGGGCTTATCGGGCTACCCGAGGTAGCTCATTTTTGAAAAAACTAAATTTGACGGGTAAGGTGTGTGCTCAGTAAGCAATACCAGACTTTAGTGCTTAAACTCGCTTTGTATAACTTTGGCTAAAACCAAATCTTTTCGCATATCAATTTAAGTATCACATTAAGAGTGATAATAAGAAATAAAGAAAGCAGACAATTTGTAAAATACCAAGGCGATGATTAGATGCTGCGATCGGAGAAAAGGGAGTTCAGTCTTGAGAAGCTCTGCACCCTTAACAATGGTGGTACTGCACAAATAACTGTTCAAACAAAAATTTACACAAATTAACAAAAAAGTACTTTACTAGGCCAACAATGGCAGATTAACTCAAACAATTTCGAATTGTTACTAACCGTTTGTGAAAGAGACAGGAGAAGTTCAAACACCGTTATGATCACCGGAATAGGAGGTGCGTACGTGCTGCTGCAGCCACGACAAGGGCAATGACAATGGCGAAAAAGCACCAGAGGGAGGAAAAGACGCGGAAGAGAAAATAGGTTAAAAGAAGAGATTGAGTGTGAAAGTGAAAGAAGAAGAAGAAAGGGAAGAGAATAGAGGTATATATACTGTTTGGAAGGCAAAACGCGAAAAGACAGAAAGGCAAAAGGCGGGAAATTCGAAGCGTCGTGAGTCGATGTACACGTGTTAAGCCGAAAGGTTGGGACCGAGGATCGAAACCAAGAGTTGAGACTGAGGGTTACAACCACAGAGTTAAGACTGAGGGCTGCGACCGAGAGTTGAGAATGAGGGCTACAACCGAGAGTTGAAACCGAGGGCTGCACCCGAGAGTTGAGATCGATGGTTGAAACCGAGAGTTGAGATCGGGAGCTAAAATCGAAGGCTAAAACCGAGGGCTTGGTGAGTAAGGACTTCTGTAGCCATGATAACTACAGAAGTCCGAGGGCTAATGATACGGCCCAATTAGATTGGGCCCAAATTGGCAAACAAGACCCATAAACTCAGGATCAATTATTAGACTTGAAACATGCTTGCAACACAGAGGATCACACAGATAGCGTTACAGATAACTTTGCTAGATCATGTATAGGACTATAAATAGGGCTGAAATCTAGGACATAGGGGTTGAATTCTGGTTTCACTTTTTCCCAACATTCTCTCTCTGTCCTGTTCCACTAAATACATTCTTGATTCTGGGCCCAGGCTCATTAGATGTGCCATTTGAGATGTTGTATTCATAAATTAGGTAGAGCGCAGCACAATAAGTAAATATTAGACCAAATAGTAAATCAATTAATTATTGATGCTTAGTTAATAATTTAATATTACTAAGTAACGACTAAGACTTAACAAAAAACTTTAAAATTTGTTTCTTTATACCTACTGTTCTTCTCCATTTACATTAAATGGAGGATTCGATTGAATCAAATTTGCTGAGAATTAATCTTTGGTAATAATTTGTGTGTTTTATGTATGACAACAATACAAGCTTTAAATAATTTTACTAATTTTTCCAAATAAAATAAATTCACTGTGAAAGTAAAAGGTTGTATGTTTTGAAAATCTCAAACAAAAACTACTTTTCCCCTAAATTTTAGAATTTTTACCATTAACCTTTGGTAATAATTTGTCTTTTTTATGTATGACAACAATACAAACTTTAATTAAATAGTTTTACTATTTTTTCCAAATAAAATGAATTCACTGTGAAAGTAAAAGGTCGTATGTTTTGAAAATCTCAAACAAAAACTACTTTTCTCCTAAATTTTAGACTTTTAACCATTTTAGTTTACATTTAAAATTAAGAACTTTTCAATTGTTAAATGAAAGAACTCAGTGAATTAAGTTGGAACTAATAACTCTATATATTCAATTTGTAAACAGGCTCTGCAAAACCTGTTGAACTTATTTTAATCATAAGGAATGTAATTTTAATTTGTCTCTATGTTAAACGCGGTTACATCTTCTTGACAATGACATTTTTTTTTTTTTTTTTCATTTGTTGAGAAGACTACATTGACTAGAAGTCAAAAGTGGGGAGCTGGCTCACTTGGGAAAATGATTCTATGCTCCCAATCCAACTCCTATACATGTCCCAACTATCGATGACAAATGGGGCCCCAAAAACATGACTGATATCTAGTGTCCACAGAAAAATCGCCCATTGCATCCATATGTTATATTTCGGAATGTATCTGTTACATTCCGTATACGTCTATATGGATGCATGGACGGTATTTCAACGGACACAAAATGTTTCTCAAAAAAGCATTGCTTTACGAGTAACCAGAAATAAGAGGAGAGAATGGAGTCTTGTATCATTTTACCCGCCAATAATTCCCGCTTTCAAGAAAAAGTTGAGAGAAGAAATGCCTTCACTACTTGTAGTGATCAGACTGTGAGAGAGCAACTTCCAGTAACCTTCTGCTTAATTCCCCTCTAATGATCAGGTGTATAGTTAAAACTTAAAAACACTGTTTGTTACTCGTTTCATTTTACTAATTTCCACACTATATAAGTAGTCCTGGTAGAAGGTTGCTCCATCTCAATCCAAAATTGAGCAGCATAATCTAAGGGCATTATATTATATTCTGTGCGTGATCGATGGCAGCGGAGTTCGTTGCAACTCTGATCGCTCTAGGCATCAGTTTGTTCCCTTCACTTGGCGCCTATGCATTTTCATCCTTTTTTTCTAACAATAGCTATGCAAGGAAGAGACGTGTCGCCGAGGAGGATCCAGAGAGACCTTTTCAAACTGTTGAACTCATCCAGGCCACACTATACGACGCAGAGCAGACAGAGATCAAAGACCCCTCTTTCAAGCTCTGGCTCAAGAAGCTCAGGAACATCGCTCGTGAGGCCGAGGATCTGCTCCATGAGTACCAGTATGTGGAGAGATGTGTCCGAACGAAGACAAGGCGTATGCAGGTGAGTGCCTTAATTAAGCATGGTCACAGCCTCACAGGCCTTCTGTATCAAAAAAGGAATTGGTTTCATCTCTGGTACCGAATTCGGTAACTCATTTTTTTCTCATGCATGTTGTGGTCCCTTTTTTTCAAGCTTCTGAAATCATGAGAACGTCGGACCAAACAAATATCTTGATTATTTGCAATTGTAGATCAAAACATTTCTATGCATCTCAAAAAAGCTGCAGCAGAACATAGATAACACACGTTATAACCAAACAACATATATATTGTTTTCAACTTTTCATAATAAATTTCAATATTGCATAGATAGTGGATTAGTGGTAATGCAATTTGATTCCATCAAGATTTGATTTTTGCTTATAGAAATGCAACCATTCGTCTTAGCAATACGTTATAATGTTTAGCATTTTGTACTTGCTATTTTTTTTTTCCAGCAGTACATTGTTCCACTTCCTGATGGCATATTAGTTTCGCTTAACCAACTAAGAAATACATTTGAGAAAATAGAGAGAGAACGCCAGGATCTTCGATTCAGCGAGAGTAATGAGGAGGGTCATGTTGCGGATAAGAAACATATGATTTATCTCCAAGCGGGCAAAGATGAGCATTGGGATATCTATGAACTCCAAGGCAAGAAGATTGATGAGCATTCGGATATTAACCTTTTTGAATGGAGTGAGAGTGATGAGAAAGGTGACATTGCAGATGAGGAGGGTCATGTTGCGGATGAGATTGAACTCCAAGCGGGCAATAGTGAGCATTGGGATATTAACCTTTTTAAATTGGGTGAGAGTGATGAGAAGGGTGACATTGCAGATGAGGAGGAGATCGAAGGCCAACGGGTTCTTCAAGAAACCGAGAGGGATGAGGTGGAGTGTGATGCAGAGGAGAGTGAGATAATAGAGTGTGAGGCTGATCTACAATTGAGCAAGAGAGATGAGGTAGGGTACCCTTCAGAGGAGACGGAAATCAAAGAAGACGAAGCTCCCCAATTGACCAAGTGCGATGAGGTGGGGCACGCCGCAGAAAATAGGGATATCAGAGATCTTTCTGAGCTCATGAGGAGGAGATCGAAGGCCAACGGGTTCTTCGAGAAACCGAGAGTGATGAGGTGGAGTGTGATTAATCTTTTTGAATGGAGTGAGAGTGATGAGAAGGGTTCCATTGCAGATGAGGAGGAGATCGAAGGCCAACGGGTTCTTCAAGAAACCGAGAGTGATGAGGTGGAGTCTGATGCAGAGGAGAATGAGATCATAGAGTGTGAGGCCGATCTACAATTGAGCAAGAGAGATGAGGTAGGGTACCCTTCAGAGGAGATGGAAATCAAAGAAGACGAAGCTCCCCAATTGACCAAGTGCGATAAGGTGGGGCACGCCGCAGAAAATAGGGATATCAGAGATCATTCTGAGCTCAAGAGGGTCGCTTACAATGCCGAGGATGTGCACAGAAAGCGCCAGATTGGTTTATTCTATTCTATGCCGAGGATCCATGTGAAGGTAATTAATTAACTAATTATATTCTGTTTATTTAAGGTACGGTATCGTTACCTATAATTTCGGCTCTTTTAGTCCGTTAATTAATTGGTTTATTCTATTCTATGATATTTTGCAGCCATTTCAATTAAACTCAAATTTGTCCCGAGAACGTTTGAATGTGCTCAATGATGGTACCACAGAGCACTTTGAGCGCCTGATGTCATATGCTGAAGGTTCCTTTGCATTCATTTGCACACTAGTTCTGACTATGTTCATGTCAAGCCTGATGGAGAAAGGAAATCCAATTTTCATTAGGGCAACACAAATTTGTTTCAGCTTCAGTGTCTTATCGAATTTGGTGGTAAAGAAGCTTAGTGAAGATGCCCACACGCTATCTAGGAGTGGTTTTCGACATCAATGCAAACATGTGTACATTTTTATCTATGGATCAACTTTTATGTTAATGCTATGTGGACTTTGTTTTCTTCTTTTAAGTAATGCCAACTATGGACCTCTCGGCATTTTTCCTGCTCTAGCACTTATAATCATGATTGGGCTGTTTCTCCGGGGCTATGAGTCTGGACATACTCAGGCAGCAACAAATTATAGAGAACATGATGGTAAACTGAAGTACTACTACGAGTTCTCTTCGGCTTGCACAATGGCAACTTTTGTAGGGCTTTTGACTTATATTTCCTCAAGCCCTACTCCTCATCAAAATGGTGAAGTTAGGCTTACTGAAATTGCTCTTTATATTGGTGCTGTCACAAGCCTCCTCCTTAGGCAACTAACCACGGTACTTATTTCGTAGGATTATATTTGTAACATTAATTTCTCACTTGTTCTTTATGCGAAGAACTGGATAATATATAATTTATGTTATCTTAATTAATTATGGCCATTACAGGTACCGCCTGCTGTTTCTGATGATAACATGAGAGCACGTGTGATGGAAGCAATGCGATACTTATCTTATATTATAGTTGGCTTACTATTCTCGGTTGCACTTCTGGCTACTGGCGCAGTGTTGCGAGGTGTCATCTCAATCTTGATTTACGTTGCAGGAACTATGATTTTTTTGGTTGTTGTAGTAATGAATGAGCTAAAGGTAAATGCCATAAACACACCAGGAGAACATATCGAACCTGCTTTACATGCAATAGGGGTTGCGGACTTCACATTTGGTGCTCTTCTTAGTGTTTATTCGAAATATATCAATTGCAGCACTAAGGTAGATGGCCATTATTTTCTGCTCCTGCTTTGCATGGTATGCTTGTGCTCTGCCTTTATTATGTCCCTGAGCAAGGCACTTCTTGTCTCTGATGGCACCACGCCGGCACCAAGGCCTCGGTTCAACATGATTCCCAGCTGCACTAGCTATGCTGTGCGTTGTATTGCAGTTATAGCTCTCTTACTTCTGTAGATGCCAACAGTCCAAGGGCATGCATGCTGCCTCTTGGAAAGAGCTTCTCCATGTCCTGGAAAATGGAAACCATGGCATGAAAAGATTTTATTTTGCTCTTTGATTTACATTTTAGATTGGATTAGAGTTGGCCCACTTTGGTGTTGTTTCGTTTGTGATGAATTGTAAGGTTACGTATTGAGAGGAAAATGAAAGGCAACATGTACGGTGAGAAGCTCACAAAGGCTTTGTTCAAAATCATATCAAATTACTTCTAAATTTGAGTTTATATAGCTCATTATATTCCTTACATCCAAATAGTGTAGGACACAAAAATTTTTCATTTTTAAAATTTTTTAAGTATTTGTTTTGAATTTTTAAAAACTAAGTGTAAAATATTAATAAAATATTCAATGTTTTATGTATCACTTTTACAAAATCCAAAATAAATACTTACAAATTCTAAAAAATGAAAAATTTTAATATTTCACAAGGTTTGGTTATAAAGAATATATTCAATATAATAAGCCATATAAACTCTATTTTAAAAATGATCTGTTATGATTTTGAGATTAAGCTCACGAAAAGCCGACCTTATATTTTCTCTTATAATACATTGTTATTCATGCATGCACAGAAATTGAGAATATGCAAAATACCTGAGCTAGTGAGTAGTGGCGGCCTTTGAAAATAATAACAAAAAATGTCAATTTGATTTTTCTTCAGCCAGCCCAATATAAAATTTGTTATTTTGGAACTCCTAAACCCGAATTTAATTTCTCCCCTAAAGCCCAAACATTTTGTTGTAGTAGTGAATTGTCAAGTACAGGGCCCCTACGATGGAGGAGTAAAGATCATGATATATATTACCTAGAGGTGGCAAATAGGGTGGGGGTCGGGTTCGGGTTCGAGTCGGGCGGGTCGGGTCAGTTTGACTTTTTAGAATATCTCGGGTCAGGTCGGGTCGGGTGATGGGCAGGTCGGGTCGGGTCAATTTTAATATCTAATTTTTTTGGATCGTATGTTGATTTGAGTTGGATTTGATGCTATTTGATCTTGAGTCGGGTCGGGTTCGGGTCAGGTCGGGTCGGTTCGGGTCAGTTTGACTTTCTTGAAAATGTCGGGTCGGGTCGGGTAGGTTTCTCGGGTCGGGTCGGGTTTTGCCACCTCTAATATTACCTGTACAATAAGAGAAACACTGCATATAGGCCTTCTTTTAATAATAAAAAATAAAAAAAATTAAAAATACAAATAAAAAAACAAAAGTTAAAAAATTAGAAAAACCGCACTTTGAAAGTGCGGCTTAGCTTAAAATATGAGCCGCACTTTTAAAATGCGGCCCGAAACAAACTAATAATAAAAAACAAAAAAAAAATAACTAAGCCACACTTTAAAAGTGCGGCTTACCTATTTTTTATTTTTTTTCTCATTTTTATCGATTCATTATATAGATCTCGTCGTTAGCTTTTCGTGGCCGCGTAGAACGCTCCAATCGGAGTTTCCAATCAAAAGTTAAGACTATTTGAAGATTCGATGCGAATCGGGATTTTACTTATTTATAAAAACTCAAATATACTTTTTTTTTTATATTTTATGTGATAACTGAAATTCCATTTATATGATTTGTCATTGATAATTATATAATTATCTAATTAGTTGTTAAACGTTAGCTTTTGAACTTCATAAAAACAATAAATTAAAAATTATTTGATAAAATCCTTTAAAATTTACAAAATTTAATTTAAAATTATTTTATTATAAAATTCTCTAAAATTAATTATGTATAACAAATCATATAAATAAATTTCAATTATCACATAAAAATATTCTCTTAAGGGTAGTTGTGAAAAAAAGAAATCACATAAATATAAGAAAAGATATATTTCAGTTTTTTAAATCATTAAAATTCTGACTCGCACCGAATTTTCAAACGGTCATAACTTTTGATTGGAAACTCTGATTGGAGCGTTCTACGCAGCCACGAAAAGTTAACGACAAGATCTATATAATGAATCAATAAAAATGAGAAAAAATAAAAAATAGGTAAGCCGCACTTTAGTTAATTTTTTTATTTTTTATTATTAGTTTGTTTTGGGCCGCACTTTCTATTTTAAGGTAAGCCGCACTTTCAAAGTGCAGTTTTATTTTTAATTTTGCAATTTTTTAACTTTTGTTTCTTTATTTTTATTTTTAATTTTTTAATTTTCTATTATTAAAAAAACTCCCTGTATATATGTATATCAGGATGATAAAACATAACAAATATGTTTGCCAGTAGGGAATAGATAGAAAAGGATATAAGATGGTGGAGGAGGCATTGCAGTAGCTTGACGGTAACCGGCTTGCCTATATCGATGAATCCATGTACAGATCATCGGAGCTCGACGTATTTGGTACGAGGAGTGCGGCAGTGCAAGCGGCGCCGGTGCGAATGACGATGAATACGCCGGTGACTACAATGATATATTTTGGAGTATTGATTCATTGGTTGTGTATTTTTCCTTCTTATATATAATTTATATGTAATTGTGTATGTATGGCATATATTTATCCTATATATATATATATGCAGATTTTAGTTTTTTTTTTTTCTTATGTAACGTACACACAATATATATATGACAATTGGCGCCAAAATAGTAGACATATCTCAGTTCTTGAAACTCAAGATTTATCATACAGATGTCGTCCTGCACTATGTTACGTGCAAGTCTTGATTTTGTCATGCTTTATAAAAACTTTAATACCAGAAAAAAGTGATAATTATTGAACAGATTGAAATTCAATAATGACTTTTAATTTTTTTAATTTATACTCAGTATATATTATCATAAAAGTATACAAATAACTGAAAAATACACTGAACATTATAAAAGTTGAACACAATTTTATATACTAGGGCAGATCAGGGTCATCAAATAAGCCAGTTTTTACCATTTCGCGTCGCGCGACGTGCTGTACCGATGCCACTCAGAGCTACAGAGAAAGAAAAGATGCTGATTGGTCCAACCGAACTCCGCAGACCCACAAACCGGGCTGTTCTGATTGTCTGATTGGGCAACGACGTACTCATGTTGCACGTCAGAGTAACCGGACTGTTACTTTCGCCCCTAGTATAATAGATACCGTCCCAGAAGAATCGTACCAACTGAGGATCCAGATGGTCGGAAACTATGGGTCATTAGGCTACTCTGACAGTCACGCTAACCCGTACTTTTTCACCAACCACATCGAATAAATCCAATGTTAGCGAGCTAACAATGCCCCGTGGCTACACCAGCACATCAAATCTCATGTCTTCCTCAATAAGTAAAGTATGCCACTGCCGTTATAAAAGGCGCCCGGGTCACTCCATCAGTCATTCACTCAGACTCATTTCTATCTGAGTCCTTCCTCTCTTGATTCCATTCGCTCTCTCTCGCTCTTTCCGCTTGCACTCTTCTCACAAACACACATCCGCCACCTTACCGGTTCGAGTACAGAAGATATATATGGCAATCTGGATGAACAGCACAGCAATGCAACTACTGACGACAAGGCACCGGTTGACAAGAGCAACACTTAGGGAAGGTGATGTTATGAACCGTCACATGGATTTGCAACGTGGTGCAAGAGTTGTCATGGCTCCGACAAATAAAGAATCTAGTTCGATCGGAGTATCAGCCTGTAAATCAAGACTCAGAACAGAAGTGAAGGTATAATTTTTCTAGCTCAATCTAAAAGTTAACAATAAGTGTAGAATTTATGTCTAAATTTCCTTAAATTTGTTGTTTTTGGAGTCATAGAACTATATTTATGTTTCCAAATATGGTAGGATATTCAAGGTTATGATAAGAGTCGTCGTACGTAGAGGGGATGCGACCGATAACTTATATGTCTCTCATAATGGAATTTCCTTCTTTTTTATTAAGTATATTTCAGTATTTTCATTCTTTTCTAATTTATTTTCTTGATGCGTATCGTTTATAAACCGTTTCAAGAGTTTTTCGTCCTTCTCGTTACTTTTTAAATGAAATGGTACTTTCTTTTACTAGATACCAAAATAGCAGCGCGGGTGTAAACTCTAGTTCACTTTTGAGTAGTGTATATATATTAGAATTTTAGACCTAAAATTTCTTTTTAAAGAAAAGAACAATCAACTTTTTCCATGAGTTGCAGCACATTTCTGAAATAATAACAATTGTTATCGTTTGATTCATTCGTGTTCTTTCCACTTGTAGTGTGAAGACATGAAACCAGAATGGAGAAACCCGAAGAACGTAACAGCAGTTATTCTAGGTGGTGGCGCAGGAACGCGTCTAATGCCACTCACTCAAAGGAGGGCAAAACCCGCTGTAAGAATTCTTGAATTTATATGATGAACTGTTTTCACTATATATACATGTAGCATTTAGCAACAATTAGTGCACTACACAGATTACACTGTCATATTATTCTAACGATACATGTTAAATTATTTGATGAGACAGGTGCCAGTAGGGGGCACATACCGTCTCATTGACGTGCCTATAAGTAACTGTCTAAACAGTCAGATAAAGAAGGTGTACATAATGACGCAATTCAATTCAAGATCATTGAACCGGTACATCACAACAACGTACAATGTGAGTGCAAACGCAGCCTTCGCAGACGGCTTCATTGAGGTACATACACATTTCATAGTTTCATTTTTTTTTGTTCTAATCTACCCTTTCTTTTCTGTATGTAAATTATGTGCCGTTGATCGATTTTACAAATTTACAGAAACTTCTGTAATCAAGTTTCGTAGATGAGACCTTCGACCAAAGCTTGAACACATGTAAACTTTCTGTTCTGCATCTCTAACAAAGCTGTTTGTTTGATAAATGGTTCGGTACAGGTACTGGCGGCCACTCAGTTTCCCGGCGAAGGGGGGTCCAACTGGTTCCAAGGCACCGCTGATGCAGTGCGCCAGTTCGCGTGGCTGTTTGAGGTACTCAATCAGACCTTCATGTTTTCTCTTATATATGTGCACAGTGTTTTTTTTTTCTTTTATTGAGCACATATTTTATGAAGTACTAAAGTAAGGATTCTAAGGCTGCTGATTTTTTTATTAGGGTAAAAATTTTCTTAAATGCAATTATCTAGGCACCGGTGCATCCCCGTAGTCAAAACTCGTGCCGAGCCTCGATTTGATGTTTTGACAAAATTACGTCAAAAGTCTCGATTGTTGTGATTTTGGAAGTAGGAAGCAAAATCTTTTGGAGCAAAAGAACTAATAAACATGCACTTCTCATGAACAAGCAACAATCCGTGTACTAATCTACTGACTTATATATATGCAGGACGCGAGAGCCAATAAAATCGATGACATTCTGATATTATCTGGCGATCATCTTTACCAGATGGACTATATGGAATTCCTTCAGGTACATCAAACTTACAATAGTCTGTTTTTATGTCATTTAGGAGTTATTAGAATTTATAATCATGATAAATTGCGCCATTTTTGCGTGCAGAGTCACCGTAAAAGTGGTGCGGATGTAACAATCTCTTGCGTGCCTATGGATAGCAGGTAATTTTTAGACAGAAATTCATATTTATGTTATTGAAGTCTGTAAAAATGTTAATATTTGATCTTTTTTACACGAAAGTCGGGCATCAGATTTTGGTCTTATGAAGATCGATCATGCCGGTAGAATCGTCTCCTTTAGTGAGAAGCCGAAGGGAGATAGTTTAAAGTCAATGGTAATATAACATATTTGATGTATTCTGTCAGTTATGCGTTAAATTGATAACAGCGATATCTGAATACACTTTTATTTCTGTTTTGAAGGAGGTTGACACGACGGTGCTGGGGCTTACGAGGGAAGAAGCCGAGAAGAAGCGATACATTGCTTCTATGGGGATATACGCATTCAAAAAGGATGTACTGTTGGACCTGCTGAGGTATATATGCCATTTCTCGAATTTGTCGCTTTCCCTTTTTCTGTTAATACTTGCTAACTTACACTCTAATATATATAAATAAAGTTATAACAAAGCTCAATTAGCACATTTAGATAGAGCCATACCTCAATTCTAGAGGTGGAAAATCGGGCGGGCAGGTCGGGTTCGGGTTCGGGTCAGGCGGGTCAGGTCGGGTCAGTTTGACCTTCTAGACTATCTCGAGTCGGGTTGGGTCATGGGCGGGTCGGGTCGGACCAATTTTAATATCAACTTTTTTTTGGATCGTATGTTGATTTGAGTTGGATTGGATGCTATTTAATCTTGGGTCGGGTCTGTTTCGGGTTAGGTCGGGTCGGGTCGGGTCAGTTTGATTTTCTAGAAAATGCCAGGTTGGATCGGGTTCGAGTCGGGTCGGGTCGGGTTCTGCCACCTCTACTCAATTCTGTTCTGAATCGAGGAACGTTTCGACATATTAATTATGTGTCCTTTATAACAAGGAATTAGAAGAAAAATAATTCTGCATTGTTTGGCTTAACCTCAATATCCAGTGAACTTTATCCTAATCAAGTCAAGAAAATGAACCAGAAAGGCTCATCAAATTTGATACAGTTGTTAATTGGACTTGCAAGAATAAATTTTTTTTCCTAAGTAGAAGAGGACAATCGTTTGTAAGTAAGAAATACAAATTTTGATGGTTGTGAAACTTATGCTCATATGAAATGTGTATGTATTCATTTGATATGTCAGGAATCAATTCCCCGGTGCCAATGATTTTGGCTCTGAGATAATACCGCAAGCTTCTAAGGAATTTCTTGTTAAGGTACATTTTTATCATCTAAATCCCGATCCACAACTTAATTTTTTCCCATTTTTCATTAGATTTGTATGCACAAGAATATATATGTGCTGATATTAATCTTTTTCAATTCCTTAAGTTTAGAAATCCAACTTTAAATATAGGAATGCGAACTTTCTAAATTCTAACACAGCTATATGTACGTAGGCGTACTTATTTAACGGTTACTGGGAGGATATCGGTACGATCAGATCCTTTTATGAAGCCAATCTGGCTTTAACTGACAAGGTATATGTCCTCTGTTTGTTACATAATGTTGTGTAGATAGATTTGCTCTAATGCCTGATGTAATTAAGTTCTTGGTTTAGAATTTAGACTATTAAAAAAAACAAACAGCTTCCATATGGTTCTTATAGGTTGCAAAATACTTACTGGTAGAGGTAGGTATGATTAAATTGGTACTCGTTTTACATACTGATCAGAATAGAAAAATACCCTGCAAGGAGGCAATTCGGTGCTCGGCACTGACATAATTGTAAATCCAGGGTCTAACTTATTTCTACGTAACATTACTTATGATTTCTAGAACCCAAGATTCAATTTTTACGATGAGGATAGACCAATGTTTACGTCAAGGACGAGCCTGCCGCCGTCGATGATCAATGCCAGCAAGGTTGGATACAAAATTTAGTAGCTTAATTTGATATATTTTTTGAAAAATAAGGACAATTATTGAAATACAGAAAGTGCTCCATGATGCAGCATTGCTACTTACAATCAAAAGCACCTTTCATCCTCCAATGACAGAATAAGCCGCTACATATATTATCCCAATTTACCAGTCTTATATCCGAAACACCCAATTGCCCTTACCTGTTTTCATGGCTATTAGCAAAAAAAAAAACATATATAACTACTGATAATATACTTTTCATAACAATTTTTTCATATGTTGCAGGTCAAAGATGCAATAATATCGCACGGATGCATACTGGACAATTGCTCCGTTCAGCGCAGCGTTCTCGGGGTCCAGTCTCATATCAGTCCCAATGTTGAGATGAAGGTTTGCCTTTTGCAAGAACAATTTAGCTGGCAATGTTGCCTTGAACCTGATCGGATAGTAATATAATCCACCTTGTCAGTTTCAGACCAAACAAATTAAAACTATTGTCGTAATTTGAAATTTGAAATTGAAACGGGGATAATTATAATTATTCGAGATTTAGTTTGTGCAATCTGTATAATTTGTATGGATTAAGCTTCATGTAAAATAACCTTTGTTTTATGGCTGAATCTATCCATCCAGGATACAGTGATGTTTGGTGCCGATTACCATGAGAGCGAAGAACAGAGATTGACATTGATCTCCCATGGGAAGGTTCCTCTTGGTGTAGGACCAAACACATTCGTAAGGTTAGATAACAAGTGACAGAAAACACTAAAAATGCAAACAATCTTTTGTTTTAAACTTTTAATCAATACAAAAATTATAAGTTGTGAATTGCATATGTACACTTTTTAGTTCCAAGATTTCATGTATACTTGTTGTGCCGTTACGCTATTCGTTTATAGTTTTTTCACCCTTTAAGGTTGATATGTTCTACCAAGATCTTTGATTCATGTTAGGAAAATCTCTATATTGTCCACTTTTTATCTCAACTTTTTCTTTTTGCAATTACAGCAATTGTATTCTTGATAAGAATGTTCGGATAGGCCGAAACGTCCGCATAATTAATCGGCAGGTACTTACATATGCAACATACTCATTTCTTCATATACTTTTTTGAATGGAGTGTTATTCATTACAAAGTTCTCAGTGCTATTACCATAAAATTTTTTATTTTATATGATTGCATATACCCTCTTTTCTTGTTGAGTAAAATAAAAAAGCGACGTAGTTGACGATAATAACAAGTATTTGTTTGTTTTTCATTTTCATATTAATTCTTCAGGATGTGGTCGAGGCAGACTGTAGCTCCGAGGGATACTACATCAGGGACGGGATTGTAGTTATCATGAAGGACGTGACGATTCGCGAAGGCCGGACGATATGAATATAGCTTTTGTGTTCTGAGACGCGACATCGGTATCACAAGAGGATGAATGAGTGTTGAGGTGAAGGTTGGGATGAACTTGGAATTGTTTTGTGTTTTGTTTGGTGATCCGTACCAGAACAATCGAGTTTTTTTTTTTTTTTTTTCGTTGTGGCTCTTTTGGATGAAGCATGCTATAGGGATTCAGAGAAGGATAGCTTTTTTTAGGGTTTGAGATCTTCGGTGAGTTGGTGGCGAGATGGAGTGACTGGTTTGATGTTGTTAATGTGGGAATAACATTATGAGATTATGAATAAATGAACTATCATTGCGCTTAAAATGTGATTTATATCGAATTATTATCTTGCAATGATCTTTCACCTATGAAATCTGGTTTCTGTGATTGCTCAACCGAACGGTTTTCTTTATTCATGTTTTAATTTATAGCCAAGCATGCATTACTTATTATTTTTGTACTTTAATAAACTGTTCTAATGTACAAAAAAAGTATTTTGAACTATATGGCAATTCGGAGGTACCCAAGATCGTGAAATGCGACAAAGAGTTTCAGAAGAGAAGTTAAAAATAGTGACAATTTCATCGCTTCATGTTGTATATGAGCGTTGAGATGAAGAGAAGTTCTCTCTGTTTCACACCGAAAATACGTCGAACAAGTAGTGTGCATTAGAAACATGGGAACAGGAAACCTGAATAACAGTTACTGAGGGAAAGAAATCCTCTGTCTAAACACAGACAATATGTCGAACACCTTGCATGCGCTGGCAGTCTGGCACAGAGAACCTGAATCATACAGCAGTAATATTGCTCAATGAGTTTGGGCTTGGTTACATGATCAGCCGGTTCAATCGAGCTCCGTTGCTTAGAGAGCGTAACTGAAATACTGGTACACTGGTACAATTGGGAAGAGTATGATGTTATCGAATAACAACTTCCTGATTCCAATCCAAATTCGAACAGTTTCAGGTTTCATTTCTCAAGGGGGCATTTTTTTACTCTAGTTCAGTGACAAAAAAACATATGAAAAAGTAAAATAGGAGCACATGAGAAAGAATTAAACAGTGAAAAAACAAGCTTAAAATACTATAATAGCCATTTCCGCTGAGCAAATCATGCAATTGTTAGATACATATGAAAATATGAAACGAACTTACAACGAAGTGTCCAAATTCCATATATAGCAACGACTGAAACCCAATTTAATTACTATTAAGAAAACCAAATTTCGCCTGCTACTACAAGAAAACAGGATACCAGAAAACCAAGATTAGTCATGATAGTTCCTTCAAAATTGATGGACTAATTTTCATCAAATCCTGAAACCCAGGATCAGTCAACACTACGGCTTTGAAAACCTCGGGAGCGCTCATAAATCTGAGGCACTGTGCTTTCAGTTCACCGCAATTGTACCGCTCTGCCAAAATTAGTGTCGTTGCAGCATTGCTCGCGGAGAGATTCTTGCAGAGTAAATTCCCACACATCAACTTCAATCTCTCCAACTGATACCTATGATTCACAAAATTTCTTATAATATAACATTTTGTTTTATTATTTATTTTGAGAAGTTCTGATATTAAAATTAGTTCAAATTTTCTTAAAGAAGGAACATATATCGGCGTACCTATCTGCGGCAACGAACAAATGCTGAGCCATCAACCTCGGATTTTGCTTGTCACCATCATCGCCAGTAGGCTTTTCAAAATCAGGCAGTGAATCGGTATACATGAAGTACAACATGGATTTAAATACCGGTGCTTCGATATCGTCGACTGTTATAATGTCCGTCCATTTCTCTTTCATGCAACCAAATAGCTCGGCGCTGAAGACAGCCGACCTGGCTGCAAGAACACATCGGTGAGCATTGAATCTCTCTCCCTTCACAACAAATGTAACATCTGCGCCCTTACCAGTATCTAGAAGATTAGACAAATTTTGCTTCAAGCTCGATGGTGGGACGCTGAAGCCATAATGACTGACTGCTTTGAGATGATGATCTTTGACAACGGTTACAGTACACTTCACTGTGAATGTATCATCCTTCAAACATCCTGATGTCTCAAATTCAGTTCTTTTCTCAAATTGCCTATAACCCCAACTGGCACTAGTACTGCTGAAAGTTCTTACTTGTGATGTATAGCTTATGTTAGAGGGTGCATCATTTTGTTGAAGCATAGTGAATGAATATTGCGCTTTCACGTTGCTATCTTTGATTTTACATACAAGATAGAAGGCAATAAACTCTTTGCCATCGTTATCGTTTCCATCAGGGTAGTATTCAATCATCCAATTGGATCCACCAACAGTAAAAACATCAGAATTGAAGCATTTCCCAACACCAATTCCTTTTGTCAGGGAATATCGGCAAACTGTAAATAAGTGCGATCCAGTTACAGTCTCCGTTTGAATTGTAGAGGCTGTCTCGAGGTTTTGATAACTGACATCTTGATCAGATGAACCCATGTGATTTTTTTCTTCAGCTGAGAAATGTATTCTACAAGATTAGACTAGTGCTTTCAACAATCGTAGATCAGTATAAATAATGAAAGCAGCTTTTCAATTTAGTGATAGCTTAGTACTCAAGCATAGAATTTCAGTTTGACACTGCTCCTATTGTAAATTTGTTGTTACCAAATTCTAGTTGTGTTTCGGTCCTCTTTGCAATTTCTATTAGAAATTGTCATACTTACGAGGTGCTACTGTTGCCATTTGATCCGTCTATTTCAGTAATAAATAGATTTAACTAAACCTTCAGCTTGAACATTAATCTATGCTTGTGGCATATGCTTTGGTAAGGCAAGAAAAACATTCTAACATAAATTTGGTTCATGGGTTGCATTCGAGAACTTGTCGTTCAGCGCAAATGCATATGCGTTATATCATATCGACATGCTGGTATTTTGAATGCTTTCAATGACCGGCATGCTGGTTGGGCACCCCCAATGGCTTATATCATCGATATTGCAAGTGCCATCTTGCACAAAACTTGTACACCCATGTGAAATATAAAGATCTCATGGATGACTTGAAATAAATTTTTCTTTTTAGGGCTTACTTGAAACTAAACAGTAACCAAAAAGAGCAAAAATTAAATAATCTGTTATTTACTAATTTTACACATTTACTAGTCATTACTACATATTTACCCAAAAAAAAAGGAACAAATCAAGATAAATAAAAAATAGCTAATTCTGGTATGGATTGGATGAAATATGGACCGCTAATTAATTATTTTTCATAATCAGATGGTCACGATATATATAAATTTTTAGATACAATTAAAGAAAAAGGTCTGATAAAAACCGTTTAATTCTAAATGAAAGGTTGTTTAATAATTAGCCGATTCACTCACAGACGAACAAACTCATTGAAAACATTACGTACCTCAATGACCTCTCACGCAAGTCTGGTCGGGAGATGCGGCTGCGTGACGGGCGAAGTCGTGCGTCTGGACGGTGGAGAGAGCCGCACTTCTGGGGTGCAAAATGGATCAGCACAGTGGAGTTGAGAGTGAGAGAGAGTGAGTGAGAGTGAGAGTGGAGCATCTGTCCTCAAAATTATGGAGGCGATGGAGAAAGTGAAAGGGGCAGACAGAAAGACAGACAGACAGACAGAGAGACGGACGGACCGCTGCTCAAAAGAAAGAAATTAGAAAAGGAAATGGGTAGTGGATTTTAATGGGTTCTACATCTAGGGCTCGTTCGGTAATCTAACAAAGATCAAAATTTGATCCACACTAAATAGTTTATGTTCGATGCCTTGGGGATTTTTTTATTAATAAAAAAATAAAAAACCAAAATTACAAAAGTGAAAAATAGTTTTGAAAAATTGCAGAAATAAAAAAACCGCGACCTCTAAATAGTTTTGAAAAATTGCAGAAATAGAAAAACCGCGACCTGAGGTCGCGGCCTAGTCCCAGACTAAGCCGCTACCTCAGGTCGCGGCTTAGTCTGGGACTAAGCCGCGACCTGAGGTAGCGGCTTAGTCTGGGACTGACATATCACCCCTTTCTTTCTTTCTTTTTTTCTCTCTTCTCTTCTCTTCTTTCTTTTCTTCTCTTCTTTCTTTCTTTCCTCCTTTCTGTCCGACCCAGCCCCCCCCCCCAGCGCCCCCACCTCCTCCCCCCCCCCCAGCGCCCCCCAGCCCCCCCCCCCCCCGGCGCCCCCCTGCCGGACCTCGCAGCCCCCCGCCCTGCGCCCCCCCCGGACCCCGCAGCCCCCGACCCGTCTTCTCGGAGTAGCGGTGAGATTATTGTCTTGTTTTGTAGTTTTATTTTAGGAAATGTATGTTGACATGTTCAATTAGTTGAAAATTGTTGTAGAATTGGTGATTGAATTGTTGAATTGTCGTGAATTTGGATTTAAATTATTGAAGGGTTGTTCACTTGTAAAATTTGTAGGAAATCATAAAAATTCCCGAAAAATGTGAAATCTTGTCGGGAGGACCCAAACATTATAGAAAACATGCTCGCGATCTTAGACTTGTGTGTTATATTCAAAATTTGGAAAAAAAAAATCAATTTCCGCTGCTGCTGGTACCGGCAGCACCGGTATCACAGAAAGTTCGAGAGAGGAATCAGTCCGGCGTTTAAAATTTTTGTTAAAAACAGTTCAATTTTATTTGACGAGCATTTGGAGAGGTGTTTTGGGAACACTTCTCATGTATAACATTTTTCGATTTGGTGCATTTTTAATGTACTTTTAATCCAATTTCATCGGGGGGGGGGGGGGGGGGGGTAGTTCTGGAAACTGTTTTGCAATTTGCTTAAATCATTTAATTGGAAGACTTAGACTTGGAGTTTTTCAATAAAATTTTTTGTACAAGCACTACTCGATGTGTACTTCAAGAATATAAAATAAAATGTGGTAGTCCAATGCATAGATTTGTACAGTTTTTCATTTCTTTCTCTGCGTACCAGTATTGTAACAGTAAGGACCGGTATCGGTTTTCTGGTTTGACTTCGGAAATTCATAACAATTCACAGAAAATTTCAAAAATAGTAAAATTTTGACAGGACGTTTTTTTTGTGTGTTGTTTACATGTGATAAAAATCTGAGAATTTTTAGACAACCAGAACCACATGTTTTCATTTTTTTTGTGAGTGATGGTCATAAGTAGTGGTGCTGGAAACAGTGCTGCCGGTTTATTAAAATATTTATTTGGGGGCCTTAGACTTGGAATTTTTCGGTGCAAATTTTTGTAGAAGCAAAACTTGATGTTTATTACAAGAATATAAAAAAAAATGGGGCAGTCCAATTTACGGAATAGAGCAGTTTTTTCATTTGAAAAAGAAGCAAAACTTGACGGTTTGGTTTTCTGGTTGTCATTTGAAAAATCGTATTAATTCACAGAAAAATCAGAAAAATGTAAAATTTGGTCGAGACCTTCATTTAGGTGTTATTCACATGTCCTGAAAGTTTGAGAATTTTTCGACCACCAGAGTTGCTGTTTTCCATTTTTGTGTGCACCATGCGCAAAATGGTGTTGTTTTTTTTAAGTTTGATATCTTTTTGGATTTTTGCGACTAAATTTGAAGTTACTAATCAAATAATGGCAACAGATGTCGACTGGCAGAGGCCACGATGGTGCTGGACCGTCAAATGCGCCAACAACAGGTACATTGTTGCAGGTACCCGAGGAATGTCACCGCATGCGTGACATCGCCAATGAGGTAATTCCCTTTATTTCTTATGAAATGTTAAATTTTGACAAGTAATAACCTGACACTCCCCATATATTGCATGCGTTGTAGGATATTAAACCCCTCTCCATGAGGCAGTCCCGACGAAGAATCCCGCACCACGACTACTTTGATGACAAGCTAGTTCAGATGGGGTTGTATCAGGTCGACCAGATGGAAACGTTCGACCTCGATTGGGCATTAATCACAGCCCTTGTGCAGAGGTGGCGTCCTGAGACGCATTCATTTCATATGCCAACGGGCGAAATCACTATCACGTTACAGGTATAAACGACATACCAACTTGTGTAGCCCTATTTCTTTGTTAATGGATGTGCAACACCATTTTCATTATGCCGATTAAATATTATGAATACATTGCAGGATGTAGCTATTCTGTGGGGATTGCCGATTAAAGGTGAGCCCGTGACCGGAGTGACGGACATAAACTGGACACACTCTCTCGAGAGTGTGTTCGGCCCGGGGGTCGGGGACAATGCATTCAAGTGCAAGAAGGTCACGAGGAAGGACGGTTCGTCTTATTATAGAGTGTCCAAGTACCATCTCAGGTAGTTTCACTAATTAATTTCCAATTGTACACGTTCATATGTTTTGGTGTCGTGTTGTTTATATGGGTTCATTAAAATGATTTTAGGTTGCGTTGGTTGGCCGAGAGATTTGCCGAACTTCCAGAGAACGAGGATCTGTTGCATCAGAACCTGGCGGGGTACATCATGGAGTTGATTGGAACCGTTCTCCTACCCGACGGCTCAGGTGACTGCATGCCGTCGATGTATTGCCAGTTCCTCCAAAATTTGGACCAGCCGGTCGTGTACAATTGGGGAGCAGCTGTCCTGGCATGCCTATATCGGAACCTCTGCCGGGCTTCGTGGGCAAATGCGACGTCCATCGCCGGACCGCTAGGTTTTCTCCAGAAGTGGGCGTGGACTCATTTTTATATGGGTAGACCGGAGGTCGTGTCCGATTATTTTCTCGGAGGACCGGATCCGGAGAGACGGCACGCGTACGGGATCGTATGGTGCGGCAGCAGAAAGTTCAACGACAACCCGCACGGCAAGGTCAGTTTCTATGTAAAAGCCATAGAAGAATTGCGGGAAGGTGATGTCAACTGGGAGCCTTATACAGAGTTGCTGGACGAGGATGGTGTCGAGTTATTGCCTACGCGAGTGCTCGAGGAGTCCGACGCGTGGTGGGCTAGGATCCACTTGGTCCATTTTTGGATGGTCGAGTGCCATTACCCGGATCGGGTCATGCGACAGCTAGGTGCAAAACAGCCATCACCCCCGCCGGCTCTAGAGCCGTGGGAAAAAACTTGCAGGCTTCATGTTCTTGATCACGGCCCGCAAGATCATCTGCGCCCGCCAAGATGGGAGGATGTTCACGACACTTACATCAAAGAATGGGACGAGATCGACCGATATGTTGTTGACCACTCTGAGGTGTACGATCCGAGCGATTACCGTGACTACATGATATGGTTTTCACGAAACGGGTGTATCACCGTGCACACGCGAGAGAGGATCCTAGCGAGATTTTCCGAGCCGCTGCCGTTGCCTTCCCAGCCAGTGAGTTCGATGCCTGTCCCGCCTAGACATGATGTTACCCCGCGCTTGGTACGCATTCTCTGTTGACCTTTTTTTTTTGGTGTTCAAATTAAGAATATCGCTTATCCAGTTGTTATGCAGGTTCAGCGCATGCTTAGGCAAGCAGCGTACGGACTGAGATTGATGGTCTCCAAGACATCCAAGAAGGTGGGAAAGTTCATGTTAAGTACGTGTCGCGGAAGTCTAGATGACGTTGGGCAGGGGTATCGCTTGGACGAGTTACTACAGGCACGTGGACTCCCTATGGACATTGACAGTCGGCAGTCAAGCGGAGAAGATGACCAGTCGTCGGACCCGACGCCGGACCCGCCAACAATGGAGGACATGGAAAACTTTTACGCGGATTACCTTCCATGTTCCGGAGGACGTGTTGACGACACGCCCGTTGATGTCGGACCGAGTGACGATGTCGGTACTTCGGCATCTGCCGATGTCGTTTTCGGTCCGGGTGCGGAGTCGACACCGATGCCAGTCACCCAGGCGGCTCAAACACATCGTCGCCCTTATGTGGTTGGATCGACCACCCAGCGTATGTGTAGCTGTTGTACCAATCGGATTTCGTACATATAAATTATTTACTCTTTAAGTTCGTTGATTTTCCGTTTTTGCATATAAATTGCGTGCCAATCGAATTTAAAATGAATTCTTTGCTCTTTAACAGGTAGAATAGAGGAAAGACGTACTCGACCGAACCGTGGGGAGCCACCAGAGAGATACAGAGACTTTGTATAATGCTTGACTTTGTTTAACTGTTGTAAACTTGTTCTAAATTGATCTCGCTCGTGCGAACTTATTTAGTGGACTTGGCTAATTTAGTGGACATTTTATTTTTCTTCCATTTATATGGTTTGCTTGCTTGGCTTGCCTAGTCTAGTCTCGTTTTTTTTTTGTTTTATTATTACTGTTATTATTATTATTATTATTATTATCATAAATTGTCTCATATATCTCATAGAAAATACAATCACACTTAATATCTAATACAATATCGATAATACCTATAATCATAAGTAACATCTCACATACATTTTTCAAAAAGTACACTCACACTTAATTTCTCATACAATAGTTCAATAATACATTACGCATGATACATTTTCGGATTGTCAGATAAATGCTACACAAGCCGGCTAAACCACCTCTTCACCCCTGCAAGTGTCTTTTTGCTGACCTTTGTCTTTCCTTGACGTGTACTCCCTACAAAAATAAATAAAATGCGATAAGATAATAAATATGGATATATGTAAGAACGGTTTACAAATTATACTACGTACCCTGACTTGGTTCTTGTTGTTGATTGTCCTGTGTAGGTAAGTCTGTTGGTCTCGGAACGCCACTCACCGAGTGACGTCCGCTCTGCCTGCGGCTTGGTTCAGGTTCCACACTATCTCTTGTCGGTGGTCTCGGAACGCCACTCACCGAGTGACGTCCGCTCTGCCTGCGACGTCCATACTGTCTGTTGTTGAAGGTCTTCTAACGCCACTAGTCGAGCGACGTCCGCTCTCCCGCCCTGATTGATATGAAATTGTAGCGGTACTGATTAGTACTAAATTTAGATGGTTGTTTGTGACTGCAGGAATGAAAGGAAAAATAATTACCCGGAAGAAATTCGTTCAATATATGAGCATTTGCAGGCCTTGAACGTGGTGCGGATTGGTCGGTCTCATGGGCAGAAGGTGCCCGACATTTCCTTTTATTATGACCTAGGGCGCTACATCTGAAACACTTGTTCTTTCGCTTGTTTACCTGCTTCTGCATTTCATCCATAGTCATTGGAATTCGGTGATGTTTTCTCCTACCTCGCTTCACCTTGCTCGGGTCTGGGACAAATTGCACACCGTTGTATATTGGCCACGCCTCAATTGTTCCAGCTGGTTCGAACAAAGGCTGCCATGTTCTGAAAAGATATTCCGCACTGTAATATGGAGAGACATAATCTTTATGTCGAGATTCCGTTCGCTCAAAACTGCAATCACGTGCCCACAAGGAATCCCTGTAAGATTTGGTTTCTGGCATTGACATGTCGAACCATTAGGCGGCAAGAGCTGGACCTGATAGGCGTACCATTTTTTATTTCCTTTCTTACCCTCCTTTGCCCTCACCTCATACATATACCTGGACCAGCTCTTTGTTCTTATCTCCATTGCATGAGACTTCATTGTTCGATTTTCAATTTTGGCGTGCACTTTCGGTGCCCAAGGTTTGCTCAAATTCATATTTTGTCGAGCAAGTTCTCTTCGATCGGCAAACCACTGCATTGATTTGTAAAAGGTTACCTCCACCAGAGCAGTAACAGGCAAGGCACGTGCGTCCTTGTACACCATGTTTAGAGACTCTACGCCGTTAGTTGTCATGATTCCCCACCTGTGCTTGCCACCGTCGTGACTAAGAGCCCATAGATCCGTTCGTGGGGGTTGCTCTGCCCTCCGTTCTCTGTTACCGGTTTTTCCTATATTCATTATGTAGTCCCATGCTTCGCTATGCAACTCCTTTAAATTTTTCATTGGATCGTCGTGTTTTCTCATCTTACTGGCATATGCGGCTGCGTCGAAGAGTGTAAGCACACCCGCATTATTGAATGTCTTGTGTATGTTTTCTTTAATATGGCGACCACAAAAACGATGTTTGCACTCCCCTTTCGCCTCAGACCATCCTGAATCAACGCGCAAAAAAACATTTCGGATGGCAAGATGTCGGTCAGAAATGACGGTGTATGTTTCCGCTCCGGGTGGTATTACTTCTTTCCGCACCCACTTCATCCACCAGTTCCATGCATCACCGTCCTCCTTATCCACCAAGCCATAAGCAAAAGGAAACAACTGGTTGTCTGCATCGTATGCCGTGGCAACAAGGAGTCTACCTTCGTACCGACCGCTAAGAAAGGTGGCGTCGATGCCAAACACCGGCCGGAGGTACCTCAATGCTCTTCGGCAAGGACCAAACGACCATGCAGCTCTTTTGAATACTTTAATACCGTCGTGATCTCCGGGCTCTCCTTCGATTTTTATCTTTGTCCCCAGATTTTTTTGACGATACGCTTCCAGTAATCGGGGAAGAATGGAATAAGACCCAGACCAACTGCCCCACTCTGCAGCGATGGCCTTCTCTTTAGCACGCCACAATTTACTATATGACGGTTCCTGATGAAAGACCTTACGAACCACATTGCGCAGGTCCTTCATGGAAACAGCTGGATTGTCTTTTACCGCTTGGCCGATCTCGTCTGCGATAAGTGACGCAGTTAACTGTTTATGATCACGCCTTGCTATTTCAACCGTACATGAGTGGTCCAATGGGTTTGTTTTGATAGTAAATGATGACCCATCCTTACTTGCGGCATACAATCGCCATTTACATGTCACGTACTGCTCACATCTTGCAACGTATTGTACTTTATTGCTGCTCACAACCTCAATTTGTCGGTTCTTTTCGAGGTGCCACTTTCCAACTGCCTTTGTTAATTCATATTTCGAAGCGAAGGTACGACCGACCGCTAAGGGATGATGGAAAACTTTCTTACCACCAACCGTCCACGAGTCGGCTTCTATTGCAGTCGGACATTGGTTAAATATGCGCACTGGGTGCTCGGGTCCCCGATCAGCAAAAACGTGTGGCTTCCAAAAATGTTTGCCATAAGTGGTTTCGGAAGCCGGTTTGTAACCACTGTTCTCATTGGCATCGCTACTATCGCTACTACCGCTGCTATCGCTATCGCTGTCATCCTCTTCTGCTGCCATTGCTTCTTCGTCGTCATCTTCGCTATCATCATCTTCCTCATCTTCATCTTCATCTTCGATATCGTTAACTTCGATATCGTTGTCTACTGTCGTTGCTTCTTCGGCCTCGGTATCATTATCCTCACCTTCCTGTATACACAACGGGGAAGAGTATCGTGGTTGGTACCGCGGGGGGACTGCGGTTGGTACGGAGTGGGCGACTCAGGCTGAAATCGCGGCTGGTAACGTGGGGGGGACTGCGGTTGGTACGGAGTGGGCGACTGAGGCGGAAATTGCGGCTGGTACCGCGAGAGGGACTGCGGCTGGTAATGCGGGGGGGACTACGGCTGGTACTGCGGGGGGTATTGCGGGGGGGACTGCGGTTGGTACTGCGGCTGGTAATGCGGGGGGTATTGCGGGGGGGGGGGGGGGACTGCGGTTGGTACTGCGGCTGGTAATGCGGGGGGTATTGCGGGGGGAACTGCGGTTGGTACTGCGGCTGGTACTGCGGCTGGTACTGCGGGGGGGACTGCGGTTGATACGGCGGCCGGTACTCTGAGGTGTTCCAATATGTTTGGGAACTGCTACCCGGTAAATTGTCACCCGTCGGCACATATGCATCACCGGAGTGGTGTGGGACAATTTCCACGAATAACTCAACCATCGACAAAAACGGACACCTTATGGTCTGTGCAATTGCAGCTTGCAATCTACGATCATCATAAATCTGAACTGGGCTGAAGAAGAAACTGCCACGGTCCGCTGTATTCATTTTGCCCTGAATATTTAGTGCGAATTCGTTTTCCATCAATCCCAAATGCCGGTATATCATTCGTTTTAAATTCTCGAATGACATATTGGCCTCTGATGAAAACACAAATCTTGGTGGTTGGTTATAACATACACCCATCGGGCCAACAAATATGCAACCACCGACATGAACACTGAATGACACGGAAGTCATTGAACTAGACCTACATATGTACAGTACATTTAAAAAACTGTTTCAATATCTCACAAATCTTTAAGAATAATAATAAATTGATTTAAATTTTTCCCAGAATAATTTATAAGTGGAATCTTAAATTAGTGGATGGTGTTTAAAATAAGTCTGAACAGTGTTTCATAATATATTCAGAAATTAAATATATAAGTCCTAATTTTTTTTTGGATTTAAACAACTGTTTCATATACCGTACAATTGGTGGATGGTGTCTAAAATAGGTCAACGGAATCTTTAATTAATATGGTACCAATAGTATCCTACATAAATTAATTAACAGGGTTATATTTTTTATTAGCAATCCGGTTAAACTATTATATTAGCAACCAAATTAAAATGTAGAACAATTTTAAGGGTAATATAAATCCTTAACATGGTAATATTTTTTATAATAAGATAATGTATTACTTGACAATATCTAACCTTCGGCGAACATGGCAGATTAGCGGAATATAACAAAGCAGCAGCAGCAGGCCATAGTGGTGCCAGCGAGTACCAAAGGGGAGCTTCTACCTCAATATAACAAAGCAGCAGAGCTTCTGCCTCAATATATAGCGAAGTGAATCCAGAGCTGCCTGGTAGCTCCACCAATCCTTCAGCGCTACCAGAGATTCAGCGCTACCAGAGCTTCAGCGCATGAAACAGGAATACTAAGCCGCTACCTGAGGTCGCGGCTTAGTCTGGGACTAGGCCGCTACCTCAGGTCGCGGCTTAGTCTGAGACTAGGCCGCGACCTCAGGTCGCAGTTTTTCTATTTCTGCAATTTTTCAAAACTATTTTCAACTTTTGTAATTTTGATTTTTTATTTTTTTATTAATAAAAAATTCCCGATGCCTTGATCTATATAAAAGTGCTAAGGAGGCTTGATCCATGGGTTCCCCTTCCTTAAGAATCCGGGCAGGAGACCAAGCCGGGCAGTAGAGGAGGCTTAAGGAGGGGTTTTTGATCTGCACTAAGGAGCACGTATTTGGATGGATCAAGAAAGATCAAAGGGTTGAGGAGCCTTGAGGAGGCACTGCCAAACAACCCCCTAGTGATCGCGGGTTTATGAACGCACTATTGAATGGAAAATTTTCACAAATGACTATCAAACATCTAAAAATTGAATATACACTCTCCCATCAAGAAATATATTACAGATGGCCACCATTAAAAAGTTTTAAATTTTTTGTTTTAATTTTTTAAATAATAATAACTGTAGATCTTTTTATGAGCTTTCCGGAAAACTGTTGTACATTTTTTTAGAGAGTTTCCTATCAAAAGTTGTGCTCATTTAACGATAAACTTTTTTAATATATTTTTCATCGAATTTCTTGGAATTATTTAGTATATTAGTTTTATTTGCACAATTCCAAAACATTTTAGTGATCTGTTCATGATATATGAAATTATACAATTAAATTTATTTTTATTTTATTCATGTATTAGATATTAATAAAAGTATTGTAGTTTTATTATATAATATTATGTATTTAAGCCTTAATAAATAACAAATTTATTTCTATAGATGAAGACCGTAAAAGGGTTTTGGAATCATAAGAATGGAAAATTGCAAAAAGCTTGAACAAAAACATAAAAAAAAGGTTTGATCTTTATACTAACATAACTTTTGATAGGGAACTCTCCAGCAAACATACGACCACATGTTCGGAAAGCTCGTGAATACGCACTTCTAGGTCAAAAGTAAGCAAGGTTTTTGGGGGTGGACAAGATATGACTGACGTGTTGGAGGATCGACATTAATTATTGCTTAGAAAATTAACATAAAAATTTTTTTTAACTTTAAATGGGGCACACTTATATGTTTTCTCCAGATAAGAAAGATAAATTTTGTGGGATGCGGAGTGCACGTTAGCTGGTGCGCCTCAATCAAGGCCACTTGTGATAATTTTGTTGGTGAGTGCTCTACACTTAATTTTGACAGGTTTGAGGGTTATCCGTAAAAAAATTCTACAGAATTCATACCCCAGAAAGAGGAGTAGGATTCGCGGCTCTTTAGCTATGCCACCTCAGCTCAGATGTTTTTTTTTTTCTTATTTTGCTTACACAATTAATATTGAATCAATTGATTACCAATTAATGCAAATAAAAACTATTGCTTGTCTCTTCTCAGGTTATTCTCCTAAACCATTGCTCAAGGGGATATGAAAAGTAAAAAATTTCAATAAACCAAAGCTTTCTACTTTTATTACTATGGAAACCGTCTAATTAATTAAATACATGAGGGGAATATGAAACTGAAGAGCCTTCCTATTTTTCTATTTTTACTGTTGAGGCATCTTTGCTGCATCTCAATCTTATTTTGCTAAAGCGTTTCCGATCTTTCCTATTCAGCTAACTCCTGTCAATTATGCTTCAGCTCAAGCAGGTATACACCATGCTAATCACTATTTGTATAACAATTATATTTTTATACTTTATAATTATTCATGCCAGCAAAAATATAATAGTTCTACTATGGAAGTATGGATTAACATGGGTCATCTATTGACCCTCAAAGTACATCGATCCAAGCAAGCCAAGTTCAGCCAGTTGTTGCAATTTTACATGAAATATTGTCAAGAAATCACAAGGTATCATTTTTTTTTTTAATTTACATTCGTATTGTGCATATAATAAAACAAATATACATCTAATTACAAAAAATATGTTTTTGTTGTCACAGAATCAGAAAATTAAATCACTCATCTATCAGATTTTCATAAGGAATTGATGCCTTTTGGACTGCGATATGCCAGAAATCAATAGTTTTAGATATAGGTTTATTACTAAAACACAATTTATATTTACTTGAACACAACGCATAAAGGACCATTTTGCCCAGGAACAATTATTCACTAAAAAAACGTTGCTGAGCTTACTATGCTGCCAGAAAGTACTAAAGAGGTGGGTGATTTAATTATATTTTCCATTTCGTTCATGAATCATGAATCATGAGACTTTATGTTTCATGTATATATAAATATGGTAAATAATATGCAAGTTTAAGATTTTTTTTTTTATTATCATTTCGTTTCCGGGCGAAACCCGGTTACAGCTCTAGTACGAGGAAATGTGCGTACAAACATATTTTTTTTGAGGGTAAGACAAAAAAAAAGTTCTTGCAAAGTAACAAAACAGAATTCAAACCCAAATTTAACAAAACATGAATACGGAAGAAGGCAAGCCCAAATTTAACAAAACAGAATTCAAGCCCAACTATACTTTCTTCCAAAATTCCAAAACTTAACTACAAATCCACGATGACTCGTATCAACTCCAAAATTTCCCTTCTAATTCTTTTACCCAATATAACAAACGAAAAATATATCTTGCCACTTACAATGCCCTAGCACCCACGGATACACTGACAAACATTTACAAAATATCTCATTTTTTATAAAATTTTATAAAAATATCCTTTATTTTTAAGGAAATTTATAAAATCTACCTACCTTAAATAATATTTACATAAATGACCCTCAACAATTTTATAAAAATATACCTCCGACCCAAAATATTTTACAAAAATGACTCTCCCGACCCACATGCTATCTTATCACAGAGTTGTGGTGGCAAAGTTTGTGGCATGGTATCATTGTCCTTCAACAAAATCAGGGGACCCGACATATAATCAAACTCGGTACAAAAAAAAAATGTTTAGAAAAAAAAATTAAGTAAATAAATAAATAAATAAGTAAATAAATAAATAAATAAACAAGTAAATAATGAGGTGAATATATGTATTGAATCAATGCCTCATGGGCTCTAGCATGAGTAGCATCAAAGATCGTTCATTTTTGAAGGACACGTATATAATTCCAAATTTAAGTCTCATCCCACCGTTGTTGAAATATCCAGCCTCAGATTCTTTTTATAATAAAATAAGATTCAAATAAAATATATATGATGAGGTAAGATTATTAATTAATCGCAATTTCATTAACGACATAATAGGGAATTTCTTTATAATCGGACATATAGATATGTGCTATGCTATGTTGGCTCGTTACAAGAAAAAAAAAAACTTCAAGATGGTTGATATTTTCTACATGCATGACTTTCTGGATAAAAGAAAGCTAATTAATTCTTTGATATATATTTTTGAGAAACATCTTGCGTCCATCGAAAAACCGTCCATACATCCATAGATACGTACGGAATGTAACAGATACATCCCCAAAATGTAACAGATACACCCCAAAACATCTTGCGTCCATCAAAATGTAACAAATACACCCCAAAATGTAACAGATACATCCCGAAATGTAACCTATGAACGCTATGGACAGGTTTTCTATAGACGCTAGGCGTTACTCTATATTTTTTTCTAAATTTCTTGCTGATTTAGTCGCAGAGTAAATACGAAAACAACATAAACCTAAGGCCAAAATAGGCCACGTCCGACTCGACCAACTCCCATTATTCTTCTAATTAACATATCATATATGAAGTAATTAATGGCACCTACTCTTTACAACACTAATATGGTAAACACAAGAGATGAACATTTTGTTAAGTTCCTCCCATGAGATTAAATTTAAATAATCAAGACCGTTGTGTATCATCAACATAATTCAATATTTTATGTTTCCGGGGAGAAAACTTACCCATGTTTTAAGCGTGGTGTGTTCAACCTCTATATAATTTTAACACGTTTAAAAACATGAGCATGGACACACACGTACAACACGTGAATACACACGTATAGCTAGAAACACATACACAAATATACTTTTGTAATACGTAATAATATTGTATTATCATAATTAATTTTTATTTTCAAGACTTATTAAAAAAGAAGAATACAAAAAAAAAAGTTTTGAAGCATTTTTTGGATTTTTTTTTTTGTAATTTTAGACTTTTTTTCTTATATTTTTCCAAATTTTATCATCCTTATAAGTTATTTTCCTTATAGCACGTGGTGTTCATAGTCAACGTGATTGGTGTTTATACCTACGCATCGAAGATTTTGCGTGGCTTTCCAAGATTTCACGTTCCGGTAAATGATTCTATTTGGACTGGTTCAAGATTTCACATTTTGGTGAATAACCGTCTGTCCTAACTTGAGTGTTCATACAATGTATTGTCGGGTGTTCATACCTTATGTGCAGTATGGTGTACTGATGGGAATTTAAGGGGGATTTTTCTTGAAGGACAGTTAGCATACCTCTTAATTATAATTATATATTTTTGACTTTTATTTGAAGTGACGCACCTTAATTAATTAATAATTAGTAATAATTACATGATGCACCGCATTTATATCTATATTTTTACCAGACTTGTATCTATATTTTGACTGACAATTCCTAAGTTCATACGCATTTAGTTAGTTAATTGTCTAGAATCCAGTTACTGCTTTGATTTGGTCCTATTTTCAGGAAAACAGAGCTTTTAGAGCTATTTGGACTAAATTTGGAAGCAAGGAGCAAAAATAGGCGAAGGAGCACAAATGAGCATCTAATTGCGGGTCACAACTTCCTATTTCGGGATGAAATCAAGAATAAAACTTCTATTTCTATTTCTTGCCGAGTCACAACCGCCTATGCTATTTCAAGGAAACACGCAAACTCCTAATTTTGGCGACCGACATGCTAATTGCGGACCGCACTCTGCTATTTGCGGACCGTACCATGCTAAAAACAGATTGGAACATCTATTTTCTGGCGACGCGCTTATTTCGGGCAATCTCATTTTGGGAATTTCCTTTAATTTCGCCCCAAGAAACCAGAAGTCAGGCGCTTATTTTTGTGCACCTCCTCACCTATATAAGCATCACCTTTGATGGGTTCTAGTCATCAAGTCACATCATGAGTTGATCATTAGTTTGTTAGAGAGTTGTAAATAGAGTCTATAGTTTAGTCGAGTTTAGTTTAGTTTAGAGAGTTGATAAGAAGAGGGAGATTACTCGGAGAAGGTCGGAGCGCTGTAAAACTTCAATGAATCAATCTAATCGGTGTTTTCTTTCTCTATTATTTTCTTTAAGCATGTTTACTTTTGTCATGTCTGAGTAAATTGCATTTGTTCTTAGGGTTTAGGATGATGTTTGTTTGTATGGATTAATTGAATACTTGTTTTCATTGTCTACGATTCAAAGTTATTTTCAATTTGCTTTGTGCTTAATTGTAATTGTGCTTGAATTGTTTCTTGATCGTTTGGGAAGAGTCTGTAGATTGTAGTCAGGTCTAGTTGGTTAATATAACGTCAATTGATCAGGAGTCGATACTTGTGCTAATTGGGTAGTTGTCCAAAAGTAACTGAAAAGTGAAATTGCGGTTTTAACGAGAGTTAAACCGGACCCTAGAACGAAAGTAAATTGAATTTAGGTTAGAAATAATCCTAAAGATTTCTAATTGATCTAAAAGTGTTAAAAGTGCCAACAAACGAGAGTTGAGGGACTTGCAATTGCTTAGGATTAGTTAAAAGTCGGTAACTTTAGTCAACCTATCTGATATGAACAAAAACTGTTCTCTGTTTGTTCCTTGCGGACCGCTGTGTGACAGACTGCGGATTGCATTCCCAAGTAACTGAAAGAAAATCTATCTCTCGGACAGTTATCTGCGAACTGCAGTTAACCACTGCGGACCAATAAGCTGGTAACTGAAAGAGAGGTGAAATTGTATACCCTGCGGACCGTACCTAACAAGTGCGGACCGCAGGCAATTGATCTAGACAGCAAACTGATTCTGAAAACCCTTGGAACACCTGTTTAGTATCTGTTTAGAGTTTTTATTTACTGTTATTTACTTTATTGCACCTGAAACCAATCTTGAAACAAAATCCCCCCACTTTTACACAAAAACACCAAAAATATTCTAATTAGGATTAGGATAGAGTTTAAAGCATAGTTTAAAAGTAATTTCGTCCCTGTGGATTTGATCCTGACTATATTGCAATAGATCATATGCTTGTGATTGAAGATATTATTTAGAGTATTAAAAGCCTATACACTTTACAGAAGTCATTACACGAAAGTACATGTTTTTTGTACCTCATATCATAATTCTCCTTTTCTATTTCTTTCGGCTATGGATTGAAACTACTAGTCAATTCATGTGGTCTAAACTTTTACATTGTCCACAAGTATGCAATAGCGGCAATATATGCGGCCATGGCCACAAGATTCATCATGTTCGCCATCAACTTTAACAACATGTAGCTCACATAATTCCTAAAACAAACTAAAAATTTTATACGAAATGAACTTTATTTTTCCTTTTCCTTTTTTGAAAATACTCGACACCATAGTTTCTGCTGGCTGAAATATGAATTATAAATTTACCCAAATTGTAAGATCAGTCGCAAAAAGTTTTCCTAATTGATATCCTCGAATATTCTCTTTGACGATGTTGAGGTGTTGTTTATCCCCGTGAACTTTTGGAGAATTTCTACTAGAGGTGGCAGATTGTTGGTCGGGTCGGGTCAGTTTGACCGAATGAAAATGTCGGGTTTGGTCGGGTATCGGGTTGATGGCTGTAGACATTTTTTCGGGTCGGGTCGGGTGAGTTTTTCAGGTTTGGTCAGATTTTGCACCTCTATTCCCGGGTCATCTCGGGTTCGGGTCAGCTTGAGTTTCCTTGAAACATGGATTGGGTCGGGTTCGGATCAGTTTGACTTTTCTTGAAACTATGGTCGAGTCGAGTCGGACCGGATTCAAGTTAGGAGGGTCGGGTGGATTCTTCGGGTCGAACCATATTTTGCCACCTCTAATTTCTATCACATTCAAAGTTAAATGACTAAATGAGAAATTGCTGACAGAAAATTTGTGTCAACTTTTGGACAATGTATCTCTCTTTTTTTTTAGAACGATTCGGATTTTAAAAAGAAAAATAAAATATAAAAGGCTCGTTGGCGGGTTGTCAACTTCAATATTAATAATCTACATCTTACCTACTTAATTTGCAGAGACATCAGAAATCAATTGATGTATTATCTGATGAGTGAGGCTATGGTACTATTAATATTACAAAGTGGTCAGTACTACAGCTTCATATTATCAATTTTAAAGTTCAGTTGATTGATTCAAACCGCTCAATGTGATCTCCATATAAAAATTATGTCACTGTAAACCAAAATTTATAATTTTTGGTGTTTTTTTTACTATTTTTTTAAATAATTAGAAAATGACTTAATATAAACATTATATACCATTCAAAAATATTGTTTTCAGAACCAGTCTTTGGTCTAGTGGCTAAGGGCAACGCCCTCCGTGTGGGAGGTCACGGGTTCAAAACCCGGATGGGGGGGTCTTTTATAGACATTTAAATTTGAATGGCTTGACCCTCATCTTTATCTCAAAAATACAAAATGTTGTTTTTCTATATATCAAAATATATAGTTAAAAAAATACAAAATTTGGTCTAGAATTATATTAACATATGGAGTTCACATTGAGCGGTTTGGATCGATCAATTAAACTTTAAAAATCATAATATGGAGCCGTAGTATGGACCATTTTGTACTATTAATAGTACCATAGCCTCACTCTTATTTGATTGTATATCTTGGATCAATATTTTATTAATAAAAAAATTAAATATTTTTTATGAAGTGAAATATGCATGAATCTGTAATTTGCATATAACCATATATATACTACTGATTTCTGCATATGAACATTATGAAACACAAATTCAAACAAAGTTATATGATGATCGTCAAAATTAGAATTTGATTTCAGTTTCTAATTAATTTTGTTGCCCCCAAATCCCAATTATATAGTTTTGGTTAATTTCCTCTCATGAGCAGAACACATTTTACTGTTGGGTAATTAATTTATCAACATAACAACATGCACGTATGCATGATGAATCATTCTCAATTTCCAAAAGCAAACCGATAAATGTACACAAGTTTATGAGTGCCATCCTCTGTAGCGCTGCATTGTGTAGAGCAGGATGTGAACCGTTGGATCATCTCAAGATTTGAGCCAGCACGACCTCGAGATGATCCAACGGTTCACATCCTGCGCTACACAATGCAGCGCTACAGAGGATATGGAATCCAAGTTTATAAACTACAATACTTCCCATAAATACGTGTGAGTGACACAACGCAAAGACGGAATTAAATAATCAAATTAACAAAGCAATTTTGCTTTTGTAAATAAATAAATAAAACCGTAACCACCCCACCAGGCCACCACCACCACCACCACCACCAATTCATATCCCCTACATCACATTAAATCACTGCGCAGTACTCTGGCCATTGATTTTCTCTTCAAGATTCGTGCAACTCAATCTCAAAAGATCCCTATAATCCGCATCGCTGATTCGCTGCGCAGTATAGTGCTGCACTGCATGTGTAGCGCAGGATGTGAACCGTTAGATCATCTCGGAGTCTGTACTGGTACGGATCTCATGGTGATCTAACGGTTCACATCCTGCGCTACAAGATGCAGCGCTACAGAGGATAACCACCACCAGTAATATACTTGGCGCCTCTACAATCAATTTTTAGTGCAACCCAACTTTAGAGAACCTAAAATAACATTCTCTCATCATCATCCTTCTCCATCCTTCTCCATGCATCTGATCATGAGACAAAGATAAAGGAAACATAGATACATAGATAGATAGATAGAAAGATAGAAAGATACAATCTTTCTCTCAAATTGACATATATAGAGGTAGATATGGAGAAAGTGCCCTTCTCTCCGATCAAGGAGGGGAATCATGATCAAGAACACGCCGTGTCGACGGAACCGGAGTCGGCGTGGCGTCTCCGGTTCAACGACCTCCGCATGCCGGACCGGCCCCAGGATAAGCAGCCGCTTGTCAAGCGAGTCTTCAGAAGAGGGCACGGTACGTATATATGCAAATTCAAATTTTCATTTCTTATTTCCCTTATCTGTTTGGTTGTTTTTTTTTTTTTAATTCTCATTTCTGTGTGTATATTTAAATTTTATTGGGTCAAATTTTACCACCCACAAAGATTACATCATTGTCTTATCATCATTATTATTATTATTTTTTTGAATTAGTGACAGCAATTATATGATATGACAGCAATGATAATATCATATTATATCATATCATTTCTGTTCAATTCTTCCCATATATGATTTTGGGTGTGTTCTTGTGGGTTCAATTAATTAAGGGCAAATGCATAATCATTTTTAAAAAAACTAAACCAAATTTCTGGCCTGATTTTTCATTGCTAAAGTACCATTTTTTTTCATCATAATAGTGTATAATAACCTTAATTATATTTTTTGGTGGTTCCCCATAATAAAAGGAAATTGGCTAAATTTAATTTGTAAGAGAACCACAGATGCTAAGTCATTTTGTTATATACTTATATTTCATTGCTTGATAAAAAAAATGCCAGTTGTGGATCATCCAAAATAGAAAACAAAAACATTGATTCCTTAATTCTGACATACTTTCTGTGTCAGGCAACTATTGATGATTAAGCCAGTTGTCTTGATAGTTGATACTGTTTGAGAAACATCTTGTGTCCATTAAAAAACTGTCCATATATCTATAGATATGTACAGAATGTAATATATACATTCTGAGGTATAACGAATACAAGATTTTTATCCGCTGCAATAGTTGTGATGGCATGTGGTGCCATTGCACCTATGATAGTGGGTCCTATTAGAAAAAACCCCCCTATTTACTAAAATCACAACCGTTTAAATCAAATCCAAGGTCCAAGGACCATTGTAAAACTATGACACTACATGCCATCATTTTTATGGCAACAGATGCAAACCCACGAATACATTCTGAAGTGTAACAGATACATCCAAATTGACGTAATTTATGGACGCTATAGATAGTTTCCCTGTGGGCGCTAGGTATTACTCTGTTTGAGAAGAAGTACTTCTATCTTGTTCAAACTTTTCCCTGCATTTTTGAAAAAGTACAAACTTATAAAGAAGAAGCCAAGAAGGCATGCACTTTTGCTGTTATCTTAACTTTATGATTTGCATTAGTTTGCACACATATAATTGTCATGGTTTAATCTGTGCCATATCTAATTTTATTAGGGACTCCAATAAGTTGTAAATTGTGAGTTGTTATTTGTGAACATTGGTATGCATGGTTGCTTTCAAAAAGTAGATACATGTGGTAGACTTTGGTTGCTTTCTTTAAGCTAGTTAGAAAAAAAATCATACATTAATTAATTAACCTAGAGGATGAACCCTAATATACGTATCTACAAAGAAAATAACAACTCAAAATCAACTTGAACTTGAATGTTTTTGGGTCTTACATGTTAACATGTCAAACTCCCAAAAGTAAGTGTAACAAATTGAAATAGAAGGTAATTAGTGAAAATGACCTCAAAATAGCATCACTTGGATAAAGATAAAAGAAAAAATATATATATATATATATATTTTTAAAAAATAAAGCAACTTCTATGTGGCATGACATAATTTTCAACAAACTCTTTGGAAAATTATATATATATATATATATATATATATATATATATATATATATATATATATATATATATATATATATATATATATATCTCCAATTGTAAAAGTGACATTTCATACCGTCATATAAACTCCTTTATACCAAATCTTCTTCATATTTTTTATTGCGTAGAGCATTGAACAATATCACCATGCCCAAAGTAAAAATTGACATATAATGGTAAATTAGTTGCACTTGATGCTGGCATTTAACGTTGATTAGGTTTAACCTAACAATATCTATTCCAGTATTCTGATATTCTCTCCACTGTTTAATTAATTAATTAATTTATTTTTTTGCTGTTCTTTGTTTAAACTTGTGTCAAAATCTAATGACTCCTTCTGTGCATCATTAAATTAAACCACTGAATATAATGGACATAAAAATACTAAAACAGAACAAAATTGGTTTCAGAAAATTAATTAAAACACATCCTTACTATATATAAAAGCATATTGGAAAAAATGACATGAAAATACTATCTTCCCCAAATAAGAAACTTGAGCCGTATATCATTTTCTTGGATAGATCACAACCGTTGATTTACGTTTATGTCTCAGCCCATCAAAATTTAAGGCCCATATCTATTTTTCAATATAAGGCCCATTACATATTATGTTAAAAATTTATTATAAAAAATAATAATTTCAGTCTAAAGCAACTGTGGGCTCTTTACTAGTTAGAAAAAAAAAAATAGATAATACTGGATTTACTTGAATTTTTGGAATATGTGGACAAAGATAGTTCTGTCCTGTTACATTTTAAAGCATATTCTTAGGATTAATTCATTCCCCAACACTTCTTGGAAATTTCATCTCTTTCTTTCATTTTCTATAGTGGGTCAAAAAGAAGCTGCATATATATTGTCATTTTCATCCCTTAATCAATTAATCAATTACCTGTTAATTAATTTCTCAATCTACTCATGACTGACTCCCCTGCCCCAAAATTTGAAATAATCAAACATGTTAATTATCTTGTTTTGATGAATGTTAAGTACCTGATTAATTAATTAAACATGGTAAACGAAGACGCCCAGAAAAGATGGGAATACAAACACTTAAAATTGTATAGACCAGGTCAAGAGCAGGTAGCCCGTACTTATATCATTATTATTTTATTTGGTAAAGTTTGTGGGAATTTAATATTTATGGCATGAATTATTATTTTTTTAAAATTTTTTCTAATAAAATTAAGATTTTAAATTAACTGAATTTTGTGCTATTTTGCTGATTTTCTCACCTTTAATCAACACGCATATATAAAATTAATTCAACGGTTTCTAAAAATCGATTCAATATTTATTTATTTTATATCTTTTTGTTAGTGACAGAGCTTTCTGGACTAACCAAGCAAGCATCTCCAAAAGCATACAAATTTTCCAATATTCATTTCCATATTTTTGTGGCATATTTATTTATAAATAAAGACATTTGCTTCAGAACACGTGGTGGATATATAACTAGATATCAGGATAAGAATACTGCACAAAGTACCAATAATTAATACGGAAAGAAAGAGAGAAGATGCAACTTAGCTGGCTAAGCTCTCTCTAGATCTTCCTCGTTTACTGAGGAGGGATCCATTGACAATTCTTATTATGATAATTTTGATAATGGTTGTTTTAAAAAAATTGTAAAAATTCATAAAAAATCTTAAAAATGAAAAAAGTTTTATGGATGCATTACTTAACTTATAGATTGATAGTGTTTCAAATTTCAACCAATTTGAACATCGTTTAATTAATGTCTTATCAAAATTTTGTACATTTTTTAACGGTTGTAATTTAACAGATATTTAAAAAGCTATCAAATATCGTTTAAATTAACTATAATTAGAAACATAACCAACCTATAAGTTAAACAATACTTTCGTAAATTTTTTTCTATTTTTAAGATTTTTAATAAATTATTATAAATTTTTAAAAACAACTATTGTCAAGAAATTGTCATAGTAAGGATGTTCAATGGATCTCTCCTCTTGTTTATTTAGTGTCTTACCTTCACTTCAGGAATTGTCACGATGTTTCCTTCTTGAGACATCTTTTTTTAGTTCAACTTTTGACCCGACACGGGTGCATCATGTCGGTGCAATATACGACTGAGGGAGTGCACACCTGTGCTGTTTACCTAAATTAATTAATTAATAATATTGTTCCTGAGATATTATATTATTATTCGATTGATAACACTAACACACCTGTCCTAGGTAATTACTATACTTAGCTATATATATACTTCTACAAGAATCATATTCTATTATATCTTGATATTTCTTACTGGTGTTATGTTATGTTACGAGAAACATCTTGCATCCATTAAAAAACAGTCCGTACGTCTATAGACATGTACGAAATATAACAGATACATCTGAAAATGTAACAATTACATCCCAAAATATAACATATAAATGCATGCAATGGATGGTTTTTATGTGGACGCTTGGTATTATTTGATATTATCCGGTGACCTTCTCATCTCTGGAATGTGCTATCGGAATTTCTTGTTTTCATCCTTGTGCGTGCTTCTGTGTCGCGAGTCGTTTCCTAGTTCTCTTGCTTTTCTAGGGTGTAGAAGTCTAGAGGAGTGTTTTATATACGACCATAAATTGGTGTGCATTGTGGAGGCCATATGCAACCAAATAACCCACTCTCACTTACATTTTATAACATGATAAGATAATAATAGTAATACATTGACTCTATTTGGACGACCATTAACTTCCTATATAATATATAAGACTATAACGTTATCTATATTTAATTATTTACAGGGGCGGAGCCATAATTTGAAATTAGTGGGTTGTGACATCGAGGGACAAAATTTTTAGAGGTGAAATGAAAACTCTCAACAAAATATACTGCATATTAACGTTTCTGTATACAAATTCGAAATCATAGGTGGTCACACCCCCCTCCGCCCCTGATTATTTATGCAGCAATCCAAGTATTGCTTGACTTTTATTTTACTATAAAAATGTTTATTATTTAATTGAAGTTGTAAGCAATTATTTGTCAACTTGTGAATTCAACAAATTAATCTGGTTTTCGCTGATGTATTAGGCAATTCCACTTATTTAACACAATTTTTAACATACTATCAGATATATTGTATTATATTTATACATAAGATTTAGTTCAACATATATATGACTTTTTTTTTTGCTGTTCTGCAAATGCATGTTCATGAAATTTAGTAAAACATACATTTTCATCTTGAGATACTTTTTATTTAGAAATAAATATCGCCAAGATATTATTTACTAATTTTATTTATTATACAAAGTTTGAAGAGTTATATATATTTGTGTTTTGAAGAAAAGGACAACAATCTTAAGTGTTCCTTATTCTGCCTTTTACACATTGCTAGTTTGCTACATGTCCCTACAAATGCATTTAACAGATTAATTATTAGGGGCCATATGGAAACAAATACGTTTTATCCTTTTGATTTTAATACCCAATCTGTTGTCATTATTATGAGAATAATCGTCAATAAACACTGGAATTATTGTTTTTATTTGGTTGACATTTTGGTTTCACTGTTTACATTGTAACCCCTAAAGTTCCAATTTACCAATTTGGCACTACTGCTAGCTAGCATTGATTTGAAAATTTACCCAAAATGTTTTTATAATTAAATTTCATCATGGCAGAAATTAGTTGATGGCACAAAATTGTATCTTTAGTTTAATTAAGATACAATGGTATTTAAAATCATCACTCATGTCATTTATAAAAAATAAGACAAGTTATAAATGTCATTAGATTTTCGTATATCCTAATAAATATTAGCATTAATTTATTGTTAATTTGTTACCATATATATATTCTAAATATAAATTGGAAAAATTAAGGGACAGATAAGAATACCATAACCCCCCCAATTAGAAAAGAACTTATAAACGATGGGTGGAATTAAGCAATTCCCAAGATTCTATGTATTTATAGAATATATAGAATAAAAGGTGGACTAGCATATATATACATAGCTAGTTACATACTTTCCCATTTCCTCTCCTTCATAAAGAAAATTAAGTTAGAGATCAGGAATAACAGAGAGAAGGTGAAAACTGAAGAGATAAATCAATCAATCATGGCGATTGATGATGCTGTGAGAGACAGAGAGGCTTCCTGGCAAATAAAAGCAAGTGACTTTCATGATGATTTCAAGGATAAACCCACCAAGCAGCCTCTCTTCTCCCGCTTCTTCCGTACCTCTTATGGTACACAACAAATACACACAATTTTTGTTCCTTTTGTGTATTGTTATTTGAGTTGTTCTGCTGTGGATTGGCAGCTGAACGACCTTTTATTTTGAACCGAGTTGTTCTTATCAAAGAGAAAATTTTTCTTTGATTGTATCTGGAAGACTTATTGGGACCATATGATTGTGAAATATGAATAGTATGTACTTCATTCCATTCGTAGCAAAATTAGCCTTGTTTATTTCGTTGCTTTTGTTAGTGGGTTTCTTATATATGGTGATTTGGCAATATTTCTGGGGCTTATTGTAAGAAGAAGGTTTTATTTAATTTAAGTTAAGAATATTGATATGCTTTGATCATAGGTATGTGAGTTTACTGATTGGAAAAGATTGTGCCTAAATTAATCCATGAAAAGTTCTTCAGAAAAATGTAAAGTAAACTAAAAATAATGGAGGGCCTATGTAATTGGGGATGGTTGGTTTCAAGATCAGCTGTTTCCCTGTTGAGTCTGAGCCATCGAATTCGAACTGACCTGATCAAATATATGATCTCTGAATACACTATTCTATTGATTCAGATTACTTAATTCTTATTATAGCTAAACCCCCAAATTCCCCATGATCCTAATTGACCGAATATGTTGATGGTAATATCTGTAGAGTTAATTAAGTTCTTATGTTATTTGTTGCATTTTCATCCCTGAATGTTACTGGTACGACAATTTTCGAATTGACCAGGAAATTGTCTCTGTTTTCATAAATCCAAGTTATTATCTGAATGACTGAATCATACTGTTCTATTGAAATCAGATGACTCGATTCCTATTATAATCAGTTCCCCAAATTTCGCATCATTTGGATTGAAATAATATGTTTATGGTATATCTGCAGACTTAATTAAGTTCTGATGTTCTTTTTAACATTTTCATCCCTGGATTTTACTGGTACGAGGTACGACAATCATCGAATTGACCAGGAATCCTCTGGTTCAATAAATTCAAGTTATTATCTTAATGACTGAATCATACTGTTCTATTGAAATTAGATGGCTTTAATTCCTATTATAATTAACTCCCATAATTTCCTATCATTTTGATTGAAATAATATGCGGATGGTAATATCTGCTAGACTTAGTTTAGTGCTTATATGAACTTTATTACATTTTATCCTTGAAATTTACTGGTTCGACAATTCTCGAATTGATCTGGAAATCTTCCCCATTTTTGTAATTGCTAAAATTTGAATGGCGCTATTAAGCTTTGTGCTGCACATATGATACTTGTTAATCAGTACAATCATTCTCTATTTGTTGCTTTGTTTTCTATCCCTAAGAAATTATAATAAATTAAAAGTTATGTCTGTCTGTTTTGTCGATTTTCAGGTAGGCAACAGAAAATTGCGAAGTACTACAAGAAGCAGGAGAGCCTTCTGAAAGGGTTCACAGAGATGGAAAACATTCATGAATTGGGATACTTAGACGGAACCCCGACAGATGTACCAGTTTTTCCTCATTCTTTTAATTGACATTTTTTCAAAAAATTTAGATATTTTAAATTCTTCTTAATTTTTCAGGAGGAGTTGGAGGAACTGGCAAAGAGTGAGAGAATGGCAATAAACATATCAAACTTTGTGAACTTGTTACTGTTTATCAGCAAGGTTCTGGCGTCGATCGAAAGTCGGTCCATGGCAGTAATCGCTTCGACCCTGGATTCCTTACTGGATCTCTTATCGGGTCTCATTCTCTGGTTTACGTCCCACGCCATGAAGAAACCCAACAAGTATCATTACCCGATCGGGAAGAAGCGGATGCAACCTGTCGTACGTCTCTCTTGATAATCTGTTGTACTATATTTTTGTTTAGGTTAAGAGAGTAATATATTTTGTTCAAATTGTGTAGGGAATTATTGTTTTTGCATCAGTTATGGGTACGCTTGGCTTTCAAGTGCTGATCGAGTCTGGCCGTCAGCTTGTTACAAAGGTATAGCAATTGCTTCATCTTTTTCCGAATTTTCCCCGCAATTTAATCGCATTTGCACATAAAAAAAACATCGAAAATAGATTAATTATTTATGTTTTTTGATTGTAGGAACACACAACATTTGACAAGAAAAAGGAGCTGTGGATGGTGGGCAGCATGGCCTCAGTGACAGTAGTCAAATTCGTGCTGATGTTATACTGTCGTTCGTTTCAGAATGAAATCGTCAGAGCTTACGCACAGGACCATTTCTTCGATGTCATCACCAACTCCATTGGTCTGGTCACAGCCTTACTTGCGGCACACTATCACTGGTGGATGGATCCTGTCGGGGCTATCTTGGTAATTTCATATCATTTCAACCTGTTAAATGTTTCAAATTTCAACCATTTTCTTTAGTTAACGATATTTTTGTTGGTTTGTTTAGATTGCTTTGTATACTATTACAACATGGGCAAGAACGGTGTTAGAAAACGTGAAGACGCTGATTGGAAAAACAGCACCGGCGGAGTATCTGACAAAACTGACGTATCTGATATGGAACCACCACGAGGCAATACGACACATAGACACGGTGCGCGCCTACACATTCGGGACCCACTACTTTGTGGAGGTCGACATAGTGTTGCCAAGCGACATGCCATTGAGCGAGGCACATGATATCGGCGAGTCGCTGCAGGAGAAGCTGGAGCAGCTGCCAGAGGTCGAGCGAGCGTTTGTCCATCTGGATTTCGAGTTCACGCATCGACCCGAGCATAAGAGCAAAGTGTAAAGTTTTAACTGAAAAGCACACATATAGTGCTTTGTATTGTACCACATAATGCTTTGTAATTTGTATTCTATATGATGTAAGAGGGTATTGTGTATTTGTAGAGCTGTTAGCAAGTTCATATTTTGTTTGACAATGCCAAAATTAAACAAAACTAATTAATAGTAATTATATTCAGCTTAGTGTTGTAACATGATTTAAAGTAATAAAAGCAAAAGTTTATGTTATTCAGCATAACATGATTAATTGTATAATTTAGCCCCAATTTCCTTGTGTCATCATTGCCTGACAATTTCTCAGATATCTCTGAGTAATGGAACTCTAGAGACATCCTTTGCGCACAGTTCTGACAGACACCGTAACCGGCCGGATCACACCTGTTTAAGGTTTCGGATATTCCCTGAATAAAGGGATTGGCATCAGAAAAAGGATCGAATCCGATGGTTTCAACCATTGGCGGTTACGGTTGGGTTACTGGATATATACCATCCTGATTCTAGTGGAGATTTTCACAAGAATTTGATATACTTCTAATTGGTTAACTTTCGACTGTACCAGTTATAAAAGATGTTGCGCGCGGTCGTTGTGTTGCTAAGATCAGAAATGTATTTGAGGCATCAAATTGTCTGAAAAACTGATGCTTTTACCTGAAGTGTGCCGATATTACTGTTCTCAAAGGTACCAAACTAGCTTGAAGCAATCAGTCCTTGTGGTGTCGTCGTCTTACTGTTGAAAGGAATGTAATTTTGGGTTATTTGGTTAGTTAGTACAATTAATAGAAAGTCTAGGGTCTATTTTGTAAGTTTGTAATGGCTCATATATAAGCCATAACCCTTTGTGCAATAAGATAACTTTTGAAGGTCCTTTTCACAAATTTCCAATTCCTCTCATTTCATTTTGGTATCAGAGCCGGTCCAGAGCCGACTGCGTCTCCGGCCCGCGCCGCCCGCCTCTCCGCCTGCGCCAGCCCCACCGCCAGCTCGCCCGCGCCGCCGGCCTTGCCAGCACCCGCCTGCCTGGGCCTCCCGCCGGCCGCCGCTCGCACGCGCCAGCAGCAGCGCAGCTGCTTGCGCGCTGCTTGCTGCGGCTGCTGGTTGCTGCTGCCTGCTGCGCTGCCAGCACCGGCGCCGCCGTCCGCCGGCCGTCCTGCTGGCTGGCCCCTGCCAGCTGCTGCCATCTCGCCGGTAAGTGATGGCTAGGGTTTGAAAAAAAAAAAAAAAAAAAAAAAAACAGAAAAAAAAAAAAAAAACAGAAAACAGAAAAAACAGGAAAATGGAAAGGGAAGGATGTATGGTTTGAGTTTGTATTAGCACTTGGTATTGATTGGTGCTTAGGTCAAGGGTTTGAGTTTGTACGATGTCGGAGAATACGTTGGAGGTTTTGAAGGGGGTAGATCCGGAGGTACTGAAGGTGTTGGTAGGACTCATACAAGGTGTGAGTGCTAAGGCTAGCACCTCGGGGGGTGATTCAGTACAGGTGAAGGTGGATCTGCCCCAGGTAGAACTCAAACTTGATGGACCCGGTACGTATCTGAGTTGGTCTCGACGGATTGAGACCGCCCTTGTCGGGAGAAAGCTGGAGGGGTATTTGATTTGGGATGAGGCAGCCGGTGGCGTGGGTGGCGAAGGGGAATGGAGAGCTACCCATGCACTAGTGAAAACCTGGCTGCTCAACTCCATGAAGCAATCGATTGCCACGTCCGTAGATGGCATCTTTCTCGTAAAGGATATATGGGCAAAGCTGAAGAGGACATATGGTGGTGCAGAGAACCATATGCGTGTGTTCCAGATTCAGCAGGAGATCAATGCGGTGGTCCAGGGTGACAGGACCATCCAAGAATACTCGCTAGAACTTGCGAAGTTGTGGGGGGAACTGGACTGCTTCTCACAAGTGTCAACCTGCTGTGACCCAAACTGCAAATAGAATGAGTTTCTGATGCAGATGAGGACTATGCATTTCTTGGGTCACCTGAACTCGGCCTTCCATCAAAGGAGGTCAGTTTTATTGGCCCAAAAGGAGGTTCCCTCGTTGGATGAGGCCGTTGCAGCCATGATACAGGAGGAGAGCCGGATGCAGATACACACTGAGCAGAGTGTAGTGGTGAACGCACGGTCTGCACTAGGGGTCCATGCTGGTGAGGATGCACGGTATGCTTTGGGTGTATCAGGCACAGGCATAGGAGGAACACAAGGGGAAACCCGCAAGTGTTTCAACTGTGGAGAGGTAGGGCACTTGGTGAGGGACTGCCGGAAGCCCTTGAAAGGGAAAGACATGTCTGGCAGGGGGCCGAGTGGAGTCCGCGGGCGCGGCCGTGGAGGTAGGAGAGGTGGAAGAGGAGGCAACCGGGCAAATCTGATGGTTGCAGAGGAAGGAGAAGAGAGCGGAACGGGACTATCAGAGGAGGATACGATAATCAAGGCCGCTTCGCAGATAGTCATGAGGAGGCAGAGAGAAGTGGAGAAGGAGAAAGGGGGAGCTGAGGATGATGACTGGGTAGCGTACACAGCCGCCCATGCTCAGGATACACTTGCCTTGGCTACAGCTCCCTTTACTCGATCCTCCGATTGGATCGTTGATTCGGGTGCTTCTCGCCATGTGACTGGTACTGCTGGTGAGTTCTCCTCTTATACCCCTCTAGCAGTGCCAGAAAATATTCAGATGGCCGATGGTACGGCTCAGCCCGTAGTTGGTAAAGGTACTGTTAATTGCACCAACACTTTGACTTTGTCTAATGTTTTGCATGCTCCATCTTTTCCTGTGAATTTGTTATCTATCAGTGCTATAATCTCACAACTAAATTGTGTGGTGTTGTTTGATGACCCAAAGGTGATCTTCCGAGAGAAGGGGACGGGCAAGGTACTTGGGACTGGCACACTACATAAAGGGTTGTGGTACGTGGATGAGAGGAAGATGGGAGCAGCTCTTGCATCAGTAGTGGATAAAGTTAGTTTTGGGAAAGGGAATGAGGAGAAATTATTGATGATATACCATAGGCGTTTAGGTCATCTTTCATTTCCTGTTTTGGAGAAAATGTATCCCGAGGTGTATAGAAGGGTGAACTCAGAAATGCTAGTATGTGATGCGTGTGAGTTAGGTAAACATACTAGAAGTTCCTATGCTAGTTCCGGTAATAGGTCATCTCGTTGTTTTGAATTGATTCACTCAGATGTATGGGGTCCTTGTCCCACAGCTACTTTAAATGGATTCAGATATTTTGTTACCTTTATTGATTGTTATTCTCGAGTAACTTGGTTATATCTGATGAAAAACAAGAGTGATGTCTTTTCTTGTTTCCGAGACTTTCATAAGATGATTCAAACTCAGTACAATGCAGTGATACAGGTATTGAGATCTGATAATGGAACAGAGTATACGAACAAGGCATTTGCCGATTATCTGTCATCTCAAGGGATACAGCATCAGACCACGTGTCCATACACCCCCGAGCAGAATGGGGTGGCGGAGAGGAAGAACAGACATCTCTTAGAGGTAACCCGCAGCATGATGATCTCGATGAATGTCCCGAAGTTCTTGTGGGGGCAAGCGGTCAAGACAGCAGCATACCTCATCAACAGAATGCCATCACGGATTCTAAATTGGAAGTCTCCGAGGGAGATGTTAAAAGGTATGCCGAAAGATACCCTATCTTTGAGAATATTTGGGTGTGCATGCTTTGTGCACGACAACAGACCGAACGTGGGTAAGTTAGATCCGAGGTCAGTAAAATGTGTGTTTGTTGGTTACTCACCCACTCAGAAAGGATATGTGTGTTGGAGTCCGGTGGAAAAGAGGATGTTTGTTAGTATGGATGTCACATTCAGAGAACAGGAACCGTACTACCAACTGAAGGAGGCACCATCCTGCGGAGATCCATTGGATATGGAGAACGCGGGGCAAGGAGGTGAGAGTAGTGGTGGTAAGGGGGAGCCAGTCACGGTAAGTGTAGAACCAAACATGGCCAGTGTTGAGCCGGAGTGTGAGAGGATTGAGGCTAGAAGTACGGGGACTCAGGTCCAGGGGGAGTCCAGGTATGGTGAGGTGTATGTGAGGAGAGGAAAGCAGAAAGAAGGGAACGTGATGATACCACATGTGCCAAGTCCCTTGTCCCAGCCTAACCCGACTCCGGAGACACCTGCACCACATGATTCCCAGCCGGAACATATAGGTGATGTTGTTCCTCTCTCTCCTCTCTCTCTACCCATATCTCTTAGGAAAACTCCACGAAAGAATGCTGGAGTCCCTCCAATAGATATGGGTTTCCACACGATATTGCTAACTCTGTCTCATACTCATCATTGTCACCGGAATATGGAGCATTCATTGCATCATTAGACATTGTTGCTATTCCAAAGTGTTGGCAGGTTGCAAAGGAGGATCCGAAGTGGAGAGCAGCGATGATAGAAGAGCTAGAGGCCCTCTGTAAGAACAAGACTTGGGATCTGGTGCCGCTACCACCAGGAAAGAAAGCTGTGGGATGCAAATGGGTATTCACAGTGAAGCAGAATCCGGACGGGGTGGTGGAGCGCTACAAGGCTCGGCTTGTCGCGAAGGGGTACAGTCAAACCTATGATATTGACTATGATGAAACATTCGCGCCTGTAGCAAAGATGAGCACTGTAAGAACCCTAATCTCAGTAGCTGCCAACCAGACATGGAAGATGCACCAACTTGATGTGAAGAATGCCTTCCTTCATGGGGACTTGCTGGAGGAAGTGTATATGGAGATCCCACCCGGATTTGGCACAAATCAAACGGCGGGAAAGGTATGCAAGCTCCAGAAATCTCTCTATGGTCTAAAACAATCTCCTCGAGCTTGGTTTGATAGGTTCAGGAGAGTGATGGTAGGCTTGGAGTACAGACAGAGCAATGCAGACCACACGGTGTTCTTTAAGCGGTGTGGGAGTCACATCACAATCCTCGCAGTCTATGTGGACGATATGATTGTCACGGGTGACGATGAGGCAGAAATTGCTCAGTTGAAGGAGCAATTAAGCAAGGAGTTTGAGGTAAAGGATCTCGGTCAGTTGAAATACTTTCTCGGGATCGAGATAGCGTATGGAGAGCAAGGGATTGTGTTGTCCCAAAGGAAGTATGTCTTGGACTTGCTCACGGAGACGGGTATGCTCGGGTGCAGGCCGGCAGTCACCCCGATTGATCCGAAGCTCAAGCTGTGTGCGGGTATGGGAGAACCCGCTGACAAAGAGAGATACCAGCGATTGGTTGGACGTCTGATATACCTCAGTCACACTAGACCGGACATCTCGTTTGCGGTAAGTGTGGTGAGCCGATACATGCATGACCCACGCAAGAGTCACATGGACGCTGTGTACCAGATCTTAAGGTACCTGAAGAATGCCCCAGGGAAAGGCTTGTTGTTTGAGAGAAACAAGCACCTGAAGATCGAAGGGTATTGTGACTCCGATTGGGCCAGTTGTGCCGATGATAGGAGGTCCACTTCGGGTTATTGCATGTTTGTTGGGGGTAATCTCGTCTCGTGGAAAAGTAAGAAGCAATCGGTGGTTGCGAAGTCCACAGCCGAGGCCGAGTACAGGGCTATGGCACTGGGAGTTGCAGAAATGCTGTGGTTAAGGAGCCTCCTCAAGGAACTTGGTGTAAGTGAAGACGCCAAGATGAAATTATGGTGCGACAACAAGTCGGCGATCAGCATAGCTAACAATCCGGTGCAACATGATAGAACGAAGCATATCGAGATTGATAGGTTCTTTATCAAGGAAAAGCTCGATAGTGGACTCCTGGATTTGAACCATGTAGCAACGGGAGATCAAGCGGCTGACTGTTTAACGAAGGGGCTCAGTTCTCACGATTTAGAGAAGGGATGTAACAAGATGGGCTTAATAGACATATTTCGCCCACCTTGAGGGGGAGTGTTGAAAGGAATGTAATTTTGGGTTATTTGGTTAGTTAGTACAATTAATAGAAAGTCTAGGGTCTATTTTGTAAGTTTGTAATGGCTCATATATAAGCCATAACCCTTTGTGCAATAAGATAACTTTTGAAGGTCCTTTTCACAAATTTCCAATTCCTCTCATTTCATTTCTTACCCCAAACTTGAACCACACTTTGGTTAGCCTACTGGAGAGTGGTACTCAGTAGATGTTACATTCGTTGTGAAGGGAGAGAAATTCAGTGCTTCCCGCTGTGTGCTCGTGGCCAGGTCAACTGTCTTTGCTGCCACGATATTGATGCACCGGTTTTCAAATCCATGCTTTACTTCATTTATTCTGATATAGTACCTGACTTTAAAGGGACTTTGAAATGTGATAATGAAAAGCACGATCTGAGTTTTACGGCTCAGCATTTATTCTTTGCTGCTGATTCGTACACATATATGTGGGGTCTTTTTCAAAGTTTTTTTTTTTTTCAATTTTTTTTTCTGATTTTTAGGTACGGTTGGAGATGTTGAAGCTGATGTGTGAAGATTTACTTTGCAAGAATCTCGGTGTGACAAATACAGTGACGACTATAATTTTGTCAGAGCTATACAAGTGAAGCGACCTGAAAAAACAGTGCCTCAGATTCTTGAGCTCGGCTGAGGTATTCAAAGAAGTAGCACAGACGGACGAATTTCACAATTTGTTAAAGAATTGTCCATCAACTGTGAAGGATATATCAAAGCTCTTCAATTGGAATAATACAACATTGATCTTCTTATGCCACATTTATTCATTTTAGCAGTAATTTTGGTTTAATGTACTTTTCACTGTTTCTGAAGTCACTACTAGTTCTAGCTGGTTTACCAGTTGCATACTCAGCATAAGAAATCCTCCGAGGAATCGAGTATTGTAGTATCATTCGCTTGTGTGTTTTAATTATTTAACTGTGTTATTGTTAACGCAGTGTTAGCATTAGTTATTACAGCTATTACTCAAAATGATTTTGAAATAAAGAAAACTAGTGAACTGTTCAAAGGAAAAGAAAGTGAAAAAAATTATCTTGTAATCTAATCCAGCCAGAAAATATTTTCCAATGCGTTCTATAAATGAGATTCATCAAATAGCTAACTAGATCTATTCCAATATACATTTTCAGATTCGCATATCCTAACAGCACTGGATATGCTCCTGAAACCCTTCCGGCATTTCTTGTTTCAGGATTCTTCTGTTGCATTATATACTTTGTCCCACCATATACTGGCAGATGGTTGTCCGTCCACTGTTCGCACACCACCATCAGATAAATCCATTCTCTGTACCGAGTTCTGCTCCTGATATTCTTCTGGCAGCGGGTCCATACCAACCTCTGGTACATCGATCGATACTGCAGGTTCAATTTTGACCGGTAACAATTGAGGATCCGTGATATTTTGTTCGCCAGTACTGAAGTCCATTGCTGCATAACTAGAGAAGTATGGATCTTCGATTGTTCTATTTTCCAGCATCCATTCATGATGCCCTCCCTGTTGTCCGATATGCTCGTCTACTTGCAGAGGGCCGCTCGTACCAGTCTCCCATCCCTCTGGTACTTGTTGCATCTGCATCTGTCCATGTAAGAAAAATAGATCAGTTAGCACCTGTCCATGATGTACAAAAAAATGAACTAATTGATGTGCTTGTAATACTTAAATCAAATGTAAAAATGAAAGCTGAGTTTTGATAAATATTTCCTATTAATTCATCATAATTGCTGAAAGAAGACATACAAAATTAAATACTACATTACCATTTTTAAGAATGTCAAAACAATTAAGTTAAAACAATTGCATAAAATTAAATTGAAATTGTTATTTTTCAGTATCTGAACGGTCTGTAAATTATTCATTAGCCTTTTTTTTTTTTTTACTTTTAGCAAACATAAAGTACCACAATTCCACAAACCCATAAATCAAAAACAAAACAGTAAATATTAAAAGAAAGACGATACCCTTCTGTTAACAACTGTTTGGCGGATGTTCTCGAGGGACTGAAGAAGCCACACAAACTGTTCTTGTGATTTAAATACTTCCCTGGAAGGGTGGATCATTCTACAAATGTATAAAAACTTGTAAATATCTCAACAATTACAAAAAAACTTGAACAAACGAGATAGCTTCGGAAGGTAGTTTAGTTATAGTACCGATCTGTAATCTGGAGCAAGTTCTGGTGAATATCGTCGCCTATAATCTCCTCATCAATCTCCTGAGTTTGGCAAGAACAATCACATCATTAGTTATTAGAGATCACATATTTTAACATAAAATATGTTTCTTATTTTGGTTCAGATTGTTTTTTTAGTTACTCAGAACTTCTTTCATATTTAAATCATCAGAAAAAGAATTTTATAGTTTTGTATTGTTACCTCTTCATTAGGATGTTCAGCAAGCTCATTAATTGTATTGATGTTATCCTGCAAACAAGGAAAACAAATCCAGGATTAATGAAAATATTATGCCTCCTGATGATTTTCCAGCAAGTTGAATTTTGTTATATAGACTTAAATTACTGTGAGCTAATTAAAAAAGATGTAAATTAATGTATTAACTGACAAGAATTGTACATTTGTACCTGAGAAATGAGCATCCTTTCATGATCTGGAATGTTCTGTATAAAGCGTTGAAGTATCTTCCATATCCTGCACAAATTCAATACAAACAAGTTGTTAGTTTGAGTAAATTCAAGTCAGAACTAAAAATCCTTAAAATAGAACATCCTGAATTTTCAATTCTGTTTAGTTGACTCTCAATTTCCAAATTTCACTATGAAGGTCAATAGTTTCCTTTTCTGGAAAGTAAAAAAAAATTCCTTCTGATTGTACAATTGTAGTACTTGGATGCATCAAAGAGAAGCAAAATATTACCCTGGTTGGCTCGAGAAGTGGTCGAGTTTGCCGGAACAAGAGAACATGATCAGAGCAACCTCGACATCGCATAGAACCGAGATTTCGTGGGCTTTCTTGATGAGGCCCTTGCTTCTCTTTGTATACGTGACATTCCGTTGGGTCACCGACGGCAACTTCGCTATCTCTATCTTCTTCCTCCCCATGAAGTAATTTTACTATTTGTTGGCTTATTAATTATTTGGAAAAAAAAAAAGAGCTAGTGTCTGAGAAAGTATGATAATTAATTCAAGAGATTAGAGAACAGAGGGAAGTGGATTAAGTTTAATAATGAGAAGTGAAAAGGAGAGGGCTTATATAGCGTATATTTATAATGGAAATTAAAAAGAGCAAACAAGTTTGTTAACATGTCGGTTGTTAATTATTTTTGGAAGTCATTAATTTTCTCATGTTCTATTTTTATGAACACCCCATAATTAATCACTGCAATTATATAATTAGAAGGTGTTTTATTTAGAATGCTTTGCTTACTATAAATGAATGCATATATCACATAAAAAAAAAAATTATGAATGCATATACTTTTTTTTTTTATATAAGAAAAAAGTGAAGTTTCATATTCTATTTCCCATTTCTTTGTGGGATATGGAATGCATATGTTTGCTAATAATTAATAATATTCCTTTTTTTTTGAAAAAAAAGGAGTAATATTATACCACAGAATTTCTGACAAATGGTACGATTCTATAAATGAAAGTTTGTAATGTCTGCTGCAATCTCAGATAAGAATAGTTTGGATATCTGCATCATATTTTATGTAAGAAAGAAAATTAATCTATTTTCGAATCTGCATTTTTTCTATCAAAAATAGAATAACTAAAAATATAAATAATATTTAATGCCAAAAAACATATAGGTAGATATTTCTTAGAGTTCTAATTCTAATATATTTTGTTCCAATTGTTTCCCTATTATTAGATTATATTCAGAATATATAGGTGGTGTTGCCATAATTAATTATAGTATACTTCAAGTTTTCCTCACCTGCTGTCATCTCTGCAGGAGGCTCATATTTCAGGTTTTTTTTTTTTTTTTCTTCCTTCAAAATACTGTCCGCTGTTTGTAATTATTTTAATTTCAGATTATTTAAATTCTATTTCTTACATTGAAGAAACCATACAATTACTGTCTCCTTTCTCATGTATCAGAATCATAGATATGATACTCTTATTATATTACAACAATGTTCTTTTGTGTGAGTACTGAAATTAATTAACTATAGGATCAATGGAAGCAATTTATAATAATTTGCAATTAAGAATATTTTCATAATCAGTACCAATTAATAATATTTTTTAAATTCATCTGTGATATGCATACCATCCAGCTTTTAATGTTTTTATTCTGTACTTTTTGATGCAGTATTATCCACCCATATTTTTTTTATCAACACTTTATATAGTCAATTTGCATTTAGGTCATAGTAAATTGGCATTGTAAGAAAATAAGTTGAACCAATATTTAATTTCAGAGAAAATATTTATTCAGTGAACCAGTATTTTTTCAGCTAAAGATAGATACAACACACATGGGTTCATCTATCAGTAAACAAAATCATAAAACAGCCTCTGAGGATCGAGATGCGAGCGAAACGGCCTCTGAGGTTCGAAACGAGAGCGTAACGGGATCGCACCTGTTTAAGGTTTCAGGATATTCTCTGAATAGAGGTACGGGCATTGGAAAATGCATCGAATCGGGTGTTTTCAGAGTCGGTGGATATGACTGGGCCATCGAGTACTATCCCGATGGATATAGCGAGGAAAATAAAAGCTATATAGCATTTTTTGCCCGTCTTAAAAGTCGTAGTAGTAATGTGAAAGTGCAGTTTACATTCACCATACTTCAACCGAACGGTCTCCCCTCTAACATGAAGGGAACGACTAAAGTTGAAACTTTGAAAAGTTTCTCCGCTCGGGGTTACGAGAAATTTGTGAAGAGAACTAAATTTGAGGCCTCGGGATGCCTGAATGATGATTCTTTCACGCTGAAGTGCAGTGTTACGGTTATAAAAACCGAATTCAAGAATATCTGTCCTTATGATTTATCCACGGGTTATCGACATCTCGAGACGGCCAAAACTGATCCTTATGTTTCATCGTTTGATCATCAGAATCCTGAGACGGCCTCCTCAGTTCAAACTGAGACTGTAACTGGATCGCACCTATTCAAAGTTTCAGAATATTCCCTGAATAAAAATATCGGCAGAAAAAAGTACATTGAATCTGGTGTTTTCACCGTTGGTGGATATGAATGGGCGATCCGCTACTATCCTGATCGGTATATCGAAAAAGACAAAAGTTATATGGCCTTTTTTCTCGAGCTTAAAAGTAAATCTACTGATGTGAAGGCACAATTTGAATTCACAATGCTCAAACAAAATGGCGTCCCGTCAAACATGAGCTCTACCTTTGGAATATATACTTTCAGGAGTACCACTGGTACCAAGTTCTCGCGTTACGGTAAAAAATTTGCAGAAAGATCTCTATTTGAGGCATCAGAATGTCTGAAAGGTGATGCTTTCACAGTGAAGTGTACTGTCGCTGTTGTGAAAGGAACTAAACTCAAACAAGTCGGTCCTTATGGTGTACCCGTTCCATCATCGAATATGAACAAAAATCTGGTAAGTTTACTAAAGGGCGGTAAGGGGGCAGATGTTTCGTTTGTTGTGAAGGGAGAGAAATTCGATGCTCACCGCACCGTGCTTGCAGTGCGGTCGGCTGTCTTTCAAGCAGAACTTTTTGGTGGCATGGAAGAGAACTTGATTGATAGCATAACGATCCATGACATCGAACCACCGGTTTTCAAATCCATGCTTCACTTCATATATTCTGATTCCGTGCCGGATTTTGAGGGAACTAGCGATGATGACGGTGAAAAGCAAGATGTGAGATTCATGGCTCAGCATTTGCTCGTCGCTGCAGATAGGTACGGATAAATTCCTTAACTTCTTTAATTTATTTATTGTAACTTAATTAACTGGCAAAATCTAATATCGGAAGCATTAATTCTCTGAAATGCAGGTACGGTTTGGAGAGGTTAAGATTAATGTGCGAAGATCTACTGTCCAAGAATCTTTGTGTGTGTAATGCTGCAACGACACTGATTTTGGCAGAGCGACACAATTGCAGCCAACTCAAAGCACAGTGCCTCAGATATATGAGCTCTCTCGAGGTTTTCAAAGCTGTTGCGCTGGCTGACGAGTTTCACGATTTGGTTAAGATTTGTCCATCAATTTTTAAGGATGGATGTGCACAGTGTCACTGTTAAATTTTGTAGAATTAGTTTCTCGCTGATTATGTAATCATGACAATCCAGATTATAATTTCCACTTGAAACTTGATGTTTTACAGCCATGAAGGCTGATTGTTATCGATATGTTCGTATATATCGACAAAAGTATAGTGTGCTTCAACTTTGTGATTGAGAAAATTGTAATGGTGAAAATGCATAAATAATTTTTAAAATTGATTACTGGTTCATTTTTGGAAAAGCTGTACCAGAATCCAGATTCGGCTGTAACTCGATTCTGCAATTTTTGGACAGAACTAAGATCTGATTTCAAGAGTAAATTAAACTCTTACACTGTAAATGAAACAAACTAAATGAATATTTTCCAGTTCGACCCAATAAATATTTATGAATATCAAAAATCAGACAGCTAAATAAGATCTTCCTTGCGCTCCCGCCATTCTCGCCTCTCTCGTGGTGATACTAAATCGAAAATCCTTTTGGTGCCCACTTCAATTAAATTCAAAGTTTTTACTTCTTGGCTGAAATATTTCATGCTCTACAACTACTTGGAGGCCTTTAAAGTTAAAAATTCTTCACCTTCTGTTTTTATCAGTTTGGGACCATATTGTAACATTAACCGGAACAAATTCTAGTTTTCGCGTGTGCAAGCCAATTTTCATAAGTTTCCGTTATATTGGAAAGTTCATCAAGTACATTCAGGCCCTTAATCCATTGTTATTATTTTATATTTGGATGGTTCTCTTTTCTGAAATGCCTGATGCGTTTCAGTAACTCTGTTTCCATTAGCAGTTCAATTCCTGTTTCTTTACTGCATATTAGATTGTTTAAACCGTAGCACCTTACTGATCTCAGCACTAGGATTGTAAGCCCAATCAATTTCAATTTATATGATTCTGTCCTTTATGCACAATTTTTCTGTTGGTTAGATTCTGATACATATTCTGTCCTTAAGTGTTATGTCTCCTTCATTAACCAACTCAGTATCATACAGTAATTAATTGTGTAACCTGTGTCGGAATCCCTTGAAAGTTGATATACACATTGGTTCATTAATTAAGTGGCAGAAACTACTGTTATTATTTCTGAGTTCTTAAAAACACATGCTGGTATTATTCATTCTGGTAAAAACCTCGCAAGTTTGAAGGAAAGTTGATACCAAAGGCAAAGAGAAGGCATAAAAATAGTTCTAGCAAGATCTTAATTAAAAATTATGTTAAGCACTATTGTGAAATAAAGAAAAACCAGAAAATTGTTCAAAGGAAAAATCATCTAATAATCTAGTTTCTAATGCTCTCTAGTTTCTACAGGACATGGATAACTAAAGTGCTAACTATATCGATCCTCTTCCATGCTTTCAGTTCCACGCGAATTGTACATAGTCAGCTGTCCAGGCATTTTGCTGAGCACCGTAAACTGGTACTGAAGATGAAGATAGATTTCCCATTCCAAATTCTTGGATTCCCTGCTGCAGTATGAGGTCTCCTCCTTGCCGGGGGATCCAAAATCCAGCCTCCGGTGCTCCTCGACACTGTTGCATCGGCATGTATGTGTGCGGAGCAAATATTAAGGCATCATCACCAGCCTCTTTGTTGAATGTTTCAGGATTCTTCTGAGCAGTACCAGTACTGTCCGGTTCTGTTGCATTAAATATTGTGTCCCATAAACTGGCAGATGGCTGTCTGTACGCTGTTTCTACGCCACCGTAGAAATCCATTCCCTGCAGCATTTCTGCTCCTGATATTCTTCGGGAATCGGGTCCAAGATAAACTCTGGTATATCGATCGATACAGGTTCACTTTTGACAGGTAACAATTGAGGATCCATGATATTCATTGCTGCACATCCAGAGGAGCATGGATCTCCCATTGTTCCATTTTCCAGCGCCCATTCCTGATGTCCTCCGGACAGTGGGCCTGACATGTCAATAAAGGGAGAGCCTGTTGCATTTGGTTCGACATTTTGGGCTGAGTTTGAAGATGGAGATGGATTTCCAACTCCCAAAATTTCGGCTCCCGGATGCTGGATCTGCTCTTGCGCTTGCTGTGGCGTACCATTTCCAGCCTCCAATCCCTGTTGCATCTGCATCAGCTTGTAGGAAAATGATCAGTTAACACCTTGCCGGGTTGCATTAAAAAGTAACAAAAAGATGTACTACATGAACAAATTGATGAGCTTGTTATACTAAAATCAGATGCAAAAATAGCAGCTGAGTTTCTATTTTTTTTTTCTGTGATTTATATTTTCTATTAATTATCATAACCTCTGAAAGAAGACAAATAATATGCACATAAATACACAACTATATAGCTATTATGTTACCACCTTTAGAATGTCAAAACTCAAAACTATTAAATTTGAAAAATTACATCAAATCAATTGAAATTGTCACATTTCAGTATAGGCACGCTGTGTCAATTATTCATTAGCATTTTGTACTTTTATCAACCATAAAGTACCACATACCCCTGAATCAACAACAAAATACTAAAATACTAAAACAAAAAAAGATACCCTTCTGTTAACAACTGTTTTGCGGATGTTCTCGAGAGATTGAAGAAGCCCCGCAAACTGTTGCAGTGATTTAAATGCTTTCCTGCAAGGGTCCATCAGTCTACATATACACAAAAGCTTATAAGTATCTCAACAATTAATAAAAACGTATAAATGAGATTGCTTCAAAAAGTATTTATAATACCTATTTCTAAGCTGGAGCAACATGTTGCAAGTATCGTCGTCTATGATCTCCTGTGTTCCCTCCTATGTTTGGCAAGAAGAATCATACAATAGAGATATTAGAGATCACATATTACAACACAAAAATAAATTTTGTATTTCAGTTCAGAATAGTTCTTATTAGGTTTTAACCGCATTGGATCTACTATGCACGAAACTAACATCAAGATAATTATTATCTAATAATTATCTAGTTTTATGTTGTTACCTCTCTATTTGGTTGTCGATTGGCCGAGCCATGTTGTTCAGCAAGCATATTAATTGTATTGATGTTATCCTGCAAACAAGTTTATATGATTGTCAGGTAAAAGAAATTTGAAAAAGCAGAATTAATGAAAATATTAAATACAAGTTTTTCCACTAAATTTTTTCAAATTTTACTGTGAGCTAGCTAGTTAAAATGAAGTAAACGGATAAGCTGAGAAAAATTGTACCTCAGAAATGAGCCTCCTTTCATTATCTGGCATGTTCTGTATAAGGCGTTGAAGCATTTTCCATATCCTGCACAAATTTAATACAAACAAGAAGTTGTGACTTAGTGTCAATTCAAGTCAAAACTACATACTAAAAATAGAATGTCTTGAATTTCCAATTTTGTTAAGTTGACTCTTTCCAAATTTCACATGAAAGGTTCATAATTTCTATTTATGGAGAACAATAGAAGTCCATCTGATTCTCTGAATGTAGAACCAGGATACATAGAAGAGTTAGAAATTAAAAAAGAAAATTACCCTGGTTGGCTAGAGAAACTATCAAGTTTGCCGGTACAAGAGAACATGATCAAAGAAACGTCCACATCGCTTAAAACGGAGATTTCGCGGGCTTTCTTGATGAGGCCCTTGCTTCTCTTGTTATATGTGACATTCCGCTGGGTCTCCGACACCAACTTCGCTATCTCTATCTTTTTCCTCCCCATGAAGTAACAACTATTTGTTGTCTTATTATCTGGTAAGAAAACAAAAATGTATGAGAAAAGAAGAGAATAGAAACGAGAGAGGGATGGTGAAAGTCAGAGAACAGAGAAATTAAGATGATTGAGTTTAATGAGAAATGATGAGAGATGTGTGTCGTATATTTATAATGGAAAGATTAAAGGTGTTTATAATGTCGGTTGTTCTATATTTGGGAAGTCATGGAATATTTTCTGTTCTATTTTTAAACATATGGCAATGATAGAAGGTCCTTCACAACATGTCTGGTAATTCCTTTTTTTTTTTTTTAACTTCTTGGCTAATTATGAATGCATCGATCACCTTTTACTTATGAAATATTAGTTGTTCATATGTTAGAAATATTAGTAGTTCATATGTTAGAAATAAAATGTGCTACAAAACTCAATACAAGCTTTATCAGAACAAATAATTATTTTATTTATCGGATAGTATTTATGTTTGACCATGTCAACGGGCCCAATTTTAATTTCGTGAAAAAATCATTTGTATTTTTTGATGACGTGGAACGTGAGCAATTTGGACAAAAGAAAATGTTGAACACTAATTATAGATTTATATGTTATTTGTTTAATGTCATTTTGTGACTTATAATTTATTACGCGGACTCTTTAATTTAATTACATTCTACAGAATTGATTGATACCAGTCAGCTGTTTCTTCTTTCTCATCAAGTTCTTTCTTCCTTTCTTTTCTTTTCCTTTTTATTTTACCTAATGCATTGTAAATTATTAATTATAAACAGTTAATTAGAGGTGTATATTTAGACATTAATATAATTTGTATGGACTTTTTATTAACATTAATTAGCTCATTTGACTAAATCAAACCATATGGTATCCCAATATATAATATCCTCCATGGTATCACCATATTTGGACCCTTTAGAAACAAATAGGTCAATATGATTTCGTAGATGGTAGAAATTTAAACAAGCATAACAACAGAAATGATCCAGATCAAGAACCAATTAAAATAGCTAGATCAAACTGAGAGATCGATGAATCCGCGTTAAAACAGAAAACTCAAATATCCTTCACAACTGATGGACAGATCCTCATCAAAGTTTCGAATCCATCGGTCTGTGACACTGCCTTGAAAACCTCGGGAGGGCTAATAAATCTGATGCACCCTGCTTTCAGTTGGCTGCAATAGTGCCGCTCGGCCAAAATTAGAGTGTCCGCAGCATTACTTACGCGCAGATTCTTGCAGAGTACATCCTCACATATCAACCTCAACCTCTCCAATGCAAACCTATATTTGACACAGAATTATTTCCAACATTGTAACTAGTTAAAATACTGAGAGATATAACAAAAGAGCATATATATATCGACCTATCTGCAGCGACTAGCAAATGCTGTGCCATCAAACTCGGATCATGCCTTTCGCTGTCATCATTAGTATTGTCAAAATCCGGCAGTGAATCTGAATAAATGAAGTGAAGCATGGATTTGAACACTGGCGCTTCAATATCGTCAACAGTTATGGTATCCGTCCATTTCTCTTTCATGCAACCGAAAAGTTCAGTACTGAAGACAGCTGACCTGGCTGCAAGCACGCACCGGTGAGCACTGAATCTCTCCCCCTTCACAACAAATGTAACATCAGCCCCCTTGCCAGTCTCAAAGAGATTAGCCAAATTATGTCTCAAGTTCGATGGTGGGACACTAACGTCATAGCGATTAATTTTTTTGAGGCGGTGATCTTTCACAATGGTTACAGTACACTTTACTCTGAAGGTATCATCTTTCAGATGCCCTGATTCGTCAAATTCAGTTCTTTTTACGAATCGCCTATAACCGCATTTACCAATACCGACAAAAGTCTGAATCCCTGGGGTTGTCTTCGTCATTTTAGTGGGAACACCATCCTCTTCAAGTATGGTGAATGAAAATTGTGCTTTCACAACGGTGTTTACCATTTTATGTTCAAGATAGAAGGCGATATAGTTTTGAAATTCATCATTACACCCATCAGGATAGTATTTAATCACCCACTCGGATCCTCCGATACGGAAAACATCAGAATTGATGCATTTTCCGATGCCGATCCCTTTTGTCAAGGAATATCCGCATACTGTAAATATGTGCGAGCCACTTACAGTCTCTATTTCTAATTTAGAGCCTGTTGCTTGAACTTCATGATCTATTGCATGATAGGATGATGCCGCGTGTGGTTGATTACGTCGAACTGAAATGTATGTTACCAGATTATATCAGTGCCTATCAGTATGCAAGGTTTACAACAAAAAACTTATCATGCTATATCAGTATGGAGGAGAAATTAAAACACTATTTCTATTTATTCTTTTGGCATATATATTTTGTTAAAATTGTGTAACTGGGATTGATGTTTCAAGTTTCAACCAATAAATTTTAGGATATTAATTAGATCTTCAAAATAATGAACAAATAAGAAGTTCAGAATAACAAATAAAATACCAGCTAGCATGACAGGAATTTCCAAGAAAATAATAACCTTTACTGCGTGGCTTTTTATGGGAGAAGCATAATCCAGACATCTTGTAGTGCTTAAAGAAGAAGACTAGGAGATCACATACATAGTTTCCTCTTTCTTGTAAATTTTGATGAATTTCACCAATTAAAATGCCTCCTCTTCATATAATCTAACTAGATTAGCTATATAATGCCTGATCTTCCTACAAAAGATGGTTAAATGACCAATTAGTAATAATTATAAGTACTCTAATTAAATTAAAGCTTATCATAAAAATCTATAATTAGTGTTTTGCATTTACTCATTTAGTTATAATGTTATATACTTAAGGGTAAATTATTAGGGAGGTCATTGTACCACGAATATCGATCCAAAGTTGGTCACTGAACTTTTATTTATTTGTTTTTAGTCACTGAATTGTCCAAGTTTGGTCACATGATAACCATAGAGAGGGGAACTTTGAACCCAACATAGCAATAGAGAACAGAACTGAGCATAAGTCTTTTTTGAAGTAATAAAAGAAAAATCAAACATCCTTCACAATTAATGGATAAATCTTCATCAAAGTCTGAAATCCATCAGTACGTGTTACAGAGGCCGTCTGATTCTCAATGTTCTGATGGCTTATAGCTTGATCACATGAAGCCATCAAGCATTTATATATGTTGAGCTGAAATGTATATATGTGTTATCAGATTATATATATACTAGAGCTGTGAATCGGGTTTCACTCCGAAAAAAATAATATTACATAATTTAATAGATATTGAAAATAAATATACATTTTTTATAAATATATTTTATTAGATAAATATTGGACTTAATATATTTTTAGCTACATCTCAATTTAGGTAAAAGAATATAAAGAGTTACAAATATTTTGATTTTAAATTAATTGTTCTTTAGGTACATCATATTATCTCTTAATGAAAAAAAAATTGAGTCATTTGATTAAGATAAATGAAAAGAGAAACCAAAATAATGACTGAGATTAATGATGATGTGGCATAGCTAAAAAGCTTGGAAACTTAACTCTCTTTCTAGGGTATGAATTAGTGACTTCAATATATGTCTGGTTTGTAATAAAAACCTTCTCTTGTTATGTTGGATTGATCTATCAAGAAAACAAGTTTGCCCGCTGAATGGTCGCATATTGTTGCACACATATGAAACTGAGGCACTAATTTACCAAATTTAATTGAATGGATGCATCAGTATGGAGGTGAAAAGCATTATTACTGATATATAAATTGATTGTATGATCGCGCAGTTTTCTTTGTTATATATAGAGAGAGAGAGAGAGTAGAACTATATATTTTGCCACGTCCGAAATTTTGATTTGTGGTTCCCATTAAATTCATCACAATGAAAATAATAGGGGATATTAAAAAACCATGTACAAACAAGCATTATTTTATTAATATTTTAGGGTCATTTTAAAAAATCCGAAATAAATACTTACAAAACTCCAAAAATAGAAAATTTTTGTATTCCCTAGTATTTTTATATAATGAATTTAATGGGAACCATAAATCGAAATTTCGGACGTGACAAAGTATAATTTGGACTGCTAGCATTTTGGATTGAAATGCAAACGTTTTCCCGATAGTCTAACTCTATATATATATTTTTTCAATTTTGGATCCTGATTGTATAACAGGGATTGATGTTTCACCCTATTAACTTGAGCGTTTCGATTCTTCAAAACAACAAAAAAAACAAAATGTTCCAAAAGACAAATAAATGAAAGACAAGTAATTATTAACCTCCGGTATGCAGCGCGCCTTGTACAAAGGGGGCCAAAGTAGAGAGAGTACCGCTTTAAGAAGAATTTTAAGAAGAGGAAGGAGGAGAGACGGACTATAACACAAATATCCTCTTTGATCTTTAAAAGTCACTACTCATCAATAATTCATATAGTCTAACTAAATTAGTTACCATAGAAATGTAAGTATATAATATACACTACAACAAAATTGACCATTTGCAACACCCTATTTACAACTGATATAGTTGATAACAGCTGCTAAGATGGGTCCATACTGTTGGAAAATATTTAGCAACGGGTTTTTACGAACTATGGTACCGCCGCATCTTCCTATATATAAACGATAGTTAAATTTAACTAACATAACAATTGAATGTGCTCAAATTGAATAAATCAAATATGAAAATTTATAATTAATCAATGTTCTTCATTTAGTTTGTTCAAGCCCCCATATTTTGAGTTTTTGTTGGCTTGGTCAATCATAAGTTCATAACATAGTAAAAAATTGTCATTCCTAGCTAGCTTGGTCCGAGCTCAGGATTCATACAATCCAATAGCTATACGTTATTATTTTATTTTCGAGAACCGGAAAAGCCAGTTAATTGTATTAAAATATATAGAATGTAGATATATAAGGGATAAGACCCAAGTCGTGCGGTCCTGATCAGAATGAAAGATAATAGTGCAGGACACAGTTACACAGTGAAAGAATTAAGCTGGTAATAGATAGGAGCTTATCGATAACAACTACTGAACTACGCAGCTAGCAAAGCTAACAATATTGTAGCTAATGAGTTCGAGAAATCATGTCCTTCAAGGGGAGTTCTAGCTAATAATGATTTAACAAACAGTGAAAAATTATGACCCAAATTTAACAACGGCACTTCGCACGACCATCCTTGAAGATTGATGGACAAATCTCCATCTCCACCAATTTATGAAACTCACCAGTCAGTGCTACACCTTTAAGAACCTCAAATGAGTTCATGAACTCAATACACTGTGATTTAAGTTGGCTGCAGTTATGCCGGTCTGCTAGAATTAGTGTCGGTACGGCATTGCACACGCAGAGATTCGTGGAGAGTATATCTTCACACATCAACCTCAACCTATCCAACCCATACCTATATTTCACGGAATTGTTTCCACAATTAGACCTGCATTAATAATTATAGAAAATACTTAATGTACTTATAGTTACCTATCTGCAGCGACAAGCAAATGCTGAGCCATAATCTTCAGATCTTGCTTGCCCTCAAAATCAGGTAGTGAATCAGAATAAATGAAGTGAAGCATGGATTTGAAAGCCAGTGGATCAATATCATCAACTGTTACGGTGTCTTGCCATTTCTCTTTCATGCCACCCAAGAGCTCGGCACTGAAGACCGCAGATCTGGCTGCAAGCACACAACGGTGAGCATTGAATCTCTCTCCCTTCACGACAAATGTAACGTCTGCCCCCTTTCCGCTCTCTAGCAGATCAGCTAAATGTTGGTTCAAGTTCGGCATTGGAACGTTGACATGATACGGACTAACTTTTTTTCGTTTTATGTTCTTCAGAACAGTGACAGCACACTTCAATGTGAAAACATCATCTTTCAAACATTCAGATGCCTCAAATTCAGTTCTTTTTACAAAAAATCCAGGACCCAAACTCCTATCATTCCCGAAAGCTACCATGCCAGACGTTCGGCTCATACCAGAGGGGGCACCATTCGGTTGAAGTACGGTGAAAGTAAATCGTGCCCGCACATACAAAGAAACTGCGGTTTTAAGTTGAAGAAAAAAAGGTTATATAACTGCTATTTTCATGAGTGTCTCCTTCTGGATAGAACTGAATCGCCCAATCATATCCGCCGATACTGAAAACTTCGGAGCTTACGTAAACTGAGCTGCCAACCCCTTGAATCTGGGAATAATCAGAAAATATCAAATAGTGCGATCCGGTTACAGTCTCTGTTTGGATTGCAGTGGCCATCGACTCGCCTTGATAAACTGAAGACATGTTAAGAGACCTTAATTACACAGAAATTGCAAATATCAGAAAACAGCCTATAATTTTATATTCTACATTTAATTTATAATTTATATTCTACATTTTACATTTATATCCTCTTTCACTCTGAGGATGCATAGGAAATGAAGTTAATTAGGAACAAATATTATTGATGGCATATCGATACAAATATCACATAGACCAATTTAATGATCTAGGTTGCATTTCAGCTTAGGGAGGTATATATCTATATATATGTTAACAAGAAAATTCAGCAGTTCAGAACAGTAAATCTAAAATTGAAGGTACAAATAATTAATTATGAGCTTTTCAAACGAGCAACACCTGTGAAAAGCTTTTCAAATTAACAACATAAGAATACTTATATACGTACAGACTACAGAGCATGAATAACGTAATTAACAAGTATCTGAAGTTTTCCCAGATAAAAGACTTCTGGATTTTCTTCATAATAGCTAGCAAACAAATAAATAAAACGTTCTTAAAGCCAATTAAGTTACTAAATATAAAATATATACCAAAAGTGAAGAGTTTTTGAGAAAGTAAGAACCTCAGCGCGCAGCTTTGTACCGGTGTCGGATCGAAGAAGACAGAGTAGCTAGTAGGGAGAAGAGGGAAGAGATCTATGTATTATGTATGTACTCTTCCCTTCCTATGAACATTGATGAACTTGGCCATCTAACTAAATTAGATATCTTGAAAACATGTATTTGTTATAATTAAATTTATAACACCGGCAATAGAATACCTTACCAGCTATTCCTGTAAATGGTAGTTAAATTTAACGGCTTGTACATATAATAGTTGAAACAAAAAATAATCAAATAAATCAAACAAATAAAAATATGTATTTCATTTTTCTCGAACCTGAAATTGGGTTATCCCGTTGACTTTCTCAAACACTAATATAATTCTTTCCGATAAGTAAAATAATTATTTTCTAGAAAAAATTGTATTAAGTATTTTAATGTATAGCATGTTTTTATTCCTACAATATGAAATTTTTAATAATCTGACAAATTTTATAATCAATTTGCATATCACTTGCGCTAATTGAGGAACTAATTGTGTGTGTGAAAGGTGATGGAATTCATAATAGCCAAGCGAGGTCAACCCAAGTAATTAGTTAAAAAAAAAAAATTACATGACATGTTGTAAAGGTCTTTCTATCATATGCCATAAGTTCAAAAATAGAACAGAAAATATTTCATGACTTGCCAAATATAGCATAACCGACATCATAAACATCTTCATTCTTCAATCTTTCCATTATAAATATACGACACACTTCTCTCATAATTTCTCATTGAACTCAGTCATCTTCATCTGTTCTCTCACTTCCACCATCCCTCTTATTTCTATTCTCTTCTTTTCTCAAACATTCCTGTTTTCTTCCCAAAGAATAAGACAACAAATAGTTGTTACTTCATGGGGAGGAAAAAGATAGAGATAGTGAAGTTGGCGTCGGAGACCCAGCGGAATGTCACATATGGAAAGAGAAGCAAGGGCCTCATAAAGAAAGCCCTCGAAATCTCTGTTTTGAGCGATGTGGACGTTTCTTTGATCATGTTCTCTTGTACCGGCAAACTCGATACCTTCTCCAGGCAAGCGGGGTAATTTTCTTTTCAAAATTCTAACTCTTCTCTACTAGTGCTATTTTCAAAAGGATTTCTTTTATTTTCCATTAATAAAAATTATGAATTTTCCTAGTGAAATTTGGAAAGAGTCAACTAAACAATGTTAGAAATTCAAGATATTATATTTTAGGAATGTAGTTCTGACTTGAATTTGTGCAGGATATGGAAAATGCTTCAGCGCTTCATACAGAACATGCCAGATAATGAAAGGAGGCTTATTTCCCAGGTACAATTCTTCTCAGCTTATCTGTTTAATTACTTCATTTTTAATCACAACTCACAAAATTTAGGAAGAAACCTCATTCTTTTCATTAATATTGGTTTTTCAAAATTTGCTTTTACTTGACATTGAAATAATTAAACTTGTGTGCAGGATAACATCAGTAAAATTAATATGCTTGCACAGCATGACTCGGCGAATCGACAACCAAACACAGAGGTTACAATGTAAAATTAGAAAATTCTTTCTTAAACACAAAATTATTTTTATGTTGAAATATGTGATCTCTTATTAGTACTGATGCGATTGTTCTTGACATGCAAACTTAATTAGGCGATCAAAAAGGAGATCATGGACGATGACACTTGCAACAAGTTGCTCGAGGTTAAAAATAGGTACTATAATACTTTCTGAAGCAATCTCACTTATTCATTCTTTTTAATTGTTGAGACTTGAGATATTTATAAGCATCTATGCAATTGTAGACTGATGGACCCTTCTAGGGAAGCATTTAAATCACAAGAACAGTTTGCGGGGCTTCTTCAATCTCTCGAGAACATCCGCCAAACTGTTGTTAACAAAAGGGTATCTAGTTTCTTTTAGTATTTGCTATTCTGTTTTCGATTTAGGGGTTAGTGGTACTTCATGGCTGATAAAATTAAGTATAAAATGCTAAAGAATAATTTACAAAGCGTGCTTATATATACTTAAATATAACAATTTCAATTAGATTTTTGTTAATTTTTGAAATTTAATAGTTTTGACATTTCTATATAGAAGTGGTAACGTAATGGTCATATATTTCTGTACTGTGTCCGTAACTCCATATTATTGCTCTTCTTTCAGCGGTTATGATCATTAATAGAAAAAAAACAATCACAGAAAAAAAAAAAAAAAACAGAAACTCAGCTGCAATTTTAGCATTTGATTGAAGTATTACAAGCTCATCAAATTTTCATTAGTAGATTCATTTTTTAATTTTTTTAATAGAACCCAGCAAGGTGCCAACTGATTAAGTTCTTACAAGTACAGATGCAGATGCAACAAGGATTGGAGGTTGGAAATGGTGCGCCACAGCAAGCGCAAGAGGAGATCCAGCATCCGGGAGCCGAAATTTTCGGAGTTGGAAATCCATCTCCATCTTCAAATTCAGCCCAAAATGTCGAACCGAATGCAACAGGCTCTCCCTTTATTGACATGTCAGGCCCACTGCCCGGAGGACATCGGGAATGGGTGCTGCAAAATGGAACAATGGGGGATCCAAGCTCCTCATATGCAGCAATGAACTTCGGAACTGGCCAACAAAATATCATGGACCCTCAATTGTTAACTGTCAAAAGTGAACCTGTATCGGTCGATATACCAGAGTTTATTTTACACCCAATTTCCGAAGAATATCAGGAGCAGAACATGCTGCAGGGAATGGATTTCTCTGGTGGTGTAGAAACAACATACGGACAGCCATCTGCCAGTTTATGGGACACAATACTTAACGCAACAGAACCCGACAGTACTGGTACAGCTCAGAAGAATCCTGAAACATTCAACAAAGATCAGGCTGTTGATCATGCCTTAATATTTTCTCCACACACACACATGCCGACGCAACAGTATCAAGGAGCACCGGAGGCTGGATTTTGGGTCCCCCGGCAAGGAGGAGACCACATGCTGCTGCAGGGAATCCAAGAATTTGGAATGGGGAATCTGTCTTCAGCTTCAGTACCTGTCTACAGTGCTCAGCAAAATGCCTGGACACCTGACTATGAACAATTCGCATGGAACTGAAAGCATGAGAGGGAATAGATATAATTAGCAATTTAGTTATCCATGTCCTGTATAAACTAGAGAGCATGGGAAACTAGATTATTAGATGATTTTTCCTTTGAAAAATTTTCTGGTTTTTCTTTATTTCACTAGAGTGCTTAACATAATTTTTAATTAAGATCTTGCTAAAACCATTTTTATGCCTTGTCTTTGCCTTTGGTATCAACTTTCCTTCAAACTTGCGAGGTTTTTACCAGAATGAATAATACCAGCATATTGCGAGGTTTTTCAGAACTCAGAAAAAATAACAGTAGTTTCTGCCACTAAATGAACCAATGTGTATATAAACTTTCAAGGGATTCCAACACAGGTTACACAATTAATTAGTGTATGATACTGAGTTGGTTAATGAAGGCGACATAACACTTAAGAACACAATATGCATCAGAATATAACTAACAAAGAAATTGTGTATAAAGGACACAAAATCATATGAATTAACATTGATTGGGCTTACAATCCTAGTGCTGGGATCAGTAAGGTTACGGTTTAAAGTTTGAACATTCGAACATAAAGGAAATAAACAGGAATTGAACTGCTAAAAGAAAGACGATTTTAAAATCGCATCAAGCATTTCAGAAGAGAGAATCATCCAAATATACAATATTAACTATTAAGAATGCATCAACAAAATGTACTTGATGAACTTTTCAATTTAACTGAAACTTATGAAAATTGGCTTGCACACAGCACATGTAAACATGAATTTGTTCCGGTAGATGTTTCAATTTCGTCCCAAAATGATAATAACAGAAGGGTCTAGATATGAAGATACCATTGAGGATATCATTGGGATACCATAATTTTGACTTGGTCAAACAAACTAATTATCCAACTAAACGTACTAGTTATTCAACTTAATATATAAATATTCTAGTATAATTAGCTTATATTTTTGAAAAATGGCCCATATGAACTAAAATGATCCTCAACATAATTAATGAGTAATAACAAATTATTATCATTTTTAATTTTGCCAGCAAACAAATAAATTATTTAAGAGCAGCTAATATGTTGCAAACAGAAATGCCTCAAGCAAACAGTTGAAATTTAAGTCCAAGCTGATTTGTGAACAATACTATATTGGAGCAGCCTCTCGGTTGCTTACCCGAAACACTCTTCCATTTTAGGAGCTTCCAAATTGGCCCACTGGACTCTCAGATCAGTAGAAAAATAAGACGAAATAAACTTCAAGATTCTGGTAGACTTCACTTTCAGTCCATTTTAATTGTGGCTACTGGCAACTGGCAAAATAAAGTGCCAAACTTAGAAACTCAAAACTCCGAAATGGCTCCAAAAAACAGGACAATGGAGATTGAGCCATCAACACGTTCTTATAACCCTAGTTCCTCTCTCTCTCAGAGTAGCTTCTGTGTACAGCAGTCGATGGCCCAAAAGAGGAAAATTTCCATCGCCACTGTCTCAGTGCCAAAGATAGTTTTTTATTTGTCGGTCATGAAGAACAATATGTTGCTAGTTAATGGCTATTTATGCACAAAACCAAAAACTGACCGGACACGATGACAATAAATCGGAGACTGATACTGCAACTGACGTATCCTTGACATGCTTATGAAAAGATTAGTCACTCTGCCTCTGAAACACTTTGAATCAGAGGATTTTTCTGATGAATAGGAGGAACAGGAGAAAGTGAAGGCACTGATGTTGTCAGTGAATTAAGGCACCTGTACTGATCTTATTGAAGACATGATCACCAAATTAATAATAATTGGAGAGTTCGCTGACAATTAAGGATGAAATTGCACAAACTAGGGAGTTATATATGCGCGTAGAGCTTCAAATTGCACAAATTGACTGATCAAACAAAGACCAAGAAGTTGAGGACTGACATGATCATCGAATCATAATGTGCTAATGAGGAGAAGCTGAAAGCAAAGCAGTAAGTGTTTGGATTTGTCACAAGAGGAGATGACAGGTGAATATCAACGATTCGATTGTCACATGGATATGGTGTTGTTTTTCTCATGTTTTTGGAAGAATGAAATTAATGGTATCAATAATGGAATATGTATCTATCATGCACATCTCATCCAATAATTTCATATAATTTTTGTCATAAAATATAGAAAAGTTGTGATATTCTTATAGAATTCTACTGTATTTATAACGCATGTTTATGTTAAAATTACAAATTCGTGTAATTATCCGTGAAAGTCTGTTTTCATAAACTTGAAGTCAGCTTGTCACAGAGAGGAAGTTTTTTGATTCCCTGGTGCCTCATGAAATAAAATTTTGATCTCTTGTTAGCTAGAAACCTTGGTCATTGTAGTCGCAAATTGCAAATACAGTTTTTCCCGTTCTAACTTCTAATCAAATGCGAATAGCAGTAACTATTATGTTTGGCTCGTGGGAATTAGCAATAGCCTACACATACTGACATAGTATCTCTAGTGTACGTGTGCATATTTACATCACACTCGATTAATTAAAATGCATTTACAAGCCATTATAGGAGTGACTCGTTGGATAACGAAGGATATGCGCGCAAAACAATATATAACACAGTAAAAGAAAGCAAACTATAATAATAACATATACTGAATAAAATTGCATAGTCAAAACACACAAACTATATAATGATACTAATAGTATTCATTTCCATGGGATATCTCATATAACATCATGAGTAAACCAGCTAGATTCCATAAACAGCGGAAAGCACTTAAGAAGATAATTAAGACAAGAAGAAAAATCTCACTAATGATCACTACATTACTATTTTAAATAAAGAGCTTTGAAATCCATCACAATCGACGGACAAACCTTCATCAAATCGCTGAATTCAGGAGTCAACGTCACAGCTTTGAAAACCTCGGTAGAGCTCATGAATTTGAGGCACTCGGCTTTCAGCTGATCACAGTTGTGTTTCTCAGCCAAGATTAATGCAGTTGTGACAGTGCCCACATCTAGGTTTTGGCAGAGTATATCTTCACACATTATCCTCAATCTTTCCAAACCGTACCTAGTTCGATAGAAATGTTTCAACATCAAATTATTGTTGATTTAATATTGAAGCATAAATCAATAAATAAGATGTATGGAAAGAACTGAACGTACCTATCTGCTGCTACAAGCAAATGTTGAGCATTCCAACTCATGTTTTTCGTTTTGTTATGATCATCACTTGTTGTTGCAAAATCTGGTACCGAATCAGAATAAATGTAGTAAAGCATAGACTTGAAAACCGACACTTCGATATCATTGACTTCTATGTCAACTCTCCCCTTCTCCTTCATGCTACCGAAAAACATTGCATTGAAAACGGCTGACCTAGTTGCAAGCACACACCGATGAGCATTGAATCTCTCTCCCTTCACGACAAATACAACATCTGCCCCTTTACCAGTCTCTAAAAGGCAAGTCATATTATGGTTCAAGTTCGGTGGAGGAACAACAACACCATAAGGGCTGGTTGCTTCAAGTTTGGTACCTTTCACAACAGTAACAGTGCACTTGATTGTGAAGGCATCGTTTTTCAGACAATTTGATTTCTCAAATATATCTCGGTTCACAAGTAGCTCATAACCCCCATATGAGGTACTGGCACCACTTTCTCTCCTGAAAGTGCAAACTGTGGATGTCTCAGAGTCAATAGTTGCAGCGGCGACACCATTCGATTGAAGTATGGAGAAGTTAAATTGCGCATTCACTGTGGAATATTCACTTTGAATCTCAAGAAGGAAGCATAAACAACTACTACTTTCTTTAGATTTTCCATCAGGATAGTATTTAACCATCCACTTGTATCCGCCGATAGTGAAAACATCAGAATTGATGTACTTTCCGACACCAATCCCTTTAGTCAAGGAATACCCTGAAACCTTAAAGAAGTGCGCTCCGGTTACGGTCTCGACTCGAACTGCAGAGGCTGTCTTGAGATTTGGATGACTGATAGATGAACCCATCTTTGGATTATTTTCAACAGAATTGTAAATTGTAAATCTAGTATGTATCTCATCTGTTACATGTATCATCTATTTGTATACATCCCTACTACTTCATTTCAAAATGTTTTACAGACTTGTTTACCAAGCTGCTTAGCACTAACGCAGAGTGATTCTCAAAAAAAAAAAAAACGCAGAGTGCCTGCCAGCTGTAAACCAAAAGATTCCTCCCTTATTTAATACCCGAAACCCTCTACCCAATTACAAACCCTTAAATTTTAGTTCCAAACTTGCTTTCCTTTTGAGCAGTGGCAGAATTAAGTGGATGCCATCCGGGGCAACCACCCCCTTAAATTTTAGTTTTTGTAACACACACCTCTAAACTTAACGAAATTTTACCCAATATGCAGAATTGCCCCCCCCCCCCCCCCCCCCCCCCCCTAAATTAATCGGCCCATTAATTGTTAACTATATGATGTTTACGTGATAGTAACTTTTGATTTTAAATTGTCAATGAGACTAATGCAGTAATGATATTATCTATATGATGTTTTTTTTGGTATCTTATTGTTAACTTGAAAGTGCACTATTTTTAAAGTCCCAACTAGACGGCAATTTAATCGCAAGAGTACGATCAAGCTGTGGTATAGTATGGGGTGAATCCACAGAGACAATTGGCAAAACCGGACTAGACTTTGTTTAGTTCTTAAACTACCGGTTATTCACAATTTTGGGGTTTTCTAGGTTTCCTAAATAAAGCAAACAATTAATAAAAGACGAAGTGCAATAAGATAAAAAGCGTTTCTAGGATTTCAGACTAGTTATTTTCAGGCCTCGCGCCTCGCTAACCCCACGTGTCACGGACGGTTCACACTACTACCGAACTGCGCTCTCGCGTCTGTTAGATCGAAGTGTACCAGTTGTCACTCTCGCGTACAACCGGTGCGCAACGCAAGTAAATCAGTTCTTATGAATTATTGGTATTAACACGTTTAGTTATGGTTGGAAACAATATCAAGCACCAAACCTCAGCTCTCGCTTGTTGGCTTCATTCCTAACACATTTCAAACCACCACAGGTATAAATCCCGACTCTCGCCTGTAAACCTAACCTATGCCCCGGTATTGGTGCCCCAAGGTGTACCTCCCTCTCGAGTAGTGTAAGGCTCAGCTCTCACGTTTTGCCTGATTGCCCTCTCGGATCTCTAACCCACCTCGTGTACTTAACTAAATTCAATCGCGTGTGTACTAAGGCTTAAAAAACCTAGAGTATGGCCAATACTTACTGGTTACCGGTTCGGACACACAATCAACATTTAGCAAGCAATTGCAATATTACACAATACGCAGATAGCTAAAATAAAAGATAACCAAGAAGTTTATAAAAACTGAAAACCAAGTTATAACATCGTCTTTGTCCTAGAAACTACAGATTTAGCCAGAGATAGCCATAACAGATACAAGCAAGCAAGTACAACAAGCCAAACAAAACATCGCGCAACGAAAATAACTCAAACAAATCACAAATGAGAATAAGAAAGCAAAACAAGTGTGTCGCTTGGTTCCAATGGTTGCACGCGCGTGGTTGCTCGTCGGCTCGTCCCCGTCAATACCCGTCGGCCTCCTCTTCTACTCTCGGTTTCCCCCCCAAGAAAAGTCTCTCAATCCCTCTGAAAGGCGGCTCTGAATTGTGCAGAATTGGCTGCTAAAAAACGCTGCCCTAGATCTGATTATATAGCCATCAAATCCAAATTTCTTTCCTTCTTTGTACTGCTGCCGGATGCAACCCTTACGGGCCGTAAGGTAGGCTTCAGGTCTGAATCTGCTCCAATTGCTCCATATTCTTCACTTCTTGCTACAACTGACCTGAAACAACCAAAGATAGAGCAGTAACTGGAAAACACAAGAAAATGCATGTAATCGGATGCATATGCCAATGATTTGGATTAATTCTATAGGCGTTTTCCTAGGTAAAAGTATGCATTTTTTGTGCGATCACTTATAAAATCAACTGAATTTCATTGGCCCCCTATTTTTCGCTCAAAGTCCGCCACTGCTTTTGAGAACCCTAGCGCCGCCAGCTGAAAACAAAATGTAATCTCAGTTCAGATCTAGTCATTGCCAACAAAGCCAAAATCACAGTAACCTTCTAAAGCATCTCCTACTTGCAACTTCACAGCTCCCCTCATCGACTTTGTTTGGAAACCTAAATGACTATTTGTCCAAACCGATTTTGGGTCGTTGGATATATCAATCTATTTTTATCCTCGCCGTTTATTGTATGAGTTGATGCTTCCATCTCCAGACTACCTAACCCAGTACTGAGAAAACGCGATAACGCGTTCTCAGAAATAGGAAAAGAATGGAACGGGGTGGGTACACGCATGAGTGCACTTTTTGATTGTGCACTCATCCTCTCCACCGTTGGATCTGTGCACTCATTCTCTCTACCGTTGGATCTGGACATTAAATGACAGTCTCTCTCTTAACAATTTACAAAACCAACTTTCTCATTTTCTTTGTAAGAAAGAGAAAAAGACACATCCCTTGCGGGCCCCACTGGAACAAATAAGTAAACCTATGCACAAAAACTCAAAAAGCCTACGCAATCATACAGAACTTTCAAACCTATCATGCATTCATATAAAACTTAGAATTTTTTTTTTTTTAAGAGAAAACTTAGAAATTCAATACTCAGTAATTTAGCATTTAACTTTTCATAAGTCAAAACTTAATGCACAAAAACCCTACGCATATATGTTGAAAAAACTTCATGCACAAAGAAAATTATATGTCATGCATTCATACAAATTTATATCTATATATATTATAAAGCACGTAAGCAGTGACTACCTCTATTTTTTTTTCTTTCTTCTTCAAACTTTTTAAATACTCATCATACCCTTAAGAGAACGGTTAAGATTAAATTTTCCTCTATTGCTATTTCCTCTTGATTTTCTAAATGGTATCAATTTTTTAGTTTCCACATAAAGCATAATCAATTAATCTATTTAATACCCACAATTTATCAAAAAAATATTTTTCTTAATTTGCGAGTCGTCAGTTACAAAATCAAATTCATGTTAAGAAAGTAAACATAGCGATGAGGGACACCACATTTTTAGAATTTTTTTTAATAATATTTGTGAATTATGCTCTAAGTGGGAAATATACGGTTTCTCATGCGCACCTTTATATACAATCAACTTAGCATTTTTTTAGAATTTTTTTATGACTTGATTGTATTTGATGCCTTGCGTTGAAAAACGCGGCGGACGGCTTGTTTCCCTTGTTAAAATTTGGGGTTGTTACAACATTTTACCTCTATTCTTTACTATGTTCTAAGTGGTACAATGCCCATTGCTAATTTCAGCTCACATAGGAAAACAACAAGTCTGTTACTCGTTTTCAATTTCTTAAAAGGACGAAAATAACAATTTTTTTAGGATTTTAATTTAATTGACATTGTTTGATGGCAAAAATTTTCGGGATAGATGATTCTTATCGGGAGGTTGTCTCCCCCTTTTCCTTCTCTTTGTTTTCCACTCAGTTTTCCTTCATTATTTCTCCACCACTCTCAAAAACTCATATCTTCCTCTTCGCTTTTTCTCATTTCTAGCTAATCAATCACAAGAAAAATAATTCTGGAATCCAAGTTTCTTGTACAAACATCCACGATGGAAACAAAGAACTTGAAAACTGAAATGATTGAAACATGTTTCCAGTAATTTTTAAAATTCTGCATTTTCTTGTTGATCAAACAGACCCTAACATATTCATATTAGTCATTTTATTTGGTGAACTTATAATCTAATTAAAGTGAAATTGGATTGAAATATGAAAAAATATTAATTAACAGCATCCATGTGAATCATGATATCTGTCAATAATTATGCCAAAATATTATTAGAGCAATACATTATTGAACAATGTTAATTAACAGCATCTAATTGTAATGCCATCTTAAAATCGCATATATGAAAAAATTATTATGACAACAAGTTCTCGGTTCATATGTTTAAAAACTAAAAGAAATGTGATAGAGAACTCTAATATTGACCTTTTCTTACTATGATATGATTGACCAATACGTGACCATCAACTCAAAATATTAAGTTTGCTTCCAACTTATGAAATTAATGTTACTATGACTTGGATTAATTAATGCAGGATACAAAATAATTACAGTTTTTTTTTCTAATTTATAAAGTTTATTTTACTAATTTTATTCAACAGTAGTTGGTAAATATAGCTATACTTTTTATAGGAAAAGATAAGGTGGTATTCTAGTACCCATAAAATCATATTTTTCATAGTACCTTATTTTTAGAGGATCCATTTGTTGAATTTCAAAGTTCGTCCAATATTATCAAAAAGAGGAGACCCTCTTATGTTCTTTTTAAGCTCTACTTTAATCTCTGGTTCTGCCTCCTCTGTACAAGGCTGCACCCCAGAGGTTTTTACTTACTTTCTGAGAAATTGTTCATATCATTTTTTTTTTTTAATTGGCATTTGTAAACTTTTATTTGTTGGTTATTTGAAAATTTTCTTAAAAACTTCCTTAGGTAAAACTTTATATTGTTCCAGATACCAGCAGGCATATAGCCCCAAGATAATTTTCCACTTTATTTCGTGCAAAATCCTTCTGAATAGACACTGTTAATGTTTCATTGAGCAAATAGCTTATCTTATATATTATATATTATATATAATTATAAAAAGGAGAAGTTAAATGTACAGTACATAATTATAGTCTCTAATCTAATTATTAAACTTCTAGTTGAATGTAACTTAGCATGGCTTCATCTTCTGAAGCCGAGACAGCCTCTGCAATTCGAGCAGAAACCATAACAGGATCACACCTGTTCAAGATTTTCGGATATTCGATGACCAAAGGAATTGGTGTAGGAAAACACATCAGTTCTAGTGTGTTTACTATTGGTGGATATGATTGGGTAATTAAGTACTATCCAGATGGACTAATTGAAGACCACAAGCAGTTTATAGCCGTGTACCTTGAGCTTAAAAGCGATGCAAGCGACGTGAAGACAAATTTCTCGTTCCTCATTCTTCAACAGAATGGTGTTCCTACTACCAGAAGGAAGAAGCCCGGCTCCGAAGTGACAATTTTCAACAGTACCACTGGTACCAAGTCGCAATCGTGGGGATACAACCAATTCATCAAAAGAACTGATTTTGAGGCATTAAAATGTTTGAAAGACGATGCCTTCACTCTGAAATGTACTGTTTCTGTTATGAAAGGTACCAAACTCGAAGCAATCAATCCTTATGGTGTTGTTGTTCCACAATCCGACTTCAAACAGAATTTGGCATACCTACTAAAGAGTGGTAAAGGGGCAGATGTTACATTTATCGTGAAGGGAGAGAAACTTGATGCTCACCGCGGTGTGCTTGCAGTAAGGTCAGCTGTTTTCAATGCCATGTTTTTCGGTGGCATGAAGGAAAAGGGGACCGACACGATAATAATTGAAGATATCGAAGCTCCGGTTTTCGTGTCTATGCTTCAATTCATTTATTCTGATTCGCCACCCAACTTCAAGGGCAACCAAGATCAAAACCTGATAGCTCAACATTTGCTTGTGGCTGCCGATAGGTATGTGCAAATTCTTGTAACCTTTTCTTCGAAATTTTTCTTTATCTATTTATTATTTGAAAGTTGAAACAATTCTATTAACCAATAGGTATGACTTGGAGAGGTTGAGGTTGATGTGTGAAGACGTACTCTGCAAGAATCTCAGTGTAAGCAATGCCGCAACGACACTAATATTAGCAGAGCAACACAATTGCAACCAACTCAAAGCACAATGCCTCAAATTCATGAGCTCCGCTGAGGTTTTCAAAGAGGTGGCACTTACTCTTGAATTTCAAAATTTGATGAATGTTTGTCCCTCAGTCATGAAAGATATCAAAGCAATTAAATTGAAATGTTGTCATTCATGAAGTTTTGTTGTCTTGAACTAGTGTTAATTTTTGTTTTAACTTCTCATATATATATATAATGCCTAGATAGCATACATATATGTTTCAATTGCACTGGTATCTTCAAGCCAACAAAGGGTGTAAAGATAATTAATTTCTCGTGAAGTAATACAGAGAGACTATTGCCAAAAAAGTATATATATAGTAGTTACAATTTTTGATATTTAATCATGTTACACTAACAAAATGACGTTTGTAATTAACTCCCCATAACATTTTTTATGATAAAACAGTACACATAAACGGGCGAAACCCCAAAACCACTAATATATATTGATGCTAATATGTGCCATTTTATGTAAATCATAGGACCTATACTAGAACAACCATCTAACGGTCCGATTTGATGCAACAGAATTAAATTGTTAATTATAAATTAATTGTTATTCTTGTGAATGTTCCAGATGATACACCTTTCTTTCAATTGAAGGGCATATTAGGAAGATAAATATTAAAAGTTTTGTTATGTTTTCCTCTCTCTAATCCTAATTTAAATATATATATCAAGCCTCTCTCATTTATTAAAGTATAACTTTCTATTAAACATATATACGTAGTTCATATTGTAAGAATTAATTAATTAACAACCATTAGTTAAGCCCAAATAGAAGTTGTAGGCCAATGTTCTATATGAAACGTTAAAATCCGACACGCAATATGAACACATTACAAATCTGGTGTTGCGCTGATGTCAAGGGAAAAATAATGATGTGCAAGATTTTTTTTAGTTTTTAAGCACCTGCGCCAGCATTTCTGACCAGATAAATCCATTCTAATTAATTAGTTTCTAATAACATTCCATGTCTTCAACGATACTTTTTAAAATTTTTTTAATTTAAGTATCATTAGTTTGATCAAAATTAATTTTCACCCTCAAAATTGTTCAATGTATTTGAGACTCAACCATTTTTTATGTAAGTTCATATCACAGGACATGTGGGCCGGTTATAGATCTCCTTTTAATTCTGGCAGTTTATATACAATATTTGTCAAACTTTAAGCTTTTTAATTTGTTTTCAACAGAAAGAAAATGAGAAATTAACAATTTAATTAAAACATTCGTATAAATGACGAAAATAATATACTAAAAATATTAATTGGTCAACAACTCTTTTAGTATACCAAAATGTATAGAGGAACGAGAGATGCATTGGAAAATAGTGTGACGGTCTACTTTTCCTAATCAATTCATTGCATTTTTTATTTCCATGCCGATGCATCCCCTGTAATTAAATCTTGATTAATAACTTTGATACTGGCCTCCACAATTCTCTAAGCAACACTTTGCAAATTAATTAACTATTAACTATTCTTTTAATCCAATATATGTTATATGTATATGTATACTAGTATAGTGCCCACGCTTTGCAGTGGGATGTTAATATTATATATATAGAGAGGGAAATTACTTATATCATAGGAGGAATTTTTGCACAAAGTTCCACTACGATTAATGGGTGGTTAAGAGATTTCCTAGGGCACAGGCTTAATTTGACAATTTTGACAATGAGAATTTTAAAAAATTTGTAAAAATTCACAAATATTCTTAAAAATGAAAAATAGTTTATGGATGTATTATTTAACTTATAGATTGATAGTGTTTCAAATTTTAATCAATTTGAACATCGTTTAATGGCTTATCAAATTTTGCACATTTTTAAACGGTTGTAAATTAACGAATTTTTGAAGAGCTATCAAATGTCGCTTAAATGAATCAATCTATAGTTAAATACTACATCCCATAAACCCTTTTTTATTTTTAAGAGTTTTTGTGAATTATTACAAACTTTTTTAAATTCCAATTGTCAAAATTGTCAAATTAAGCATTATCAATGGATCTCTCTCCTCATATATATAAACTCCGAAATATTAATTATGTCAAGATTATTATAAGCTATTTGGATTAAAATTTCGGACGACGGATTTTTCGAATTCGGACTGTAAGTGTTTCGGTCCGAAATGCTTGTGAAAGCACAGTAGCCGGACTACATAATAGATTAACTAATAAAATAATTAACATGAGGATGCACCCATAATTCCATAATATTGATTGATGCAGTCATTTTTAATCTAATTAAAATATTTTTTCTTATTAGTTTGCTATAATGAAATTCTTAAAAAATAAAAGTAATTATATTATGTGTATATGCGATGGAACAATCTCAATGACTTAATTCTTATTTACCGCTAAATTATATTATAAATGATGTAACGGAACATTTTTTTTATCAGGTTAATAATTTAATATACTGTACTTGATTTAAATTGCTCAACCGGAGAAGCAATTTATATCTTTTTTTCACGGGTGGATGAAGGTTTGACTCTAATGTCTTTGAATAAAAAAAGGGGGTCCGATATGTCTCCCCATCGTAGGAACATGCGGACCGGAGTGCTCATCTCTTAATTTACTGCATTGTGCAGTTCAATGCGTCAACCGTTGGATCATCTCGAGATACGCGCTGGCACGAATCCTAAGAAAATCTAACGGCTGACGCTGTGAACTGCATAATGCGCAGGGGATATGAATTACATGCGGATGGATATGAATCTCATAATGACGCTGCGAACTGCACATCTGCATAATGCACAGATAACAAATTTGTTGAGAGGTTCAAGGCAAACAAAAACCCTCAATCATCACCAAAATAACAAAATTGCCATCAGAAGGAATCCTAGGCACATGGGGTCAAGTGGCAATCTCTGTAATATTTCTTAACTTGAAGGGTGTTTGGAGGGGAAGAGGAGAGCATTGAATGATAATCCGGAGGACCGGAGCGACCGGAGCGACTCAAAGAGCGGATCGCTGTGTGATCTTTCGCGCGGACGGTTCAGATGTTTGGATTTGGTCTGATCGACGGTCAGAAATGAGTTTGGACAGAGACTCCTTTTTAATCTCAAAATACTCCTCCTTTTATTATTAGTAGAGATAGAGATAAATAGATGAGACATTTAACAGATGAGAAATGCCTACTGTATATTAGATTTACAATTTACAGTTCTGTTGAAAATAAACCAAAGATGGGTTCATCTAACAGTCATCTAAATCTCAAGACGGCCTCTGCAGTTCGAGTCGAGACTGTAACCGGAGATCACTTCTTTAAGATTTCAGGGTATTCCCTGACCAAAGGGATCGGTGTCGGAAAGTGCATCAATTCTGATGTTTTCACTATCGGCGGATACAAGTGGATGGTTAAATACTATCCTGATGGAAAATCTAAAGAAAGTAGTTGTTTATGCTTCTTTCTTGAGATTCAAAGTGAATATTCCACAGTGAATGCGCAATTTAACTTCGCCATACTTAAACCGGATGGTGTCACCGCTGTAACTATTGACCATGAGTCATCCACAATTTACACTTTCAGGAGAGAAAGTGGTGCCGGAACTGGTTATAACTGATTAACAAAACGAGCTGAATTTGAGACATCAGGTTGTCTGAGAAATGATGCCTTAACAATCAAGTGCACTGTTACTGTTGTGAAGGCACCAAACTTGAAGCAACCAGCCCTTATGGTGTTGTTGTTCCGCCACCAAACCTGAGCCATAATATGGCTAACCTACTAGAGAGTGGTAGAGGGGCGGATGTTGCATTTGTCGTGAAGGGAGAGAGATTCAATGCTCATCGGTGTGTGCTTGCAACCAGGTCGGCTGTTTTCAACGCGATGTTTTTCGGTGGCATGAAGGAGAAGGGGAGAGTTGACATACAAGTCAATGATATCGAAGTGTCGATTTTCAAGTCTATGCTTTACTACATTTATTCTGATTCGGTACCAGATTTTGCAACAAGAAGTGATGATCATAACAAAATGAAAAACATGAGTTGGAATGCTCAACATTTGCTTGTAGCAGCAGATAGGTACGTTCAGGTCTTTCCATACTTTTTATTTATTGATTTATGCTTCAATATTAAATCAACAATAAATTAATTTGAAAACATTTCTATTGAATTAGATACGGCTTGGAAAGATTGAGGCTAATGTGTGAAGATATACTCTGCCAGAACCTTGATGTGGGCACTGTCACAACTGCATTGATCTTGGCCGAGAAACACAACTGTGATCAGCTGAAAGCCGAGTGCCTCAAATTCATGAGCTCTACCGAGGTTTTCAAAGCTGTGGCACTGACTCCTGAATTCAGCGATTTGATGAAGATTTGTCCGTCGATTGTGATGGATTTCAAAGCTCTTTATTTAAGATAGTAAATAGTAATGTAGTGATCATTAGTGAGATTTTTGTTCTTGTCTTTATCTTCTTAATTAAGTACTTTTCGCTGTTTATGGAATCTAGCTGCTGGTTTACTCCTTATGTTATATGAGATATCCTGTGGAAATGAATACTATTAGTATCACTATAGAGTTTGTGTATTTTGACTATGCAATTTTATTCAGTACATGTTATTATTATAGTTTGCTTTCTTTTACTGTGTTATATATTGTGTTGCATATCCTGCGTTTTTTTCATCCAAAGAGTCACTCCTATAATGGCTTGTAACTTGTATAGAACTAATCCTCTGACATAAAATTTTTGTTGGCAGAAAATACATTTTAATTGATCAGAGCATAATGTAAATATGCAGATAGATAACTTCAAATTGTAAGCAAAATTTATATATTACACACTTCTGTGTATTGTATAGGCTATTGCTGATTCCCGCGACGACTCAAACATAATATAATGATTGCTATATACTAGCATTTGCTTAGAATTCTTTTTTCACGAGGATGCTGATTTCAGATTTTTGCTCTTGAGGATGTTGATTTCATGGAGATAGATTGATCTACCTTGCAGGGCTTATGCTTCATCTTGTCGAGTTTGGCTTTAGGTGTCTTCACTGGCAACATCAGTGCCTTCACTTTCTCTTGTTCTTCCTCTTCATCTTCTTATAATTAGAAAAATCCTCCGATTCAAAGCGTTTCTAAGGCAGCGTGACTAATTTTTTTTTAGGCAGGTCAAGGATAGTGTCAGTTGCAGTATCAGTCTCCAAATCGTTAATTTTCATCGTTTTCAGCCAGTTTAGGGCTTTTTGCATAAATAGCAACCGATTAACAACATAATGTTCTTCATGATCGACAAACAAAACATCATCTTTGGCACTGAGACGGAACTGGCGGTGGAATTTTCCTCTTTTGGGCCATGGACTGCTGTACTCCAAAGCTACTGAGAGAGGGACTAGAGTTATTATTAGATCATGTTGATGGCTCAATCTCCTTTGCCCTGTTTTTTTTGGAGCGATTTCGGAGTTTTGAGTTTCTAAGTTTGGCTCTTTGTTTGCCAGTTGCCAGTAGCCACAATTAAAATGGACTGAAAGGGAAGTCTATCAGAATCTTGAAGTTTAGTTCTTCTTATTTTTTTCAACTGATGACTCTGAGAATCCAGTGGGCCAATTTGGAATTCCCAAAACGGAAAAATGTTTTGGGTAAGCAACCAATGGGAATGGGCTGCTCCAATTTTGGGAAGTTCATAAATTAGCTTGGACTTATTTTCAAACTGTTTGGTACAACCGTACGGTACTAACAGCATATTAGCTGCTCTTAAATGATTTATTGGTTACTAATTAATTTTTTTCAGGATCTTTTAGTTCATTTGGAACATTTTTCAAAAATATAAGCTAATTACACTGGAATTTTACTGTTTTAAAACAATTACATCCATGAATGAAATTATTTTTTTTTTGTTTGTTTGTTTGAGGTACCATATTAATATACACTGTTGGTTGATTGATTAGAAATGTCAACGACTTAAATGCGGCAATGCACATTTATTTGGATCTAAGCTTATCTTTTTCCTTAAGGATAGGTTTATATATTGAGTCAATTCTTAAGATCTTAATTGTACGTTGACTTTGTTAATCAATTAACTGGCACATTGGGTGAAGAGAGAAATATGCCACGAATCGAACTTGCTTACAATTTTTTTATTACTATTTCTTGGATCAATCGTAATTAAGAGAACGAGCTAGCGTTGATCAACTCTTGTTTCATATTTTTAATTGGGTTGCATTATAAAATTTGTTACACCATGAATTGTATTTTGTTTTACTTAATTGGTGGTCACATGCAGAATCGACGACTGTTCTCATAAAATACAAATTTCCTTTTATAGATCATACACATAATACATGCTCATTAAACAAACGCATCTGTATTAATCATTTGAAACGAATCCCTTGAAATTTCAAGGAAACAGACAAAGTATATGCGTTATAAAGGTCAAAGGAGTGAGAAAGAGTAGACTTTCCGACTAACTTAATTCCCTTTCATATTTAAATAAATAAATAAATGAATGAATGAATGAATAAATAAATAAAATAAAGTAAAAGTAATTAAACTTTGTATATGTTATGTTTCATAATTATATATATGTTTTGAATTTTGTTGATCACTGGGCATTCTCTGTTTATTTTTTCACACCTTTCAAGTGCATGCATTTATTTTTTCCAGTTCTGATCTTATTAATTACAAGTTCCAAAATAGCCTATAACAAATTTGGATAAACCAGCAAGTGCACTATATAATTTGATTCCCATGCATTCTACAAATTAAAGTTCCAATATACACACTTGTCCTTCCGTAAGACATTTAATTAGCATATAAGATAATTAACCTGAACAAAATTATGGTAATTTTGGACCGAAGCGAGGCAAACGAGCCATAACTGATCAGGTGAAGTTGACTTTCTCTCCTTTCCTTTTTTTCTGCCAGTCTATTTTTTTTATTTTCTAAAAGAAAATTGTTATAAAGATACTAACATTAGGAGTTGGGTTACCGTGTTTTGCATAACAAACTGGTTGTTTTGTTATGTGCTCGTATCTCAGCAACCGTAACTCCGATGGCCAATCCGATTTGACCTGTGGATTCTACATATCGAAAACACATTGGATACTAATTTTTACTATTTTTGAAGATTCCTAACTATTTTTAACGATTTTTGAAAGGTGGCCAAAAAATAATAATACAATAATCTATTTGGAACTCATATTCGGGTCATTTTTTAAAAAAATCGTTAAAAATAGTTAGGAATCTCCAAAAATCGTAAAAATTAGTATCCGATGATTTTTCGATATGTAGAATTCACCGGTCGAATCGGATCAGCCATCGGAGTTACGGTTGCTGAGATACGAGCGCATAACAAAACTGTTGTTTTGTTATGCAAAACACGGTAACCCAGCTCCTAACATTAGTACCCACTACATTAGTATTCATATTAAATGAGACGTTATTCAATTTAATAGTTTTAATATTCTACTTATTTTTAAACAATGTGGGCTGTATATATACTATACAAATATCTTGAATACTAAATAAATTAACATGAATATTAACCCATTTTACTTGAAAACTAATATTGTTCGATATCAATTAATTCTGGTATCTACATATATATTGAGTTGGGTTATCGTGTTTTGCATAACAAAACTGCATTTTTGTTATACGCTCATATCTCAAAAACTATAACTCCAATCGCCGATCCGATTTGACCGTTGTATTCTAAATATCGAAAACTTATTGGATACTAATTTTTACTATTTTTGGAGATACCTAACTATTTTTAATGATTTTTGAAAGATAACCAAAAAATAATATATTTGGAATTTTTTTCAAAAAATCTTTAAAAATAGTTAGGAATTTTCAAAAATGGAAAAAAAATTAGTATCCAATGAGTTTTCAATATGTAGAATGCACAGGTCAAATCAGATTGACCATCGATGTTACGGTTGTTGAGATATGAGCTCATAACAAAAATACAGTTTTGTTATGCAAAACACGGTAACCTAACTTTATATTAGTTCCCTTTCGAAAAAGAAAATGTACCTTATATATGTAGTAGATAAAGAGACACTATGACATTGCACAATCCACAAATACCTTGACATTAATGCACAAAAAGTGTCTTATTTATTATTGTAAAAAAAAAAAAAAAAAGCATTACATTGCATAACTGATAAATTAGTCTTACAATTATAACATAAGCATCTAAATGCAAGCACACACACAGAAAAATAACAAAAACAGAACAGGAAGAAAACAAAACAAATTAACATAACCAAATAAAAAAAAAAAAACCAGCTACATAAATAACACAACCACAAATCATTCTGTTGTGCCTTATCTTAATTATTGTACTTTGCCAAGACTTGATATGCAAAATATGAACCGTATGCTTGCATATCTCCGGGGATCTGAACGTTCTCATAGATCACAGTCACATACTTGGCTTCTGTACCAGAAAGGGTGCAGTTCTGTGCGTTCAGGATCAGAACCCACACCCTCTTGCTGTACGTCTGTTCATCCGACAGTACGACAACCGTGCCGTCGACCACCTGTATGAAGCACAGCGGCGGCCCGTTGTTTTTGTTGTACTGGTCGACACCGAATCTGAAAGTTCGTTACATCGTATATAGATAAACATTATATTATATAATTTATTAATTTTACAATGTATGAGTACGGTTTAATTGTAGGAAGAAAAGAATGGCGCATGCTTACTGTCCGAGGAATTGAACTTCGTTGTTGTCGAAAGAACTTATCGGTGAAGATGTGGGCGGCGGATACGGTCTCGGACTCGGCGGAGGGAACTGCGGAGGGATCTGGCTCGGCTGAGGAGGGTACTGGCTCAGTGTTGTAGCTGCACCAACAAGTACAAGAAGCAAAGCAAGGAAAATAGAACGTTGTGAGGCCATGTCAAAAATCAGAATGGACTGTTAATTGGTACACTGGTAAAGTTAAGTTGTTTATGGTTGTTTATATAGGCAAAAATTAAATCAAGTTTGACTAATTAAATAGGGTTTTGGGATTGGCGTATTTTATAAACAAAGACGGAAATATTCGACTAATCAATAATATTGCCATATATGTGATATCCAAATATTCGGTTTATATATAATTATATATTGATTAGAATTTTGTGGGTGTGAGACGGTGGCAAATAATAATGCACCTGCAAGTCAAATTCCTCGGCTATTAATTTGTAATTGCAAGTTGTTAGGCTAAATTAATTAGGAACATTTTTTAATTGATTATGCTCCTCAATTAATTAGACGTCAATTACTAGTTTAATTAGAATATTATTCTAGAATATTTAACTGAATTAAGTGAATTATATAATTATACTCTAAAAATATTCATTTTCACATTATATATAGATCGATAATAAGTTAATAACAGCTTACCCAATTCAGAGTATCAATAAGTCCAATAATAACAGAATAATGGGCCGTAGTAACAGTCTGTACGGAATGAATGAGTCCATTAGTGGGTATTAACAATGGGCTGATCTCCACTATAGGCTATCAACAGGCTGAATCTGAATCTGGGCTGATTTTTTCATTCCTTCCTGCCAATTGACCCTATGAGATTGTAATGCATAAATTTAGGGGAAAAAAACAGAGATATCTAGTTAAAATGAAATCCATTACAATAATGATTTATTTGGAAAAAAAAAAAAAACAATCTTATTTGTCAAGGGATTGCCGATTAACAATATACAATTGAGAAGCAAATTTGAGAAAATAGATAATCAGTGAAAAGCAATAGAAATGTGACGGTCTAAATGCCCTGATTTATAATTGCTCTTCAATCTCCATATGGAAACATCCCCTTCAGTTTTCCTGATTTCTCTCTTCTTCTGCTTACAGATACATTCCCTTAAATCTATACTCCATAAAAAGGGGTAGATTCCCAAGCACCTCAACTATGCCACATCATCACTATTATTAACCATTGATTTTGTTTAAAAATCTTCATCTACTTTGATCCAATGGCTTGTATTTTTTTTTTCTCTTTCATTAAATAAGATAACAGCTTGTATTTTTTTTTCTTTTTCATCTACTTTGATATGTCTAAAACAAATTTTGACCCTTAAAATTGTCCAACATTTATATATGTTCTTATTTATAAATAATTGTATTATTATTATTATCATCATCATCATCATCATCATCATTATTATTTACTTACATAAAATATTTACAAATTTTTTCTTAAGTTTTGTTTAATATAAATATTTAAAATTTTATAAAATTTTTAGTTATTTATTTGATACTACTTTTTCGCCCGAGTTACAGCTCTAGTTTATTAATTTTGGGTGCCTCAACTTCCATTGCAACCTTTCAGTGCCAAATATTAAATATAAGGTGAAGCAAATCATATCCTGTATATATAGGGATGTATACATGTAGTGTAAATTCTAAAACATACAGTTGAAACTTGAAAGCACTAACAAATCCCAATGACTTCGTCTGCTCAAGATGTTAGTCATCAAAATCTGGAGACAGCCTCAACAATTCGAGCAGATACGGTAACTGGTGCGCACCTGTTAAAGGTTGTCGGATATTCGCTGACCAAAGGGATTGGTATTGGAAAATTCATCTGCTCTGATGTCTTTATGATAGACGGGTATGACTGGGTAATTCAATACTACCCTGATGGAAAAACTCAGGAAAATAGTAGTTTTATTAGTTTTATATCATTTTACCTCAAGCTTAAAAGTAATGCTACTGATGTTAAGGTTCAAGTTACATTCACCATGCTTCAACAGAATGGTCTGCCCTCTGACATGAGCGGAACGACTGGTATTACTCTGAAGAGTACCACTGGTACCAGTTCTTCATCTTGGGGTTATAATAAATTTACCAAAAGAGCTAAACTTGAGGCATCACAATGTCTAAAAGATGATGCTTTCACACTCAAGTGTACCATTACCATTGTCAAAGGTACCAAACTTGAAGTAATTAGTCCTTACAGGGTTGCCGTTCCACCATCAAACTTAAGTCGAAATTGGGCTGACCTACTCGAGAATGGTAAGGGGGCAGATGTTACTTTTGTTGTGAAGGGGGAGAGATTTAATGCTCACTGTGGCGTGCTCGCAGCCAGGTCAGATGTTTTCAATGCCATGTTTTTAGGCGGCATGAAAGAGAAGGGAACAAATGACATAACAATCGACGATATTGAAGTGCCCATTTTCAAATCTATGCTCTATTTCATTTATTCTGATACAGTGCCTGATTTTGTGACAAAGGATGACAACAAAATGAATCAATCAAGTTTGGTGGCTCAGCATTTGCTTGTAGCGGCTGATAGGTAAACATTTTTTTTTTTTGTTAACTTCTACTTTCTTATTTATTTTGACTACCAATAGCAGTTTAATGATAATTAAGAAAATTATCTGAAATAGGTATGGATTAGAGAGACTAAAGTTGATGTGTGAAGATAGACTCAGCAAGACCCTTGACGTGGACATGGTTGGAACTATACTGATTTTGGCTGAACGACACAATTGCTGTCAACTGAAAGCAGAGTGCCTCAAATTTGTCAGCTCTCCGGAAGTTTTCAAAGAGCTGGCACTGACTCCTGGATTTCACAATTTGGTGAAGGTCTGTCCATCAATTGTGAAGGATATCAGAGCTCTTCATTTGAAGTAGTGTTATCATGATCATTTGTGAACGATTTTTTTTTTTTTTTTATTGTGTGTTGGTCGATTAATTGCAGTAGAAAAATTGGGTTTAAATTGTCAATGGTTATGGAATACTATGTTAAAATAAATTAATAGCATTAGCTTATGCTTTTCTTACTGTAAATTTTTTAAAATATGGTTTTATATTTTATAACAGCACGTTTACTTTTTGATTGATATTTTTCAAAATGTTGAAAGTCTATTCAAACGAATGAAGAACGAGCATGCAGGAGAATATTTCCTTGCATATCATAATTCATACACAACAAAAGAAAACAAAAACAAAAAGAGTCTTGGACTCTTGGCACAGCCAGAAATAGCAGCAACTTGTCCTCTTTTAATTATTTATCATCTATAATTACGTCACCAGCCCAAATTAACGGGATGAATATTATCTGCTGCTTTTCCGAGAAGAAAAGTAGGGTGTGCTTTTCCGATCGGATGGTCAGGATCGGTTGTTGCACTGATCGTAATGTATTTCGGTTTTTATTGCACCGATCTCAATGTACTTCGGTGTTTCTCAACCGTCGGATCAAGAAAAGCATGCCCTGCTTTTCATTTTAGAAAAGCAGCTGATACCGATCCGCCCAAACGTCCTCTGCCGTATCATTACTGTTGGATTCCAATATAACATCTCCAATATAATATAGCCTTTTTCTTGGATTCTTTTTTTCTTTTTCCTTTTTTTATTTTTTGGTGCCATTTTGTAACAATTTTAATTAAACATCTTTCAAACACAGTCAAATCATGAGGCTTTGTGATCCTGACATTACGATCTTTCTTTTTCTTCAGTTCAAAGTTATGCCTCACCAGGCAAATCTTGTTTTTGATGTAGCAGGGAACGGCCTAGCAGGCAAATCTTGTTACTGAGCTGCTTCTCAGTAACATATATAGAAACTGATAAACCCGCTAATGACCAAGAGAAAATTAAGATGCAGAATCCTTTATAGTAATTTGCATTGAGAATAGTAATTGTGTTAAGGACGTCGTCATACTAATTAAATTTAAATTAGGATGAAAGGAAATAGAACTTTGGACCCACAATATGAACTCCACCGGCCGGCGATATAATGACGCAACATTACCTAAATTAACCAGTTTCAACCTTATAGTTAAACCTTGTTGCGTACAGATTTTTCTTTTTTTTAAAAAAAAAAAAGATAAGCACCCTAAAGGTCATATACAGGAAAATAAGAATTTGTGACGACCAGAATTATTATTCTTAGAACATTCCTTATTAAAGACGGGTTGTATCTTAATAAGTCGTTTAATTTCTTTAAAAATATATATATATATGTATATTTTGGCCTGACCTAATTAGCTAATTACTTATTTACTTATAAGAAAAACTTGGAAAAGAGCTATATAAAGAGAATTAATTATATTACGAAAACAAAGAACCTTTCCATTCGCGAAATTACTCGTTTCGGCTAACCAATATGTACAAATATATAGAAAACATCGCTAACAGCAACCAAATTAAAGACGCATTACAAACATTTCAGCAAAAGATCCATCACATACACATGGGTTCATCTATCAGCCATCAAAATGCCGAGATCACGGCGTCTGCAGTCCGAACAGAGACAGTAACCGGATCACACCATTTTACATCTCTGGATATTCCATGACGAAAGGGATTGGTATCGGAAATTGCATCACCTCTGAAGTTTTTACTGTTGGCGGATATAACTGGGCAATCCAGTTTTTTCCTGACGGACACATTGATGAATGCAAAAGCTTCGTGGCGGTTTTCCTTGAAAGCAAAAGCGACCCTACTGATGTGAAGGCACAATTTGCATTCACAATACTTCAACCCAATGGTGTCCCGTCTGATATGGCACGTTCAACTGATATAAAGACTTTTAGGAGTACCATAGGTGACAACTTCATAGCATGGGGCTTTCAGCAGTTCGCCAAAAGAACTGAACTTGAGGCATCGCAATGTCTAAAAGATGATTCTTTCACACTCAAATGTTTGGTAACTGTAGTGAAAGGCATGAAGCTTGAAAAAAGCAGTCCTTCCAGTCTTAGTATCACCGTTCCACCATCAAACTTAAACCAAAATTTTGCTGATTTACTGGAGAGTGGAAAGGGAGCAGATATTACATTTGTCGTGAACAAAGAGAGATTTAGGGCCCACCGGATCATTCTCGCAACCAGGTCGGTTGTCTTCAATGCCATGTTTTTCGGTGGCATGAAGGAGAAGTGGACGGACACTATAAGAATCGATGATATTGAAGCACCAGTGTTCAAGTCCCTGCTTCACTTCATTTATTCTGATTCATTGCCCGACTTAGAGGGGAAGCAACATTTGAGCATGGTGGCTCGGCATTTGCTTGTAGCAGCTGATAGGTTGTTTGTACATTATTTCTAGTTTTTCTTCTATTTTTCCTTTAATCAATTCTACTGAAATGAAATCAATTATGTTAAATATAGGTATGAGTTGGAGAGGTTGAGGTTGATGTGCGAAGATGTGCTATGTAAAAATCTTGATGTTAGCAATACTGCAACGACACTAATAACTGCAGAGCGACACGGTTGCAGCCAACTGAAAGCACAATGCCTCAAATTTATGAGCTCAGCTGAGGTTTTCAAAGAGGTGGCACTGACTCCTGAATTTCAAGATTTGATGAAGATTTGCCCGTCAGTTCTCAAGGAGATGAAAGCTCTTAAACTGAATATTTGAAATAGTCATCATTCATGACATTTTGTTTTGTCATGACCATTTATAGTTTTATTAGCTTCTCGCTTGTCATGGAACCACGGATAGTTAATTAATTTTCACTGCAAAAATGACTTGTTATAAGTACTATATGTATATTAACATGCTTTCACTGTGTATTTATTTCTAATTTTCTTCTGTGGCTGCTTGGTTTCTTTCCTGATATTAGAAGTAATTGAAAACCTAATGCTAATTTAGCCCACATAAGAAATGAAAAGGTTGAAATTTATTTATTCCATGGACCTCAAAAGGGGAAAATACGGAAAGCTATTATGTTAATTGTTTCCCTCTCTTTATAAAATGTTTTCAATTATTTTTATGGAAAATTCTATGTTGATACTAGTGTTGATACTAGAATTGATACCATTGAACGGTCCGGTTTCTTTTGTTCGGTTCACTAGCGGTCTGTTGCTTATTAAATACTCACCCTCGTGCCTCTGACAGCCCCCCGCGCCCGGGGGGGGCGGGGGACGCGCGGGGGCTGCCGATGGGTGCATGGGGGAGATTGAGGACAATTTGGTTATTAAAAAATTTTAATGGCAAAAATGCAATGTTCTTAAGTTTGTAGTGGCAAAATTGCAATTTCCAAGTTTGAAGTTGCAAAGTTACAAATGGAGGGTTTTGGAGTGGCAAATATACAAATTTCCCTAAAAATTAAAAAGCAAGAGCAGCAAATTAGACACAATTAACTAGAGGTGGCAAATCGGACGGGCGGGTCGGGTTCGGGTTCGGGTCGAGCGGGTCGGGTTAGTTTGACCTTCTAGAATATCTCGGGTCAGGTCGGGTCGGGTGATGGGCGGGTCGAGTCAGGTCAATTTTAATATCTACTTTTTTTGGATCATATGTTGATTTGAGTTGGATTGGATGCTATTTGATCTCGGGTCGGGTTGGGTTCGGATCAGGTCGGGTCAAGTCGGGTTAGTTTGACTATCTGAAAAATTTCGGGTCGGGTCGGGTTCTGCCACCTCTACAATTAACAGTGGATAGCATACCAATTTATAGTACTACAAGTGTATAACTAACTAGTACTACAATTGCATTGTACATATGCTAGAAGAAATCTATTAGTCATGATTCAAAAAACAGTGAGAAGTTAATTAGAAGTTTGACACCCAAAATAACAATGATCGATCAAGACCAAAAAAAGAATTTTAAAGTAGACTTTTGACCTATTTACCACAACAAAAATGATTATGACAAAGTAGATTCTCATCAAATGTCACCAATGCAACTTAAGAGCTTTGATATCCTTGAGAACTGACGGACAAATTTTCATCAAATTTTGATATTCAGGAGTCACTGCCACCTCTTTGAAAACCTCAGCAGAACTCATGAATTTGAGGCATTGTGCTTTCAGTTGGCTGCAATTGTGTTGCTCTGCTGTTATAAGTGCTGTTGCAGCATTGCTGACATCGAGATTCTTACACAATAGATCTTCGCACATCAACCTCAACCTCTCCAACTCAAACCTATATTTAATGAACAAAATTGTTCCAGTAAAACTTACAGAAAAAAAAAAATTAAGGAAAAGGTTAAAAGAACGCACACATACCTATCTGCGGCAACAAGCAAATGCAGTGCAAACAAACTCATATCTTGCTTTCCCCCAAAGTTGGGCAGCGAATCAGAATATATGAAATGAAGAAGGGAGTCAAACACAGGTGCTTCAATATCGTCAATTGTTACGGTGTCTGTCCCCGTCTCCTTCATACCACCAAAAAGCATGGCATTGAAAACTGCTGATCTGATCGCAAGCACACCCCGGTGAGCTTTAAATCTCTCTCCTTTCACGACGAATGTAATATCCGCGCCCTTACTGCTCTCTAGTAGATCAACCCAACTTCGACTCAAGTTCGATGGTGGCACAGTGACCCCACCAGGACTAATTACTTCCAGTTTAGTATCTTGAACAACAGTAACAGTACACTTCAAGGTGAATGCATCATCTATCAGACAGTTTGATGCCTCAAATTCATTTGTTTTGACAAATTGTTTATAACCCCATGAATATGTGGTTTCACTTTTAAAAGCAATGATATCAGAAAACTTGCTTATGACCGAGGCAACGCCATCCTGTTGAAGAATGCAAAATTTTAAACGTACCTTCACATCACTACAATCACTTTTAAGATGGAGGAAAACAGACATAAAGTTTTTGTCTTCCTCAGTTTGTCCACCGGGATAATATCTAATCATCCACTTGTATCCAGCAACTGTGAAAACATCAGAACTGAACCATTTTCCGCTACCAATCCCTTTAATCAGGGAATATCCGAAAACCTTAAACTGGTGCGACCCAGTTACACCCATTGTTCGAATTGCGGAGGATGTATCTTGCGATTGAGCATACGAAGTCATGACGTCGGTTTCTCTTCAGCTAAAACAAATCTGTATACACATGTTGCGAATTATTCTGAGAATCATACCAGTACACAATTAGAGCAAGTATATATATATAATTATATATATATAAAAAAAAAAAAATTCTTGAGTGAACATAATGTATAAATTCACAGGATCATATAAACCAATCAGCAATTGGGCTTGCATTTGAATTTTATAATAACTAAGTTGTAGTTTACATTAAGCCAATAGAGAACACTGAAATCTAATCGACGACTACAAACAAGCATATGCAAATTGCATATTTGTACTCACTGATGGACTAAAACAACAAATTAGAGAATCGAAAGGGACTTTTATTCCTGTACCTAATTAATTAAGAGGAGAGATCATTTTTTTTTTTTTTTTGAAGAAAGTGGAATACTCCACCAGTTTCATTGAAACTTTTTATTTTTAAGAGGAGGGATCAATTGACAATACTTATTTTGACAATCTTGCCAATGGTTATCTTTAAAATTTTGTAAAAATTCATAAAAAATCTTAAAAATGAAAAAGGTTTTATGGATGCATTATTTAACTTATAGATTGAGAGTGTTTTAAATTTCAATCAATTTGAACATTATTTGATGCTTTATCGAAATTTTGTACATTTTTTAACAGTTGTAATTAAAAGATCTTTAAAGAGCTATCAAATATCAGTTAAATTGAATATAATCGGAAACATAATCAATCTATAAGTTAAGCATAACTTCCATAAACTTTTTTCTATTTTAAATTTTTTTTATGAATTTGTATAAATTTTTGAAAGTTACAATTGTCAAAATTGTCAAGATAACCATTGTCAATGGATTCCTCCTCATTAATTAATTAGAACACTTATACAGAGCAAAACACAGTTCATAAACAACCCCAAGTTCCTACAAATTTCCTATTTCTTATAATCAATTAAAAATCAATGAATTTCTCAATCAACATGGAAGATTTTGGGAGAAAGTAACAACCTTGAGTGCAGAGGCTTGTATTCTTGTACAGAGGTGGCCACAGTGAGTAGAGAGGGAACCGATCAGAGAAGCGGGGAGCAGGGGATCGATGTGGACATGGAGAGGAGACGAACAACAACGGAGAGAGATTAAGAGAATGGCGGCAAATCGGAACAGAAAAAGGCGGCAAATTATGGAGATAATTACTTGATTAGTACCCTAAGCCATTTTTTTAGAAGATATTCTCATTTTCATTTAATTATAGAACTTTTATATATATAACTCAATTTCTGACTTTTATGCGATAGCATATGGAAAAAAAGTCACTAAATTGGCAGCTCCAATCATGAATTTATGATGTTAATTATATTGCAAACTTAAATGGGAACAACCAGATCTATTTTATGTTTTTTATTTGTAGGAGGGATTCAATACACGTTGCTAATTAAGTAAGTTTCCAAATAAAAATAGCTTAAAGATATAATTTATTTCTACTGAATATTTTGTATAAATAATGTTATGTATGTATATCTTGTCCCCTTTTTTGTCCCCCTTAAATGTTTCCCACTAAAATTATATTTTAAGATTCAGATTCTCACTAATTAGACATTTTTTTTTCTTGATGAAAATTACATATATATTTTGACTCTAAAAGACCCCAATCCGGATTTCGAATCCGCAACCTCCCATACGGAGAGCGTTGCTCTTAGCCACTAGACCAAAGACTAGTTCTTCAACCATCAAGATATTAAATTAGGCTTTTTTTTTTTTTTGCAATGTTTAAATGAAAAGTCAAATTCATTTCTACACGTGAAGTAGAGGGTCAAAATTTCATAGCCATCAAGGGGTCACAAATATGAACATTATTGATGGAGTTACACTTATATGAAAACATTTGGATTTGACTCCGGAATACTAACAGTCTAAATTGTACTTATTTGTATATATAACATAAAATAAGAAATGAAATAAGGTAATTTTCTTTTTTTTTTTTTTAAACACACGTATATAACATAAAAATATATACTAAATTTTTAACCAGTTATAGCTTTGATATATATTTTAGATCTTTAAGAAATAATACTTTAAGATTTGCTTTTTATTGGAATTGTGAGGCACCAATGTCTATAAATATGGACCCACCTCCCTAAAATAACATAAGATAAATATGGTTATTCCTATTTTCGTTTGCATTAAACAAAATTAGCACCATGATGATGAGGTTGCCATGACATATTTTAAGGTAAGGTTGAATACAATAGAACTTTCCTGAATAAAAATAAGAAAGCTGACCAAAATAACAAGGGTTTAGGGTTAAAGCAAATTATTAACAAGAAGGTTTTATTGTTTAAAGCAGTTCTCTCATCTCTCGCCATTCCCAAGCTTCGTGTGCCTCCTCTCTCCAGCGCGCTGCTCAATCTCCTCCCCATGTCAATCTCACCCTACTGCCCCTTCTTGAAAGCAGTTCTCTCTCTATTCAGGTCAGTACCTTCTCCTGAACTCTTTCCTGCTGGTATTAATTTATCTATTCACATAAACATATACAATCATGCATGCAGAAAATTGATTGCTTAACTATATATATATATATATATATATATATATATATAGGACGACTAAATCTACAGTGTACTTAAGCTCACGGAGGCTTCCCGTAAGCTTAACACCAAAAACATATCAAACCATATCCAAATTTTGATTTATATGGCTCAATAAATTTTTAATATCAAAATCAGTATTGCAATCACACCCATACTATTATGAGCACTTTCATCAGGTTATAATTAGGTCATGGATAGGACTAAGGAGGAAATTAGCAAAGGGGTTCAGTACAACAAATTGAGCTTTATCTGGGCATAGTACTGCATAGTCTTCAATTGCATTGATTAGTTCACACTGGCTGCCTCAGTTCCTTGTGACCCTTTGGACACTACTAGTTCTATGGTGAACCAAAATCATTTATTATAAATTAGGTTAGAATGATTTATGTATTGGTATTATCATTATATCCTCTAGTCTAATTTTAGCCACTTTCAGTCGTCAAAGGTACTCTGTCATGGCCTCATCCACCCAAATCGACACAGCCTCTGCAATTCGGACAGAGACTGTAAGGGGATCACACCTGTTTAAGATTTTTGGATATTCATTGATTAAAGGAATTGGCATAGGAAAGTGGATCGAATCTGAGGTTTTTACTGTTGGGGGACATGATTGGGTAATCCGATACCATCCCGATGGCGACCGTGACGAAAGCAAAAATTTTATTGCCATTTATCTTGAAAGCAAAAGTAATGCAACTAATTTGAAGGCACAATGTACTTTTACAATACTTCAACCAAATGGCGTCCCCTCTAATATGACATGGACAACTGATTTGGTAACTTTCAGGAGTACCTCGGGTACCAGGTGCATAGCATGGGGATGTAACCAATTTGCCAAAATAACTAATTTTGAGTCCTCAAAATGTCTGAAAGATGATTCTTTCACTCTGAAATGTACAGTTACGGTTGTGAAAGATGTTATACTTGAAAAAATCAGTCCTTGTGGTATCACCGTTCCACCCTCTAACTTGAACCAAAATTTGCTTGAGCTACTGGAGAGTGGTATGGGGGCAGATATTACATTTGTCGTGAAAGGGGAGAGGTTTAGTGCACACCGTTGCGTGCTAGCTACCAGGTCGGCTGTGTTCAGAGCCGAATTATTAGGTGGCATGAAGGAAAACTGGACTGACACCATAACAGTTGATGACATTGAAGCACCAGTTTTCCAATCTCTTCTTTACTTCATTTATTCTGATTCACTGCAAGATTTTGTGGGGACTAGTAATGATGATGGTGGTGGTGAAAAGCAAGATATGAGCTTCATGGCCCAACATTTACTTGTAGCTGCAGATAGGTATCATTTAAGTTTTTTAACCATTTCTTTTTAATGTTTTGAACAAATTTTAATGTCATATTCGATTCCGTAAAATATAGGTATCAATTAGAGCGATTGAGGTTGATGTGTGAGGATTTACTCTGCAAAAACATCAGCGTGAGCAATGTTGCGGAGACACTCATTTTGGCAGAGCGACACAATGGCACTCAACTGAAAGAACGATGTCTCAGATTCATGAGCTCTCCTGATGTCTTCAAAGCTGTAGCCCTTACCAAAGGATTTCATAATGTGGTGAAGATTTGAACATCAGTTTTGAAGGATATTTAATTTGTTCATTTGTAAAAGGGATCAATTAGTAGTTTCCACTTTGCACCATGACTATGTAAAACTTGCAAAGAATTCCTGTGGAAGGCTATTATATATATTATATCATTATAAGCTTGTTTTTTTAATTTTTGATATATTGTTTCTCATCACTCCTAAAACCACAATTGTGTACCTAAGCTGCTAACAGATTAATTTTCATGAGGCTCAACTGTTGATTGATCAGTGTACTGGAAATATTGAAAGACACTGCCTATAAGCTTCCTTCCCTCCCTCCCTCCCTCTTAACCTTCTTGTTTTTGGGATTTAATTAATGGGATAATGTATTATACCCCGCTCTTAAATACCCCGCTATCATACCCCATCATCCAACGGTCCATAATACTCCAAAATTCAAAAGGTCTCTACATCTAATTAGATTCCAATTTTTGGGAAACTCTCTTCCGATCCCAGTATGGCAGTATCCCACTCCACCTTTCTTCATCATTTCTCATTTTTGCTTCCCTCTCCCACCGATCATGTCTCCAATCTCTCGGCCAACCTCGCAGCCTCCGTCGGTGCCCCTGCTCCCACAAGCCTGGAAGTGTGGCCTCCTCAAGCTCCTCGACACCTTCATCGTGCTCAAGGAGTATCAATTCATACTCCAAACCTAGTCTCCCGTCCGAACATCCGCCGCTTCTTCTCCGACTTCTCCGATCTCTGCACCGTCCAGTCTGTTTTTTTTATAAACCTTGAGGTTAGGATGTTCTACAGAATTATGCGTTGCATATATTTACTCTTTGTATATGTAGTATTATAAGTTCCTTTGACAAGGATTATTAGTTATATGGCTAATCGGACGTCTCTTGTTCTTTGTGTGATAGGTATTATTATTAGTTAGCTATTGTGACTGTTACTTGTTTGTTACTTGTTTCTATTGATACTATTATTACTTAACTATTGTCTTATTGTTCTGTTGTAGGTTCTAATTAAGAAGGAAATGTTGATTGTTGTTTTCGAGATTCTGACAGATATGGCTAACACCAATTCCAGGGTTAAGGATATTTGATGAAGACGATAAAGTTTAGCTTAGTAACATAGTTAGATGATATTAATGTTAGTATGTTTATGTTCTCAATTTCTTTTACTTCAAGAAAATTGATAGATCTCTGGTTTATTTTGTGAATGTTGTAAATGAAGTTAGTCATGCCGACAAAAACAATGCTATTAAATCACATTGGATGTACTTTTGTGACTTGGATATACTTTGTTATAATGATATACAATTTTCAACTATTAGTATTATAGTACTCTTCTATCTTAATGTATTGATATTTAAGTATTATTACTTTAGTTTTTCTGTGGTTGATAATCTGAGATTCATGGTGCCTGTTATTTTGTTTGGATTTACCTACAATATAATTATTTAGTTCAGAGCAAGTTTGTATTATGAATTTATTACAATTGTATTATTATTTACAACATCAAGTATTATTAGTTCTTTTACCTAAAATTTCATTGTTTGGTACAGAAATATTGTATTCAGTTGGTATTATGACTTTGTGAATAAGGTATTGTGACATTGAAAATAAAAAAAAAATTAGATCATATTTCGTATTTTATTTAGTATTATTAGTTTCAAAATTAGTTGCAGAAGTTTTGTACATAAAATGAAATGATATTACTACTTCTCTATACTACGTATTTAGACCTTCTATACTATGTATTATTAGTCGTAGAATTTTTTTTTCAGTAGTAAAGTGGTCATGTGTTTTGCATGTCAGTCAAACGGGGTATTTGATTTTTGTTTGCGGTCACGTTTTTTAATGGATGTGCATAATTCATCCTTTGTAGGTATTGGTACTTGTTATATGTATTATTTAGGGTGTGCTCTATAAGTATTTAGACTTGAAGGACGAAATTGCTCAGCGCGCTGATATATCATGGTTAGTATTATTAGTTGGGCTGTAAACGCAAATGGAATGTGGTCAAAGCGGGGTATTTGACCGGGGTATTGAAGGCGGGGTACTGATATCTTCTCCCTTAATTAATTACAACTTACAAGCAATATTCAACGCAAAAAAAAAAAAAAAAAAAAAAAAAACTTATGAATATTTATGTGATCAATATGGACGCATCTAGTTCATATCGTCACAAAGCGATATTGTACTGAGCAAGCTAGAAACATGAAGATATTGAGTTAGGATTTGCTTACATTGTTTAAATAAAAAGTCAAATTCATTTAGATCTACACATGTGATGTAGAGTGTCAAAATTTCATAACCATCAAGAGAGGTATTTTAAGTCGCAAATATGAACATTCGATTTCATTGATGAAGTTTGACTAAGATGAAAATGTTTGCATTTCACTCTGAAATACTGGTGGTCTAAATTATATTTGTGCATTTCACTCTGAAATACTAGCGGTCTAAATTATACTTGTTTTTGTTTGAATAGATAACATAAAATAAGAAATAAAATAAGGTAATTTCTCTTTTTTTTTTTACTAAACGCAAGTTACATATATAACATAAATATAGAGTAAATCTACAGTGTTTTTAAGCTCATGGAAGTCTTTCATGATCTTAACACCAAAATCATACCAAATTATTTTCAAATTTCGATTTACATGGCTCAATAAATTTTATATCAAAATCTTATAGCATGAAAATTGTTTTTCTTTTTGGAGACTTTTAAGTATTTGTTTCGGATTTTTCAATAGCAACTATACAATATTAATAAAGTAATCAATGTTTCATATGTATTTAATAAATACTTCAAAATCTCTAAAAATGAGAAATTTTTGCATGCCACATGATTTTGATATAAAGAATTTATTGATCTATATAAATCAAAATTTGGATATGATTAATTTTTGGTGTTAAGTTCACAGGAGGCCTCCATAATAAGCTTATGGAACACCGTAGATTTACTCCTTAAATATATATTAAGTTTTTCACCGGTTATAGTTTTGATATTTTAGATCTTTACGAAATAATATTTTAAGATTTTCTTTATCTATAAATATGGACCAACCTCCCTAACAGAACAAGATATATATGGTTATTCCTATTTTCGTTTGCACTAAACAAAGTTAGCACCATGATGATGAGGTTGTCATGACATATATTAAGGTAAGGTTAAATACGATATAACTTTTATGAATAAAAATAAGAAAGCTAACCAAAATAACAAGGGTTTAGGGTTTAAAGCAGTTCTCTCATCTCCCACCATTCCCAAGCTTCTTGTGCCTCCTCTCTCCAGCCTTCCTCAATCTCCTCTCCGTGTCGATCGACTCCCCCTTCTTGAAAGCAGTTCTCTCTCTATTCAGGTCATTACCTTCTCCCCAACTGTTTCCTGCTGATTGATTTATCTTTTCACATACACATATATAATCATGTAGAAGTTGATTGCTTAACTATATACTTGCCTCCCTTTGATTTCAATTCGTTAGTTTGCTGCTTAATTAGGGTTTAGTTAGTCTGGATTAATTGAGATTCTATAATTTCCCAATATTGCCGAGTACCAATTTTTGTAATATATAGCGAATGCTGACTTTGAATGAAATTTTATAATTTTCCTATAAATTATAAGGTCCCTAAATTATATCATCTTGCTGTGTACGATTTTTTTTCCTATCAGTGGTCTTACATGTTCAACTACTTTTATCTCTATTAGCCTCTCCCAATTAATGGTCGATATTCGAATGCATGTAATAATTGATATGACTTGTTTTCCATTGTGTAGTACTGAGATATGAATCCAAGATTGTGTCTAACTCAATTTCTCATAGAATCCAGCTTGAGTGTTTACTCTGCTCTAATTGAATAACTGTCTAGTTCAAAACCCTCAAAACTCATCAGTTTTGCAATCACACCCATTGTAACGCCCCGGCACGGGGCGCTACGGTGCGGTATCCTGTGCATCCATCCGACGGTCCATCGACCTACATCGCCAACAAAAAAGGAAACAAACAACAAAACGGAGTCAGCTAAAAAGCTCAGTAACCGGTTATTTAACGACACGCTTCTCTATGACAAGCTTTTAAAAACAAAGTACTTCACAAATGCAATAAATTGATGCACAGGACATGTAACATTTAAAAATAAAACTAAACATACCATGCAATGCATTTATCACAACATATATATATATATAATATCAGGGTATAACATGACATCCAATATATTTACCACAAGTAAAATGCATATATAACATATATTATCAATTTGTTTTAAGAACTCACCCATAGAAAAAGTTTTAGTATCTAATAGAAGAACAGTTATATCAGATTAAACATATTTTTATCAGAAAAAGAAGCTTAACTTGTAATTTAAAAAGTCATTAAGTAGAAAGTTGTAATATGTCCCGTACTGAAAGGAAAGTCCGGGAAGTGGACCACACGCTCTATTTCCGATATGCCATAGGTTTCTTTGCTGAAGTTCAGTTATGTCCGATTAAATACATTTCTTTTAAAAATAATCTGTCCCGTATGTCACACCGTCCGTTCCCTAACCCGACTAGTCTGGACACCGTAAGGGACGTTCACTTAAGTACTTAAGATTCCGTAGTAATGGGAATATAATCGCGATATAATATCCGACACCGTCTGTATTTCCGTAGTGACATTTAGTAAATTCTAATTATTCTTAATTTCAAATTTTAGGAAAACTTTATTTCCTTTTCTCATCATAGCATATTGCCAAACAGTAAACACATGCACATACAAACCAACTACAATCTTGTATCTATTGCAAATCTATTTTGTTCCAGATTCTTTGATAAAAACATTCAGTTTCAATATTAATCAATGGAATAAAATTGACGCACGGAAATATAACATTTACTTCCGCATATTTACCGAGTCAATCGTCGGTCTCTCAGATCAATACACCGTCATTTACATGAATCCTTTTCTGGCCTTTCCGGCGATTCTATGTACCATCATGTCACAGAACTATAAGACCGACGATTGGGCTCGATAAACACACCGTCATAAATCTGACAAAATCCCAAATCTTTTTTCATGAACATAAAAGAAAAACCATGACAAACCAATTTCATGCATAAATCATTTTCATGCCACAAACCATTTTCCACAAAACACTTTCCATGCACATAAGAAATTCACACTTTCAAGATCAAATCATATGCACGACTAATTAATATTAAGAACCACTAACTATTCACAAAATAGTAATTAACTGTTAAACAGTAAATCAAGTCATAGAGAAGTCCAGTTACCTGATACGAAGAATTTTGATATATGACCGACACTGGAAGGATAGTTGAATAACAATACTTGACGCTCCAAATTCAGAATGAATACATGAATTGACCTCGACACGTTAGATTTGGAAGCCGATCCGAGAATATACATCCTATCAAACTGAAAAGCCGATTGATCAATCGTTTATTTAATTAATCCACGTTTGTGGGCAAATCAGTCATTTTTTCGAAAACTTTGTTAACAACAGCCCAATTTCCTTTTTTATGTAGAACACTTTCTAATTTGGTGCTTGTTTGATGCGCTTTTGAACCAATTTCATCAGAGGGGTAATTCTGGAAGTGTGCTTCTGTTTTCTTAAAATATTTATTTGGGGGTCTTAGACTTTGAATTTGTTCATGAAAATTTTTGTACAAGTACAACCCAATGTGTATTTCAAGAATATAAAATAAAATCAGGTAGTCCAATTCGCAGGATGTAGCAGTTTTGCTGTTTACCAGCATACCAGTCCTTTGACTGCACTTGACCCAGTTTTCATTTTTCTGGTCTGAACTTTGCAAATTCATAACAATTCACAGAAAATTCGGAAAAATGTGAAATTTGGACCAAAACCTTTGTTTGATTGTTGTTTACATTTCCTAAAATTTTCAAGGCATTTGGACAATCAGAACTTGCCTTTTTCATTTTTGGTGTGAATTATACTCAAGAATGGCTCTACTGGAAATTGAGGTAATTGATTGTGCAAGAGTTTGGAAAGCAATCTTTTTTTTTTTCTTTTCAATGACATAAGTCCCCGGCTTAACTATGGCTCACACGACTATATAAGAAAGGACAAAGGTCATACCATAACAAAATTTCTTTCACGGAGACAAGAATGCACACCGGGGGATTGATCGAACACTTGGCGTGCGTGAATGGTGGTACACGACTTAGACTCCAACAAAAGCGATGAATGGGCAGCAAGGCGGGGAAAGCTCGGCTTAGGTGTGGGCTGCCCAGAATGGCGGGAACAGCTTGGTGGTTCCGGTTGCGTCGCTGGCAGAGGTCAGAGAGGTTGCGGCGGGGGGGGTCGGTTGGTTGGATTGAAGGCCGGGTGGGGATGTGTGCTGTTTTGGGTGGGAGGGAAGAGGGGAAGGCAAGGTGGTGACGGTTGCTGGGCTGGGCCCAGCGCGGCTGGGTTGAGGCCGACCGTGGCAGCGTCGGCTCGGTGCTGCCGGCTGCAGCGCGGGTCAGAGGAGGGGTGTGTTGTCGGTGGTTATGGGCGCAGCCTATGTGCAGAGGCAGGGAGGGTAAGAGGAAAGGGAGGCGGAGAAGGAGAGGAAGAGAGGGAGAGGCTGGCGAGGTCAGATCCGGCGGGTCTGGCGCAGTCGGGCAGAGGAGGGCGGTGGGGTTTGGGCGGCGGCTTCTGCGGCCTACGTACGCGTACAGAAAGAAAAAGAAAGGGACGAAAAAGAAAGAAAGAAAGAAGGAGACGGGAAGGAAATTTTTCATAGGTTTTAGTTTTTCGTTTTTTTTTTGTTTTTTAACAGTTCATTATTTTATTTATTAACTATTTTTATATTCATTGTCTAATATATTATCATATACAATTTCATTATGCATCTTTATTATATAACCAATAAGTTTGAATATAATATTATAGTTGTATATTTTACTCTTTAAAGTTTAATAACTTATTAGCTTTATATTATCATCATTTTTAATACATTAGTCTAACATCATTTATATAATCAATTTCAACCTAATATATAAATCTTTATTTTATTTATATATTGCTCTATTCATTTTACGAAAATTTGGAGATGTTACACCCATCGTATTATGAACAGCTTCATCAGGTTATAATTAGGTCATCGATAGGACAAGGGAGCAAAGGAAAGGGGTTTTATACAACAAATTGAGCTCCATCTGGGCATAGTGCATACTCTTCGATTGCATTGATTAGTTCACAGTTGCTGCCTCAGTTCATTGTGACCCTTTAGACACTATTAGTTCTGTGGTGAACCAAAATCATTTATAATTAATTAGGTAAGAATGATTTAAATGCATTGGTATTATCATTATATTCTCTAGTCTAATTTTAAACACTTTCAGTCGTCGAAGGTACTCTATCATGGCCTCATCCACCCAAATCGACACAGCCTCTGCAATTCGAACAGAGACTGTAAGGGGATCACACCTGTTTAAGATTTTTGGATATTCATTGATTAAAGGAATTGGCATAGGAAATTGCATCAAATCCGAGGTTTTTACTGTTGGCGGACATGACTGGGTAATCCAATACTATCCTGATGGCGACAGTGACGAATGCAAAAATTTTATGGCCATCTTTCTTGAAAGCAAAAGTGAAGCTACTAATTTGAAGGCACAATATACTTTAACAATACTTCAACCAAATGGTGTCCCATCTAATATGTCAACGACTTCTGGCTTACAAACTTTCAGGAGTACTTCAGGTACCAGGACCTCAGCATGGGGACGCAAACAATTTGTCAAAATAATTGACTTTGAGGCCTCGAAATGTCTGAAAGATGATTCTTTTACTGTGAAATGTACGGTTACGGTTGTGAAAGATGTCATACTTGAAAAAATCAGTCCTTGTGGTATCACCGTTCCACCCTCTAACTTGAACCAAAATTTGCTTGAGCTACTGGAGAGTGGTATGGGGGCAGATATTACATTTGTCGTGAAAGGGGAGAGGTTTAGTGCACACCGTTGCGTGCTAGCTACCAGGTCGGCTGTGTTCAGAGCCGAATTATTAGGTGGCATGAAGGAAAACTGGACTGACACCATAACAGTTGATGACATTGAAGCACCAGCTTTCCAATCTCTTCTTTACTTCATTTATTCTGATTCACTGCCAGATTTTGTGGGGACTAGTAATGATGATGATGGTGGTGAAAAGCAAGATATGAGCTTGATGGCCCAACATTTACTTGTAGCTGCAGATAGGTATCATTTAAGTTTTTTAACCGTTTCTTTTTAATGTTTTGAACAAATTTTAATGTCATAAGCAATTCTGTAAAATATAGGTATCAATTGGAGAGACTGAGGTTGATGTGTGAGGATATACTCTACAAAAGTATCAGCGTGAGCAATGTCGCGGAGACACTGATTTTGGCAGTGCGACACAATGGAACTGAACTGAAAGAACACTGTCTCAGATTCATGAGCTCTCATGATGTTTTCAAAGCTGTAGCCCTTACAGAAGGATTTCATAATTTGGTGACGATTTGTCCATCCGTTTTGAAGGATATTTGAACTCTTCACTTGTAAAAGGGATCAATATTTCGTAGTTCTTGTTTTCTCAAAAATCAATTTTTAAGTTGATTCATTGCCAGTTTCTGGTATCTTGATGCCAGTTAGTAGTTATGACTTATGACCATGGTATATAACAATTGCAAAGATTTCCTTTTGAAACGGCTATTATAGCATCATTATAAACTTGCTTTTTCACTGTTTAATTATTTCTCATCGCTGCTAGAAGCACAATTGTGTACCTGATTAATTTTCATGAGCTCTAACTGTTGATTGATCAGTGTACAGGAAATCTCAAAGACACTGCCTATAGGCCTCCCTCCCTCCCTCTTAACCTTCTTCTTTTTGGAATTTAATTAGCTACAAGCAATATCAACACAAAATCAATATGGACGCATATAGTTCATATCGTCACAAAGCGATATTGTACTGAGCAAGCTAGATGGTGGTTGAGGTCCAACCATCAATACAATGTTTAAATATAAAGTCAAATTAATTTCTACACGTGATGTAGAGTGTCAAAATTTCATAGTCATTAAGAAAGGTGTTTTAAGTCGTAAATATGAACATTTGATTTCATTGATGGAGTTAAACTAGAATGAAAACATTTACATTTGACTTCGAAATACTAACAGTCTAAACTGCACTTATTTGTATATATAACATAAAATAAGAAATGAAGGTAATTTTCTTCTTATTTTTTTAAACACACATATATAACATAAGGGAAACGCTATGGTGATACGGACGGAACTCCCGTCGTAGATACACGCACAACCATTTTTTTTCCTTTCTTGCTTTATTATGCAACAAAATCTGATAATTATGTAAAGAAATCTGATAATTATGCATGCAAATTAGACTCGCCGAATCAAACTTATTTTCAATAACCATGTCGCAGTTCAATATCTGGTTCAACGAATTTTAACCGGTTCATGACCCCTTCGTCCGGTTTACTGTACCATCTCACTATTTTTCTCTTTATTTCACTGTCAAATTTTTTTATGCACTGTATAGCTAATTACGCATGTAAACTTATTTATTATGCATACGGATTCAACTAGTATATAGCGTATTGGTTTTACACTGCATGTTAACTTACAAATACTATATGTAAATAAAATCATTTATTATGCACTCAAATTTATTTAGTATGCAATGTCTTGGTTGTAAAATGCATGTTATTAAATATTTTTTTATACATGCAAAAATGCTAATTAGTATGTAAATTGTTTCATGTTTTTAAGCTCAACAAATTAGTTTTACATGCATAAAAAATAATATATAGTGCATAATAAACATATTTAATTACATGTGCTGAACAAATTTAACTGGTCAAATCGTCCGTATCAACGAAGTTAGCACCATGCATCAATGATATCTTTGTATCAGCTCCCAATATAAATATATACTAAATTTTTAACTAGTTATAGTTTTGATATTTTAGATCATTAAGAAATAATACTTTAAGATTTGCTTTTATTGGAATTATGATTCACCAATGTGTATAAATATGGTCGCATCTCCTTTAATAAGATAAGATAAATATGGTTATTCCTATTTTCGTTTGCATTAAACAAAGATAGCACAATGATGATCAAGAGGTTGCCATGACGTATTTTAAGGTAAGGTAACGAGATCGGATATTGTCCAAAGCCATTTGGACGGTTCAAAGGATATTCATGAATAAAAATAAGAAAGCTGACCAAAATAGCAAGGGTTTAGGGTTAAAAAGTAAACAAGGGTTTAGGGTTTAAAGCAGTTCTCTCATCTCCCGCCATTCCCAAGCTTTGTGTACCTCCTCTCTCCAGCCTTCCTCAATCTCCTCTCCATGTCCATCTCCGTCCACTCCCCCTTCTTGAAAGCAGTTCTCTCTCTATTCAGGTCATTACTTTCTCCTGAACTCTTTCCTGCTGGTATTGATTTATCTTTTGATTATTTTCACATATAACTCCATTTGATTTCAATTCATTAGTTTGCTGCTTGGGATTTAAGTTAGTTTGGATTGAGATTGTATTATATTCCAATCTGTTGAGTACGTAACAATTTGTGTTAAATGTAGTGAATGCCGACTTTCAATGAAATTTTATTACTTCCCTATGAATTATAAGGTCCCTAAATTATATTATTTCATTGTGTACAAGTTTTTTCCTATCAGTGGTCTTAGTTGTTCAACTATTTTTATCTCTATTAGCCTCTCCCAATTATTGGTTGATACCTTTGTTTTTTTCTTTTTTCTTTTTTCCCTGTGTGTTCTTGTTGGTTCAGCAAAAAATAGAACTTATTGACCCTAGAACTCAATTGAAAACCCAATTTCCTTAATTCACTTACATTTAATGTTAGCTCAATCAGGTTCGAATGCATGTAATAATTGATATGACTTAATTTTTATTGTGTACTGAGATATGAATCCAAGATTGCGTCAAACTCAATATCTCATAGAATCCAGCTTGAGTGTTTTCTCTGCTCTAATTGATTTAGTGTCCAGTTCAAAACCCTTAAAACTCATCAGTTTTGCAATCACACACATAGTATTATGAACGGTATCATCAGGTTATAATTAATTAATTAGGTCATGAATAGTACAACAAATTGAGCTCCATCTGGGCATAGTGCATACTCTTCAATTGCATTGACTAGTTCACACTCGCTGCCTCAGTTACTTGTGACCCTTTGGACACTACAAGTTCTATGGTGAACCAAAATCATTTATTATAAATAGGTGAGAATGATTTATGTATTGGTATTATCAATATATCCTCTAGTCTAATTTTAGCCACTTTCAGTCGTCAAAGGTACTCTATCATGGCCTCATCGACCCAAATCGACACAGCCTCTGCAATTCGAAGAGAGACTGTAAGGGGATCACACCTGTTTAAGATTTTCGGATATTCATTGTTGAAAGGAATCGGCATAGGAAAATGCATCAAATCCGAGGTTTTTACTGTTGGCGGATATGATTGGGTAATCCGATACTATCCCGATGGCGACCGTGACGAATGCAAAAATTTTATGGCCATCTATCTTGAAAGCAAAAGTGATGCTACTAATTTGAAGGCCCAATATACTTTTACAATACTTCAACCAAATGGTGACCCCTCTGATATGCCAACGACCTCTGATTTGTCAACTTTCAGGAGTACCTCGGGTACTAGGACCTCAACATGGGGATTTAAACAATTTGCCAAAATAACTGACTTTGAGGCCTCAAAATGTCTGAAAGATGATTCTTTCACTCTGAAATGTACGGTTACCGTTGTGAAAGATGTCATACTTGAAAAAATCAGTCCTTGTGGTATCACCGTTCCACCCTCTATCTTAAACCAAAATTTGCTTGAGCTACTAGAGAGTGGTATGGGGGCAGATATTACATTTGTCGTGAAAGGGGAGAGGTTTAGTGCTCACCGTTGCGTGCTTGCTGCCAGGTCGGCTGTGTTCAGAGCTGAATTATTAGGTGGCATGAAGAAAAACTGGACTGACACCATAACAGTTGATGACATTGAAGCACCAGCTTTCCAATATCTTCTATACTTCATTTATTCTGATTCACTGCCAGATTTTTTGGGGACTTGTAATGATGATGATGGTGGTGAAAAGCAAGATATGAGCTTGATGGCCCAACATTTACTTGTAGCTGCAGATAGGTATCATTTAAGTTTTTTAACCATTTCTTTTTAATGTTTTGAACAAATTTTAATGTCATAAGCAATTCTTTAAAATATAGGTATCAATTGGAGCGATTGAGGTTGACGTGTGAGGATTTACTCTACAAAAATATCAGCGCGAGCAATGTCGCAGAGACACTGATTTTGGCAGAGCGACACAATGGCACTGAACTGAAAGAACAATGTCTCAGATTCATGAACTCTCATGATGTTTTCAAAGCTGTAACCCTTACTGAAGGATTTCATAATTTGGTGAAGATTTGTCCATCCGTTTTGAAGGATATTTGAATTCTTCACTTGTAAAAGGGATCAATCCGTAGTTCTAGTTTTCTCTAAAACCAATTTTTAAGTTGATTCATTGCCAGTTTCTGGTATGTTGAGGCCAGTTAGTAGTTATGACCATGAGTATATAACAATTCCAAAGAGTTCCTTTGGAAATGGCTATTATAGCATTATAAGCTTGCTTTTTCACTGTTATGAAGTAATTGTCCAAAATCATTTGAATGGTGTCCGTCTAAAATTATGACTAAACTATTCAATTCAATTTATATGTTTATCAACGGTAATAGTGTGTGACTCCATCACTCTAAACATAACCAGCATAGTATGCATCTGTATGTAATTATTCGTTTTTGGACTGTAGACGAATAAAAAGACGAATAGAACAGTAATTCGTGAATTGTTCGTGAATTTGATGAACTTTAACGAATAAAACGCGTACTATTCAGATGATTCGGATCTTCATATTTAAATTATGAGTTCGTTGTCCTTGCTTCACGTGGGTGGCAGAGGGTAAAAAGCAAACTGTGTATTGCGAAAAGAGAGCAGCATTTAAATGATGTGTTATTCAAATGCTTGATTTTCTGTGGTACAAATCTACAAAACTAGTAATTTGTAAAAGAGGAGGGATCCATTGACAATGCTTATAATGACAATTTTGACAATTGAGATTTTAAAAAAATTATAATAATTCATAAAAAATCTTAAAAATGAAAAAACTTTTATGGATGCATTCTTTAACTTATAGATTAGTAGTGTTTTAAATTTCAATCAATTTGAACATCGTTTGATGGTTTATCAAAATTTTGTACATTTTTTAACGGTTGAAATTTAACGAGCTTTAAAGAGTTATCAAACGTCACTTAAATTGAATATAATTTGAAACATAATCAATCTATAAGTTAAATAATATCTCTATAAACTTTTTTCTATTTTTTAGAATTTTTAACTATTTTTACAAATTTTTCAAAATCCCCATTGTCAAGATTGTCAAGATAAGCATTGTCAATGGATCCCTCCTCTTTGTAAAAATTATATTATTTCACTATAATATTATTATTTTAATAAATGAATTATTTCCGAATTATACCGAAATTATTCTCTAATCACGATTTTTTAACCTCGCCGAACGAATCCCTAATAATTCAGGATTTGTTCAGCCTTGGGGTAAACAACCCTAGAACTTCTATCCTAGCCAACTTAGCTACTACTCGATCGTTTCCCTGATACACACTATACTTTTCGGTGTTTTATAGTCCAAAATTCTTTAATTTGGGTCCAATCTACATTATACCAATTTAATGGTCGACAAACGCTGTCAATTAGTAACGCTGTCTCGATTGATAGCATTCAGATCTGGTATACCCTGATCAATTATCTTCTCCTATATATCTGACACTTCGGTCCTTGCTTCCTTTTCTTCTTCTCCTCCTCATTCCCTCCATATATATATCTCTGTCGGAATATCATGGCGGATGCATTTTTGTAGCTCAAGATATATGCTGGTGGCGTCCTCAGATTTCGGTTTAAAACCTTTAATTGATGACATCCATCTTATAAATTTTGGATGCTTGTGTTCATTCTGGATTTCAAATTAAGTACTTAATTAGTCGACTCAACCACAATTACAATTTCACATTTTCTAAGGCTAAAAAGAAAGAAAATGGTTTTGTAACATTCAGTATATATGCCTAATAAATAAATAAATTTTCCAAAAGGTGCAAGAAATATCGCAATCTCATTGTACTGATAAGTTATTCATATTTCTCTATTTCTATTATGTTGCCCCCTATTATGCTTTGTAAACAGTAAATACTTTTCGGCTCTTTGCCGTCTCCAAGAGAATCATCATAATTTTGGTTTATTAATAATTTTTTTGTTCTAATTTGTGCGTGATTAAAATTTGGGTCAAACACAGGAACAATATATAATTTTTAGGAAAAGTAACTGGTATAGTTTAACAGAGAAAATGCTTTCTCATTTTATTTTGTGGTGAATGGAAATTTAAGTTAAACAGCTAGCATTGCACTCTGTATTAATTCAAGTTTTAGGAAAAAACCACATAGAATAGTGCAATGTGTACAGTTAATTATTAAAAAACAAGTAGCATTGCAGGAACAAGAGAAAATTAGAAATAAATACTAACTAATATATATGTAGTACTACAACTAGTCATTTTCGGAGAGAGCATGCTATATATGCATTTGCGATTTAGAAATGCAAGTAAAAAAATTAACTAGTCTTGGTTCCTTAGGAGTGAGAATATAAAACCGAAAATAAAATTATACATGCTTATGACAAAGAAAAAACAATATTCTCATGAATGATAACTGTTTCAAACTTTCAATATAAGAGCTTTGATATCCTCGAGAACCGAAGGACAAATTTTCATCAAATTTTGAAATTCAGGAGTCAGTGCCACTTCTTTGAAAACCTGAGCAGAGCTTATAAATTTGAGGCAACGTGCTTTCAGTTTGCTGCAATTGTGTCGTTCCGCCATCATTAGTGTCGATGCAGCATTGCTGACATTAAGATTCTTATGCAATACATCTTCACACATTAACTTCAACCTCTCTAGTTGATACCTTAATTTAGCAGAATTTATTTAAGTAAAATTGGTAAGGAAAAAAAAAATATAGAAGAAAATATAAAGGAATGTAAAGTCATAAACATACCTATCTGCAGCTACAAGCAAATGCTGAGCCATGAAACTCAAATCTTCCTTCCCCTCAAAGTTGGGCAGCGAATCAGAATAAATGAAGTGAAGCATGGACTTGAATACCGGTGCTTCTATATCGTTGATTGCTATGTTGTCGGTCTCCTTTTCCTTCATGCCACCAAAAAGCATGGCATTGAAGACAACTGATCTGGTTGCAAGTACACCGCGGTGAGCCCTAAAGCTCTCCTTGTTCACGACAAATGTAATATCTGCCCCCTTTCCACTCTCTAATAAATCCGCCAAATTTTGACTCAAGTTTGATAGTGGAACGACAATACCGCAAGGACGGACTTTTTTGAGTTTGGTACCTTTGACAACAGTAACAGTACACTTCAATGTAAAAGCATCATCTCTAAGACACTCTGAAGTAGGGGTGAAAACGGATCGGATACCGATGGATAGTAGTCAAAATTGTATCAGTATCCGCTTTAGTTTTTCGGATACGAATACGGATACGGATAGTTCCGGATACGAATACGGATTGGATATCAAACGAATACGAATGCGGATCGGATATTTAACGAATACGAATGCAAATACGAATATACTTCGGATATTAGACTTATTATTAAAAAAACATATTGTATATAATTTTTTTCATGATAAATCACTAACTATAATAGTTAGATTACTATAAAAATTAATCACTGATCATAAAGATGTTATTAGTTCATCGTTGATCATTATTATCAAACATATTCACATATTAGTTGAAGAAAAATCCATAATTATTATTATAATATTAATTAAAAGTATCAAAAATTAGAAAAAAAATAAAGTGTAATGCGTAATTAGGTATAAACTTCATTAAATTTGAAATCTACATCAAAAATCCAATTGAAAGACATATAATAAGCCTTTAAAACGGATATCCGAATTACCAAAATATCCGGATTCGGATAATTATCCGTATCCGTATCCGCATAAATTTTATCCGATCCGTATCCGCATTTAGAAATTGCCCTTCATTTAGAAAAGTTGAAACATACTACCCTTCTATCAAAATTTTTCAACAAAATACTCTTATGGGACCCATTTGCTTGTTTAATACTCTTCATGCATCTTCTCTTCTCCATTTCATCTCACATATTTCTAATTTCATTTTCATATTAGAAAGTTTCATTTAAAATTTTCATATTAGAAAGTTTCATTTCATTTAGAAAGTTTCATTTAAGATTTTCATAATAAAAATCATTAATTGAAAAATTTTGTGATTTTAAATTTCGAATATCTTCACGTTGGATTTATTTTAACATTTAAGGTAAAAAATTTCGTTGCATCCAGTTATTAGTATGATCAGATATTATACATTTAATCAAGTAATATTAATTAAAATCATCAAACTACTAAAACTATTTTCAAATTTTAAAAAAATAAATTATCAATAAATAGGATAAAATTTATAATACATGTATAGAATGTTTGCAATATTCAACATTTTTTTATGCTATTCCATGAAATCAGTAATAAAAAAGTAAAAAAAAATGATATTTAGATTTAAATATTCAACTAAAAAAATTTTAATTATTTATTAGAAATCAATAATACAAAAAGTAAAAAAAATTATAATGTTAAATTTATAATTATTTTTTAGAAATTTCAAATATTTCAATTTAGCATCTCAAACTAAAAACTTAAACAATTGTATGACATTTAGAAACTTACATACAAAATGGTCTATACAAATATATACTTTATGCATTTATTTTAAAAATATAAATCTTTCCTTTTAATATACAAAATTATAATATGTATATTTTTAGTGAAATTAAAAATTAAAGCTTTTAAAATATGAAAATGGAATAGGAAGTAAGTGATGGAATGGAGAGGAGGAGGAGAATGAAAGGCAATGAACAAGCAAATGGGTCCCACAAATATATACTTTTGAAATGCCGTTTGATTTCACGAGACGAGACGCCGCGTCCGGAGAGGGAAGGTTGTCGCCGACACGACCGTGGCAAATACCAATCAGCTGGTCTGTCTCAGCAAAGGCATGAATTGCAAATGTAGAGATGAAAAAGAGAAAAAGAGTAACATTAACATTTGACATGTTTGATTTCTTCTTTCTTTTGCTGGCAATTGTATTTGGTGGTTGGACTTTGGACAGGTTCTCATGTCCAGTTAAGATATATTTATATGAAGGAACAGATTTTTTGACCGTTGATAAAGCCAAAGAATTCTGCTTTTCATTTCATGTCTCGTACTTTGCATCTCTTCTGATTTTTTTTGAATTAATTAGTGAGCAAAGAAGAGGTATTCAAACAATGGATGGTTTTTGATCCTGTAATAATGGTTTTGAATGGCTATTTGTACATTTTTTTACTTTAGTTTAAATAGTACTTTATTCAATAATTGGAGTGAAGTCTGTATCTCAGAGATTGGCACCTGACCTGGGTGCTCACACAATTTATATAGGCAATTCATTCATTGCGAGGTTCTGCCTTGTCATTTGTTTGCGACAGGTACAGATACTCAATGTATGTTACAGAAGATCACGCAAACCTTTTCGAAAGAAATCAAGATCCGAAATTGAACAGTTCGTTCTTGTGTGGCACTTTTATCTGTGATACTCTGTGCTGTGCACCGAAGCTCCAAGTCCCAATTCCCAACAAATAATTAATTAAACGCAGTAATACGGTAGTGTGTATCAATTACATTATGTTCAGAGGTGATTTGGTTTAATAATGATAAAGAAATATTTTTAAATAATTGAAAGAAAAATTTTTGTCACTCGACTAATCGATGGAGTTTTGAAATTTTCATAATTTTGTGTTCATTTTTATATTTCAAACGGATTCAATACTCACCTATTTGTTCATACTGTTGTGACACATCAATTTCAAAATAGTACGAATTCATTGTCACATCAAATTCATGCTATTATGGCAATTTAGTAAAGTTACAATTCCTAATATTTTATTTTATATGATGGATCCTGCCAAATTGAATCATTCGCTCGTACTTTTTTCTTGTGTTTGACAAATTCAATGCATGTCGATCAAAAAATGCTTACGGCTTACCTGTTACCTCTCATATTTGCTCATACTGTGTGATGTAGTTCACACCTTGTCATTGATAAATCCATATGCTTCAGACTTGGTATTCATGAGTAGAGTTTCTCAAAAATTATTTATTATTAATATTAAATCTATATAATAATTTAGGGTGTTGATCCCATGATCATGCCCGAACAATTTTGTCGAGAAATTAAATATTTGATAATATTCATTTATAGTCGCTAGATCGAAAAAAAATTTATATAATATGATCATTGATGTAAAATTCTATAATTTAATTACATTAAAAAATTGTGAGTGTCAATTTGCAATTAAGAGACAATCTATAGTAAAATACCAAGTCCAGGCCAGAATCAATCAAAAGACATTCCCTTTATCAAGCCACACGCTTTATTTATGAAGAAACCAAATCCGTTACACAACAAAACGCTTAATCCCAACAAAACAAAACATGTTCCATTTGTGGTAATTCTCAAAACAATATTTAATGGAAAATGATATGGGTATATCACTGCCGATGCCATCAGAGATACCATATAGTTTGAATAATATCAACTAATTATTTAACATAATATACTGACTATTCAACTTAACATGATAAATATTCAACATAATATCAACTTATAATTAGCATGTTGAATATTTAGCATCAACTTAACATATTATTTATAAGTTAATATTAAGTAGAGTATTTAGCATGTTAAAGTTGAATATTTAGCATATTAAATTGAATATATAGCACGTTAAGTTAAATATTTAGCACGTTAAATTGAATAAGTATTTATATAATTATTTAACTTATAAGTAAATTTTAGGTTGAATAATTAGTTCGTTTGACCAAGTCAAACTATATGGTATCTCAATGATATCCTCAATGAGTCTCCATATCTAGACTCATATTTAATAACTCCAATCCACATTTTATATTTTTATTTTGAGAAGTAACTCCAATCCACGTTGGAATCAGATATTGTCCAAAGCCATTTCGACAGTCCAAAGGATTATGAGATCCGTACGATCTAATTGTTAGCAATTGATCAACCGTGATTTAATCATGTAGGTACTAAAAATAGCATGCTGATTACATTTAGAATGATGGGGTCGCATGATCACCTTTAATAAACATATAAATTGAATCGAACGATTTAGTCATGACTTTGGACGGAGACCGTGCGAATGACTTTGCACAGAATTCTAATACATCCACATTGCTTACTAGTTGCTTCATTCCATACTCCACATTCCCACATATATATATCATCATCATCATCATACTATGCGCACCTCTCTCTCATTCCCAACTCCCAAACACACACAATACAACACCAGCATATAATGTCTCTGCCAACATTTCTCCTTCAGGTCCTCCTATTCTCCATAATCGCAATCTCAGCTCCCAAAATCGCCCATGCCTGGGGCAAGGAGGGCCATTTCATGGTCTGCAAGATCGCCGAGGTATAAAAATTCATCATTATGAATAAACCAAGAACGTAACTTTATGAATTATGACTAAAATTTGTTGATCAAATGGCTTAATTAATGGCAGGGGTACCTGACTGAGAGGACTAAGACGGCCGTGCTCGACCTGCTGCCGGAGGTGGCCAACGGCGACCTGGCATCGGTCTGCTCCTGGCCCGACGAGGTCAGGTTCCGGTACCGCTGGTCCAGCCCCCTGCATTACATCAACACCCCCGGAGTTTGCAATTATCAGTACTCCAGTAAGTTGGGTTTTTTTTTTTTTTTTTTTTTACCAAACCACCCCTGAAAATTTTGAATTAGAAAATGTGTCCTTTTGTAGTTTAGTTTACTGCTTTTCCAATCGGATGGTCGGGATCGGTTGCTACACCGATCTCAAAGTACTTCGGTTTTTACTGCACGGATCTTAAAGTACTTCGGTGTTTCTCAACCATCGGATCAAAAAAAGCAGGGTCTGTTTTTCAAAAAAGAAAAGTAGCGGATTCCGATCCAATACTTTGGACACCTCAAAATTACTTGAACACCCCCAAATGACAATTTTATCCTTGCACAATTATCAAAATTTGAAATTATTAAATTTTTGTAATTGGAATATTTTGTAGAGATAATATTTGTAACTCCAATTTCGGAAAATATTGCAAAAATGACAAAAATGGTTAGGTCAGGTGGTATTTTATTGCAATACATCAGAAAATGACAAAATATCATAAATATAAAGGGATATTCTTCTTCTCATTAGTTTGGTTTGACTTGCAAGTAATTAAGTAAGTTATCTAAACTTGGAAGGCAATACTACCACCTGTCACGTTCTGTACTGACTGATGTCAGAACATGGGCCCACATGTCAGTGTGAGAGGGGGGATAATACCCACAATGGTTGATGTATAAAAAATTATGGTTGTTGGAGATGCCGGATGACATTGATGGACTGATTGTTAAGTATTAATTGACTAGAAGATGGTGCTTATTGGTAGTTATTAGCTAGCTCAGGATTAGTTGACCGATGTAAATTAGCGTAATTAAGTATGACGCAGAGAGATAGTGAAATTTTTTAATTTTTTACTTTTTTGCCTGTGGTTTTGTCTGATCTTATTTTATGCTTGCGTTGTCTAACAAGTAATTAACAAGCCATCCTTTCTACCCACAATAAAATTGTTTGGATACAACTTACAAGAACATGACAGAGACTTTGGAACCGTTTTTTTAATTTCATTTGCATCTCCGAAAGCATTCGTTGTTGTATAATTACCTACTTGTCTAAAGTTGCAATAAAATTGTTTGGATACAACTTACATGAACATGACAAAGACTGGAACATTTTTTAATTTCATTTGCATCTCCAAAAGGATTCGTTGTTGTATAATTACCTACTTGTCTAAAGTTGGATCTGCAGAACTAGGCTTTACCAAATTTGTTTAAATAAATGAAAAAAAATTAAGGTCTGACCCAAATAGAAACAAGTTTGGTCAATTATGGATGGACTGCAATTTCAATATTATTCTCAGAACGTTTTATTTTTTTAACATTAAGGGGATTGTCACAATGAGAAAGGGCAGCAAGGAATGTGCGTGGCGGGAGCAATCAACAATTACACTAATCAGTTGTACAGCTACGGATCAAAAACTGCTTGTAAGACCACTGTTCTGACAATTTATCACACCAATTTGTGGTCTGATTAATGTGCTTAATTTTAATTTAAAGAATTTGTTGATGAGCAGATAATTTGACAGAGAGCTTGATGTTCCTCTCTCACTTTGTCGGGGATATACACCAGCCTTTGCATTGTGGGTTTGAAGCAGATGAAGGTGGTAACACCATAGTTGTGCATTGGTACAGAAGAAAGACCAACCTCCATCATGTTAGTTCCTTAACTACTGATATTAATTCAAAATAATCTCCTGCTGATTATTATTTAATTTATTTTTTTTATGAATACCAGTACATGCTCCTGATATTATTTATTACTTAAGGTATGGGATGTGAGCATAATTGAAACAGCAATGAAGGACTTCTATGATAATGATCTCCGCACCATGATCGATGCAATCAACAGGAACCTTACTGTGAGTAGCTTCAAATGTTTTTCTCTTTAGTTATTCCCAGTCACATGCTATAATACCTTATTTCTGATTGCGCTTCTGTTTTCTGGTTAGGATGATTGGTCTGCTGATGTAAATAAATGGGAAGACTGCCAAAATAAGAAAGCAACTTGTGCTAATGAGTAAGATTTACAATATTATTTTATTGCACGCCAGAAAAATAAGGAAAAAGAATAAAAAAAATCTTTGCTTATTTTTCCATACGTCGATTTGATTATTACTTTTAATTTTTCAGCTATGCATCAGAGAGCATTAAATTAGCCTGCTCTTATGCATACAAGGACGTCGAACAAGATTCAACTCTAACAGGTATGTCTCCTCATGCTATGGTCATCTATTTCTTGTTCATATTATGAACTTACCAGCATCAACCATATTGTTCTGAGTCAGTTCTGATAGCAGACCTGTACCAGTTGGATTACTGTCAGCAGATATCATATTATGACGCAGAAAGAGGATAAAATAACCTGCATAAGTATTAAATGGAAAAAGGAATAGTACTGAAATTCTGTGGTAACACTTCAACCAGAATACAACCAAATGAAACAGGAAAAAGGAGTACCCTTGTCAAACTAAGTTCATTAATAATGCAAAATGCAGATGATTATTTCTATTCTCGATATCCCATTGTGGAGAAGCAGATAGCTAAAGGTGGTGTGAGATTAGCACAAATTCTCAATCAAATATTTGATGCCGGTACATCCCACAAAATGAATTCTTTACTTTGGCAGCAGGAATGATGAATCACATTGAGATAGAGAATACAAGTTTAGGAAAATTTCCACAAGAGAAACTCATTTAGTGTCATTACTGGAATACTTAACTACAGCTGTGTAATATTTGAAGAAGCAGATGTTTGTTTCTTTTCTGTATACACATTGTAAATTTGAATTATTCTTAGTTCAGTTCTGATGTTCAACTAAAACTTGTCTTCACTTGTAATGGTTCCTTTATGCACCACTCGGATTAATAACGTCAATATGGCAAAAATACCCTTGCTGCACTTCTCTGAAAATTTTTATTTTATAATACGCCCTTCTGGGACTTACCTGTCAATGTGATCACAATGTAAGCACACCTCTTTGTATCCTGACAATGATTTGTTTTAGTTTTCTTTTTTTTACTGTTCCCTTGATATAGCAGAAAAATCAAATGTAGGTCCTGGTCCATCAAGTCTTGGTACAAGTACACAAGATTTGGAGGCAATGATAAAGGCAGATAATTTTATTGGTCTTCTCTTTATTTCCTTCTGCATTTTGTTCTTATAGTGAGATTTTAGTAGTGATTGTGCTTTTATTTTTTTATATTAGTGTTACTGTATTAATTTTGACTTTGAGACACTTCTAGGAAGCTCAACATTATGTAGACCTATTGAGTGTTCAAGTAACACAAATTGACACAGTGATTCTCATTTATTTCAATTTCTTTTCCACATCCTATTTTCACTTTATATGAAAGATTATAAACAGTTCCTCTATTGAACTCTATATTGAAAGAAGAAATTAAGAGTCAAGGTGCCCCCAATTTACTGTATGAAACATAGTTTCAAGTACCCCAAATTACCATTTTTTTTTAACGAAGAAAATGATCGTATTGCTTCAAGTTTTCAAGTCAGCCTCATGGTTTCAGCACCTTTACTGGTAACAGAACTGAAATTGGGTGAAGATGTCGGTATCGAGTATTCTAGTGAGATTTGCGTCGAGTTCACGTGATTGTTACTCTTCTCTTCTTCATCTCAACATTTGTGATTCATGCCTTTGCTGAGACAGACCAGCTGATTGGTATCTGCCACGGTCGTGTCGGCGACAACCTTCCCTCTCTGGATGCGGCGTCTCGTCTCATAAAATCAAATGCCATTTCAAAAGTAAGACTCTTTCTTCCCGACCCAACCGTACTGCCTGCTTTCAATTCTACTGGCATTGAGCTCTCAATCGGTGTACCGAATGAGAATATAACTTACCTTGCCTCCTCCGATGCTAACATTGCTGTAAATTGGCTCAAATCCAGCATTTTCTCCTTTGTTTCCCCTGCTCATGTCCGGTACTTGGTCGTCGGAAATGAGGTCCTTTACAAAGATACATTTTGTTCACAATATCTCGTACCGGCAATTAACAATCTTTACAAGGCATTGCAAGTTATGGGTCTTGATAGAAGTATCAAATTATCATCTGCTCATGCTTCTTCTGTGCTCTCTTCGTCTTATCCTCCCTCAGCTGGGGCATTTGACCCACAGTTTCTCCCGGTACTTCGACCAATGCTCCAGTTCTTGAACCAAACTGGAGCACCTTACCTATCCTTTCTTTAGCTACATAAATGACCCCACAAATGTTCCCTTGAGTTACGCACTGTTTGGTCCCGATGCTGTCCCGATAAAAGATTGTAATTTGTTGTATACAAACCTGTTCAATGCCACGATTGATGCCATTGTGGCCGCTATCGAAAGAGAAGGCTTTAAGGGGATACTGGTTGCTGTTACTGAGACAAACTGGCCGACAACGGGACATATCGCTGCAACAAAAGAAAATGCAGCAATTTACAATGGGAAAATTGTGGAGAGAGTGAGAAGTGGAATCGGTACGCCAAGACAACCAGATGTACCAGTGGAGGTTTACTTGTTTGATATGTATGATGAGAATCAGAAGAGTGGTGGGGAGTTTGAAAAGCACTTTGGGATCTTTAATTTGGATGGCAGCAAGCTTTACACTATAGATTTCAGCTAAAATATCTTTTAGTCTTCCTTTTCTTTTCTTTTTTTTTTTCTTTTCAGTTAGTTTATTTATTTATTTTACCATGTAATATTGATTTTCATGATTCAATGTGTGTCGATAGCCAGAGATTGATCGATTGCTTAGCGCTAGTTATGTCTTACTTCAAAATTTAGTGAACCACATTAGTGTATACAAAAATTTAATTGTGTACCCAAAAAAGAAGGGAGCTAATCATTGTTTCAATTATAAGTTGATTATGAGGGAGCTAATCAGCCCAAAGGAGATGGCATCATTTTTTTTTTTTAATTTGCGTCCATGTTTTTTTTTTTTTTTAGTCATTTGCTCCGCATTATCATGAACTCAGTTTAACCTGGTTTAACCATTGAATCAAAATAATTGTTGCTTAGGATATCTTGATACATAGGTTGAACCTCAACCACCATCTAGCTTAGCTTGGTCAGTACAATATCGCTTTTATGATGATATGAATTAGCTGCGTGCATATTGATCACAGAAAGATATTCTAAGCTTTTTGTGCTGAATATTGCTTGTAACTAATAAAATCCCAAAACGAAGAAGGTATAGAAAATTAATCTGTTAGCAGCTTAGGTACACAATTGTGCTTCTAGCAGTGATGAGAAACAATTAGACAGTGATAAATCAAGCTTATAATGCTATAATAGCCATTTCCATAGGAAACATTTGCAATTGTTATATTCTCATGGTGCATGGTGATAACTACTAACTGGTCAAGATTCTAGAGACTGGCACTAATATAAACCCAACTTAAAAATTGATATTTAGGTAAACAAGAACTACGGATTGATCTGATCTCCTTTACAAATGAAGAACTCAAATATCCTTCAAAACAGATGGACAAATCTTCACCAATTTATGAAATCCTTCAGTAAGGGCTACAGCTTTGAAAACATCATGAGAGCTCATGAATCTGAGACATTGTTCTTTCAGTTCAGTGCAATTGTGTCGCTCTGCCAAAATCAGTGTCTCTGCGACATTGCTCACGCTCATATTTTTGTAGAGTAAATCCTCACACATCAATTTCAATCTCTCCAATTGATACCTATATTTTACAGAATTTGCTTATGATATTAAAATTAGTTCAAAACATTAAAAAGAAATGGTTAAGAAACTTAAATCATACCTATCTGCAGCTACAAGTAAATGTTGGGCCATCAAGCTCATATCTTGCTTTTCACCACCACCATCATCATCACTAGTCCCCACAAAATCTGGTAGTGAATCAGAATAAATGAAGTGAAGAACAGATTGGAATGCTGGTGCTTCAATATCATCTAATGTTATGGTGTCAGTCCAGTTTTCCTTCATGCCCCCTAATAATTCGGCTTTGAATACAGCCGACCTGGCAGCAAGCACGCAACGGTGAGCACTGAACCTCTCCCCTTTCACGACAAATGTAATATCTGCCGCCATACCACTCTCTAGTAGGTCAACCAAATTTTGGTTCAAGTTAGAGGGTGGAACAGTGACACCACAAGGACTGATTTTTTCAAGTATGACATCTTTCACAACGGTAACAGTACATTTCAGAGTGAAAGAATCATCTTTCAGACATTTTGAGGCCTCAAAGTCAGTTATTTTGGCAAATTGGTTTCGTCCCCATGCTGTGAACATAGTACCCGAGGTACTCCTGAAAGTTTTCAAATCAGACGTCCATGTCATATTAGAGGGAACACCATTTGGTTGAAGTATTGTAAAAGTATATCGTGCCTTCAAATTAGTAGCATCACTTTTGCTTTCAAGAAAGACGGCCATATAACTTTTGCATTCATCATTGTCGCCATCGAGATAGCATCGGATAACCCAGTCATGTCCGCCAACAGTAAAAACATCGGATTCGATGTATTTTCCTATGCCAATTCCTTTAATCAATGAATATCCGTAAACCTTAAACATGTGTGATCCGGTTACACTCTCTGCTCGAATTGCAGAGGCTGTGTGGATTTGGGCGGATGAGGCCATGATAGAGTACCTTCGACTGAAAGTGTTTAAAATTAGACTAGAGGATATAATGATAATACTAATACATTTAAATTATCCTTACCTAATTATAAATGATTTTGGTTCACCATAGAACTAATCAATGCAGTTGAGAGTATGTGCCCAAATGGAGAGGAGCAATCAGTTACTAAAAATGGACAGCTAGGAGTACGATGTTTACGATGTTTATGCTTTAAAGCTTTGTTTTCCTATTTATGGTGTTGTTCAGGTCTCTTCAAGTTGAGTAGGCCAAGCATAGTTTTTTGAGCAAAATCAAAAAATATTTTGAGCAAAAAGTAGGCCAAGCATAGTTAAATAACTAAAAAGATTACGGAAGCTGATAAAAAAGATACCAAAATCGATACAATTTGTATTACTATTCATGTTCGATGAACTGATATTCGCATCAAGTCATTCAATAAACAACTTATTTTGTATAATATATAAAGTATATACACTGCACAAAATGACTAGCACAGTATATAAAGCCATTAATGCGACTAGCAATTCATTTAATATGAATACTAACATAAATGATATCGATTTCAGTATCAATTTTTGGTATCTCTACAACATATTTTCCGATGATCAAAAGGTAATTAAAGCCCGTTCTGTGCGTGCCAGAAATAGTATCCCTTCCAAAATGTTTAAGAGTAATACCTAGTGTCCATATAAAAACCGTCCATAGCATTCACAAGTTACATTCTGGGATTTATTTGTTACATATCGCGATGTATCTGTTACATTTATTTGTACGTCTGTGGACGTATGGACTGTTTTTCAATGGACGCAAGATGTTTCTCAATGTTTATAATTGGTGAGCATTTTAGCTCCTATATAGCAAGTGTTTCATGGTGTTGGGCAAGAATAAATAGGTTCAAATTACGTTGCCCCCATTATATCACAAAGTGAAACTCAATTGGTTGTACTTGTAACCCCGTTTCTTTCCATCTCAGAGATCAGCCCGCGATTTCCCACCCAATTTTCGCTGGAAGCAACTACTCAAACAAGCGGCTCAAGTAGTACTCAACTCACCTTGATGAAGATTGAAGAACGCGCCTGTGCCTCCGGCCACCACCGACAAGCCAAGCCGCCGAACGCTCCGGTTTTAGCCTGCCCGTACGCCTCTCACGGGCTGGTTTGAGAGAAGCAAAGAAGAAGAGACGAATTCGCTTTCAAGGCCTCAACAAACAAACACTGGGTATATGATATTGATGCACTTTCCTTCCTTAAGCTGGGCCTGTTTCTGTAACTTCTTCTGAATTCAAAAGAGGAGAAAATTTTAAATATGCATTAGTTTTGATGGGAAACTCCCCACGAAGCGTACAACTATATTCCGGAAAGGTCGTGAGAAGATCTACAGAATAGTATATTTGAAAAAAAAAAAAAATTGAAAAAATTAAAGGCTGCAAGGTCAAGTTGTGCCCTTCAATGATTTGACTTTTCGGGCAAGACCAAGCAAATAAAATACAGTTTAAATGACGCGACATTAAGTGGCGCCCTTGTCAAGGTCATCCGTGAAAATATTAATACTCTAAGGCCATTGATGAAGAGTAGTTTGGTCTATTGGTCATTTCAGAAAATTGTCCGCGAATTGATCTGCACAAGATTTGACGCCGATCGAACGGTCTGGATCATGACGCAGCAAAACGCCCGTGAGTCGCGACTCAGCGTAGCAAAATTCTGATATCCTATATCCTGTAAATCAGTTACTATAATCTGGAATGTCAATTATGTATAGAAAGCTAGAACAGTTTACCAAAAATATAAAAACGGAAATATGTTTTTTTTTTTTAAAAATGAAAAACAAGAAAACAAAATTGTTACCAAACGCACCTTAAACTAATTGGAAAACGAAGGCGAAACTCTGAAAGAGCTTTTAGCTAAAAGTAAAAATACGTGCACATATATGATATATGTGGGCAGCTGTTTTTTTTTCTCTAATCTTCTTGATTTGTTGTTCTTCTCATACACATTGTAAATTTGAATTATTCTAAGTTTCATCACTCTGCTGTTCTACTTACATTTTCTTCACTTAAAAATTTAAAATAATTACTTTATGCACACTCAAATTAATTAACAATGCCCACTAAAAAATAAGAGGAGGGATCAAATAACCATGTTTTTTGTGACCGATCGGTGACCATGAAATTAAATCTTAAATAACTACATTTTAAATTCTTAAATAACAAAATTAATTGATAGAATATGTTGTATATATCATATTTTATACGTATACAAAAAATTATATCATTTTGATTTTATTTACATGTGCATCAAGCATTAACAAAAATCAACGGTTCAAGTTTTATGATTTTTTTCTCCTCTCTTGATGACTATCGGAACAATGTTAAAATTTTACCATTTTTTATGTATATGTTATTAAGGTAATATAAAATGCATCTAACGGTTTAGATTTTTCAAATTATGCAAAAATGATCTTGGTGCCCATAGTTATTGGATCCCTTCCTTAAAAAATAAATAAATAAATAAATAATGCCCCGCACTTCTCTCAGATTTTTCATTTTATAATACGCCCTTGTAAGACCTACCGGGTCAACAGCGTTTAATTATGAATTGTTGGTCCCGTCTAGAAAAAAATTGATGCCCAACTTATATGGTGCCTCTCTAGCTAGCCCCCTAATTTATTCGTACTTAATTATTTCCTATTTTTAGCTCCATAATTGAGGAATAAAAGTTATATTCTATTCTCCACTAAATGTGTCCAGCTGCGTTTAAGTGTGATCTTGATAATATATGTGAATCACTATAATAGTAAGAGGGATGCTAACTGTCCCCCACAAAAAATCCCCCTTAAATGTCCCCCGCGCGTATACTCTCGTCCACGTCAACTATGAACACCGAAGACCATTGGATATGAACACCCGCCAATAAGCAGTATGAACATCCGAGCGCGCTCCGATTTTCATCACGTGCTGAAATTGAATTAAGCACGTGCTTAATTTATTTTTGCACGTGGAAAATATGCCAACTCCTGTCCATGTCAACTATGAACACCAAAGACCTTTTGATATGTACACCCGCGAATAAGCAGTATGAACACCCGCGCGAGCTCTGATTTTCATCACGTGCTGAAATTGAATTAAGCACGTGCTTAATTTATTTTTGCACATGGAAAATATGCCAAAAAAAATTTTCTCCCAATTTGCATTGTTCATAGAGCTTTCAGAGGGTGTTCATACTGAATGTATCGTGGTGTTCATATCACTTGCCAACTAGTATTCATACCTGTTCCAGCAGAAACGGATGGGGGACGTTTAAGGGGGACAAATGATGGGGGACAACGAGATTATCTCTAATAGTAATAAGAAAAAACAAAATGTCAAAATAATAAAAAAAAAAATAATGATGCCGGTAGGTATAGACATATTCAAAATAATTACGAGAACATAAAATGAGTGAAGTAAGTCATTAGACCGGCCGGATCCATTGGATTATATTCAATTTGAGGGTTTTCAAATTGTGTGACATTATGGCCTCTATTGTCACGGTTCGAGTTCGTTTTAAGTACCATTTTGCATCCACAGAGGTTGTTCGGCAGCTAGGGATCAAGCTTCCTCAAGGGTCTTTAGCCCCTTAATCCACACAAATTTTACCGAATAAGGCCTCCTCAGACAGGATCTAGCAGCCTCTTTAGAGCAAAAGCTTAATCCTACCCTCCCCTTTCCTCAACGTGATCCTCTCCTTAAGGGCCTCCTCAGCGCATAGATAACCTCTTTTTTGACAGTTGTACCCTCAAAAAGGACTGCTCCTTAAAGGCAATTTGGTATTTTACTTTTATTTTAATATTTTATTAGTATGAAATGTAAGTTCTTGATACTACAATTGAGCCGAACAGATGCTCCTCTGTGAAAATTAAAATTTTGATCCTTCCCGTCTTGATCCAGGGCGCCGAACAAGCCCACAAGAACCTGTACATACATCCATCGGCATAGACATTTTATAACGGCCTATTTTTTTTTTAAAAAAAAAGAAAAAATCTTATTTTTAAAAGTAAAAAAGAAAAAAACTTATTTTTAAATATGGGTCCTGGAAACCCAACCCACGGGCCCAGGCCGGCTCCTGGGGACCCGGCCTAGTGTCTGATTTTTTTTTTTGATATTTTTTCTTTCGATAGATCTCATTGTTAGCTTTCCGTAGCCGCGAAGTTTGCTCCGATCGGCGTTTCCTATCAAAAGTTATGCCCGTTTGAATGTTGAGTGCCCAAAATATAGAATAAGATTCAGTATAAAATTCAGAATAGAATTCAGAAATGTTTTTAATAAATAATATTATAAATATATATTAAATATCACAAATAATATTAGAAAAAAAATATAAAGAACAAATCTTAAATTAATTTGAAATAAGATTAAATAAATAAGATTCGGTATAAAATTCAGAACAAAATACATTGCATGATAATTATTTATAAAACTGTATATATAAATATTAAATATTATAAATAATATTAGAAAAATTATATAAAGAAATAATTTAAATTTATTGCATGATAAATATGGTATTTGAATGTTGAGTACCAAAATTAAGATACGATTTAATATAAAATTCAGTACGAAATTTAGTATATGAATGTTACACAATAAATTTTTAGTAAATCTTAGAGCTTTTTGCTCATGTCAAATAAATTTAAGATTTGTTCTTTATATTCTTTTTTCTAATATTATTTGTGATATTTAATATATATTTATAATATTATTCATTGAAAACATTTCTGAATTCCATTCTGAATTTTATATGAATCTTATCCTATATTTCGGGCACTCAACATTCAAACGGGCATAACTTTTGATAGGAAACTCCGATTGGAGCAAACTTCGCGGCTACGGAAAGCTAACAACGAGATATATCTAAAGAAAAAATATCAAAAAAAAAATCAGACGCTAGGCCGGGTCTCCAGGAGCCGGCCTGGGCCCGTGGGCCGAGTTTCCATGACCCGGATTTACTAGTTTTGAAAATAATTTTTTTTCTTTTTACTTTTAAAAATAAGATTTTTTTCTTTTTTATTTTAAAAAATTGGCCTTTTATAACATGTAAAATCAAAATTTGTAACTTGAATTATAAATGAAAATTTGTAATCTATAGATGTTATAGACAGATTCTATATGAATGCTAAGTATTACTCCTCCACGAAGATTCTCTCTCAAATTCTGAGCGTCAGCGTGATCGAAGGCAATAGGTCCCACGCCACGTCAAGCAGCACCATTAATGGTTTCCGAACTTATTTTATGTTGAATTATCAATAATTGTTTTCACTTAAGCTAAGCATCAGTGGGCAGTAGCTCCCTCTTAATCTCTTCTATTTATTGTCACGTATGTTGCTTTTGCTCTTGCACTTTCCTCTTCCTTCCATCCTTTAATTCTTCTCAGGAAACTCTCTTTCTTTTTCATTTTTTTAATTAGAAAGCTTCTTAGAAGACATCAGCCGTTCAACCGTTGGCTGGATAATTTCTGGTTTCTTCAATCTTGGTCCTTTCCATTGAATCTGAGTAAGAATTCACCGGCTTATTTTTTTTTTTTAGAGTGGTTCTGCTATGGATCGGATAAGCAACCTTTCGTTTTTAATCAAGCGGTTCTTATCAATGATTTCTCTTTAATTGTATCTAAAAGACATTTCGTGACCATCTGATTATGAAAATTGAACGGCCCATATTTAATCCGATCCATAGCAGAATTAGGCAGTAACAAAATTTAATATATGTGCTTATGCATTCTAGCTGAAGAGAAAACCATGAGCTTATCTGCTCAAGGTGCCAGTCATCAAAATCTGGAGACAGCCTCTGCAATTCGAACTGAGACTGTTACTGGATCACACATTTTTAAGGTTTTTGGATACTCCCTGACTAAAGGGATTGGCATCGGGAATTACATCGATTCCGATGTTTTTATAATTGAGGGATGCGAGTGGCTGATTCGGTACTATCCTGACGGTTATTCTGAGAAACACAAAGATTTTATATCATTTGAACTCATCTATAAGGTCAAAAAAGTGATTGATTTTTCGAAGGTAAAGTTTTCATTCACCATACTTGAACAGAACGGTGCACCTTCTGCAGGTATGAGTTGGGAATCCCAAATAATGGAATTTCCCTCATGTGCAACGCTCGGGTTCGAACCATCAGATTCGGGCCTTCATCATCTTAAAAAAAGGACTGAATTTGAGGAATGTCTGAAAGATGATGCCTTCACACTGAAGTGTACTGTTACTATTGTGAAAGACACTTATAAGCGCGAAGTAATTAATCCATATCAAGTTGTTGTTCCACCTGCTAACCTGACCCAACAGTTGGTTAGTCTACTAGAGAGTGGTGAGGGGGCAGATGTTACATTTGTAGTAAATGGAAACAGTTTCAAGGCTCACCGGTGGATGCTTGCTGCGAGGTCAGTGGTCTTTAAAGCGGAGCTTTTCGGTGGCATGAAGGAGAAGTTGGCAGACACCATAACAGTTGATGATATTGAGGCACCAGCGTTCAAAGCAATGCTCTACTTCATTTATTCTGATTCACTGCCAGATTTTGAGGGAAAGCAAGATCTGAAGTTGATGGCTCAGCATTTACTTGTCGCTGCAGATAGGTACGTACGCGTGTATGCACACATTATTTTGTTGTTTCTTTTAATTATGTCAACTTGTAATACTGGAATGATTCTGTGAAATATATATAGGTATGCATTGGAGAGGTTGAGGTTGATGTGTGAAGATGTGCTCTGCAAGAATCTCGATGTGAGCAATGTTGCAACATCACTATTTCTGGCAGAGCGACACAATTGCAGCCAACTGAAAGAACAGTGTCTCAGTTTTATGAGTCACCCAGGGGTTTTCAAAGAGGTAGCACTGACTCCTGGATTTCAAAATCTTATGAAAACCGGTCCGTGACTGCCAAGGTTTTAGGATGTAGTATCAGTGATGTTAAGTATCGCTGCTATGCAACTTTATGGTAAAATAAAAGATTGGTATGAACTTGTATTGTATCTAATAGCTGCAACTTTAAGTTGCAATTTAGGAAATAATAGTAGTATATATATGGTATCAGGCTGTGATACCAACTTTTGTTTCAAGGGAAGTCGTCAGTATCTCTACTGCGCAGCGAGCAGATTGATCAAACCTTTCCATTACATCAATGCTTCTAAGTTCTAATAAACTTTTCATTAAGCTTCATGCACGTTATGGTCAGTCGCGCGCCCTCTCCTCAGTCTCTCGTATATATCCACTCGCTTTTCTCCTCCCTTTCTCTGTCACATTCATTTCCCATCAATTCAAAGGGACATTTTCTCAATTAAGTTCCTCTAATCCGATAAATGATATATTTGATGCTGGTACAACCTACAAAATGAATCTTTTTTTTTCTTTGGCAACGTACAAATGGTGAATTACATTGAAATGAAGCTACATGTTTGGACATTTTCCACAAGAGAAACTCATTTGTGTCATTACTAAAAGTACTGAACTACAACTGTGTAATATATGCAGACGCAGATGCTTTTCTTCTCTTTATACTAAGTTGATTTATTCTTCTCATACACATTGTAAATTTGAACTATTCTTAGTCCACTCTGTTGTTCTACTTAAAGTTGCTTTTGTAATGGTTCCTTTATTCACCACTGAGATTAATAATGTCAATATGGCAAAAATACCCTTGTTGCACTTCTTTGGAAATTTTTATTATATAATACGCCCTTGCGGGACCTACCCGATCCAATTGATGCCTCTAAATCCTTTCTCCAGTTTCTTTCCAGTGTCAATGTAAACACACCTCTTTTGTATCCTGACATTCATTTTTCTTAGTTTTCTTTTTTGCTAGTGTGCCCTTGACATAGCAGAAAAATCAAATGTAGGTCCTGGTCCATCAAGTCTTGGTACAAGTTCTCTTTATTTCATTCTGCATTATGTTCTTATAGAGTAGTGATTGTGCTTTTATTTTTTATGTTAATTTTGACTTTGAGACACTTCTAGCTAGGAAGCTCAACATTACGTAGTTAACACCTGTTGCATGTTCAAGTAACACTAATTGACATTGTCAGTACCATATATTTTAATTTCTTCCACATCCTAATTTCACTTTATATGAAAGAGTATGAACAGTTCTTCAATGCAGCGAGTGCAAACAGCTCTTCTATGTCAGTAAGTAGCTAGCTAATCTGGGCCGTTTAAAATAATCCAACAGCCCGTTACAATTATGACACAATCCTGCCATAGTTTTTTATGGCAGCAGATGGGAACCCAAGAGGACAAGGCCCAGTGCATTGTTATGATTTCATCTTTCATCTTTCAGGTTTCTCAAAAACTTAAACTCAAGTCAAGTCACTGCACTTGGTTATGTTTCACAGTCGACTATAGACATTAAGACGTCAACTATAAGCAAAGTGCATTGATTCATAGTTTAAATTTAGCAACTTTCGACGATATGTTCTTATTTTTTTCTGTGAGTAAGAAAGATATGTTCTTATTTGTAATAACTTCGGAAAATTTGTGCAACAAATTTGTTCATTTTCTTATACCAGGCGAAAAAGTTCACGGTAATACTTTTTTCACATTCCCTTTTCTGATGGAGTGTTCTTTCTCCTATAAAAAAGAGTGATTATTTGAGAAAAAATATTGCTAAGTAAAAATCAGACAACACATTCACTTGTCCGTGTAATGATAATGTCCTTTCAAACTAAAATCTGGGTCATTTGAATCTGACAATCAATACAAATTCATTAAATTAAGTGAATTAAAAACTAAATTCAGTTTATTCTCAAATTACAATCAATGGTAACCAGCCAAATTAATACAAGGATAGATACAAGTATACCTCATCTATCTAAAAGACAACTATGCTTTAGTGCTGATGCTTCACTGATTTAGTCAAAACCTTAGTAACTTCATGGGCAACGATTCCAATCGGGCAAAACAGAAGACACATGGAAACTGAATGCCGTGTCTCGACATTGTTCCTCAAACCATCATGAAATACTTGCCTGAATACCATCAATTTAAAAGTTACAGAAAATAAATAGAATCGAAATATTTATCCCAACAAAATAATACTGCAACCGAAGGCATACTTTATTATCTGGTAATACTTTCTAAAATCAAAAGGTTGAGCATAAAACCAATTTAGAAGACTGTGATCAAGAATTATGAAGTGAGGATTTACCTTGCTGCAAATAGGTCAACTGCCAAAAGATGAATCCAGGCCGAAGCCACTGTCAGTTCATTACTAAACATACGTGCAATTCCAGGTAACTGTTTAAGATAAGACCAAGCTTCAATCAGTATTTCATATCAAACTGCCACTTAAATTGATAATGGAAAATATATGGTCAAACGAACTATTTACTGACCTCGGGTAGCCAATATTTACTAGCAAACATACACTTTATAGTCTCGGGAGTCCAGGATAGGTACAAGAGATAGGCGTATAATATCCCTAGTAGAACATAAGGAGCATTACTCTCCATAGTTCTTCTTGTCTGTGAAAAGATTATATAATAAAGAAAACAAATAATCAGTTACAATTTACCAAGTGCGATAGAAAAGTGATTCTAAAGCCTATTATGAAAATTGAAAACTTACAAGTTTTGAATTAGGAGCTAAAACCATAAGGGTGTAGAAGGGAAGTACAGCAACTGTGCCCCATGTGAAAGCTTGGCTTGCGATTTGAGAAGTTGCAATCCCTTAAAATAAGAAGTGAATTAAACTTTTTTAGATAAAACAACACAGGCACAAGTTTTCATATACCTTAATCATGCAATTGATGTTTCTAAACCTTTTGTACCAGTAAAGCATAGAAATCGAAAAAAGAAGTGTGAACACAGACATCGCGCCGTCTGTTTACTATATTTAAAAACAAAGAGTGGCAGTATCTATGTTTATTATTTAATTGTGCACATTGTATAATGTTAATGCCATATCAGATGCAATCATGGTAACATGTGCTGGCATCATAACTACTCAATAATGGTTATGAAAAGATAATACAAAAGCTTGTGTTGAAGCCTGTCTGGCAATTGTGCAATTTTGTAGTGAACCAACTTAAGGTGAAAACAAACATAAAATGAGCAAACTTTCTTAGGTAGCATTAAGAAGGCACAAATTTTATACACAATAATACTGGCACAGTAGATTGCCATAAGTTTCACATTTATAAAACAATTTGGTCGGTGCTATGAAGAAACAAGTACAGCACTTTAAGCGATACTACAAAATCAAGATGTAGTCAGTATAGTATATGTGAGTTAAAGTAAATGATTAATCCATGTTTAAAAAAAAATCAAATACAAAATTGAAAGGAGGCGGGTATAGAGTTCATTGTTTAATATACTTGTATGCATGCTACAACAAACAATTTTTTTTCTGATTGGTTTCTAATCTATACTCCATAAAGAGGGGTAGATTTCCAAGCACCTCAACTATGCCACATCATCACTCTTATTAATCATTGATTTTGTTAGAAACTCTTCATCTACTTTGATCTAATGGCTAATATTTCTTTTATCCCCTCATTAAATAAGATGAATGTGATATGTCTAAAACAAATTTTTAACCCTTAATATAAAATGATCCAACATTCATATATATTATTATTTATAAATTATTGAATTATTATTATTATTATTATTTATTATTGTTATTGTTATTATTATTATTTAATTATATTAAAAATTTTAAAATTTTGTTCAAGTTTTGTTTGATATAAATATTTAAAATTTTATAAAATTCTTAGCTATCTATTTGATACCGTTTTTTCGCCCCTCGGGGCGAAGCCCAAGTTACAGCTCTAGTTTCTATTAATATTTAATACGCCAGACTGTTTCTGAGTGTATCAAAATATCATATATACAAATAAAGATAGTGGGATAAAATTTACTTGTGAAAATAGCACAACAATCATAAACAAATAAATAATTAAAATAAACAGCAGGTTGAGTGAATAGAGAATTTACAGGAAGCAGAAATCCTCAAATTCCTTCTCCGGACCAGTCTCCGCCGGAAACTCGAACTCACCGGCCGAAGCGCAATCTGTTCACTTCCACTGAGCACACTCAGTCCATTTCTCTGAAAGCTGACACCTGCTGCTGCTACAAACCCACTCCTCCTCCAGCTCCCAATTTCACAGCAGAGGAGAAGGGTACCGGTACCGGTACCAGTACCTGGAAATACAGACATTCTTCTGTGTGCCTACAAAATTAAGGACCAGCAACAGCAAGAACAATTCAAAATGATCAAAACCCAACAAAGATAAGGTAATTAATTAAGACAGAAAGAAAGAAAGAGTCTTTGTTAATTGGGTACTTGGTACCTGAGGTAAGGGAGAGGAGGGGAGGAGATGGGAAGAGAGGGAGAAGGGAGGAGGAGGCATTGGAGGAGTGGAGAGAGAGGGAAGCTCATGGGAGTTTATGGGTAGGGAGGAGAGAGAAGAGGAGGCGAGAGGGGCCCTTCCTCTCCCTTCTGAGCATAGTAACAAATTATCGATTCGGGATTCGTTCGGCGAGGTCAAAAGTTCGTGATTCGGGTATTATTCGGGTATAATTCGGGAATAGTTCGGCTTATATAATATAATAAAAAATATATTAAAGTGCCAATATTTTTAAAAACCAAATAAAAAAGCACAAAATTTCCTTCAAAACGGTATATAATGTGTTTTATTCGCGAATAATTCGCGTATAAAACGTTTTATTTGCGTAAAAAACGTTTTATTCGCGAATAATTCGCGAATAAAACGCATTATATATCATTGGGTAGTATTATGCGGGATTCGTTCGGCTCTTGTGAAAAAACGAATTATTCGCGAATTATTCGCGAATAAATCGCGAATCATGTTACTATGCTTCTGAGAGTGAGTGTGTGTCTGTGTAAGTGTAACAATGTAAGAAAGGGGAGGGAGAAGAGGAAGAAGTCCGTATCTGCTGTTATTCTTTCGGAAATACAGGACCCTGTTACTCCGATCTGGACCGTTAGATCAAAACGGACGGTCCAGATCGGCCCATTTAGATTATAGGGGGTCTTTTTTATAATTAATCGTATCCGTTTATTTTGATTCGACGGTCCAGATAAGAATAACAGGAGATGTGATTCCGAAGAGGAAGAAGTGGGGGGGCAACTAGCTCTGGGAGTGCTCATCCTCTGTAGCGCTGCATTGTGTAGCGCGGAATGCGAACCGTTAGATCATATAAAGATTCGAGTCAGAACAGATCTCAAGATGATCTAACGGTTCACATTCCGCGCTACACAATGCAGCGCTACAGAGGATATGGAATCACTGCAACTGAGCTGAGCAAGCAAGCAACACCTCAACAGTCAATCAGTAGTCAATAGTCAATACACCTTTCGGTCAGATTTCAAATGGACCAATTTTAATTGAGAAATATCTGTGTCAATTGAAAAACTATCTATATATTTGTACGAAATATAACAAATACATCCTGAGATATAACGGATACATCATGTGCACTCTGTATAAATGGTTTTTGTATGGACGCCGGGTATGAGTCAATCAGTAGTCAATACACCTCAACTGAGCTGATATGGAATCACTGCAACTGAGCTGAGCAAGCAAGCAACACCTCAACAGCCAATCAGTAGTCTCTTCTCAAAAAAAAAAAAAAAAAAAAGCCAATCAGTAGTCAATACACCTTTCGGTCAGATTTCAAGTGGACCAATTTTAATTGAGAAATATCCTGTGTTCATTGAAAAACCATCTGTATATCAGTACGAAATGTAACAAATACATCATGAAATATAACAGATACATCGTGTGGACTCTATATAGATGGTTTTTCTATAGACGCCAGGTATGACTCGTTTTAATTATTCCAATAGTGATGCAATAAATAAATAAACAATGGATAATAACAAATAAATATGCCAGTAATACCTGACGTCCACAGAAAACAGACAAGTCGCTTATAGCGTCTATATATATTAGATCTATCTGTAATATCTTTTGCATGTGTATGAACATATGAACGTTTTCTCAATAAAAACAAGATGTTTTCCATAAATAAATATATCAGGTGGTTGAAAGTTGAAACTTCAAACTGATAAATAAATGTTGAATGATAGCCCACTCATTAAGAAAAATAATAAGAAAATAAAGTAGGCTTTACAATACTTGTACAAACTAACTACAAACAAAGTGCAAAAATTGCTAGTGGTTGTGCACAAAATTAATATTTTGCAGTTAGGATCAGTTGAGATAAGGGACAACTGACAAGTGCATTTATTAACCCAAAAAAAAAAAATGATTGTCTATGTACTATGTCAATCAAATACTTCCTCTGTCCACAAAAGAATGAATTTGTAGTAAAAGTTAAAGAAAATAGTGGAAGAGTGAAATTATTTCTATGTCCTTAATTAGTAGAAAAGTAAATATTCTTGGAAGGAGATGAGGGGTATTTTGGAAATTTCGTAATATATATATATATTTTTTTTTTTGAGGAAGAAAGTGGATTCAAACAAAAGGGTATAAATTCATTTAATTGTGGACAAGTTGTAAAGAGTATAAATTTATTTAATTGTAGACGGAGGAAGTAAAATATATATATATATATATATTTTTTTTTTTTTTGGATGAAGCCGAATAAAATATTGTTATGTGTTTATGTGCAGATGAAATGTCAATTTGATAAACCCAGAAAATAAACAGCAAGAACAAGAAAACAGAACAAGAATGAATAAATCGCCTTCTTAAAAAAAAAATGAATAAATCGAATAAAATCAAGACGTAAAAGCAAACTAATCTGCAAACTCCGAATCAGAGCACAAAAGTAACCACACCCAGTCTATAAACTAGAAAGAGGGGTAACTCTTCAAGCATCTCAATTATGCCATAATATCAATATTATTAACCATTGATTTTGTTTAAATCTCTTTATCTACTTTAATCTAATGATTTATATTTATTTTCTCTCCCAATTTAATAAGATGATATGATGTGTCTAAGACAAAGTTTAATCCTTAAAGTATTCAACATTTATGTACTGTTATTTATAAATTATATCATCAGCATCATTATTCACATCAAAATTTTAAAATTATGTGTTAATTTTTTTAAAATAAATATTTTTAATTTAGAAGCTTTATTATTTTTTTGTTATCATATTTTGGGGCGAAGCCCGAGCTACAGCTCTAGTTTATAATAATTAAGTTTACAGAATGGTACTTAATATGAAGTTAACCGATGAAAGTACCAGAAAAGATAAATAAATGCATCAAAATATTCAGTTTAATTTAAAAACTTTAAGAACTAAATTTAAATAATTTAATGTGTCAGCAAATAAACTTAGACCAATCGGATCATTGCAATGAACTTGGCTGCCGCTGCCAAAATTTCAAATAGGAAGAAAATATAAACCCACAAAATATGACAATTAACTATATAAATCATAGAACATTAAAAATGTTTTTCTTCTAAGAAAGAAAGAAAGGCAGAATAACATCTTACCAGAAACCCCTGTTAGTGGGAAGCGGTTCATAAATTCTTTTTTGTTTTCTGAGTCTGGGCTAGGATGCTGCTGTAACCATTTTGAACCGAAACGCTTACAGTCCAAATTTAAAAATCTGATATCCAAATTTTTGATCTAAATAACTCATAATAATCTTGATATAATTTAGTTGGATAATGCCAAGTTTTACCATTTTAATTAGAAACTTTATTACTATTTTTAATAATTTGCTGAAATATGACTATTAAAAATAATTAAAAATAAATCAATTTTGTATACCAATCTTTAAAATATTATTAAAAATAGCTAAAATTTTCTTAAAATGAAAAATTTTGGGACTACAAACTAATACGTCAAGATTATTATGAGCTATTTTGATCAAAATTTCGGACAACGAACTTTCAAATTTAGACCGTAAGCGGTTCGGTCCGAAATGCTTACAGAAGTACTGTAACTGGACTCTTCTCCATCAATATAATTTTTTTTTTTTTTTTTTTTTGAGAGAGTTCATAAATTCAGTGTAGCTTTCGTCAAAAGCGTCGACACTTTCCACATCAAGACCAATAGACCATCAGCCAGCAAACAGCAATTCTCTGAAAGAGAAACCCACTGAGATTTCGACGCGTTGTACCAACATTCCGCCGGGATTGCTCTTTAAATGCTGAGCCGACGAACTGCACTGGATCCAACACGTGGCGCCTTTACAAACTCCATGTGTTGGTGTCTAATTCCTTCGGCACATGCAGAAATGCAAATGCATGAATCCTTTGTCCTTGCAAATTGAATTCCCCCGGCAGGCACTTGGAGTTACTGGTGAGTGGTGAGTTTAGTTCAAAGCATCCCATGTTGGTGTGTCATTCAAACAGATTCATGTTATAATTTGCCACCACAATTGTTGGCCTTTTTGGTATTTTTGATCTTCCAAATTCAGCTCATGCTTGTTATTTCAGATTATAAATTTGCCTTTCTTTTCGACTAATTATACTATGGATCGGATCAAATACAGAACGTTCATTTTTTATAATCAGATAGTAACCATATATCTTTTAGATACAATTAAAAAAAAAAAAACATGTTTGATAAAATACCGCTCAATTCAAAATAAAATGTTACTTAGCCGATCCACAGCAGAGCCACGCTTTTTTTTTTTTCTTTTGACATAAAGATTGGAGGTAATTTTAAATGTTATCATTTGTCTATGAAATTGGGCACCATCCGGTTGTATGGGCTTGATATATTATTTTTGTAACGCTACTAAGCCTAAAAGCGGACTGCATTCTTAATTTCTTCATTTCATTTCAGGCCTCGAATCACCCAACCTCTCCCGTTGGCCCAACAACTACCAGGCCCAGGACCGTTTAAGCAATCCATCCATGTTCCATTCATTCGTTCCTCAATCACCAGTCCAGGCCCAGGGCCGGGCCCGTAAACCAATCAATCCATGTCCCATTCATTCATTCATTCACTCATTGATTCCTTCCTCAATCCTCTCCATTCATTCATCATTCAATTCAGATCTCTCTCTTTCTCTTTTTTTCTCTTTCTCTGTTCTGATTTCTGAATCTGCTGATCACAACACGAGGTCACGAGTCCTTTCAAGTCCTTCAGATCCGATCCGATCCGATCCGATCGGAGTTCGCCGCGCCGGCCAGCGGATCTGCGCACTCCCTCCCTCCCTCCCTCCGCCGGGCGAGCGAGCGAACCCTCTCCACCATTCGCGATCTGACGCGCCGGTGCCATGGTCGTGTGCAAATGCCGCAAGGTAATCACTTAGTTTATCACCGACTGACCGACTCACTCACTTTCACTCACCCCGTACTCAAACTCAGTCGACGATGATGATGCTCTGAGAGGGAATTGGGGGTCTGGTTTTGTCGGATTGGGATGGGATTTGTGTTCGGGGTGATTGCTTGCTGTGGATAGATACCAGCATGTTTGTTCCCAGGGAAAGAGAGAATGATTTGATCTGGATTCAGTGCATGAACTGGTAGCTTCGAGTGTAGTTAAGCTATTTATGCTTGGTTCTGTGATTGCCTCATTGTTTAATTGAAATCTTTCGGTTTAGTAATTTTAGTTAGGGTTTTAGCGGGGATGTCGTGTGTTTGCTACTTAATTTCCTCAGTGAAGACTCAGCCAGAATAAATCTGTAAACTTTTAATTGGTTTATGTCGAAATTAAAGGTTGATGTTGGGTTACACTTTGGAGGCAAAGTAGGCAAATTCTTATGCTATTGGAGTTACTGTTATATCATAGTAATCTTTGTTAGTTGTACATTCCTCTTTATTTGTGATCATTTTGTATAAGATATCTAATTAACAACTTACGTGAATCAGGCTACCAGGATCTATTGCTTTGTACATAAGGTGCCTGTTTGTGGCGAGTGCATTTGTTCTTCAGAACACCGAGTCTGTGTGGTATGCTTTTCCTTACAATCTTGTACCAAAATACCTGTAACGGTTATTGTGTTCCAGTGTTACATTCTTTCAATGTTAAGTACTTATTTATAGAAAGATATTTAATTAGTCTGTACCACTATATTCCATGCTGAATTGCTGATAAACGACAACCAATTTATGCAAAAAGGGTGATTGCCAATGTTACTCGACATTTTTTTTGACACAGACTATACCTTATGCTTTGTGATATTGCAAGTAGCCCCAGTGTTATGGAGTATGCATGTGTTTTTACATATTGACAATTTTTTTTACAGCCAACTGTAAATTCTTTTCTCTTTTTAAAATATTACGCTAAATTCAAGGAAAATATATCTGGTTGTTGCGTTATATGGATTTATAATTAATTTATATGGTTAGTTTATTATGGAGGGGATAAAATTTACTTGACAGTTTCATGCAAAAGATGGAAAAGGAATTGATGCCTGTTATTCTAAGACTGTATTGGTGTAATATGCAAACAGTACTGAAAATATTTGAAAAATCCAAATTAAAAATCAGTGGCAGTACTGACTTCCATGCTTGATTAATACTTTGTTTATGTTTCATTTTCTTCCCTCTAGGTCAACAAGTACTCTGATTGGGTCATAAATGGAGACTATGACTGGCCTCCGAAATGTGCCTCTTGTAATTCTGAACTGGAATCGGAAAGTGAAGACACAACTCGATTGGGTTGCTTGCGTAAGTGCAATTGAATTTCTAATCTAGATTTCTAGGACTAGTTTATTTTTTAAACAGTATTAGTTTAAGAAGAGTGCTTTATAGTACAAATAGCCTCGTGTAGCACCTCGGGTGAACTCAAACTATTCACAGAATAGGTATCTCTTAACCATTTAGGTAATGTTCTGGTACCTTTCCAATAACACCAATAATCAGTTCTGACAGATTAATTCCAAATTTCTTATATTTATAATTTTTTGCTTTTAGTTATTTTATATATTTCTCAATCGATTTATTATGAGCTCAAGGTTAGACATTATGACATGAGATAGAAAATTGTTTGCAAAATCTATCTATGTAAGCTACTCTTAATTTGACAATTTTCTAACTTGTTTTGTATTTTAATTTGTAGATGTTATGCATACAAAATGTTTGATATCATACATTCAAAGCTTCCCACCTCAAACAGCTCCAGCTGGATATGTGTGTCCGACATGTTCTAATGCTGTAAGTTTAAATAACAGAAATAATTTATTTGTTCTGTATAGTTCACTGGATAAAATACTTTTATCTATGGTGCTGCAGTTATGGCCACCTACAAGCATCAAGGACACTGGGTCAAAACTTCATGCAAAGCTGAAGGAAGCCATATCTCAGGTATGTCACTATTCATTGTTGTATTGGACAAATGTAGACCAACAAAGTACAAACAAAAGCCATCTTGAATGTGTTCTTACTAGTCGTAGATGACATCAATACGATAATACAGTTCTAGCACTTTTCTGATATTCTGCATAATAAATTCGCCACAATGTGAAAGCTCAAATAGAGCCATATGATGTGCAAACCACACGTTTAGAAGTACAATAGAAAAGAAAACTTGACATTCCATGTTAGAAGTTCTATTCTAAAGCTTTTGCTGTGGTGCGTCTATTGGGTGATCATCTGCTTTTATTGGTATGTTGGTCTTGGTAGTTGGTACAACTGTACTGCAGTTCCTAGTGTAACTGTGGTGATCACATCTCAACCTCTACTCCTTTTTTTTCATATATTTTAGACAGGTTTAGAGAAGAATGTGTTTGGAAACCACATTGTAACAATGCCAAAATCTGATGTGCGGAGCCCACCACCTGCATTTGCTTCGGGCCCTCTTGTAGACAGGGGAGCCAATGGTGCAAATTCGTTGGAAAGATACGGTATGATTTCATCTGATGAACCGGAGATTGTAGAAGTAGATGGGCCCAACAAAGGCTTCATGCCAGAGCAGGAATCAAACTACATGAAAAGTGTCAGCCCTCTTGGTGTAAGTTGTGCATTTTGTAAATACTTCCTGGTTGTCTCCCTTGAGATTATAGTATGTGGAACATCAGATTTGATGAGATATAGAAATCAAATCAAATATTTAAATTAAAATAAATATTGGTTGCAACTTGCACTACATCTAGGCTTTTCTGTACCAGTTAAAATTATAGTTTCTTATATTACTTTTATTTATTTGGAGCCATCCTTTATGAAATAAAATTATAGTTTCTTATATTACTCTTATTTATTTGGTTTTTGACAGCCTAGTGCGATGACGAGAAAGGGACCTAATCAGGTAGAAAGGCAAACGTCAGAGATTTCATATTATGCTGACGATGAAGACGCAAACAGCAAAAAATATGCTAGAAGGGGTAGGTTTTTAAGTTAGTTTCTATTTTTTTAAATCATCATTACAGGTCATACCTGGTGTGCAACTAAGCTATATTAGTGGTTGGGCAAAATGAATTCAACACTTCTATTATGTCTGCTTCTATTGCAGGATTTTATTTCTGCTTAAGTTCCATTACCATTGTAACATTGTGTTGTTAATTACCAGGTCCATTTCGACACAAGTTTCTGAGGATGTTATTACCTTTCTGGTCAACCTCACTGCCTACTCTTCCAGTGACTGCACCATCTCGCAAGGATAGTGCCTCTGATGCACCAGATGGACGGGCCCGCCACCAGAAATCGTCCCGCATGGACCCGAGGAAGATCTTACTCTTTGTTGCCATCTTGTATGCTTCTTTTTTATCTCTTGCATTCTAAAGCCAACAAGACCTATATGTCGTTCGTGAGTGGAACTAAGACATTTTTCAGTTGCTACTGTGCAATATTTTGTAAACGGGTTGGTCTGATCAAACCCAAACCTGATCCTGCTGAAAACAGATAAAACATATTAGACTGGTATTTCAGCCATTTAGCTATAAAATAGGTATGGTTCAGGTCGTGTTGGAACTTGGCATCTTTACCATGGTCTCTGATTCTGGTCAGAACTGGTGTTTCCTGTAGGCAAGTTACAGGTTTATAGGATTTTGTTCAGTATCTCAATATTTCTTTTCATGACATATACGGATATACCTGATGATCTAGCCATTCTGTCACTGTATGCAGCTAAAAGATTGCTGAGATTTTCTTCTCTTCTTTGCAGAGCTTGTATGGCTACAATGGGTATTCTTTATTACCGTTTATCGCAGCGCAGTTTTGGTGAGGATTTTGGTGAAGAGGAGCCTCGATAGACATCCATTCTCTTTCTGCTCGAAATCTCGACCTATGATATCGCCAGATTCATGCTATACAGTCGAATTTTTTCTTTCTTTTTCTCTCTTGCTCTCTGTTTTTTTTTTTTTTTTTTTTAAGAAAAAAAATCTTCATTGTGCTAGTGTGGTTCGTTGAATATAATATTACAGAGCAATTTGTGTTTTTCGAGCAAGTTAGTAGAAATGGTATACTTATAATCATCTTAAGTAGCTTTTGTAGCTTACATATTCAGCTTAAATGAATGCTTTTAGTAAGGCTATGGGAACGGGAATGTGTAGGGATGAGGCAAATATCTTTTTTAAAAAATCAAGTGATTTAGTAGCGCTTTAGATTTGTTCGCATTTAGTTTGATAGCACAATTATTTAGCTTAATTAATACATGTTTGGAGACAATATATAAAGCATTGTACTAAGGTTTTGGCATTATATTGTTTAGACACAAAACCAGATTATTATTAGCACAGGAATAATGGTTTAAAAGTAATTTAACTTAGTGCATACTTAATATTTCAAAAATAGTATCTTGCTTAACAAAGTACTTTTAACTAGTCCGAGAAGCAATTTACATCATTTTAGAATGGTTTTAGCTTAATAATATGTTGAAATGAAACAAAAAATAATTTCAAACACATTTAAAGTTTCTTAAAAGCATTTGGAATGCATCTTTGATTTAAAAACTATATTTACAATTTTTAAATAAAAATTAAACAAGAAGTCTAAGAAAGAAATTAAATAAGAAAACAAGAAGAGTTCAAAAAATAAAAACAGAAGAGCCAGCCCACCAAAAAAATAAAAGTAGAAGTCCAAACGTAGTAGCAAGAACACCCAGCCCACCCATGGCGTATTGCTGCTTAAATAAACACTTTAACGAGTATGAGAAGCAATTTAAATTATTTTTGAATGATTTTAGTTTAATAATATGCATAAATATTGTCAACATTGATGTAAAACACAAATAGAGTATTCTAGAAGCGTTCTTTATGTATTTTAATGTGACCTAGACTATTATACTAACGTTAGCATTTCGGACAGAAATACGAACGCCTCAAATTTTATGTTATCGTGTTCAAAATCACGATTTATGGTGCTCAATAAATTCTTTATATAAAAATATCGGGGAATACAAAAGTTTTTCATTTTTAAAGTTTTCTAAGTATTTGTTTTGCATTTTTGAAAAGAGGAGGGATCCATTGACAATGGATATATTGACAATCTTGACAATGAGACATTTTAAAAAATTATAAAAATTCATAAAAAATCTTAAAAATGAAAAAAAAATTATGGATGCATTACTTAACTTATAGATTGATGATGTTTCAAGTTTCAATCAATTTGAATATCGTTTGATGCCTTATCAAAATTTTATACATTTTTTTAACGGTTATAATTTAACGGGTCTTTAAAAAACTATCAAATGTCTCTTAAATTGAATATAATAAGAAACATAATCAATCTATAAGTTAAATAATTCTTCCGTAAAATTTTTTTCTATTTTTAATATTTTTTATAATTTTTTGAAAAATACCATTGTCAAGATTGTCAAATTAACCATTGTCAAGGGATCCCTCCTCTTTTGAAAATAGCATGTACAAACATCAATCTTTTATTACTACTAATATTTATGACCTCTTTTCTAAAATTCAAAAGAAATATTTAGAAAACTCCAAAAATAAAAAAAATTTTGTATTCCCAATATTTTCATGTAAAAAATTTATTGAGCACCATAAATCGTGATTTCGGATACGATAACATAAATTTGAGATTTAGCATTTCGGTCTGAAATGCTAATGTTAGTATAATAGTCTAACTCTTTTAATGTTATACTATCTTCACACTTTTATAATCTTAATCTCGTTTGATAGAGATAATAAATTGGTGAGAATTTAAGAGGAGGAATTTTTTTTTTGGGGGGTAAAGGAAGAATACAATTATATTTTTATTTTTACAAAAAAAAAAGGTTCATAGGAAAGTTGGAATTAGGGGTGTGTTTGTTAAGGAATAAAAATACGTTTATCATTTCTACCAAACTGAGCAAAAAAAGACAAATTAATATAGGTTATATATCTACCAAATACAACTAAAAAGAGATAAGAAATGTTATCTTTATTCTTTTGATAACTTTAAATATGTTTTTGGTAGAGAAATACAGTATATAATACTCTATATCTTTCCAACCTAAACGATATGAGGATATAGATGAAAGGTGTGATAAAATTGTGCAAACTTAACATGATAACTTTTTTTTTCTCTTCAACAGTTATCTCTTTTTTTGTTTTCCTTTTTTTTTTTTTCCTCTTTTAGTACCCAAATATTGAAGTGCCCAGTAAATAAACAAAATAAAATCTCATTGCCTCTACCAAATCGTGATAATAATGACAAATAATCTGTATCTTTATCGATACGTTTTATAATCTTAGATCTCGTTTGGTAGAGAGAAAACTTGGAGATAACTGTATCATCACATCTCGCGAGTGATAAAGTTATCTCTACTTCATTATCAGTTTATCCTTCAATCAAGCGAGGCCTTAAAAATTTTGGTATAGGAATATCTCTACCAAATCTAGCTAAAACTAAAAAATACGAGGAGTTTATATCTTATTTTCACATTTTCTTCAACCTTAAAGCATATTCTGGTAGAAAAATATAATATTTCTAGAGTTAGGCTACGGTGCTACACGTTTACAATAGCAAGGTTCAAAGATTTTCCAATAATATATAGAAACCTTTTTAATTTATAATTGTCGTAATTAGCACACTAAATAAATGTAAGATATAATCAAATCTTGTTATAGTCATGAAATGCCACCTAAATAATGAACCTATTGAACACCTTTCTAAACACAGCAACGCCTATTCTGGAAATACAAATTGGGTAATGGGTATAATATAACAAATTTTAGTACAGCAAATCCTAAAAAACGTACAAATACAATGCGCATAATAATGTGCATGTTCGGCAACCACTCCTTAAACCTCTTTAGGTTTTTTTAGCATCTTAATCCTTCTGAATATAAGTTCCTTAGCACGAATTAAAAGTTTCTTCTTAAGCCTCCTTTTGACCGGGGCTTAAGCCCTGTCCGGATTTTTAAGGAAGCCATACTCATAGCTTAAGGCTTAAGCTTTCTTAAGTCATTTTTTTTTTCCGAACGAGTGTGACTTAGCAGTACTTAAATATTTAAGTCATTTTTCTTAAGCCTTCCTTAGCAGTATTTTTTTTTTTTTGTTGGAATTCCAACTTTTTTTTTTTGAGAATAATTCCAACTTGCCCGTAGGAGAACAGTACTTTTAATTGTGAATTTCTGACAGTGTCAGACCATTCTGCTGGTTCACTGCCATGCGGCCCCCACAAGGCGTAATGTAATCTCTTTGGGTCTGGGACAGTTGGATCTTAATAATAATAATAATAGCCACCCTTTAATTCCCTTCCCAGCCACCAACCATAGTAACAAATTATCGATTCGGGATTCGTTCGGCGAGGTCAAAAGTTCGTGATTCGGGTATTATTCGGGTATAATTCGGGAATAGTTCGGCTTATATAATATAATAAAAAATATATTAAAGTGCCAATATTTTTAAAAACCAAATAAAAAAGCACAAAATTTCCTTCAAAACGGTATATAATGTGTTTTATTCGCGAATAATTCGCGTATAAAACGTTTTATTTGCGTAAAAAACGTTTTATTCGCGAATAATTCGCGAATAAAACGCATTATATATCATTGGGTAGTATTATGCGGGATTCGTTCGGCTCTTGTGAAAAAACGAATTATTCGCGAATTATTCGCGAATAAATCGCGAATCATGTTACTATGCCACCAACCACTACGAGTCAACTGTTACACAACACAATGTATGTATCATGTATGTAACACAGTAGTACATTTGACCCGACCTGTCATTGACCGCAAGTACAAAGACGTAGTGAAGCTATAGTGTATCTAAAGATTTAACCATAAAACGTACAACCTGGAATCCGTTACTTATCCTCTCTCGCGTAAAAATCAACTCGCATGCCTGCCTCTCCGGTCCATCCCAAACCGGAGATATCCGGTCCCAGATCCGTCCATGTCAGCGCCTTCCCGAAATCAGCGGCTGGGAACTGCGAACCCCGTCGCCATCACGACCGTCGATCTCTCTCAATGTGCGTGGCGCCCGACCTCCTTTTCAACGGACGCCCCCAGTCAAAAGTAAACTGGAGACGTCGCCTCTCACCGCATGCCTTCCTTCTCCGTACTCCGCGAACACAGTCTAGATCCCTCCGCGGGACCCACTGTCAGTGAGACGAGATCCGTGCACCGGGGCATGTACAGCCGGCCTCGCTCTTTTCGCCCTCCCTTTCTGTACTTCGATTTTTTTCTCCTCTCTCGATTTCTGTATCCCTTCTCCCAATTCACATCCTCTACTGCGCCGTACAATTCTCCCCAGTTTCCCAACCGTCAGATTCGGTAGCAGCATTTTTTCTTGCAGAGGATGAGTGCTTCTCTTTGTTTAACTCTCTGATCCGCCTCTCCTTTATAATTGTGTTCTGTTCTGACTCTAAACAAAACAAACCATCTCGCTTCTCTTTTCTTTCTTTCGTTCTTTCTTTCTTTCGTGTTGTTTCTTTCTGTCGTCGCCAATTCTCGCCATGGAGGAGATCGACGCGATCTCGGGGACGTCGGCTGCGGGATCGGACTCCGGCTGGCAGAAGGTCACCTACCCCAAGCGCCACCGCAAGCAGGCCGCCGCCGCCGCAGCCGATCCGTCGACCTCCGGCAACAAGAACGGAGGTGGAGGAAGCAATGTGTTCGCGTCTGTTGAACAGAAGGCGAACGAGCGTCACCGCGCGATCCAGTCCCTGAAGGCTGCACAGACCACTGCTGCCGTGCCCAGGGGAGCGGGATCGGACGAGGACGACGACGACGACGAGGACGCGCCCCGCGGCCAGGAGAACGGCGGCGAGGCGGCGGCCGTGAAGAAGCCGAAGCAGAAGAAGCCGAAGAAGCCCAAGGTTACCGTTGCCGAGGCAGCTGCTGCGATCGACGTCAGTGATCTGGCCGCGTATATCGCTGATATCTCGGTATGAGATCTGGTCCGATCGCAAATCTCGGTTTTGAATTCCGTAGCAGTTTCTCGTACCAAATCGTGCCGAAATTTTAAAATCTTGGCACTTTCACCAATCGCGCGTGCAAATCTGAATATAGGATTTTGCATGTAATTCTGTATAATTCGTGGATCCTGTGAATTCTGATCGGATCATGGCAGGAGAGGTGGGATTTGAGCTTTGGTTTAGTTACTTGTTAGTGTTTTGGTAACTCTACGGTGAGATATTTTGAATATGAGCCAATTATTGAGTAGATTGGTTGGCTCTGTGGTAGAAGAAAGAAACACTATCTTTGAAGTGATTTTGTGTGATCGGTTACATACATTGTGTGAATTGTATCGTTCGAAAGTTCTTGATACGATTCTTAACTGAATTGTGTATGTCGCAAGAATTGAATGCGAATCAATCGGCGGAATTAATTAACAAAATTGGCCGTCCTCTTTGTATGATTTGCAATCGGTTTTGGTAATTTGTGTCCAAATAGGATTTATTCTGTTGGCCAAACTAGCATCTTTAATTTTCGGTACCGTGGATCGCAATACTAAATGCTCGGAAGGAGTACACGGTAGTGGCTAATGAATAGTATCAAGATATCTCCTGTGTCGCAGCTATAGATTGCGGGACATCTCAGCCGTATTGACTGTCCAAACTGAGCCTTATGATTCACAAAAGTTTGGGTTATTAATTACCTATCTTAGTTCTGTGTGTTGAATTAGGATTTTGTATGTGGACCAGACTACTTTAGCTTTTATACTTACTAAAGTTTTAAGGTACGTTTTGTTTTCAAGTGTTCCCATCATAATTAACATGAATACTTAATACAGGTCTCATATGAAGATAGGCAGGATATTCAGCTGATGAGATTTGCTGATTATTTTGGCCGGGCTTTCGCAAGTGTCAGCGCTTCGCAATTCCCTTGGTTTAAAATTTTTAAGGAGTCTCCGGTTGCTAAGACCCTTGACGTAAGCCTTTCTTTCCCTTCTGAATGAATACTTTATTGGTTGATTGAACTACAGTATCTTTTGCGAGGAGGCAAAGCCTTAATGGTTGGTTGCCACAAGTATTATTTTTTCTCTCTAATTTTTTTTTTTTAAATGAAATCATAGATAGATATGTCATTAGATTTTTTGTTTATTTTCCATATACTCCATCTTACTTAATGTTATTTGGCTGTATAAGAGAAATTCATAACATGTTCGATCCGTGTTATTTGCTGAAATGTTTACATTTTCCTTAACTATTAGTTGCACTTCAATGGCACAGTTCGTTTATGACTACCATTGTAGAATCCTGCCATTTCAATTTGAAAATTCATTCAAATTCTAACATAATGTATATACAGATGCCATTGAACCATATTCCAGAGCCAGTTTACAAGACGGCTACTGATTGGGTGGCTCAGAAAGCACCGGAGGCCTTGGGTGAATTTGTCATTTGGTCCATGGATATCATTCTTGGCGACCTCGCAAATCATGTGGCTATTGCCAAAGGAACTAAAAAAGCTACTGCTCAACCGGCTTCAACTCGGTCTCAGGTCAGGCTTCACCGCTAACTTCAAATTTTGTGCAAAGTCAATTCTTTATCTGCACATTTAATATAGCCTCACAGAATGTGCAAATTACTTTGGCAATACATATCGTCATATCCAGTTGCCTGCAAACCCTACAAATATGAAAAATTCAGACTGGTCTGTTTTTTGCAGATATAAGAGGAACAATAAAATATAACATCTAGTTTTGCTATTAAAGGTGGGGTGAAGTTTGATATACTCTACCAAAAAGTTGTTGTATTCTTATTTTACTTGGTTTGACTTTTTTTGCACGGGAGTACCTGAAATAAGCTCTAAAATTCTAGTTACAGATAATTCTAGAGCACAGTGCCATTTATTGGGTAAACTTGGAAACCTTCCATTATTGTGAAAGATGTTTTGTTCCCATGTCATGTTTCTCTAATATAAGATTTACTGACAGGTGGCCATGTTTGCTGTACTGGCAATGACATTAAGACGCAAGCCAGAGACTCTCATTGGTATTCTTCCAAAAATCAAAGACAACCCCAAGTACCAAGGGCAGGACAAGCTTCCTTTTATCATCTGGGTCATTGGTCAGGTAACAATTGGAAAAACAGCTCATACTAATTTTTTCTCTTTTAATTTTGAAAAACTCACCAGCTCATATAAATAAACTTTGGGTGCCATCTTATGTTTCTGTTTATTTTTAATAGGCTTCTCTTGGTGATCTGGCTGTTGGCACATATCTGTGGGCCCGCTACCTGTTTCCTACTGTATGTGGCAAATTGAGTGGCAACCCCCAATCCAGGGACTTGGTTTTGCAGCTGATAGAAAAGTACCCATCCTCCCCAAACACATTTTTTTAGTGTAATTTAATTTAGTGTTATCTGAATTTCTAACCATGTTGTAAAATTGTAGGATTATTGCACCACCAAAAGCCAAGAGCGTTCTCTGCAATAGTGCGGTGAGAAAGGGAGAGCGTCTGGTCCCACCACCTTCATTTGATTTACTGATGAGAGCTACGTTCCCTCCTCCCCCTTCTCGTGTCAAGGTAACTTTCATCTCTTCTTTGCGCATATACCCTCAAGAATACATGTGGTTCTGGTTGTGGCGAACGGTCAGTTGGACTTTGTGTTTATAAGGGACATAATAAGGAGTTAATGCCCTCTCTATTTTAGTCCTGAATTATGGCTGTATTTTCATCTCTTCTTTGCACATATACCTCGAGAATACATGTGGTTCTGGCTGTAGCCCATGGTCAGTTGAACTTCATGTTTATGAGGGGCATAATAAGGAGTTAATTGATTGTAATCCTGAATTATGGTTGTATTGAAAATTATATTTTGTTTGATGCTGCCAAGATGTATCGGGTATCTGTTCACTCCATTACATGTACTAGGCCCTGATAATATTAAAACATTTGTTTATGCAGGCGACAGAAAGATTTGAAGTTGTGTACACCGTGCTCAAGGATGTGGCTCTGACTGGTACACCTGGCTCGAAGACAACTAAACAAGCATCATTCCAGCTCTTTTCATGTTGCATTAAAGCCATGCAAGAAAGTATGTTTACCTAAATGTGTTGAAATATGAAATTTTGTTTTTCCTAGTGTAGTACATATAGGAGCATCATCTTGATAGTTATGAATTATAAATATTCATTTGTTGCAGACAATCCAGAGCTAACCAAGGAAGCTTCTGGTGTTTTCATCTGGTGCTTGGTTCAGAATACTGAATGCTACAAGCAGTGGGTATGTTTTTATTTTTTTTTTATTTTTTTCATCTGTATAGTTTTTATAACACTGATTTGAATCAAAACACGAAGACTGTTCTGACTTTCATTTTCCCTACTATGTAGGATGAGCTTCACATGGAAAATCTGGATGCTAGTTTGGTTGCCCTGAGGAAAATTGTTACTGAATGGAAAGAACTCTCTCCCAAACTCTCCCCTGATGCTCTGAGGGAAACTGTTGCAAGTATAAAGAGCAAGGTATAAGATTATTTTGAGAATTTTAATACAACGGAATATAGTACAATACCAGATTTTGCATGCATATGTTTATGGGAGTCCTTATCTGCTGTGATCCAAAATGGATCTCAAGACCCTACAATCAAGATCCGACGAATGTAGGGGGGGAGTTTTATAAAATAATTTCATCCATTAAGCATAGATCTCAGGTCCTGAGATCCATTTTGGATCTCAGCTGATTTCAACACATGTATGGTTCCTGTTTGATCTTTTACATCAAATTAAGAAACATGGCTAGCATTGTTGTCAAATCAAGCTATTCCCAACTCCTCAGAATAAGCCAACTGAAATTAGATATCGATATTTGAATTAAAAAAAGTAATTAAATTTACTGCCAAATCTGATTCCTTTTGTGCCTTTGCAGACTGAGGAAGCATTTGAAGCGTCAGGCGATCCAAATCTGAAGGAGATTGACAAACTGTGCAAGGCCATTTTGAGCAAGCTGTCTCGTGGCATCAGCTGCCTCAAAGGTGGTGTTATAGTTTTTCTCCTTGCCTCTGTTGCGGCAGGTCTTGCGCTCTCTCCTAATGTTGATTCATATGACTGGGAGAAGATCCGTGCCATGTTTACCTCCCATTCTTTCTAAAGTGAATATAAGCATAAAAGTTTTGCTATTAACAGGAACAGTTCTGTTAAGCGAAACAGAATTATGTCTGTTAATGGCAAATTTTTAGGAAGAGGGGCGAAACAGTCTTTGTTGTGACAGATAGAGAGAAACTGGGGTTAAGGGGAAAGAAATAGAACTGAACAGAAATGTAGTTGCTGAGTTAAGTTAACCATCTTAGGGTTTCAATCAGAAAATCAGAATTTCAGCTCATATTGAGAGATAGCATGGTGCTCTTAAGCAGACAGTTTTGTGATAACCTTGTGTTTCTTTCCCTTAAATTAATCTATCTATATGGTTTGGATAAAAAAGTTTGCTTTATCCTCTTGCTGCTTTGTTTTGCAAAGCGTTTCTGATCTCATCTTATTATTAGATTTAGCTTCGTTTTTTTTTCTTTTATCATCTTCGATTTTTTTTCAATGGCTTACTCTAATTTTAACATCAAGTTTGTTTATTGCACAAAAATTAGTATTTCGTGTAGAATTTAAAAATCAACTTTGGGCCCTTTAAAATAGCGTGTCCAATTAGTGAAAATGGTCTACAAATACATTTTTCTATTTCCAAAACATTATTATATATTTTTATCAAATAAAATGACTATGAATTATCAATATTATTTGCATCATAATAGTTGATGTTATTGATATTATTAGGATTATTTGCTTCCTGTATCATAATGACACAAGTATTATTTGTTATTATTATTGGTATTATTACTATAATTGTTTATATATTTCATTTTAATGACAGAAGTGTTATTTCTTCTTATGCTTCTCTTCTACAGTCGAACAAAACTATATTACTCATCAAACAAAACTATTTTATGTATCATTATAACTCGATCCCACTTTTCACACGAGTTCTTTAATAATCATTTTTCTCCTCTTTGTATAATTGTCATTTAAGATTTATCCTGTATTTTCATCTACGTGAATTATTGATCAAGACTACCGTGAGTTACTTGCTAAATATTCATATTCTTACTTGTGATAAAATAATAGGATATTATAATATTGTAATTGAAATATATAATTAATTTTGAGAAATTTTATAAAAATAAATAAATACATTTGATGTATTCAAAACTTTTTATATCAACATGCACGGGTTATGTGGATATTCTGTATTTTTGTTTTGGCCTTCACATGGTTGTGTAGATCGACCGATACAAGTTAATTGGAGCATATTTGATTGCAAACAGTGTGTTTCTTTAACTCAACAAGTTTGTGACGAGCTTAACCAAAAAAAATAAATAAATAAATAAATGTAAACATCATTTCCGAGCAACATATTAAATCATTGAAACCAAATCTAATTTATCGAGTGATATGTTTATATGCATATTTATTTTTAAGTTACGTGTAAAGTCAAGTTAAACAAAAAAAAAAAAATCAATATTTGAAAATAACTAACAAGCCTTCAATTTTTTGACTGGTTAATTTTTATATACTTATTAACGATGTGAATGTGCTGTTCAGAAATGATTTTGATTGAGCATAAACACCGCATCACTGCCACCAACAGCTGGAGGTGGCAAAATCTGACCCAACCCAAAAAATTTGCTCGACCTGACTTTTTTCGTGTTTTCAAACTGACCTAAATCTGATCCGACCCAACCCGAACGACTTGAAACCCGAGATGACCCGGGAATAGAGGTGCAAAATTTGACCATATCCAAAAAACTCACCTGACCTGGACTCGAAAAAGTGTCGGCATCCGTCAACTCGATACGCGACCCGATATTTATATTCGGTAAAACTAACCTGACCCTACCCGACAATTTGTCACCTCTACCAACAGCATACCAGCTAAGCTGGAGTGCTTATCCTCTAACATATGGTATGTGCCATTTTTCACACGGGCCGTTAGATCACCCCAGGATTTGGGCCAGCACGAATCTTGAGGGAGATCTAACGGCTCACGTGAAGAATGACACATACCATATTATAGAGGATGTGAAAACGCTAAGCCGTAGTTCAAAAGTATATTCCGAAATAGAATTGCCAGGAAAAGAAAAAAAATATATATGAAATAATTTTGCTAGGAATTTTATTTTACAGCAGTATCAGCATAACTGTACTGTACAGGAAATCATCATAACTTTCTTACGGATAACGGATCGAACTTAAAAATTATGGAACAATTAACCCATCACGTCGTACAGTTGACTAGTTAAGATCACGACTAACTAATTAATCAATCGAGATTAATGGGACATTCATTCGCATATCCACTCCTGAAATACTTGGATGATTGTAGGACCTCCTTTTCCCCCTTCTGGCCGACCAATCAATAAAGATGGATGTTTTCCTATTCAAAACATTAGCTGTACTTTATTATAGAATGCATAACATGCGTTTTAAGCAAGAGATTTGTCAAATACCATAGGTATAGGTAAATGATGAAATGAAATGATGCCTCATTTATTGAACCGCCTCGAAACCTTGAACGGAACTACAAATCCGCATCTAGAAGTAGAGTTAGACCATGTTCAAAAGTCAAAGCTGTTTCTTATATTGAACTCAAAGTCTCAAACACGATAAACACAATTGTAGAGGAATGGAGGAGAATAGGATACAAATAGAATCATACAACTTTAACAGCACCAAGAATATTCAAGAAAAATGTCAAAAACTCCATGATACAATACAGTATACACAATCGCCTAAGAGCAAGCTGAATTGAGATTAAAGGAAAAAAAAAAGGAAGAAAAAAGAGAGAGAAAAGAAAGAAAAAAGGAAATAGGAAAAAAAAAAATGCAAGAACACAAGTCCCAACTTCCAAGTGAACGGTCAAAAGTCAAAACAAGACTTAGTATTATATAACAAAAAGAAAACCACGTGCCTACGGGCTTTTGCTGTTCAAAAAAAAAAAGAACGCCACGATTGACTACTGACTCACTGACTACTCGGTCCCACTTCACTTTCTTCGGAGCTGACCGTGACCGGCAAAAGCGACTCGTAGCAGCAGACAGAACAAACATATCCTCTGCATAAAACAACATATACTGACGCACATAGACCATTCGATTCTCTCGAAATTCGTGCTCGCACAAATCTCTAGGCGATCCAACGGTACTCATGCTTCACTGCACACACATTGCATTCCTGCATACAGATGATCCGAAACAACCAACTCCACACGATTCTTTTCCCTCTCCTTCCTTCTCCCTCCCTCCCGAACTCATATCCCCTGCTGTACTGCCTTACGCAGTTCACAGTACAAGCCGTTGGATTGCCTTGAGATTCGTTCCAGACGGATCTCGAGACGATCCAACGGCTGAAGCTTTGAACCGCATAATGCAGTAAGTCAGGGGATGAACACTCCCCTCCCTCCCTCCCGAATTCATATCCCCTGCTATAAAGCCTTACGCAGTTCAAAGTATCAGCCGTTGGATTGTCTCGAGATTCCTGCCAGGGCGGATCTCGAGACGATCCAACGACTGATGCTCTGAACTGCATAATGCAGTAAGTCAGGGGATGAACACTCCCCTCCCTCCCTCCCTCCCTCCCTTCTAGAAAGAAACCCCCTGCCTTCATCCCTCCATCATCATCATCAAATTCAATTCCGATCAATCAATCTAGCACTGAGAGAGAGAGAAGAGGGAGGGAGATGGCGAGGAAGAGGCAGAGGCCGCTGATCAAGGCGAAGGAGGTGGCGACGCTGATCAACCAGGTGATGACGCACGACCGCCCGCTGCTGCCCTTCCTCGTGCCCCTGTTCCTCTTCGCCTGGGCCCTCGAGCGCTGGCTCGTCCCCTTCTCCAACTGGGTGCCGCTTGCCGCCGCCGTCTGGGCCACCATTCTGGTACGTCAGTGTATGTGTATAGTTAAGTTATGTAGTTATCTGTATCTTTCTCAATTTCTTGCTCCCTTTTTCCTTCTCTGTTGTGCTAATTCTGGCAAGTTCTCTGATTGCCCATCAAAAGTTTCAAACTTTCCAATTATATCCGTCTTAAATTGGAAATATCCAAAAATATCCATTCAAACGTAAATAAGTTGCTCGTATCCCCATTGTTTCGTTATGTGTTATCGGTCCAGATATACAGATACAAAAAAATACCGAAACAGATACCAGTTATAATGTAAAATATATCCAAATTGAAACATTAACAAATTATCTTAAAACAATTAACGTATTTACTTGAAACATTGTAGTATTAAGTAGAATAACACAAATCATAAATTAAATCATCTACTTGAATCACATAAATATTACCTTAAAGTTGTTGAGAGAACATATGGGAGCAAGATGAAGTGAAAGAGCAACAAAAGAGAAAATTATATCATTTGTGTTTCATTTTAATCTCATTAAGTTTCAGATTAACTTTATAGATGTTTCATTTTGATCGCAACATGTTACAGATTAACGTTAAATTAACTTTGTACGGTGATATCCCCGACGGTATCTTTTGCGGTATCCCCGTAGCATTTTCCATGTGCTTATTAGCTTCTCAATAAAAGTTCCTTGACTGTCTTGCTCTCTGTAATTAGAGATAACATCATTAAGCAGATGTTCTTCATGGCTTCATTACAGAAGAGTGCAATATAGGAAGTGAAGAGTTTCATGTGGATGCTCTGATACATGAGGTTTTTGTGAGTAACAAGTTGAATGGAATTTTTTTATTAAAATAAAGTATTGATGGAGATAACGACAATAAAATGAAGTATTGATGGGGAATTTTTGATATCTGTAGGTTTAGATGGGTAAATTTGAAAAGTTTGAAACTTTTGATGGGCATACCGGCAATTACCTCTATTTCTAATGTTTTCTGTTTTCTAATCTTGTATCTCTCTCTCCAAAGTCTTGATTAAATATCAGTCGTTTGATAGAGAAAATAATCATGGCCATTGAATTCATTTACTGTATTGCAACAGTTCTCTTATTTTTGTACATTTTAATTTGATCTTGAAAGATAAAAGGCATTAGTGTTAACTGTTAACTGAGGTTTTTGTGTGTGATTCTTGTGATGGCAGTATGGCAGGTTTCAGCGGCGGATAATAATAGATGATTTGAATTCTAAATGGGAGCGTCTCATCTTATTCACAGCTGTATGTTTTTCTTGTATCTTCAATATCGTTCTTGACATTCTTGTTTAAGACTAGTTGCATAATTAATTAGTAATTGACTAAATTGCATTATGATTAAGAGGGTTAATTTGTTGCTAAGTTTAGTGGCACAAACAAACTACCTTTGTTCAAGAAAAGAAAAGTAAGAGTGGAAAAGGAAGGATAAAATTGGAATGTTGTTTCTGACCATTTTTTTTTATGAATATTTTTGAAGCCCACAACACCAGTAGAGCCATGCGCATGGACTAACAAGCTGTTCATGGAAATATGGCCTAACTACTTTGAGCCAAAACTAGCAAGGTCATTATTCTCTACTGTTGAGGTAAAATATCTCATGTTTAGTGACATAAATGTCGGGTGCGTGCTTGCTTGTGAAATTTCTCAAATTTTCATATGTATCTGTCCCATTAAAAATTTAACTGTTTCATCCATTAGAGGTGCATACACATTATATATTTATATGTAATGTCAATTTCATGGATAACCCTGTATAAGTCCAAAAAGTTGCAATTACAATTTCAATCAGACGTACTTCTCAAAGAGAAAAATGTATATCAGTTCCCAACTTAATTGAAGTATTCTTAAACTTCCCTATTCTCACCTTTTTGTTTGTATATAAGAGGTAAGAAAAAAACTGGTTGGTATGGATAAGTACCATGTTTTATATTGTCATATATCCAAAATTTTTGAAGGCCAATTTTGTTGGAAGGGTATGAGATTATTCTTATAAAATAATAATTATTTTCATAATAATCACAGAGGCGCTTGAAGAATAAGAGGCCTAAACTAATTGTAAGTAATTTTATTATTCAATTCTTGATTCTTGATTCAACTTCACTTGTTTTCTGAAATTAAAAATGTTTACTGTAGCTGTAATTATTGTAGGAAAGGATAGAATTGCAAGAGTTAACATTGGGCAATTGTCCACCAGTCTTAGGTCAGAATGGTGTGCACTGGATTACAACAGGTCATGACCAGGTAGTTTATTTTTTTTTTTATATTTGTTATTACAAATAAAATATAAAATATAAGAGTTTTTCATTAATGAATCTCTGAGATTTTGCTGCAGTCACAAATGTTACCTACTTGTAATTGTGCACTACCACCTCTTGTACTTTTGGTTTAGTGAAACTTAAACCCATACCCACAAATAATGGCTTATCGATCGGTCAGTACAACCTGAAATTGGCAACCAATCCCTCTATTAGCTTGATTTTCCATCAGATGCAGGATGCTTTTGTCAATGGAACTTTCTGTTTATATGCCGTTTTTTGAGAATTAAACATTATGAAAATGTCACACTTGGATACACCAACGTTTTACAGCCAGTACTGAGAATGGGATTTAGTTGGGACACAAATGAGATGAGTGTGATGTTCTCAGCAACGCTCGCGAAACCCCTTGGTGGTACGGCTCGCATTGTCATAAATAGTGTTCACATAAAAGGAGATGTAAGTAACACTAATCAATTTTTCTTTCAAGGTTAATATGAGGCACAAGGATAATGTACCGAAAACTTGAAAATTTGCATATGTGACTGTAAATCCTGTTGAACTCACCTTAATAAAAACATGGTGGATCGAATTATTAGAAGACCTAATTTTAGTATCATTCCAGAATTATATTGATCAATACAATCTGATGGTACATACTTTCCGATCATTCTCATATGAATAAACATCCCCAAGAAGTAGAACTTGGGTTTTTGAAAGAACAGACAGTATACCTATACAGGGAAATGAGATAGAGTTCAAAATCCAAATAATGTCAGATTATTCTCTACGTTGATTAAAGAATTCTTTATTGATTATGGGAAATTTTGATGTCTTGTCATGCGAAGTTGCTCCTTAGGCCTATACTTGACGGTCAAGCAATTCTCTACTCATTCGTGTCAGCGCCCGAGGTCAGAATTAATGTTGCATTCGGAGGTGGCAGCAGCCAGTCTCTTCCATCCACTGAACTCCCCGGTGTTTCTTCATGGCTGGTATGTTCCTCTTATTAGTCAGATTCGTGATTTCATTTTCCAGATTAATTGATGTGCTATGGGAATAGAGAAGTGGTTCTCCACTTTGGTACTCCACTGTTTGGAGTGAACAGATCGGCACTTGATTATTCCCTCTAAAATAGGTAGCTTTTTAGGCAGTCGGGCAACATTGAGTTTTGCACTTAGCAACCTAGATGCTGTCCCTGATACTCTAATTTTATCAAAGTATTAATCAAATCATCCTTTTTCCTTGTATCATTTGGTGGCAAAACAACTAAAAGGTATGTTTTGGATATTTTATTGGAAAAAAGAGAGAATCTGCATGATATCTGTTTGTCTACAATGTGCACATTTATTCTCAAAGTTTAGCTTGCATGTCTGGTTTCCTTTGTTTTTTTTTTTTTATGAATTTTGGTGTGTCCTCTAATACTTCATTTACTATTTTCTTTTCATATCAAGTACTAACAGACGATGAATTGGAAATTGAATTCGAACAGGTTAAGTTACTATCCGAGACAATTGCAAGCCGAATGGTAGAGCCGCGGCGCCTCTGCTTCACCTTGCCACCTGTCAACTTACGTAAGAAGGCAGTCGGTGGTGCAGTCTCAGTTACTGTAAAATCAGCTGCCCACTTGAGAAGCAATGACACAAGAAGCAACGGCAACGAAAGTCCGTTTAGGTCAAGTGGTGTTACTCCCTTGCAGACAGTAGTTGAAGTAGAAATCGGCGATTTAACTCGAAAAACAAGCATGAGCGAAGGCCCCAATCCTACATGGGATTCAACATTTAATATGGTTTTGCATGGGGAGTCTGGTTCTGTAAAATTTACATTATATGAACTGGATTCAAGTGGTGTTAGATTCAACTACTTGACCCGCTGTGATGTAATGGTATGTTTCTTATAAATTATCCTATTAAAGCATAAATTTGTGCCCAGAAATAACCTCTGATAAAATATTTGGAAAATTTAGTGGTTCGAGAATAATGTTCTTATATTTACTGTGTTTTGAAAATATCATATAGATAAGATACTTAACTATCACTTTTAAGGGCTTTTGCATAATTGCATATGCCCAGTAATTCCTATGATTTTTGTCCAATATTAGCATATGGTAAATTTATTTATTTATTTTATTCATTTATGATATTCTTTTGAGCAGATGAAGTATGCAGAGGATGATTCAACAATATTCTGGGGTATCAGTAACAATGCTGGTGTGGTGGCAAGACATGCTGAGGAGATAGGGAAAGCAGTTGAAATTGTACTGCCTTTCGAGGATGATAACATGGGAGAGGTAGCTTCTTTCTATTACTTCATACATCTTTCTTTTCATCATGGATATTTTGTAGTATATATAATTCTTTTTCGGACAGTTGACAGTGAGCTTAATGGTTAAAGAATGGCAATATTCTGATGGGTCGACCAGTGTTAACAACCCAACTATGCCTAGGGCGTTGCAACCGTCTTTTCAGGGTTCACCTTCTCACCTGACTTGGACTGGAAGAAGGCTAAAAGTAACTGTGGTCGAAGGAAGAAACCTTGCTACAAAGGAGAAATCAGGGAGATGCGATCCTTATGTCAAAATCTATTATGGAAAGGTTAACTTTATTTTATGTTTCATAGTTTCCATCCTGTCTTTTTTTTTTAATTGAAATATAATGTTGCTTACCAAGATAGATGTCCCAAATAAAATGTTTGGGGCCAAACTAGAAATTGAGCGTTAACCCGTGATGGAAATGTTTGGGACCAAACTAGAAATTATGCAATTTAAGGGCATTTACTTGGTGATGGAATATTTTAGAATCTCTGATGCTGTTTGAGTTTCCCAAATTGAAGCTGTTTGTAATGTTCCTTTGGTTTGACTGAATTGCCAGCCAGATATGAAATAACTGGAATTCCATATACTTTATCTCTAAATTTTGTTCTCCTATATAGGCTGTCTACAAAACAAAAGTACAATCCCAGACTTTAAACCCTGTATGGAACCAGTCGTTTGAGCTGGACGAGATCGCTGGGGGCGAATATCTGAAAATCAAATGCTTCAATTCTGAAAGATTTAGTGATGATAACCTTGGGAGTGCACGTGTTGCCCTAGAGGGGATCGCAGAGGGTGCCAGCAGGGATGTATGGGTTCCACTTGAGAAGGTGAACTCAGGAGAGATCAGACTTAAGGTAGACTTCATAAAGAATGAAAGCACTGATGCAAAGGTATGCTCGTTAATATTGCAAGAAAAATTTCATGCTGTGCTTTAACTTTTTTAGGTTAATCTTCTCACTTCCATTCATTTCCAAAAATGGACCATGATTCTAGAAAAATTATCCCTTTCCATCCACCGATTGCTACTTGTGGAATATAAGTTTAGCTTCACAACTTCTCTACTTTGTTGTATTACTGTTGAGTTGCTAATTTTCAGTTCAGCCAAAGCTGGAATCTGCATATAAGAAAACCGATAATATTAAAAGGAGGCCATACATAGTATTGTACCTTCCAATTAAAAAAAAGTTAAAATTTTTTAGTATGTACAGTACTGGTGTGATCATTTACCTAGGTTATAAGAATTATACTGTTCTTGATAGTGTGTATGATCTCTATAACAGTTGTCAGGTGCACGGTATGGGAACCGGTGTATTGAGCTCGTAATAATTGAAGCCAGAGACTTGGTAGCAGCTGATATAGGTGGAACGAGTGATCCTTATGTCAGATTACAGTATGGAAACACAAAGAAGCAAACTAAGGTTAGTCATGTAGGGAAGAATATCGATGATAATAGAGTACTGTTAGTTCTTTTATTTGGAAAAACTTCAATGGCACCCGTGTAACAATCATCTAAACAATCATCCACGCAATTTGTTGAGTTCTTTAACTTGAAAGAACTTCAATGGTCCCTTTACTTGTATGTACATACCAGAGCAAAAGTGACAGTTCGATTGATGAATTTTTTTAGTGAATGAGAAAAGAACATTAAATTATTATTATAATTTTTTGGTGATACTAGTATTGGTGTCATCTCTCTTTGTAATTAAGTATATAATAACATATGTGACCTTCTGAGTTCTGACCATGTTGTTTTTACTTCTGCAGGTGATACACAAAACCTTAAATCCATACTGGAACCAGACGTTACTTTTTCCTGATACAGGTAGTAAGCTGGCGCTATTCGTGAGAGACCACAATGTGGTGCTTCCCTCGGTGAGCATAGGCCACTGTACGGTAGAGTATGACATGCTCCCGATGAACGAAACCTTAGACAGGTGGATTCCACTCCAAGGCGTTCAGAGCGGTCAGATCCATGTTCAGATCACCCGGAAGTCGCCAGAACTTGAAATGAAACTGGAACTTGAGTGCACAACAAAGGCACATATGATATCTAACCAGGTAACTGTCTGTATTTGGTGAGCGGTTAGTGACAATTTCATTCCTTACTCGACTGGATTGTTTGAAATATCAGATTGATTTAAATTAAACCATGCAAATACATATTTGTTGGTTCCCTTTTAGTTAACAATGGTCATCAAAAACTTCGGTAAAAGCGTTTGGTCTTGTTTGGAAATATGGTAAACATAACAGTACTCATAATTAAGTGCCATTATTCAATAAAATTTTGTGCAGATGAGAGAAGCGTTAAAGAAGTTTAAAGCGTTAATGGAAGAGGAAGATCTCGATGCGCTGTCAAATGCATTGAACGAAATAGAAAGTGCCGAGGATGCACAACAAGAGTACATGGACCAACTTGAAAGAGAGAAAAATCTACTGCTCAGTAAAATCGGCGAACTCCATCATGAAATTAGTAGAACCTCTTCTACTCCAGCTAGCTTGCAGTATTAGGCCATGCAATTTGTGTAAAGTTCTTGCCATATGAGGTTAAGGTAATGTTAATTGTTATTGTAGAGTTTATACATGGGTGGGGGTTTCATTGACAATGGTAAACTTGACAATATGACAAATATCTTTCAAATGAATTTCATAAAAGAAAAAGATGTTTATAGACATATTATATTTATAGAAAAATTATGTTTCTAACTTATTATTATCAAACATCATCTATTGATTACTATTTATTTTTTTATGATTTACTTCAAAAACCATTATTGATATTGTCAAGTTTACAATAGTCAAATGGGTTCCCACCCTTTGTACATATTATTGTTCCAATAGTTTTGTAGAGGGGTATTTAATAATAATAAGAGGATAAATAAAGGTTTGACACAGATTTGAAGCCTTTATTGGACCAATTGGGCCACATTCACTTGTTAAGCTTGGGCCAATATAGTAATACAGTAACACACATATATTTTTTTTCAATTTTTACCCTTTTGCTGTAATAAAGGACTAGTAGAACTGTAGGAAGAATTAAAGGGTATATGGATAATGATATACTTGCTTACTGAAGAGATTTTCCTACTGCAATATTTTCTGTCACATGCTCCCTTTTGATTGATGAAATGAAAGAATTATATATACTGAGCTGTTGAATGCTAAGTAAATACCCAATAAATAAATAAAAACGTTGGAGGTAGAAGAATTGAAATGGCAAGAGTAATATCTATTGTCCATAGAAAAACCATCTATAACATCCATATGTTACATTTTGAGATACAATTATTACATTTTGGGATTTATCTGTTATATTCCGTACACGTTTACGGAAAATAGAAACAAGATGTTTCTCAAATGGTAATATTCTGGTGGGGAATACAAAAGCGGTCAATAACTGAAGGATATGTGTATAAAACAGGTTGATTGTACCTCTTCTTGGTTGTTGGCAATTGTCATTTGTCAGGCTGGGGACTTTTTATCTTTTCCCATTAGACTCTTTCTAAGTTTTTCTACAAGGAGGACAGGGAGCCTTCGAAAAACCCAAACTAATTAATACTGTGCTGTACCAAATATAACACTGTTCTGAGTTCTGACATGAAACAATCAATCTTTTGCATTTTAATTATCATATATATATATATATATTATTTGTAAATTGTAATTCTGTCCCATTGATCTGTGACTGTGTGTCTGTGTGGCTGTGGAGTTAATTGACAAGAACACCTCAAAAGCAAATTAAGGTACACTAGTGAGGGGTGTGCAGAGCCATATATAGGCAGCATAGGCTCCAGCTTAGACTGCCAGAATCTGCCATACCATTCTCAGCTAAACATCCAACCGCTATCTTGTAAACGGTGCTCTGCCAGCATTTCCCTTTTTTTTTTTTTTTTTTTTTGTTCTTTCATTTTCTTATTCTTATTTTTATTCTTTTCTAACCCTACCCAATTTCCCCTTTTTTGATAATATTATATAGGTGGCAAAATATTTTAGTATATCTTTTCTTTTTTTATATAAGAAATAACATTGATTATCAGTGACCACTGAAACTGAAATCCTTGTCCCAGATACATTAAATATACTGTCAGAAAATAATATATATCCAGTATTTTTACTTATTACAAAAGTATCATTTGAGAAAAATATTACTCTTGGTTAATTTTCATTAAATTGGGTCTGCAGTCTGCACACTCAAGAAAACAAGATTTTACCATACAGTATAAACTATAAAGTATAAAGCATCAAAAAATATAACTGGAGAAGTAACAAACTAACAACTAACAAACAAGAGCAGGTTGAAACTGGAACAGAACTACAGAAGTAACAAGTAAGTCTATGAATTTCACTGGGCCAAGAATGGGCCCAGTAAATTATTGATAGAGGGGAGCATCTCAGCATCTGAAATTCTGAATACTGATAGAGAGAGAGAGAGTGAGAGAGCATCTTTCTATCTCATATCTATATCTATCTAAATCACAGTACTTCACAGGTTACAAGAAAGAAAGAAAGAAACAGGCTGTGATGCACAGCTGCTGCACACTACTAGAGATATGTAGAGGCAGACTAGAGTATGAGTGAGGTTCAAATGTACTATTTGGTTTATATATTTCCTATTGTTTTTTCTCCTGACCAAACAAAAACAGTACTATATATATATATATCAGTATCAGACAATCCTGTTAAGAGTGAGAGAGAGACGGCTGTGATCAGACAGAGGTAGAGTAAGAAAGAAAGAGAGGCATTCTCAAAAAAAAAAAAAAAAAAAAAAGAAAGAAAGAGAGGCAAGATATGATATGATGGAGACTTTCAAAGCATGCAACCACCTTTCCTATCTCCAGTCCAAACTGCAGTCTTATATATATATTCACCATTGCTATATATATAGTATCCTCTCCATTTTGGTATTGATTGTAGAAAAATTGTAACCCTCCATTTCTGAATTATCTGGTTTCAATTTCCAATATATGTTCTAAAGAAATTAACTTTTGCTTTTTTGCTTGAATGCTTGCCTGCTTGGCCTTGAAGAATTTTTGTTATCCACATCACACGGTATATACTGGTCAAATTACTATTCTGAACTTTTGAATTGTATTGATATTGACTGACAAAATAAAAATTAAACCTCAAAGGGAATAAAGTTGCATGCTTTGCTCAGTTGGCTCAACCAAGCGATCACTGACTGCCACTGTGTCATTTTAGGCCATATATGCTGCTGCTGCTGCTTGGCTGGATCAGCAGCAAAAAAACAAACCTTCATTGTGTTGATCAGTACTTGTACTGAAGTTTTTGTTACTTCCAAGTTGAAAGTAATTATGGTTTGTTGGCATCTTTTGTTTTCCAATATTATGAAAATATATATGTGATAAAAATTAGTGAGTCTATATATATATATAACATGGTACCAATGAAATGAATGAATGCTATCAAAATTCTTGCTTGATTTATAAATTATAACTTTGAGCCTATTCCTCATTTAATTTGACAAAGTCTAGTAAAACTTTGATTTGAATAAAAAATCAGCAATGGTAAAATCAAATCAAATAAAAGTAAATCAGTATCAATAGATGCTCATGCAAGACAACAAATTAACTAGCTACTGTACTGGGGCACAACAATCTGGTCAAGAATCATACACATCTCTCATTATACATACAGTTACTGTTCATACCACATCTTGTAATTATTTTTTTTTTTATATTCTATTTTCTGTTTATTGCTTGATTTCTGTCATAAAATTTTCAAATATTACAACTCGTTGAAATAATAAATTATTCACACCCTGATTTCAGAATGGCAAAATGTTGAAGCACATTAAGAAAGTAACTGAGATATATATATTTATTTTTCCAAAGATAAAAATGGTGATAAAATTAAGCATTGAAACTTCAAATTAATCAGCAAAAACATAATTTTTTACCTTTTTCCGTACAATTTAGCTTTATGTTAATAAATAACTTATGGGTGTTCTAACGTCAACGTACAACACCTGACATTGAAGTCAGGCCACATTAATTAATTTGACAAGAAGACAGGGAAGGAAGATAAAGAATTGAATTAAGATTGTGGCAAGTCAAGTGTATGCCTAGTAAGTACTAATAACTAGTAAGTATATATTATCAGCTGAGTTGTCAAAGCAAATACATACATGCATGTACAATTGTGCACATAGACATAGAGGCTGTTTCATTCCAGGCTTCCAGCTAGGAACAATTAATGAAAAAACAATAAGAAATATGCATGTATATCTTATCTTACTGTATATAAAAACATATTGGAAAAAATGACATGAAATGACTATCTTCCCCAAATAAAAACCTGAGCCATTGATCATTTGCTTGGGTAGATCAGAACCGTTGATTTACGTTAATACCCGTTGACGTTAATGTCTCAGCCCATTAAAATTTAAGGTACATATCAATTTTCTTAATATAAGGTCCATTACATATTATCTTAAAAATTTATTATAAGAAATAACAATTTCAGTCAAAGCTAGGCGTGTGCTTTTTACTGGTATATATATACTGGTACACACTAGAGCTACCTTATTACCTCTCATTGCCAATTAATAAGTGGTACTGAATAAAGCCACCAAACCGAACCATGCAAGCTAGCTAACCCTAATTGTAGCCTGCGTGCTCTATGCTGCTTTGCTTCCCTTTGGCACACATACCGCACTATAAATCCAAACATATCAGTACAAAAATTTAAGAAATAAAGGGCGTTTTGAATATAGAAAGGATGCTACCGCCTTTTTCCTCGTGGTTATTTCATAATTTAATTTAATTCGGACGAACAAAATATTTGTTTCTCCGGAAAGAGCTCTTATTATTAGGTTCCACTACATAAATTTGAAGCGATGTGAATACCGTTTGATATATAGTTCATCCAAGATTTGTGCAACTTATAACAGTTTAAATTTTAGCATTTTTTTATGGAATATCAAACATATTTAAATTAGAGTGAGGCTACGGTTTTATTAATAGTACAAAATGGTCCGTACTATCACTGTATATTATCATTTTTAAAGTTTAATTGATCGATTCAAAGCAATCAATGTGATCTTCATATGTTGATATAGTTCTAAACCAAATTTTATATTTAAAATTTTTTTTTAACTATATATCTTGATATTTAAAAAAACAACATTTTTGAATGATCTGTAATGTTTATATTAAGCCATTTTCTAATTATCTAAAAAAATAGTAAAAAATATTAAAAATTATAAAATTTGGTCTTGAACTACATTAGTATATGGAGATCAAACTAAACGGTTTGGATCAATTGAACTTTGAAAATGATAATATAGAGTTATAGTACGAGTCACTTTGTACTATTAATAGTACCATGGCGGCGCCACTCTTTTAGTTACATCAAATTTGAAAAACATGTTTAATCCATAAAACATTTTTATAAAAGTTTTCAACTTTTACCATATTTTAGAGACTTTCTGAATTTTTTTGAAATACCCATTATTAAGATTGTCAAACATAATTAAGGATTGCTAAGGGATTATTCCCTCTATCATAATTTATGATATTTAAATTGTATATAACTGAAATTGATTTGGTCTCTCACAACTTCATCATGAAAGAAATTAATTAATTAGATTAAACCTAGCGAATGATCTGACGACGAGAATTAAATTTTGCTATATGACATTAATTTTTGTTTGATAAAAATATGAAATTATCTGAGCTATATGGCCAATGCGGGTCCGAATCTGCTGCCATAAAAAAACAATGGCAGCAAGCCGTAGTCGATCGGTATGGTCCGTCAGATAGATTTAGATGGTTCTGATATTAATAAATAAGGGTGCCTTTTGTTGTTGGTCCTACTGTCATACAAATACAAAATTATGGCACATTGTTGCTGTATAGAAAAAGGATATATAAGTGTCCATTGAATAGCTGTCCATATGTATATGAGTGTACAAGTTTTATAACAATTACATCGGTTTAATTTGTAACTTTTATATGAAGTTTGTAAAATATGAACTCTATGGATGTCGAAATTTAGAATGAACACTAATTAGCACTCCTAGAAAAACTATGGCAGTGGATGTAAATCCTAATGCATAAAAAAGAATGAACGTATACTCCAAGAGCTAGAAATTAGTTGCCAATTATTAGATGGCCCTCAGAGAGTAATGGAATTTATTCATTTGCAATCATTTTTATAAACTAGAACGTACCCGCACGCTGTTGCGGGCAACTTTAATTTTATTAAAGCTAACTGGGTTGAAAGAATCGAAGATAAGAGATGAGTCAGTGACTTTAGTAGAGTGAAAAGGTCAGTCAAACACTTCACCACTTTGGTTTGTGCTGAGGCATAAATGGAGAGGAGTAGAATAGGAAATGGATGCGATCTCATCCTTTGATTATTGGACGGACGGTGATTAAAATAGAAGTAAGACTATGCCCGTAATGGAGGGTCAAGTCCTTACACTCTTTTTAAAAGAGTATAGATTGTTGACTTTTAGAGGTATTAGTTTTATAGTCCAGGGTTCTATATGGAAAGTCCCAGTTCCATTGAAGGTCAAAGTTTTTGTATGGATTGCTTTACAAAACAAGATTATGACTAAAGTCAATCTATTTTTTATTGGTTGGACCGGAGATATTTACTGTGCATTTTGTAGGGATATATATTGAAGATACTGATCACTTACTCATTTATTGTCCTTTAATGTTGTAGTTCTGGGAATCATTTAATGATATGAACAAAAGAGGAATCAAGTTAAATCTATCTTCTGTTCAATCTTTGTGGAACAGTGCCTTATCTTTAGCTAACAATAACAGATCATATGCTCAAAGTTTAATCTGTATTGCTTTTTGGGTATTTTGGAACTGTAGAAATAATGCTATCTTTGAAAATAAATCATTCCCTAGTTATAATTCAATTGTATACAGAATTCTGACATTGTTTGAAAATTGGACAGGTAAGGAGAGTGATCTGTCTATTATGCTCAGGGATGAACAAGCTCTGGTATATGAAGAAACTGAAGCAAAAGAAGATGCTGCAATAACAGCTGCTTAACAATTGTTTCTTCAGCTTATCAGTTTGCTTTGTTCTAGGTTATCTTGTTTGGTCATTTTGGTATGTTTCTATTGGTAGTTTGCCTTTGGAAAACTTAGTTTCATCTGTTTTGGTATGCTTAAGGATGTAATTGGCTAATTAGGGTAATGGATGGTAGTTTGCAGTTTTCTTAATTGGATTCTGTTAATGAGTAATTATAGGATGTAATGACTGTCTGCTTCTTTAAAAGAAATGGGAAGTGGTGGCCAATTTTGTCCACTTTTTCTAAACAAAAAATGTTGCCAATTATTAATACAATTTTTTTTTTACTCATACTTTTTTTCATTGATTTTACAGTTTAGAATTATATGAACAAATTTCATATATAAAGATGATATTCTCTACTAATTACCAATGCATTGATTCAGATTTATGGAGTAATTACAGAAAGACCACATGATGCAATAATAGTGATAAGGATCGGTTAACAACTACTTAGATTGACAACTATGACAAATAAATTGTTAAATAAATATAAACAAAATCTATAAAATAGAAATATTTATTTAGATTGTGCTAGCTATTAATCTCATTAATTGATTGTGTATCAATTTTCAAACAATTTAAGTACCATTTAATTCTCAACGGAACTCATACAAAATTCTTAATAATATTTCCAACTGTCAAAAATTAATGAGGTACACTCAAAGTATTAATTGAGTATTCTTTGAAATTTAAAACATAACCAATCTATGAGACTGACAATACGCTTTTTACAAAATTTCTATTCTATAAATTTAATCTATTGCTATATATGGTTATATAATTTGTCAAACTACTAAGTTGTATAACTGATCCCCACCAGCAATACATATCCTTACTACTGATAAAAGGAGGAGTTGATTTGGAAATTGAAATGACTATTTGTCCAAATTGATTTTCGACCGTTTGATATATCAATATGTTTTAATCTTTACTGTTGATCATCTAATTTTAATGATTCAATCTCCAGCGATATTAATTAATGCGTTGTCTTTTCTCAAAAAAAAGAAAAAAAGAAAAAGAAAATGAAAACGCGTATAGGGAAATGGGGATATTGGGCTAACAATAACAGAGACGCATGGGTTAAATTAAATTGCGTTGTCTTGTTAGTTTTAATTAAAATCAAAAGTTTATAAATAAGAAATTATATTACTTGGAATCAACAGTCAAGAATAATTATTCACTTAGACGTTTGGTTATGGATTAATATTTTTAGGTGCCCTGCTATACATATAACATATATCAAAATTGTATAAGTTCCAAAAATAGCACAAATCTCATTTTAGATTTTGTTACTAAATTAATTAATTCATAAAAATAAGATAAAATAAAATAAAATAAAGGTGACATATGTTACAATATCATTTTAACGTTGTATATATTTTTTTTCTTCTCATTAAAAATTGTTCATAAATTGAAACTTATTAAAAAACTAATAAGCAAAATGACTTCAAATCTTAATGTTTTAGTTACGAATAATTTTATTTAGTTATAACACTATTAAAAATATTCATATCAAGAAATTTTTATTAAATAAGACCCGTTGCAACGCACGGGCAAGATACTAGTATAATATGAGAAACATCTTGTCCATTGAAAAACCGTCCATAAACTTGTACGGGATGTAACAGATACGTCTACAAATGTAATAAATACAATCTAGAATGTAACCTATAAATACTATGGACGGTCTTTCTACGGACCCTAAATAATATATCTCTGCTGCAACATGTACATGCGCTGATATGATGTGCCACAAACTAATTGCACCTGTAAGTAATGGACATTGATGATATATACAAAAACAACACAACATATTTCCATTTTGATGTATGATATAGGTTTGCAAGCATTGAAGAAGGAATCAGCGAATAGGTGAGACAAACAAGGAAAAGAAGAGATTAATAAGAAGGAGATGATGATCAGCAAGCAAGCGGCCCCCTCTTCCCTGCTGCTCTTGCTTCTTGGGAAGTGATACATATATACTGATACAATGATCGATACACACACATATATATTACAATTTTGCACTACACACAAACACACACAGATATCACTGATCAGATTCAGATAGATCAGATTCAGATCAGATGGACTGATCATCAAACAGATCAAAGAAAAGAGATTGAGATTGATTGCTAACTTTAGGCACTGTCTTGCTAGCAGCTGCACTGACAATTGGCATTGTTTTGCTTGTGCTGTGCCATGCTTTCAGAGTTCATCAGACAATGCTGCCGAAGCAGAGCAGCAGCAGATATGGATCCATGAATTACTTAACAAAAGAATGAATGAATGATGCATTGTATTTGTAATTTTGTATGTATGTTGTCTTTTATTATTTTCTTTTTTTTTTTTTGGGTCGATCATGTTTTATGATCGGCAGTTCTTTCTTTGATTGATTTGCCCCTTGCATGCTTTGCCGGGTGTTTTGTCAAGCCGTTGTCGGCCAGAGCAATATATACCTTAACAATCTTCTGATCTCTTGGTCGCTCTAGTTCTTTCATAAACATGATAAACTACTTAAATTCTAATCTAGTTAAGTTGTACTTGTATATGCAAGCTAGCGAAGTCTTAATTTTTCAGAACTGATTGGTATTTTTAATTTTTTTTAATGAAGTGATTTAATTTACTGTATCCTGTTTCTTTTTTTTAGGAGACATAATTAATAATTTAGTATTTTAATACAAATAGTATACATATTTACCCAAAAATATTTAATCAAGAGTCAAAACATAATTTATGAATGATATACATTTCTTTTAATTTCATCGCCGAATATTACTGGGTTTACATGAATTTTTTTTTTATTATAAGACGTTTATATTTCTAATCATGACCGAGCTCCTTAACGTGGATCAACAAATTTTAATCTTCGTTGTGTTGCAAAACAGGTATCGATCATATGAAAAAAAAAAAAAAAACTCTTCTTTCAATGATTAATTTTCATATTAATTAACTTCATTTGGGCATTAATACAATGATTTCAAGCAGAGATATTCAGAATTTTAATGCATGTTATATATATGGCCCCCATATATATATATATATATATATATATATATATATATATATATCCAGTTCCAGTATATATAGTAATTCGATCTGTGGGTCAGTAATCTAATTTTGGCACAAAGAAATTATATAAACGCCTAGAGTAAGAGGGCAATATATATATAGGACACAAAATTAATTAATTAGCTAGCTAGTGTACCAGTATATATCATGCATGCAACGAGGCATGCATGCATATCTGGAGATCAGATCATGATGTAGATATGACTTGTTGTTTCATTGTTAATTTGGCATGTCGATATGTGCATACATATGACAATATATGTGACATAATAGTGTCTCTATTTTGCAAACAGGCAAGCTTCCAAAGGAAATATTAATTACGGCCTCAGTTTCGCATCACTGCCAGTCCCAGAATGAGATAGCTCATAAGAGTAACTGAGTAAGTAAGGTGTTCTTTTTTTGACCCTGACCTATTTCCAGCTTTCATCTCTTCCTGTCCAGTCAAACGCCAAGAGGAGATGTCCGTGCGTGCTTCAGTAATATATATAATGCTACATATAATTAATACATCTTGGGTAATGCTACTACATATATATAGTGAAAACTGAAAATTTTAAACTCGTCTATATATCCAAAGAAAAAAAAAAAGAAAGAAAATGGAGAGGAAGTGATATAAATAATACAACATCTGTCTTGTCTATGCCAGCAAATTAATTATTAATTACTTTTACGGACAGATCCTAATAAGTGAGTCCGTGCGTAGTTAACATTTTAATTTCCTGCATGCAGTGCTAGTTCCCACAGTCACAACTGAAGCATTCAATAAAATAATGAAAATATATTGACATATAGTTCATATAGTTCAGTGAATATAATATAATGAAAATATATTGACATACCAAATACCCAATAAAATAAGGACAATTTTACAAACTACCCTACTTTTTAAAATCATCAAACAAAATACCCCTCTTCTAAATTTAGAATTAACAAAATACCTTTATATAACTATACACCACTCACTTTTTACTCTCTTTTCGCTCCTCTCTCTTTACTTCTAACTATTTCAATATTTATTCATTAAAACCATCTAAAAACATTTAATAATGTTCAACGATATTAGAAAATTAATTATATGAATATTTAAAATAATGCTGAATAATCTTAAACAAATATATAAACATAATATTTTTTCTTTAAAATGGATCGCATTATTAATATTTATAACACATCATTTTTTTTGTTTTAGTTAATACACATTATCGTATTGATTATTTATGGACATATAGATAATGAATAATGTTCAATGATTATATATTGTTATTATTTTTTTTGATGAAGTAGGCTTAGATTGTTTTTTTTTTTTTTTTTTTTTGTCTTTTTGTATGAAATAAAAAAGTTGTGTACAATGATAGTTATATACAAGCAACTTGTCTATATTAAAAAATAAAATCTCATCATATATAATTGTAAGTAAAGAGATGGGAGGGAAAAGATGGTAAAAAAGTGTGTGATGTATGCTTATACAAGGGTATATCATGTTAATATATTTAGATGAGGGACATTTTATTTGATGATTTGAAAATGTAGGGTAGTTTATAAAATTGTTCAATAAGATAATATAAAATGTCATTTAGAACGTATGCTATATGCTCTATAAATTTGTGAATAAAAACATATTAATTGAGAATTGTTCACAACTAAAACAAAATATATATATATATATATATATATATATATATATATATATTATTGGGTGTGTATTATATGGGATTCGTAAATATTCTTATCATGCATGGATGTGCCTATATATGAAATTGGGAAATTCATTCCATCCACTTTATGGTTTTCCATAGAAGACACAAAATGACAAGTGGGCCCGACGGTGTAACAAAATGGGATCTACGTGTAACAAATGTGTCTTCTATAAAAAATCATAGAGTGGACGGTAGGTCTCACTCGAAATCATATGATCATGAGCGTACGTGCCATGTATTGTGCACGTGTTACGGTGTTAGGCACATCCGCACACACATGTATACCGGTCATATTATATATGTTAAGTAAATGTAATCGGAACAGAAAAATGTTTCAGTGATACCTCCGTCAATACCAAAATCGATACTGATAAACCGAGCCTGTTCTTGATATACATGTTCCCTACCATTCGATATCTTCTTCTTACATTTTCTCATTCCTTTCTGATAGACTATTGTCTTCGCTCTCCCCATCTCTCCCTTTCTGTTGGCCCCATATTTCTTCTGTCTTGTTCTCTTGTTAGTTAATTCACTTCCGATTAACTTTTTGTTTCATTTATTCTATATATCATGTTTTTATGTTTCATGCATGTTATAGTTTTCATGTTTCATTGTATTTTTTTTTTTTTATGTTTCATTTTGCTTCTTTTATATTTCATATTCTAGCTCTAATGTTTCATTATATTCATTTTATGTTCATGGTTATTGGATAAGCAGGCCATAAATTAAGGAGACCGATCGGTGAGAAACCTATATAATATAAAGAAAATATAAAAAAACATAGGTCCAATAAAGAAGCTAGTTAATTAAATATTACAATATTTTCAATATAGTAAAAAATCTTGTGAGAAAACAAAATTTCTTATTTCAAACTTGAAGTAGGTTTTTTTTTTTTTTTTTTCCATATTTTAAAATGTGTCCAAACAATCTATAAAATGTTTGCATAAAAATAATTTAAAATCTAAGAAAAATGTAATACTTATAAAATGTATAAAATTTGTATCCCTCTCGGAGGAATCAATATTTTATAGATTATTATTATATAGGGATAATGACTCCAGAGGACCCCGAATTTTCACCTTGTGACAAGTTGGCTCCCGAACTTTTATTTTTGGACAAATGCACCCCCAAACTACGAATTTGTAACAATTTGGCCCCTCAACCATTAATTAGCCATATAATAATTCATTTGAAATATGAAATGACCAAAGTACCCTTGTATATTTATTGGATGCATTATTTTTATTATTACAACATATATTACATAAATAATTAAATTAATAATTTACAAAGTTACATAACTAATTAAAATTAATGAATTTTTTTTTATTTGATTATGATGATAGCAAATAATTTATGAAAAAAATAATTGAATATTTGAAATTGTAAATATATATACAAAATTTTTTATCACTTTTAACTTTGTATATAAATATATAATCATTATAAAAATAAAAATAGATCATATAAAATAAAAAGGCGATAATGTATTATGTGATATGAATTTTTAATTACATATTTATATGATTAAATAGTTCTTATCTCTTTATAAATTATTAATTAATGAACCATGAGCATTTTAAATATTATCTTACAAATGTATGAGGGTATTGCGGTCATTTCATATTTCAATTGAATTATTATATGGCTAATTAATGGTTGAGGGGGCAAATTGTCACAAAATCATAGTTTGAAGGGCTATTTCTCTAAAATAAACGTTCGGAGGCCAAGTTGTCACAAGGTGAAAATTCGGGGGCATCTGGGTCATATTCTCTATTATATATCAGTTAAACTCACCAAGAGGCAAGAGCTTTGATAAACATAATTGAACAACCGGAATTTATCATGTATTATTGTTATTTTTTTTTTGTTAAGTGTCCTATATTATGCAGGGCCCACAAATGTACTGATTGAAACATTAATATTCCTCTTAAATATATGACATGCTCTACGTACAAATTAACCGACAGCATATATCTGAGTGAATCATCAACCATCATAATAAATAACGTTTCCACTCAAACCTTTGACAATAAACCCGGATACATTCATAAATTAACGAAATTCAATCTTACATGAAAATATGAAACAATGAAAAAAAACAGAGGGATTAATTATGTATGAGTTCATGACATGATTCTTCAGTTACATGGATCAAAGTTAAGGATAGAAAGCTTACACAAGAGAAGCAGGCCATAAAGGAGAGCACACACAAGGCAACCTAGCTATATATGTGTCCAGACTACATAGCTATCAGTTTGTCTGGAGCTGCCCCCGTTTAACTCTGTCGCTTGCTGTAAGTAATTCGAATCAATATCCGAAATAGTAGACATGAGATATGTAGTATATCGTAGCAGTGTGTGATAGGAAATTAGCTAGGAAGCGGTGCAAAACACAGACTAGGGTTCAGAGAAAGAGAGAGAAATCAGAAAGGCCATATAAATATGTATGATATACTTCATTTCTCCACTACCGGACTCAATATATAAAAGCACTCCAACTACTTGAACCACAAATGATTCAATGTTTAAACATCATGAAAAAAAAGAAAAAAACAACAATCATTTACAAGAGATATAATATATGATTTTTTTCATATCTTCTCATTTTAATTATCTGCATGTTCAGATACATATACAAAATTCGTAACTCTTATCTCAAATTTTAAAACTCTTTTAACTTAAATTTTGTAATAATAAAGACATGTAGCCTTAGATATGACCCTATAATATATATATAGAATTAATTGAAGAGAGATTTAATGAAAAAAGAACAAAATAAAGAGAGAGAAAGGGACGGCTGTGACCAGAGGAAAACTGGGAGAAAGCATTCAGGCATCTCTCTCTCTAGAAAATGTAAAACATCAAGTGAAGTGCCACGCTTTAAAAACAGGCTCACCAAACTGCAGTCTTTCTTTGCCTTTTCACTCCACTCTTTATCTATCAGGTCTATAAAGCTCACTCTTTTACCACTACCTCTTCATTTTCTCTCCATCTGCTAGTCCACTCCTTCATCATGTAATTAACTCCTTGTCCCTCTTCTTCTTCCTCTTCTTCTTCTTGTTGTTTCAATGCCTTTATACTCATCTATTAGTTGTCTCATAGTGTTTCACAAATCTTAATTATTGGTTTTCTTTTTGTTGCAAATTAACTTAACAATTCTTTGCTATTTCTTCTAGAGTTTGTTAATTTTTCTATCTTTTCTTGTTTTGGTTGATTCTTGAAGGAGGCCGGAGGGAAGTCCGTTAGATCTCAACAATTTGCCGGAGGAGTATGCGAAGCAAGCCTTAGAGGAAAGCTCAACTACAACTGCAGCTTCGACCGAGGCAACTACTCGTATGAATTAGAAAACCCTAATTTCTTTGCTTCTAATTAAGGAAACAAATCTAAGCAACAAACTTTTCATGACATTCTTTGAATGATTTTGATGACTTTTTCTTCAGCAAGATTTAATTTTATTTTTGGTCTCAATTTGCATCATAAAATATTTTTGTTCTATGTACAAACTTCTTAATTTCGTGTATAAAATTTTGTCAACTATGAAATGACCAAATCATAAGTGATAAAAAAAAACAATTCATCAATCTCTCTCTCTTTCTGTTTGCATGGCGTTGCATGTTTCAGCTCATAAAATTTTGTTCACTGAAATATCTAAAACAAGCCAAACTCTTCTAGGGTTCAAAAGGAAAAATGGTGGAAAAGATGACAATGCTAAGGTGTACGAGTGCCGATTTTGTTCACTGAAGTTTTGCAAGTCTCAAGCTTTAGGAGGGCACATGAATCGGCATCGACAAGGTAAGTTTGTACTTAAAGGGCATTATTCATGAGCATTTTCAATTTTAGTACTTTGTTTTCTGAAAAATTATTGAAGAATTTCATTGAATTTAGTGTTCTTGTTCTTCAATAGAGAGAGAGACAGAGACCCTAAATCGTGCACGCCAACTTGTGTTTGGCAATGAAACCCTAGGAGTTCAAGGAAGCCACATGAGGTATTTTGCAAGTATCTAATTAAGCTCACAGAACTACATTACATTTGATTTATATAAAAAACCCAACCCTGGCAAACAATGTCCTTTCTAATTTTCAAATTTCAACTATTAAACTTCAAATTTTTTGGTGATTAGTTTCAGCCAAAAGATGAAGCTTTTTCATGATAAATTGATAATTATCATTTAACCACAAGAATGTGACTCAAACGAATCAATTATTCAAATCAATTCATGTTCCAGAACATCTGAAATTTTGTTATCATAAATTAAAGAGTAGAGGGTAGAGCCATATATTTTTTCACTTATAAGAATTACTTAACAATGTCAATTCACCTTTGGCTCATGCATGTTATTTCGTTCCACCTTAATTTTTTCTATTTTGGCACTGAATGTATATCTAAATTTGAATTAATTATTATGAACAATTTTTTATTTTTTAAAAGTAGTTTTCTTTGTCAGCAACAACATAATATTTGAGTAAAATTTTCCAAAAATCTTACGAATTAATTTTGCATTTGATTAATGATTTAATTATTATATAAATTTATAACTTCTCTAGAACAAGTATTTTTTCAACAATTTAGAATTTTGACACATTTGCCTATTTACTGTAGTACTTGATCGAAGTATATCTAATTATGTATTCTTGACACTTATTTTCTATCTATCTCTTCAGCGTAAGAGACGGCACTCTAGGCAGCATGCAATCGGTCCCAATCGGTATCTCACATAGGTCCGTAATGGGAGGTGGTGGTGGGGCTATTGGCGACCAATGCATATCGTTCAGGCCGTTGCACGCTACTAGGGTTCAACAACAAACAATGCACCCGTCGACGCACGTTCAACCATATCTCTACTCTTCTAGTTCGTCCGGTCCTTATTCAACCACCTTTACATCTCATCAGTCTCACGGTCTATCCGGTGATTGTTTCATGGGTCATGTCATTCCACGAGCGACTCAAACACAACCAACAAACCGGAGTTTTGGCAATGCCGCTTCGACTTTAACTACTTGCTATGGAAATCCGATCGTGCATAGCTTCCCGGGGGAAGCTGTGCGGGCACCGTCGCTGGTAAGGGAGGCCAATTCGGGGATTCAACTTGGTAAGGTTAACTGTAAATGCAGCTATGGACCTGAAGCTCACAAGTGCTAATTCAGTATGAATTTTCGGTTAGTTTCTTCATGAAGAGGAACTGTGGAAAACCCCCTCTTCATTTGGTTAAAATATTGAATTTGACCTTTAATTTATATTGCATGTAGTCTCCATCCAGAAGTGAAAGATTATTAATTTAGACATAATTAATGATGAATTGTGTATGCTAATTTTAAGCTCATGATTTGCCTCACAGAACAAATGGATATATAATTTGCATTTGATGTTCTTGAAAGTTGCATTAATGATGATAGAGAAAGTGAGAAACCATGTAAGGCTTGAATTGGAGTCTGAGAGTTGACTTTGTATAGTCTTTTTTGGTAATTTAGAGTTGACTTCCTGCCCAAATGTCATGACTTTAATTACCCTTGTCTCCTTTTGCTTTGATGGGACTGCTTTTTAAAATTTTTATTGTGCATTTATTAGTGCATAATTTGGGTCTATATTCAGTTATTATTTATAAAATGTAAACTATTATTACAACATGTTATTGTTTTAAATATGGCAAATATCATAATTTTTTTTTTTAGGAAAGGTAGATAACCAGATATCATAAATATTGTCTGGTGTTGGTCTTTTACATTAGACAACATTGAGACAGTGAATAGTACTAATTATATATATAAACAATAATACAACTATAATCTAAATATAATTAAATAAATATAAATGTAAATCACTCTATCAGACAATTTGGAGGAAATAGCTAGCTAGGTGCCAAACTAAAAAATATTAATGGTATCAACTTAATGCATGCCTAACTAACATGGACTGGGTCACTAGCTGGGGCATGAAATGACCAGAGATGAGGGGGAAAAAAAAAAAAAAGAAAACATCAGACAAGATGTTCTGACAAACTTGCTGGCTTGTTTGGAACAAATTAACGGCGAAGTATATATATAGCTAGGGTTTTTCTGATTTATCAAATTAGGGTTTCAGACACATCGATCGATCGATCAAACATGCATGATGTACTCTCAAGGTACAAAGCATTGTTTTGTCAAATTAAAGCCTATTGCTCTACATATATATATATGAACCTTCTGCTGAATGCATGCTATTGCTAGCTATGAGTTGCATTAATCAGAGCATGCATTTATTAACTATGAGCTTTTTTATATATTGCATTTTAGCTAGAAAGTCTAAGAGCATAGATTGTCAACCCTAGTCAGCTCTCAGCTGGGATGGAACATTATTTGGAAAAAGAGGAAATTAATTGCTTATTTTAATGATTATTGTGTAATTATATATATATGTGGTGTTTTTATTTTTTTTACCTGTAAAGTATATATAATATATATATTCCACACCTAATTGAATTTTACAACATATAAAAATTAACATAAACGTTTTGATAAAATTAAATATATATAGTCCATTCCATAATGAGGAGGATCATTTTGACAATATTACTTTGACAATTTGACAATGGTATTCAAAGTATATCCGAAAAAAATATTAATAGAATAAAGTAAATATATTCATGTTGACTTGAAAACATTATGGTACTTCAAATTTCAGAGATAATTATGTATATACAGCAAATATGACTTAGTGTGGCTTTTCGCTATAGGGTAAAATAACACTCAAATCTAAAATTTGAAATACTCATCAACCAATAAACTTCGGAGTATATCTGTAAACTATAATAATTTTCTCGGATTTGTTTTGAAAACATTGTAACCTCAATTGTGAAAATGGTCCAGATTACGGCTATTTTAATGTGATCCCTTCCCAAAGAAAAATGAAATTGTGTATTGACTATTGAGCATTGGTCTTTGTTATGATTAATATACTATCTTAATTACTGAAAAGGAATTGACATTCAGTTTGACGTTTATATATCTTGATCTCCATTTCAAAGCATGTGTGTATGACACGTACGTTTACAAAAATCTCAACTATTTTTCATATATAATTAATCGCTATATCCTTACTCCTAATAAAAGGAGATTGAATTTTTTGACATGAAAGTTCTTATCTTCCTCAAAAAAGAAATCTCAGTCGTTAATCATTTTCTTAGATAGATCAGCATCATTGTAATAATGCCCCAGCCTGTAATTTAAGGCCCAAATAGCATTCACGCATTATTTATACGCATTATGTTATTTAATTTTAGTAGTCTGAACTCGGCCCAACAACATGGTGCTTTGATTATATAATTACGATTTATGGAGTAAGAAGTTACATATTATCTTAATCTTAAGATAAATAAATAACATATTATTACAACAGTTTGTCAATTTGTAAAACATCTCATTCCAACTGTGCAAGAATCAAGTTGAATCATATATAATTAATGCTTACCACAAGATCAGTTCAATTTATTTATCATTTAAATTTAAAAATTTTTAATTATGCAAAAACATATTATAATTAATATATTTTATTTCTAAATATATATGTAGAAACAAACTAAATAATAGTAATGATGAACAATGGTTTACGTATTTACATAGTGATTAAAGTCCTTTTTTTTTTCTTTTTGTTTTTTTTTTTTTGAAAAGTTGGTAGAAGCTACTAACATAATAAAAACTGTAGTCATTCATCCAGAAACCTCAAATAAGATGATGTGTATAACATAAGTAGAAAGCCAAAAAAGTACCAATAATGCAAATAAATGGGTTACCAAATAAGTATATACTGAAGTCATTCACCCAGAAACATTTAACCAACATGATGTTGTTTAACATATGGTCAGTAGAAAAAAAGATGTAGGTTGGCATGCATGCAGCAATGTGCATGCAAACAAAGCATCATCAGAACTGTGAAATTGGGTACTTAATCAATATCATATGATCAGAACATATAGCTAGCTAGCTAGCAGATATGCAATACATGTCATCAAAACCTATATAAAAGGGGTCAGGTCAGAATGATACCTGATAAATAATCTTGGCCATATATATATATTTGAGCAGCAAGCAGCAGCTGTATATATAGCAGGTATGAAAGGCAAGTTTCATGACTCTTGCATCTAAGAGGATCCAAGTAATTGTACCGTACTGTCCTTGAGTTGAGAAAGCAGACAACAATGTATGTATGTATGTATGCATTTATGTGTGGCTGCATATATTAATTAACCCGTGGAACTTTCTCTGTGTCAACTGAGATGATGCGGTTTTAAATTTTAACATCACTTATGAAGGAACTACGAGGTCATAAATTTACCAAAGTACTTTCTTTTAGTGGATATATATGCAGGAAAAATAAGGTCTAGTTATTGCAGCAAGAACAGCAAGCAGGCAACACTTTATATATAATATATAGCTTTTTGATTCAATGCTCACAATGTCAAAACAGTAATGTCAAAACACTTTATAGAAAATGATATATGCTGAACTGGATAATTAAAACCTTGCAACATCAGAAAAATTTAATTTGAAAAAAAAAAATTCTGAGAAAAATAAAATCTGAAATTGTGAGCTAGGTGTGCGTGTGCATATTGCATAGAGTCGTAGGTAATGACCATCCTTTTATTTATCTACTGGTCCACCATATTTCTGATGAACAAATATCATTTTGCAGTAAACATTTATATCTTTTCAATCAACATATATCATTTTCTGGTAAACAGATACACTACGGTTTTTAGTAAACATTTATACAACTGTGACAAGCACATGGGTGCACATGGGTATGTCAGATTGTGAGAAAGATGTGGATGTGTGGCTTACTTTATAGGTGGACTCTAAATGTTTTTATATTGCATAAGTTGATAGGTCTTATTTTTGGAGGGATAACTGACTATACTTGTATTGACAATCTTGACAGGCCTAAATTTCTAAACAGGGCTACGCACTTAATTGGGCTGAAAGAAGCAATGGATGTTTGTACTACAGATAAATGAAGCATAAATAGCTTTGGGGCCTAACAGGACTTCTTGTTATGTATCTAGTTGAGATTTATACAGATATTGTTAGGCCTAAGTGGGCTAATTTTGTACTTGGGTTATAACTCAGCCCAACTAAGTTTTAATTTTGAGGATCCATAACGAAAATAATGTAACGTTGTTTGAAATGTTTAATCATTTTCTTCCCTAGTTACAATTCATATTCTCGGCCGTGCTGCATTGGTGACCGAAAAAAAGAGAAAGAGATAAAAAAAATCTTCGGTGGGACTAAAAGGCGCGGACCCCACCGAAACCGAGGTTTCTGATTGGATACCGCATTTTACCATATATCAGACGATAAGCATCCTCGTGAGGCCAGCAGTACTACTACCGATAAAGGTGTGAAATAAAGGAATCTTTGTCCGGATTAAACAAACAAAGGATTAGATTAGATTGATGCAAAAGGTATGCAGTCAGCATGTATCTATATATGTATAGTCGACATCTAGAGATGTCTAGACAGTAATATCATATACATAGTGGCATTGTGACCCCGCCTTAATACGAGGCTCTTAATTGTATTAACCTCTTCCTTTACTGCTTTTTCTTCCCTTTTTTATCTTGTCATAAAACGATATCGATATTTTTTTTTTCTTTGGATAAAAAGATGAGAGTGATATGGATCTTTCATATTTGACTGTGTTCTTCCAAGTGTTGGAAAGCTGACGGAATTAATGCTTTTGCACCAACCTTTGGATAAGCTTTCAACGTAACAAATTAAAGTGATGCGTAAGTTTCTGCCATATGTATTTCAAATGCCGACAAAGTTGTAAACTGTTTTTTTTTTTAAAAAAAAAAAATTAAAACTTGGACATTTGGTGTTACATAGATATAATATTTGTACAAAGTTAAACAAGAAGAGAAAATTAAATTAAGAAATCCAAGAATCAACGTGTGAATCACATGAAGGTTCTTCAAAGTACATATTTTACTATCATACTCATTTATATCAAATATTTTTATTTCGTTGAATAAATTAAGAATTAATATTTGCAATTAAGATTTTAGATTTACAAAATTCTTTCTAAATGGTCCCATATGAATGTACTAAAACTATTTATACATACGTTGAAAAAGCGTAAACGACATAAACTTTTTATCTTGATCTTCTCTACATTTAAAAATTAAAAGCTACCATTTTACAGCCATTATATTTCTCTTCACTAAATACAAATTAGAGAGAGGAAAACGACACCAGAACTGTTTATTACTTTGAGAAAAGAAAGATAAGAAGTGACGTTTTCCATGTTTTAACATATCTTTCATATTATAAGGAATGATAAGAACATTTCGCTTTAATCTGTACACAATTTATCAACGGGGCGCACTTCCTCTATTTTTTTTTCTTACAAAAAAAATGAGCCTCTTTACAGTTATCAGCCTTTCATAATTCCATTCCTATTATTAAATGAGGAGGGATTCATTGACAATGACAAATTTAAAAAAATTGAATAAAATTAAAAAGTCTTAAAAAATGAAAAAAATATTATGGCTATTTTATTTATATTATAGATTGATAGTCTATTAAAGTTCAATCAATTTGGACGCTGTTTAATGGCTTATCAAAATTTTACACATTTTTTAATGGTTGTAATTTAACGGATCTTAGAAAAGATACGAATCGTCGCTTAAATTGAATATAATCGTAAAAATAATCAATCTATAATTCTACATGTTAAACAATACTTGTGTAAACTTTTTTCTATTTGTGAGAATTTTTAATGACTTTCTTCAAATTTTTAAAAATTGTCATTGTCAATATTGTGAAGATAAACATTGTCAATAGATCCCTCCTTTTATTATATTAATCAGAAATGGGTTGATCCGCCTTCTTCATAATTTCAAATCTCGTTATTTGATTTTCTTTCAGCTTTTGATGTCCTCCTTAATTATAAGATCGATTTGTAGAAATTGCCGTAACAAGACCATGCACTCGAATAGTTTTTACTATGTAGCCCGAATATATACATGAATAAACATGACTAGTACATGATAATTATCGATCTTGTTCCATTTCATGTAATGTAAGCAGATCTATATTTCTATTGTGATAATTTTTCCGATTTATTTAATTTACCGAAAAGCCATAAAAACGGAGGGTAGCACCCTGCTTTATACAAAAAAAAAATCAGCAATTTATGTCTTAATTCCCCTTTAATGTTTATTCTATATTAATATTAAATTATTAATTAAAAAATTAATAAAGCCCCCGACAAAAATCCTCCAAAAGAAAAAGATGGAAGGATAAAGTTGTGCTTGTCTTTACCATTACTCTCTCTTCTATGTCATAACTTTTTTCTTTCTCCACCACTTCCTCACCTCTGATCTCATGCAATTTTATCTGGCTGTATAATGCTAAGCACCTCCAACTCACGTTACAACTTATAAATATTTATTACAAACAATGATCTTGCAAGAAAAATTAAACAGCTAAATTTTATTTGCTTTTATTCTATACGCGATATTAGTAGTAGTTAGCAAAATTTGTATACGCTACAAGTAGCAAATATACAGAGCAAATCTACGGTATTTCTAGGAGTACGGAGAGCTCTCGTATTTCTAACTCAAAAATCATGCTTAACCATCTCAAATTTTGATTTATGGCTCTAATTAAATTATTTATATCAAAATCTCCTTAGATACGAAAACTTTTCATATGTTGAGAGTATTTAATTGTTTTAGATTTTTTAAAGATGACGTAATTTCATACATTATGTTACTATTATTTTGTGGTCATATAATGAGTTTAAACTCACGGAGACTTTCCGTGAGTTTAAGCTCAAATCATATTATATCACTTCTAAATTTGAGTTATGACTTATTAGGTTATTTATATCAAGATCTTGTGGGACGCAAAAAATTTTCTTTTTTTAAGATTTCCAAATATTTGTTTTAAATTTAATAAAGTGATGCACGAATTGAATTGAATATTTTATTAATATTATATAGCCACTTTTAAAAAATTCAAAACAAATACTTAAAAATCTCTAAATATAAAAAAATTTGTATCTCATAAGATTTTGATATAAAGTATATAACGAGACACAAAAATTCAAATTTGAATTTAATTTGATAAAATTTTGAGTTTAAACTTACTGTATAATTACTCCAAATTACATTTGTATTTTTATTTATTATAATTTTTTTAATAGAAGAGCGAAATATAGTAACAGAAAATAGAAATGATAATCCATCCTTCCATTCTTTAGCATAATTTAATTTTGTGCCAATACTTATTTGCAAGAAAATTATTGAAGTCCTCTGTAGTTCCATCATATACATATCACAAATGCCATAATTTATTTCTGTTTTGGATATAACTAATGAGTAATCTGCTAGTGCCATAATCCATTTCTCCAAATTTGACTGTGCAGAAGTAGACCCAAAACAAAATTTGAATACCAGATAAAAAAAGTTTGAAATTGAAATGAAGCAGTACCAGTAACCACATGCACCCATTTTAGGGGTGGGTCTCACATTCACATTCTTCCTCTTATGTCTTTACAAGTATAATATATATAATTATATATAAAATTCTATGTACACATAAAAGAGGGGATCATGCATATTCTAAGCATGTAACTTTATCTAGTCATAAAGCAGCTATCTAGGAAGATAAAAAGATGATTAAACAAGACCAATATTGTATATATATAATTCTTTATAAAAAAGAAAGCAGGAGCAAGCTGTTGTGTTGTCTATCTAATTAATGAAGAGTAATACCTAGTGTCCATTGTGAAAACCGTCCATAGCATCATAGGTTACATCCCGGAGTGTATTTGTTACATTTCAGGACGCATCTGTTACATTCTGTACATGTATATGGACTTATGGACGGTTTTTTAATGGACGCAAGATGCTTCTCATTAATGAACAGGAAAGGCAAGAGGTGATGAATCCCTCTGAATTCTTCCATCCAAGACCCTAACTTTCAGCATTTTCTGCTCACACCAGTGCACCTGCTCTTCAGTCACATTTGGCATCCTTAGAACCCTAGATACCACCTTCAGGTCTATTAACCCCATCATTATCTCCATCTCATCTTCCACCTTCAGCAGCTTTCTCTGTATGAAGCACTTCCTTCTTCTTATCAGATCTTTCACCCTCATTTTCTTCTGCAATTGATTTTGGGTCGTCGACGAAACGAACTAGTTAGCGAGTTATTAATGTTCCATGTTTGCATTTTTTAAATATAGGTGCAAAAAAAAAAAAAAAGATTATATATAGGACTTGCCTTGTGGTTGGCTTTCTTGAGGAAATTGACAATGTTCTGATCCCCCTTGGCAGATTTTTTCTTCATCATGGATCGAAATTGCTCGCAGCGTGTTTGTTTATCAGCGCTGACAAAGTTCAGAAACGTTCGAATTATGTCTTTCAGTATCAGCAGGAATTCGATCGCTGATATCTGAACTTCCTGCTCATCATCCACTTCTGCAACATTTACATACCAATGAAAGGGTATCAGCTTCTAAGTTAACATTTATATACATTTATCACCAAATTGGGATTTTTTGAAGAATAAATAACTAGAATTTCAAATGTCAGATTATTTTCTTGTGCATTTTTTATGAACATTCACATTACTACATTGCCAAAATTTCACAGTAAAGCTTGATTGGTAGTTTAGTACGGTATCTATTGAGTTTGGTACCTGTAATATCTGGTACCAGGAGCAATTTCGGCGAATGAACCTTCATTTTAGCATAGACCTCCGGTCTCCTTCCGCACTCGTAAGGTTCGTTTTCTATGAACCGCTGCAACAACACCTGAAACTGTTGGAATTCTTGTGCAACCCTGGCAGGACAGTAAGGCCTTCCCATCTCTTTCGGATCGGGATTTTTTCGAGAGAAATTGCTGTAGTTCCAGTTCAGACATTCCCAAGCCAGACAGACCTGTGCCACATATGCGTTCTCAAGTTCCCGATACGGGTTCCTTATCTCGTCAGGAGTTCTGATATGCTTTGTTGTTAGCTTGTGATAAATTCTCTGTGACATCGATCTCGGCTGGTACACCAGGGACCTAAATGATTCTGTAAATTAAATTTTTGTTTATTAGATACCAGAAATGAACTGATACTTTGAAGATAAAAATACCAAACAATTAATAGTGTTTGTCATTTGTGTACTTATAAGTTTAAAATTTTTTGAAGTTTTTAAAATCACACTTGAACATGGAGGCATATTTCTGCAAATTGAGTTCCTCATATGATTTCATTCAGTCTATACTTAGAATGAATATAAAGTAGAAACTAGAAAGTACTATCAACAGTACCTGTTTCGGTGAGTTTTTCCGCGCTGATTCTGTGGAAGTACAACATCTCCTCATCATACTTTCTGAAAGCATACGACTCCCATCGGGAAGAGCTTTTTCTCGACGAAGAAGAGAAGGGATACTCCGTTTCCGAATCCTTGGTGATTGTGGAGCTTCGCCATTCGACAGAGCTTTTTGATGTCGACTCGCCAGTCAGAGTTGATTCACCACAGAATAAGCTGCTGTTTTCTTCCTTCTCTTGATTCACTATCCCGTTCTCGCTTTCTATGTCGATTTTGGTTGCATTGATTAATTCCTTCGCATCAGAGATATCCTCGGGTTCGGTTTGGGGATGACTATCTTCAGGAATACTGTCATTTCCTGTTTGTAATTCTGCATATGTAAAATCAGATACTTTTGTTGTCATGTAGTACAATATTTAAAGAAACTTAAAAAAAAAAAAAAAGGTATGATTCACTTGTTTTGCTGATGAACTAATTTTATTTTGGACTACATATACATATTAACTTTTTCCCTAAAAATTAGGGAGGAAATAAATAATTAAAATTTTTTTTACACAAATATTCCTTTACTAAAATGTGGAATATATATAATTTATCTTCTAATGCAATATTCATTGGGACAATATATAAATTTTGTTACCCTCCTTCACAATGTACACCCTAGCTACTTCTGTCAGTATTATTATCATGACATCAGAAAAAAGAAAAAAAAAATTTACCATCCATGACAATACTCTGAGGTGTGGATACAACGGTACACGGATCAGTACCCAACAGCGACAGATTCTCCGGTACCGAATGATGATGATGATCAGCATCACTCTTAGTCCCATGATTTTCTAAAGGGAAGATTTTGCATGGAGATTCTGCAGCAAAGGAGTTCTCCAGGTGCAAGCAAGGTTTCTCCTCAGAATATTCCTGATACCTTTCTTCATATCCAAGTAGGGAATGTTTGCTGAACGGCGCTTCACTTAGCCAATACAGTATGCCATCTTGCTCTTCTTTCACTACGGCGTTGTCGTCGGCGAGTATTTGCTCTTGGATTGTTGTGCTCTCGTCGGCCCAATGCACGTACTTTTTCTTGCTTGTTTTATCAGTCTTAGTTTTACTGTCATCTCTGCATTGTTATCAGAACAAAGATGATTGGTACTCAATTATATAATATTAATACTAATGTTAAATTCAAAGAGAATAAGTTCATTTTCTTTCCTGATGGTAAATTCAATGGAAAATATATTCATTAATCTTTTCATTATACATGAATGAAAATTGGTAACCTTAAAAAATCATGACGATGATGAAATGTATTTGAAAAATGGTCATTGCAACAATATTATTTGAACAACATTTTACTTAAAAACCTTTGTGATAGTGAAACAAAAAGATAACAACTTAAATATATCAAACAAATTAATCACTTACCGTCGATCTGTTACCGCCGCTCTGCTGCTGCACAGACACCCAAAGATCTTCACCAAAAGTAACAAAACCAAATGGAGGATGAACAGAACCAAACTGACATGCCCAAGAACATGCAACAGACGAGCAAACATCACACTGGTGCCACTCTCTTTACACAGAAACTCATCTCCATGGGAAGAAGAAGAAGAGAAACCGAAACCGAAACCACATACCACCACCGTCCCATTGTCATTAGGATTAAACTCTTCATAAATGGAAAAGCTTTCCATTAGGCCATTTATTATCATGCACAATTGTGTGTGCTTTTGCTTTGCTTTGCTTTATAAACTAAGAGGGCACTAAATAGGCTTAACTAAAGATATATACACACACACACACAACCAAAACAAAACACAATAAGGAAGTTAAGGCGGTGCTTTTTTTTTTTTTTTTGTTTGGGGAATTAAAGGTGGTGTGATTGATATATACTTTGGATATGAATGAGAGCTAGCTAGCCTTGACTTAAATATATATGATTTTTGTTAAGAAAGTGACCTCCTAAAGCAGAGATTATGGGGGCATTAGTGGGGCCCCAACTGGTCTAAATCAGCTTAGAAATTAATTAAAGCAACCATTTTGAATAGAGGATTCAGAATTGATATCTGCATCCTGTGCATGTACATGAGATGCATTTGATGATATAATGTATTTATGTGTGCTGAAATCAGCTGAGATCCAAAATGGATCTCGGGAACCTGAGATCTTAATTGGATGGTTGAGATTATTTTCAAAAATCCCTCTAAAAACCACATCCGTCGGATCTTGATTGCAGGGTCCTGAGATCCGTCTTGGATCTCAGCTGATACGGACTCGTATTCATGTGTAGCTAAGAAAAAAATATTTGTGTGATTAGTTAGAAGTTTAGAACTACTACCAAGGGGAAGATTATTAATTTGTGCTATAAACATGGACAATTGTTGGAACAAGGTTGGGAGAGGAATTACTTGATAATATATATTTTCCTTTACAGTTATATGTTATAAAGAACAATTCAATTCAAGTTCAGAATATTGTTGTTATGTCTTGGTCTAACATGATGGCGCCAGTAATGCTAACTTATAATTACGGCATCAATCTCCATCAATATGTAACTAAAAAAGTAAAAAGAAAAATATTTATATGAAAAAAAATTTAACATAAATACAAATAAATTTTCTTATATGAAAATCTTAATGTGTAAGCGAGAAAAGTAAAAAAATAAAAATGATAATTTTTTTTTTTTTTACTATTTTGAAGAGAAAGTATAAGGGAATTATAGGAGGGGAAATTCCATGGAGGTATTTTATTGTATATTTTTTCGGGGAAGAGCAACATTTTTTCTTAACTTTACAAAGAAATGATAAGATGAAAAATTGCCATAGTTTTTTATCACTATATTTTACGGTTGATCAACATTATCATTTTTGGTCAATAGATTTGGATCAAATCAACATGATATATAGAACTAGTGACCATGGGGGGAAACGCAATGGGTAGATGTATCGTCACAAAATTAAAAAAAAAAAAAAAATAGCCCCTGAATCACGTAGCTTGTCGACGCGGAAAGGTAACATATGCGTTATGCTTTGCTTTCATAAGCATGGGTTTTGGTATAATTTTGTTTCTTGCTTTGCTATTAATCGTCATTAATTAATTAGTTGTACCGTTGGTTATCTGTGCATGCATTGCATACCTAGGACCCGTGGTTTGATCCTTGTTTGGTTTGCATAGCAGATGCCATATATATACGAATTTATATACGAAGTGCGTCATAGGAACATATATATATATAAACGTCCAAAAAGAGTAAAAGATGCATTTTCAATTTTCATATCTGGGATATATAAGATTTCATATCCTCTGGAGTGCATCAGGGGATGAGCAATTGAGCACTCGGGATATATACGGCAGTAGGTGAATTTGAAATGTGCTAATAAAGGTTGTTTGAATTGACTAAACTAGCTAGCATATCAAAAAAGAGAGAGAGAGAAAAAAAAAAAAAAAAAAAAGCAAGGTACTAAATTTCAATATAAATCATTTATCACCTCAAAGTAAGATGTAATCATGCCATTCAGGCATTCATACAAGATGCTTAATTTTCATAAAAAAAGAGAAAAAAAGAAGGTTATGTGCGACGTCAACAACAATAATCGTAATCCCAAAAACACGAGACCCAAAAACAGTCAAAGAAAAAGAAGATTTGAGCCTTGTTGGGTGCACATTAATTTTGGCAACAGACAATACACAGCAGCAGATTCAAGAGCCCATAATAATTGGGCTGTATCTGCACGCTCAAAAATGAAGAACGTAATATTACCCCCAAACTTGGCAACAATATGCAGCGCATAATTTAATCATGTAATCACTTATGACTTACAAGATACATTTCAAAATGAGATGATAAGAATGTTAGCAGCAGCATAACATGTAATGTTATCTTTGATTTGAACCTTGCAAGGAGAAGGAGAGAACTACAAAGAAGAAATACATTACTTAATTTCCTCACCAAAGAGTTACAGCCCCAACTGGTTTAAATACACTTATACCAAAATGCCCCAGCAAACTACCACAATCTCACTTTCACATCAGCACCCCTCATGAAGTTACAATATAACAAAATAATAATAGTTTGCTACTTTTCCAACAATAATGAACCAAATAATGAATAAAATTATTTGTATTATTATAGCCTTCTTAAGTTAAATTTAAAAAAATAAACTTACTGTGAATATTTGCTCCCAATAAAGAGAACCTTTCAGAAATTAAAGGTCTTATACCCTTATTATACATATACGAATGCCCGAGATGCTTAAGTTTTTAGCATGGGGGAAATTAACTGGTCTTTTATCGTGCTACAGGGCCGTAATCAGCTGGTACTGGAAGAGCACCCATGCGTGCCATTTCAATACTACTGTCATGGCCAGTACCACCACCGGGAGCAGCATTACTCGAGTTGTCACTGGCCTGAGTTATGTAACTTGATGTGAAACCATTAGTCTCATACTTATAATCCAGATCAAGACTTTCCTTGAGCTCTGCTACAACTGCTGTCATGTGAGGCCTTCTAGAAGGATCATCAGTGCATCTGAGTGCTAAATCAGCAACCTTCCAGACAGAGTTTATGTTGTATTCGTCTCCGATATTTGGGTCCAGTATGCTTTCAATGTTTCCCTTGGACAGCATGTGCCGCACAAAATTTGTTAAGTGTTGGCCACCTTCAGGACCTTGAAGAATCGGCTTTTTGCTTGTGATGAGTTCCAGCAGGACAACTCCGAAACTATACACGTCACTTTTTGGTGTGAGTTCCGAGGAGGATGCATAACTGCAAAATCATAACGGAAATACAAAGAAACGAAAAAAAGTAAAAAGTTAATTCCGACATACATAGATCAATGAAATAATTAATACTGGTAACTTGAAATAATTAATAACTAATGTTAAAGACTGGTGTACTGGTAATTTCTTTCTTTAATAATAATCAACTGAACAGCTGGTATACTGGTAGTCTGGTACTTCGTATTCTTCTTTCTCATTAACTGTTTCTGTCAAACTTTGAATTCAAGCAATTTTCTCACTTCAATAGAAAATGTTGTAAAACGTATTGATTTCCATGAAATTCCACAAATTTGTGTTGGTTACTGCTCTGATTCTCATTTTTTACTATGTCCCTTATGAAGTAGGTTAATTATTCAATATTATGCTAGATGTCAAATCCCCAAATTAAAGTAGGTTGATTATTTAGTATTTGGTATATGATAATGGAAATAATCTTATTAAGCTTGATTATAGAATCAGGAGGAGAGAACACGCACTAGGGATCCAAATATCCTGGTGTACCCACAACCTGGGTAGCGAATTGTGTGTGGGTGAAAGTCTGGACCAAACCAAAGTCGGCAATTTTGGCCTCAATATCTGTCGTAAGAAGAATATTGCTCGCCTTGACATCTCTGTGAATTAGTGGTGGATTGCACATCTTATGCAAATACTCTAACCCTGAAAATTTGCGAATGGTTGCTCAGGAATGAGTAAAGAATGCAAGAAACTTGAGCTGATTCATAGTCAATGTATGTATGTCTTTTTTATACCTTGGGCTGATTCATAGGCAATTCGGAGCCGCTCTTTCAAAGGAAGAGGCCAAGCATTACCTGCAATCCACAGACTATTTAGTATTTGTAATTTTAATTAATGAAAAATGATAATTTGGTACCGCAACTTTAAAAACGAAGTACTTAGCCAATCTTGCAGATTTCCCTTTTGCATGTATTCATAGACAAGAGCAACTTGATTTCTTTCAGTGCAGTAGCCGATCAGTGAAACCAAGTTCTTGTGATGAACCCTTGACAAATTTTCAACCTAGAGAGCAGTTAAAGATATGTATTTCAATTTACTTATCCTTAAAAAATAACACATCACGTTCATATTAATAGTACATGGTGAATCAAACATGTAACTTCAATAGAGGCATATATATATATATTAATTCACAGTAAGCCCTTTATAATTATGGCACACTTTTTTTAAGTTACAGAATTAAACAATTTGGATAATAAAAGATGTTGAATTGTTGATTAACCTCAGTTAAAAACTCTTTAAATCCTTGTGATGATGACTCGGAGAGCACTTTTACTGCAACTTCCATCCCATTTTGAAGATGCCCCTTAAAAACTTTACCAAACCCTCCACCACCGAGTTCATCACTGAAGTTATCTGTGATAACCTTCACCTCTTCAAAGCTAAAGTGCTTTTTATCAAAATTTAGTTTCTCTCCTCCAGCTCCATACTTATGACTTCCATTTTGGGAGTGTAAGAAATTGGAGCTATTCCGATTACCAAAATTTGCAGAATTCTCACCAGAGATATTGGGGTTGATGCCGGTTCCTGCCAGTAATTTAATTATCAAATAATTAATAAATCTTGAATGCATTAAGGCAGAAAAAAAAGACTATTTATACAGTATTATGATAAAATTAGCCACGTAGGTGATTCATGAATTTATTGGTGAATTACTTTCAATGACAATACATAATGAAATTTAAATTAGCATTTTCATTATTTGCAAAAGTAAGCAGATTGTTATTCTTTTTTTTTTTTTCATTATTCTTGGTATGGTTTGTATTCAAGAATCCAGTTCCAGTGACATCCTTGAATCATTTGCAGGTTGCACGGCAGAATTTTGATCTGTAGTTGTAATAAATGCAAAATTTTAATAAAAGGTCAACTAGTTTTACGGCAAATTACCTTTGTTTTTCTTCAGGTACAGAAAGAAGAATATTGCCCCTGCTCCAATTATCAGTAGTGCAATAACTACAGCTACGATAACAGGGATGACAGCTTTCGAAGATTTCTTTTTTTCTTGTACTCCGGTACTGTCGAAACTGTCATGATGATTTTCGTCAAGTTATACACATAACATTGTCATCAAATATAGTTAAAATTAATGTCGTTCCAGCTTATGGTATCAAATTAGGAACTTGCTCCATTGGATGCAAACATATTAGTAATTAATAAATAGTAAACAATGTATATGATTTTAAATTACTTCAAGATCGTCTCAGAATCTGGCATTTTGCTTCTACTCCTACATAAACTAAGGCAAAGACTAAATTAAGAAATGTAGCACTAAAAGAATGGTCATTTTAATCTCTGAAAGAAAAATTAATATCTAACACAAATTCAAACAGAGAAAAACGGACAGACTTCACTGCAAGTTGGCCATTATTATGTCTTTTCTCCAAACCAGGAGGAAGTTCTCCAACAAGGCCACTGTTTCCTGACAGATCCCTGAAATCCGAAGAAATTATTGATGTGATCATCTGTATTGAAAGTCTTGCAATTATGTAAATAAAATAAAAGAGTAATTTTCTCGTCTTACAAGAACTTAAGCACAGTTAATTGATCCAGTGAACTAGGAATAGTGCCTGATAGATTGTTGTGAGACAAGTCCCTGAAAATTTTGGCAAAGAAAATAAATTTTCTTTCTGCACACTTCTCATTTTTCCGGATTGTCGGGTAAAGTATGAATGTTATATAAATGTTGATTTGAAGGATCTTACAACTTCTCAAGCTTAGTAAGTTGCCCAAAAGCAGCTATAATTTCTCCATTTAACCCGCTAGAGATAAGTTTCTGCAAATTTAAAAGCCAAACATACCACTTTTCAATTGCTTCCAGATGGATTTTTTTTCACTTTCAGAAGTTTATTACTCAAACTTAAAGGATTTTGTTTTGCAACATGGTGATTAATGAAGCATTGTATGGAGTACAGGAGTAGAACTCACAGAGCAATGATCCTGGTGATATTATCAGTTGCACAACTAAGCCCGCTCCAACTGAGGCTTGTAGGGATGCAAGGATCACCACTCCAATCTTTTCTAATACTATAGTTCGACTTGATTGAAAAAATTGCAGCAACTGTGTATGAAATATATATTAAAATTTATAAAATTCAAAATTAACTACGCCTCAAACAAATTGTTGGCCACTAGGTGGCTGCACTTATCAACCTGTTATACGTACGTGATCTGCTTGTTAAATAAAATAAATTACAATAGCGATAATTGAATGAGCACGTGCACGTATTGTTGGAGTCCCTACTCATTCCTCTTTTGTTTTTTTATGTTTTCCATTGTTGTTTGTAATTATTTGTATTTGTAGGGTCTAATTCGTAAATTTGTAAAAGACCAAATAAATATTAGAAAATAGAAAATTGGGAGAGCTTCTTCTTCCCACAAAAATTCTGCCCCCTTCTTCTCTCTTCTTCCTCTCTTCTTTCTACACACACACAAAAATCCACTAGCAAAATCTCAACAATTGGTATCAGAGCCACCGTTCGCCGCCGTCACTGTTGCTCGTTGCTGCCGCTGTTCTGCTCGCTCCGCTCGCTACCACCGTCGCTGCCCCACTGTCGTTGCCGTCGCTTCGCCGGCGCTCGAGTTTGTTCCGCCGCGTCTCGCCGAGTCGTGTGCGGATTGGGGATTTGGTGTGAGTTGCGAAATCTGGTTGGTGCTAAGCAGATCTGAGGTCAGTAGAGTGCTGATTTGGTGGGCGTCGTCGCTGGTCGCTGCTCTGACGATCGAAGGCGTCAGCGATCTGAGGTAAAACCTAGTCAGATCTTTGTTCCGTTATAACGCATTGTTTGGTCCGTTATAACGCAAGCTGAGACCCTCTGAAACTGGTACCGAAATCTGTTCCGTTATAACGGAAGGTGTATTGCGTTATAACGGGTGCTCTCTGGAAGGTCAGTGCATTGTTCCGTTATAACGGAAGTGGTGTTGCGTTACAACGCAATCTGGGTGAACCATTTGGAGTTGTTCCGTTACAACGGAATTTGGGGTGCGTTACAACGGAAAGCCTCTGAAAGGCAGTTGAATTATTCCGTTATAACGCAAGCTGTGCTGATTTCTGTTGACTGTTTGTTGCCCGGTTTGGGATTTGATTTGATTAATTTGGGGATTTGCTAGTTGGGTATTTGTTAAATTGAGATGGAAGAAAGTAGTAGCAGTGGTACCATGATTAAATTGACCTCATCCAACTATGGTATTTGGAAGTCTCGAATGGAGGATTTGTTGTATTGTAAGGATGCTTTCGGACCCCTTACCGGTACCAAACCTGCCGAAACCTCGGAGGATGCTTGGAAAGTGTCTAATCGGAAGACCATAGCCTTGATTAGACAATGGGTGGATGATTCCGTATTCCACCATATCTCAACCGAAACCGATGCCAAAGTTTTGTGGGAGAAACTTGAGAGCATGTATGAGCGCAAGACCGCTCAAAACAAGGCGTTTCTCATTCGGAAGTTGGTAAATATGAAGTACCAAGAAGGTTCATCGGTCTCGGATCACTTAAGTCGTTTCCAAGATTGTGTAAATCGTTTGTCAACCATGAAAATGGTTTTGGATGAGGAGTTGCAAGCTTTGATTTTGTTGAGTTCTCTACCCGATAGTTGGGAAACTTTGGTGGTGACCTTGAGTAATTCGGCTCCAAACGGTGATGTGACACTATCCATGGTGAAGGATAGTATGCTCAATGAGGAGTTGAGGCGTAGGGAGTTGGGTGTCACCGGTGAGTCTTCGGCTCTAGTCACCGAGAATCGGGGGAGGAGTTCTCATAGAAACTCCCACAATGATGACAAACGAAATAAATCGAAGGGAAGATCGAAGTCGAGGAAGGGGGTCATTTGTCATTATTGCAAGAAGCCCGGCCATATGAAATTTGAATGCCGGAAGTTAAAAGCCAAGAATGATGGCTTTAATAGAAGTCAATCTAAGGAGAGAGGCGGTGATGGTGAGAATGAAAACACCACCGCCCTTGCTTCCGATGGAGAGGTGTTCATAGCCTACAATGAAGGCTTTGTGAATTATATTGGTCAAGACTCCAATTGGATCGTAGACTCCGTCGCTTCCTTCCACGTCACATCCAAACGTGACTTGTTCACTTCCTATACGGAAGGTGAACGTGGTGTTGTAAGGTTGGGAGATAACGGAGTTTGCAAAATTATTGGCATTGGAGACATTTGTGTCGAGACCAATTTGGGAAGCAAGCTTGTTTTGAAAAATGTTCGGCATGTGCCGGATATGAGACTTCATTTGATCTCGGTTGGTATCCTTGATGACGAAGGGTACAAGAGTAGCTTCTTTGGAGGCAAATGGAAATTGTCGAGAGGACAATTGGTGATTGCTCGCGGTACGAAATCGGGTTCGCTTTATACAACCCAAGTTAAAGTATGTGGGGAGGTGAATGTATCGGAAAATGGCTCGACCGATTTGTGGCATTTGCGGTTGGGTCACATGAGCCAAAAAGGCATTGAAATTCTCGCTAAAAGAAATTTCGTGCCTTGTGACGGTAGATCTCTCACCTCTTGCACTCATTGTTTGGCGGGCAAGCAACACCGTGTTGCCTTCAAGAGAACGTCACATGGTAAGAAACCGAGTTTGTTGGATTTGGTACACACCGATCTTTGCTCTATGGGAGATAGAAGCATCGGTGGTGCACTTTATTTTGTGACTTTTGTGGATGACCACTCTAGAAAATTGTGGGCATACCCGTTAAAGTCAAAAGATCAAGTTTTGGACGTGTTCAAGAAGTGGGTTGTGGAAGTGGAACGAGAAACCGGAAAGAAGGTGATGTGCATCCGGTCCGATAATGGAGGAGAATACCGTGGTCCATTCGAATCATTTTGCAAGACCATCGGTATCAAGCTTGAGAAAACCGTTCCAAAGACCCCACAACAAAACGGTGTAGCCGAGAGAATGAACCGCACCATTTGTGAGAGAATTCGTTGTATGCTCTCTCATTCTAAACTCTCGAAAGGCTTTTGGGGTGAAGCCTTGAACACGGCGGTCCACTTGATCAACCGCTCCCCTTCACATGCGTTGGACGGTGATATACCGGAAACGATTTGGAAAGGTAAAGATGTTTCTTATGATCATCTTAGGGTGTTTGGTTGTAGAGCATTCGTGCACATTCCTAGAGATGAAAGGTCAAAGCTCGATAGCAAGACCAAAGAATGTGTTTTCTTGGGGTACGGGAATGGTGAATTCGGGTACCGATTATGGGATCCGATTGAAAAGAAGGTAGTTAGAAGTCGAGATGTAGTGTTCTTTGAACAAGAGCACGTTGGTGATTCGCAAAACCTCGACAAAGCCGAAACCTCTTCGAGGAACCTTGTTGATCTAACTCCTCTCTCAAACTCTAACCCAAATTCCCAAACAACTCAACCAAACCCGAATCAACCAACCGAAACCAATGACTCTCAAGAGGTGAATGAACCTCAAGCCGAAACCTCTTCGAGTGTGGATCCTCAACCACAAGAAGTGAGGAGGTCAACCCGAGAAAGGCGGGCCAACACAAGGTACTCTACCAATGATTTTATTTTGTTAGTAGATGATGGTGAGCCCGAATGCTTTGATCAAGCAATTGAATCGGAGCACAAAAATAAGTGGATGGAAGCCATGCAAGATGAGATGAAATCCTTGCATGAGAACAACACTTTTGATTTGGTGGAATTGCCGAAGGGCAAAAATGTGCTCAAAAATAAATGGGTATATCGGGTAAAATCGGAGGGTCAAGAAGGAAAGCCGAGATACAAGGCTCGATTGGTAGTGAAGGGATTTGATCAAAAGAAGGGAGTTGATTTTGATGAAATTTTCTCTCCCGTTGTGAAGATGTCCTCTATCCGGGTTATGCTCGGTTTGGCCGCTAGTTTGGATTTGGAGATCGAACAACTAGACGTCAAAACCGCATTCCTCCATGGTGATTTGGAGGAGGAGCTCTATATGGAGCAACCCGAAGGATTCGTGGCGGAAGGACAAGAGCACTTGGTGTGCAAGTTGAGGAGGAGCCTCTATGGCTTGAAGCAAGCGCCACGAAATTGGTACAAAAGGTTTGAATCTTTTATGAGTGACAACAATTTCGTGAAAACTAATTCCGACAATTGTGTTTTTGTGAAACGGTATTCTAGCGGTGATTTTATTATTCTCTTGCTCTATGTCGATGACATGTTGGTCATCGGTAGTGATTTGCGAAAAATTAGAGCATTGAAAGAGAGACTTGGTAGTGAATTTGCTATGAAAGATTTGGGTGCGGCCAAGCAAATTCTTGGAATGAGAATCACTAGAAACCGGAAAGATCGAAAAATTTGGTTGTCACAAGAAAAGTACATTGAGAAGGTACTTGAAAGATTCAACATGGCAAATTGTAAACCGGTAACCACTCCCCTTGCGAGCCATTTTAAATTGTCTCATGATAGTTGTCCGAAGGATGACAAGGAGAAGGAGGAGATGAAGAATGTGCCATATGCCTCGGTTGTAGGCTCGTTGATGTATGCAATGGTGCGCACGAGACCGGACATTGCCCATGCCGTTGGCGTGGTAAGTCGCTTTCTTTCGAATCCGGGTAAGGCACATTGGAATGCCACTAAGTGGATTCTTAGATACTTGCGAGGTACAAGTAATCATTGCATTTGTTTTGGTAGCACAACCGAACCGGTGTTGGAGGCATATACGGATGCCGATTGGGCCGGTGACGTAGACTCAAGGAAGTCTACATCCGGTTATTTGGTTTGTTTTGGAAACGGGGCCGTGTCATGGCAATCTAAATTGCAAAAGTGTGTTGCATTCTCAATAACCGAAGCCGAGTACATAGCCGTTACAGAAGCGTGCAAAGAAGTCATTTGGATGAAGAAATTCTTGCACGAGTTGGGTATTCGGCAAGAACGGTATGTTTTATTTTGTGATAGTCAAAGTGCAATTCACTTAAGTAAAAATCCGATGTTTCACTCTCGTTCCAAGCATATCGATTTGAGGTATCATTGGATTCGAGATGTGCTTGAGAATAAAGAATTGGCGTTGGAGAAAATCCATACGAGTTAAAATTGTTCGGATATGTTGACGAAGCCGGTACTGCCGTTGAAGCTTGAAGCTTGTTGTAAGAAGGCGGGTTTGGTAGGCGGACACGCTCCATGAGTCGGGAGGAGGAGGATTGTTGGAGTCCCTACTCATTCCTCTTTTGTTTTTTTATGTTTTCCATTGTTGTTTGTAATTATTTGTATTTGTAGGGTCTAATTCGTAAATTTGTAAAAGACCAAATAAATATTAGAAAATGGAAAATTGGGAGAGCTTCTTCTTCCCACAAAAATTCTGCCCCCTTCTTCTCTCTTCTTCCTCTCTTCTTTCTACACACACACAAAAATCCACTAGCAAAATCTCAACACGTATATATGCACAATAGAGAGGAAAGAGATCTACCGTCTCCGTTATCTGTTGGCAGTGATATTACTGGCAGGATCTCATACACCTCCAATGCATTCAGTATAGGAGATCTGGTCGTGTTCGGAGTACTCCTGAGCGACATATTGTAACTTGTAGAATCTGTTTGTGTGTAGAAGTAGTAAGTATGCTCCTTGTAATATACACTGACAGGGTCATCATTCAATTTAACTCCATTGGAATAAACGTCGATTTCCCTGAAAGCCATAATTCCAGCAAAGTGAAGTCCAACAAAAATAGTATTTGACTTGTTTGAGGTCGTCCATGTAATATCAATGGAGCCAGCACTCGTGTTTGGGGCAACTAAAGCCGTTTGCAATACCAAAGATGGAACATCCAAATAGCTGCTATTGATGGGGCTAAAACTGAGTGCACTTGTACATGCAGGGTCACTGTAACCAATCCATAGCCTGTCATGGGTATCTTCTGGGTACCTGCAATTATCAATCGACGTTAGTTCTCAAACACGGACTGTAACCGTCCCATAGCTGAATTTGTTTCCCCATTTTGGGGGGGTATATGTATATGATAAAAAAGAAAGAGCTATGTAAGTATATATGTTGGCACACCTTTGCATACTTCCTCCCGCATTGTACCTCAAGATCGAACTCATAGATTGCTTGGAGTGTGTCAATTGATAGAGTGTGTTATTCAATGGCCGCAACTCGAGCACTGAGATGAAAGGAGTCCCCTGTCCCGTATTCACCAGACAAACTTGTATGTAATTAGTAGGGGCTATACCAATTATCTCAGCCCAATAAAATAAATCAGCTCAGTCACTTCAACTGTGATCCAGTAGTTAACCCCGAGATACAAATCAAAATTTATTTTATTTTGAAATTTCTCGTAATTCCCGTGATAGAACAATGCTCTCACAAGATATTTTGATCCTTTTGTCACTGGTGTTAAGGTGTAACAGTTCTTGATATTACTTGGGAAGCTCCGTAGAGTAATAAGAGTTGCAAATTTATTATTATCTGTGCTCATATTACTAGCCACATTGTTGTTTACCCCGGCATCAGTGTATTGGTCGTCAGATGTGTATGTTAATCCTGTCCATTTATCGACGTACGGTTTGCCCTCAAGACCACAATCAATGTTAATAAAACCTGCAGTTAAAAGAGAATAGTAGTGTAAGAATTTTAGAGTTTTAGACTTTTTGGTCAAGCATGCAATTGATACCGGTGTTTACTTTTGGTTAGCAGGGATTTACTTGACAATTCTGATAATGAACTTTCACATAAAATGGGAAATGATGCCATAAATAAATTGAATCAGAGTTTGTGAGAAAAACAAAATGATATGCCGTATATACCTTGAGGATCAGAGTTGTTTTGGGAGTGAATTAGTGTTGAGATTTGTATCCTTATTGAGAATAATAGAATATAGAAAGATTTAGAGACTTGTATGCAAGAATGTAAAGGCTTTATATAAGCCAAAACTAATTATTCAATAAACAAGTTTTACTCAATTATTCATTTTGGTATCAGAGCCAAACCCTAGCCGTCAAGCCTAAACGCTACTACAGTACCTTGCTACAGTATGGGAGTGGTAGATGACAGGGACTAGCAAGAATCCAATGGAGGAGATAGTCAAAAAGTTGGACCCTGCAGATCTTGCGACATTGATGCAGTTTATGAGGATGTCGGCAAGCGAAAATTCTTCGAGGCTGGCTGTTATTAAGGTAGAGCTCCCGCCTATTGATCTGAAACTTGATGGGCCTGCAACATATCTGAGTTGGTCACGTCGGGTGAGGTATACTCTGGAGGGGAGGAATCTGGGTGAGTACTTGACGGGAGATAAAGCAGAGCCAGCTAAGGGCACTGCAAGAGATGAATGGAAGTCAACTCACATGTTGGTGTTCATGTGGCTTTTGAACTCGATGGTCCCATCTATTGCTGCCACAGTGGATGGGATCGCAAAGGTGAATGATGTTTGGGAAAAGTTGAGGAGAACTTATGATGGGGTGGGGAATAACCTGAGGGTGTATCAGATTAAGAGGGACATCTATGCTACAGTCCAAGGAGATAGGACCGTGAAGGAGTATGCCACAGAGTTGGAGCGCTTGTGGCTAGATCATGATCATTTCTCACCCCGAGCAGGTTGTAAAGACCCCGAGTGCAAGGAGAGAGAAGCTTCAATTCAGGAGTGAACTATGCTATTTCTTCAGGGGTTGGCCCTGGCCTTTGAGCAGAGGCTGCGATGTTGCTAGCTCAGGCGAGGATCCCTTCACTGGAGGAGGCAGTCTCAGCCATGATACAGGAGGAAAGTCGCATTAAGCTACAGGTTGGGACAGGTGGACTTCTCAGGATGAAGTTTGCATTGGTGGTTTCCAACTTTGGTAAAACAGGGTTTAGAGAGGCAACACGACAATGCTACAACTGTGGCGAGGTTGGTCATCTGAGACATGCTTGTCCTAAGCCACCTAAGAAGAGAGATTCAGGTGGACGTGGACAGTCTGTAGGTCGTGGTCGCGGCCGTGGGGGAAGAAGAGGAGGAAGTGGTTATCGGACTAATCTGACGATAGTGGAGGAAGAGGTGGAAGAGGCTGGTGTGGTCTTCACTGAGGAAGACCAAGCGCTATTGGAGATATTGAAAAAGAAGCAAAACGCAGCAGGTGATGGGGACAAGAAGAGTGTGATCGAGGATGCTTCCTTCTTATCCATGGGTAACACTGCTACCTATGGTCGATCAACTAAAGGTACCTGTGACACACATGCTCTTGCCTCTTTCTCCACCACTAGATCACCAGAATGGATAGTAGATTATGGTGCATCGTGACATGTGACAGGTAATGCAAGTGAGTTCTCTTCTTATACTCACTTAGCGATGCCAGAGAGCATCCAAACCGCTGATGGAACATCACATCTTGTGATTGGTAAGGGTACTGTAAATTGCACGGGCTCGGTAACTTTGTCCAATGTTTTGCATGCTCCTTCCTTTCCTGTAAACCTTCTATCAATTAGTGCCATCATATTCCAACTAAAATGTGTTGTTTCTTTTGATATTCCCAAGGTGATCTTCCAGGAGAAGGGGACAGGCCGGAGACTTGGGACTGGCACGTGGCGTAGTGGACTGTGGTACCTAGATCGTGAGGGGATGGACTCTGCATTGATTTCTATGGTGGAGAAGGTAGGAGTAGGGGGATTTGAGATCAGTGCTAAGTTTGTCTCATACTTTAACTTATCCCCTACATATGGAGCATTCATTGCATCTTTGGACTCTGTTACTTTACCTAAGTGCTGGCAGGTTGCTAAGGAGGATCCAAAGTGGAAAGCAGCTATGCAAGAAGAACTTCGAGCTCTTGATAAGAACAGAACCTGGGAGATTGTGCCACTACCACCCGGCAAGAAGGCGGTTGGGTGCAAATGGGTGTTCACAATGAAGCAGACTCCGGAAGGTAAAATTGAACGCCACAAAGCACGGTTGGTGGCAAAGGGGTATAGTCAGACGTATGGCATCGATTATGATGAGACCTTTGCTCCTGTGGCAAAGATGGGCACAGTCAGGACACTTGTCTCCATTACAGTGAATGAAGGCTGGAAGCTGCATCAGCTGGACATTAAAAATGCATTTCTTCATGGAGATTTGTTAGAGGTGTATATGGAGATTCCCCCAGGTTTTGGCACAAAACAGACAGTGGACAAGGTATGCAGATTGAGAAAGTCACTGTACGGGTTGAAACAGTCTCCTAGAGCTTGGTTTGACAGGTTCAAGAGAGCAATGATAAATATGGGCTACCAACATATCAATGCTGATCACACAGTGTTCTTTCGACAACATGGTGGTCACATTACTATGCTAGCAGTGTACGTGGATGATATGATTATCACCGGTGATGATGAGGGTGAGATTGCTCAGTTGAAGGCAAAATTGGGCAAGGAATTTGAGGTTAAGGACTTGGGGCAACTAAGATACTTCCTTGGGATTGAGGTTGCTCGTGGAGAAAAGGGAATCGTTCTGTCTCAAAGGAAGTATGTTCTAGACTTACTCAAGGAGATGGGCATGTTGGGTTGCAAGCCTGCAGTTTCACCAATTGATCAGAGGTTCAAGTTGAACGCAGATGCAAGAGAGCTAGTGGACCGTGAGCGTTACCAGAGGTTGGTGGGGTGTCTTATCTATTTGTGTCACACTCGTCCCGACATTATGTATGGTGAGTCGCTACATGCATGATCCAAGGAAGGGCCACATGGATGCAGTGTATTAGATTTTGAGGTATCTGAAGAGTGCACCAGGAAAGGGGTTGATATTCAAAAAGAATGGGCATCTAAACATTGAGGGCTATTGTGACTCAGACTGGGCAAGTTGTGCTGATGATAGGAAGTCTACGGCTGGATACTGCATGTTTGTAGGAGGTAATTTGGTCTCTTGGAAGAGCAAAAAGCAAGCAGTAGTTGCAAGAAATGACAGCAGAAGCTGAGTACAGGGCAATGGCTTTGGGAGTTGTAGAGATGGTGTGGCTAGGAGCTTTGTTGGTAGAGCTCAAGATGGACCAAGGAGTTAAAATGAAGTTGTGGTGCGATAGTAAGTCTGCAATTAGCGTTGCTAACAATCCGGTGCAACATGACAGAACCAAGCATGTGGAGATTGATAGGTTCTTTATTAAAGAAAGGCTTGATAGTGGACTCTCGGATTTGGGGCATGTAGCTACCAAGGGGGTTAGTTCATTAGATCTATGTAGATTTTGTGACAAGATGGGTTTAGTGGATATCTTCTGCCCATCTTGAGGGGGAGTGTTGAGATTTGTATCCTTATTAAGAATAATAGAAGATAGAAAGATTTAGGGACTTGTATGCAAGAATGTAAAGGCCTATATAAGCCAAAACTAATTATTCAATAAACAAGTTTTACTCAATTATTTATTTATTAGGATACAGAGTTGCATGCTAACAGCTGTGACAAGCCATATCTTGGCCATCTCCATCACTGGCCCAGCGAAGAGAAACCACCAGTTTGTTATTATTTGTCTAAATTCTCACACTGTCGAGATGTATTGCTGATTGAATTATGAAGGCGAAAGTGGGCTTGTATATATATACAGAAAGCAGAGTACTTTGATAATTCTGCTCTGGATTTGATGAAATATGGGCATTTCATTTTTCATAATCGGATGATCACAATATATTTTTTAGTTACAATTAAAGAGACATGTTTGATAAAAACCGCTTGATTCAAAATGAAAAGTTGCTTAGCCGATCCATAGAAACCCGTTTATGTATGAGGTCCTGGGCATGCATGATGTACATGGAGTCCATGGGTTAAGTAGAGGTGATAAAACCTGATCTGACTCGGGAAATCTGTTCGTCCAACGTCCGTAATCCAACCGACCCAACTTACCATTTTTCATAAATTCAAATTGACCTGACCTGACCCAACTCGATCCGAACCCAACCCAATCCGAGATCAAACAACATGCAATCCAAGTTAAATTAACCTACGATCGAAAAAACATTGATATTAAAATTTTGACCTGACCTGCCCGTTACCCAACTTGATCATGCCCGAGATGTTCTAGAAAGTCAGACTGACACGACCCATTTTATCTGTCCAACCCGCCCACCCGATTTGTCACCCCTACTGCAAGGACATTTTGGGTGATACGTTTTGTACTTTTGTTAAGTAATAAATATTTCCTGTATTACTTCAACTATTATAACTTTCCATTATTGAGCTCATGATTAACCAAGTCGACGATTTAATCCATGCACGTCCGTTTAAATATATCCTCATATGTGCATCTTCGGCAATTATTAATTAATCATTTAAGGGAGAATATATGAGTACTCCACCTTCAATACTCCGGTCAAATACCCCGCATTGACCAAATCTCAAATGCATTTACAGCCCAACTATAATAATACTAACAATGTGTTATAAGCGCGCTAAACATTTCGTCCTCCAAGTCTAAATACCTATAGATCAAATCCTAAATACTACCTATAACAAGTAATAATACCTACAACGCATACATATGGCACATCCAAAAAAACACGTGACTATGAAAAAAATTAAATACTCCGGTCAAATCCCCCGTTTGACTGATATGGAAAACAAAACTTCTGCAACTAATAATACATATTATAGAAGGTCTAAATACCAAGTATAGATAAGTAGTAATACCATTTCATTTTATGTACAAAACTTCTGCAACTAATTTTTAAAACTAATAATACAAAAAAAATACGAAATATGAATTAATCTTTTTTATTTTCAACGTCATAATAGCTTATTCACACATTAATAATACCAATTGAAATAACAGATAATTAATAATACTTAATAAAGATAATAATTACTTGATGTTATAGTCAATAAACAATTACAGTAAAGTCATAATACTTATTATTAACAACTAATAATATAACTTCCTATAAATTTATATATTATTAGTTTGAATCAACTCAAATATATGATCAACTTCTGCTTTCGTCTCACCAATTAGTGGGTACCATCCATATCTCCACTTCGATTAGGTCAAAATAGGGAGATACAATCTCGATCGAAGAAAGAACGGATGATCGCAATCGTAAATGGGACGGGTGCTCACGACCGGTGAAGAGACGGGTGCTCATCGTCGGAGAAACGACGGGTGCTCACTGTAGGAGGAGAAGAATGGACCGATGTGGCTTCATCATGGCAGAAAGAGGAGGGATCACGCTCTTTCGTGATATGAACAATAGGATCTAGGATGCTAGGATCAAAAGAGAGATGTCCAAATTAAATTCAAATCAGTTGGATGGAGTGAGTTTAATTTCTTAATCGAGTCGGGTACTGAAGTGGGGGATCTAAGGACGGGGTACGATAGATTTACCCATCATTTAATAAGTTAGTTAATTGGAACGGCGGGTCAACTTGCCCTTTTAATAGGCGCTGTCTTTTATCTGTCTCTCCCCCTGCCCTCCAAGGCTAGCTCCAACTTTTAAGACATAAAAAATTAAGAAAGTGATAAATTTGTCTATTTAGTATTGCAAATGCGCGAAATATAATGAATGTTGATGTTGAAAGACTTGATCCACCTTTACTAATTAAAAAAAAAAGTAAAATGACTCTACGAACCTCTAAACTTTTCTCCTGTGATAAGTTGTTCTTCAAACTTTTTTTTTATGACAAACATCATCCAAACTATATAATTGTGACAAACACACCCCAACATCTAATTAACCATCTAATACTCAATTATGGAGTGCGAAAAGACCAAAATGCCCTTGTATGTATATGCTACTTTTGGTAAAATATATTTTACATTTTAATTTTATAAAAAAAATTGCTTGATATATGCTACACCCAAGCACGACCAAAATGTCAAGGATTTTTTTTTCTCAAAAATAGAACTCCAATAGTTATGGTCCTTATGGATGATGTCACATTTGAAATAGTCGGTCAATAATTCATTACTGTAATTAGCAATGATAGCTAGCATGCTCACTGTCCGATGACCGAGTTAATTTATATCGATCAAAGATTATTAAAGATTAATTGGGCAGCAGATACATTATAATTCATAATTAATTAATGCCACTCGCTCAATTGTCCATATATAGAAGTCTAGGACCTAGTTCTGGTTGACCCTCTAATTAAACCTCTAATTAACTGGTCGGACCCACGTCTTAAGTAATAATAACGGAAGGCAGTTTCTTCAAAAAATTTTAAAAATCGAAATTGGTAAACCAATTTCGCATAAGAAAGTAAGATGAGGGAGTTCTTAAGGTGTACTAGATAGAACCGAATCAAATTTTCGGTTCATTCTAATGGAACTAAAAATTTGATTCGGTTCCATTTTTTTTCTTTTCTCTACCCGGCGATTCGACATTTTGATCCCAACCGAATCAAATTTTCGATTCTATTAGAAGGAACCCATCTTTTGATTTCTTTGATACTGGTACAGTGTTTAAGTGAATTAATAAAATTTATTAAATTAAATGATCAGTGAATCTGACTAAATTGGCAAAATTGACTGTCTGTAGATTGAATGCTCCATGCATTGGGATCAAAATTGGCAATTCCGTGCCGGGTAGAGGAAAAAAAAAAAAACGAATCAAATTTTCAGTTCCATTAGAAAGAATTAAAATTTTGATTTAGTTCTATCTAGTACACCTGAAAAACTCCCTCATCTTACTACTTTATGCGAAATTTGTTTACCAATTTCGATTTTTAAAAAATTTTGCAGTTTCTTCCCCTTCTTCTTTTTTCTCTATTATGATGTGCTCTATGGTTCTACTGCATAGAGGGTAGTGCACAACGTATATGAGCCGCCAGATCAGTATAAATTATGCGAGAAACATCTTACGTGCTTTGAAAAACCGTCTATACATTCATAAATATGTATGGAATGTAACAAATACATCATAAAAGAAATTTTAATACAATTTCATAGTTCAAACAGATTTAAGCATGTCTTCGAGTTGTTTTAAGCATCATGCTAAATTAAATATATATATATATATATATATATGTGTGTGTAAAAGTTTATTTATTAATAATTTTTTTGAAAGCTGGTCTGTAAAAACTGTCGAATATACTAGATGTTAATAGATCCGCTTCTCTAGTATATTGGGCTGATTTCATAAGCGGACCCAAGTGATATATTTTCCGAAGCACCAACGGGCTCTTCTTATATTAGTTCTTATGCAAGTTGGTTACGTCGTTCTTGGTGCACAAATTATTGTGCCCAGAAAGCCCAAAATAAACTTGAAATTTTGTGTCTTCCATTGTTGATCAATTTAGATATTGAAGGTGCTAGCTAGAGGTGGCAAATCGGGCGGGCGGGTCGGGTTCGGGTTGGGGTCGGACGGGTCGGGTCAATTTGATCTTCTAGAAGATTCTCGGGTCGGGTCGGGTGATGAGCGGGTCGGGTTGGGTCAATTTTAATATCAGTTTTTTTTTTTATCGTATGTTGATTTGAGTTGTATTGCATGCTGTTTGATCTCGGGTCGGGTCGGGTTTGAGTCGGGTCGGGTTGGGTCGGATAAGTTTGACTTTCTGAAAATGTCGGATCGGGTCGGGTATGGATTGGGTCGGGTCGGGCGGATTTTTCGGGTCAGGTCGGGTTTTGCCACCTCTAGCGCTAGCTGACTCCAGGTACTGCAAAATCGGCTTATGGTATAACACCATTCTATACCTCTTCCTCTTACGCGTGTTTATCCTCTGCTGCGCAGTATTGTACTGCACAGCGATTAAACGATGTAGATTATTGGAGAGGTTTTTTGAGATTGAGATGCACGAATCTCAAAGCAGATCCAACAGTTGAAGTCCTGCACAGTAGAATGTTGCGCTTTAAAGGATATGAATTGTCCTCTTACGACAGCACGAAATTAATCAAAGAAATCACCTACTCTATAAAATCGACTTTTAATCAAAGAAATCACGAAATCTTTTATTACATAGTATAAACTCTAAACAAACCAAACCTAGTTTACATATTTCAAAATCACTATAACACAACCGGTTCTCATAATATTTAAATAGGCCAAAATGATTATTTGAGAAATTAAAACTTCACAACGAAATATTTCAAGAAGAGGTTTTATGCAAGGCAGAACACTTTGGTTACAACAAAAAACATGACTCACAATAATCTTTAAAATCAAGGATTCGAATCAAACAATTTCACTTCCAACAAGCCAGCTTAATTACGACATGTGACACAAGCACGACTGCAGCGCAGTATGAAACTGGTAACAAATTATCTCGAATAAGGACCCGAATTGGATGTCAACACGCCACGGGTGAGTTCCACAGTCTCAATATCGGAATCATGGTCTACACCATCTGTAGATCTTCTTATGTCCGCAGAGGTCGACGCAACACTCGATTCAGTGTTCGAAGTTTCTAGATCCAGACTCTCCTTGAGCTCTGTTACAACTGTTGTCATATCGGGCCTCTTGGCAGGTTGGGGTGCCGTGCATCTGAGTGCCAGATCAGCAACCTTCCAGATGGAGTTTATGTTGTATTCGTCCCCCGTATATCGGTCCAGTATGCTTTCGATGTTTCCTTTAGACAGCCTTTGCTGCACAAACTGTGTTAAGTGCTGGCTACCTTCTGAACCCTGAAGAATGGGCGGTTTTCCTGTGATAATTTCCAGGAGGACAACTCCAAAACTGTAAACATCACTTTTCGGCGTGAGCTGTAAGGAGGAAGCATAACTGCAACAGAATTAACAGACAAATGAGATACTAAATTCATACAAACATAGATCGAGAAGAGAATAAATTCTAGTGGTAGATATTTGTATGCCAGTAATTTTTTGCTTTTAATAATATTGAACAGTGAAAATTCTTTGTTCTCAATGTGTATACTGTATACTCTGTATTTTTATTTTTTGATTTTTTGCTTAAGTTCTTTTTCTTGAACTTTAGTTAAAGCTGTTTTTCTCTTCTTCAATACATTTTGGTTGTTGAACATGCATTTTGACTTCTGATCTTCAGGGAATAGAGAAATGAACCTGTTTCTAAGAACATAAATTATGTTAATCGCACTGTTGTTAATTGTTATGCATACTGGATATCAACAACATTGTCTACAATTGCTGCTTTAATGGATAGTGTGGTACATGTCAAATCACCCACCATACCAATCTGGTACACTCTGTTTAGAAAGAACTTCTACAAGTGCCCCATTGCAATCAATCATTAGATGCTTATAATGGAGAAGAATCATTGAGTTATAAGAAAGGAATATCTGACACGCACCTAGGATCCAAATACCCCGGCGTCCCAACCACCTGGGTGGTGACATGAGTGTCAGAGAAAGTTCGGACCAAGCCAAAGTCAGAAATCTTTGCCTCGTTCTTTGATGTAAGAAGAATATTGCTCGTCTTCACATCTCTATGAATCATTGCTGGATAACACATCTTATGCAAATACTCTAAACCTGAAAATGTTATACGGGTATATATGGTCTCATGAATAATAAGCACAAATAACTTGAGCTGATTTGCAGTTGACAATGTAGATCTTCTGTACCTTGGGCTGATTCGTAGGCAATTCGGAGCCGCTGATTCCATGGAAGAGGCGAAGCATTACCTTCAGTTCACAGATTTATTTATTATGGTTCAGAAGTCACTTTCTTTGCTTATAACTGTTTAATTAAGCACCTTTCTCTAGAAAATCAAAATCACCGTTTGAAGACCTTTTAATTACTTTTCAGCTTATTGAAGAATTTGGAACTGTTTTCTTGATGCAAACAACGAACGTTATATTCACAATTTGCATTGACCAACCGTAGATACATTGCAGAAAAATAAGATGTAATAGCAATAAGGTCAAGAGAATACAAACTTCAGTTCTGCATTTTAGCAACTACATACTTAGCCAATCCTGAAGATTTCCTCCTTGCATATATTCATAGACGAGAGCAACCTGATTGCCGTCACTGCAGTATCCAACCAGTGAGACTAAGTTCTTATGGTGAACCCTTGACAGATTTTTAACCTGGAGAGCGATTAATAAGATATATTACAATTTCATTAATGTTTTTTAGTTACATAGCATAAACTTCAAAGTCGAATATCACTCGCAAACAAGCATTCAGCAAAATATTGAGCTGCTTTTTTTTTTTATAGAAAGAAAAATACCGAGTTGTTGACCCATTATTAAATAAAACTAGAGACGGATCCACTAGGTTTTGAGGAGTGAGACCGGTGCATAATGGACAAGTACTGCCTGTACCATGCGGTACCAGTGTACCATTATGTACCAGTTGTTCATTGTTTCACCACAAAGAGCAATTTATGCTACAACATCTTTATAAAGTGATGAAACTGAATTATTTTTTTTTTTTTTGAGATAAAGATGAGGGTCAAGCCACTCAAATTTAAATGTCTATAAAAGACCTCCCATCTGGGTTTCGAACCCGCGACCTCCCACACGGAGAGCGTTACCCTTAGCCACTAGACCAAAGACTGGTTCTTGTGATGAAACTGAATTATTGGAAAAATACAGATGCTAACCTCATTTAAAAACTGTTCAATCCCTTGTGATGACGACTCAGAGCGCACTTTCACTGCAACTTCCATCCCTTGAAGATTCCCTTTAAAAACTTTACCAAACCCTCCAACTCCTAGTTGATTACTGAATTTTTTTGTGATAACCTTCAGCTCTTCAAAACTAAAGTGCTTTTTATCAAAATATAGTGTCTCCTTTCTTCCATTTCGGGAATCTATAAGAAATGGAACATATTTCTTTTAGCATAATTTATGAAATGTAATACATTTTTTCATACTTCAAGGCGAACTGCAAATTAATCTGCAACTATTATGCACAAATTCAAAGTATGAACTTTCAGCCCCGGTGCAGTGCCGCAAGTGATTGAGAAATTACACATAAAAGGAAGCTGTGTATATTAATTTCCTAATTTGCAAAACTAAGAAACAGTATTATGACAGTTTTATTATTTGGTAAATATAAATCTGATTTCCTTCAATTGTACTTCGCATGTTTCCATGCCTCAGGGGAAACATTTTATCTGATCTAAGAAAGAGAGTTATAATTAAAGATCAAATTGTATGGCAAACTACCTTTGTGCTTCTTCTGGTACAAAAAGAAGAATGCCCCTGCTCCAACAATCAGTGATGTAATAACTACGGCTATTACGTAGATAACTACTTGTGAATGTGTCTTCTTCCCGGGCTGTTTGGTACTGTTCAAATTGCAATGATGATTTTTGTCAGATTATATTCATATGGGTTTTCTGATTTAGTTGAAATTAATTAATAATTGTGCTGTTTCAGCTTACAGTGTCAAAATTGGATAATATATCGCTCTAACAGAGGTAACCAGACTAATAATTAATGGACAATGTTACGAGTCACTAACTATCGTACTAGGAGTATATTTGGTTCCGACCTATAGGATAAGGTACTAATTATAATAAGAAACCAAGCATTGGCCGTTCTAATCTCCGAAAAGAACAGATATTTTAGATTCAAAAAGAGAAATGGTCTGACATCACTGTTAGCTGACGATCTTGTTGCCTTTTCTGCAAACCAGAAGGAAGTGTTACATTGAGGTAACTGTTTCCAGATACATCTCTGAGATCCAAAGAAACAATTCATGAGATCACTGGAATTGAAGCCATGCAATTAATACATAAATAACTTAGATATATTTTCTCGTCTTACAAGAACGTAAGCACAGTTAATTGATCCATTGAACTAGGAATGTTGCCTGATAGATTGTTACGAGACAAGTCCCTGTAAAATTTTCCAACCAAAAATGAATTTAGTTTACTTCTTTTCTTTCACAATTAGCCAAAAGAAAAAAAATGCTATATCGATATAAGGTACATAGTTTATTTATAAATGTTAAATTAAAGGAACATACAACTTCTCAAGCTTAGTAAGTTGCCCAAAAGCAGCTATTATTTCTCCATCTAATCTGCTGGACGATAGATTTCTGAAAAAATTAAGTACCCAACAACTCAGTTGCCTTCAATTTTATTTTCACATAAGAAATGCTTCAAGAAGAAATTTTGATATTCACAAAGGATTTCTTTTTAGAATTAAGCATTGTATGGACTATGGAGCATGAAATTAACTCACAGAGCAGTGATTCTGGAAATATTAGAGGTAATCGTGCAGTTAAGCCCGGTCCACCTGAGGCTTATCGGGACACAAGGATCACCACTCCAATCTTTTATACTATATTTCGACTTGATCGAATTAGTGGCAGCAACTGTATGGATGATTAAAAATAAATTATAAAATTTTGAATTAATTTTTAAATATGAAATTTACTCTGTGTGTGTGTGAGAGAGAGAGGGGGAGGGAGGGATAAGAGGTATACCATCTTGATTATCAGTTGGCAACGATATTACTGGTACGATTGAGTACACCTCGTATGCATTTAGTATAGGTGGGGATTTTGAATTTTCCGTACTCCTGAGAGAGATACTGTAATTTGTGTATCCGGTGGGTGTGTAAGACCTGTAAATATGCTTATCGGTGGTATCTAGGACAACAGGATCGTTAGACAGTCTCACCCCATTGGAATAAATATGGAATTCCCTCAGACCTAACCGTGTCGCACTAAAGATCTCAGCAAAGTGAAGAACGAAAAAAAAAGTAGTTGACTTGTTATAAGAGGCCGGCCATGTTATATCGATGGAGCTAGTATTTGTTCTGGCAGCAGCAGCCGATTGCAATACAACTGGTGGAATGTCGAAAGAAATGCCATCGATGGTGTTATTTGGAGATCCCAGATTATCCCATGAAGAGTCGTTGTAAGGAAACCATAGCCTGTCATGGGTATCATCTGGGTACCTGTTTCGAACCAATGTTAGAATTGATTAATTGAATGTTAATTAGTAATTATATTCATCTAATTAATTTTGGGTTCAATTTCATTTATATATTTATTAAGTTAGCTATCAGAGTAGGAATGGATCATTATTCAAATCAGGAAATGACAATTTTTTTCTTCCAGTTCGAAGTACGAAGTACGAAATAGAATGAATAACATACCTATAAACTTTACCAGTTATTTCTCCAACATTTTTCCTTCTGATGAGATTCAAAGATTGCTTGGAGTGTGCAAGTTCATAGAGAGTGCTATTCAATGGCCGCAACTCTAGTGCTGAGATGAAAGGAGTTCCCCGACCCGTGTTCACAAGGCAAATCTGTATGTAACTAGCTGGAGCGATAGCAATTATCTCGCGCACATACAATTCATCAGGTTTAGTAATTTCAACCGTGTCCCAGTAGTTAACCCCAAAGTATAAATCAAAGTTCAAACTACTATTTCCGAAATTTTCATAGTTTCCATGATAGAACATTGCTCTGACGAGATATTTTGATTGATTTGCCACCAGGTTGAAAGTGTAACAGTTCTTAATATTATCGCGAAAGCTCCGTAAAGTATTCAAAGTTGCATATCGATATGTGCTCGAGCTACTGGACACATTGCAATTTACCCCCGTATTGATGTATTGTTCATCGGATGAATATATTAATCCTGCATTACTATCCTTGGAAGATTTGCCCTCAAAACCGCAATCTATGTTTATAAAACCTACAATAACAAGAGTAAACAGTAATTTAGGATTCTCTGGGTGAACGGGGTCACTCCACAAGAATTATTTTTGACAATTTCATTATTTAGATTTCAAATAATTTGTTAAAATCATATAAATAGAAAGAAACGATAGTTGGAAAGAAATGGAAGCTTCATAGTTCATAGAATATGCATACCTTGATCAGGATCAGAGTTGTTTTGGGAGAAAGCAAGGAGACAGAGTTGCATCCAAATTGCCATTACAAGCCAGAAACTCACCATCTTATCTACGTACGGCCGGTACAGAGAAACAACCGTTGCTCTGTTTAAAATCTCAAACCATGGAGATGGACATAGACAAAAGCGGATATATAGATGTATATATAATGAGGAGGGATCCAATAACACACAAAATTTTGACACAAATGTTACACTAAATCATATAAATTTATAAAAAAAAATCTTAAAAATGGAAAATCTTTTATAAACATGTTCATTTACTTATAGATCGATTGTTTTTCGAATTCCATTCAATTTGAATATCATTTGATACTCCGTCAACGACCATCAAGTTTATATAGTAATTAAAACTGTCAAAATTTAATGATTCTTGATAGAGTATTAAGTGACACTCAAATTGAATGAAATTTGAAACACAATTGATCTATAAGTAAATGAATATGTTTATAAAAGATTTTCTATTTTTAAATTTTTTTTATAAATTTATATGATTTAGTGTAACATTTGTGTCAAAATTTTATTGTGTCATTTGATCCCTCCTCATATATAATATAGTATCATAAAAGAAATATTCTCCCGCCCTATATATACATCAATTTTATTATGTTTTATTAACTTATTATTATTTGTTTTAGACAAAAAAAATATCAAGGACGGTACATACCAGTTAAAATATTAATTAATATTTGCTTTAATTAAGATAGAGATCGTCGCTTTATTATTTATTAATTATCAGAGAAAATCTTATATTATTACTATTTTGAAAATTGTTATAAAAGAACACCACAGATTTCGACTTCCTGATCTCTTGCGCGAAAATATTAATTGTCTCTATCACTACACCCAAACCGACTCTTCTATTTGAATAATTCAACGTAACACAAATCATTATTCATTATCCAAATACGCTTTATGTATGTATGATCATTCGGACATGACGTATATAAGATTTTGAATATATAATGGAGGTCTTGTCGGATCAATTAAAATGAAAGCTGAAAGGTATATATCGTACGTACGGTTTGTTGGGCCTTTGCAGGATAACTTATCCTGGATAAGTGGTCCGCTGCTCCGATGCTTTCCAATAACTTGGCTTCCCTTAACAATTTCCTTAACCCATTATCTTCTTTTTTGAGATAAATTCTTTTTTGAGATAAAGATAAAGGTCAATCCACTCAAATTTAAATGTCTATAAAAAACTCTCCATTTGCGTTTCGAATCTGCGACCTTCCACACGGAGAGCTTTGCCGCTTAACCCATTTATTAAACCGAAATTATTACCAACTACTTTAGTTTTCACGTTCATTAGTTAATATTTATATTAATTAATTTAGTATTCAAATTGTTCGTATTGTATAAAATATATACATATATAGAGTCCGACTATTATAAAATGTTTGCATTTTAGCTGAAGTGCAAATTAAATGGTCCAATCAGATGATAGATGTACGGTCTGCATTTCACCTATGTAAAATAAGTAGCATATCGATCAAAGCCATTAATTTATATAGTTTCTCAATTCTTTTGAATATTAATACGATCGATATCGATAATGATTTTTGTATCATTTTTTTTACCTCTATAACATTTTTATAAAAAGTTTACATGTATAGACCTCTCTGATCAATGCGGCCAATATAGGATACCTAATTAAGTTGAAGGACTTAATTCAATTTGAATATAATATATTAAAAAAATAACCTAAAGGACATCTCCTAATTTTAAAAGGAGAAAATCTGCATGTACCCCGACTCCGTCCCCCGCGTCCTAAAACGGGTTCTTTGATCTTCTGTCTGCAATTCCGTGTAGCTAGGTAAGGTAGTACCCAAATCCACTCCCCACCCACCTCCTCCATTTCGGAATTACTGGAGACTACAATTTAATTTGCAATTGATGGCAGTAGATGTTATAATTTCCTACTGTCACATTGAAACTATCGAATAATTTAATATTGATCAATACGTACTTAAAATGTGTAGCAGACTTGATGTGGTTGTAATTATTAACATTTGAAAACGTTAAATTTTGTAAATCTTTTGAACATTGCATTTTTTTTTTTTTTTTTTTGAGAAATTGACAGAAGCTGCCAGAACATTGCATTGTTGATGTTGCAGTTTTCTTTTATCATCTACAAATTAAAATATGAATTTGAAATACAAAATTTTGATTGAAAAATAATCAAAAAGTTTGAATAAATGATTGAGGAATATATAAATACTTGATTAAATATTGTTTGATTGAGAAAAATATGAATACCTAATTGAGAAATATAAGCACTTGATTGACTAATATTTGATCGGAAAATATGAATACTTGATTGAGAAACATAAACACTTAATTGAAAAATATAAACCCTTAATTGAAAAATATGAACACTTGATTGAGAAATATAAACACTTGATTTAAAAATTTGAATACTTGATTGGAAAATATAAACACTTAATTGAAAAATATAAATACTTGAATAAGAAATATAAACACTTGATTTAAAAATTTGAGTACTTGATTGAGAAACATAAACACTTCATGGGAAAATATAAATACTTGATTGAGAAATATAAACACTTGATTGAAAAATATGAATACTTGATTGAGAAATATAAACCCTTGATTTAAAGATATAAATACTTGATTGGAAAATATAAACACTTCATGAGAAAATATATATACTTGATCGAGAAATGTAAACACTTGATTTTAAAAATATGAATAATTGATTGAGAAATATAAATACTTGATTTTAAAATATTTAATCAAAAATTATGAATACGTAATGGAGAAATATAATTACATATTCCATCATAAATATGCAGTCGCTAAGGCCAAAGACACTATGGGCTGAAATTGGAGTATTCTTCAAGCACGTGACCATGCTTTTTAGTTTTCACCCTCTCGTGAGTTCTGTCATTTTTACTTTCGCTGACTAGTCAAATATTCAAATAAGCTATTTATAGAAATTTGGTCGGGGGACGCGGACGGGGTACCGAGTTAGGGATACTATTACCATAACCCTATTATATTATAATTAACATTTCTCTTTATTGATTTTGACATCTGCATCAGTTCCCATTTACAGCTTAGAGCGCGCATACTTTTCTTTAATGGTGTGACATAATTAAGAAAAAAAATTAATATTCGAAAGCATATTCAAACTTGCTATTTTATATATATTTTTTTAAGAAAAGTGGTACTCGTAGCTACGACCACTAATTTTATTGCTTGCTATTTTATATTAAAATTAAAAATTTGGTGCTTGGCCAATTCCTATTTTCGGAGAACAGAATGTGCAAGTACATTGACGTGCGTACCTTTGTACTGTCAACTCTTTCTTTTTTTCGAAAGGTTGACAGTGCTGTCAACTCTTTCAAGTTGCAAACATGTCTGCCACTATATATAAAAAACAAATATATAAAAAAGTCAGAATTTTGCTGTATATTGTTTATGAAAATTAATTAAATGACATTTTGTACTGTCAACTCTTGCAACCTCCAAACTTTGACAATTAAATGACATTTTGTTTATATGAACCGCCTCCGAAGAAATTATTGGTTAACGTAGTTATATATTGTTTATGAAAAAAGATATGAAAACCACTAAGTCTACATTACTGATCTGGATGTTAATTAATAGGATAATCCAGAATCATTTATTATTATAATTTCCTACAAGCGACAACTATTTCAATCTGTCTAGCCTTCGTTAAAAAAAAGAAAAGACAACTATTTAATTGATCCCATTACTGAACGGGACCTAATTATGAGACCATACATTTTTATGATTATGATATGTACAGTATAATTTCATACTGTATCAACCTCATGGTTTATTGTCCGTTTGATCACGACCAAAATGGTCATTACATCCTGAAACATAATATATAAGAGCTCCAATTTGATGTAGTTGATCAACCTCATCACTGCTGGTAATGAAATTAATTAATTAATAATAAAGTTTCGATAGCAATACTCTTCGTGTAGCAGATTGCGGATTCGTAATTCAAATAAGAAATTTTGTATAAACATTTAAATTTGGATGGCTTCATCCTGATCCTTGACCCTCAACAAGAGCTGAAGTTTAGAAGTTGAAAGCGAAACAACTCTTTCCATCTTGAGAGGCTGTCCGGAGCATCGGGAGACTGGAGTAAACTAAAAAAAGGGAAATTGTCAAAATGTCATTGTAAAACTAAAAAAATGTTTAAAATGTTATATTTTATAATTAAAAATTATTTTGTAACCACAAGTGTGTTTTGGTATAGCCCATTATACTCTTAAACAAATGGCTAAAAGTTTTCAAAAATGAAAAATTTTGTATCCATAAGATTTTAATATAAAAAATCTACTGAGCTAATATAAATCGAAATTTGGAGGTAATTAGATATATTTTTGAAGATGCGATAAAAAAAGGATTCCCGAGTTTAAACTCACGATATATTTAATAACTCCTCTTGTACACTCTATAGTGCATCGCTCCCCTTCTTTTGTTTAAAGAGCCAGTATTTTTGGTCTCCTTCATCTCTTGAGCCCCATTTCTCCTCCCCATCACCAGGAGCGGAGCCAGAATTCCTTTATAGGGGGTCAGGAAGCAGCCAAGCATTAGTTTGTCATGATATATGCCATGTAGCCATATAGGTTGTAAAGTAGAGGGATCATTGATAATGTTTATTTTAACTTGATAATATTGATAATGATGATTTTCAAAAAAATTGAATAAAATTATAAATCTTAAAATTTTTTAAAAAGTTTATGCATGTATTATTTTATTAAGATTAATAATGTTTTAAATTTTAATCAATTTGGACATTGCATGATGGTTTATAAAAATTTTGTACGTTTTTAAAACGGTTGAAAAATACTTCCGTACGCTTTTTTTTTTTCTATTTTTGAGAACTTTTAATAAAATTTTTTCAATTTTTTGGAAAATGTCGTTGTCAATATTGTCAAGATAAGTATTGTCGATATATCCCTCCTCTATATAGTATGTGTGTTTGTGTGTAGAAGGAAGAGAGGAAGAAGAGAAGAGAAGGGGGCAGAATTTTTGTGGGAAGAAGAAGCACTCCCAATTTTCCATTTTCTAATATTTATTTGGTCTTTTACAAATTTACGAATTAGACCCTACAAATACAAATAATTACAAACAACAATGAAAACATAAAAACAAAAGAGGAATGAGTAGGGACTCCAACAATCCTCCTCCTCCCGACTCATGGAGTGTGTCCGCCTACCAAACCCGCCTTCTTACAACAAGCTTCAAGCTTCAACGGCGGGTACCGGCTTCGTCAACATATCCGAACAATTTTCACTCGTGTGGATTTTCTCCAACGCCAATTCCTTATTCTCAAGCACATCTCGAATCCAATGATACCTCAAATCGATATGCTTGGAACGAGAGTGAAACATCGGATTTTTACTTAAGTGAATTGCACTTTGACTATCATAAAATAAAACATACCGTTCTTGCCGAATACCCAACTCGTGCAAGAATTTCTTCATCCAAATGACTTCTTTGCACGCTTCCGTAACGGCTATGTACTCGGCTTCGGTTGTTGAGAGTGCAACACACTTTTGCAATTTAGATTGCCATGACACGGCCCCGTTTCCAAAACAAACCAAATAACCGGATGTAGACTTCCTTGAGTCTACGTCACCGGCCCAATCGGCATCCGTATATGCCTCCAACACCGGTTCGGTTGTGCTACCAAAACAAATGCAATGCTTACTTGTACCACGCAAGTATCTTAGAATCCACTTAGTGGCATTCCAATGTGCCTTACCCGGATTCGAAAGAAAGCGACTAACCACGCCAACGGCATGAGCTATGTCCGGTCTCGTGCACACCATTGCATACATTAACGAGCCTACAACCGAGGCATATGGCACATTCTTCATCTCCTCCTTCTCCTTGTCATCCTTCGGACAACTATCATGAGACAATTTAAAATGGCTCGCAAGGGGAGTGGTTACCGGTTTACAATTTGCCATGTTGAATCTTTCAAGTACCTTCTCAATGTACTTTTCTTGTGACAACCAAATTTTTTGATCTTTCCGGTTTCTAGTGATTCTCATTCCAAGAATTTGCTTGGCCGCACCCAAATCTTTCATAGCAAATTCACTACCAAGTCTCTCTTTCAATGCTCTAATTTTTCGCAAATCACTACCGATGACCAACATGTCATCGACATAGAGCAAGAGAATAATAAAATCACCGCTAGAATACCGTTTCACAAAAACACAATTGTCGGAATTAGTTTTCACGAAATTATTGTCACTCATAAAAGATTCAAACCTTTTGTACCAATTTCGTGGCGCTTGCTTCAAGCCATAGAGGCTCCTCCTCAACTTACACACCAAGTGCTCTTGTCCTTCCGCCACGAATCCTTCGGGTTGCTCCATGTAGAGCTCCTCCTCCAAATCACCATGGAGGAATGCGGTTTTGACGTCTAGTTGTTCGATCTCCAAATCCAAACTAGCGGCCAAACCGAGCATAACCCGGATAGAGGACATCTTCACAACGGGAGAGAAAATTTCATCAAAATCAACTCCCTTCTTTTGATCAAATCCCTTCACTACCAACCGAGCCTTGTATCTCGGCTTTCCTTCTTGACCCTCCGATTTTACCCGATATACCCATTTATTTTTGAGCACATTTTTGCCCTTCGGCAATTCCACCAAATCAAAAGTGTTGTTCTCATGCAAAGATTTCATCTCATCTTGCATGGCTTCCATCCACTTATTTTTGTGCTCCGATTCAATTGCTTGATCAAAGCATTCGGGCTCACCATCATCTACTAACAAAATAAAATCATTGGTAGAGTACCTTGTGTTGGCCCGCCTTTCTCGGGTTGACCTCCTCACTTCTTGTGGTTGAGGATCCACACTCGAAGAGGTTTCGGCTTGAGGTTCATTCACCTCTTGAGAGTCATTGGTTTCGGTTGGTTGATTCGGGTTTGGTTGAGTTGTTTGGGAATTTGGGTTAGAGTTTGAGAGAGGAGTTAGATCAACAAGGTTCCTCGAAGAGGTTTCGGCTTTGTCGAGGTTTTGCGAATCACCAACGTGCTCTTGTTCAAAGAACACTACATCTCGACTTCTAACTACCTTCTTTTCAATCGGATCCCACAATCGGTACCCGAATTCACCATTCCCATACCCCAAGAAAACACATTCTTTGGTCTTACTATCGAGCTTTGACCTTTCATCTCTAGGAATGTGCACGAATGCTCTACAACCAAACACCCTAAGATGATCATAAGAAACATCTTTACCTTTCCAAATCGTTTCCGGTATATCACCGTCCAACGCATGTGAAGGGGAGCGGTTGATCAAATGGACCGCCGTGTTCAAGGCTTCACCCCAAAAGCCTTTCGAGAGTTTAGAATGAGAGAGCATACAACGAATTCTCTCACAAATGGTGCGGTTCATTCTCACAGCTACACCGTTTTGTTGTGGGGTCTTTGGAACGGTTTTCTCAAGCTTGATACCGATGGTCTTGCAAAATGATTCGAATGGACCACGGTATTCTCCTCCGTTATCGGACCGGATGCACATCACCTTCTTTCCGGTTTCTCGTTCCACTTCCACAACCCACTTCTTGAACACGTCCAAAACTTGATCTTTTGACTTCAACGGGTATGCCCACAATTTCCTTGAGTGGTCATCCACAAAAGTCACAAAATAAAGTGCACCACCGATGCTTCTATCTCCCATAGAACAAAGATCGGTGTGTACCAAACTATACATTGCTTGCCCGCCAAACAATGGGTGCAAGAGGTGAGAGATCTACCGTCACAAGGCACGAAATTTCTTTTAGCGAGAATTTCTATGCCTTTTTGGCTCATGTGACCCAACCGCAAATGCCACAAATCGGTCGAGCCGTTTTCCGAAACATTCACCTCCCCACATACTTTAACTTGGGTTGCATAAAGCGAACCCGATTTCGTACCGCCCGCAATCACCAATTGTCCTCTCGACAATTTCCATTTGCCTCCAAAGAAGCTACTCTTGTACCCTTCGTCATCAAGGATACCAACCGAGATCAAATGAAGTCTCATATCCGGCACATGCCGAACATTTTTCAAAACAAGCTTGCTTCCCAAATTGGTCTCGACACAAATGTCTCCAATGCCAACAATTTTGCAAACTCCGTTATCTCCCAACCTTACAACACCACGTTCACCTTCCGTATAGGAAGTGAACAAGTCACGTTTGGATGTGACGTGGAAGGAAGCGGCGGAGTCTACGATCCAATTGGAGTCTTGACCAATATAATTCACAAAGCCTTCATTGTAGGCTATGAACACCTCTCCATCGGAAGCAAGGGCGGTGGTGTTTTCATTCTCACCATCACCGCCTCTCTCCTTAGATTGACTTCTATTAAAGCCATCATTCTTGGCTTTCAACTTTCGGCATTCAAATTTCATATGGCCGGGCTTCTTGCAATAATGACAAATGATCCCCTTTCTCGACTTCGATCTTCCCTTCGATTTATTTCGTTTGTCATCATTATGAGAGTTTCTATGAGAACTCCTCCCCCGATTCTCGGTGACTAGAGCCGAAGACTCACCGGTGACACCCAACTCCTTACGCCTCAACTCCTCATTGAGCATACTATCCTTCACCATGGATAGTGTCACGTCACCGTTTGGAGCCGAATTACTCAAGGTCACCACCAAAGTTTCCCAACTATCGGGTAGAGAACTCAACAAAATCAAAGCTTGCAATTCCTCATCCAAAACCATTCTCATGGTTGACAAACGATTTACACAATCTTGGAAACGACTCAAATGATCCGAGACCGATGAACCTTCTTGGTACTTCATATTTACCAACTTCCGAATGAGAAACGCCTTGTTTTGAGCGGTCTTGTGCTCATACATGCTCTCAAGTTTCTCCCACAAAACTTTGGCATCAGTTTCGGTTGAGATATGGTGGAATACGGAATCATCCACCCATTGTCTAATCAAGGCTATGGTCTTCCGATTAGACACTTTCCAAGCATCCTCCGAGGTTTCGGCGGGTTTGGTACCAGTAAGGGGTCCGAAAGCATCCTTACAATACAACAGATCCTCCATTCGAGACTTCCAAATACCATAGTTGGATGAGGTCAATTTAATCATGGTACCACTGCTACTACTTTCTTCCATCTCAATTTAACAAATACCCAACTAGCAAATCCCCAAATTAATCAAATCAAATCCCAAACTGGGCAACAAACAGTCAACAGAAATCAGCACAGCTTGCGTTATAACGCAACTCCAACTTCCGTTATAACGGAATAATTCAACTGCCTTTCAGAGGCTTTCCGTTATAACGCACCCCAAATTCCGTTGTAACGGAACAACTCCAAATGGTTCACCCAGATTGCGTTGTAACGCAACACCACTTCCGTTATAACGGAACAATGCACTGACCTTCCAGAGAGCACCCGTTATAACGCAATACACCTTCCGTTATAATGAACAGATTTCGGCACCAGTTTCAGAGGGTCTCAGCTTGCGTTATAACGGACCAAACAATGCGTTATAACGGAACAAAGATCTGACTAGGTTTTACCTCAGATCGCTGACGCCTTCGATCGTCGGAGCAGCGACCAGCGACGACGCCCACCAAATCAGCACTCTACTAACCTCAGATCTGCTCAGCACCAACCAGATTTCGCAACTCACACCAAATCCCCAATCCGCACACGACTCGGCGAGACGCGGCGGAACAAACTCGAGCGCCAGCGAAGCGACGGCAACGACAGTGGGGCAGCGACGGTGGCAGCGAGCGGAACGAGCAGGACAGCGGCAGCAACGAGCAACAGTGACGGCGGCGAAGCTCCGGCGACGGCGGCGAACGGTGGCTCTGATACCAATTGTTGAGATTTTGCTAGTGGATTTTTGTGTGTGTGTTTGTGTGTAGAAGGAAGAGAGGAAGAAGAGAAGAGAAGGGGGCAGAATTTTTGTGGGAAGAAGAAGCACTCCCAATTTTCTATTTTCTAATATTTATTTGGTCTTTTACAAATTTACGAATTAGACCCTACAAATACAAATAATTACAAACAACAATGAAAACATAAAAACAAAAGAGGAATGAGTAGGGACTCCAACAGAAGGAATTAAGAGGAAAGTGTTAGAGCAAAAGCAACAGAAGTGACAATACATATAGGGTGCGTTTGGATTGCTATGAAATAACACTTTAATCGGATTAGCAAGCTATTTTTAACTTTGGTGCGATCCAAACACCTACACCCTAATCCGGATTAGTCTGAATAGTGGCTAATCCGCTATTCCTTGTAAAACATGGATTAGTTACTATTATTTTCTACCATCCATCGCTATTCTAAACAAACAATCCAAACAACATTTTTACTATCCCGAATAGCACCATATTTATACTATTCTTTAGCTAATCCAAAAATCACTATATTCTTACTAATCTCATATACTATTCTCTATTCTACTATTATTTCACTAATCCTTGCACAATCCAAACGGACCCATATAGAAGAGAGAGGGAGCCACTGATACTTAGCTTAGAAGTTAAGTGAAAAGTGAAAACCATTATTGATGATATTCAACATAAAATATGTTAATAAACCAGTACTTGCTAGTGCTGCTTGACGTGGCGTGGGACCTATTGATGGCGGTCACGCTGACACTCAGAATTTGAGAGACAATCTTCCTGTGAGTTATATACACTCGGCCTTTTTGAAGGAGTAATAGCTAAAGTCCATACATAATCTATCATATAGGTTACAAATTTATAATATGAGTTACAAATTTTAATTATCTGTTATAAAATACTAGTAAAGAGTCTACGCCTTGCTTTGAGATGTGATTGTTATTTCTTATAATAAACTTTTAAGATAATACGTAATGAGACTTAAATTGAGAAAATTGATATGTGCCTTAAGTTTTAATGGGTTGAGATATTAAATATGTCAACGGTGGTGATCAATCTAAGTAAATAATCAACGGCTGAGATTTATTTCTTGTGGAATATAGAACTTTCATATCAAAAAATTCAATCTCCTTTTATTAGGAGTAAGGATTGTATGACGTCTATGGATGCATGAACAAGTTCTCTGTGGATGCAAAATGGTACTTTTTTTGAAATGTTGCCACAAAAACAAACTCGAATCGCCTGACAATAGAGGCTATTTATGCTGACAATAGAGGCCATAACGTCACACAATTTGAAACCCTCAAATAAAATATAATCCAATGTGATATGTCCTATTTTAAGTACACAGGTAATACGAGACACTTCAGGACAGCACCCGAGGTATTAATCAGTGTATAAGAGAAAGCTCTCTGCAGACCTCCTAAGACTCAGAAATAAATGAGATTCAAACCCCTTACTCCTCACCGTTACTGCTTATATAAGACTTGAGAGATATAACGTGTAAAGTGAACTATCAATAGCGGCCTCTACATAGGTGACACGTGTCGGTCATGTAGTGGCGTTCTTTAGCCGTGCCTTTTGAGCTGTCTCGTACCTCTTGGGCCAGGTCTGAACCCGATTGACTTGGCGGGCCCGACTGGCAGGCCATGACGATACTGGACATAGTCCAAGATTTTTGGACCTTATTGGATCTAGATGCTTTTAGACCCTGGGTCTAGATATTTATTATCAAGATCACTTGAACGCTGCCGGACACATTTAGTTGGAGAATAGAATATAACTTTTTTTACTCAGTTGTCATATTAATATTGTATAGTTATTTTTAAAAAATCTCAAACAAATATTAAAAAATTTTCAAAAATGGAAAATTTTTGTATCCCATAAAGTTTTAATATAAAGAATTTATTAGGCCGTATAAATCGAAATTTGAAGGTAATTTGATACATTTTTAGAGGTGTGCTCACGCAAGGACTCTATTTTAAGCTCACAATATATTTGCTCAATATAAATACTAACTCATGTAATTTAAATAAATATAGTATACCGCCAAGGAAGCCTTTCCTGAGCCGATTTTTTTATGAATGAGCCCCATACACAGACAAGTTTGAATTGTAAGCCACTTGTACTGTATTTTTGATTAATAAGCTGGACGTGAGGAAACAGCAGCGTCCAGCATTCTAACCAGGACGCCATTGTATGAGAGCGTCCCCTACTTTCTCTGGACTCAATGGTACTGAGGCGTCCTTACTCCCTCCCATTGCATCTTTTTTCCTCTCTTCCCTTCTCCCCCGTCCTTATCTCTTTTATTTTGTGTTCTTTGAAGCTGGACGCTGAAATATACTAGCGTCGATATGGACGTGGTGGTTCTTGTGCGTCCCATCTGAGGAGTAAGGACGTTGCCTTACTACATCGTCCGGCTTATTTTTCAAAGAAAAGCTGTCAGGGACTTATAGATCGAAATCGTCCTGACGCACGGCTTAATGATAAAAAAATCGATTTCCCAAGTGCTTCCTTCGGAAGACCGATTTTTTTATCAATAAGCCGTGCGTCAGGACGATTTCGATCTATAAGCCCCTGACAGCTTTTCTTTGAAAAATAAGCCGAACGATGTAGTAAGGCAATGTCCTTACTCCTCAAATGGGACGCACAAGAACCACCACGTCCATATCGACGCTAGTATATTTCAGCGTCCAGCTTCAAAGAACACAAAATAAAAGAGATAAGGACGGGGGAGAAGGGAAGAGAGGAAAAAAGATGCAATGGGAGGAAGTAAGGACGCCTCAGTACCATTGAGTCCAGAGAAAGTAGGGGACGCTCTCATACAATGGCGTCCTGGTTAGAATGCTGGACGCTGCTGTTTCCTCACGTCCAGCTTATTAATCAAAAATACAGTACGAGTGGCTTACAATTCAAACTTGGCTGTGTATGGGGCTCATTCATAAAAAAATCGTACGATTTCACTTTCTCAGTAGGAGACTTGGGAGTTGACTAATGACTAATGTTCCACAAGAACGCTCATCTTCTATTACAATGTTCATATATACTGCTATACATCATGTGAATTTTCAAAGGCCATGCGTGTTTCTACTTTCTAAAGACTTGAATGAATCCCGTCTGCTCACTTGTCAACGACTCGTCAGAGGCTTTCAGCATGAGATGTGTAACAGAAATCTCCAGAAAAGCTCCCGATGACAGTTAATTATTGCTTTGTATCACTATTCACTAATCACTACTGCGAAACTTCTCTCCTAATTCAATTCCGATCAAAACTCAAAAGAAAGGACTAATCAAGCAAAGCTTGGAAATCTCAGTAAACAGCTATGGCTGAAGCTGGAGCAGCAATTTCTTCAACTCTCTCCTTGGCCACCAAGTTGCTACCTGTTGTTGATGAATTAGCTGAGGATTCATCGTCTTCCTCATCTGATCAGCCGAACAAAGCAGCTGAGATGAAGGAAGATTTGATGAGGTTGATGAGGGTGCTGGAGCAGATCAAGCCGCACTTGTCCGATGCTGAGGAGAGAGCAATCTCAGATAGTTCTGATCGCTCTGTGAGTGAATGGCTCACAGAGCTTAGGCAGGTCGCGTATGAGGCAGAGGATGTGTTAGATGGATACTACTATGAAGTGTTGCGGAGGCAAGCTGAGGCTGGAGGTGCCACCGCTAGTTCTTGTAAGAGGAAGCGTACCCAGGTAACCGATTTCAATGTGTTTAACATACACTGAAATTACTTAAAGCGTTTTACATACATTGAGGAACTAAATAGGCACAAAGCAGTACTGCGTTTGCTGTGTAAAAAATGTTGAATTCATCGCTGATATGAAGTGTCTGTTGAGAATTGATCATCCAAAATTATAAGTTTTTTATTTGTTCTGTATGTGATGAGAAAATCTTCTTGTCCCTTTTTTGTCTCCTTAAATGTACTCCACTAAGATTCTATTAAGATTCTAGTTCAAGATTCATATTTATTTTGTTTCTGAAAGTCGGGTCCCACCACTTAATAGTCAAGTTTTTGGTATCATAGCGTTATGGTAAATAATTGTCTACGCAAATCCGGTGTTCGTACCTATCTTTCTGGATGTTCATGCCTACCACAATGAGGTGTTTATAGTAGATTTAATTGATGTTCATACCTACGTACCGAAGATTCTGCGTGGGCCGTCCAAGATTCTACGTTCTAATGAATAATTCTGTTAGGACTGTTCAAAGATTCCTCGTTATGGTGAATGACCGTCCGCCTCAATTTGAGTGTTCATACAATACATTGTCGGATGTTCATATCTATTATATTGAGGTGTTCACACCTTATGTATAAGAGGATGTACTGTTGGGGACATTTAAGGGGGATTTTTCTTGGGGGACAGTTAGCATACCCCGTATGTGATTAGCTAAGTTCAGGATTTAGCATGGGTCCAAATTTCGATAGTTAATTTAGGTAGTTCAAGCAACTCTAATAGGTTGTGAGTTAGTTATAGGTTGCTAATTATAATTAGCATGTTATTTTGAGGACATAGTTGGGATTATAAAAGGACATCCCTTGTGCCTTTTTATTTGTGGAATAATAATCATCTATTCAGGGTTTCAGTTTAAGAAAAATTCTTAAAATCCCTCTTATCTATCCTCTTAACCATCCCCCAATAATAATCCTAGGAATATTGCCTCCCTCCTCTTCCTTCTTCTCCCGCTTCTTTCCTTTTTCCTTCCTCCCTAGTACCCTCTCCCTCCACCTTCTCTCGCACACCCTCCCCTCCGCCCCTTCGCCCCTCCGCTCCCCCTTCCCCCGCCCTCCGCCTCTCCATCTTTCCTCGCACTATCTTCAATTTCATCATTCCCTCTACTCGTGCTAGTTCCTTCTCATTCTATACCACGTTTTTTTCATCTCTATTCATTTTACAAAGTTCTACATTGAAAATAATAGATATCTATATGACACACAATTTGTTGCTTGCATATTGCGCATCTAGTATAACAATTTTTCTGATTGATATATAACAATAAATCAAAGTTCCTATAATAACTGTCATATTTTGGTATAATCACTTTGCTTGATTTCTAGTATAACCAGTTATATAATTACTAAAACACTCAGTGTAATATATACGATATACACCTTGGATGATCAGTACACTCACTTCATATATTTTGTATAACTACTTCTTTTGTATCTTTATTTAAATTTGATATAATGAATTATAACATTTGTATAAACACTTCTACTTTTTAGTATAATCATTTTGCTTATAACATTTTTAGATTTTTGCTTATGGTATAACCACTTTGCTAAGTTTTGTATAATCACATTTTGTGTACATTTTGTACAAATATTTGCTAGTATAATCACTTTGTATTCAAAGATTTAGTATCAACATTTTGTATAACCAATTCTGATTTTTAGTATAACTAGTACAAATCTTTAGTATAAACACTTTTTAGCATATATACTAATTCACTTTCTATCTTTAGAATCAAATGTTTTCTTAATTCAAGCTTTAAAATGTTGAAATACATCTAATGTTAAGTATAAACACATTATACCTTTTGTATAATCACTCCCGTCTGTTTAGTATAATAACGTTTTGACGCTCAAGTGCGCAGCACTTGAGCACGCTTTGCTCGTGAGAAAACACGTTTATCCGGGAAAAACGCGTGAATCAAGAGTTTTATGGCAGTTGGTGATGGGGTGGTAAAGAGAGATTTTTAAGAGGGACAATTATCACCTCCCCTAGTTTAATTCCACCAAAATAGTTTTTTGTTATATAATATCATTTGAGTTTAATTCCCAATGCATTTGAGTTCTTAACAAGTGGCATCAGATCAGTGATTAAAGTTCCAACAGTGTCTTCTTTTGAAATTATAACTGCTCAACAGTCACATTCCCAGTGCGTTCGATTAATGTATTAGTGTGCCAGTACAAGGTACTGCACAGATATCTCACTGTATACATACGAAAGTCCATTGGAGTGTATGTATTAGGAACATAGCTAAGACAAAAGTGAGTCAACTTATACATGTGTGCATGATAGTTATTTGTATGATATGTGTTCTAATGTTATTAATTTTTTTCTTTTTCAGATACTAGACCTGGATGGTAATCAGATCAAACGGATCATAAGAATTTTGGAAAAAATTCGGAAAGATATGTTATCACTAAGATTAAAACGAGACAATGGTGGACCAATGCAAATAGATCCAACTAGCCATTTTGTGGATGAGCAGAAAATTTTTGGTCGAGGCGATGAAATGGAATATTTGATTAATCTTCTGTCCGAATGTGGTGGTGGCAGAGTTATATCCGTGGTGGCAGTTGTTGGCCCTGGGGGACTTGGCAAAACAACCTTGGTACAATGTATTTGTAATGACCATAGACTTCGTCAAAGATTCCATAAGGTTGGGTGGATTTGTGTATCGAACGATTTTAATGTTGAAAGGCTAACAAGAGAGACATTGAAGTCTATTACAAATCTGGATTGTGATCTAAATAATTTAAGTGCTTTACAAGAGAGACTTTGCAAGGAGATCAGAGGGAAAAAGTTACTTCTAGTTCTTGATGATGTGTGGAATGAGGACATAAGACTCTGGGAATCGTTTTGCACCCCTTTTACATCAGCAAAATCAGTGAAGATCATAATAACAACTAGAATAATGATTGTTGCAAATATGGTGGCTGAGTCCGTTTTTGATATGACGTATTCTTCAGAAAATGAATGTTGGTCGCTGTTCCAGCATTATGCATACGGTATAAACGATAACGTTGAACCCATGTTGAAAGCGATTGGATGGAAGATTATGAGAAGGTGTGCAGGGCTTCCCTTGGCTATAAAATTAATTGCCAGCCTGTTGAGGCACGAAGCCGATGAAAAAACTTGGAGAGAGGTCTCAGAAAGTAAGCTATGGATAGAACCCTATTATAGGGAAACCTTACATCCATCTCTTAGGATAAGCTATCTACACCTTCCAGCATACTTGACGCCTTGCTTTTTGTACTGTTCCATGTTTCCTAAAGATTATGAACTTAATGTAGAGTATTTGTCCCAGCTATGGGTTGCCCATGGCTATATCAGATCAAGAGAAGGAGGATCTAGAAAAGCTGGTCAGGACTATATTAAGCAGCTGTGGAAGAGGTCACTTTTTGAGTGCCAGTTAAAGGGATTTGATTTCAAAAATAGCAAAGTTAAGTTGCATGACCTCATTCATGATTTAGCATCGCTTATTTCTTCTCGAAGTGGCATCCATTTATATGTGATGGATAATATGAAAATAGAAGAACCACTCACCCCTCGTTATCTGCGTACACTAATTGTCGGGAACAATGTTCAAGATTTCTTAACTGGTTCTGATGTTTCAAATTTACAGTCCTTGAGAGTTCTAGAGCTCAAATCTCAATGCTGTGATTCTGAATTTCTTTCTTCAATTGGTAATTTTAAACATCTCCGATATCTTTCACTTGGATCCTTTTCGTTTCAAAGGTTACCAGAATCCATAGGCTTACTTTATAATCTGCAAAATCTGGCTCTTACTAAATGCAGTGATATTGAAGAGTTGCCGGATGGCATGAAAAACCTAGTAAATCTTCAGGTTTTAAGTCTCTCTTGTTGTTTGAGATTTCAGAGATTGCCCGAATGTATTGGGAATTTTCGTAACCTGGAGAAACTGGTACTAGATAAATGTGATATCAGAGAACTGCCTGCTGGTCTTTGCCAGCTTTATGCTCTGCAAGAACTATTGATAACTGGCTGTAGAAATCTGAAGGACCTGCCTGAGGATATTGGGAGACTCTCAGCCCTTGAGACATTAGTTATCGAAGAAACTGGAGTACGCTATCTACCACATAGCTTGAACAATGTCAAAGGTCTGAAAAGGCTGATATTGACCTTCAAGAAGAGAAAACAATAGCCAAGTGCAGCACAAGATTCAAAGAAGCACAACATCTTTTTTTTTTTATTTTTATATATTTTGTTGCATCACTTTTATTTTCCTTTTTTTGGCACCAATTATTTTACTTTTTATATTTGTTTTGTTTAATGAATCTGTACTATATTTATGCTACTTCATAATTTAGAAAGAAAAATGTATTGGTGAACTGGGAATGATGCATTTTTTCTTATCAGAATCCCTGTATGTTAAGCTGTGAGGTCAATTTTCCTCACTCATTGTTTTGTTTGGCAGCAAAGGATTAAGCTGTGAGGTTAAAATTTAGTCTTACTAATGAGTGAGTATTCGTATAAATGAAAAGATTAAAACTTGAAGCTTCAATTGTATAATTACACATTATACTATTAAAAGACAAAATTGCCCTTCTATTACTGTTCTCATATTGTACCATGACTGCAAATTTAATTACAGTTGTAATCGCTAGTTCGCTACACATGTTGTTCATCAAATTTGCATGGTTGCATATATTTGTTTCTCTATTCATTTTTGCTGTTGTTGCCGATTCACAAAAGAAGAAAACAAATATGAGCCAAGTTAATCTATTATATACTAGTCAAAAGCTCACGCCTTGCTTCGGGCTGAAATTGTTATTTTTTATAATAAACTTTTAAAATAATATGTAATGGACCTTAAATTGAGATAATTTATATGGGCCTTTAATTTTAATGGGCTGAGAACGTCAACGGACATTAACGTATATCAACGGTTCTGATCTATCAAAGAAAACGATCAACGGCTCAATTTTTTTATTTGAGTAAGATAGCCCTTTCATGTCAATTTTTTTCCAATATGCTTTTATATATAGTAAGGATGTATACAATATATAAAATTTGAGGACAGATCTGAGCCATTGGTTTCGGATTTCAGTCAGGACGATTAAGACGATCAGTGTTTAGAATTAGGGGGCCTTTTATAAAATCAATATATATGCAAACTCAATTTTTGAGTTAACTTAAAGGATCTCAATTCGCCAAGTCAGAATAAGCATGGCTCTCTTTCCTCATTCCATCTTCGCATTTTTTACGAAGGAAAAACTGGGAAGAATATTCTGTCAAACATGTATTTAATCCTTCCCTTCTCCGGCGCTTACCTCCTTCCGGTTAAGTTGAGAAATTTTAATTTGAAATGAGGTTATATTGGTAAATTCATCTTATAAGAATCAACATATTAACAAAACAAATAAGATTACATGATGAAAGGGATTTTGGAAACGGGTCTGATAACTGCACCCCTTAAAAATCTCTCTTAACCTCACCCCAATATAATTTTTACATTTCTCATATGATAACAGAAAAAGTGGTTATACTAAAACGCAAAAGTGTTTATACTAACCACTAATATAGTTTATACAAATGACTAAATGTGTATTAAAGAACCGGAGCAATAGAGGTGTGACCGGAGATGGTGGCGGAGGTGCGGCCGAGGGGTGGTGGAGGTCCGGCGGAGAGGGTGGAGATGGGCGGAGGTGATATGGTGGTGGGAAATAATCAATGGAAGAAGAAAAATGAAAGAATAAGAATGGGCTGCAAATATTTTATCAAAAAAAGTATGGGGTGCAAATAAGAGTGTAGTTAAGGGGGATAAAAATAATTTCTCTTTTGAAAATACTCCGAAGATTGAGATTGAGTGTTACCTGGTGGCTAGTGTCCATAGAATGACTGTTTATAGAGTTAATATGTTATAACTTTGAGGTAAAAGTTACAAAAATTGATATAACTGTTACAAAATTTGTACGTCAATAAACGTATGGACTGTTGACCTTTCCGATTGAGATTCACAAATTATTCTCTTGTTGTGCAGAAGATAAGCACCTGATTCAGACAATATAATTTTTCTTATTTTCACAATAATTTTACTCTAATAATATCACACTTTATAAAATATATTTTCACTATAAATAAAGATTTACTCAATATTAAATATTTATAAATGAGTTGTTTTTCTATGGACAACTGTTCATTTTGTACTTTGGGAAATAGTGTCCATGGGTTCGATATATATATAATCAGCCCAATAACTGGGAACCATATCTTACGAGTAAAACTATCGTGCTCTTAAGCTCACGAGGGCCTCATGTGAGCTTAACACAAAAAACGTATCAAACATATCTAATTTTTAAGTTATATGGCTCTATAAATTCTTTATATCAAAATCTTATAACATGCAAAAAATTTTCATTTTTGGAGATTTTTAAGTATTTATTTCAGATTTTTTAATAGCAATTATACAATATTAATAAAATAATCAATGTTTAATATGTAACTTTTAAAAAATCCGAAATAAATACTTAAAAATATCTAAAAATGGAAAATATTTGCATGCCACATGATTTTGATATAAATAATTTATTGAGCTATATAAATCAAAATTTGGATATGATTTGATACATTTTTTGTGTTAAGCTCACGGGAGGCCCCCGTGAGAAGAGCATGGTAGTCTTACTCATATCTTACATATATATATGCTAAATCTTGGTTTTTATATATGAGGAGGGATCCATTGATAATGGTTATCTTGACAATGACACTCTTTAAAAATTTATAAAAAATCATAAAAAATTTTAAAAATAGAAAAAAGTTTACGGAAGTATTGCTTAACTTTAAGTTAGATTGATTATGTTTCCGATTATATTCAATTTAAGCGATGTTTGTGAGCTCTATAAAGATCCGGTAAATTATAACCGTTGAAAAGTTCACAAAATTTTGATAAGTCATTAAACGATATTCAAATTAATTGAAATTTGATACACTATAAATCTATAAGTTAAGTAATACATCTATGAACAATTTTTCATTTTTAAGATTTTTTATGAAGTTGTACGAATTTTAAAAGAATTCCATTGTCAAAATTGTCAAAATAAGTATTGTCAAATGTCAATGGATCCTCCTCTTTATATATATCTTTTAGGCATTTCGAGAATTTGATAAACATAATATTGTTTATGCCCAGCTTACCGCGATAGAATTCAAATTAACATGATTATTTTCCATTATCGATATCTAATCATAGATTGCAATGGGAACTTGAGAGAAGTTCTTTATAAGACATAGTAAAGCAGACTGGTACGTATAATACGTGATTTGCCATGTACCGTCATGTATTTTAATTAATAAGCCCAGAACCAAATAAATCAGAGCAGTAATTTGCACAATGTAGTTGAAATCCAGCATGCATAACTATAGCTGCAGCCTGATTGAACTAGTTTGTCATAGAAACAGGTTTGTTCAATATATATATATTTTTTTTAAGATTGAGATTGGAAGCCAGAATGTTTAACAAGGCTGTCAAAAGGAAACATAGAAATTAAGCATAATGGATCCAACTATAGTAGACCAATGCAACATAAACTCTGTCTGGAAGGTTGTTGATCCGGCACTCAGATGCACTGATGATACTTCCAGAAGGCAGTACATGATGGCAGTCGTAGCAGAGCTCAAGGAAAGTCCTGATCTGGAGTATAAATCTGAAACTATTAGTTTCACTTCAGTTTACCAATCTAGTGATAACTCAAGTAATGATACTCCAGGGTGATGGTGCTGGCCATGATAGTAGTATTGAAATGGCATATATGGGCGCTCATCCGGTCAGTATTTGATTATGGTCCTGTTGCACAATAACAGATCGGTTACAAAAATTTCATACTGCCTGTAATCCATTTCTTCATAAGCCTCTTTACTTGACCATCAGCCAATCCAGTCCAATATTCAATCATAGAGCAAATTAGTATGATCATATTCCTATTAGTGATATGGACTGCTCTAAAAGTGATATGATATCATCCTGTGTTTCCATTGTGGCCAACAAACAACACTACAAATTGTCAAAAAGGTCTGCTTCAGAGATAAAATTAATTATGTATCAAGATAAACTTAATTTATTATGTTGATTATCAATAGCCATGGCATCCCTGCTGTTTCAGAGCGAGATTTAGTACGATTAAGCGACAGCAAAATCCTTAAGTAATTTTATTATTTATCCCATTTGAGGCAGTTCTTTTATTCAGAACCTAGCATTTATTTCCAATTTCCAAAACCCCTAAACTCACAAGGTACAAAAATAAAAAAATAAAAAATAGATACAAGTAGAAGTAGCATGGATAGCATAGTTCTAGAAGTAATGGCAAATTTCAAGGATTTAGAAACAGACCAGTTGGACTCAAAAGCTGCTGCCAGTTTATGTGAGCATATAGAGTATAGATCCACAGGTAGAGGCGAGACTGAGCTTCAAAAGAAAGGAACGGAAGTAAATCAAGTAGAGATCAAGACGGAGAGGCGAGCCCAAGGAGTAGCTGCCCAAGCTTTCCTAATCGCTAGAGTGAAGCGGGATGCAAGAAGCACAACACGACCTTACAAGTCTGGCTAAACCTTTATAGTTCCAGTTTACATAACAACTACATCTGAAAGCAGTTACACCGTTGAGCTGTGAGCCTTATAGGCTTATACATAGTGATCCTGGGGATTGCAGGAACCATAAAGATCCTTCATCATTCATCATTCATCATTCCAATCGTGGGTGCTATAGAGAGGCCGATGAGGTCTCCATCAGTAGTGAACCCATTTCATCCCAAAATTAGGTATAGCCAGTGTTCTTTCTGCCTATTGCAATTCTGAACACATAACTTAAATTCTTTCCCCAGATCTACCACCAACACCTTGGGTACATCCCAATCCACCAGCACACCTCCTACACCAAAATAATTCCTTTACAATGCAATTGCATCACCATTATTCATCACCCCCATAATTCAGCACAAGGTTTTCAAGTCCAGTGACATTATTTAGGCTCCGTGGTAGATACCGGATTCCATTTGACTTGATAATTAACGTTCGAAGGCCAGTAAGGTTCCCCAAATCATGAGGTAGGTCTGAAAGATTTCTACAGTCAGTTATCACTATTTTCTTCACAGTGCTGAGCTGACAAAGAGAAGCAGGCAGCGCTCTGATATCACAACTAGCAAGTATTAGTGTTTCTAAGCCAAGTAGGTTCCCTATGCATTCAGGCAGCTTATGAAGCTTACAACAATGAGACAGAATTATGGATTGGAGGTTCACAAGGTTGCCGATGCTGTTTGGCAACTCAAAAAGGCCACTACATCTGGAGAGAGTCAGGTATTGTAAGTTGTACAGTAAGCCAAAAGATACTGGCAGCCTCTCAAATGAAAACGATTCAAGCTTAAGGTACCTAAGATGCTTCATGTTTTCAATGGTACAAAAGAGTTGTAAATCACAACACTCAGACTTGAACTCCAGAGCTCTCAAGGTTTTCACTTCGGAAAGAGAAGTGGCTGAAAATTTCTCAACTCTGTTCCCCACAATGAGAGTCCGCAGACCCATACAACTACTAGCGGGAAGGAATTTAACTTCTTCGACATTATTTCCCACACGTAAATGGCAAATTTTCTTAGGAGGAGGAGCTTGGACCTTACCGGCCTGAAACGAATAACACTCATCTGCAGAATTTATTATTGCCAACTCGTGAACCATGTCATGCAACTTAAAGGTACTCAACTGGAATTCAGAATCCTCATGCCAGTAATCAAAAAAGGATCTCTGCCACAACTGTTTTGAACATTCCCAAGCAATCTCTTCTCGGGATTTAGCTCCATACAACCCTATATAACCATGAGCAATCCAAAACTTGGCCAACTCCTCTATCTTAAATTCATAATTTTTGGGGAAAATGGAACAAAATAGAAAACAAGGTTTTAACTGCGTAGGAAGCCGAGAGTAGCTTATCTGGAGTGGTCGGAGAATTTCATCCCTGACATCCCATTGCCATGTCTCACTTTCTAAAATCTCATTCCAGTTCCTTTCATCAGCTTCATGCCTCAAAAGGCTAGCAACTGACTTCACGGCTAAGGGCAACTTTCCACATTTTTTGATGATCTTTTTCCCAAGTTCTACAAGTGATGGTCTATGAATGTGGTTTACCTCATCAAATGCATAATACTGGAACAGTTGCCAACACTCTTCTTCTGACAAATATTCAATATCAATAGGGACTGATTGCATGATTCTTGCAACACGTTCATGCCTAGTGGTCACAAGTATTTTCACCAATTTGGCCGACATGAGAGGAAGTCGAAATGACTCCCAGAGAATCGTCGACTCATTCCACACATCATCAAGAACAAGAAAGAGCTTTTTGTCTCTTACTACCTCCCCAAGTCTTTTTTGCAGTCCACTAGAACTTTTCATGTCACAACCAACTTCAGAGATAGACTCTGTAGCTTCTCTGGTGAGTCTCTCAACATCGAAAGAATCTGACACATATACCCATCCAAATTGATCAAATGCCTGTTGAATTCTTCGGTCTTTATAGACAAGTTGTGCAAGGGTGGTTTTCCCAATCCCCCCAGTTCCGACAACTGTCACGACCGAAATGGAACCATTCGCATCACAGTCAGAGCATAACAAGTTAACAATCTCATCTTTCTCGGTCTGCCGACCGAAAATGCCAGAATCAGCAACCATGTGGCTTGTCGGAGCAATTTGAGCATCATCACGCCTTGGACTGTCCTCCTTGAATAGCTCAAGCGCTTTCCAGTCGTGTGCAATATCATCGAAATCCTGTGTGATTTTCCTGATCCGATCCGCCATGCCATGTGGTACCTTAACAGAAATTTACAAGCAATTACATTACAGGATAGATTAATGTGCTACACATGTACCAGATACAATTTATGTTATACATCTAGCACTTCACATTTTTTATGGTACATGTGGGAACACCTTTTTTGATAAATACTATCTAGAAACATCTTGTTTCCATTGAAAAACCGTCCATACATCCATATATGTGTACGGAATGCAACAGATATATCCCGAAATGTAACAGACACATCCCGAGATGTAACATGTGGATGGTTTTTCTATGGACGCTAGATATTACTCAAAACTATCTAAAACTGATTAATTTCCCATACTTTTTATGTGCTGGTACAACCCATCCCTGAAATCGTACCGTAACAACAGCAAATTGATAGCAGTTATACAGAAATGCTGAATATTTCCTCAATTCCATGTATGTCAGTTGATCACTTTGAATAAATACCTGAATCTGCGTCCCCTTGCAAGAACTACAACCAGCAGTACCATCCCGTGCCTCCGCTTGCGCTCTGAGGACCTCATAATGGTACTCATCGAGCACATCCTCGGCATCTCGGGCCACCTCTCTGAGCTCCTTGAGCCGGAGCCTGAAGGACTCGTCTCTGATCTCCCTCTCCTCCGCATCATATAAAGTCGCCCTGATCCGCCCCGCCGTCCCCATCAGTCTCCGCAGATCGTCCTCAATTCCGCGGCCTTCGGTCGGGAGAGGTTCCGAAGGAGAGGAGGAAGGGGGAGCTGGGACTGGGATGGAGGCGTTGACTGCGTGTAGTAGCTTGGTGCCCAGTGAGAGAAGCGACGACACCGCGCCGCCCACTCCCACCATTTTCTCTTTCGAAATTATTCGGTTTAGTGAAGGAAGTATAAGCGAGAGCGATTCTGAGCGAACTGGGCTGAGTTTCCTTTCCTCGCTTTGGTAAGTTGGTACCTGTACTGTGGGTCCCAATCTGCTGCCATAAAAAAAAATAAAAAACGATGGCTGGACTGGGGTTGAGATCTGCTGCTCTTTAGAGTCAAGAGCAGACCCTACTCTTACTAATCGGATGGTCCTCTTCACTTTATCTCTACAATCGTTTGATCTTGAAATGATATCAGCCGTCCGATGAAAAGAGCATGAGCATGATCTTGGTACTTAAGAGCAGCGGATTCTCACTGGGAGACTTGGGAGTTGACTAATATTCCACAATGACGCAGATCTTCTATTACCAAGATTCATCGACCACACGTCATGCGAATTGTCATTTATCAAAGGCCATGCGTGTCTCTAAAGACTAAATTGAATTACGTGTTCTCTCTTGTCAGCGACTCGTCACAGGGTTTTACCAGAAAATGTGTAACAGAAATCTCGTCACTAGTCACTACTGCGAAACTCCTCTCCTAATTCAATTCCGATCAAAACTTCTACCAACTACTCTAAAACATGACACTTTAAGAAAACATCAGAAAAAAAAAAACACCATTTTAATTTCTTGTGGCTGAAATGACTCATGTGCTAAAAACTCTTGAAAAATAATCTCTACTTAGCTCCAAATGTATCCTGTGGCTTGTCCTGAATCCTTCCACTGGAATTCCTTCAAATGCCTGGCCAGTTCTTTTACATTTGCCAGTTCATAGGCTTCCTGGACTACTTCTCTTCCTGCAAATTTAATTTCCATCTTAGCTACCCCCAGACTTGTAGCAAACCAAACAGCTCTTGAGCGTTGGCAGAAAAACAGTAAATGAGATACAAATTCATTTTCTTGTGAGCACCTACTACAGCTTGGGCCATTCACTCAATTGCATGTATTCTCCTATGCATTGCCTGTGCTGTTGCAATGCCATCATGGCAGGCTCTCCATAAGAATATCTAGACCTTAGGGATGACCGCCACTTTTGGCCAAATGTCACTCCGGACTTTTATCGCCTTCTCTTTCTGCTTGAGCGCATTTTAAGAAATCAAATAAAAAATTACTGTATATTGAAATTATTAAGTTACGAAGCAGTCCATTCTAATAACCATTTTTAGTTATTCGCCATTGCTTATGCATGTTTTTTTAATTTTCTTTTCTTTTCATTTCTCTTTTTTTTCGTTTTGTAGGCTGCTCGATACTGGAGGATCAAACAGAGATCTTCTAAGGGGAAAGATCTAATGTATCATCAAAGCAATAAATTAAAAGGAATAGATTATTTGAATAATTCACGCAATACAATACCAACTTGAACCTTGTAGCTAGACTGGTGTGTATACAGTATGCATGGGATATACGATGTGCAGATTTCTATTATAAATTAATTAGTTTTAAATATTTAACATACCAAGTCTAACCAAATTTGATGAACAGCATTTGTAGCGATTACAACAGTAATTGAATTTGCAGTCATGGTACATGAGAACAGTAACAGAACTATTAATTAGAAGGGCAATTTTGTCTTTTAATAGTATAATGTGTAATTATACAAATTAAGCTTCAATTATTAATCTTTTCATTTGAACGTATACTGACTCATTAGTAAGACTAAATTTTAAGCTCACAGCATCCTTTGCTGCCAAACAAAACAATGAGTGAGATGTACAGAGATTCTGATAAGAAAAAAGGCATCATTCCCAGTTCACCAATACATTTTTCCTTCTAAATTATGAAGTAGAATAAATATAGTTTCATTACAAAAACTACAATTAATACAATTGTTGCAAAAACAGAGACATAAAAGAGTGATGCAACAAATTATCTAAACATTAAAAAGAAAAAAAGAAAATACATCAACTGCTTCTTTGAATCTTGTGCTGCACTTGGCTATTGTTCTCTCTTCTTGAAAGTCAATATCAGTTTTTTCAGACCTTTGACATTGTTCAAGCTAAGTGGTAGGTAACGTACTCCAGTTGCTTCGATAACTAATGTCTCAAGGGCCGAAAGTCTCCCAATATCCTCAGGCAGGTCCTTGAGATTTCTACAACCAGTTATCAATAGTTCTTGCAGAGCATAAAGCTGGCAAAGACTAGCAGGCAATTCTCTGATATCACATTTATCAAGTACCAGTTTCTCTAGGTTATGAAAATTCCCAATACATTCGGGCAATTTCTGAAATTTTAAACAACAAGTGAGACGTAAAACCTGAAGGTTAACTAGGTTTCCGATGCCATTCGGCAACTCTTCAAGACCAGTGCATTCAGGAAGAGCCAGATTTTGCAGATTGTAAAGTAAGCCTATGGATTCTGGTAACCTTTGAAACGAAAAGGATCCAAGTGAAAGATACCTTAGATGTTTAAAATTACCAATTGAAGAAAGAAATTCAGAATCACAGCATTGAGATTTAAGCTCCAGAACTCTCAAGGAAAGTAACTTTGAGATATCAGCAGCAGTTAAGAAGTTTTCAACATTGTTCCCGACAGTTAGTGTACGCAGAGAATGAGAGAGGAGTGGTTGTACTAATTTCATATTATTCATCACATATAAATGGATGGCACTCTCAGAAGAAACAAGGAAACCCGTACCAGAAATGAACATTGCTAACTCATGAATGAGGTCTTGCAACTTAAGTTTGCTATTTTTGAAATCAGATTTTTTAATCTGGCAATCAAAAAGTGCCCTCTGCCACAGCTGCTTTATATACCCCTGAGCAGTTTCTAAAGATTTCCCTTTTCTTGATTTGATATAGCCCTGAGCAACCCACAACTGGCACAAATCCTCCACACTATGTTCATAGTCTTTAGGAAACATAGAGCAATACAAAAAGCAAGGCTTCAAGTACGCTGGAAGGCGTGAATAACATATCATAAGAGCAGGGATCGTTGACTCACCGGAGTTCCAGAGATTACTTTCTAAGATCTCCCTCCAACTTCTTCCTTCAGGTTCATGCCTCAACAGGCAGGCAATTAACTTTATACCCATAGGCCACATGTCACATCTTTTTATGATCTGCTTTCCTATATCTACATACTCTGGTTCAACATCTGGATTTATTCCACTAAACGCATAATGCTGGAACAACTGCCAGCATTCGTCTTCTGACAAAACAACCAGACGTAATGTTAGCTCGGCTCTCGTTATCACTGGAATATATACATTTCTTGTGGTTATTACAATCTTCACCAATTTTGCTGACGTAAAAGGGGAGCAAAATGACTTCCAAAGAAACATGTCGTCATTCCACATATCATCAAGGACTAGAAGTATCCTTTTCCCTCTAATTACTTTGCGAAATCTCTCCTGCAAAGCATTCAGATTATTTAGATCATAGTGCTGATTTGTAACAGACTTCAATACCTCTCTTGTAATACGTCCAACACTAAAATCCCCTGACACACAAATCCACCCAAATTCATCAAAATTTTGTCGAACTCTTTCGTCGTCATACGCAAGTTGGACCAGGGATGTTTTTCCAATGCCCCCCACGCCAAGAACTACCACCACGGATAAAAATCCACCGGACTGACATCCAGATAACAATACATTTATCAGTTCCTCCTTTTCTTTCTCCCGACCAAAGATTTTCTGCTCAACCATAATCTGTCTTGTCTGACATATTTGCAATTGCCCATCTTTGTCGTGTTCTAATCTTAATTTTAGTGCTGACCTACATTGACAAACTTCCTCCAATTTGCTAATGATAAGTTTGATCTGATCACAATCTAGGTCTAGTAACTGAAAAATAATAAAAGAACAATAGCATTAGAGAACATATCAATATATCACACAAGTGTAATCATGTACACATGGCATGTAAGTTGACTTGTCTTTGCTATGTGTCAGTGACAGTTTATGGGACTTGCATTTATATACAGTGAGATATATACACAGCACCTTTTACTGGCACGCATGCATACACCAAACGAATACAGTGAGAATACAAAGTAATAATAGTAAAAACCTCGTTTTACATTGAGTGCTGGATTTCTTTCAAATCAGCACAAATGATATATATAGAAAAATGGAAAACAGTTTTAGTTTGAGTGATCACATTATATATCAATATAAGACATTTCTCATCAGATACAGAATCAACAGTTTTTACACAACAAACGCTCTATCATCTGGTGGTAGGACCTCAATTTCGATAAGAGCTACTTTTTGTAATTTCTTACCTGAGTACGTTTCCTTTTGCAGGAATTAGCAGTGGTAGCACCTCCTGTCTCAGCTTGTTGCCGCAACACTTCATAGTGGTATCCATCTAAAACATCCTCTGCCTCGTATGCCACCGATCCAAGCTCCTCAAGCCACAGCTGGACAGCTTTATCTCCAATCACTCTGTCGTCTGCATCGTGCATAATTGCTCTGATCTGCTCTAGCATTCTCATCAACCTCATCAAATCTTCCCTGATTTCAGCTGCTTTGTTCGTCTGAGACGACAGAGAAGACAAATCCTCAGCTAATTCGCTAAAGACAGGTAATAACTTTTCGCCCAAGGAGAGAGTTGAAGAAATTGCTGCTCCAGCAGCCATAACTGTTTTTACTGAGATTTCAAGATTTGCTTGGTTCTGAGTTCTTGATCGAAATTGGAGGAGCTAGTCCAGAGATGTCTGTTACACATCTGCTGGTGACGTCGTATAACAATTCTCTGACTAACGAGCACACCGGGCTTTAATAGACCATTCAATTCCCAAAAACTTTGAAAATTCTCATGATTTATGGAGGAACATTGATACAGAGGATCTGTGTTCCTGTGGATGGAGTGGAAGCTGTGTAAAGGCTTGAGTCTTGAGTCAACTCCCTCGAAAAATAAAAAAAACCTTCTGATTTGTGCTCTCTACAAATGGAACTTTCAAAGAAATATCAATTATCACCTACTTTCCAAAGAGAAAAGTGGAGTCCTACTATTCTTATATGGCCGTTGGAATGAAATGGATGGATTGGATTTATTTAAAAAGGCCTCCCTAAAATCTACTTAAGGCCGATCTGGTTCGTCCATTTTTTATCCAATGATCCAAAGTTCCAAACTGAAATCTTAGGACCCTACTATTCTTCTAGGAGCAACAGCAATTCGGGCACCCATTTTGTGGATTCAGATATTTGAAATAGGCAGAATTTGATGTATATTCCTTTGAAACGTCAAAATTACGTACTTTTTCTTTTTAAAGTTTATAATATCATATTTACCTCTCCAAAATTTCGAAAATTACATATTTTTCCTCAAAAATTGTAATATCATATTTACTCCTCTAATATATTGAAGAGCGTGACCTACCGTCCACAGAAAAATATGTCCATAAATCTATGGAGCTTACCTGTCAATATGTGTTGGAGATGACGCAACGAGCATATTCCAATAGACCACATGAGCTCTGTACTTTATTTGGTCTCTCTCCAGTAGCTTATCCTTTAACTCTCTCTCTCTCTCCGCCTTTTTCTCTTATGAACGATAGGAGCATCTGATCAGCTTTTTCCCATCTCTCATTTTTAGTGAAAAATTGTTTAGATTTTTTTTTTTTTTTTTTTACAAATTCTGATCTCATCTCCCATTCTAGTATATGCTCTTTCACTATCTTCTTCACTAATGAACCACTTCCTATTTATCCACAACTAAAAATCAAACCCTAAGCCTCACATATGAGCCATTTCTTCTTTGTGAAAAACTGAAAATTGAGCTCTTAACCACATTGACTTAGCATAAATTGGTTCCAACTACTGTTTGTACCATCTTTATCGGTAAGGTTCAGCTCTTTTTGCTCTTTGTAATGCCGATACCTCAAATCAAACTCCAACGAAATCAATTTTAGTAAGATATTAAGTTGTTTGGTTTGATTTTGGTACTGTAAGAGGTGTAGTTTGATCCTTCTTTTATTGATTTTGTAAGCTCATTTATTTTGGTTACAATTAAATGTTAGTAACTTGGGAGGAAGTGTACACTAGAAACCTTTAATTTAATAGAACTTGTGGTCTTTAAATGAATTAATATTAGTAACATTTACATGAATATTGGTAACAATTATATGAAAATTGGTAATGATTATATGGATAATTGTAACAATTGTACGGATATTTGTAACATTTGCATGAATATTGTCACACCCTTAAAATGTTGACAATCATATAAACATTGGTAACAATTATATAAATGTTAGTAACATTTACATGAATACCGGTAACAACAGTTAGCGAGGCTACTATGATATGAAGCAATGTGAAATATTTGATGGTCCACTGACAAGCTTGTTCTCAAACAACTATCCGACTGCTTGCCATACCGGTCGCAACAAGCTTATTCTTGGCTCATGCTTTGCGGGTTAAGAAACCGGAGAACAGCCGGAACCAGGTTAAGAGGAGTTTTGCTGGACAAAATAATGTAGAGGGAAAGTAACTTGGGAGGAAGTGTACACTAGAAACTTTTAATTTAATGGAACTTGTGGACTTTAAATGAATTAATGTTAGTAACATTTACATGAATATTGGTAACAATTATATGAAAATTGGTAACGATTATATGGATAGTTGTAACAATTGTACAGATATTTGTAACATTTGCATGAATATTGTCACACCCTTAAAATGTTAACAATTGTATAAACATCGGTAACAGTTATATAAATGTTAGTAACATTTACATGAATACTGGTAACAATAATTAGTGAGGCTACTATGATATGAAGCAATGTGAAATATTTGATGGTCCACTGACAAGCTTGTTCTCAAACAACTATCCGACTGTTTGCCATACCGGTCGTGACAAGCTTATTCTCCGCTCATGCTTTGCGGGTTAAGAAACCGGAGAACAGTTTGCTGGACAAAAGAATGAAGAGGGAAAGAAGACAGATATACTTTGTAGAGGGAGAACCATGTAGAGTTTTGACAGTTCCTCTTTGAGAGCAAAGTTCTGATTATAATAATAAATCTGGGGTGAAATTGAGAGACAGAAGAGAAGTGACAAAAGCGAAACAATTAGAACAACAAAATCTGGGAGTGAGGAGGGGTCATGACATGTCCCAAAGGTTAGTGTGAGCACCATGACTGTCTTAAAAAACATGGACTTCCTTAGTCATTAAATGGATCACCTTGAGGGTGAAATACTTTGATGGAGAGGCAGCGGAGGGGGGAGAGGAAAGCGGATCAATTTGATTGATTGAGGGAGAAGTGAGGCATCTGTTGAGAAGAAGGGAGAAATGGATTGGGGCTTGTGGTAATGGGAAAAGAGAGAAAAGAAACTTGTTTTATGCGATAGGAGATAAGGGAATATACTAGAGGTGGGCATTAAAAAGATAACTGGAGAAAACATATCACCCAAATAAGATGATGTTGGCAGTTATGATGATTGAAATCGGAGCTGAAAACTCAAAACGTGAAAGTGAAATGAAGTAGACGCACCACATTGGAATGTATAATAAGAGAATCACATTTTAATTTGAATCTGGGCATAAACAATATTTTGTTTACTAAATTCTCGACACGGGGAAGCAAGATAAGGCCCAAGAATTATCATATGAATGAATATATGATTCCCAGTTATTGGGCTGATTATATATCGAACCCATGTGACAATATTTCCCAAAGTAAGACTAACGGGCTCTTTACTTTACTCTCAAAGCAAATTGTTTAGGTTCTTGCGTTTCCACCTTACAAAGCCCAAATAAACTTGGAATGTAATTATGTTATAACGATAGGATTTTGTAAGATTCATCATAATTGGTTGCGTTTCCATGACAAATTTAATTAATTTTCCCTTATTGCATATAAAAAAAGAGAAATTTGCATATTTGTCCCTCCAAAACCCTCTATTTGTAATTTTGACACTCCAAATTTGGAAATTGCAAACCCCGAGGGGCTGCTGGGGGGGCTGCCATTGAGGGCAATTTGGTCATTAAAAAATTATAATGGCAATAATGTAATGTTATTAAGTTTGTAGTGGCAAATTTGCAATTTCCAAGTTTGGAGTGGCAAAGTTACAAATAGAGGGTTTTGTAGGGTCAAATATGCAAATTCCCAAAAAAAAAAAAATAAATAGATCAAGCAATGACTCAAACAGACGGAGAATTTATGCTAATCAAACTATGTACACCTTACAAAATTGAATTTGACTTTCTACGGATAAACTTGTAAAAATTTAAAATTTAACTTCCAGCAATTACCTTGTAAAATTAATTTTTCCTATCTTGTTTCTTTTACGCTTTAAAGACGCGTTTATAACATCAATATTGGACAAATTCTTTATATCAATTGGCTTACTATCATCAATAATAGTACGATTCAAGATTGGAAATAAATGCATTAATAGTATATTGGCACCCTGGTTATTTTGTGATACATCAGAAACATTTGAAAATAGTAATATTATGAGAAAAAGAAAACCATTAAGTTGGGGGATAGTGGGCAACTAAGAAAATTGAATATGGCGTGCTGGTTGTAATTCTTTATTAGGAAATAGAAAAGTTTTGATTATATTAAGAAATTAGTCATGCAACTTGGAAAGCATTCATTGAACTAGGCAGTCTATTTATGTGGATAAATATTTTCATAATATATATGGGTCACTTGCTGGTTTGTTTGAATTCTGTTTAAATATATCTTTCCATCTGATTGGAGATCTAATGTGGCATTAACATTTGTCCTACCTCAAAAAGTTCTGTATTTGATGATATTTTACTTTAAGTTTTTTTTTTTTTCCCTACAAAACAAGTTGTAGATAGTTTTTCATTGGTATTGTGGAAGAGGACATTATTGTTTTATAAAATATAGTTAATGATAAACACATTTAACAAGTGACTAAATACTAATTTTTTTTGTTCTATTGTATTAATAATTACATACAAATAGCATTCAAGCATTTCATGATTAATAAAGCCAATTAATTTGCTTGTCATATATATATATATATGAGGAGGGATCCATTGACAATGCTTATAATGACAATCTTGACAATCAAGATTTTGAAAAATTTGTAATAATTCATAAAAAATCTTAAAAATGAAAAAACTTTTATGGATGCATTCTTTAACTTATAAATTAATAGTGTTTTAAATTTCAATCAATTTGAACATCGTTTGATAGTTTATCAAAATTTTATACATTTTTTAACGGTTGAAATTTAACGAGCTTTAAAGAGCTATCAAACATCACTTAAATTGAATATAATTTGATACATAATCAATCTATAAATTAAACAATATCTCTATAAACTTTTTTCTATTTTTAAGAATTTTTAACTATTTTTACAAATTTTTTAAAATCTTGATTGTCAAGATTATCATTTTAAGCATTGTCAATGGATCCCTCCTCTATATATATACATACTCTAGCCGCAGATTACACCCACAAAAGATCCTGATCACATATATATGGAATCTAAATGTAGTATTCTGACTATGCTTGAAGGTTTTCCTGGAATCCACAGTTCCATAACATTTCTAAGGCTTTTTTTTTTTTTTTTAATACTCGAAAAAAAAAAAAAAAAACGGTTACATGAATCATGCATACATATATATCTTAATAGTTCTACCATGGTTGCCACACACTACACATTTTCTATGTTTAATTACAAGGAAAACAAGCTGGACCCACATTTCACCCCAAGAAAGTGTCGTTAGTTTGTTTAAGGTAGGTTTACCATGCCCATTATTATATATTATATATGACAATGTGATAATATAATAACGAAATGTGCATATGTCATTGCATATGTAACGGGCAGTATGCAAGCATCCCATATATAATGATTGGTTGAATCCAAAATTTATGTGGCGAGCTGTGGGATAAACAGAACAGAACAGAGAGGTGGAAGGAGATAAAGTGATAAAGTCTTCGGTTCGATGATCACTCGGTTTCAGGCTTTCAGTTTCAGCATCTTCCTGGTACAAATTATATATCAGGTCGGCGTTAATGAATTAAAATTCTAGGCCATGCTATATGTCTCCAGCAATGGCAGTCTTAATTTTCTAGAAGATATGTGTGTAACTTCTCAAAGCTGGAGGTGTGGATGAGTCGAGTTGGGTTCCATCACAGTTTCCATGGTAGTGATTAATTGACATGTTTCCACGATACAAATTAAAGATAAACATCTTGTATTCATATTAAAAATGTCCATACGTCCATACATGTAGACAAATTTTGTAAAGAAAAAATATATTGTTCCCCTTCTTTTGTACCTCTTAAATGTCTCCCACTAAGATTCCGTCAAGATTCTAGTTCAATATTCAGATTCTCATCAATTACATATTTATTTTGGAAAATAATTATACGATGCTTTGCTAAGTTGGGACATTTTTTGTTTCGGCATCAAAACTCATATTTTGAAAGGTCAAATAACCAAACCGATTTACTCAACACAATCTACATATTGAAAATATACAAAATACCTAATTTTATATTTTTGGGATTTTTTAACTATATTTTTGGATTTTTGAAAGATGAACATTTTTTACATCATATTTATTATTATGTTAGGATCATCTTTCAAAAAAATCTAAAAAAATAGTTAAAAAATTCTAAAAATATTAAAATTTGGTATCCCATCATATTTCAATATGTAAATTGTGTTGATGTAATTATATTTGGTATTCGAGTTTCGGTTTGTGAGATTTTAAAAATGTGAATAAAAAAAAGCCCCAACTTCGCGAAACACCGTAGCATGTCCCTTTATTTTGACTCTAAAAGTCGGATCCCGTCAATAGTCAAATTTGTTGTAACATAGCGTTACGGTAAGTAATTGTCCATGCGAATCTGGTGTTCATACCGACCGGTCAAGGTGTTTAGACTTTTTATGATGAGGTGTTCATAGTCGGTGCATCAGATGTTCATATCTACCCATCCGAGATTTAGAGTAGGGCGTCCAAGGTTCCGCATCTAGTAAATGACGCACCCTCGATTTCCGTCTTGATGAATGATGTCCGCCCTAACTTGAGAGTATTTATACAATGTATTGTCGGGTGTTCATATCTATTATTTTGGGGTGTTCATAATTAATGTACAATAGAGTGTACTGATGGTGGACGTTAAGGCGGGACAATTAGCATGTCTCTTTCATTAATCATATCTCAAACTTGTAACTTATGGACGCTATGGACATATACCATATTGAAACCTAGTTATATGCCAAATGTCTATTTTTAGAATTTTCTAACTACTTTTTTGGATTTTTGAAAAATGACTATTTTTATATACAAATTTTTGTGCATTTTCTATACAACTTTCAAAACTCCACAAAAATAGTTAGAAAAATTTGGCATGCAACTATGGGTTTAAATATGTATGTTATAGTGAGCAACTTGTGACACAAAAGCACAATAGCCTCACTCAATTAAAAACTTAAAAGATAACAAAGTATTATATTAAAAACTTAAAAGAAAACAAAGTTTTTTTTTTTAATTTAAAAGTAACAAAACATATTAAAAATTTAAAAGATAAAAAGTATATATATATATTTTTTAAAAAAATACCTAGCCTCTTTTGTGTTCTTACATAAAAGTACCCAACTACCCATCATACATGGCCTATTGTATGCCAATATTGTTGGTGTACATGTAGCAATTTTTGTATCTATATAGCAAGGTCCCAGGAAGAGAGATTAAATATTCTAAATAGTACCATTTGATCCAAAGCACCTCCAGCTGTGCTGTACGGTATTTGAAAGAAAGAAACAATGGAAATTCATGCAAGTTGAATATTTGTTTCTTACTTACATTAAAAAATGTTCATGTTGAAACTGAAAACCGTCTTGCGGCTCATGGATTTGGGGAAACAGATATGAAGGTGGTGTACTATGTATATCCCCATGTGATATTCAAAGCCCTACAATTTAGGATCAACATCCATTGGTGAAATAATTAGAATTGGAGGGGTTTAGTTAATAATTAATTGGAGTAATTAATTGATTAAGGGTACTAGTTAAATTAGGGGTGTGCCAAGTGGCCAAGTGGAGAAGAACAGAGAACATATTATATATAGAGCTGGTATATATTGTTTGATCCTTTGATAGTTTGATGGAAGTTGGTATTTAGTGCCTTGTGATTTCACAAAGTTTTATGGAAACAGATTCCATGTTCCAACTTATTAATGCTCTCCAATATATTCTCCAACTAAAAGTTTCAAAATTTGGTACATATATCATGGAAACAGATTCCATGTTCCAACTTAATGCTCTCCAATATATTCTCCGACTTAAAGTTTCAAAATTTGGTACATATAAAATATTTCAAGGACCAAAATAATATGTTAGTAAACCTTTAAAGATCAAATTGATATATTCAAAACTTAAAAGACTAAATTGTAGCAATCAATATTTTAAGGACTGAATTAGTACCTTTAACATTTTATAGACCAATTGATAAATACATGGTGATAATTTGGGGATCATTCACATAATTTACTCTCTGTTTTTTTCTTTTCTCCTTTTTTTTTTTTTTTTTTTTTTTGGCAATGTAAATAACATCCTACATAGACTGTCAGCTGATAACATTCTTACTTCTTTTAGTTATGGACATACAAATAAGGTAAATTTGTGTGGATATCCATGCAATTTTTCTTAATCTAATGGTACGTTGACATTGATCGAATAATATCCTATCTATGAGATTTATAATTGAGAAATATTTTTGGTCAATTGTGACTGACTCAAAGTGCAAAATTAAATCTAAAACAAGGAGCCGACAAGGCAATGTGAAGAAGGAAAAGAATTATTCCCTATTGTCTATAATAAGATATATATACCTAAAATTGTATCATTTTTTTTTATTAAAGTGAACCAAATAGTCCACTATCTCCCATTTATTTTAAGGAGATAAACCAAGTTCATACAAGTCTAGCAACTACATAAAATTAGAATCCAATCATAGGAAACTGATATAAGTTCCAACCCTAAACAAAATACCAGAAATACCTAAAATTGTATCATATATGATAAAAAACAAATGCTCCCAAAATGGATTGAAGCCAACAAAAAGCAGCCAGAATTTCTCAATAATGCTATCTTTACTCGTTATAGAAAACATGCTAGAAGCAAATCTGTATTTGCAATTTATATTTTTGGAAAATGCTACGGTGATACCGTTGGTGATACCATGTAGTTTAACTTGGTCAAATGAGTTAATTGTTCAACTTAACATGCTATTTGTTAAACTTAACATACAAATTGTTAAACTTAACATCAACATACTATCTATAATTAAGTTGATGTTGAGTTGAACAATTAGTATGTTATGTTGCACAATTAGTACGTTAAGTTGAACAATTAGTACGTTAAGTTGAACAATTAAGACGTTAAGTTGAACAATTAAGGCATTAAGTTGTACAATTAAGACGTTAAGTTGTACAATTAGTACATTAAGTTGCACAATTTAGAACGTACATTAAGTTGCACAATTATCACGTTAAGTTGCACAATTATTACTTTAAGTTGCACAAGTAGTACGTACATTAAGTTGCACAATTAGTACGTTAAGTTGCACAATTAGTACGTTAAGTTGCACAATTAGTACGTGAAGTTGCACAATTACTACATTAAGTAGCACAATTATTACGTTACACAATTAAGACGTTAAGTTGAACAATTAAGACATTTGACCAAGTCAAACTACATGGTATCACTGATGGTATCACTTGCTACACCATATACTTTTACCCCTATAAATTAAGTTCCTCTAGGCTATGTTTGGTACGGGGATAAAAGAGGGGATAAGAGGGGATAAATTTATCACCTGTGAGAGAAGTGATAACTTTATCTCTCATTTTATCCTCATACCAAATATAGCACTAGTGGACTTGTTAAAGAAATAAACCATTGCAAAATTTACTGGGGAAATAAACAACGGATATAGAATGCATACTAATTACTTAAAAAAATGTTGTGTAAAGGTGTGAGTGTGTGACTATCAGAGCCCCAAAACAGTGACGAGTATGCATAGAAAAAATAAATAAAAGCCAAAATAGAAGCATATATATGAGAAGAAATAGAGCATGAATCAATACACACGGCGAGGACTCAGGATAACTCATGACTATGATCATGACTTGCAAGAAGGTCAAAGTTTATTTTTCCTACACTATATTATTAGAGGTGGCAGAACCCGACCCGACCCAAGAAACCCGCCCGACCCGATCCGACCTCATCCGAACCCGACCCGACCCGAGATCAAATAGCATCCAGTCAAACTCAAATCAACATACGATCCAAATAAAGTAGATATTAAAATTGACCCGACCCGACCCGCCCATCACCCGACCCGACCTGACCCGAGATATTCTAGAAAGTCAAACTGATCTGACCCGCCCGACCTGAACCCGAACCCGATCTGCCCACCCGATTTGCCACTCTATATAATATATATAGATGTGAGATGTCCATGTCGCCCACAGTTGCAAGAGACTAAACAGCTACTGGTAAATAATTCCGTAAACAAGGCCTTTAAAAGTCATATTGGCCCAATGAAATGGGATCCAAGGTTTTGGGAATACTTGTACTGCATATTAACACTGTAGCCCATTCCGCGTCGTACGTATATTTCGTTTTCTGGTGGTATCCCTGCTGGAATCCTTCAAAGTTTATCCATGATGTACTACATACGTCTTGAATTTTATTAGCTAATTGTGTCCAACTTTTGTATACTTTTATTATAGTAGGGTTATAGACTTACAGTCTACATTAGAAGTAAGAACCTTCCTCTGTTATTACTTTTTTTTTTTCCCTTGAAACACCAACTTATGACAGATTTTTTCTTTCTATATTAGGTTTTGGACATGATGGAGAAAGACTCATGCTAGAGAACAAAAATCAAAGTCTTTTATATCTCATTTGAATTATCTTCTCAAGAAACGAAATTCTAATATTGTTTTATCAACAACTTTTCCCATAACAATATTTACTTTTAATTAGCCAATGATTATATTCATAAAATCCATTCAATAGATTTTTGAGATAACATAAAATCAACGATTCAGAAGCTGTTCAGCAACAACAAGAACAAATATATATATTGATTAAAAGATTCCAACAACTTATATAGTACCACGTACATCCACCCACAACTAATGAAATTATTTTCCACAACAACTCTCTTGAGGACGGTCCCTGGCCTCCAAGTGCAGGATCAACTTGCTGTCTTTTCAAATATTTTCAAGTACTCATGAAAACATGGAATTTATTGTGAATTGGTTACCGAGGGGCGAGGGGGGATGCACATATATGAACAAGCGGTAAGTGGTATGTGTTTGGAACCTATATAGTTCACTAGCTAATTGTTAATTTTCTGATGAGTGACGAGCCCATGCCACTACTTATTGATGATTTCATATGGAGTGAGACCTAGCATCTCATAGATGGATCATTCATCACAGACACAGTGTTGCCACGTGGTGGGTCCCACTGGTTACCCCTTGTGTCTGTGATGGATGATCCATCTATGGACGCAAGGGGTTTCTCTTTCATATATATCATCCGCAGTACTGCAATTACATAGTCGGCTGTGGGATTGTTTCGAAATCCTATCTCGCACGAATCTCAGAAGAAAGAAGATATATTCAACGGCCCACGTGATTAACTGCAACTTGCAGTACTGCAGAGGATAAGCACTCGTTTTAGTGATTTATGTCCTTCAGGTTATTGGCAAAGCAAAATGGGATGATGGTGCTGCACGACCCATTGGGTAAAATTAAGTAGAAGTGCCACAGATCGAGAAGAGATCAGTCTGTTTATCTGCATTAATTGTCCTCTTAATTGTGTTTATGTACAGAGTACAACATGCAACTATATATATATATACTAGTAAAAAGCTCACTCCTTGCTTTGGGTGAAATTATTATTTCTTATGATAAACTTTTAAGATAATATGTAATGGGTCTTAATTTGAGATAATTTATATGGGCCTTAATTTTAATGGGCTGAGAACGTCAACAGGCATTAACATACATCAACGGTTCTGATCTATCAAAGAAAATAATCAACAGCTCAGATATGAGGATAGCCCTTTTATGTCATTTTTTCCAATATGCTTTTATTATTAGTAAGGATATATGCATCATAATAGAAAAATTTCTCAAAGACTCATTGGGTATGGGGAGTACTTGTAATTTTCATTTTATAGTATTTTACTATTTTTTGTTTTGCAGTGAGAAAGTTAGATTGAAAGCATTGCAAGTTGCAAATTAACTTGCAATGAAACAGCGGCAAGAAGATTTCATATGGAACTTTTATTTATCTACCGTGTCCCGAACGGAGAAACTAGTGAAACATACCAGAGATAAAATGTTTAATTTCACTGATAATATATTTTCATTGCATATATCAATGGGAGCTAAGACAGTGATATAATCGTAGAGCCCGTCGTTTCATTGTTTTTGCATTTATGAATTGTGCATAAATTTATTTATTATGCAATGAAAGTTATGTAACATGTAAAATTAACTCACCGATCAAATTAAAAAATATTGAACAATTTGTACCTTAAATATTTTTTCTCTGCTTAAAAAAATAGGGTGGGAATCCTATGACAACTATTATTTGTGACAAATGCGAAAATAGATAGTCAAATATATATAAATAAAATCTCTAAAATATAAAATTTTGTACAAACATAATATTAAGTTCATAGATTATTTGTGTTTCAAATTTCTACTAAATTGAGTGTTTTTCATACTATATCAAAACTCATAATATTTTAAACTGTTGTTAATATTAAGAAATTTTGATAAGTCCCAATGAAGTTTAAATGACATTCAAATTAGCTGAAGTTTAAAAACACAATCGATTTATGAGCTTAATAATATGCTTGTACAAAATATTTTATATTAGAGATTTTATTTATATTTATTTGAATATACATTTTTGCAGTAATCACAAACAATAGTTGTCATTGGATCGCTATACCCAAAAAAATATTTGATAATATTGCATTCTACAACCAACAAATTCCATACTAAATAAATTTGTTTGCATTATAAACAATTTTACTTGCATATAGAAATATTCACTAATATGTATGTTAGTTACAAACAACATACTACATATTAATGAATCAGTGTGCATGGTAAGCAATGCATAAAAAAAAAAGACATTTATTAACATGTATTCTATGGTCAATAAGTTGCATACAACATGAGTTGCATAATAAAATAACAAGCTATGTAGTATGCACAATAAGTTATTTATCATGCATAGCAAAAGCATGACAGTTGAGGAAAAAGAGAAAAAGGAGATGCTATGGTGAACCGGATAAAAAGGGATATGAATCGGTTAAAAATGCATTGAACCGGATATTGGACTACGACTTAGTTGTTATTTGTTAACGTATATATTTAATTCGACAAATTGGTTTTACTTGCATAATAACCAACTTTCGCTGCATAAAATTTCACTTCATAGTAACTAAAACCAAATTCCTATTGCCGATGGTATTTACTTTCGGGAAAAATGCTATAGAGATACAAAAAGTGATACCATAGTTGATACCAAGTATGTTAGTATTCAAATTAAATAGGTATATATTTAAATTATTAGTTTCACTATGCTACTTTTTGTATAATGTACTAAAATATATTATACAAATAAGTTGAAATATTTTAAAGAGTTAACTTGATATCGACGTACTTAACATGAATATTAATATATACATCCCATACCATACTAATTTTGGTATCAAAAGTTGGTATCCACGTATCAGTTCCCTTTGCTTCGGGATCTGATTAGTGTTTTCCTACATCAATTTTATTTTTCCAATTACAAATTAGTACCTCTTAAGTTGTTCATTGATTATCTTTCTTTTTATATGATCTCCTTTTATTAACTTCTTACAAATGAAAATATAAATTAAACTATATATATATATATATATTAGTAAAGGATGATTCTTAATTTATTTGTTTTGACAAAAGAAAAAAAAGAAAAAAAACCCTTGCCACTGAAATGTTATATATCACTTGTCACTTGTCAGCAAACGAAAATACAGCAACGGATATCCGGACTCCGGAGAGAACTAACAGTAACAGCTAGAGGTGGCAGAACCCGACCCGACCCGACCCGACCCAATTCGAACCCGACCCGACCTAAAATTTTTCAGAAAGTCAAAATGACCCGACCCGACCCGACCTGACCCGAACCCGACCCGAACCCGACCCGACCCCAGATCAAATAGCATCCAATTTAACTCAAATCAATATACGATTCAAAAAAAAAATGATGTTAAAATTGACCTGACCCGACCCGACCCGAAATATTCTAGAATGCCAAACTGACCCGACCTGTCCGACCCGAAACCAAACCCGACCCGCTTGTCCGATTTGCCACCTCTAGTAACAGTTGTGGTCCTCCCTGTATAAATAAAATAAAATAAAATAGGTGCAGCAGCTCCAGCCAAATTGAGATCCTCTTACCCGGGTCACATGCCCTGGCACATGTGACCCGTTGAATCTCCTCGGGATTTGGCTGAATCCCTTCGGTATTCGGGCAAGCCCAAATCCCGAGGAGATGACCCGGGTTAGACGATAATCATTCGCTGCAGCCTATCCAAACTCCAAAGTTCAAAACTCAAGTTCCTTTCTTTCTTTCTTTCTTCCAGTCCAGTTCCTAAATATGTGGCAACCCTACAAAATTACAACTGAAGAAAAAAGATCATGCACTAACAACCTCCTTCCTTCCTTCCCTCCCTCCTTCCCTTTGTTGCGTGGGCACCACACGCCGTCCCTTAAACAAAGCCATTGAATATCCTAATTCCCTTTCCCTCTGTGGCCACTATTAATTACCAAATTACCCTCCTTACCCCACGACCCGGGGCCCATCTGCAGGGGCATTTCCGTCCGGGAAACCTAAGACCGCCCTCTCCAAAACCGCAGGCGCTTTCCACCAAATCCATGGGATATGAAGTTACGAACTCACTTTATATACCCTCCTTCCTCTTCCCCTCCTTTCTCCATCCCCACGTCTCCGCTTCCTCTCTTTTTGCCCTCCTTAATTTCTCTTCCTCCCTATCTCGCCATTTCTTGCAGTTATATATATATACAGCAACTGCACCTGCACCTGCTGTGGTTGATTTGATTGATTGTAAGGGAGGGGTTTGTAATTTTGTGTATATATATAATTATACATATATATACAATGAGGATGAGTTGCAATGGATGCAGGGTGCTCAGGAAGGGATGCAGCGAGGGGTGCGTGATCAGGCCGTGTCTCCAGTGGATACCGAACGCGGAGGCTCAAGCTAACGCGACCGTGTTTCTTGCCAAGTTCTACGGCCGTGCCGGCCTTATTAATCTCATTGCTGCCGGCCCCGAGCACCAACGCCAGGGTACGTAACAAGAATAAATATATACAAAGTTTGTTATATATATCTTGATATTCTTGAATTCTTGATTAACTATATATTGAACAAGAATTTAATTTACTGATTCGATACCTTATTATTATTATTATTTTTTTAACAGCTCTATTCCGATCATTGTTGTATGAGGCTTGTGGAAGGATCGTGAATCCTGTCTACGGTTCGGTCGGGTTGCTTTGGTCAGGGAACTGGCAAATGTGTCAGGCAGCTGTTGAGTCTGTGCTAAAAGGGCGCCCAATAGCCGCAGCTCCTGCAGCTGCTACCACTTCCGTGCCGCTCCTTAAGAGCTGCGATATCCGTCATGTTGCAAAAGTTCATGATATTACAGCCGAGCTGCACCATGTTTCCGACAAGTCAAAGTCCAAATTTAAGCGTGCGGGTACCTCGAGCCACATCCGGTCAAATTTTGTTTTGCCTGAGGGAGAAGGGTTCATTTCGGGTCCGTTGAGATGCGAACCGAGCCATGAGTCAGGCAACCGAGCAAGCGACAGTCATGTATCGGTTGAGACGGTAGTCGATTCGCATGTCAGTCAGGCTGAGCCGAGTGGCAAGATGGGCTTGGATCTGACACTGGGCTTGGTTTCTGCGACCCGGTCCAGTGAAGACGAGCGAACTATGACGGCGAAGGAGGAGAGATCCGATGCCGAGGAATCGAGATCGGAAACATATCCATTTGAGCTTGGTCTCACTATTCCTGTAGCAGTGTGAATTAGTTGTACTGCTCTTGTACTTCTTTGTTTTTCATTTTTTTTTTCCTTTTTGTGAAGTTCAAATTTTCCAACCAAAACAAATTTACAGCCTACAGGAGAAAGGATTAAGGATCTTCAGAGAGGGAAGAAAAGGTGCTTAATTTGATTAACACCTCTGGTTTTGTTAACCAAAATGGGAAAGTTTTGACAGATTCTTGTGAAATTAAATATCCTGTAATGGAAACTTTTACCTAACATTTATTCATTTATTCAATTTTTTCGTTATATATATATATATATATATATTTTTTGTTGTGAAGATACTAAAAGTCCCTTACATCTTCTTTTTTTCTTTTTTGTATACTTTGTCATGACAACAGCTAATAATTATCTATGATTCCTGCAAACTTTTAAATAGCGGTATTGTAGTCATATAGCTTTGGAAGAAAATACTACGGACCTATATATGGCGCTTATATATATAATGAGAAACATCTTGCGTGTATTGAAAAACCATCTATATATGCTGAAATGTAACAGACATATTCTGAAATATAAGCTATAGATACTATGAACGACTTTTTACTAGATGCTAGGTATTACTCTTATATATATAATCTCGATCCTCATTGAAAATATAATGTAAGTGCAATTTGGCAAATGTTTATTTTAACAGTTCGCTTAAAATGATTTTATTTGTCATTTACAATTTATGATTTAGAAGAAAAGTGGTGGACCATTTATTGTATAGAGACATTCAAATAACAAAATAAACACTGAAAGTCTAACATTTTTAGGGTGTAATATATATATATTAAGGTGCCAAAACAATGTGCAGTTATCACACCTCAAAGAAATTGCACCACTTTGCCCATATGTATTTAAAAAAAATGGGTCATATCTAGTATCCTCAATATTAGCGTCCACATGTCTTTGTTGTTACGTAATTTGGGTTAAGAGTTACAAAATTTGCTATAAGAGTTACAAAATTTTTGAGTATGTGTGAATATGTGGATAGTTAATTAAAATGAGGACACTTGGATATTCCTTAAAGAATCACAACTGGAGACAACAATGGATATCACTCAAGTGCTTATCCTCCAACATATTGCATTGTGCAGCTTATGACGTGAGCCGTTGGATTGTCTCAAGATCTGTGCTGGTATTAATATTGAGATAATCCAACGGTTCACGTCATGAACTGCCACAATGCATTAAAAAAAATAATAATAAATGTAGTGTATTCGTATGGTTAACTATACATTTTTATTTGTTTATACTTTATATATGGAGTAAGGAATATTATAATTAATTAGCCATATAAACTCAAAATTTGAAGTGATTTGATACAGTTTTGAGCTTAAATTGACGGAAGACCTCGCTCACCATATATTAATTACTCGTATGATAATTATATATGAACTTCCTGGATTAATTAATTAATTGTGCAAAACAAGAGGCTGGGGTTGATTTAGTTCAGTCACCATGTTTATCGATATCTGCTAATAGTAAACATATGATCTTATGTTGGATAAAGGAAAAGCAATTGATTGTTCTATCTATTATTATTTATTGATTAATTATATTAGTTTAATGCAAGTTCTGTGGGACATTGCAAACAGGTTGCGACTACATGTTTAGTTTGAGATAAATGTCGACATGCAAATTAAAGAAATGTTCAACACTTGCATAATAACATAATTTAACTAACTACTAATTAATTAATATGTATGCTTGCTTAATTATATTAGCTGAACATATGCCACAATGCCTGAGTAAATATATGAAAACAGTGCGCGCGCTAATGTTTTTGGTTTTTGACTAATTAATCATTTATCTATGTATGTATTGTTTGTTAGTAGTTGACATGCATACAGCATATTAATACTTAATTATGTCAACGGAATCAGCTAAATCTTTTTCACTAAAAATTCAAAAGAATCTTGAGAAATTGATATATATTGAACAATATAAAAATGTATGTCCGATCGATGCTTGTTCTTGGTTTCATGTTTAAGTGCCTTTTCTTTTTTCTTTTTTGTGGGCGTAGATTTCCTAGCTGGTCAACTCTCAAAATTAAACACGATTAACAGAAAAGTGCAAAATTTAAATAGACCAAATAATATTAAATTATTAATTCCCTTCAATAATATTAAAATATTACAGGCGGAAATAGTGCGTAGAATTAATTTCAGAAAATACAGGTTCAAGGCACATATATACTTAATAATTTGCTCATTAACATAGTATATAACTATATATAGGATGTATTAATAAAAATAGTTATATACCATTATTATTATTTTTTTTAGTTAAAACTTCAAGATCCATATATATAATTTGCAGCTATTTAATTCTCCCCATATTAACACTTTAATTAATCCAAATCTTAAATACGTGTTACACGTTTCTAGAATTACATTTTGATCTCGAGAAACTATTGCATGTGATAATATACATCCTATATTTATCTTTTCCCACGAGAATCTAGACTTAATCATTTTGTCCTCATTTGAAGCCACAAATGTTTACGTGTCTTATTTTCGTATCTTAGACGATTACATGTAATAGTGAGTAAACGTAAGCCTCAAAATATATATAACTATATCTTCTCTACTCGATAAATTCTTCATATATAAAATATGAGGAATATACAAATTTTATATTTCAGAGTTGTCTTACTATTTATTTTAAAATTTTGAAAATACCTCACAAATAATAATAAAACATTGATGTTTGCACATGAAAATGATTATATAAAAAAAAAAATCAAAGCAAATACTTGAAAACTTTGAAATTAGAAAATTTTGTATTAGAATTTTTTTTGTATTTGTGAGGTATTAATTAGAAAATCAAAACAAATACTTGAAAACATTGAAATTAGAAAATGTTTGCACATGAAAATGTCTTACTATTTGTTTTGTATCCCAAAACAAATAGCTCACAATAAGTTGCAATTTTAGACAAAATATTTTGAAGTACGTGTTAACATTTCAATACAAAATGCAAATGAATAGTCTCATAGTAAAACATTAGTAACCATAAATATCTTCATATCTTAGTTATAGTTACATGCTACATTTAAAATATTGGCGTCAAATATATGGAAAATTTAATTCAAAATATATTTTTCTCACCTAGTATGCAACCAAAAAATATGTAATTAATATTTAAGTCGTCAAGCATATATATATATATATATATATAATAGAAAAAACTCAATACATTTTTGGGTGCATCCAAATGGTGCACTTAATTACACTACCCTCGATTATATATTAATTGACACAAGTTGCCATATATATAATAACTATATGCATGGTTCATTGTACATAGTCTTTTGCCATTATAGTATGATTTCCAAAACAAAGCTATATATCTAGGCTGTCATCGTTTTCCTCGATCAACTTACTTCCCTGAATGTAGCCTAAAATTAACTAATATACATGTGTTATTAACTTACTATTATAGTACGTAGATTCCTGCACTTTGAGTTATATAATTATTTTGATCCGTAATACTCTAACATCTATATGTTACATTTCAGAATATATTTGTTACATTATATACATATATACATATGGATGTATGAACGGTTTTTCAATAGACACAAGATGTTTCTCTTATATTATATGCCCAAAATTTTGCAAACACGATTATGATAAATTAATTAGATTCCAGAGGATGGTTGAATTTGGATATTATTGTGGGTTGCCAACATAAACCCTTCAATCAAGAAGTTATAAAATTATTGAAGAATTCACTTAATTTATTGATTAAAAAAAAAAGTGTGCAGTATATATATATGAGGAGGGATCCGTTGACCATGCTAAACTTGACAATTTTGACAATGGGACATTTTAAAAATTTGTAAAAATATAAAAAAGTTTATGGATACATTATTTAACTTATAAATTGATTGTGATTCAAGTTTCAATCAATTTGAACGTCATTTGATGACTTATCAAAATTTTATGTACTTTTAACTGTTATAATTAACGGGTTTCCAAAGAACTATCAAACATCATTTAAATTGAATATAATCGAAAACATAATCAATCTATAAGCTTATAATACTTCCGTAAAATTTTTTCTATTTTTAAGATTTTTTATGAAATTTTACAAATTTTTAAAAGATCTCATTGTCAAAATTGTTAAGTTAAGCATTGTCAATGGATCCCTCCTCTATATATATACACCCCGAAAAAGAAAGCCTAGATATGGTGGGAATTTGTACTGTAGCTCTCTGAGATCTTACATCTATATATATATAGCTAGCCAGTGCCAACTTTACCTCTAGATCGGTTTTCTAAAATCAGGAAGTTGCAATGAAGTGTACCCCAAAAAGAAAAATTAATTGATTAATAAGCTGATGATCTGATCCACCGATTAAGGAAATTAATTGAACAACATGTCGGATTCATGGTACATTGAACTTACTCATTGGCAATGGAATATAAGATGCGTGCGCATCCAAAATAATTGTATTTAAAAGCAAGTTTGTCTAACAACTAGGCCAATGGTGTGACAATTCGCCAACTTAGTCTTATTAGTATTTTTTTTTTTTTTTTATGGGAGCTAATACATATATACATTTGAGTAAAACTACCATGCTCCTAATTAAGAGCATGGAGGCCTTCTGTGCTTTTAACTTAAAAATCATACTAAACCATCATGAAATTTTTATTTATGGTTCTCAATAAATTCTTTATATCAAAATCTCTTAGGATACATAAAATTTCATTTTTTAAGTTTTTTTAAGTATTTGTTTTAGATTTTGTTAGGATGACCTCAAAATAATAATAAAATAATGTATACAACTATGTCATCTTTAAAAAAAATCTAAAACAAATACTTAAAAAAACTCAAAAAATGGAAAATTTTTGTATCCTAGGAGATTTGATATAAAGAATTTAATGAGAACCATAAATAAAAATTTCATGATGGTTTAATATAATTTTTGAGTTAGAAGCACAGAAGGCCACTGTGCTTTTAATTAGGAGCAGGGTAGTTTTACTCTATACAGTTAAGCGCTATGTGAATTTCACTAAGCTATAATAATTAGCATATATAAATCTAGATATGTAAACTAACTATTAGTAGGAGGAATATTGTATAGGAATTCTGCTGTGTGTGAACCACCTTAGATTGTGACTCCATCGGATTTATCCTACATTTATGTGGGGTTAAGTTTCTATCAACTTGCTAATTGATATATATATAGAAACCAACCTGGAGATCCAATCAGTCATTAGTGGGGTAAAGTTGATATTTTATAATTATTTTTATGTACTGCATTAGGTAATTAGTTAAGTCAATATATATACAATTCATGGCAGTTTTCCTATAAGCTTCTATATTAAATTATTAATTCTAAATTTTCATTGAAATACAATGTGAACTAAATTAACCTAAAAATCAGTCGAAACAAATCCTCTCTACTCAATATATAGATTATAAGGATAAGCTCTGACAACGTGTGGAGGAAAAAAACATATATAGTTGCTGTACATGTACTTCTGGTCTGGAAAAGGATATGGATGAAGAAATTAGGGTTTATAATCCACAATACCTTTGATTAAAAAAAAAATTATGCCTTGAACCAAGTTTTAAGGTTGATGGGGGATCCTCGGACCGATCGAGTTGACAGGGATGACGTTGACGGAGCGATCAAGTTGGAAAATCAATTCTTGCAAATGAGTATATAGAAGTATATATAGGGTAAACGTTTACATTTTATTCTGAGTAACTAATAATTCAAATTATATATTGCCACATCCAAAATTTTGATTTATGGTTACAATAAAATTCATCATATGAAAACACTTGGCAATATATACAAAAATATTTCATTTTGTGAATTCTTCAATGTATTTGTTTCGAACTTTTTAAATGCTCATGTACAAACAAACACCATTTTATTAATGTTTTAGAGTCAATTTGAAAAACCCAAAACAAAAGCTTAAAAAGCTCCAAAAATAAAAAAAATTGCATTTCCTAATATTTTCATATGATAAATTTAATAAGAACTACAAATCAAAATATATCAGACTTTCAAAAATTCTAATTGTGTCGTGTTCAATATTTTAGAGCGAAATACAAATGTTTTCATTCAATTAGTTTTACTACTTGCTAATGCATCACTTCCGAAGTCAGCCTTTGATTGTACTTAAATTTGAAAGAGAACATCACAGCATCCATTAAATGTTTGGCAAGTACTGGGAATTTATCTTATGAAAAAAAATATATTTGTATGTTTATGGAGGACACAAGTAGTGTATGAGACGAGACTCTTGGATCAAGTGTAGGACATGACCGATTAGCAATTCTTTAACTTAACTCTAAGCATGTTTTATTTGTATTTTAATTAAAAACATAAAACTATATATATAATTAAAAGGCCATTTCAATTGAAATGTTTTTGAGTAAATGCCACACAAATAATTCCATGTGGTTCCGTATATAACTGCGCAATTTGTATATGTAACGTTAATATAATATTTCTACAACTCATGAGTCTTCTCTATTTATACATATAAATATAAATATCATTGTTTTCTTTTTCAATCCGTTCTTTTTTTTTTTTTTTGTATAATATCATTTTCCTTTTTAATTTTTAACGTACATTTATATTTTCATGCGAAAATTATTTAAATTGAATGAGATGTTAATTTTCATGCCAATTAATCTGAACTGATTTCAATCCAAATTAATCATGGGTTTTCTTTCTTCCTAGGTAACCATGAGCTTGACCATTTAAAAATTTTAAAAGTCCTTAACTCCGTACATAATTTAATATAATTTTGTTTTGTGTATGACACATACTAAATTTCTTTAATTAATCAATAAAGCTAAATGTCTTGACCTTAGGCTAGTCAATTCGAAATACTAGGTACGTACTAGGAAGATTCAAAGTAGCCAATGACTGGTTTCCTCAACCATAAAAAAATATATAATAATAAAAATAAAATAATATGTAGTTATAAATAGAAAATAAATTAATATTTAAGTACTGGTCCCCTCTTTCACAAGAAAACAATTGTAATGTACATATGATATATATACTTTAAGGGATATAATTACTGCCTCTCCTTAATTTGCATTCATTATTTGGATTGTAATGAATCTGTATAACAATTATTTTTTCTATTGATTGTCCAAATTGTTAAGCATCAGTTTATAATATTATATTTTCGAATGGAATTCAAGCTAGGATGATAAGATGTACACTTAATTTGTATGCATGCAATATATTATAAGTACTTAAAAACATAGAAATACTTTAAGTATATTTTTAAGTCAAAGCTCATCAAAGTACTTTGTAAACATTGATGAGCTAAGTTCATAGCAACATTAGTGCCCTTAATCTTATTATTATAATATCATGTAATTATATCAAAAGATTTGAATATTATGTTTAAATTTTGTTTAATATGAATATTTCAAATTCTATAAATTGAAGCCGAGTTACAGGTTCATGTATATTAATTATATATATAAACTTACTAAATTTTTACGCTTTCTCGTCAAACACTAATTAAGTGGGATCCAGCAATCTATAAACTAGTGGTATGGTTAGGCTGTAGGATTTAATTAATATATATTCCATATGGTTCTAGAACTTAATTAGTTAATTAGTTACATATACAGATCTAGTTGGAAATGCAGTACACATCAGGAAAAGGGATGGATAAAGTACTATGTACTACCCTCATGAGTTTGGGGTCTTAATTAAGTTGTATAATATTTAGTAACAAAAGTGCTTAGTACGTGATCGGAACCGTCATTTTGGGATCTTTTAACTTTTCTATTGTTTCCCTATATATATACACTAATAAAAAGTATATGCTTTGATTTGGGCTGAAATTATTATTTCTTACAATAAATGGCTGAGAGTTTATCCCTTCTGAGGAAACTGACATGAGCCGAGACATTAAAGTATGTCAACAGTGGTGAACAATATATCTAAGCAAACAATGAATGGCTGTGATTCTTTCTTTGGGGAAGATAGAACTTTCATATCAAAATATTCAATCTCCTTTTATTGGGAGTAAGGATACATATATAGCTGCATATTAGTTGCAAGTTTAATTGATTTTCCAATATATAGGCCAGTGCTTATTAAGTGGCCCAACATTATAAATATCGGCCCAAATTTATCAGGCCGAATTCAAAAGAGAACGAAATTAATAGGGCATCTCTCTAATGGAACAATATTTCTCTGCCCCTATCTCATGCCTTATATGTATGTATATTACGGGCCAGATGAGATTCATTAGCTAAATATAAATCCAATGTGTATTAATGGCCTATTGGGACGACCCAGTAAAGGGAAGAAAATTCAAAAAATTAACCAATGCGCGTCCATATATATATATATAGTGGCCCTGCAATTGATACGTACAAATTAATAAAGATATCAATACCGATATTGGGCCGTGTTATTCTAAGACTATTAATCTTAGGGGATAATGTCTCCACACCCCCCAATCTTTTCCCTAGTGATAAGTTGCCTCCCGATCTTTTCTTTGTGACAAACACCCCCGAACTATCTAATTTGTGACAATTACACCCCCCATGACTAATTAACCCTCTAATACTCTATTTGGAAGTGTGAAAAGACCAAACTACCCCTATATATATGTTATAATATCTAGTATTTATAGTATCTATGTTTCATAAAAATTTAATTTGTAAAAATATATTATCTTAAAAAATATTAATGAAATGTTAACCATCCGCAATACATAAATATTTTATTTGATATGTTGAAAATTAATTTTTAATTTCTATTATTATAAAAATTTATAATTGCCAAATAATTAAAAGTTATATAATTTTGATTATTTGAATATAGATATAAAACTTAACCAAAATTAATATCAATAAAATTAGAATTAATAAAATAATTAATTTGTTAATTAATTTACAACCCGAAATTATAAAAAAAATAAAAAAACACAATCTATCTAACTATTCATAAGATATATGTATTTTATAAATATAAAATGGTGTATTTATAATCAAACTAAGAAAATCTTACGGAGCAAATAATGTAGTATTAACAACATTAAATTAGTTGCACACATATTTTTAAACAATTATAGTTTATAAATTAAATTTATTAAAATAAAAGTACTTTAAATTCTAAATATGACAAATATATTCAAGGGTCATTTTGTCTTTTCACACCTCCAAATAGAGTATTAGTGGGTTAATTAGTCATGGGGGGTGTAATTGTCACAAATTAGATAGTTCAAGGGGGTGTTTGTCACAAAAAAAAAAAAATCGGGGGGCAACTTGTCACAAGGGGAAAGATTGGGGGGGCATCTCAAGAGATCTCTGATAATTTATTCTCAATACGATCATATTGGGAGTTGCTCCAAATTTTTGGAATCCAAATTATACTTTAAACTCCAATAGTTTTCCTAAAGATAGATCCCAATAAATTTAAAATGGGCCACGTCACTGGGCCTGGCCAATCAAACGGTAGAGAGGGAAGGGGAGGATTATTGGGAGTGCGGTGGGAGTGCCTAAAAATAGCTAATATTGGCTTCGATTTGGGGATAACGCAAAAATTGGGAAGGGTTTGGGGGTTTTGTTGGAGCATGATTTTTGTCCTTAATTCCCAATAATTGGTTTTAGGAATGGTTTAAGGATGCTCTTGAAGATACTCTACTGTAGATTTACTGAACTAATTAATTGCCCAATTTTACAACAAGAGGATCAGCTAGCCCTACATTAGATAAAATATGATTCTGGACGATATGTAATGTAAGCATCCCTGGGATATAGCATTGTGTATCACATTGTTGATAATTGGTTGCCTACTTGCCTTCTTAATTATGTGAATCTATTGTTCCGTCAGTGTTTTTATTGGTGGCCTCATTATCATCATTATTATATCATTATCATCATCATTATTATTATTATTATTGTTGTTGTTGTTATTATTATTTATCATTATTATTTTTATTATTATTGTTATTATTATTTTATTATTATATTTTAATCTGTAACAATAAATGAAATGACTGATTTTCCATCTGCATTTAGTGAACCATAACAAATGAAGCCCCAACCAATTGATCAATAAATTGCTTGTACATACTACATACATGATCCATTAAATGCAGCTAGCTGCTTGCATAGTAAAATAAATGAAGTTCCTCTATCAAGTTTTTTGAAAGAGAAAAGGACAGTTCCATTAGGTTTCTGGGGCTTGATGTAACCGAATGTTAGGTTAAAACTTAATCAATGTCATGTCATGTCAAGTTAAAACGTTAATTAAAATGCATGGCATGAGAGGGGACAAAAGAGAGGACAGAGGAGCCCTCAGAGGAGAGAAAGCAACAAGCACTAGGTGCCAAGGAAGAGTTTGGCAAACAAACAAGGGAAACAGGGAGAAGTGAGATGCTAGCTCATGCATGCATATATTGCAATTCCTCATATTGTATGTACTAAGAAAATAAAATGCTGGATTTGGTATATAATTATGTGAGTTAATTAGGGGAGACATAATGACACATGCAGTGAGAAATGGAGCATCTCTGTGTGTAATATTGCAACGACAAAACCCACCTTTCATGGGAGGTCTTTTCCCTATTTTGGACTCAACTTCTGTTCTCTTCCTTGCTACTTTTGTTATATACCATTACATGTTAAATTTGAAATTAACTCTTATTATAATTTTTATGATAGCCCTAATTTCTAATCAATGGATGTCTATATATTTATGCTGTCATAATTCGCTCTAAATATGCATAATATAAAAATAAGGAGGGATCCATTGACAATGCATATCTTGACAATTTTGACAATGAAAATTTTCAAAAATTGTAAAAAAAAAATCATTAAAAATTCTTAAAAATAGAAAAAAGTTTATGCAAGTATTGTTTAACTTATAGATTGATTATATTTTCGATTATATACAATTTAAGTGATGTTTGATAGTTCTTTAAAGACCTGTTAATTTACAACCGTTAAAAAAATATATAAAATTTTGATAAGCCATCAAATGATATTCAAATTTATTGAAACTTGAAATACTATTAATCTATAAGTTAAATAATACATTCATAAACTTTTTATGTTCAAGATTTTTTATAAATTTTTATAAATTTTTGAAAAGTTTCATTGTCAAGATAATAAGCATTGTCAATTGATGCCTCTATAAAAATTGATAGAAGACAAGTTAATATCTTCTTCTTCTTCTTCACTTATCTGAAGGAGGGCCCTAATAATTTTTTTTTATGAAACTTTATTGATGGAATATCATGTAAGAAAAATTCAGTAATTAATTAATTCTCCTAATTTAATTAATCCGTTAATAGGCGGATTAATTAGAGACATATAAAAGAAAATGTTCAGCCACTAAAAAAGTGCATATGTGACATGTTAAAGACACCAGGCAGATCCTCTCTCCTCCAACAGATCAAAAGCATGGTCAGAGATAGGAGAATGGGTCTTGCTTCCCATTGTCATTGCCATTGTAGCACGTGTGTGGCCCAACCCATAAGGGCCATGCGGACTTGACGTCATCCCCATCTAATTCGTCTGAAAATATTCGAACCCATTGGTGAAGGAAAGAAGAAAGAGAGAGAAATCTCTGGGAGGATTGCCACGCAGGATTTCTGGTGATCTGATCACAGTCTTCAGCATGGATACTAGCGGGAAAGGTAACTTTATGATTTGTGTTCACAGAACTTGATGTGATTTTTATGGTGTTTGAAAATCTTATGGGCTTTCATGGTGCGTCTCATAATTGCAGACTTAGAGATAATAAAAATGCTAATGATCATGTTACTAATACTAATACTAATACTAATGGCTACTAACATATCATTGTTTTCCATTTAGTAAATATCCAATGTTTGTCTACAGCAATATATCTTGTGTTTGATCATGTGTCCTTGCTTAATTAAATGGAAATGTAGCCTATTACCAGGTCAGGTATAACTTAATGAATCAGTTAAGTGGATAAAATTTTACTGGTGCTAACCATTTATGTAACCGATCATGTCAGTACAATGTACATGGCATGGTTAATTTCATCATTAATTCAAATGAAATAATTAGACCCATTAATTTACATACGTGGCTTGTTACCCACCAATTACATCGTCAAAGAATAGAACTATTACAAATAATATATATCAGGACACTGATTCATATTGTATGTATATCTCTCTAGTTAATATATATAAGTATTTGCCAACTTGGCCTTGTTTTGTTTGCATTGATCTCACCACCTAGCTAGCCTCAACTTTCAAACTTGAACACAAGAGCTAGGTAATCAATTTGCACTGAAAATGGAAATCTTATATTAAATGGAGGGATCGATGAAATTTCAATTCCAGACTTCAGATCATTATATCTTTTGTTCTAGATTTTGGTTTGTAAATCAGGGGAAGAGAATATAAGTTCAGATTCAGTGTAAAAGTTCGGTTTTTAAAGATAAAAAGAGTTTTCCCAAACATATTTCATCCTTCCATTTTAATCCGACGGTGCCGAACAGAAAAGCAGGATCTTGTTATCTTCGGTTAGGATAACAGCGGAATCGGACGCCTAAGCAGATAGATATGGTTTGAGGGGAAGGAAGACAGAAATTGTACGAGCAAACCATGTGGAGTCACATGTTATAACTTATAAGGAGGTCTCAATATGAGACGGTTTTCCTTGGTTCGACTAGGCCAACCCAACTACAGCTCTACAGCTGCCCTGCCTTGCCTTAATGAACGCTACGGCACCACCATGCATGCTTAATTATATCCCGATCATTTGTGACCATTATATAAGAACCATCCTGCGTTTGGTAGCCGTAGTAAAATTGATTTAAGCTCTTAAATCAATTTCAAGTCACCAAACGGAAGTGATTTAAGGTGTAGTAAGTTAACGCAGCTATATAGGTGTAGTAAACTAAATCACCAACATTTCACATCTTTTACACATAACATCAACTTTACTTCATCTATTTACTTTACTACCACCAAACACCACTGATTTAAGGTAATTTAACGTTTTATTCTGCTTTAACTTACTACACTTGCCAAACGGGTTAGGATACTTGGTGATACCAGAGGGGATTCTTAATTAAGCCGTAAACAAAAAAAATAAAAAAGGAAAAAAGGACTCCATATATATATAGTCACATCGTTTTTATTAATTTCTTTTGTTTATTTTTGAAATGTTTTTCTCACTGGGACAAAAAGATGTTAGTTTATAACTTCATAGAGTAGACTTAATGTTGTAATAATTAAGTTGATTCATATATACTTAATGTTGTACCTAATATATAGTTAAGTTAGTTTGGAGGTCGATCGTGAGCGAGCACAGAAGATCAGGAGAGTGAATTAGGCAGGCAAACACTCGCCCGTCTTCTTCGGGCCTCCGTACTGTATCGATCCACTCATTCGTCCGCCCTCTACAGTCCTACTCTCACTCTCACCTCAATTTTATGCACCCATTTTTTTTTTTTTTCCCACTTATATACATACAGCCCATCTTTCTTTCCCTCTTCTCTTCCCTGTGCCGGGTCATATATTTCAAACTTCGAACTAGAGGTGGCAAATTGGACGGGCGGGTCGGGTTCGGGTTCGGGATCGGATCGGGCGGGTCGGGTCAGTTTGATCTTCTAAAATATCTCGGGTTGGGTCGGGTTCGGGTCGGGTCAATTCTAATATCTACTTTTTTTGGATCGTATGTTGATTTGAGTTAGATTGGATGCTATTTGATCTCGGGTCGGGTCAGTTTGACTTTCTGAAAAATTTCGGGTCGGGTCGGGTCGGGTCGGGTCGGGTTCTGCCACCTCTACTTCAAGCTATAGTCTATATATCTTTGCGTTTGGTAGGTGTAGTAAGACTGTAGTAGTAGTGTAGTAAGTGATTTAAGGTGCTTTAAGTCATCAAACGAAAGTGATTAAGGTATAGTAAGTTAACGCACCTATATAGGTGCTTTAAACTAAATCACCAATATTTCACATCTTTTACTCATTCCATCCACTTTACTTTATCTATTTAATTCACTACCACCAAACACCAATACATTAAGATGATTTAGTGTTTTACTCCGATTTAAGTTACTACGCTTGCCAAATGGGATGTAGGACTCTATGTCATATATATATGGAAGTAACTCACCACACCGTTGGCTCTATTGTATAAAGCATAATCATATATGATATTTGTTGCTTTGTTTTATAATGTAAAAAGGTACTCGCTCACTCTGATGCGTCTGATGCCAAGTCAATGACGAGGAGGATTTCCACATGCTCCCTTTCCTCTCCATTCCATTTCACAACCACAGGGATCCATCACCCTGTTTATTCATTTCAACTAAAAGTTTGACATTATGTCATGAAAATGTATATCTTCCAGTTAAAATAAACTGGACAGGAGTTTGTTCTAGGAATTATGCTACCTGGGCTATATAACCTTTTTAATTTTGATCAATCCAGAATTCCAGATATTCGCCTCTCTAGTCTTCCTCTCTTAATCAAAACCTCACTCACTCAAGAACAAAAAAGCTCCATTCTTTTCTTACAAATTACCCAACATTTCCTCAACAACAAAAAAATAACAAAAGTTTCCTACCATTTATACAAAAAAAACAACTCTGCTGCTATCTAGCTATGCAGTGACGGTGACGATCCGGCGATGAAACCGGTTGCTGAGGATAAGAGGAGGAAGGGGAGATATTCATCACTGCTTGTGTCTGTCTTCTTCATCTATGTCATTGCATTCTTTCTCTGCTTAAACTGTGTAGCAGCTGAGGCAGTTCCAATATCTTTGCATCATCAAAAGCCACGGGCTTTACTCCGGAGTCGACCGTTCATCGGGACACGACCGATTCCTTTGAACTCGAGACCTGTCGGAAGCGATCCGGATCCGCTTGAGGAAACTAAGCGGGTCATCCCTAGCTGCCCCGACCCGCTCCATAATCGATAGAAACTGTTAGGTTATGGTGTGACATGACATGATTGGTTTTGATTTATATATGTATTTCTTTATTTTGTTAGTCTGAAAGGTAAAAAAATTAGTTAACTGTAGCCATTATATATCATAAGTTCATAACAGAGACAACAATGGCGTCTCTCATTGATCCTCAGTTTGTAACTTTGATGAGAAAACATATAGTATTGCGGCTTATTTCTTAGTACATTTATATTTTCCCCATTTTGATGTTGTTATTTTCAATTTATTTGTATAATAATACATTTTGGTTTTGCCAGGAAACAAAGTACTTATGAGAAGGTAAGAAATGCATTACTTGATTTTTCTTTTTCTTTTTTTATATTAAATACATTGTTGGTGTTATCACTATATATTTAGTTGAGGAGGGATCCAATCACACACCAATATTTTGACACAACTCTTACACTAAATCATATAAAATTTTAAAAAATCTTAAAAATGAAAAATCTTTCATAAACATATTTATTTACTTATAGATCAATTGTATTTCAAATTTCATTTAATTTGAGTGTCATTTGATACTCCATCAAGAATCATTAAATTTAGACCGTTCTAATTACTATATAAAAGTGATGGTTGTTGATGGAGTATCAAATGACACTCAAATTGAATGAAATTTGAAACACAATCAATTTATAAGTAAATGAATATGTTTATAAAAGATTTTCCATTTTTAAGATTTTTTATGAATTTATATGATTTAGTGTAAGAGTTTTGTCAAAATTTTAGGTGTTATTGGATCCCTCCTCCATTTAGTTAAGCTTAATGTTTAGTGGAGATATAAAAATGTTCCTTTGATCAACAAATTAGAAATTAAAATAGTGCTCTTGCACTCTCTTAATTAATTATTGTGTACCTTCTACAAGATAAAAAATAATGTTCACAATTTTTTGTACATTATATAGTACCAAAATTTGGCTGATACTTAAGGATCAGGTACATATATATATTAATTTTATGCATTCATTATTAGATTGAACACGCTAGCTAGCTAGATTAGTTGTTATTAATTCCAGCCTAATATATGATTTGTACAACTTCTAACTAATACAAATTAATTTGGTTGCTCATTATGGAGCAATCATTTGGGTGTAATCTGTTTTATTTAATTAAGAGCCAATTGGTCGGTGGAGGTGATCACATATATTTGTTTTCATATATAATTTATTATACTTATTAATCTGATATATATTTATGATTAATTTTTTCAACTATTGGCGCATGCCTTCTGGATCCTCTCTTTTTTTATTAAAAAAATGAACAACTCTGGTAATCCATATGAACGGTTTAACATAATTAGGTCGATGTTTGATTTTTTAACAAACTTGGTATGTTAATTTCTATTAAACTATCCCAGTTAAAATAGCATAATATATTTTTAAGAAAGGATTTAAAAAGAAATATCATCGTCGATTGGCTTGTTTAATTTATGGACATATGGGCATATGGCCCATGGAAAACCATGTGCTGCTTACAATTGGATGCGGTTTAGTGTCACTGTATAGTTTTGGAACAGTTTTAATTTCTTCCTTCTCATTGTTTTCAAAATAAAAGACCAAAAAAAAAAAAAAAAAAATTTTCCCTGCCTAGGTAAGTTTCAATTGATTGAGCCATGTCTCACTTCTGCTTTTAACTATACATTTTATTTGTCTTCTCTTTTATTTTAGAAAATATATCTATAACAATAAGGTACTATATTAGAAAACTGTCCCCAATCAGTCCGCTGTGCTGTCAATCAGAAGTTTGTAGTTTATTGGGCCGAATAGTTTCAACGTGGACCCAATAATAAATTAAGAAGCTTTTCTTGGGGCCCCATGGAATATATATGGGAATTTACTACGCCGAATTCATAATAGAAATATTGGAATTACGCGAGCCATTTTTTTTTTATTTTATGGCTTTAACCCTACGATTTTTTAGTACTCTACCTATTTTAATTAAATTGGGTACATAATTTGGTCAAATAGAGTGCAAAAGGTTGTTCCAAATAAAATTGAAGCGGCCCAAAGCAGCACTCTAACTATATCAGTTTAATATTTTCTTTTTTTAATAAAATTATTGGTCGGCTTTTTGCCAGCCACTTCCAAAAAAAAAAAAAAAAAACACTATATCAGTTTAATTAGTCACATCTGTTTTCTGCGGAAATTGCAAATATACCATTGTGACAAAAGAAAAGATCGATTAAAAATCAGTGTACGGCTGAATGGCTGATCTGCTATATATGGTGCATTCTTTTTTTTTTTGATGTAGCAGGCAATTGCCTACTATCTATTTTCCATTAAATCAAATAAAAATAGAACAAGGTTGTGAGAATATACAACAGGATTGAAACAATATATATGGTGCATTCTTTTATCCTGAGCACATCAACGAATGCATTGTAAACCGAATTAAAAGGAACAAGTTAAGCCCAGCCTTCATGTATAGAAAGATCGAAGAGCAATGCAGCCCAACACATCAGACTAGAAAGCCTGCATTAGGAAATAGTGCTTTCAAACAAGAAATGTAATAAAGAAAATTGAAAGCCCGGCCTCGAGGAAAGTTGTTGACGGCGTGAAAGTAAAACAGATATTCAACCGAGTAATATTTAGCGTTCATAGAATATCTGTTCACAGTGCCTATAAGCCACAAAATCAGATCTTTTTGTTACAAAATCGGATGTATTTGTTATTTTTTGAGTATGTCTTTGGAAATATGAATGTATTCTCAGTGGACGCAAGATGTTTCTCTATTCAACGTCGCAGGGAGAATATATATAGTGCCAGTAAGTAAGTATATGACAAATCCAAATTAAATTGTCGATACAAGCCCAAACCGAACGTCCCATAATACAAGCAAGAATGCGTAGCCGAATACAAAATTACGTGATAGCAATGTTTTATGGAGATATTTTTTTTTTAGGCGTAGACAAAAAAAAAAAAATCGTTTTATGCATGAGAAAGGGGTACTCGGTCCCGGTTTATGCACGGAAAATGACCAGATCCCTCCAAATTGGCATTTAGTCCAACACAACACCTTGTGGGCGTGAATAAACAAACTAGACAAAGGGATGCACTTCGAGCTCATGTCATGTCACTCGTAGGCGTGCTCATCCTCTGTAGCGCTACATTGTGTAGCGTATGTAGGATGTGAACCGTTGGATCATCTTGAGATTCATGCCGGCACAGATCTTGAGATGATCTAACGGTTCATGTCCTGCGCTACAAATGCAGCGCTATAGAGGATATGAAATCCACTCGTAGACAGCCTTCCAAATGCCTCTTAGCTAGCCCATCTATTATCCTGCCACCATGAGCAGCTCCCATCAAAATTTCTTTAGGGCGTGTTCGGTGCATTGGGTACATCAAGGGAACTGCAGGGAAATCTACTACTTCTGGGTTTATTCTTGGGTTGTAATTCTAAGGTGTGTTCGACAAAAAAGTTACTGTTGGTGGGTTTGGGTCCACATTCCCAGTTAGACCCATTAAACAACTTTGGATAGGGGTGAAACCCTAGGAAAAAATAAATCGTCTCGGAGTGAACACATCAATGGAAATGGTTGATGGGTAACTCATACTAGTTGAATTAATTTTCCCAAGCAAAACCTTCAACCGAACACGCCCTTAGAGAAGAGGGAGCCTCGTCACTGAAAGTCTGGAAAGCCCTATTACTGGGAGCCTGGTCACTCACTCCCATCTACCCCGGCCCTCTGAAAATTCGATTTTAGTAGGGCTTAGTGTGCATATTGCTAGATTAATATTTAGCTTCCGAAAATCTATACTCTGGAGAAAGGAGCAACACTCCAAGCACATCAACTATGCCACATCATCAACATTATTAACCATTGATTTTGTTTAATCTCTTCATCTACTTTGCTCCAATAGTTTATATATACTCTCTCTCCCATTTAATAAGATGAATGTAATGTCTAAAATAAAATTTAACCCTTAAAATAGTCCAACATTTATGTGTTATTATTTATAAATTTTTATATTATTATTATTATTATTATTATTATTATTAATCATATCAAAAATTCAATATGTCATTCATTTTTTTAAATAAACATTTTAAATTTATAAGCTTTATTATTTATTTGATATCATATTTCGGTGCGAAGTCCGAATTCAGCTCTAGTTGATATAATAAATGCCTTGTCCTTATCCAGAAATCACGGGATCATATCACCTACTGGCTACTGCGTAGTAAAACACTGTATAAGTGTATAGGATGCAGTGTGTTTGATTTACATTGAGATTTGCGTGGTCTCAATCTCAATGATCGCCCCCTGAAAAATCTTCCGGTCATGCGGGTGCGCTGGAATGACCTGTGAGACCAACAACGCTTAAGAATATGGAAAAATATATATAGCCCCTTACATTGCCCCTAGCACTATACAATGACATAGCAAATATTTACAAAAATATTCCTTTTGCATACAAATTTACATAAATATCCCTTTTTCCAAAGAATATTTACAAAATTGACCATATTTGGAAAACTATTTTCAAAAATGACCCTAATAATTTTACAAAAATAACCCTCTGACCTGAAAATTTTACAAAAATGACTCACCCAACCCACGTGCCACCTCATCATAGGGTTGTGGGGGCAAAGTTTGTGGCATAGTACCATTGTCCTAAGAATATATATAAACATAAAATTTATATATGCACTTGCATGCACATTTATTTAAAAGTCAAAAGAAAGAAGAGTAAAGTTAATGGAGTTGCTTAGCTTGACCGGACTTCAATTAACCCATGAGTGGAAGTTCTAGGAAGTATTGAGGAAGCATATCTGCATATATACTCTCGTTCAGGTGAATCCTCTTTCATCTTGCAACCTCGATCACTTTCTAAAATTTGAACTCATAATTAAACAGATCTCGTTTTTTTCAGAAATACTCGTTACTCCACGGAAAAAGGAAGCATAAGGGCAAGAACACTACAAGGAGATCTCTGATTCTATCAATCTGATTTGTTGATTTTTAGCAGGTATCATTTCTGTCCCCTAATCTTTTTCTTCTTAGAAAAAAATTGTTGCGTTACGAAGGTCTTTTGGCTAATGCCTAATGAGCTCACAACAACCAATATTTGTACCTATATATATAGGCATATAATTGATTACCAAGAGATCAAATTGTCTAAGTTATATATTGCTTATTAATTCGCGAATTGTTCGTTTAATTAAAACGCCTTGAAGATAATTTCTGTGATTTTATTTAAGTAAAATAACTTAATAACATGTTTGTGCATACCACTTTATAACAGTAAAAGGTCTACCACTATATAAATTAGCTGCTCTATGCACTTTTTTATCACCAGATCCAAGTAAAATAACTTGTTCAATTTTTATTGTTTCCTCTTAATTACATGTGAAGTATTAAATACTAATAATTTAATATCCCTATATATTGCAGCTCTTAAAACATTCTCCAATAAGAGTTGCAATTTTCATCTGTAGCTTTTATTCATTTACAGCAATTCTAATATGTTACAACACTTGCTGTGATCAGGCCGGCACTATTGAAAAGGGTGACTCATGGCGATGGTTGCTCTTGCTGCTAGTGCTGCCTTGCTGAAACCAATTATCGAGAAATTGTCAGGGAAGCTGCAGAAGGACCTTGGCATATTCTGGGGTCTGGAAAAGGAGTGCAAAAGAATGAAGAACATGCTCACAACTATAAGCACAGTTTTGACTGATGCCGAGAAGAAATCCATTACTGACGAGCTCGTTAGGCATTGGCTGTTGCAGTTGCAAGATGTAGCATACGATATCGACGATCTGTTGGACGATTATCAAATTGAGGCACAAAGAAGAAGCAAAAATAAAACCCCTCTTAGAGCAATACAAGACGTTTTCTCCTCAGATAACCCGATCAAACTCCGTGCAAACATGTTAAAGAAATTAAAGCTAATAGCAAAGAGGCTAGGTCAAATCATGGACGAAAAGAAAAACTTCGAGCTAGTAGAGGGAAGTATCCTAATGGACGAAGACAGTAAAGTGCGAGAGACATTTTCAGCTGTAAAAGAATCCGAGGTGTATGGAAGAAACGAAGACAAAGAAAGAATAATTAATGTTCTTTTTCACAGTAAAGATGATGAGATATATGTTCTTCCTGTTGTGGGAATGGGAGGAATTGGAAAGACAACTCTTGCTCAAATAATTTGCAAGGATCCAGAGATTATAAAGCATTTTGACCGAATTATTTGGGTTCATGTTTCAATGAACTTTGAGTTAAACAAAATCCTTCGCAGGATGATTGAATGTGTTTCCGGAAAGAATTGTGATGTCTCATGCATAGAAGCAATGCAAACTAAGCTTCGAACTGTGATATCGGGGATTAAATTTTTGCTAGTATTAGACGATGTTTGGAATGAAGATGAGAAGAAATGGGAGGAATTTGAGACCATATTAACTTGTTGTACGGCAGGAAGTAAAATTCTTGCAACTACTCGTAGTGAAAGGGTTGCAAGGATAATGGGGAAATATGACCATTATCGCGTGGGTCCTCTGGAATTTCAACACTGTTGGGAATTATTCAAGCAAAGAGCATTTCGTCATATAACTGACGATAGAAATGCAAATTTAGTTAATATTGGGAAGGAGATTGTCGTAAAATGCAATGGGTTGCCTCTAGCAGCTAAGCATTTGGGTAACTTAGCTGGATCTAGGAAAGTTGATTGGACCGTTATAAGAGACAATGAGATATGGCAGTTAGAAGAATGCGGGGGTAACATAGTGCCGTCACTACTTGTAAGCTATTTTTATTTGCCAGCCCATTTGAAGCGGTGTTTTGCATACTGTGCTCTCTTTTCAAAAGGCTTCTTGTTCGAGAAAGGATATATGATCCTCCTCTGGACTTCTGAAGGTTTTATTCCCAAAAGTATGAGGCCATCAGCAAATTTGTGCTTTGACTATTTGGTATCAGAATCCTTCTTTGAGGAGAGCGAGGAAACCATATCGGGTACTCCCTTGTACACAATGCATGACTTAATCCATGATTTGGCGTGCTATGTTGCAGGGGACAAATTCTTCTTAAGAAGTGAACATCAAAATAGTCAAAATAGAGTGAGTTGGAGGTACTCTTCTGTTTGTTTACAAGATATTATTGAATTAAAGAAGTTAAGAACATTATTACATTCTGGTTATAAAGATCATGGAACAAAAGTAGATTTTATCCTGCAGCTGCAACGCTTGCGTGTGCTAGAGCTGAATTGCAGTCAGATTGGGGAGTTGCCACACAACATTGGTAATCTAAAACACTTAAGATACCTCAATCTTTCTTGTAACCCTCTTGCCATATTACCTAATTCTGTCAGTACTTTATTATGTTTGGAAGTGCTCGATTTGTCTTGGTGCGTACAACTAAATATGCTCCCTAGTGAATTAGGAGCTCTTGAAAATTTGGAGGTATTAAATCTGTCTCACTGCTTTGCTCTCAAAAATCTTCCAATGAGTCTATGTTGCTTGACCAACCTCATAGTCCTAGACCTTGATAGCTGCAACCGCCTAGTCTCAGTACCTAAAGGAGTAGGAAAACTCACCAAGTTAGAGAGGCTACCCTTCTTGACTATCGGTGGTGAGGAGGGATGTACAATTGGCGAATTGGGGCAACTGAATCTGCTCAGCCATGATTTGCAGATTATTGTAAAGGAAGAATGGGGTCTGCATGATGCCGGTAGGGCAAATTTAGGACTAAAGAAAAACCTAAAATCTTTGAGACTTAAAACGATGACAAGAGCATTTCCAATGGGATGCCTCGAGCTTCCACAGGGACTGGAAGATCTTTGTATCAAGTGGGATTGGCAATATTTATCATCAGATCTCAGTTTTGGGTTAGATCTCCCTTCTTCACTGAAAACAAAGGATTTCCCCGTGAAATATACAAACCTGACAAATGTTGAGTTGCATTGCATAAATGAATGCGAATACTTTCCGCAATTTGGCCAGCTGCCTCAGTTAAAGTTACTTCATCTATCACTACAATTTTCCATAACAAAGATAAAAGAACAATTTTCTGGGAGTTGTGGCATGTATCCAGTACTGGAGGAGCTAAACCTATCTCAGATTAATTTGATAGTGCTTGAAGAGGTGATGGTGGAAACGGAGGCGACAGGAAAGATGTTCTCATGCCTAAAAAATGCAAGACTCAAGTCTTGTCCATTTATATCAGTTTTCCCTTTCCTTCCAAAGAGAATCGAGAACCTTACTATCGAGGGTGATTGCGGGAAGGGAATACTATCAATATGGAGCCTGCAAAACTTGTATCAACTCAGAAAATTGATATTAATTTCATTACCAATTAAATTCAATGTGTTCGAAGGAATGAGGTACCTAACAAAACTCGAGGAGTTGAAGATAAGTTCTGCTGAATGGTTCTATCTGCCACCTAGTTTGCTGAATCAGCACCTCCCTTCTCTCAAAAGCCTCGAAATAAATGAAATGAAAGATCTGCGATCACTGGAGAAAGAAACATCAGTTGCCGAAGAGGATGATGAGAGCAAAAGATATCAACCTCCACCCATCTTCGCCAAACTCCAAAATCTAGTAATCCAAAGTTGTAACTCGCTGAGAGTTTTGCCAGACTGGTTGAGAAGTCTCGATTTCCTGCAATCACTAGAGCTATCAGATCTGCCCAGTCTACAGCGATCACCGAGAGGAACTGAGCAACTTACTTCTCTTCAGAAGCTAACTATTACTGATTGCTTCGAGTTGTCGAACCAGTATAGACTGCAACTATGCAAAGATGGCAATATTTACTACAAGAGGGAAGAAAGCAGCGATTCGTATGAGATTTTGCACATTCCATACATTGATGTATATCCTATCGAAGAAGTGACTAAAATTGAGGAGCTGGCAGGTTGATGTATCCTCTTTGACACCTGTAAACAGGTATTATTATTATTATTAATTGTCTTTTGCACTTTAATTATTAAACTTTAAGTTTCTATTATTCACAAATTATCCATTTCATACTACAGGGTTGCAAGAAGCACTCGACCTGCCTTGTCGATGGTTGGACTATATCCGTTTCAAAGATCAGAAGCACTCCACATTGTCAGCAAAAGCAGTAAGGTCTCGACTACAGGGTATTGACTGTTTCTGGTGTGTTTTTTTCGTCTGATGGCTCCACTGCCTGTTTCCATCGGCTTCTGTTGTGTTGTGGTATCTCTTATTTGAATTCAGAATATCACTGCAATGTTATTTTTCTGTATTGTACCAATTGATATCACCATTATACCTTAGATGAATGCCTGTTTTACGTCATCTTCAAATCTTGTCCCGGTAAAGTTGATTGGCAGAAGCATGTATAAGCTGCATGTAGGTGTTTTCCTAGTATGGCTACATTGCATCTCTTCCAGTGCAGGCTGGGCTCAGCTTCCAGCTTTTGGATTAACAAAACTTTTATTGATGTGCAAGGAATTAATAAAGCAATGAATTAATTTAATGAATTGAAGGAGATGTGTCCGTATGACACGGAAAAAACAGCAGTATTGCAACATGGCAATTTGACTGTCACACTACTTGATTAAAAGTCTTGCAGTCCGCTAATTAATTCACATTCTGATCTTCAATTTTGCATCACAATCCTAGATTTGCAATTTTTTCCATTCCTTAATTTTGATAAATATTCTTGTCCACAGATTTAAACAAACACAAATTAAAATTTTAACCCCCCCCCCCCCCCCCCCCCCCCCCCCCCCCCCCGAAAAAAAGATGGTGTCAATTTGTACCCACTGCTCTCTATTTGACAGGTTCTGTACAGAACTGACTGACCTTCGACTGGTACATATGAGAGGCCTTGCCGATAACAAATATGCATTGAAGCATAAATATATCTTCGTTTAGAAATCCTCAAAACAAATTTTAATGAAGTTTGCAACAGTGGTACAAGAATTAATGTCTCGAGTCCTAGCATGGTACTTGTTATAGCGGTACGAGGCCAGGTCAAATGAAAGCACTCAGACAGGATGTAAAGTATCAAAAGGAGTCGTCCAGTTTGAATTTAACTGGAGATTATGCAACAGAGAATTCAACTGACATCAAGGACACACGCGTCTGCTATCCCAACTGATAATTCAGAGATTATTCCATTTTAACATAAACATAGTAGTGAGCTGTAAAACTCTAGTAAAAAGATAATTCTTACTTTGTTACTTAATTAGGCGTTCTATATATAAGCAGATGTACATTGTAAACAAAGATAGAGAAAAATGAAATGAAGTTTTGTTATCTAATTATGTCTCTTTGATCTTATCCTCCTAATTTGTTTTACAGGACAATAACAAACAAGGACAATGATACTATATATGCCACAAACTTTGCCCCCACAACCTGTGATGAGATGGTATGTGGGTCGGAGGGTAATTTTTGTAAAAATTTTTGGGTCGAAGGTACATTTTTGTAAAGAGGAGGGATCCCTTGACAATCCCTATTTTGACAATCTTGACAATCTAATATTTCAAAAATTTGTAAAAATTCATAAAAAATCTTTAAAATGGAAAAAGATTTGTAGATGCATTACTTAACATGTAGATTGATAGTGTTTCAAATTTCAATCAATTTGAATATCGTTTGATGACTTATCAAAATTTTGTGTACATTTTAATGGTTGTAAATTAACGGATCTTTGAAAAGCTATCAAATATCACTTAAATTGAATATAATCGAAAACATAATCAATCTCTAAGTTAAGAAATACTTCCGTAAACCATTTTCTATTTTTTAGAATTTATATGAATTTTTACAAATTTTTGAAATATTAGATTGTCAAGATTGTCAAAATAGGGATTGTCAAGGGATCCCTCCTCTTTTGTAAAATGTTTAATGTACATTCGCATAAATATTTTTCAAGGTAGAGTCATTTTTGTAAATTTTCTTAGAAATAAAATATATTTCTATAAATTTTTCTAGAAATAGGGATATTTTTGTAATTTTTTGCCGGTTATCATCTTTTATGGTTGAATCCAGTTCTTTAATTATATCAAACCAAGCAGCACCCAGCTTTGATTTGTCTACGAGCCTACCTCTTTCAGTCTCAACAAAGAAAGCACAATCAGATCTTTCCTTGTCTTGACAAAGGTAACATCTTTCTTGGCTCTTTTTAATCTGTTATATTTATTCTACATCAAAATTGTACATTTGCGTTATTTACTTTTTCTTTTCCTAATTTTGAGGCAACAATTACGTACGTGTAATGAATATAATTACTTCTTAGAGTGAAGATACGGTGCACCACATTTTTTTTGAATGAAAACTTTTAAACTTATGTAAACCGTTGTATATATGCTTCTGGATCCTCTCTGTTTTTATTAAAAATGAACAACTCTGGTAATCCAATATGGGCTGTTTAGATTTAAAGGTTTAACATAGAGGGCAGTTCCAGTGCCACGGAAATATTGTGCCACCAAATGCCACGACCATCTCAGCCTTTGGATGTGACACAGATCTCTAGTTCGGATTACATTGGCAGTCACCAGGAATTAAATGCAGAACGTATCTGCTCATTAATGCTACCCAGTATCAATGAGGGATGTGTAAAGTTAAATTAATTATCTATTATATAAAAGATGGATAACAGCTAAGAGAAGAAACTCAACAAATAATACTCTAATTGCATCCTCTTTCTCCCATGGATTATCATTACAAATTTTCAATAGAGTGATCGATGGACTAAGGATTATAATATAGAAACTACAGTGGATGATGCTCTTAATTTATTTGATATTTTCTACGATTTAAATTTAACTTCCGTTGCACTTCAATTATCCGAATTAAAATAGCAGAAATTCTTTTTGGAAAGAAGTTAATCATTATTGTGATCGGACGCTAGATGATAGAACTGTTGAAGCGAAGGATTTTTTTTTTTTTTTTTGCATAAACCGCTAATCATTATTGTGATCGGACGGTAATTAAAGCTGTCGTGGCAGTCTTAGAGAGCAGCAATCTCTTCCACTTTTCTTTGAAGACAGATTAGTCCGCTGTGCTGTCAATCAGAATTTTTTAGTTTATTGGGCCGAATATATAGTTTCAACGTGGACCCAATAATAAACTAAGAAGCTTTCCCTGGGGCCCATGGAATATAGAATTTACTACGCCGAATTCATAATAAAAATTTTATAATTACGCTAGTCATTTTTTTTTAATTTTATGGCTTTAACCCTACGATATTTTGGTACTCTATCTATTTTAATTAAAAAGGGTACGTAATTAATTTGGTCAAATAGAGCGCAAAAAGTTGTTCCAAATAAAATTGAAGCTGCCCAAACAACACACTCTTTCTTTTTGAGTGACCCCAAACAACACTCTAACTACTCTATCACTTTTAGTCACATCTGTTTATGCGGAAATTGCAAATGTACAATTGTGAAAAAAAAAACATCGATTAATCAGCTATGGTGCCTTCCTTTATCCGGAGCACCGAGCACATCAAGGAAAGCATTGTAAACCAAATTAAAAGGGACAAGTTAAGCCCAGCCTGTATAGAAAGATCGAAGAGCAATGCAGCCCAAACATAAATAAAAACTATAAAGCCTGCATAAAAGATAGTGCTTTCAAGCAAGAAAAGTAACAAAGAAAATTGAAAAGCCTTTGTGGGAAGTTACTGTGAGCCTGCAAATAAAGTTAAACAACCCAGACGAATGAGTAAATGACCAGTCCTCCAAATAATTTGGCTGGCATTTAGTCGAACATCTTGTGGGCGTGAACAAACGAACCACACAAACCCAAAACCAATGTTACAAAACAAGGCAAACCAAACATTGCAATGTTGCATGCTCATCCCAAGCAAATTTTCAAATAAATCAAGCAAAACCAAATGGAAACAGGCACAAATGCTCCATTATCAATATAAAATAATACACTGATCTTATCATCGTAAGATGTGATCAACCAAAAGGAAGCACCACAAGCGATCCCTCCCTGCGTCTAGCTTCACTGGAAAAAGTGGAGCCAGAATAAAAACAACTAAATTTATATATAGTATCGGACAAATAATTTGGAATAAAAATAATAGAAGCATAAAGTGGATATAAGATGAAAAGGAGAATAATACCGGCATGCAAGTGTCATGGAGGATATGTTAACCTGCTAACTCCACCAATCTTCTCGGACTTCAATTTCAGCTCCATCTTTGTTCACTACTCTGATAGGACGTATATCAATATTTGGGATGTGAGAAATATCGTACCAGTGTCCGCCCTCTTCCTTTTTGTAATAAACCTCACCATCTTCGCATTTTCTTATTCCATAATGCTTTGATAACTCAGTGCAATCATGAATAGTTAGCTTCTGGAGGGAAGTAAGTTGTTCTATTCCTCTGGGTAACTTCTTTAGAGTGGGAAGTTTAAATAGATCAAGTGATCTCAAAGAAGGGAGGCTTGCTAACCATCCAGGCAATGCTTTTAACGAATCACACCTTTCTATTTTTAAATTTTTGAGTGTAGAAAAGAGGGGTGGAGGCTGACATCTGGAGCTCTCTTCTCCTTCTGTTCCTACTCTTTCTTCCTCTAGCAATAGCAGATTTTCCATATACCAAATATAAAGGGTTTTGAGAGAAGGGACATGCTGATTAAGCAAAGTAGGTGGCAGATAGAACAATGCAGCCTTGTTTAGCGTTAGCTCTTGTAGAGCTATTAGGTACCTCAGCCCTTCAAATGCATTGAATTCAATGGGTATGTACCAATATACCAATTCTCCTAGTTGATCCAGGCCTTGCATGCTCTGTTCGGATAATATTTGTTCCCCACAATCACCCTCAATAGTAAAATTCTCAATGCTCCTCGGAAGGAAAGCGAACACTGATAAGAAGGGACAATCCCCAAGTTCTACACTTTTGAGACAAGGGAACATCTCTTGCATCGCCTCTGTTTCTTCTACTTTCTCTGCAGGCTCCCATGAATATTGGCTTAGGTGCAGCTCTTCCAATACTGGATACATTCCACACTTCCCAGAAAAATGTTCTTTTAGTTTTGTTATGGGGAATTGCAATGACAAGTCAAGTATCTTTAGCTTGGGTAGCTTCCCAAACTGTGGAAAACAATCACATTCATTTATCTTATGCAAAGCAACACTGACCAAATTTCTGTATTTGAAAGGGAAGTCAGTTGTTCTTAGTGCACTCGGTAAATCAAACCGAAAATTACTGTGATCCACAATCCAGGACCACTTGATACAAAGATTTTCCAATTGTGGTGGAATTTCAAGGCTTGCAATGTCGGATGATTTCTGGTAAATCGTAAATATCAAGGACTTCAGGTATTGCTTTGCTCCCAACTTTGCGGTGCTTATGTCTTGTAGACCCCATGCTTCTTTTACTACAATCTGCAAATCGTTTTCAAGCAAATCAAGTTGTCTTAGTTCACCGATTGTGCATCCCTCCTCACCACCAATTATCAAGTGTGGAAGCCTTTCTAATTTAGTGAGTTTTCCTATCTCTTTAGGTATTGAGGCCACATTATCACATTTTCTAAGGTCTAAGGTTCTGAGGTTGGCCAAACTGCATAAACTCGTGGGAAGAACTTTGAGAGCAAAGCAACTACACAAATTTAAAACCTCCAAATTTTCAAGAGCACCCAAGTCAACAGGGAGTTCATTGAGCTTAGAACACCAAGACAAGTCCAACACTTGCAAATTTATCAAAGCAGTGAGTGCCTTGGGTAACACTTCCAGGTCATAGTTAGAAGAAACATTGAGGTATCTCAGGTGCTTTAGATCGCCAATGTTGTCTGGCAACACCTTAATCGCGCAATAGGCTAGATCCAGTACATGCAAGCAATGAAGCAGCACGATAGAATCTAATTTTTGCCCTAAATCCATATCACGACGGCATATCAAAGATCGTAACCTTTTTATTTTAACAGTATCATTAAACCAAATAGAAGAGTACCTCCAACTCACTGTATTTTGACTATTTTCACATTCACTTCGTAAGAAGAATTGGTCTCCTGCAACGTGACAAGCCAAATCATGGATTAAGTCATGCATTGTGTAATATTGGCGATCGTCCCATTTGAATCTCTTGCTGACCTCAAAGAATGATTGTGAGAGTAAATCATCAAAGCAGAAATCTGCCTTGGGCTTATTTTTAGGAACAAAACCTTCACAAGTCCATAGTTGGGTAATATATTCCTTTTCAAACAGAAAGCCCTTTGGAAAGAGTGAGCAGTACGCAAAACACTGCTTCAAATAGGAAGGCAAATAGTAATAGCTTAAAAGTAGTGACGGGACTATCTTACTTCCACATTCTTCTATTTTCCATATCTCATTGTCCCTTATAACAGACCAATCAATTTTCCTTGAACCAGCTAAATTTCCCAAATGCTCAGCTGCTAGAGGAAGCCCTTTGCATTTTCTGACAATCTCCTTACCTATATCAACTAAAACAGGATTTTCATCTTCATTTGTACGTTGAAATGCTCTTTGCTTGAACAATTTCCAACACTCTTCAAATGTAAGAGGATTCACCGGGAAAGGATCACATGTTCCCATTATCGTTGCTACCCTTTCACTACGGGTTGTTACCAGAGTTTTACTCCCTGCCCCACCACAAGTTAAAATAGTTTTTAATTTCTTCCATTTTGTGGCATCTTCATTCCACACATCATCTAATACCAGCAAAAATTTACTCCCAGCGATCATAGTTCGTAGCTTTTTTTGCATTGCTTCTTCACTTGAAACTTCACAATTCTTTCCAGAAATGCTCTCAATCAATTTGCTAAGAATTTTGCTTAACTCAAAGTTCATTGGTACACAAACCCATACAATCTCATCAAAGTGCCTTTTAATCTCTGGGTCATTGTATATTATCTGGGCAAGAGTTGTCTTCCCAACTCCACCCATCCCTACCATTGGAAGAATAGATAACATCTCATCTCTTTTATCATGAATGAGAAGATTAACTAGCTTGTCTTTTTCTTCTGTTCTACCATACACTTCAGATTCATTTACAGCTGAAATGGTCTCTCTCTCTGTTCTATCTTCTTCCATTTGAACATCTCCCTCAACTAATTCAAAATTGTTCCTCTCCTCCACAATTTCACTCAACTTTTTTGTTATTTTCTTTAATCTCACAGCCATGTTGGTACGAAATCTGACTTGGTTATCTGTTGAGCAAAAGTCTTGTAATGCTTTGACAGGGGAATTATTTTTGTTTCTTCTTTGTACCTCGATTTGTAAATCTTCCAAGAAATCATCAATATCATACGCTACATCTTGAAGCTGTAAGAGCCAATGGCGAATGAGCTCGTTAGTAATGGATTTCTTCTCGGCATCGGTCAAGACTTTGTTTATAGTTGTGAGCATTTTCTTCATTTTGTCACACTTCTTTTTTAGACCCCAAAACATGCCCAGCTCTTTCCATAGTGTGCCTGACAATTTCTCAATAATTGGTTTTAGCAGGGCAGTGCTAGCAGCAACAGCTAGCGTTGTCATTAGTCACTTCGATAGCACCTGATAATTGACAATGTTGGATGGTTTTAGTTGATTAAAATGTACAGAGAAACTACAGCTCAAACTCAAGATTGCTATATTGGCTGCAATATTTTGCAGAAACAACAACTATGCGTAGTAATAACTCATTGGTAACATGCTAAGAAGTTATTTTACAGTGACATGAATAGAGCAGCTAATCATACAGCTGTAGACATTTATTGATCATGTGAATAGTATACACAAGCATCTCATTCTTACAGTTAACGGAGATAATGTGTTTAACATGATTCTCTACTGGTACCCGAAGTTCAAGACTCTTGGTGCTTACTAAACCATATTAAATTTTTTCTGAGGAAATCAATTGTACATTTGTCCTTGATCTGTTCAGCTGCAATACCATCAATTCCCACAGATATGATCTAATCAATGAATATCAAACACATGAATATTATGCTGATTTTTATGCTACTAGTCTACGCTAGATATATTATCGTGCATCCCATCTAAACAAAGCATCTCAAATGGTCTTATTTTACTGGCACCAATCAAATGGTGGTAGTCTGGTACATGTATAAATACTGCTGTGGACAGAAATACTTAAATAAAACCATAGAAATTATCTTTGAGACGTTTTAAATAAACAAACAATTAGTGAATTAATAAGCAATATATAACTTAGCCAATCTGATCTTTTGGTAATCAAATCTGTATCTATATATAGGTACAAATATTGGTCTTTTACATGGCCATCAATACTATTCTACTTCCCAAAAGACCTCTGTAACGCAACCAATTTTTTCTAAAAAGAATAAGATTAGGAGATAAAGATCATACCTGATAAAAAACAACAAATCAGATTGATAGAATCGAAGATCTCTGCTTCTAATGAGTTTGTTCCTCCTTTCTTCTTCCGTGGGGTAATGAGTGTTTCTGCAAAATAGGTTTATGAGTTCAAATTTTAGAAAGTGAGGTTGCAAGATGAAAGTGGATTTCACCTGACAAAACGAGCACTACAAGAAAATCCACTATTTATTACCGTAAATACGGTCACACTAATTTGGTTTCTTACAAACGAGAACTACAAGAAAATACATTATTTCTTACCGTTAATCAATGCATTATTAGTTTGAATATAGTTTGATTTCTTACAATAACACTGATTGTCTGGTTAGATTATACATACAGTACCAGCTAGAGGTGAGGAGTATAGTTTGCTTACTCGCTTTGATATGCTTGAAGTCCAAAGTATGGAATGCCTTGCTTCCTGTTAATAAGATAGCAATTTATATTACTCAACTCAAAAGCACAAGAGGTAGCAATTTATATTATCTTAAGTACAAGCAAAAGAGAAGAACAAATACCTGTATAAAAGCACAATTATGAAGACAAAAGAGCAATGATGTCTGCTTAGTTGGAGAGGAATTTGCTTCTATCAAATGGGCAGTTAGCCAAGTCTAAAAAGAAAGAACATAGATGGTAAGTTAACTTACAAGATTTAAAACATCTAGTTGGTTTAAAATAAAAAATTTTTCAGATATAATAGATAGCAGTAGCACAGAAGTGAGGAATTAATAAGAGGAATTAATAAGGACAAAACGAAAGAACCATTTTCACTCAAAAAAAAAAAAAAGAACCATTGGAAAATACTTAAATGCAGCAAATCATGGAAGGAAGTAAATCCAGGCGGTGTGCGTCATAAACCCAAAATTATGGAAGTATATCAAGTTTCTGATTGTGTTTCTTATTCTTTCCAAATATGCTTCCCACCCCTCCAGTCCTCCCTCTCGTGAAGCCAGCCACCGCCGTAAACCCAAAACTCCCAAAACCCCAACCTGATCTCTACTGGCAGTCACCACCTCTCCGACTAAAATTAATACTATCCTGAAACAGTACTAAAATCAATACCACCATTTCTGGACCAAAATATTCCTACCGAGTTTTTGCCTTTGTAAATTATCCAATACACATATCACCATTTCCGGCAACATTCCAACACTCTTTGAGTTTGGAGCAAATGATAACTGACGAAAATAATCCATCAAATAAAGCATAAATTTCAGGATTGCACTAACCTGGTTGTGACAAAGAACAAGTGTTGATCAGATTGTTTGTTTGAAGTCCTAAGTAAGGAATGCCTTGCTCCCTGTACATAATGTAGATTAGTTATATAAGCATACTCAAAAGCATATACATAAATGATCCTGAAGGACAAAACCGTTGCTGCAATACAACTTAAACTGATTTGAATTATTTGGGACAGGCTTTGTTGTTGTTCATGTGCATCCGAGTCAACAAATTGACTATATTACTTAACCAACAAATTCACATTGCGATATAACATTCTGGCACCATATATACCAGTGAAATGCAAAATGCCAGTTGATCAGTTATCAATCAGATTAAAAGGCAGCGTACCAGTTCAATTCTGGAATTCTGGTAACTGACAGAATTAGGACCATGTACAACAGACAGACGTACAGCGAAATAGAACGAAAATAAACAATCTATTTATTCACAGATTATCAACATTCTGATCCATCAGATCCAAAGATACTATGAACAAAGAACAAGGAGCTAGCTACGAGCGATTCTGAATTAAATCGGAATAGAGAAGTACCACCACATTGAGAGGTGACAACAACAGCCGATTCTGAGCTACGAGCGAACTGGAGAGGAGGCGATGGAGGAGCTGGAGAGGAGCCGGCGATCGGAGGAGCTGGAGAGGGAGGGAGGGAGGGAGAGGCGAAGAGGAAAGCGGTGAACTAGGGAAGGGAAGGGAAGGTGACAGGAGAGGAGCGGTGAATTGGGATTGAGGAGGAAACTTTACTCGCTACTTCCTAGAACGGCATAACGGCATAACGGAGCGGCGAGCGAGATCACGACGGATGAGGAGATCAAGTCCTCCTCTGCCGCCTGCTGCCGTATCTGCCTCGAGTATGACTCCGAGCCAGGTTTAATTGACTTTTCTTCCTTCTTCTTTCTTCTTGATTCTTTTAGGTTTTCATGAATGATAATATGTTAATATGTTAAACATGTGGGCCAGCTTCTTCTGCATATATACAAGTGGTGCTGTTGTCTCTGTCGATCGCCGATCGCAAGGCCAGTTTCCACTTTCCAGGAGGCCGCAGTCCCTATTCCCTAACCCGAGATCTGTCATTGCCGATCTCAGGGGCCTGTGTTTGGAAGTCCCAATGGTCAAGGCTGGCTGACTGGGAATAAGAAACGACTGATAGGATCGGCGATGTTTTGCTTGGCAACGATGCCATCGCGTGTGTACCAATACCACTTCCCAGGTAAGGAAACGATTTTCCTCTGTACCAGTACACTTGCTTGCTTGTTGCCTTGTTGGTTGTCCCCTATATATTGTTATTTTGGTGCTGGTACAGTGGTATAGTATGAAGGCCTAAAATTTGGTACTGGTACTGTTACAAAGGCTTGGTTTGCTTGGTTACTGCCTTGTTGGTTGTCCACTGGTACTGTTACAAAGTCTCATCTTTTTATTAACTTGGTACTGGTACAAAAAAGAGAGAGAGCATTTCATGTTACATTAACTTGGTACTGGTACAAAAAAGAGAGAGCAACAGAAAGAGAAAGAAAAGGAAGGAGCTGAGCTGGAAAAATACTTATTGCTATGTTGATTCTACATTTGCATAAAATTTGTTTTATGTTGCTGCAGGGTCATCGGTCTTACAAACAGATCGTGAAGTGCAAGGTGAGCCTGGCGCAATGATATGATGTGACTTCACGGAATTGGTGACCTGACAGAGGAGTGGCTGATCTTGCCATGCATCATACCAGAAACTTATCCGTCTTCCATTGCCAATTTCCCAAGCCGTGCAATTCACGTATAGGTTCCTCAACCCCTGTAGGTTGCGCCAAAAGAAAGAGCCTGTGATATTCAGTATCAAGGGCCCATCTGATACCTCTCCTCTGCTGTAAATTTGAATAATGAATGAAGTCTAGAGAGGTATTATCCGAGTACCCCTCCCTCCCCTGTTATAAATTTTCAGTTGATATATTAATTGGAGCAATTTAAATTTAGCGTCTAAACCCTTTTCCTTTTTGTTTTTTGCAGGCTTGGAAGATCGATTATAGTTAATTAATTAATGTAGTTTGTGAGTTATGTAATGTCTGATGCCTTTGGAACAAATTTGTATTGAATGTTGGAACAAATTAGATTTTATCATGTGATTTTTTTGTATTTTTTTTCAATTTTTTTTGGTTGGAATTGTGTTTGAAAAAAAGAATGAGCACAGACTCAGAGTGATAATAGTAGAAAATTTGCAATGTCTTAAATGGAAATAATTTTAAACATTACATCCGTTATTCCGTTTTAATTAAAACAAAACGATAACAAAACAAAAAATCTCTTCCGTTATTAGAATGGAACAGCCAACGGAAGTATTATATCTTCCGTAGTTCAAACGGAACGATCAACGGAAGTGATAATTTCCGTGATAGTTATGAACGTTTGACACCTATAGTCCAAGCTAAGCAACTGATCAACTTTACTCTTTTGAGTGCTTATTCTCTGATTACTGCACAGCGAATCAACGATCAGGATTATAGAGGCTATTTTGAGATGTGTTTCACGAATCTCAAAGTAGATCCAACAGTTGAATCTCAAAGTAGAGGATATGAATTGTACTCTTTTATATATTTTATGTTTATACTAGGATCGAGGCCTCGCGTTGCTTCGGCAACGTTTTATTTGTTAAATTGTATATTCAACGGTTAAAAATATTGATATATGAAATAGATGAAAGCACTTAAGAAGATTTAAAAAATAGGTAATTAATAATTATTTATATGGAAAATTTTTTTTGTTATACTATACAATTAAAGATATAATATTTTTATCTAATTTTAGTATTATTATGCATTGAACATATCAAAGTACAGTAAATAGTTAAATTGATAATTTTTTTCAAACAAATTAATCATCATTTTACATGTTATAACTTCGTATTTATAATTTAAAATCATAAAATTACAATATATATATATATATATATATATATATATATATATATTATGTTGACTTCTCAAATACTCATACTTACTATTGATTATTGTCAAGATAGCATCCATTCAAATAAGAATTTAACTAATTGTTATATCACCGGGACTGAAAAAGTAAGTATCCATTACAAAGAATATAAATCTGAACATTTCTACTACATACAATACTCACATCTAATTATAAAGATAGATACTATAAATAAAATGAAAATTTTAAATTTTTAAAAATCAAAACTATAAATTAAAACCAAATATTAAGAAATTTGAAAGATCAAAATTTCTTATACAAATAGTTTTTAATTAAACAATTAAATTTGATTTTTGTTATATATGTTAGTGTGTTATGTTGTTAAATTTTTTTGTATAAGATGAAAGTAGTAGCATTAAAATAATAATTAGTTGTTTAAGAAGGGCTTTCAAGTTTTCACCATCTTGACTATTAAATGATACTTATTTTCTTCAATTTTGAGAAACATGCAAATATATCATAAACACAATACTCATAACTAATAATCTTTCATTTATAGAAAATATTAAAAAAAATTAGAGAAATATAAAGCGGCCGTCAACTATTTCAGATCGTAGTAAATGCCGAATTATGTAATAACTCCGTCACTAAATTTTATATAAAAAGTTTTTGTTAAACTGTATATACAACTTGATACGATGATGTTTTTCAACAAATTTAGTTCAAATTTTGATTTTGAGTTCCGTTTATTTAATTTCAGTTTATAATTTATTTAGAACTTTAAATTTATTTATCATTTTTTTAAATAATTTTTTATCTAAATAACGATTCATCAATCCTAAAACAAAAATTAAGAAAAAAAAAATTTGTGCGGCTGAGTTGAAAACTATTTTTGTACACATATTTTTTTAATTCAAAGATGCCCATACAAACAGAAAACGACAAAATCTATAGTACGATTTTTTCGTGCTACCATCCGTATGACAAACGTAAAAAAACTAATTTTGGATTTCCTCACGCAAAACTCTCACAAAAAATCCCGAAACATAGTTTTTTGAAGCTCATCTCGTATACAAAGCATCAAACTAGCTCAAGATAGACAATCTATACTCGGTCCATAAATTTACAGCAAGGCACACAATACAGAGGGATCCGATAAAACCCAAAAAATCGAGAGTTAATATTCGTGCAAATTCTGAAAAAATGGAAAAGCTATCTGTCGAAAATTTACAGCAAGGCACACAATACAAAGGAATCCGATAAAACCCGAAAAATCGAGAGTTAATATTCGTGTAAATTCTGAAAAAATGGAAAAGCTATTTGCCGAATAAAGTTCAGGGGAAATTCTTAAGCTTTGTCTCATACATCGGTCATTTCTGTGTGCTGTTGCATGCGCAGGACGATCCTGCGCAGCCGCACGATCAGACGATTTTCATGGGTGGGTGGGTATTTGAGATTGGAAGTTTTGAACAGCACAAATCTTGATGTAAATTGGACGGACTGTACCCTGTGCAGTACCTTATTGCGCGACCCTACGCAGTACCTTACTGCGCTAGGTGATATGTGAATCCGTGATTTCTGGATAAGGGAAAAGGACAAAGGTAGTCTTTTTTTTTTTTTTTTTTTTTTTTTATCTTTGACAAAGGTAGACATAAAATATAGGGAAGTGTTACGAAAGGCAACCTGACACGAGTCAGGTATGACTGCATAGAGCTGGTGGCTTATGGCTAGGAAGATATGATTTGGATTTCTTACTTAGTTGAATTTATTTGTTTCTTGCGGTTGTAAACAAGATTTAAATTCTGATTTGAAATATTTAGGATGAGGATTTTTCATATAGGGAATTAAATCTTGTATAAGATAGCAACGCTGCTATATAAGAGGTAGTGACCTCTGTTGATTGTAAGACATATAATTGATTCATGAAATAAAGAAACTGAGGGAGGGTTGGGCGGAGTGTGGTGTTCTCTCTGATTGTTGTGTGAAAGTTATTATTTGAGTGCGTGAAAGTTAACATGGTATTAGAGCGTTGATGAATACTTGAGAACAATGGCGGGCGATAATCCTGAGAAAAGTCAAGCATCAGACCTAACTCTCCTTTAGGCGCTGAAGGAACTCCTTCTAACTCAGAAGCAGACGGTACCAGTCGAAGTACCGGTGAACACAATGAACGTCAAGTTTGACGGGACGAACTATGCGTTATGGCTCTCTATGATGGAGACTCATCTCGAAGAAAAAGGCAAGTTGTGCTATGTGCATGGAGATAAACCACAACCAGCAATGAATGATGCTGGCTATGAACAGTGGAAAATGCAAGACTCTGTGGTCAAAGATTTAATTCTCAATTCTCTTGACTATAGTCTTGTGGGTAACTTTCATCGGTATTCTACTGCTAAAGAGATATGGGACGCGTTGGCAACCACTTTCTTTGATGGTTGTGACTCATCTCAGATCTACGATCTCCAACAGAAAGTGTACCAGTTGAAACAATCAGGAGGGTCTCTAGAGACCTACTATAATGAATTGCAGGGCTTATGGAGAGAAATTGATTTCTAAAGGCTGAACCCGATGGTGTGCAACGTAGACATTGAGAAACATAATTCTTGGGTGCAACAAGATCGAGTCTACAAATTCCTGGTGGGCCTAGATGATCACCTTGATAGCACAAGGCTGATGTTATTCAAACCATACCACTTCCCTCTGTAGAACAAGCGTACGCAAAGGTCCGTAGAGAAGAAATGAGACAAAAGGTGATGAGAGGGCAAGGCGGGAGCACTCATACTCTAGCAGTGATGGCGACAAAGACAACTAGAACACCTGAGGTATCTCTCTCTCTATCTTAACCTGATCCAAAGCAAGGAAAGAAGGGAGAAACTGGATGTACACACTGCCATAACCCAAAACATACAAAAGAGACGTGTTTCAAGCTGTAGGGCTACCCGGAGTGGTGGTATGAATTGAAGGAAAAGAAGGCAACTGGCAGTAAGAAGGGACATATGAGTTATGCAAACCGAACTGACTCAGGTGGGACTACTACAATCAGTCATCAAACCAAGCAGAACCAGATGCAAGGCGTACCAACCTCATCTAATCATACTGGTGGCACTGGCCGTGCATCGTTGACTCTTGCCAGTCATCTTGAAGGTACTGAAAACTCAATGAGACATGAAGGTACTGCACTCTCTAACTTTTATATCTCAAATTTGGATAGTTGGGTTATCAATTCGGGTGCTACGGATCACATGACCTATACAAGAAAAGATTTGGATCTAATAAAAAGGCTTAAGCAACGTGAGATTATAAATGCTAATGGGGTTTCATCCCCAGTAACTGGGACAGGAGATGTGAAGCTTACACAATCATTGTGCTTGAAAGACACTTTGCTTGTACCTAACTTGTCTACCAAGTTGATCTCAGTAAGACAGTTAGCAACAGACATGAATTGTGTGGTATTGATGTATCCAAATTTCTATATTTTTCAGGACATCCTCACGAAGGAGATAATTGGGCGTGGTACTACGAGAGATGGACTCGCTTAGAAGATTTAAGCATAGGCGCTGTGTGCTCGGTTCAAGGGAGCAACCAGGAAAATAAAATTTGGTTATGGCATAGGAGGTTAGGTCATCCATCCATTGGATATATGAGACGAATGTTTCCAACTTTTTTCAAAGATTTAAAGAATGTTGAAATGTCTTGTGAAACATGTATTAAAGCTAAAAGCCATAGAACCTCTTATCCTGATGTGGTGTTTAGAAATAAAGAACCATTTGATTTAGTACATTCCGATGTATGGGGTCCTTCCCCGATTAATTCAGTAAATGGAATGAGATGGCTTGCTCTGTTTACTGATGATTGCATAAGAATAATGTGGTTGTATAACTTGAAGTCCAAAGATGAGGTTGTTGATTGTTTTTCTGATTTTTTCAAGTTAGTACAGAGACAATTTGGAAGAGAAATCAAAATCCTCAGAAGTGATAATGGAGGAGAGTATGTTAATAGGACATTAGGAGATTTTTTTAGAAGTAAAGGCATTGTACACAAGACATCGTGTGTTGGAACCCCGCAACAAAACAGGGTTGCGGAAAGAAAAAAACTGCCACATCTTGGAAATTGCTAGATCACTGCTCTTTGAAAATAATGTTCCCCAGACTTTCTAGGATTCGGCCATATCAACTGCAGTTTACCTGATGAACATGATGCCTTCTAGCACTCTTAATTTCCTAACTCCTCTTCAGAAATTATCATCATATCACCAAATTCCATCTATACTAAATATTCCTCCAAAGATATTGGGATGTGTGGCATATGTACATGTTCCGAAAGGAAAATGAACTAAATTAGACCCATGTGCAATTAAATGTATCTTTATAGGATATGGTACAAACCAAAAAGGATACAAATGTTACCACCTTGAATCGAAGAAATATTTTGTTACCATGGATGTCACATTCCTAGAACGGGAATCGTACTTTCCAAAATCACCAAATGTTTCTTTTCGGGGAGGGATGAATCAAGGATTAGATATCAATCAAATTTGGTGGGAAAACTTCAAACCCATGGTTTCTCCGAAAGTCCTGAACAAAATGAACCCATGAGCCAAAACCAAACCGGCCCAAACTACACTTAGTTAGACCAAGCTGAGTTACAAAACCAAATAAACCCAATGACTTGCGGGTTCAATGATGAACAAGATAGTCCAGAAAGTTTGGAAGATAATGACTCGTCCCAAGAAGAAGGAAGCCCAAGAGCGATACAGTCCGACCAAAATCCACGCTCAGTTTCTCCAGAGGATGCACCTGAGGTAAGTGTCGCACCTGAGGTAAGTGTTCCTAACATTAATTCTGAAACTCAAAGAAGATGGCCTATAAGATCTACAAGGAATATACCACCAAAACTGTATAGGACAGATAATGACCAACATGAAGAGTACCCGATTGCAAACTATACCAGCACATCCAATTTACCAAGTATTGTGGAAAATTTTTCAAAAGGATTATCAAATGTTCAAATACCAAACAGTGTCGGTGAAGCCTTAAAAGACCAGAAATGGATTGAGGCAATGGAAGTAGAAATGAAAGCTTTAGAGAATACTCGAACTTGGAAATTGGTAGAATTACCAAAAGGAAAGAAAACTGTTGGATGCAAATGGGTATTCTCAGTTAAACATGATGCCATGGGTAAGATTGAGAGATATAAAACTAGATTAGTAGCTAAAGGGTATACTCAGAAATATGGAATAGATTTTCAGGAAACTTTCTCTCGTGTGGCAAAACTAAACACTGTTCGGGTTTTGTTGTCTCTTGCAGCTAATCTTGAGTGGCCATTGCATCAATTTGACGTAAAAAATGCGTTCCTACATGGCGACCTAGAAGAAGAGATATATATATGGACATACCAGGTATGAACATCACAGCTCAAGAGAAGTGGTTTGCAAATTGGAGAGATCACTATATGGGTTAAAGCAATCTCCGCGAGCCTGGTTTGGAGGATTCTGCAAGGCGGTGAAAAGCTATGAATACACGAATACACCCAGAGTGACTCAGATCATACACTTTTCTACAAGCACAATGAAGGTAAAGTGACAATTTTAATTATCTATGTCGATGACATGATAATTACTGGAGATGATGTATCTGAGATAAAAGCCCTAGAAGAGAGGCTCTCAAAAGAATTTGAGATGAAAAATCTAGGAGGACTCAAGTATTTTCTCGGAATAGAGGTCATAAGATCAAAACAAGGCATTTGTCTTTCTCAAAGAAAATATATACTCGATTTGAGAAAGACAATATATACTCGATTTACTTGCTGAAGTAGGAATGTTGAATTGTAAACCAGTAGATACACTGGTTGTTCAAAATCAGAAACTAGAAGTAAGCCAAAATGACAAAACAACCAACAAAGAGCAGTATCAAAAACTAGTTGGGAAGCTTATTTACTTATCACATACTGGACCTGATATTGCATATGCAGTGAGTGTCGTGAGTCAGTTCATGCACGACCCAAGAGAACAACATTTGAATGCAGTAATGAGGATTTTACGATATCTGAAAAAGACTCCTGGCAAAGGTATACAATTTCAGAAAAAATGGGCACTTACACATCTCAGGATATATAGATGCAGATTGGGCAAGAGATATAAATGATCGAAGATCAACATATGGTTACTTTATATTTAGAGGAGGAAACCTGGTCACATGGAGGAGCAAGAAACAGAATGTAGTGGCTCTCTCAAGTGTAGAAGCCGAGTTCCGAGGGATGTCTAAAGGCCTTTGTGAACTATTGTGGTTAAGAAAACTAATGACTGAATTAGGACATGAACCACAAGAACCGATGACTATGTTTTGTGATAGCTGGTCTACAATAGCAATCGCGCATAATCCAATGCAACATGACCGGACAAAACATGTAGAAATTGATAGACATTTTATCAAACATAACTTGGAAAAAAATATTATATCTTTTCCACATGTGAAGTCTGAGAGTCAACTCACAGATATGCTGACAAAGGCGGTCTCTACTCTAAGATTTGAGCAGTCAGTTATCAAGTTGAACATGGTAGATCCCTACCTACCAACTTGAGGGAGGGTGTTACGAAAAGGCGCAACCTGACACGAGTCAGGTATGACAGCATGGAGCTGGTGGCTTATGGCTAGGAAGATATGATTTGGATTCTTTACTTAGTTGAGTTTATTTGTTTCTTGCGGTTGTAAACAAGATTTAACTTCTGATTTGAAATATTTAGGATAAGGAGGGAATTAAATCTTGTATAAGATAGCAACGCTGCTATATAAGAGGTAGTGACCTCTGTTGATTGCAAGACATATAATTGATTCATGAAATAAAGAAACTGAGGGAGGGTTGGGCGAAGTGTGGTGTTCTCTGTGATTGTTGTACTGTGAAAGTTATTATGTGAGTGCGTGAAAGTTATTATTTGTTGAGTGAAAGTTAACAGGAAGTTGGTGCTTTTGAGATTTATTCCTCTCTTAAACATTTGATAAACAATGCCCACTGGCAAGTGCAACGTGGTCCATTTTTCTTGCTGCTCATTTTTTTCCTTGTGGTTTGGAACTGTGTTCACAATTTCACATGTTGTGTGCAATGTGCATAATTGAGGGCGAACAATTAGAGAGTATCTCTGGAAGAGGGTAGTATCTAGTTAGATATTTTGAAGGAAGATTTAAAATTTTCAATTTTATATATATGGAGGGATCCATTAACAATGCTTATTTTGACAATGTTGACAATAAGATTTTTCAAAAATTTCTAAAAATTTATAAAAAAATCTTAAAAATAAAATAAATTTTATCGATACATTACTTAAAAATGAAATAAATTTGTAAAAATTCATAAAAAAACTATGCATCCTCTGTGTATCGCAGGACAAGGAAATGACCTACCATCTATATGTGTCATTTTCATTTACAATCCAAATATGGAAGGATTGTTTCCCAACTAGTGTGTCACAATGGAATTACGATACGGGTTGTGCACAGTTTTAGTGGGAAATCAGGAAAAGAACAAGCTCCGATCATCAACACAAATGAGACCAAACATGCTTCACAACAATGTGAAATATAATATGGAAAGAGTGTAACAGAAGAATTTTTCTGCGCAAAACCTTTGATTAATGTTATCAAGTGAAAAAATTATGAGAAAATCTTATAGTACCCGAGGCTTCGTACCCGGATTCTGTACCCCGCGTCCGCAAAGGCAATATACAGTAGCACAATGCAATCTACCACGTAACCCTCCATTTCAGGAAAACTGGAGGCTAGAATTCATCACATAAAAAATACTGATGACGGATACAGAGTCTCCCACTTTGATATGGGTGTAAAAAATATCTATATTTACTCCCTTAAATTGGTCTCCAGTCTCGTATAGTCATTTTGGTCAAACACAATGAAAATGAGTCTTTCCACTATTTTATAAAATAATGGCACAATAGCTTAAAATTTTCAGATTTACAAAAAAAAAAATATTCAAGTTCATACAAAAATTTGTGCATTTTAATGATTTAAAAATATAACCACTTGATTGAAAAATATGAATGCTTGATTGAAAAATATGAATGCTTGATTGAAAAATATTTGACCAAATAATATGAATACTTGATTGAGAAATATAAACACTTGATTGAAAAATATAAACACTCGATTGAAAAATATAAACACTCGATTGAAAAAATTTGATCCGAAAAATATGAATACTTGATTGAGAAATATAAACACTTGATTGAAAACTATAAACACTTCATTGAAAAAAAATTGATCCGAAAAATATGAATACTTAATTGAGAAATATAAATATTTGATTGAAAAAATATAAATACTTGATTGAAAAAATTTGATCCGAAACATATGAATACTTGATTGAGAATATATAAACACTTGATTGAAAAATATTTTTAAATCAAGAAATATAAACACCTCGCGTCGTGGGTGCTCGGACAAGAAATATAAACACCTCGCGTCGTGGGTGCTCGGATGAGAAATATAAACACCCGTACGAGAAATATAAACACTCGCGTCGCGGGTGCTCGGACGAGAAATATAAACACCCGGACGAGAAATATAAACACTCGCGTCGCGGGTGCTCGGACGAGAAATATAAACACTCGCGTCGCGGGTGCTCGGACGAGAAATATAAACACCCGGACGAGAAATATAAACACTCACAATTCGGGTGCTCGGACGAGAAATATAAACAATCGCAATTCGGGTGCTCAGACGAGAAATATAAACACTCGGAAAATAATCGTATTTATAAACAGTTTAACTAGTTGCTGGGCTTTATATCTGTTTGGCGCGCTTCTGTTTTGGGTTGGGTTTGGCGCTCGTACATTTTGGGTTGGGCTGCTGAGGCTTCGTTCTGGGTTCGGTTAGCGCGCCTGGATATGGAAAGCGCCCAGCCTATGAATTATGGGGTACGCGAGTGGGGTACCCATGCTGGGGTACTGTTAGCACTACTCAAAAATTATATACTACTTGTACTAAATTTCTTAAACCAACATGATAAATTCTGCTCCGCAAAATCCAGTTGAGTCTTAATTTGCACTTTTGCTGAGTCGGGTGAGTATATGCTTCATAAAGTTCCACTTGATAACATTAATTGATAGTCGATAGATTCTGCTCCGTAAAATCCATATTATTTAGTTTTAAAACTGAGCAAGGATGAACTTGTTTTGTCATAATAACACGCTTGAGAACGTCAGAAAGAAGAAAATCTGTTCTCTCTGCGTCAACATAAAAGCCCAATATGAAACTTGATCTTACTAAACAATACATACAATCCTTTCAAACTCGGCCCAAAAATAAATAGAACATAAAATGAGGTGGAAAAATCAGCACCTATAACATTCGCCAAGTCCAAGCTTCTCCTCCCAAAAAGGTCCAGATGCTGTTGTAATCTAAATCTGGGTCATCTAAAATCAGTAGACATATATGTCTTTTCGATTTCATTTAATTGGGCCTGTATGCCAAATTTAAGATATAGACCAACTTTTTTTCCGTTGCCTCAAGAACTAAGATACAGACAACATATCCTTTTTTTTTTTTTTTCTTTTTACATTATTTATATGCATGCAGCATACTATGTAAAGTAGCATCACTTGAGATCTAAGAAGATACCATTCTACAGCAAGCTGCATTCTTGCAAGCTGTTTTTTCATTATTTTTTCCTTTCGCTTGTCATTGTCAAGCCATTAATTAGCATTTTGCGATCGTTAGAAATTTATTATATTAATTAAAAATCGACTGGAGTAAAAAATAATAAAGGTTTTTATTTGTGAACACTAGTGTATATATAGAGAGCAATAGATCATTCTAATAGGATTTGATTAAACAATTTAACTAAACTAGAGCAAGCAAAGTTAGTGCAGTTTAGAGAATTTGAATTGGCCTTCACTTGGCCTAAATATCCCCCAATGATTTATTGATCACCAACTAATATTAATTAACCCTAATTAGGAGCCGTTTTCTTAAAAAGAGATTTGTGCCTTGTGGTCTCACTTAGAGTTGGTAATGTATGCATATATGGGTACATGACTTTGTGTCTCTCAATCGCTTGGTTCTTTGTTTTTTAAGCAATGAAGACTAGTCTGTCGGAAAAGTTGATGTCACTAACAGGTGTATTACATTGACTAATTAATCCTTGTTAACTTTAATTAATCTTAGTTAGTCCACAAAGTTTAGGTAAAATAAAGTTTCCTGATCAACTTTTCACATATGCATCAATGTTATATAACATTTGGAAAAGGCCCATAGACTTCTATAAAAAAATTATAAAAAGGATAGTTCTTGTCTAATTTCTTCGTATAATATGTTAATATAGTTTTTTTTTTTTTTCAATGACACAATTTATGTATGTATATATATACTTTTGAAACTTGAACTTGCTCCCTCAAAAACAAACATCATTATCCCATATTTAATTTATTGATAGCAACAGAATTATTCCCATTGGCATATTTTTCTCATGGGCGGTGGTCGCAGCTGCAAAATTAGTCAAAAGTCACAACAATCAATTATTTTAAATAATATATATGTTAGCTAGAATGACTTTTAGTTACCAATTAATATTAGATTTTGTTAGCAGATGGTTATTAATTGCACATGATGGTACGGTAAATTAAGTTGCTGGCTAGAGAAATTTAATTTGTCTGACAAATTATATTTTACAAAATAAATGAATATGCATATATGTTAAGAGGAGGGATCCAATAACCATGATTATTGGTGACCATAGTGACCATTTTATTATTCATACATAAATTGGCAAATTTAAATCATTAGATGTATTCTAAATCATCTCAATAAGATATACACAAAAAATGATAAAATTTTAACATCCTTTCAATAGTCATCAAGAGAGGAGAAAAAATCATAAAATTTGAACCGGCTGTTGATTTTTGTAAATAAGAAGTTAAAGAACACATAAATGTTGGAAAATAGTTTAAGAATGTCGACTGACTTCTCGGCACCAGAAAGACACCCCCATGTAAAAATCCTGGTTTCGCCCCTGAAAGAAACCGATCGTATTGAAAGAATTGAAGACCGCCGGCTTATACTGAGTATGCTCTTTCGCTAACTTACTCTTGGAGTAACGATTATTTTGAAAATTTTGGTTTATGAGGTCAAATTTTTGGAAAAGGGAATTGCTAGATGAAAGAGGAATAGAGGATTATACACAGAGAAAGGGGATCTGAATAAGGCATCAAGAGATTACATCTTCCGATGGCTAATTCCGAGAAGTTCAATGGGTTTACTTTGAATCCTGTATAAAGTTGAGCAATTCAATTCTTTTTTTTTTTTAACATGCTAATTGCGTATATACAACCTTATTTATTCTCAAGTTTTAAGTAATATTAATAAGCAATATTTAACTTAGACAATCTGTTCCGATTCTGCCCAAAGTCAAGACCTTTCTATCGTTGCTGCTACATGACAGATTGTACACTGCAGACAACCTACTCAAACGAGGATGGCCGGCCATCAACCACTGCACGCTTTGCTCTCAGGTGGTATTAGAATCATCTGCACATCTCTTCTTTCACTGTCCGCATACTGTTCAACTACTTCAAATGGTGCACCTGGTACTTCATCACAATGCTGCTGCCGCGTGCGGCTTGGCTACATGGCATAACTATGCACAAGGAGACGACTCTGATGACACTACTATGGACAACGAACAGTGCAATCACTTCTTCAGAGGAGATTGAAGACCGATACTGATACTACTAAAGGAAATACATGAGCTTAATAAATTGTGGGATAGGGCTTACAATGTAGGGCAACGGGTTTTACGTCGTAGCGAGACCTGATTTTATCAGGTCCTAGATGTATTATACTGCTGCCCCTCTTGGAGGGGAGCCTCTTTTCTTTTCTTATCTTCATTATCCAAATCTTATCTATGTAATCCTATTTTTATTTCGATTTTTTAATGAAAAATTCTAGTAGGCAATCAGCTGCTACATAAAAAAAACTTAGACAATCTAATCTCCTCGTAATCATAAATATAGGTACAAAATTGGTCGTTTTTCAATATTATTTTAGAATTTTTTTTGTTTATGCCCAAAAATAATAAGAATTTGCAATATATACCCATTTTTATAAGAATATCAGCAATATGCCTAAAAACTAGCGGTCAACAGTCACAATTCACTTCAACCGTCGGCGATCACGATGTCGAGAACCAAAAAAAAAAATTCGATACAGAGTCTGACCGCCACGTCCTGGCCGCGGCGGTCAAAACTTGGCGATCAAACACTAAAATTTCGAACTTGTAGAATTTTCTGTTTGCTCTCTAAACATCCCGCTCTGAAAAAGACAAATGCCAAATTTTTGTGTCTGACCGCCGGCGGCCAAGACGTGGTAGTCAGACACAAAAAACATTTTTTTTTTGGATATCGTGACCGCTGATGGTTGAAATGAACTGTGATCGCTGGCCGCCAATTTTTAGGCATATTTCTAATATTCTTATAAGAGCGAGCATAGATTACAAATTCATATTTTTTTTGGGCATATACAAAAAAAAATTCATTATTTTACTTCACAAAAGACCTTTGTAATGCAACCATTTTTTTCTAAGAAGAAAAAGATTAGGGGATAGAAATGATACCTGATAAATTAAAATCAACAAATCAGATTGATAGAATCGAAGATCTGCTTGTAATGTTCTTGCCCTTATGCTTCCTTTTTCCGTGGAGTAGTATTTCTGAAAAAAAATGAGATATGTTTATGAGTTCTTGAAATTTTAGAAAGTGATCGAGGTTGCAAGATAAAAGAGGATTTGATCACCGGACAAATCGAGAGATCGCAGCTAGAGCCGTCTAATGTCCACAAACACAAGCACGATTCTACAATGACATGAATAGAGCAGCTAATTATACAGCTGTAGAAAACGATTAAAATGATCGGAACGGAAAAAGGCGCCTCACTTCCAGGTCGCAACACGGAAGTCGGGGAAGGTGCGTCGCTTTGAGGTGGCAGTACCAAAAGCTGAAGGTGCCTCTGCTTCTTTGTAGAAATGTAGAACAATAAAAAAGTGAAAGATGCCTCTAATTCGAGATTGCAGCGCTGAAGATCGAAGGTGCCACTGCATCCAGATTTAGTTGAAAAGTTTGATCGGCTAGCTAGGTTCACCGTGTTTTTGCCTTTGCTTCCGATTGTGTTGTTTGGAAGAAGGAAATTTTTTTTTATTTGTGTATGACTTGGGTCTAGGGAGGAGAAAGAACTGTGTGTCTGTGTGCAAGGGACAGGCGTACACTGGCTTCACGTGTTGAATAAGCAGGGTTTGTTCTGAATCAAAAAATTGAAGAGGTGTGACAGTGTGACAGTGACATTTCAGTGGGTTTGGGGTATTGTGTACGAAAAAATTTTTATCAATTCTTAAAAAAATACAAATCTTAATATTATTTCTCTTTTGAAACAAATCTCAAAACTATCCCTATTTTACATGCGGTCACGGTACCAATTCAAAGTGACCGCAGCGGTCAGAAGCACCGGCTGAATGCTGCGGTCAGACAGACGTCTAACCAATTTTTATACCGCTGACTGCTGCGGTCACTTTCACTTGTGACCGTAGCCGTCGGTAAAGTAGGGATAGTTTTGAGATTTGTTTGAAATGAGAGATAGTATTAAGATTTATATTTTTCTAGGATAAACAAAAAAAATTATCTTGTGTACCCTTGGATTCCACCTAGCTGGGACAGTTTCGGATTTTCTGTAAGAGGTTGTCCATATGCATACATGTTTCTACACTATGGATGAACTAAACGAAAACAACGAAACAGAACTTACAGCTTGCATTTAAATGTTGCATATAGCACAATTGTATAAATAATTATTGGAAACCGTATTGTATCTGTTCACATAAATGTTTACTAAAAAATGATATTTGTTCATTAAAAATAAAGTAGATCGGTGGATAAGTAAAATTGGTAGACGGTAGCTATCACTCAAAAATAAATGAATCTATCTTACCCATGCCCAGTTGTGTACAACTGGAGAGAACTACTTGAACTGTGTCACATGGTCCTTGGTCCTTAACTTTCACGGGTGCTCACAGCTCACTGTCCTTACTCGGTCCTTACTGTGTCACTCAACTCAAATTCAAACCAATAAACTACTTACTTACTACCATCTTTTCTCATTTCTTTTACCCGCATGCATATTTCCTTTGATCGTTGTGTTATTTCAACGCGACAATAATTCATTTCGTTAATTGTTTCGTCCCGACCAAACAAAACGAAACAGAAAAAATCCTTCTGTTTACAATCATTGACGCAGCAAGGCAAGGGAAAGTGTGCTTCCTCACTACTTCCTAGAACTTTCACTAGTTTACTTGAAGTCCGTCCAAGCTAATAATATTGACATTTAAAAATATTTGTATTGAATTTTAGAAAAGAGTTCATAAATATTAATAAAATATTGATGTTTGTACGTGTTATTTTTAAAAATACAAAACAAATGTTTAGAAAACTCTAAAAATGAAAAATTTTGTATTCCTCAATATTTTTATATAAAGAATTTACTGGGCACCATAAATCATGATTTCGGACACGATAACATAAATTTTGAGGCGTTAGTATTTCAGTCATAAATACTAACGTTAGTATAATAGTCTAGCTCTTTACTTATTTAAGTGAGAGAGAGAATACAATTTGCCCTAACAAATTTGCTTAACCAAGTTCCTCCACTTGATAACATATAGATAGATTCTGCTCCGCAAAATCCATATCATTTACTTTTAAAATTGAGCAAGGGTGAACTTGTTGGCCATAATAAGACGCTTGATCAGAACGTCAGAAAATAGAAAATCTGTTCTCTCTGCGTCCACATAAAAGCCCAATATGAAACTTGATCTTACTAAACAATACATACAATCCTTTCAAACTCGGCCCAAAAATAAATAGAACATAAAATGAGGTGGGAAAATCAGCACCTATAACATTCGCCAAAGTCCAAGCTTCTCCTCTCAAAAAGGTCCAGATGTTGTTCTAATCTAAATCTGGGTCATCTAAAATCAATAGACAACATATATGTCCTTCGATTTCATTTCATTGGGCCTCCATACCAAATTTAAGATGCAATTAATATAGAGTATATATTTTTTTTTTTTAGGATACAAAAGGTGCCATTGACAAATCATTAACTAGTATATATGTTGCAATACTTAGAAACTTATTACATCAATTAAATCGATTGGAGTAAATGTTAATAAATGTTTTTATTTCACTAGTACATAGATAAAGAGCAATAGATCGTTCCATAATGGGATTTGATAACAATATAACTAGAATAATAACGTTTCTGTAACCTAGAAAATATAAAATTAATGACCAATTTTATTATCTAGTACATGGCCGTCTAATCATTTTTTGCGGCAAATTCAGGCCCTCACATAGTCAAAATAGCCCCCAATGATTTATTCACCAACTAATCCTAATTAACCCTAATTAGGAGCCGTACGTTTTCTTAAAAAGAGATTTGTGCCTTGTGGTCTCACTTAGAGTTGGTAATGTATGCATGGGTCCATGACTTTGTGTCTCTCAATCGCTTGGTTCTTTGTTTTTTAAGTAATGAAGACTAATCTGTCGGAAAAGTTGATGTCACTAACAAGTGTTTTACATTGACTAATTAATCCTTGTTAACTTTAATTAATCTTAGTTAGTCCACAAAGTTAGCCAGGTAAAAGAAATTTTATTATATCTTGATCAACTTTTCACATATGCATCAGTGTTATGAAAACATTTGGAAAAAGCCCATGGACTCTTCTACCAAAAAAATATATAAAAATAGCAATTGATCTAATTAATTAATTTCTTCATATATGTTAATATAGTTTTTTTTTTTTTTCAATGACACATTTTTGTATGTATATATATACTTTTGAAACTTGAACTTGCTCCCTCAAAAACAAACATCATTATCCCATATTTATTTGATTGATAGCAACATCATAAATCCCATTGGCATATTTTTCTCATGGGCGGTGGTCGCAGCTGCAAAATTAGTCAAAAGTCACAACCATCAATTACTTCAAATAATATGTTAGCTAGAATGACTTTTAGTTGCTAATTAATTCTAGATTTTATTAGCAGATGGTTATTAATTAATTACATATGATGATAAGCTTATTGAAAATTGCTAGTTAATATATTTAGCTAGAGAAATTTTTGCCCGACCTATCATATTAAATTTACAAAATTAATAAATATGCTTATTGATCTGAACAATATCTTCCAAGTAAATTCTTTATGAAATGGAATTAATTAAGTACATTTTGTTTGTTTGTTGGCCTATTATATTGCATTGAAATGTTATGTTTCCTCCAGTACTACCGTACCGGACATCAGACAAACCATTCAGCGGCACTAACTTGCAATTGATGTTGTCATAAATCATGACTAAACTGTTCGATTCAATTTATATGTTTATTAACGGTGATAGCATGTGATCTCATCGTTCTAAATATAACCAACATGCTATTTTTACACCTACATGATTAAATCACAGTTGATCAATTACTAATAATTAGATCGTACGGCTCTCAGAATCCTTTGGACCGTCTAAATGACTTTGGACAATATCCGATTCCTGTCATAAAACCATAGACCGCTATTATATTGAGTTAATTGCTTAATTTTACCTTCAGGAGCAATCATATGAATTTTATAATTTTTATATATTCAATAATGAAATTTTAAGCAAGTTCGAATTTATTTTTTTTCCAACTTTTTTTTTAAATATTGTTTTTTTATTTAATTTACAGTGTGATTATTATATTTCAAATTAACTTCTTTATGTCATTTGATATTCATTTAAGAATGCCAAAATTATATTCGATTCCATTCTTCTGTTGACTCTGCGCATGATATTTCACATAAATTCAGTTTACAGTTTCACTTTTTTACCTAATTATTACTGTAGAGTCCAATTACACCAATAATTTCAACAGTTGAAATTAAACTCAAAGGAATATTACCAACTTACATTCTCTATTCCTCTGTGCATTTAACCAACCTATATATAAAAATATAATTGACGAGACTGCAACCTAACATAATCTTGAATTCCACGTTATGCCCCATATATATATATTGCCCCAATTGGAAACCCTTGAAGCTTGCATATATATGAACTCCATTCCCATACGAAACTGGTAACACATCTCACATTCTGGCAAGAACACTTGGCTGCTTCCTTCGAGGAGTTGTTTCAAATATCCAATTATTTTTTCAAGCTGTTTCTCTTTTTCATGCGCTTAAAAGTTTGAATATATAATTGCATGGAGATCAACCTGACATGACAAAATGACAGATACATTCCCTTTTTATATATAAATAAAGATGGGGATCACATTATGGAATTCTTGATTTTTACAATTGAGAAAAACTCATTCAACCGATCGAATTGGTTCTCTGTTTTTTGTCATAGATTATTAATTTTGAACTTCAATATCTGCAACATCAATGATCTTATACAAGTACGTAACATGAGATACGATATATGTGCATGAATAACTCATCAACAAATTATAAAAATTGCATCGGCTTAAACAATAATATTACTTTGATAAAATGAAAAAAAATTAAGAACTCTTCGCTAGCTTGTTCAATTTTTATTTTATGCTTTAGCTCGCTTCCACACGTTTATTTATTTGCTACAATTATATAATTGTGGAAAAATTTCACAGATGCCCCAAGAAACAAACTTATTTCTACCAGTGTCTAAAGCACCAACTTAATTTCATGGATGCTCAAAATATAGGGCGTGACTTGTGCTTGTGCCTAGATGTGGCAAATCGGGAGGGCGGGTCGGGTTTGGGTTCGGGTCGGGCGGGTTGGGTCGGTTTGACCTTCTAAAATATCTTGGGTCGGGTGATAGGCAGGTCAGGTCGGATCAATTTTAATATCTACTTTTTTTGGATTGTATGTTGATTTGAGTTGGATTGGATGCTATTTGATCTCGGGTCGGGTCAGTTTAACTTTCTGAAAAATTTCGGGTCGGGTCGGGCGGGTTTCTCGGGTCGGGTCGGGTTCTGCCACCTCTACTTGCGCCCTACAGAAAAAAAGAAAAATAAAGGATTTGGGGAGCTAAGGAAGAGAGATGGGTTTAATAAAGAGGCGGGTTTGTAAGGCGCGAGTTCAACTCACGCCTTACAAATGTTGCTTTCAATGACAGGCGGGCCCCTATTATATTTTTATTTAGGAAAATGGTTATAGGGCGCAGGTTCTAGTCACGCTCTATTTTTTGGGCATTGTGAAATTAAGTTAGTAGTTTAGGTATTAGTAGAGATAAGTTTTTTTTTTTTTGGCATTTGTGAAATTTTTCCTATAATTGTTAACTCAAAATATATATTCTATTATGTCTTAACAGATAGCAATTATGCATTTGCTGTAAAATAATAAAGAGGAGGGATCTATTGACAATACTTATAATGACAATCTTGACAATGGGGATTTTGAAAATTTTATAATAATTCATAAAAAATCTTAAAAATGAAAAAACTTTTATGGATGCATTCTTTAACTTATAGATTAATAGTGTTTTAAATTTCAATCAATTTGAATATCGTTATGGTTTATCAAAATTTTATACATTTTTTAATGGTTGAAATTTTATGAGCTTTAAAGAGCTATCAAACGTCACTTAAATTGAATATAATTTGAAACATAATCAATCTATAAGTTAAACAATATCTCTATAAACTTTTTTCTATTTTCTAGAATTTTTAACTATTTTTACAAATTTTTCAAAATCTCCATTGTCAAGATTGTCATTATAAGCATTGTCAATGGATCCCTCCTCAATTATGAGTAAAAATTTCCAAACTGTTTTTTTATATATATTTGTGAAATAAATTTTCTAAAATTATTATTTTTTTGCTAAAAAAATACCCAAAATCTTATAAGAATTATTGCTTACACTTTGGGAAGAATATCACGTGATGCATACATAGTGCTGGTGCAATATATACATCCTCCAATACATGCCATATATGTTATGAGGTCATTTCCTAGCTAGCATATATGAATATCTAACCTAAGCATAGGGGTTTAATTATTTAGAGGAGTGGAAGTGAACCACTGACTTCCAAAAAAGAAAACCGATCGATCAAGTAGCTAGCTGGTGATGACAAGAAAAGAGAGAATTAAAAAGAGGTCAGATCGAAAGAAAACATGTAACCAATATGAATTATGGAGGTCGTAATCACGTCTACTGGATGCAGAAAGCAATACATGCAAACAACGGGGAGGCCACCATTTGTCGCCGTTTCATTCCGCCTTTCACATAACAGGGTGTGTATGATACTATGCTAACTTGCTAAGTCGTCGTGTTGACACTGTTTTAAAAATGGGATGGCATGGATTTTGTATATCTTTTGTAATTAATTGTGAGTATTTACTGGAGCCCGCAAATTGTCGGTCGGGTCGGGGTCAGGGTCGGGTTGACGTCTGCCGGTAATTTTTTAGGTCGGATCGGGCGGGTTTTTCAGTTCTAATCGGATTGTGCACTTCTATTCCCGGGTCATATATCTCAGGTTTTGGGTCGGGTTTGGGTTCGGGTTGGTTTGACTTTTCGTGAAAGTCGGGTCGGGTTTGGGTCAGACAAGTTTTTTGAGTCGGGTCGGGTCAGATTTTGCAACCTCTAGTATTTATGAAGAAATATTGGACTGTATTAATAATTAAGCAGTTGCATAATCAAACTAGCTAGTATTTTCTTATTAATTAGAAAGTTCCAAATTTATGTTTTTTTTATTTGTAATTAATATATATATATATATATATATATATATATATATATATATATTATACTAACATTAGTATTTCGAACCGAAATGCTAACGCCTCAAATTTGATGTTATCGTACCCAAAATCACGATTTATAGTGCTCAATAAATTCTTTATGTGAAACTATTAAGGAATACAAAAATTTTCCATTTTTAGAGTTGTTTAAGTATTTGTTTTGCATTTTTGAAAATAGCATATACAAACATTAATATTTTATTAATATTTATGAGCTTTTTTCTAAAATTCAAAACAAATACTTAGAAAACTCTAAAAATAAAAAATTTTTGTACTCCCTAATATTTTCATATAAAGAATTTATTGAGCACCATAAATCGAGATTTCGGACACGATAACATAAAATTTGAGGCGTTAGTATTTCGGTCCGAAATGCTAACGTTAGTATAATAGTCTAACTCTATATATATATATCGAGCTCGTTGAATTATTTACTATTTATCTTTATTAATGGTCATCTTGCATATTCATTATTTTTGTGTACATCAATTGTGACTATCCATATATATGTAGTTGTGCAGCTAGTATATTTATTAATTCATCATAAGCGTCAAAAATTAATTTTTAACCAATTTGGAAAATATTCAGGATAACAAAATAGATACCACGTATAAAGTTAATATTAAACATGACGAGATCAAAATGAAACACTATAAAATTAATCTGAAATATGATGAGATTAAAATAAAAGGCCAAATTTTTTGTGTGCCCATCCAAATCTCTTAAATTGTCAATATCCCCATCAAACCACCATATATAATAGCCTATATCCCCATCAAACTTCAACATAATTTCTTTTATCCCTTTTCTTTATTTAACTTGCTATTTATTTAATATGAAGTATTAAATTTACTGTTTTACCCTGATGCATCGCATTTGTATATACTTATTTTCAGGATTTTTACCTTTATTTTCCTTAAGATTTTTAGATTTAGTAGCATTTAGTTAATTAGATGTCTAAAATTGAGTCCATTAAGTTTTGGGATCCAATTTGGAGAAGATCGATGAGCAAAATTAGGCGATGAAGCACGCAGAAGACATGGAGTGCGGACCGCAATCTCGAGTATGTGGTTCGCACTCAGATCAAAACTGGAGCATCTAAATCTGGACCAAGCACAACCGCCGACAATCTGCTTTTGGAGTAGCCGACTCCCTATTTCCTGGGAAGTGCGGTTCGCACCGACCGAAGTCCAGAACGCAAGAAGGCCAAAAACCCGACTGGACCTCTATTTTCTGGAGCAGTTTCAATTGAAGGTATCTAATTCTGTTCTTTGCTCCAAAAATTAGAGGTCGGTTCTAGAGGAAGGAAGAATATTTTTGGGAGCATTCCTAGCCTATATAATCATCGTCTCTGAAGAGGTTTAATCATCGAGTCATAGTCATAGTCATGGTCTTAGTTTTAGTTTTTGAGAGTCAATCGAGAGTCTTTTCTTTTGAGAGTTGAGTTTAGTTTAGTTTAGAGAGTTGATAAGAAGAGGGAGATTACTCGGAGAAAAAGGTCATTGTGCAGTCAAAGTTTCAACGTCATCATCAATAGTCGGTGGTTTCTTCTTTATGTTATTTACCTTTTCTTTAATCATGTTTTCTTTAGTTATGTCTGAGTAGTTGTCTTTGTTCTTAGGGTTTAAGATGATGTTTGTTTGTATGGATTAATTGAATACTTGTTTATCATGTTTATGAATTAAAGCCAATTTGCTTTGTGCTTAATAATAATTGTGCTTGAATTGTTTCTTGTTCGTTTGGTAAGAACCTATAGATTGTGGCCAGGTCTAGTTGGTTAAAATAACGTCATTTGATCAAGAACTGATACTTGTGCTAATTGGGTAGTTGTCCAAAAGTAATTGAAAAGCGAAATTGCAGTTTTAACGAGAGTTAAACCGGACCCTAGAACGAAAGTGGATTGAATTTAGGTTAGAAATAATCCTAAAGATTTCTAATCGATCTAAAAGTGTTAAAAGTGCCAACAAAAGAGAGTTGAGGGACTTGTAATTGCTTAGGATTAGTTAATAGTTGGTAACTTTAGTCAACCTATCTGATCTGAACCAAAACTGTTCTCTGTTTGTTCCTTGCGGACCGCTGTGTGACAGACTGCGGATCGCACTCCCAAGTAACTGACATAAAATCTATCTCTCGGACAGTTATCTGCGAACTGCAGTTAAACACTGCGGACCAATAAGCTGGTAACTGAAAGAGAGACGAAATTGTATACCCTGTGGACCGTACCTGACAAGTGCGGACCGCAGGCAATTGATCCAGACAGCAAACTGATTCTGAAAAACCTGGGAATGCCTGTTTAGCATCTGTTTAGAGTCTCTATTTACTGTTATTTACTTTATTGCACCTGAAACCAATCTTGAAACAAAACCCCCCACTTTTATACAAAAACATCATAAATATTCCAATTAGGATTAGGATAGAGTTTAAAGCATAGTTTAGAAGTAATTCCGTCCCTGTGGATTCGATCCCGACTATATTGCAATAGATCGTACGCTTGCTAGCGAGGGCATTATTTAGGGTATTAAAAGCTTATACACTTTACAGAGGTCATACCCCTCATTCAAAATGAAGGAAAGTAAAATCTAGATGTGGTAAAATCTGACCGACCCGACCTGACCCGATCCGACTGTCCCATTCTATCCCGTGTTTTCAAAAAAAGTCAAACTGACCTGAATCCAACCCGATCCGATCCGAACCCGAACGACCCTAAACCCGAGATGACCATTTTCAACTCGGAGTAAGATCCAACAATAAGTGAAATATTTCTCTGTGTAAGTGTGGCTATAATCATGAAGAAGATCATAACGAAAGCATGTGCAGTAATAATCAGTAGTGCAGTAATAAGTGAAATATTTTCATTTTCAGCTCTTAGCCATATAATGCACAACTCCATTTAAAAGAAGGGTAAAAGAGTAAATTCAATTATCCATATTGGATTGATAATATGTTAATTAAGGAAAAGGGATAAAAGAAATTATGTCCAAGTTTGATGGTGATATAAGTTATTATGATAGTTTGATGGGGATATTGACAATTTAAGAGATTTGGATGGGCACACCAAAAACTTTAAAAGGTCATTTTTTTTTTTTTTGCTTTTTTTCTCTCATTCTCGCTCTCATCTATTTTCAACTTAATATTATAGTGTTTTAATATATAGTGTATAAAATTTTGATAAGCTATCAAATAAGGTTCAAATTGATTGAAATTTTAAATCTATAAGTTTTAAAATACATCCATAACCTTTTTTCATTTTTAAATCCCATTGTCAAGATTTTAAATATAAGGATTGTCAATGGATCCCTCCTCTCTTATGTTAATTCGTACGTTAATGTTTCAAGATTATTTGTTAGTGTTTCAGTTCAAATTTATTTTATATTATACCAGTGTTATCTATTCTGGCATTTATTTTGGTATCTGTATATCTGCACAACACCAAATTCCTTTTCTTTCTTAATTTCTTTTTCGAATCCTCTAATTAAAAGAGAGTTGAAAGTCTCTGACTTGTTGATTAATGTCGACTGTGCCAAAAGCTGGAATTTGAACATACGACATCATTCAAATTTGTAGGTTAGCAACCCATAAATTTTCTTAAATTTTTATAGTCTAAAAACAATGTATTTATATGTATACTTTTACAAGGCCGACGATGTAAAGTACGTATGTGACAGAGGCACATGTGTAACTTTATATAACTGTTAACATAAAATGCCATTTTGGGGCAGTGGACTGATCACTGACCGAGTTGGCCTGTCACCAAAACAATTTCACATATAACTGTAAACATTGGTTGTTGTACTACCAAAAGGAGAAGCAACCATGCATTTGATTTGGTTGTTTCAGTGTCAGGTCAGGAGGAAGAGAGAATAGATCAAAAGAGTAATACCTAGCTAGCGTCCATAGAAAAGCCGTACATAGGTTACATTTTGAGATATATCTGTTACATTTCGTACATATCTATGGATGTATGGACGGTTTTTTCAATGGATGCCAGATGTTTCTCAATAGAGAATGGCCTGGTTGGTGGGGTGTGAGATTATTGCAGCTAGCAAACAAAGCTCTTGAATTGAATTGAAGGTTGAAGGTTGAAGCTAGCCCACTTGTGATTTTGTGTAACAGTAACAGGTGCAACTGTTGACAAACAGTCAACTGATGGAACTGAATGAAGGTGGGTCCAGTTTCAATTATAATACTACTAGATATATAGATATATAGAATCCCCTGCCATCAATGAAGAGTGAAGAGATTTTAATTGGGAGATACGTACAGTGTGAGCACAATCAATAATATTGGTTAGATTTGCAATTATGATCCTCTGTTTACTAATGTGGAGAACCCTATATATATGTATCCAAGAAAATGAAAAAAAATTAAACAAAAAAAATAATAATGATTTCTGTATTTTCTTTTTTAAATTAAAAGAATAGTGGGTATGTGTTCAAAAGGGCATTATTGATGATTTGAGTTGTCATGTCTGAATTGTGATGATTCTGTGAAATTATGACAATACTATCTGATTATATACTGTAGTAGAGCTAAATAATATAATTAAATTTTGTCCAATGGTCTCCAATTTACAGTGATTTTGTGGATAAATTCCCTAAATAGTAGGTGTATCCATTTGAAGTCTAATCTATGTTACAAACTTACAATCTATTAGAGTAGGATCGATGCCATTCTTTTAAAATGGAGGTGACTTCAACATGCAGCACGAATACCTGTAGGCAGCCCAAATTCAAATTTTTTCTAAAATCGAAATTGTAAAAAAATAATTTAGGGAAGTAAAAAAATAATTTAGGGAAGTAGTAAGATTACCCCCGAAATTACACTCAATGGATATAACCGAATATCAAATTCGGCTCCTTCAAAGAAACTGAATTTGATATTCGGTACGTTTTTTTTTTTTTGGTTTGGGGTTGGCCACAAACCGGATCCTTCAAAAGGAACCGAATTTAAAAAAAAAATCCCTACCGAATATCAAATTCGGTTCCTTCAAAAGAAACCGAATTTGATATTCGGTTCTATCCATTTAGTGTAATTTCGGAGGTAATCTTACTACTTCCCTAAATTATTTTTTTACAATTTCTATTTTAAAAAAAATTTGGCCCAAATTTCCATCTACCGTAAGATTTTATAGCATAATTAATTAAGGGAAAAACATCAAAATAACAAAAATAAATGGGTTTACTACCTTTTTAATTTTCCACAATCAGATAGAAAATTGTTGAGTTAACCTAGAAAGATAGAAGCGACACAAGTCCGTCTAATTAGGCGTGTCAATGGAACAAAAATTTCCGTTATATGGTAGAGATTTTGGTTCCGTCTGAAATAACGAAACGGGAATGGAAATGCACATTTTCGTTCCGTTATTACATTGAAAATCAGATAGGCTATTGATTGTGAGCCTTGTTTAATGTGCTTGTGAATTTGGATTTAGTAAAAATGTGAAGTTGTGCTTGTTTAATGTTTAATATGCTTATGAATTTGGTTTTATTGTGAATGTGCTTCAATAATATAAAATTTTGTAATTCAATTTGCTTTTTAATGTGCTTGAATGAAATATTTTAATTCAATGTGCTTTTTAATGTGCTAGAACTGATGTAGTGAATAAAATTATCTGAATTTTATCATGTTTTAATGCTTGTAAGGTTGTAATTCATCTCAATTCAAACAGAACAAAAATTTTCGTTCTAAACGTTTTTCTGTTCAATTAAAACGGAATAGAAACAGAATAAAAATTTGTGCTGTTATCCAAATCGGAACAAAAACGAACAAGACATTTCTGTTTACGTTCTGAACGTTTGCCACCCCTGAATCGTCTTGAATCAGCCTGGAAATGTGTTGAGTTGACAAATCAACGTATTTGTTGGCAAATTTAATGGGTTATGCCATTTTTTTAAAGAAAATTGGCTACATATCATGAGCTTTACAATGAATGAAGAATAGTATGGATATATATCAACAAACATGACTATATGGTATAATATTCTAAAGAGGAGGGATCTATTGATAATGGCTATATTGACAATCTTGACAATGAGAATTTTCAAAAAATTATACAAATTCATAAAAAATCTTAAAAATAAATTTTTTTTTATGGATGCATAACTTAACTTATAGATTAATGATGTTTCAAGTTTCAATCAATTTAAATAATGTTTGATGCTTATCAAAATTTTATACACTTTTTAACAGTTGTAATTTAGCGGGTCTATAAAGAGCTATCAAATGTCACTTAAATTGAATATAATCGGAAACATAATCAATCTATAAGTTAAGTAATACTTCCATAATTTTTTTTTCTATTTTTAAGGTTTTTTGTGATTTTTTACAAACTTTTGAAAAATACTATTGTCAAGATTGTCAGAATAACCATTGTCAATGGATCACTCCTCTATTCTAAATATATGTGTTTACATTTGGAAGGATCAATATGACATTATCCATTTTAGAAAAAAAAATTTAAAAACTTTGAAGGGTATAAATGAAATTCTACTAAAATTAACCTTCCTGATCATCCTATTGAATCATGCCAATGTCATTGAGCAAATCCTATAAAACTAATGGTTTTAAATTCTAATTAATTAGTTAATTTAATTGTACGATTTGAGAAGACAAACTTCCGACAAAATATCTTCGATCATTAATATACTAGATCCATTTAGGTGACCAATATATTAATCAAGTGCGTACTCAATATAATAGTAAAAAGTCTAACATCTCAAGATGGATTAATTGGTTTATGAATGGAAAAACATATATATATCTATCCATATATAGACTCTACTGATTTCTCTGTCCATAGCCATGAGCAAATGCAAACAATATAAAGGTTAAAATTATGCTTAATTATTGCACCACAAACACACTTAATTGATCATGGTAAGTTACATGGTTTTGTGGTCCGTGAAAGACACCGTACCATAAAAATATATATATATTACGGGCTATTTTTTTCCGCATGGTACCTATTAAACAGGAACAAGCACTTCCCCAATTTTCATGAGCCATGTAAAACTGTAGCAGGTGTAAAGTATTAGAATTAAAAAAAAAAAAATCAAACGAAGAAAATAGTGTAAGGTATCATGATTCGTTGTAGTTAAAAAATTGCTTAGATATGATAAAAAAATAATAAAAATACCAAATATCAATTTATATTTTTCGAAAAATTACTGCAGAAATTAAAGAACTTGTCTTTTTGGCAAGAATATATATATATACTTACTTCCAACACATGGGATTTTTTTTTTTTTTTTGAAATCTTTGCAGCAGCTGCAAAAAGCAACAAATGGGATGTTATGGAGCGTGAAAAAAAAATTATGTGCTTGAGTGTTGCGTGCGGTACGTTGCATCTTAATTTTATTTTATTTTTATACAATAATAATGAATAATTAATTAATAGGTTTCTAGCTATAGCTTAGTGGGTTAGTGTTGCCTCCTGTACGTAAAAGCAAGTGATAATACAAGAATGCTCTAGCATATATATGTATGTACACAATAATTAATATATTAATATTGATTGAATCAATTACAATTTTATTTAAACCCCTAAAGTGTCCTTTTTAAACCTAATTGATCCAATAATGATAATAATAGTAAAAGTACAATTTGATCTTAATTTCATGTATAGCAATTGGTACTTATCTACGTGAACAATTGTATTTGTTTGGTACAATATGATCATTTCTATTTTCAATCTTTACACTTGCATTATCTTAATGCTAAAGAAAGGATTTTGTAATACTTTTTTTATAAATTTCTAAATTCAGACACCAATTCGATATATTTAAGTTAATCGTGCTTAGGATTATTCTAAAAGTACATTAAAACTTGCTATACATCAAATTATTAACTAAGTAATTATTTATGAATTAAAATCTTATTCCTTCAAGTTGCATATACAAATAAATAAATAAAATTAATGATTACCTGACCAATTTTCTTTGGATTGGATTGATCGACCCGTGACGAATTAGGATCGATCGAGTTTGCGTCAAAAAAATTTTGCCCGGATAAAAATGGACAAGGAAATTAAATGAGAAAATATATAATATGCAAGCGTAATAAGCTTCGGTGTATAAATATGGCTACTAAGTGTTTCTTTCCAGTTGCAATTACTTAACCAATAATTGATCATCACTTTGTGCCGGACGCTTCGATCTAAGAAAAATAAATGGAGAGAAATAAATACAATTGAAAATGGATGCAATCACAACCTTTCATTATTTGATGGATGGAGATTAAAACGTAAGTTATATCATGACCATCAATGAAGAATCCATTCCTTAGCTTCCTTTTAAAGCAGTACAAAGGAGTACAGATATAGATATGTGCTTAATTCAACTGGTAATTATTGGTAGGGACACAGAAAAATGGTGTTTATAAGTGTTAACACTTGAAAAAGTAGACCTGCCTAATTTTTGCATACTTCTCAGGGTGCTGTCGCGGAAATGGATGCTTTAGTAAGTAATTTATATACAAACGGGAAAAGTCATAAAATGCTAAATTGCTTTAGATATGTGGTCTATTGTCTTCCAAGAAATTGACAAATAATCTTCATATATGTGTTTCTAATGTGAAGAGGGGCAGCTAAAAAGGGTCAAGTATATTTCCTGTGTGGTTTGCTAGATTGATCAATGTCTCCGGATTAGACGTTTGTCACTCCTCTTCTTCTTTCTCTGGCCTTGTAATTCCTCTGCTATTCTATGATGTAGAATATATATATATGACCAATTTCTTCAGTCTGTTCTTATTTATTCATCACTCACTTTATGATTTTTTTATTCAGAATATAGTTTAATTGATCAACTAGATATAGTTTAATTTTCAGAAACATCTTGCTGCCATTGAAAAATTGTCTATATATATACATCCATATACGTGTACAAATTACAAAATGTAATAGAAATACCTCAAAATGTAACATATACATCCCAAAATGTAACCTACGGTTGCTACAGACGATTTTTTTTATGTATGCTAGATATTACTCTTTAATTTTTAGAGTACAGACAAGACCTTGCTATTGCCAATTTGTATGTATATTGCACAGTACATGCATGATAAAAAAAAAAAAAAAAACTATATTACTACATATAACAAGTACAAACAAATAATGGGTCTCGTCGCTTTTATTGTGATTTAAATAAGATTTATATTTTTTTTCTTCAAAATTCCGAAAAAGTGTAGGTACCCACATGATATATATATATATGCATATTTGACAGTATATTAATTTATTGCCAGCAGTGAGTATATATAGTTATATATAGTATAATTAATTTGAGAATTCTCTAGTGAAATTTCACTGGTTTGATTGTTGAGTATATTAATTTGCTCCTTAGCATCTATATGATGTATCACTTTCCTTTATTTTTTTTCTACCACTTCCAAACAGTGCACTAAAGTGATACATCATCCAGTCAAACACGCTTCATGTAGATGTAGAAGAGAATCTACAAAAACTTCCACAAAGCTCCCAAAAAGAGAAGCTATCTAACTTGAATTCAATGCTCACTTCAAATAAACAGCAAGAAAAAGTTTAAAAGTTTAATTAAGCAAATAATATATCAAAACGGAACTTGAATTGAATTGAATGCAAAACGACCCAACAAATGAACACATCTTTAATTTTTCCAACTAAAAGCCACCATATATTATATATTATAAAGTCTAATATTTTTTTTCACTACTATATATATACTCTTCTCACCAAAATTCTTTCATGATTGCCACGTATAAATATATGTCATTGTTTCTCTTTATTATAAAAGCACCCCTTAGTTATCTAACTCTCAACTTGTTGTGAGGTCCATTTACCCCTCTTTTAGTACCATCTTCCTTCAAGTATAATGGTCCAAAATATCAACACCTTGGCCCCTCTCTCTATTTCCCTCACTCTCTTTTAGAGCTCTTCATCAACTCATAGCTAGTTCTCTTGCTTTCTTCCTCAAATTAGATATCAATTAGTTTACTCTCTTGATCAATACATCTTATTGATTAAGTAGTTAGCTAAGAAGGGGGTCTTCATTGAGGAAAATGTCTCAAAAGAAGGTATCGATGATGGCGACTACATCTAGTGCTAGCAAATTTGAAGAAGAGATGGAATTGAGGAGGGGACCTTGGACTTTAGAAGAAGATAACCTTCTTATAAACTACATTGCTTCTCATGGCGAAGGCCGCTGGAATCTCCTCGCTAGATGCTCCGGTACGAATCTTTGCACAAAAAAAAAAAAAAAAAAAAAAAAAAATTGCTTGTTGTGTACTGATTTTCATTTTATTTCTGATTTTTTTATTCTTTTTCTGTTTTATTATTGATGGGTCTCCCTTAAAAAAAGGTTAATTAGTTTATAGCTTGATCTAGTCACTACTCACTACTCACTAGGTTATACTTTCTTGCATAGATCTTAGGCTTTATATATAGGACGGTAACAGGTGCAATAAAAATACTTTTATGTTAACATAACATCATTGGTTTTAGGCTTTTTATCAGTTTTGAAGTCTCCAATTTCTAAACGCCATATTGGGGCTATTATATACATCTGTCACCATACTAATAAGTTACAAGATCCTTACAAATACATAAACAAATACAACATTGATCATCTGATTTAGACTTTGATGCATGGGTGTGACTTTATTATTATTCCTAGGGACTTAAAATTCCTACTTCTGATGATTTTTTATGTTGCATACAATTGAAGAGTTGAAAAGAACTGGAAAAAGTTGCAGATTGAGATGGCTGAACTATCTAAAACCTGATATAAAGAGAGGCAACCTATCTCCTGAGGAACAATTCCTAATTCTGGAGCTCCATTCCAAATGGGGCAATAGGTAATAATTGGACATTTTTTTGGTATTTTGCTTCTTATTTTGTTTCTTATTATTCTTTCCTTTGTCATTTTTCTGCTACTTGCAATCAGATATATAGTTAATTATTAGTATTATTATACTATTAGTACTTCTCAGGTCATGGAGAGTAACATTTACAATTACAACTGATTGTTTGCTGAGTTTTATTTTTTATATATGTTAGTTATATATGTTTCCAAAATAATACAGTCAGTACTTAAACATAGACTCTCAATTTTATTATGAAAAGCATTTCAACACTCAGATATCCAGAATTCTCAATTTCTCACTTCTCAGCATGAGGATCAGCAAACCTCTTCAACACTGATATAGGAATTCGGAACCAATAATTTACCAGCTTACACCTCACAATTATTTCCTTAATCCACATAGCAATCATATAAGTGTATATTACTATGTTGTGTTGTATTCAGGTGGTCAAGAATTGCCCAACATCTACCAGGCAGAACCGACAACGAGATAAAGAACTACTGGCGCACCAGAGTGCAGAAGCAGGCGAGGCAGCTCAAAGTCGACGCAAACAGCGCCATGTTTCGTGACGCAGTGCGGTGTTATTGGATGCCCCGGTTGCTCGAAAAAATGGGCTTGTCGACACAGCCTCTCGGATCTTTCGAACCAAGTTTCTCCAGGAACATAACAAATCACGGAACCAGTCGTAACTCCGCAAATATTGATCAGACCCACCACGGTGCCGATAGCTACTACCAGCAAAGTCTGGTTGATCCAGCTGGTATGCTTCAATTTGACTACGAACACGCCTGCAGTCCAAGCACCTCGTCGCAACTCCTCCAGGATAATGTGAACAGTAACTATCATGCCGTGAACCAAGCTGGCAACATCGACCCGATGATTAGTGACCAAGTCGCGACAAGTGGTGATCAGTTAGGGTTAGATTGTGTGGATCGGCTGAGTGATCATCAGGTGTTGACGCCGACGTCGCAGTTCGATAGCTACAACTCGGTAGGCGTAGGCAATACCACATTTGATGGAATTAGTTGGAACGTTGATGAGTTGTGGCATGTAAGAAAGCTGAATGAGTGGGCTGGAATCTAAGCAAATAAAGCAGCTAGTTAGATTTGCTTGTGGTGTTGTCTCACTATGCTAAAGAGAGGTGAGATGAGAGGTTATGCAATATTTAGTGAAGAGAAACAACTGGCGTCCATTGAAAAACCGTCCATACATCCATAGATGTGTACGGAATGTAACGGATACATCTGATTTGGTAACAGATAAATCTAAATTTGTAACCTATGGATGTTATGGACAGGTATTCTATAGACGCTAGGTACTATTCTTAGTGAAATTGATGTGTGATTGTTATGGATTTATGGTGGTGTGTAATGTGTATGCAAGAACTAATGTGCGGTGCATATAATAAAATTGGGGTTAACTTTGTATTTATTTAATTAATTGCGTGTGTTCTTTATTTTCTAGGATGTTCAAGTCCATCAGTAGCTTTTTGAGCAGTCATTTTCTTGCACAAGTTATTTGGGGAATATGGTACATATACATCTGTGTGGTTCTTATATGTATTGATGTATATGATTATGATGTATCTATGCATTTCCATCTTATCCAAGCTTGTTCAAGGGGAAGTGTGATCATAATAATAGATTACATCACCATTGCAGCATATGTATTTTTTAAAATTTAGACAATAATATTAACTAGAATATTAACTTGCTATTTAATTAGGAAAAGCTTTTCCAAACATTTACCAGAATATTAAACAACTTTTTCTACTTGTTTTAATTTGATCAAGTTTTGTTGTAATATTTTCCCCAAATAATTGTTCTCGAAATAATTTTAAAAAATTCAAATTTAGCCATCAGCTCAATACAACTCGTTATGACTTATCATGCATTATATATGAGGAGGGATCCATTGACAATTCTCATCTTGACAATCTTGACAATTTGATATTTCAAAAATTTATAAAAAATCATATAAATTCTCAAAAATAGAAAAAATTTTATGGAAGTATTTCTTAACGTATAGATTAATTATGTTTCCTATTATATTCAGTTTAAGTTATATTTGATAGCTCTATAAAGAACCGTTAAATTACAACCGCTAAAAATTACACAAAATTTTGATAAGCCATCAAATGATGTTCAAATTGATTAAAATTTGAAACACCATCAATCTATGAGTTTAATAATGCATCCATGAATCTTTTTTCATTTTTAAGATTTTTATGAATTTATATAAAATTTTGAAATGTTCCATTGTCAAATTTGTCAAGATAAGCATTGTCAATAGATCCCTCCTCTCAATATATATAGTTATATACTCATCTATCATCCAACAACATTTGCTTGATATTGACATACATAAATTGCTAGTGGACATGCTTGAACGATAATTTTCGTATCTTGGTGTGTATTTATATAGTATTGAGGTCATGAAAAGCTTGCATTAGAGTACTAGAAGCTGGACCTTAATAATTAAGACGTTGGCTGTATATATATGCAAATTAAATATATTCACATCAAGAAACATATATGTTGTGCAATCAAACTTTGAATATATAATAGTCAACTCTATATATTTAACCCACTTGATCTAGTATGAAATGAACTCCAAAATTTATGAAATTTTATATGCATACATCTCTAATGAACATTAATAATATTAGTGTTTTTTATTTGAAATTTGAGTGCAAAATTTTGAATCATAAATGAAAAGGTAAGCTTGTGATATCCTGTGGAACAAAAAATTTGTGGCATGGGAGCATTACTCGTAAATTTATAACCTAAATCTGTATTTAGCCGTGCGCACTGACAAAAAAAAAAAAAATTTACTATACAACGTGCAAGGCCTCAAGGCAATGCAAACACCTGAAGAAATTTGCTATACTACTCTCATGTCCAAAGAGATCAACTTGGTGATTCTCATTTGGGATGCAAACATCTGCAGAAATTGATTTATAATTTTGTAATTTTAAATTCAATCATGAACCAAATACATATATATGTTTAGCTTTAGCATTTGTTACATTATATAATATATATATATATATATATATATATATATATATATATATATATGAGTAAATTTAGTGTGCTACTAGGAGCACGAAGGCCTCCCGTACTCCTAACTCAAAAATCATACTAAATCATCATGAAATTTTGATTTATCATTCTCATTAAATTCTTTATATAAAAGTCTCTTAGGATACAAAAATTTTCCATTTTTTAAATTTCTTAAGTATATGTTTTGGAATTTTTTATAATGACCTCATAATAATAATAAAATAATGTATAAAACTATGTCATTTTTAAAAAATACAAAACAAATACTTCAAAATCTCAAAAAAATGAAAAATTTTTGTATCCTATGATATTTTGATATAAAGAATTTAATAAGACCCATAAATCAAAATTTCGAAATGGTTTAGTATGATTTTTGAGTTAGGAGCACGGGAGACCTCCGTGCTCCTAGGAGCACCATAGTTTTACTCTATATATATAGTAAATATAACGTGAGCTCACGGAGCCCTTCCGTGATCGCAACTCCAAACACATATCAAATCACCTCCAAATTTCAATTTAAATGGCCCAATAAATTCTTTATAACAACATCATGTGGGATACAAAAATTTTCTACTTTTGAAAATTATCAAGTATTTGTTTGAGAACTTTTAAAAGTGATACATAAAACTTTTATTATTTTATTATAATATTGTATAGTTATTTTTAAAAAATCTCAAACAAATACTTAAAAATTGTTGTATCCCATAAGATTTGGAATAAAGAATCTATTGGGCATATAAATCGAAATTTGAAGATCATTTGATATATATAATATTTAAAGGCAAGTGGAACATATTCTTTTATCATTAGAACCACAAATATATACATGCGATACTTATAGTGAACAAAACATGCATCTGACTCGAAATGAATCTCTATAGTCGCAAATTATAGACCTGCATATCTCAATTTGGTATAATTGTTCGCGGGGAAGATATAACATGACAATCATTACTCCAAAATAAATTTAAAGAATATCTTAGAAAATAGAAAATCTCTTATGTAAGAACGTGTTCATATACTCATAGATTAATTGTGTTTCAAGTTTTTTTCAATTTGAATATCATTTAATGCTCCATCAAGAACCTTCAAAATTATATGTTAATTACAATGGTTTAAATTTCATTATCATCCATGGTGTCTTTAATGATACTCAAATTGAGTGAAATTTAAAATACAATCAATCTATAAGTATATGAACATCTCTGTAGAATATATTCTATTTTTTTAGATTTTTCAATGAATTTTATTTGAGATTGATATTACCATGTATAGTTGTCGAGATAAATACTTGTCAATTTTCCTGTGATCCTTCTCTTGTTGGTTTCAACTATCTTGATGGAGCACTTTTTAATTGCATGTACTTGTGTTACTTCCCTACTATTTATTCCTTTTCTAACGGACATGTGCCTGACTAGAAAGGGGAAAAGAGTACTCTTTGAGCAGCCCCCCTATTTAATTTTCCAACAAGCATGGTCCCAGAGACTAGACCATATATATACGGGTTCCCATCTGCTGCCATAAAAAACTATGGCACAATCGTGCCATAGTTAAAACGGGCTGTTGGATACATTTGAATGGCCCAAATTTTAGAAAGAGGGGATCTCTTTTTTCTGTGGGTCCCATTGTCATAGGTCTAAAAGAAGTATGGCAAGATTTTGTCATAAAAAACTATGGCAGCGGATGTGAATTCATATATATACAGCCACTAATATATATATATATCACAAGAGTAAAGATACCGTGAGCTCACAGAGTTTTTTTTGTGAGCATGCCTCCAAATTTTAATTTATATGCATCAATAAATTCTTTATATCAAAATCTTATGGAATACAAAAAATTTATATTTTTAAACATTTTTAAGATTTGTTTGAGTTTTTTTAAAAATGACTATACAATATTAACATATAAAATACGAGTAAATATGCGGTGTTCTTAAGCTCACGGAAACCGTCCATTAACTTAACCTCACAAACATATCAAGTTATATCCCAAATTTGAATTATATGGTTTATTAAATTCTTTATATAAAAATCTTGTGGCATGTAAAAATATTTCATTTTTGTGATTTTCAACTATTTATTTCAAAATTGTAACAAGTTACATATTGAAAATTAATTATTTCATTAATATTATATAGATGCTATTAAAAAATTCAAAATAAATACTTAAAAATCTCTAAAATATAAAATATTTGTATGCCACAATATTTTGTTATAAAGAATTTATTAAGCCATATTTTGGGTATGATTTGATATGTTTTTTCATTTTAAACTCATAGAAGGCCTCAAAGGCTTAAGAACACCGTAGTTTTTCTCATAAATAAAATAATCAATGTTTTATATATATATCAAGTTTGAATGACATTTCTAAGAAAATTGTTTATAAATTGATGACGTATCATGTTGTCAATTAATTGAGGACAGAGCAAAATACAGTTGATTAGTAGAATTAATCGTGGAAGGAATGTAGCAAATTAAAATTCATTTTATCTTATATTGCATAATTTTTCTTTATGCTAAAAGAAAAAAGAGGAAAACAATAAATCTTAATTTGAGTGGAAGTGTGGAACTGTATTAGTGGACTTCCCTATTATGGTAATGGGGCCCCAAATTTAAGTGCATGCATCGATCAGAATTAAGTTGCAATATATCCTAATTAGTTAATCATCTTCTCCATTTTATTAGCAATTTTTTTCATACTAATCAAAACTAAAACCGAAGGAAATTTTATCTTTTTTGCGTTGCATGCACCATGCAAATCAAAACGGTTAAGATTCGTGTAACTTCAATGATCATAAGCCCTCTACATCCTATGCCTGAAACTGAAAGGCATATAATTTGCAAAGAAGAGGTAAAGGTAGGTCCACAAAAATTGTCTTCCTATATATAAGCTTCAAGTCGAAAGTTTCAAGAACTATCAAAATCGTATAGTAATTACAATGGTATAAAATTAATCATTATTCATAAAATAGTACTCAAATTGAATAAAATTTGAAACACAGTCAATCTATAAATATACGAAACATGTTAATATAAAAACGGGCCTGATAACTGCACCCCTAAAAATCCCCCTTAACCGCACCCCAATATAATTTTATATGATAATAGAAAAAGTGGTTATACTAACACGCAAAAGTGTTTATACTAACCACTAATATAGTTTATACAAATAACTAAATGTGTATTAAAGAGCCGGAGCAATGGAGATGTGACCGGAGATGATGGCGGAGGTGCGGCTGGAGGGGGGCGGAGGTGTGGCTGAGGGGTGATGGAGGTCCGGCGGAGAGGGTAGAGATAGGTGGAGGTGATATGGTGGTGGTAAATAAATCAATGAAGGAAGAAGAATGAAAGAATAAGAATGGGGTGCAAATAAGGGATGTAGTTAAGGGGATAAGAATAATTTCTCATATAAAAAATACCTTCTGTTTTCAAAACAAAAATTATAAATTTATTTAAAAATGGTTGTCACGATTATCAAGATAAATAACATCATATGATCCCTTCCATTAGTTAATTAATAATAATTACCCGATCTTGATATTACGGCCAAGAATGGAGGGGTCCCATCCTATGAACTAACGGCGAATGAAGTGCTTGTTAACTGGTACTACTACAACAAAAATTATGGGAAACATCTTGCGTCCATAGAAAATGTTTATAGAATTACCATTATAGACACAAATATCACATGGTGGGACTCACCTATCACATGGTGAGTCTCACCTATCACACTCTATAATGAAAATTCCATAGATATTTTCTATAGACGGTAGGTATGACCCAAAAATTATCATTGCTTTTGGTGGTTTTTGGTAAGCAATAATCAATTTTGTTGTAGTGTACTGAACAAGGCAAGAGAGTAAGCTAAGATTTTCTCAAAAAAAAAAAAAAAAAAAAGTAAGCTAAGAGACGTACCGATGGAGGTTTTAGGTTTAGGTTCTTAGCCGCTAGTGAGTGGTGAGAGGAAACATCATATCGGAAAGGATTTGTGATGCATCACATGCATATCTTTTTCTTCTTTTATTTTTTTGAGTATTACATGCCATATCTAGCTAATCTTTAGGAAATCGGCATCCGAGTCCGTATCTGCTGTTATTCTCAAAGAAAAACAGGACTCTGTTATTTCATTATGGGCCGTTAGATCAAAATGGACGGATCCGATCGGACCACTTTAGAGTTTAGATCTCTTTCAACTAGATCTGATCCGTTGATTTTGATCCAACGGTCCACAATAGAATAACAGGGTCCTGTTTTTCTTTTTGGAATAACAGCCGATTTGAATTCATCGGGATCCACTCGATCGATCGATCTCCCTCTCTTTGCACTTTGTCTAGGGATTGGTGAGTGAGCCCTGGGCCTCACACACACACACACGTCGTACTTTCAACATGTCCACTCGACTACTCAGAATTAATGCAACATCGATCCACAGTGAAAGGCTCAAAGCAACATGCAGTGGTAATTGTTCTTGGCAATAATTAGGAATTGGACAATAATATATGATGCAATGTTGTTTTATTGCGGTTATATGCCAGAGCAGAAGAGGATGATTTGCAATGGTTAATTGGTTATATTGATAATAAAGTTTTTTTTTTTATTTTTACAGAGTTGTTCAAAAAAAAAAAAAATATGAAGGTTTATACGTATAGTTTAAATGTTATAGATTGAATATGATTTCAATTATATTTTATTTAAGTTATTTTCATAGCTTATCAAAGATTCAATAGTTTGTAACTATAGAAAAGTATACAGAATGTTAATAAGTTATCAAACAATTCTACTTCAAAAAAAGTTATCAAACAATATTCAGATTTATTGAAATTTGAGATACCATTAATTTTTAGTCAAAATATATATATGTGTATAAATTTTTTTTATATTTTTAAGATTTTTTAAAACATATTTTTTTCAAATATCTATTGTCAAGATAATTATTGTGGACCAGATCTCTCCTTTATACATATATATATCGAGGAAGGATCCAATTAAATAAAAAAACTCTATTATAAAAATCAAGGGCATCAGTGCCCATGATAACCATTATATTATTTATACAAAAATTTGACAAATTTAAACCTTTAGATGTATTGTATTTTATAAATCAACTCGATAACACAGACATACATAAAGATGACCAATATTTTAACAGCATGTTATGAAAATCCTGAGTAAAGTGCAATGTTTCACAAATTGAATAATAGGGTCAACATGACGTCTAATTTTAAAATTTAAACTAAAAATATTAAAGAAAAATTAATTAATCATTATCAAATATGGTGACCTACTAGTCTAATAAAATCGAGGAGTTAGACTTAAGCTTAAGCTCAAGCAGTCCTTTCATGAATAAATTGATCACATCCAAATATTTATTTTATTTAGCTTAATAAGTTCGTTATATCAAAATCTTATACCCTCGGTTTAGCAAGTGTAGTAAGTTAAAGCGGAGTAAAATACTAAATCACCTTAATACAGTAGTGTTTGGTTGTTGTGAAGTAAATATATAGATGTATTAAAATAGATGGAATGTGTTTCAAATTGGGACAAATCACTGTAAGTTGTCTACGCTTACGAAGTAATCAACATCTTTGACAAATTTTACGAACAGATGCTCCAATTTTCATATTTCTTTTTTTTTTTTTGAATTCATTGGGAAAAAATAAAACTCATCTAATCTATATCTATTTTTTATATTTTTTTATTGAGATGAAAAACTCTTTATTAGGTCCCAGAAAGAGAATTAAGAACCTAATATGTCTCATCTTGGTTAAATTTTGTGTCTTTGCTGATCAAAAAAACGTGAAATGTTAGTGATTTAGTTTAAAACACCTATATAAGTACGTTAACTTACTATATACCTTAAATCACTTCCGTTTTGTGACTTCAAAACCTTAAATTACTTACTACACCATTACTATACCGCTACTACACCTACCAAACTTACCAAACGCAAGGATAGGAGACAAGGTTGGTTCTTTCTACTTGTAAATATTAATGATGCTAGATAAATTGTTAATTTAAAAATAATGTATGTATATAATATAAATAGCTGCTACTGTTGTACTCTATATAACCTAAAGTATGAGCAAGAAACGCATGACACTAAATATATATAAAGTTATTATTTTTAAACAAAGTGAATGCCATTCCTGTAGAACATTTGCATACTTCCATTCCAAGCATGAATACAACAACAAAAAACCAAAGAGGATGTGTTAAATCAGCATGTATAAAACAGTAGCAGATGGTACAAATTAATGCTCCTTTTTGTATTGAGAGAAATGGTACAGTAGCTATAGCTTTGCCATGTAATTATATATATTCGCCTTGTACTCTTATATATATATATTCGCCTTTTTTTTATGGCATCCAATGATGGGACGAAAGCTGTAGTGCAGCCATGACCAGGACTCTTGCCCTCTAGAATCATGACAAATAGAATTTTTTTCTACCCCCTTAACTTTTGAGTTTTTTAATTTTATTCTTTGTTTGGTAAATATAGTAGAATTTATTGAATTAATAATTAGAGTCCAGCTACGGTAATATGCATATCACGGTTTTACCGTGCTATGCGGGTCCGTATCTCAATTCTCGTCGTCCAAATAGTCGATCCGAACCGCTCAACTTGATCTCTATATTAAAATATGCTAGGAAACCAAATTTTACAATTTTTATAATTTTAGAATTTTTTTGCTATTGTTAATGATAGGGAGAAAATGGCTAGATCTAAGGATTTTGATTCATACAAAACAATGGTTTTCAACCCATCATTAAAAATAGCAAAAAAAATTTAAAAATTGTACAATTTGGTTTCCTAGTATATTTTGATATAGAGATCACATTGAACGGTTCGAAAAACTATTTGTACATTGAAAAAGGACATACGGACAGCATAGCACCGTAGCTTCTAATAATTATACATTTAAGAGTGTACGTACTATTATATTCAATCAAGTCAGTACTATAAAATGTGATATTTGTGGTCTCCCGAGAGTGACACTACTTTTAATTATCCTAAACAAAATAATGTCAAGCCGCAAGCGCACGACTTAATTGTAGTAGCTAGGGTCAAATCCACAAGGACGGATTGGTAATCAAAACTTCTTCTATCTTATAGACTAGACTAGGGTTGTTATGGTGTTTTTGGTTTGGAACAATACTGACAATTAACAATAAGCAAAACAAACAGAAATGATAGATTAGATAACAGTGATTGAAGGCGTTCTTAGGGTTTACACTCAACTCATCTACTTGGCTCATTCCACACAACCCGTGTGCTCTCGCTACTACAGATCCTTACTACAAAATCAGTAAGGTAGCCGGCACTCTCATGCACAGCATGTGCATAACATGAACATGTCAGCACTATAGACTTTCTGGTTTAACCGTTTGATAATAATAAGTTCCTACTTAAAGGGAAAGGGTTCCTGTCACCAACTGGCCCAACAATACCATATCACTTGATAACACCCAAATATATACACTTTTACCTAGGGAAATACCTTCAAAACTAATCCAAATCATGAGCATTGCATGCTATTAATTGTAGTTTTGCATCCATTCATCGAAGTTTTGCATATCTGGCATTTCTCTCGTAGTTTTTGGATATCATCTCTTCTTCTGCTATTTTCTCTTGTTGTCAAGCACTTTATAAAGATGTGGATGATTGGATGTGATCCGCCTCAAAAAGACAAAGAAAACAAGCCATGGAACATCAAAAATTTCCTTCCGGATTGTCCGGAAAGTTGAAAACACTGTTCACTACGCAGAAACTGCAACCCTTACGGTCCGTACGGAATCCTTACGGACCGTAAGGCCCAAAACTGGAAATTTCAACAGAATTGGCTGAGGGTTTCTAGGTCTAAGTCGGTTTGGATACTTATATACTGACTTTGGCCGCCGTTTTGAGGTATTCCAGAGGCACCATGCCTCCAAGGAGGTAGAGAGCGATTCCGAGAGTTTAGGAGGCGATTTTGACGAGCTTTCGGAGCACAGCAGCGAGATCGGAGTTGGAGGCTAACAGCGACATTGGAGCGCAGATTTTCACGAGCTTTTCTCTCATTATATCTTGTGTAGATCTGGTTGTATTGTTGCTACTATGTCTTCTCTCTTATCTTACTCGTTCGTTGTTGTTTAACTAGTCATGCTAGGCTAGGTTTTTCAGTTCTTAAGGTTAGGATTTTGACTTGAAACTAGCTTGGTTTGTTTTGTAATGTGACTTCTTAGATATTTTATTTCAGTTTTCTTGTGATGTGTACTAGTTTCCTAATACATGACTATACTTGAATTATGCACCACGCGGGCGACCAGTAGATATCGGCTGGTACTCTAGATCCTTAAGCCAAGTTAACGTGCATCGCTAGAGTTTAGTTGTAATTTAGGTGGATTAGAGAACCGAGAGGTCAACCAGACAACAAGCGAGAGCTGAGTCTTATCGTTGCTCGAGAGAGATCGGTACACCTTAGAATACCAGCAATAGAACTTAGGTCAGGCCTACAAGCGAGAGCTGCGGTCTGTATCTTTGTCTGACTTAAATTGTTTTAGAAATTGTACCTACAAGTGAGAGCTGCGATCCGGTCCCTTTTACTGCCAGAACTGAACATTTGAACTACTAAAAGTTCATTACAGAACTTTACTAGGTTGTATGTGACAGCTGCGACTTGTGTGATCCGAGGCCAAGTGGATTGTTTGTCCGAGTCCCTAAGAACACCCTTTTCACAAGAACAACACTTGCTTAGGAAATAAACCAAGTCTAGTCCGGTTTTGTCAACTACCCCTGTGGATTCGACCCCGTACTACGCTACAACTTAGTCGTACCAGTGTTTTGAAAAATGGTGCAAACGGCCAATTAAACACCCGTTTAAACGCTGACGGAGACCAGACCATTTCGTCCATCAATTGTATTAATCGGACTCATTTCACGGACTGCTAAAGGTTAAATTCATTGGGTGCTATGATTAATGGGCCAATCCAAAGAAAATATAAATACAAGCAATTTCTTGGAACAAAAAAGTGAGTTATCATTATATAAAAACAACAAATATGAACATTTTCAAATAAATATAAATTTTTGTAGATATACTAACAAAAACGTCAAATGGTCCGTTATAATCTGATTAATCATTCGCATAACGATTAATCACTTGGCGGTAGACCTACCATTCGCTAACCGCAAACCGTTTTTTAAAACATTGAGTCGTACGCTTGCGACTGATTTGCGGTTTAGTTGGAAATTAAAAGTAGTGCACTTTCGAGTGAACACCATTCATGGGTTACTAGGTATCCCGCTCTTGCGTTCCCACCTAATTTCCTAAATTCTTGTGTTGGTTACTACAAAGTTTCCTCTCGAGACACTTGGTTTTAACACTTCCTCTCGGGTTATGTCAACTACCTACCTCATAATACACATGCCCCGAACTAATACTAAGCATATCGGCTTTAATGTGCACCAAAAATACAGAGCAAGTGAAGACAAGTGCAAGATGTACTACTCAACACATAGAAACCAAAATAATAAGTAAAAAGTCCCATAGGATCAACTACCGAGTATCAAAGTATTATCATCCATAAGAACTAGGCGTCTAGCCGGACATGGCTAGAACACATGGCTAGAACATAGTAACAACAACAAGCAACATCAACAACTCAAAAGATAAAGAGATAAAGATAACATCGAAGTGGCTTCTGCGATCTCTAGACTCGTCTCCTCTCCTAATCTGCACCGTCGGATGTCTCCACTGAAGATTGTGCCTCCAGGTTAGGGTTGCCAGCCACACAACAAAAACCTTCACCTCCCAGCCTTACTTTCTTGTTCGGCTCTCCTCTTCTTTTATGGAGCAGTATGCTCTGTCCCTTCCCTATCAACTGAGCTGTTTCTTCATATCGGAACTTGTCTTATTCAACTGTACTCGAACCGAGTGTGCTGTAATCGAACCGAGTGCAGTTGAATTTCAGAAATATCAGTGGTACACGGACCAAGTGTGTTGTAGTTAATTCGAGTATGGGTACTCCAAGTCTTCAGTGGGAACTCAAACCGAGCCAGTCCTCTGCCGATCCGAGTGCAGGTGCTCCAGGGCTCCAAATGATCTATTCCTTGCTCCAAATGCTCCCTTTTGCTTTGAAGCACCTAAAACATCAACAAAACACAAAGTAAAATGAAAAAACCAAAAACCTAAATAAAATGCAATGCATTTACATGATTTGTAGTCATTTTGGAGGTCCAAAACTAGGTAAATTATACACATATTTTGGCGATATCAATATTTGATAATATTAAAAGTATCCCCTAAAGATACAAATTTAAGATGAGGGATGCATTGACAATGGCTATCTTGACAATCTTTACAATAAGACTTTTGAAAATTTTTAAAGTTCTTAGAAAATCTTGAAAATGGAAAAATTGAAAGATATATAATTTAACTTATAGATTCATTATTATTTCAATTAGAGGAGATATACATTAACAATCTTGACAGTGCCATTTTTACAGTTTTGAAAAATTCATAAAAATCATAAAAAATAAAAAAAAATTTATGGATGTATTATTTAACTTACAAATTGGTATTTTTTTTAATTTCAATCAATTTGAATTTTGTTTGATGGTTTATCAAAATTTTATGTATATTTTAATGTTTTAAAGGTTGTAATTTTAATGAAAAGTTACCAAATGTGACTTAGATTGAATACAATAAAAAAATATAATCATTCTATAAGTTATAAAATACTTTGGTAAGCTTTATTGTATTTTTGAGAATTTTTTATGATATTATTTAAAATTTCTATTGTCAAGTTAAGTATTGCCAAAAGTTATAAATGTTTGATAATCTCTCGTATTTCAATTATACATATTCAATTTAATTGATGTTTGATAGCTTCTCAAGGACTCCTTAAATTACAAACGTTCAAAAGTACATACAATTTTGACAATCCATAAAAAGTTATTCAAATTAATTGAAATTTGAAACATTATCATTATATATGTTAAAGTAATGCACTCATAAACTTTTCATTTTTAAGATTTTCTCGAAAATTTTTTATAAATTATTTAGATTGTCAAAATAAGTATCAGTTCTATCAATGGATCATCATCTTAATTAAAGACAATCAATTATTTGAACTTCCAATTGTTATTGGTCCGTTATCAGCATTTTATAAGATTCTATATATATGTGTGTGTGTGTGTGTGTGACATTGACACGACTTCGATGTTATCCTACAACTATTTTTTATTCTTCATGTATTTCTTTTATTTAGTTTCCCCTTAATAGCACCAGTTACATGTAAATAACGAATTAAATAAAAAAGAACCTGAAAGGTTGCAGAAAATCGGAAACATGTTGCGTCCACGGTGGAATTTCCACCATAGACCTACCGTGTTACACTCTGTGTCTATGGTAGAAATGGTTTCACCGTGTTACACTCTGTATCTATAGTAGAAATTTCATAAATGGACGCAAGGTTGAACCCGCAGAAAATCTGGACTAGGAAACAAAATGTGCTCATTATATAGAGAATTTTCAATTTTCAAATGAATCAATAAGCCCATGAATGAATGAATGAATGATGTGAATCAAAAAAAAAAAAAAAAAAAAAGAATGAATGAATGAATGAACGGAAATAAATGGCATGCCAAGACCAAAACAGTGACCTGACCTACACTGATTTGGAGGTGGATTGAGAGAATAAATAATATCTATCCATCTTCAGTTCCTCACCCACTCAACTTAACTTTTGCTTGGGTTTCCACTTACGAAGTATATTGATTGCACGAATTCATATCTCCTGTTATCCTAATTAGGATAACAGGACCCTGTTTGTCCAATTTGGTCCGTTGGATCAAAATCAACGGATGAGATTAATTATAAAAAAGCTCCTATAATCTTAAGTGAGCCGATCGGGCCCGTCTGTTTTGATCCAATGGTCCAAATTGGACAAATAGGATCCTGTTATTCTCAAAGAAGAACAGCAGATACGGACTCTGCATTGCACCCATATATGTACGTACAGTGTCATCTTTGGAAGTGTACGAAACCTGTTTCTTCTTTGTTTCCAAGCTAAATAGGCGAATATAATCTAGCTATCCAAATGTGTGTGTGATTTAGAAATCAGAGAAGCCGACTGCATTTATTTTATTTTGTTTTTTTACTTGTTGACTAACTATCGATGGTAATGGCAGATGATAGAATTTTTTTTCTGTCCATGCATAAAAAGGAAACAAATTTGAGAGTTATGCCTGTTCCAATACAAATCACGGGAATATGCCTATTCTTAAACGTCGGCGGTCAAGCAGTCATACTAAATGCCGGCGTTCAGAGATTGGTGTGATCTCAGACTTGTAATTTCTTATGAAAATCTGCTTCGAACGCCAGAGTTCGAACTCCGGAGTTCGAACTCTGGAGTTTACACGTGTATTTCGAACTCTTATGTTTACACGTGTATTTCGAACTCGGCCGTTTGAACTCTGACATTCGGAGCATGATTTTCACAAAAAAATATTAGTCCGGTATTACATCTATCTCTAAACGCCGGCATTTAGTGTGCATGCTTCAATGCCGGAGTTTAATAATAGGCATATTTCTGCCATTTGTATTGGAGTAGGCATAGCTATCACATTTGTTTGTTTTTAAGGCATAGAAAAAAAAAATTCGGTGATATTCGTGTAGCTGCCATTAAATTTTTTTGTGGCAAAAGATATAAATGGATTTTTTTTTTCTAAAGAAAAAAACAACTACAGGCTTAATAAAAAAACAAAAAAGTAAAATAGGCACATAATTCAAAAGCATATATTTTCTTTAAATTCCATTTAAATCTTAATTGTACCCGGAAATTAATTCATGATCATGAGCGAACAAAAAACAACAACTAAAACAAAAAAGAAAAAAGAAGATATAAAAATTAGTAATTAGTTAATTACTGAAAATAAAAATAAAAGATGAGGAGCTTGACTTGTTCCATCCATAATTCCATATATAGGCAAGCAAGGCAATGCATTAAAGGAATTAATGAAAGCAGCATATATAGCAGACAAAGACAAAGGACTCAATGTTATCAGAACCGGACAGGATATCAACCCGAAAAAGCTTTGGGTCACTGGTTTATTGGTTCGACCGTCGGGTCAACTGGTTCAACCGTTGAGTTTTTTATGTACATATATGTACAATACATATAGTCATATAATATGATAAATAAATATTTTCTAATTTTTTTAAAACAAATATATTATAAATAATCATATTTTTATATAGCATTAAAAAGCGGACATATTAATTCGAATTAAAGTAAATTAAAATATATAACATACTATGTGAGTATGGGACCCACTCTCTCCTCATTGGGTGTATTAAACGAAGCAACAATCAAAAGTTGCATATAACGGGATTTTCAACCAAATCCGAGACCGCGGTTTTGATAAAAAAACCGGACAAAAAACCTTTTTTCACCGGTTTACTTGCATGTACAGTCCTTTAGCTGAACCAAACCGTAAAGGGTCTGGTTCCGGTTTTTTACGGTCGAACCGGCCGGTTCGGTCCGGTTTTAAGAACAGTGCAAAGGACAATGATACCATGCCACAACTTTGCCCCCGCAACTCTATGATGAGGTGGCATATGGATGAGGGTCATTTTTGTAAAATTTTGTGGGGGCGGAGGTATATTTTGTAAGATTGTGAGGATTATTTTTGTAAAAAATTTTCATGCATGGTAGGATAATTATGTAAATTTTCTTAGAAATAAAAGGATATTTCTGTAAAATTTTTTTAAAAGAGGGATATTTTTGTAAATTTTTCTCAAGTATATTGGGTTATTTTGGAGGCATTGTTTGTGGCAAGTTATATTTATCCAGCAGACAAAATGCCACCATGCATTTAACGAAATAACGTGACCAAAAGCCAAAGACAATGGATATGCCTTGCCTGCTACAAGATTAATATTAATTTACCATCACCTGATCACGAGTGATTCACTGATATATTCTTCCTCACCAGCACCTGGTTGATCGATCGTTCCATGTTTCAATTCATCCGTCGATTTCATGGGTCCCTAGCTTCTGCATTCAATTATATTAGTTGGCCTCATTTTCAATGGATTTTGCTATATTCAGCAGTTCACCACTGAACTTGATTGATTTTTCAGTACGAACTTTTATTTGAGCTGGTACATACATATGTACATAGAACTTAATTAATGAAGTATAGCATTTTAGGAGTGGACCTATTGTGAAACGTTTTTGAAATGCTAATTAACGGTCCAAATTATACTTTGCCGCGTCTGAAATTTTAATTTTCTCATTAAGTTTATTGTATAAAAATACTAGGGGATACAAAAAAAAAAATTCCTATTTTTGGAGTTTTTTTAAATATATATTTCGAATTTTTTAAAATCCATGTATAAACAAGCACTATTTTATTAATATTTTAGAGTCATTTTGAAAATTTAAAACAAATACTTTAACAACTCCAAAAAATGAAAAATTTTTATGTCCCTAGTATTTTCATATGATAAATTTAATGAGAATCATAAATTGAAATTTCAAATGTGGCAAGCATAATTTAGACAATTAACATTTCAGAGCCAAATACAAACATTTTCATATTAGTCTACTAATTAATTAGCAGTTTTCTCTGTGCTCTATTTTAGAAAATTCTAACAAATATGAAAGTACCATACGAAAGAAACTACTTTTTTATGGATGGATGTTAGCTTTTTCACAACTATTGTCAATTTATTTTAGATATGGACTCAAACAGAATTAAACTATTTTAGATTGATTGATGCAAACATGATGAATCTTATCATTTGATGCAGCAACAGAATTCTTGATTTAGTTGGATCATTAATTAACTGTATCATCAGTCCCAACCCAATTCATGAACATATATCCTTACTATATATATTGGAAAAAATAACATAAAAGGGCTATCTTCCCCAAATAAAAAACCTGAGCCGTTGATCATTTTCTTAGATAGATCAGAAATGTTAATGTACGTTAATGCCCATTGACATTCTCGACCAATTAAAATTAAAGACTCATATAAATTATCTTAATTTAAGGCCCATTACATATTATCTTAAAAGTTTATTATAAGAAATAACAATTTCAGTCCAAACAAGGCGTGAACTTTTCACTAGTATGAAAAAATATATATAAATAATCAATTAATTTAGGGTTTGATATTTTGACAACAGTCCAGATATTCGGATACCACTAGGGATACCGTCGGGGATACCATGATGTTTGACCAATTCAACTAAACCTAAATATTCACCTTAACCTCCTAAATATTCAATTTAACACATTTTGCTTGACAACTAATAAAAACTCTACATAATAAAAACCTAATTGCAGCATTACACTTAACACATTTTGCTTTACAGCCAATAAAAACTACTCTTAATTTAACTTGCAGCATTAGACTTCCTAACTATTCAACTTATCCTCCTAAATATTCACCTTAACCTCCTAAATATTCAACTTATCACATTTTTTAATGGCAGTCAATATTTAATGGTATCCCCGACAGTATCTTTTGCGGTATCTCCATAGCATTTTCCTTTTGACAATAGGCTTTTAACTAGAACCATCCAGCACCAAACACTTTTGAGTTTGTCAAATCACCATCAAACCCTTCTTTACTTCAAGCTGCCAATTAATGGAATTCCAATACATCTCATATCTCCTATAGGATAAGCTTGTGACACATTTGACTTCAAACCAAGCAAACAAAGCATCCTCATATATATATATGAGGAGGGATCCCTTGACAATCCCTATTTTGACAATCTTGACAATCTAATATTTAAAAAATTTGTAAAAATTCATAAAAAATCTTAAAAATGGAAAAAGATTTGTGGATGCATTACTTAACATGTAGATTGATAGTGTTTCAAATTTCAATCAATTTGAATATCGTTTGATGACTTATCAAAATTTTGTTTACTTTTTAACGGTTGTAATTTAACGGATCTTTGAAAAGATATCAAATATCACTTAAATTGAATATAATCGAAAACATAATCAATCTCTAAGTTAAGAAAATATACTTTCGTAAACTTTTTTCTATTTTTAAGAATTTATATGAATTTTTACAAATTTTTAAAATATTAGATTGTCAAGATTGTCAAAATAGGGATTGTCAAGGGATCTCTCCTCTATATATATATACTTACATAAGATACAATTTGGAAATTAACCACGAGTGATTTAGACTATAGGAGGAAACTCTTAGGTTGACGAAAGCCCTTCAATTTCTTCCTTCTCTTCCCTTCCCCTCTTCTTTAATTTTCAAACGAACTCAATCAATCAATCAAAGAGGAATATATATATGTATATAAAGTTGGCTTCTTTCTTGGTGAACCCCACATTTGTTGTGTATGTATGTGTGTGTACTTGCGTCACCAACAAGTCAAAGTAAATTAATGGCAATGGGAAGTCCTTCAAGTCCATCTGAAGTGACCATACATTTGGCTAGGTAGCCTGACTTGAATACCCCTTACTATTTCGGGGAATATTGTGCTATGCATGAGCAATGCAACATGCAACATGCAATGTGAATATGAATATGAATATTGATTGATTTGGATGTTGGGGGTGTTCTGGTGAAAAGACCGTTATCACTTGCCGATTTGTCTCTATTCGATCCCTAGTGCCCCCCACCACACAATTTTATTTATTTACTCCTAGATGATGTATCAATAATTCAATATTATCATATCATGAGTAATACCTAGCATCCAGAGAAAAACTGTCCATATTATCTATACGTTACATTTATGCATGTATTTGTTACATTCTAGAATATATCTGTTACATTTCGTACATGTCTACGGATGTATGGATTGTTCTTCCATGGACGCAAGATGTTTCTCTTATAATATCATGGGTTTTTATTTTTCCACACTTAAATTATGCATGATTAGTTTGGACAAAAAGTAAATCCGGATTTGACCCACAAGAAAGAGGGCTTGTAATTAATCTTCTCTTTCTTGCTGGATCCAAATAAATATTTGGGCTTTCATTGGAATTGAATGGAAATCCAAAGCGCAGTGGATCTTTAAATAAACATTTGAGCCTTCTTTTAACCAGCATATATGGGCTCTCAGTAAAAATGAAAAAATTGATGTTAAGGCTTAATGAACAATTCCACTGATGGACCTCATTTGATCGGGCCCAAATGATATATGGACTGATAATTTGGATCATGTCCAAAGAGTACATCTTAAATGGGCTTTGAACAGAAAAACCATGGAAAACCATGAAAAAAAACTGGACAGAGTCTGAACGAACCTAATATTCTGTCTTTCTCGTCTGATGTCACGTTGTTTGTAAAAGCGGAATAGAAATTTTAAAGTAAAAGATAAACAAAACATAATGTTATGAATAGATTTCTAAAATTGTCACCTATAATTGTGTAGATACTACATTTTACTTCAGGAGCAACATCAGAGCTTACTGTACATGTCCATTCTTTTAATATCTTGCATCCTATATTTTGTGTTGGGATTTTATTTTGGAACCTTATTAAAACTTATAAAAGTTCCTCTTTTTATAATGTTATTTTCCTATTTATACTTAATCATTTCAAAATTATCATTTTTTGTGCTCAATAAATACTTCATATCAAAATATCTTTGAAACATAAATTTTACATTTTTAGAGTTTTTTAAGTATTTGTTTGATATTTATTTTAAGATAGCTTCAAAATAATAATAAAAATAATCAATTATTATATATAAAACTATGCGAGCCATTTAAATAATTTAAAAAAAATACTTAAATAATTTCAAAACTGAGAAATTTTTGGATTCTAAGATATTTTATATAACAAATTTACTAAGCACCATAAATCAAGATTTAGAGTTAATTAAGTACATTTTTTATTTTTTTTATTTTTAATTATAATCATGAGAAGCCTCTGTGTGCTCCTAAAAGTACTATAGATTTACCCGTACTTTAGTGAAAGTGATTACTTATTTTATTACATTAGCAATTATTTCTTTCAGGTTCATATATTTATATTAAAATAAAATTTAATTCTCTTATCTCCTTCGCAAATAGTAAGAATCAGTACTCGTATAATAGTACCACTAATGAAAATGGATATATGCAAATTGCAACTGAACTGGACGAATGACCGCAAAATGAGCTTTACGCAGCTGCAGCTCCAAAATTGGGTAATATATATAGTCCATGATCAAGCCCATATAATTAAACAATGGACACATGTGGGCTTTGATTGATTAAATCACGGTATGGACTTGGACTGGACAATTTGTTAAGGGACTGATCTGAATATGAAATGGACTTTTAGGGGCCTCCATTGGTTTGAGTTTTGGATTGTCACTGGAACTCGTCCATTAGCAGCCCTATGTTAAGCCCATGTAAAGTTTTTAGAAAAGTTAAGTCAAAAGCCCAATTTAACAATCAATATGTGCAGTGCATTATATAGTTTGGTCATATACATTCCAAATTTATAGACTCCATAAAGATTCAATAAACTAAAACATGATGCAAATATATATAGGGGAAAAAGATAAAGCCATGCAATGATTTTGTGAAGAAAGAAGTACAAATGAGCTACTAAATAGAGAAAATTATTATTTTCAAATATATTATCATGACCTGCTACATTATTAGGCAACAATAACATATAACCTATTTTGAAAATATAAATGAATACACCTCATCCAGCTTACTTTTTTTTTTTTTGGATATAAAAGAATAAATACAACTACAAAAAGAAAAAGGCTTGCCCACTTTTGATTGTTATTTTTTTATACTATTACAATATATACATATCATACGAAACAACAAGCGAGAGCCATTTTTGTGGATTCAACCTTGTTTTGTGTATCTATATCTTCAAAACTAATCAAAGAATCTCTCATTAACGCCGGCCCGGAACAACACTAGTGGCGCCGCAGCAGCATTAGTTATATTAGCCTCAGTTTTGGCACTTACGAAGAACACATCACCTTCAGAAAATGTTTCCAAGTCTTTCGGGGAGTCGGTTGTGATGCTGGCTGTACCACTAAGGACAAGAAATATCGAGGGACCTGGCACCGCTGTAAAGGTCACCGTTTCGTTGGGCAAAAGAGAATACCGATCTACTTCGAACTCTTCAAAAGGAGGGGTATAGCGGGAGACATTTTTGTTTATGAAGACCCCACGTAAAATTTCAGGGTAACCCTGAAAAAAAAAATGCAAATGACTTTTAGTTAGAACTTTTATCCCAAACCAGCAATCAGTTATGTAGCTTTACTTGCAGAGTTAAGTACCATAATGGTCTAGTTGAACAGATTGGCAACACAGTAATGATCTTGTCTCGGTATAGTGGACCAAGCAAGGATCATACAAGTATTTTTATCGGCGTGTACTACATATGCAGCAGATAGAAGATAACTAAACCCTATTGGCCATAACAGTATCATACCATGAGCATAACAAGTTTGCATCCATGATCTTACTGTCGTACCTGCTTGTAGGTAAGCATAGAACAAAGGGTTTGAACATCACGGAACTTCGGAGTCAGCCCGGCTCTGACAACATTGTCAGAGGTGGCCATACACTCGATGCATTCGCCATATAAATATGCATGAGGCTCATTAGCACCTAAGTAAATCGCCTCACCGGGAGATAGTGTGACATAGTTGAAAAAAAATGCTGATATCACCCCAACATCACCAGGGTACTGTTTTTCCAGCACGAGTGCAAGCTGTTCCTTCTCTGTCAAGCCTCTTGTCTGAAAAAAAAAATTATTAAGATTTTATTTTGCAATCAATGGATTGCGATTATATTTATATAACTGGGGAAGTTTCTTTTGCCTTATTTTCAGCAACTAGACGGCTCTTTAGCTTGTTGATTGCATTGGATACATCATCTGGACTTGCTGTCATCAGTTTGGTGAATATCGATTTGAGATAGGCTTTCGCTTCTTCGTTAGAATCTTCATTAATAACAACCCCATTACTATTTTCTTCAAGATGAAACCCATTATCCTTTTCTTTATTGATACACCCGTTGCCATTCATAATAAGATCACATCCATTATCTTCAGTATCCGTGCCACCGATAAACCCGTTACCATTTTCCACCATACCAATTAGCTGTCGTACTTTAGGCACAGTTGTTAGTACATCTTGGATCTCCTACAAGAAACTATAACCACAGAACATTCAAATTTCAAGCATATGAAGGACTGCAATAACTACTGAGGTATTCAGCATAGTGCATGCCAGAATGGCGACCTGGTATGAACCAGCCTTTAACCATAGCCAAACCACATATGAACTAACACGTAGAGAAAGCAACATGATTCATCATATGAACAATAAACAGAACAAAAGATGTAAATTAATATTATTTAGGTACAAAAACAAATATCCGATGCAATGTTGAAAATAAGATTTCAAACTTAACTGCTAGCTTTTTACTGATTTGAACCAATGATAAAAAGTATCTTCACCGTCATTTTGAGGACAAAATGATTCTTTACCTACAGCTTGACATATTGTCTTCCCAGATCTTTCAATTTCGGACTGGTCCATAAAAATACATGACAGTACCTGCCCAAAAACCTTTCCAGTTCCTTTTGATTTTTTTTTTTTTTTGTAAAAAAAAAAAAAGGCCAAAAACACAGCTCCATGTGCCATTTAGAAACAGATTCAAAGCAATTCTTTTGAAAATGATTGATTTTGCACTGACATGGTTAAGTTCAATTTGCCCAACATATACAAGACCAATTCAGTACATATGTTATGCAAATGAGACAAAACATATACCTCGGCTGTCACAAAACCACAAAGTGCTTTAAACTCCGTAATGGCGACTGCCATCTCAGGCTTATGATTTGCATCCTTGTATATATCAGGTCTTGATTTGTGAAGCAACTCGGCTAGTTTTTTATCGGGGTGTGCTTGAATTGATAAAGCTTTTGCCACTGACAGTACCTATGAACAGCAAAAGATCCATTATTCAATTATTCTAATTAACATAAGAGGTGCAAGGCAATATGGTCTCACTTTATACTGCACAATTACCAGTAGCAATATAATTTTCTAAAATTACAATAGCCATTTTTATACTTAGTCAAACAACAACCAGAAAATAACAGAATACTGTTACTAATCTAAAATTAGGATCAACATTTGTGGACAGTAATACAACATTCCATAAATTAAGCAACTGTCATCCAATCTAAAAAAGATAATTAAAAATGAACCACTAACCTCACTCTACATCATAATTAGTACTCTGGCAAACAATGCACAAATTAAGTAAACCAACAATTCAACAGCACAGAAAGAAGCCAATTTTCAGCCCAATATAAACATAACATTATTCCAAGGGCATAATCGGAAAGTAAAAACTCAGTGTGAGCCAGTGAGTCTGTCATTAGTATTCTGGTAAAAGAAGATGCTTTAATAAGTGTGATTGTTGCATTGCTGACTGTAACCGAAGTGGGTAGGTAGAAAATATAAGTAGATTTATGGCAATGGAAGAGTTGAATTCCAAATATAGATGAACTAATATTTACAGTTCAATTGACAGTTCTCTGCATCTATGGGTTGTTCATGCATATCTGAGGTAACAGAAGCAATTATGTTGTGGCCCAGAAACAAAACACCCGAGGTTCAGCAACTTCTTCAACTTAGATACAAAAATGTAATCTTTTTAATTATATGCCAGTCAATCCATGTCTAAGGTATACTGACATAAAAGCATTTGTTGCAATGCAATCTTTTTAATGCGTCACACTATTAGTGCCTCATGTTACCAGTATATGCTTAAATATACACAGAACCTATCTGCTTATTTTGCTATTCATTTTTTTTCCTCGTCTATAAATTATTTTCATTGTCATATTTTCCAGAATGACTGAGACAGGGAAATGAAGAGTTACTATGACGAAGAGAATGATTCAATGGACATCGATGATATAATCTTTCTATAGATAACTACAAAAAAAAATTATCGTGGACACAGAATATCATTCATAGTGTTTCATTTATTTTTTTTGCTGTTCTATTAACTTGTAATGGTCGATCAGATTATTACTTCATGTTTGTTTGGATTAAAAAATTATTGTTGTAATTCGAATTTATTATTTTATTAATATGTTCAGAATTTGTTAATATTTTAATTTTTATTCGTACAATATACATAGTTTAGATATACACATTACTCAAGTATTTCATTAGAGATGCATTTTTACTCGTAATGATATTATCTGGCAGCATACGCACATTTGACCAAAACCAAATAAGGGTTGCTTTTATTATATTTTATTGCTCTACTCTTTTGTTGTTCCAATACATGAGACTGCCGAACAAGTATGGAATAGTCCGGAAGAGTGGCCTCTTCTCAATTCCTCTATTCCTCTATTCCATAGCTATTCCGTTGTTTGCCGAACGGAGCCATGATGATGAAACATAATAACATAATTATGAATTCTAGAAAGTACCAAATTTTAACACATGCAGCCGGAAGTCAAAAGCACACAGTATCCGAGATATCAAATTGAGAAATAAAAATACCCAAGTCAACAGCATGACATGATAATATGATATCCCCTTATTCAGTTATTAACTTATTATTATTCCCCTTTTAAGACCAAGACAGCAAATATCACACAGTTCTAGGGTGAAAGCGCAAAACTTTCAAAACCAAACAACACAATTGATACAATTGAGAGAACGAAAGAAAGAGAGGAAGTCAGAGAAAGCAACCTTAAATAGGAAGGGGAGATCCGGTCCCCACCTGTCGGCAATCCTCTCCCCTAAGACCGTCGGGTTCGCCGCAATCCAGTCTTTCAGAGCCACGGCGCCGTCGTCGTCGACGTACGAGGGGCCCGAGGGGTGCGTCCCCATCCAGAACTCGGCGTACGGGAGCGACGGATCGACCTTCCCGCCGGAAACGTTCCGCTCCGCGAGCCTTGCCACGTGCGACGAGCCCTCCCCGACTCGGCCCCACTCGTAGTGCTTCACCGAGCACCGCAGCCTCACGATCGCCCTCCTCGGCCTACCCATTGCGGAATGCTCTTTCTCTATCGTTATATTTAATAGACAGTGAGTTCCGTTTGAAGGTTGAAACTTTGAATAGGTTTTGAAATGGAGGAAGGAAGGAAGGAATGGGAGGAAGAACAAAGAAAGAGAGAAAGGAAGGGGGGTTTTTAAAGAGAGAGGGAAAAACTTTAGCGCGGTGAGAAAAGGGAAAAACGGAAAAAAAGGGAAGGTGGATGGATTTGTGGATGGATTGGGGTGTTTTTTTCTGGAGACGCCAACGAAAGCGATTATTAGAATTGATGGACGCACATTTCAATCTCCCATGTCGCTTTCTCCCTTGCCTACATCTGGATCACAGTTATTGACTTACTTCTCCACTGTAATTCACTTCCCCCGTTGGCCCCGTTGGTCTCGGTTGGGGCCAGAGTTTTGAGCCGGGTGCAGTTAGATTTGCGCACCTTCCAAAGGTTTCGGTAAGATTCGAAGTGAATTTGTGCTCTGGACATGGTGCAGTACACCCCTTTGGTTTGCTATTGTTCGGTTCAGGAAGAGGTGGTCTACAAGAATTACGCAAAGGAAAGCGGTTAAAAGTACCATAGAAACAATGCGGGGCCCACTTGACAGTCTTTACCGTTAATACAGCTTGGTAAACGAACATCTATCTACTTTTGCAAAAAACTGGTCGATTCCATTCTGGTACGCTATAAGGGTTATCTTACATAATGGGCCCAGTAGTCAGTGATAACGAATGTTTGGTTCAGATAGCTCCGGGTCCAGAAGGCTTTGATCCGTGTCCCCTTGCGTCGCAGGTGGAGTTCTACCGGAGCAGTAACGAACTAACGGCGCACGAGGTTATTCGAAACGGTCAGTGGACTTTTATCAATTACAAGATATGACTCGCTATTAATATGACTTGCTATTGACTTTGCTACCTTACGAAAAGATGTGTTTCCTCATCACGTCAAGCACAAAACTTTTTTTTTTCTATAACGAGACAGCGGCTAGGCTACAAGAAGTCCAGATTCTAGAATGGCTTCATTATGTAAGAATAAAGATTTGAAAATTTGACATTTTAAAATGTAATTAATTTTTCTTATTAATAAAATACAATGGCAGCTACTGCCACTTTTCAAAAAAAAGAAAAAAAAAGAAAATGTAATTAATCTTCTTGCATTTAGTTCATGTGTAGTAATTTTATTTGGTAATGAAAATTTGTTGGCTATTGCCTTTTACTTGAGAAAAATAAATACCAGCGAAAGTACTTCAAAAAAGTATTCACATATATAAATAAAAAAAAGTATGAGGGGTTAATTTGTAAAAAAAGTCTTCACTGTTTCACGGTAAACGCCGCTTATTCTGGGGCCAATTCCACGCGTCGTCATCCGCCGGATCTCATCTCACTTAAACGGTTGGCCAGCGAATAAACGGCCGAGATTCAGCGGCGACCTCGTATGTATGCTTCATGTGTAGATTGCGTGATTAACGAGTTTGAGGAACAAAAGGGAAGAATGAGTGGGTTCCAGATTTCAGAGACAAACAGATCACACGGCCGCGTTTGTGATCCGGATAGTCCGATAAATGCCGCTTTCTTGATTTCTTTGCTGAGATATCCCCGGAATCAATCTATTTTTTTTTTAAGGAAAATGCTATGAGGATACCGTTAAGAATACCATATAGTTTGACTATTTGACTTGGTTAAACAAACTAATTATTCAACATAACACTAATTATTTAACTTAATATCAATTTATTATAGTATGTTGAATATTTAGCATCAACTTAACATGCTAATTATAATTTAATGCTAAGTTGAATATTTAGCATGTTAGGTTAAATATTTAGCATGTTAAGTAGAATATTTACCACGTTAACTTAATAATTATTATTTTTTATTTAATTACAATATATATTAAATTGAATAAGTATTGGTATAATTATTCAACTTATAAATTTATGTTATGTTGAATAATTAGCATATTAATTTAGTTGGATAATTAGTTCGTTTGACTAAGTCAAATTATATGGTATCCTCAGATGGTATCCAGTATCCCTAGACCTTTTTTTTTAATGTTGTTTATTTTTGTTTGCTTTTGTGTGCACTCCTGCACATGCTTACTAGTCAGTAGAAGTCTCGGTAACTTGTGTTAATAAAATCAATTTTCGGTAGGAATGAAACAACCATATTTGTACAAGTATTGGTGGTAAATGAATTGTATATTTTCATATGACGCACAAAGAAATGTACGTATATTTATAAATAAATAATTGGTTTATTTAAATTGTTCTTGGTGTATATTCTTTGCACAAATAGTATATTTGCTGTCCTGTTAGTATTTTTTATTTTTTTTTAAGTTGGGGTCATTGTCAACACTGTTTAAATTAATTGGGTTGCTGATTAATTATTGCGTTTTTTTCAATTTTTATAATGTTTATATAGTGAAGTCAGTACCATGTCATTTTTAGTGAATGAAATTTCCATATATACTTTATTATGTGTTTGTACTTTATACTCAACTTTTTTAAATTTAAATGGGTTTTTGTTGTGTAAAGTGATTATGATGATATATATCTCCATTTTTGTTTTAAAATCCTGTAGGAGAGTTGAGGATCTTTAGAAAATAATTTCATGAGAATATTCTTTGTGATCATACCTGAATCTGAAAATTATAAATTACTCATCTTGTCACATGATCTGACTTGATCAATTCCTCCGTCGCAACCAAAAAAAAAGGATAATAAAAAGGAACAACAAAAATAATTTCAGAAATACTAATTTTTTGCATCATGGAGCGAGTATTACGCTTGTAAATTTTGTTACTTGTATAAATTAACTAAACAAATTACCTTTTATATTTCTAGAAAAAAGGTTAATCACTTTGTGCATGTTCGGCAACCTCTCCTTAAGCTTTTTAGCATTAATTTAGCTTTCTTATCATCTTAATCCTTAGCTCGAATTAAAAGTTTCTTCTTAAATCTCCTTTTGACCAGCGTTTAAGCTTTGTCCAGATTTTTAAGGAGACCATACCCGCAGCTTAAGGTTAAAACTTTCTTCAAGCTTTTTTTTTTCTTTTCGAAACGAGTGTGACTTAACAATGCTTAAATATTCAAAGTGTATGATAGACTAAAAAATTCAGTTCAACACTTCAAAGCAGTCTCTATTGGTCTCATCAGCTCTTTGACAACTAGCAATGAAACTTAAATATGCACTAGAAAGGTATTGCACTCCGCGGAACTGAGATATTATGGTAAAGAAAAATATCTGTACAACACGATTAAAATATATTTACTGTAATTTAAAGGGTCCTCCATATAATATACAGTGCAAATTTACAACTGCCATCGATCGACAACTCAACGCTATACAGTGCATGACACGTAACCGTAACCGTAATCGCCAAAAAAGAAAAGAAAAGGAAAAAAAAAAACTGTTTTTTTCTACTGTTTAACTACAATGCTTTTTTTTGTTACAACTGCCATCGATCGACAACTCAACGCTATACAGTGCATGACACGTAACCGTAACCGTAACCGCCAAAAAAGAAAAGAAAAGGAAAAAAAAAAAACATTGTTTTTTTTTCTATTGTTTAACTACAGTATTTTTTTTTTTTTTGTTACAACTGCCATTGATCGACAACTCAATGCTATACAGTGCATGACACGTAACCGTAACCGTAACCGTAACCGCCAAAAAGAAAAGAAAAGGAAAAAAAAAAAAAACACTGTTTTTTTTCTACTGTTTAACTACAGTGTTTTTTTTTGTTCCGCTTTTAATATCTCTAATTAAAGTCCCTTGTGTAGACTTAATATTTACATCACTTTCAAAGTACACAAAGCTAGTAAGCTACTTCTTAAGCACTCCTTTAGTCACAAACTAGTAAGCAAGACATCTAAATGTTAGAGCTTTGCGTTATCTTCAAACCTAATCTCATTTAGAAATTAATTACAAGCGTTAAGAACTATTAAAACATTCAAAAAATGTTATTTGGAACTTGGAAGTTGGAAAACTGGTAGTTCAAGCATTGCAAGTTGATCATTAATTAAAAGATTTAATTATTTCGAGTGTTGAGTAATTAACTTCTTAATTTTATTGATTTCTTAAATCATTTTTTATCTGGTCTTTGATGATGTGCTCATTTCACTGCCATGAGACATGACAATCTACTTAGTTTTTAATTTAATTTGTTAGTAAATTAAGAATCTGAAGTAAATTTATGTGTTTATAATACACATAAATAATCCACATCTTTTCCAACCACCAATTTTTTTAGAAATATTCTTATTTTTACTTTCAAGTTTTATTTTTTTAAAAAAAAAATAATTTATTTTTTATTTTTTTATTTTTATAATTTTTATAATTTTTATAATTTTTTATTTTCTTTTTTTTATTCCTTTAAATTATTTTTAATTTTTTCAAAAAAAATTCTCCTTTTATTTTATTTTTTCTCGCTACAGTATTTTTTAAATTATTTTTCCTTTTTATTTATTTATTTCTTTAATTTTTTTATTTTAGAATTTAGTAAATCAGGAATTGTTTCGTTATTGTCAAATAAGTAAAGTATTTTTATTTTTTTAATTGATGTAATTTTCTTTAATTTACTAATTAAAAAAATATATTCTCAGGTTGTGTCTAACTTTGTGTCCTACTCATTTAAATTGGGTGGTCTTGATGTCGTCAGCCAATAAATTGGATACTCTTTAGGTTTGGGTGCTCTTAATGTCGTGAGCCAATAAATAGGGTGGTCTTGAGGTTCTAAATATAAGGATATTTATTGAAATACAAACTTAACTTTTTAAGGTTACACATTCAAATCAATATTTTCTTATGAGTTAATATTAATAGACCGACGAGAGCAAAAAATATTCAATTAAGCGCGGCGGAGCGCGCATACTGACTAGTTTGAGTTTCTTATCAGGCCTGAACACTGCAAGAATTATTTTTGTTTTTCTTTCTTTTAACGAATCTTTTATTTCACCATTGTACTCTTTTACCAATTTCCTAAACTGACGGTTCTATTTTTTTTTTTTTCTGTAGTTTTGGACAAGATTATTTAATTAATCCTATTAAATTATTTCTATAACTTAATGTCCATAAAAAAGGAACATTTAAAATAAATAAATTTCAAAAGCTACTGTTAATACATCACATCAAGTTATCCGGATAACGAAAATTTTAAGGATCGGTCAAAATCACAAAGATAAAGAAATTTGACAGAACAAGCCAAAATCTACTAAAAATGGAACTGATACAATTAATTAAATTCATTTCTATTTAGGATTTTGTACATTTATTTTTTTTATTTTTATTTTTTGTCCGTATGCCAAGATTAATACCAGAGAAGGAGAACAGCGGTTCAAGTAATGAAGTAACTGGCTTCTCTCAAAAAAAAAAAAAAAAAAAAAAAATGAAGTAACTGGCGAGCCTGCTGAGTCAGAGAAGACGTGTCACTGCAAGGTTTTCTTGCAGAAGTTATCTTGCGTTTGACAAATGCAGTAAAGGAAGCTGTAGTAGTGGAATTCTTCCTCGGATCGGATAATAGAGTCCTGCTTTTCAGATCGACACCGTTAGATTAAAATGGACGGATGAGATCTGTTTAGCAAAATTCTTTTTTACTTCAAAACCAAACTTTGCACCGAATCTGAACCGTTCGGTTTTGATCCGACGGTCACCGTTGGGATAACAGGGTCCTGTTATCGCCAAAGAATAACAGCAGAATCGGACGGGTAGTAGTGATCTACCTTCAGTGAATCGGGGTCAATTGACCCCATTCATTTTAAAAAAGGTCATATTAATTAATATACCATTTTGTCATGTATTTTGGATAAAAATGCTAGAGCACCAAACTATTTGACCCTTGTATAGAGCTCGTTCGGCAATTCAACGAGGATCAAAATTTGATCCACATTAAGGAGTTTACGTTCTGATGCCTTGATCTATATAAAAGTGCTGAAGAGGCTTGAGCCATGGTTCCCCTTCCTTAAGAATCCGGACAGGGGATCAAGCTGAGCAGCATGAGAGGCTTAAGGAGGGGTTCTTGATCCACACTAAGGAACACGTGTTCGGAAGCATCAAGTGAGATCAAGACATTGAGGAGGCTTGAGCCTCCTTGATCCACCTTTGCCGAACAGGCCCTATATATAGGTTTTAATCAAAATTACTATGGTTGACCCCATAAAATTTTGAGAAAACATATCTCTACGTGCAATTTAAATATGTACATCATTTGTGTTCAAAGACAAATGTCGTCAATATTTGTACTCCACTAATAGTTATTTGAATATACTTAAAGATGATGAATTTTAGTCTAATTTCTTTTGAATGTATCAATAAGTGATATAGCTTTTGAATAAAAAAAAAAAGTAATGAAAAATAATAATAACATAAAGCTCATGAATTTCAATAAAAATTTTGTATTTAATAAAAACAAACACATAGATGCACTGATTGAATAGAGTGCTGGCTCCCATTTTTTTGACATACGATCTTTTTGCCAATTTTATTGTGATATTGATTATAAAGACAGAGTGAGCTATAATAAAAAAAAACATATGTATGCTCATCATGATACCTCAATTAGAAGTTCAAAACATTTATTTATTTTTTTTTGTTGGACAAGAACAATTTTTTAAATAGATAAGGAATTGTAAGATTACCATTTAAAAACTAATTATATATTAAACGTTTTATTAGTTAATAAATGTAAGGATAATAATTATCATTAATAATTCAATACTAATATTAACTATAATTAATAAGAAAATATTTTATAATGACACTAATTAATTTGACCCCCATTGGAGAAATTTCTGGCTCCGCCTATGGTACTAAGTGAATTTAAGACACTTTAAATTATTAAACTTAAGTGATTTAAAGTATAGTGAGTAAACATATCTATAGAGGTGCTTTAAACTAATTAAATTACCAACATTTCATTTACTTTACTACCATCTATTTACTTTACTCTAAAATAATTTAACATTTTACTATGCTTTACCTTTCTACACTTTGCCAAACGGGAAATTACGCCTCAAGTTTTTATAGTCAAAAGTTTATTATAATTTATCAAAAAAAAAAAACTAATTGTAAATTTAAATATATTAATGCACAAAATATATGTTCTATGTAGATTGAGTAAAAAATGTATATATCTATTTATGAGGGCTTTGGAAAAACAAAATTCCTCGGGAATAATAAGCTAATAGCATATACGAAAGAGAAACATCATGTGTCCATTAAAAAACGGTCCAGACGTACATCCATAGATATATATCGAATATAATAATAGATACATTCCGAAATATAACAGATACATCCAAAATGTAATTTATGGACGATACGAACAATTTTCTATAGACGCTATGAACAATTTTTCTATGGACACTAGGTATTACTCTATACCAAGTATCCTAATTCCTAAGTAGTGATTACTTGTAGCCGATGGAGCATGCAAAATTAAATCCAAATTCGATGTAACATTAATTCACTCCTATCCGGCTTGTTGGACTCCTTGTTATTCGGGTAATGGATGAGACTGGGGATCAAATTAAGAGAATAGAAGTCACTGTTGAATGGAATAAATGCAGAATTTGGCTTTTCCCATCCACTGAAAAGAATAGTATATATATATGAGCAAATATACCGTGAGCTTAACCTCCAAAAACCTATCAAATCACTTCCAAATTTTAATTTATATGGCTCAATAAATTCTTCATATCAAAATCCTATAGCATGCAAAAATTTTCCATTTTTGGAGATTTTTAAGTATTTATTCTAGATTTTTTAAAATGATACATAAAACATTGAATATTTTATTAATATTCTATAGTCACTTTTAAAAAATCTCAAACAAATACTTAAAAATCTCCAAAAATGAAAAATTTTTGCGTGCTATAAGATTTTGATATGAAGAATTTATTGAGCCATATAAATCGAAATTTGGAAGTGATTTGATAGGTTTTTGGAGGTTAAGCTCACGGAAGGCTCCGTGAGCTTAAGCTCACGGTATATTTACTCTATATATATAGTATAATCCTGCTAGCATTAAATTCTGAAAATGTGACCACTAAAAGGAATAGAAGGCATGGGTAGGAATAAGATACAATGGTCCAGACTTTATCCTAACATCAGCTCATGCATCAATGCTCCATCCAAGCTGCAAAAGTTCCTTAAAAAAAATAATAATAATAATAAAAAAGCTGCAGAAGTTTTTGAGTTAAATTTTCATCACATTTTTTTTTTTAGAAAACAAATAAGATAGCACCACCATAGTAGTTATTTTGTGTGATCCTTTTTTCTTGGATTAAAATATGCCATTTAATTACTTCAAAAGATCAATGAGTTAAACAACACATATATATATTTGAATGTACCTCCAATATATCCTTAAAAAAAAATTATTTTCGATCCGACGACGATAAATGGATATTGTCCAATATTAGATTCACAATATCCAATATTAGATTCATTTGCAACCAGTAAAATTGTTTAGGTGTGATCAGGGGCAGAGCCAATTAACAGCAGGGGTGGGCAATGGGAAATTAATATAAAAAATGTGCCTATAGAAATTATATTTTTTTTTTGTGAAAAATTTACAGAAATATGCCTATATTTTAAGAAATTTATGAAAAATTGATTATACCTTAAAAAGTTTTACAAAAATATGCCTCTATAATTTATAAAAATATACCTAATTTCTAGAATAATTACAAATTTATATTTCGTACCGTAAAGTCTAGCTTCGCCCCTGAATGCGATCACGGAGCAACACCCTGTAAATATTTTTATAATTCTTTGCTTGTAACAAGATGACTGTTCTCTTGCGCTGGCCGAATATATTGTGACCACGGACATGATGATCATTGTGAACAAGAAGACTGTTATTTTCCACTGTCCGTATGGTTAGGGATGTTAGCTAAGAATTGACCAATATATATATATAGGGCACATTTTAAATGCAAACACTTCAACAAATTAAACAAGGTTACCAATGTGTCACGTTCGGTCTTAATAAAATACCGGTTTAATTCATTATAGGCCACAATTTTATACGGTGCAAACAAAAAAAAAAAAAAAAAGAAAGAAAGAAATTCACATGTGACTAGATGCCAAATGACACACATTGGCTTATCAGTTATCAGCTTATGCAAAAATTTGGGATTTTGCAAAACCGCACAAAATTCTTAGATGGTTCCGTAAAATGTAGCATCATTCGTACGTACTATATATTGTAGCATATATCCAATCCAGACGTCCTGTCAATTGGGATGGAAGAGAACAAAATGTGATGTGAAGGGTCTGATGATGTGATAAAGCAATTGATAAATGCGAGAGTATATACGGCACCGCATCTCATAAATATCAACTTATCCTCTTTTAATTTGGACTTTTGGCTTGCTCTAGATCATGCAACTCCCAAAGTTTCCCAAGTTCAAGGACATTTGATATTGATATTCCGTTAGGTTTAATTGCCCTGACTTGGTTAGGAGAGAAATTCTATGTTTGAAGTTTATTTAAAGGTTCAGAGTTTTTTTTTTTTTTTGAGAAAACAAAGGTCCAGAGTATGATATCTGTCTATGTAACTTTGCAGGTGCTCCAAAAATTTCAGAAAAAAAAAAAAATATATAGCACTAAAATCATTTTGATATGAATATTAAAATTGATTTGTATCTATTTTTTTTTAATTTATTGGACCAAAAGATGTTTATTATATTAAGAATATATATTCAATATATTTATAATATTGGAATATTCAATTTATTTATTTATTTATTAATATGAGGAGGGATCAAATAACTATGTTTTTGGTGACCGATCGGTAACCATGAAATTAAATCTTAAATAACAAAACTAATTGATAGAATATGTTGTATATATCATATTGTATACAAAAAATTATATCATTTTGATTTTATTTACATGTGCATCAAGCATTAATAAAAATCAACGGTTCAAGTTTTATGATTTTTTGTCCTCTCTTGATGACTATTGAAACAATGTTAAAACTTTATTATATTTTATGTATATGTTATTGAGATAATATAAAATATATTTAACGGTTTAGATTTTAAATTATGCATAAATAAAAAAATGGTCACCAATGTCTACATTGGTGTCCATGGTTATTGGATCTCTCTTCATTCAATATATCTATAATTGGGAATATTCAATTTATTTATTTATTAATAATGTAGTGAACCATCCATACATAAGAGTAAACTAGGTGCAAGTGCTCAACAGGGCCTAAGTAAGCTTAACTAAAAAATTCAATAAATTTTTTTTTTTAGATAAAGATGAGAATCAAGCCACTCAAATTTAAATTTCTATTAAAGACTCCATTCAGGTTTCAAACATGTGACCTCCCGCACGAGGAGCGTTGCCCTTAGTCAATAGACCAAAGGCCAGTTCTTAAAAATTCAATAAATTTGCATTGTGAAAGTTGTTTCCAACAATTTGGATTTAACATCTGAATTTTTTTTTTTTTTTGATAAGTAGGCAGTGGCTGCCAACTAACATAACAGAGTACAAGCAAAAAAAAAAAAAACCATGAACTAACTAAGCCGTTGATCCTGACAAAATCAAACCAGGCCAACATCCGTTGTTGATTGCTCCCCTTCCTAATGCACAAAATACAAACTAGGCCAACATCTGAATTTGATTCAATTAGTTTTACTAGGTAAGCTTATTAAGAAATTAAACGTGCCATGCACCGGCTAGATTCAAATAATTTGGCAAGGAAGCAACAAAATTAGATCAGAATCCACCAAACCAAAACTTAATTGAAAGTCATCCTTCCATATTCAAAATTCATTCATACGGCAGATCATGAGATGGTTTACCAGTTTATGTTTCCTCGGTCTATTTTTTAAAATAAAAAATAAAAAATCTATTTAAAAAAATAAAATTGATAAATTAACTTATGTTGAAAAGTAGTAAATCCGTTTCCTGGGTCAAGGTCGTTTCTCAAGGCAGTGGCTTGGTAGGCCCAACCGTTTACCCATAAAATAGATTCAAATTATTATTATTTTTTTTTTAAACTTTCAGTCCTCATTGTTATCTTTCTCTAGCCTCAAAGTTTAGTCCAATCGGAGTTTTCTATTAAAGATTATGACTGTTTGAATGTCGAGTACCTAAAATTCAGCATAAAACCAGGTCCTTTTTTTCCTTGGAATTGGCCTGAAGTTTTCTTTTAATTTTCTCCATAGCCGTCGTTGTTAGCTTTCTGTAATTGCGAAGTTTACTTGATTGAAGTTTCCTATCGAAATTTTATGGCTGTTTGAATATTTAGTACCTAAAATTTATGATAAGATTTTTTACAAAATTTAATACGGAATTCAATTTATAACAATTATTTACACAATAAATTTAAATATATTCTGGAGCTTTTTGCTCATTTCAAATAAATTTAAGATTATTCTTTGTACTTTTATTTCTAATTTTTTTCATGAGCCATGGCCTTGGATTAAGTCTTCTTTATTTATCTATCAATTTAATTATTTATTTGTACTCATTCATTAATTCATTCGTTCCTTATTTCTTTTTGCTTTCTTTCTTTGTATATTGGTTAAATTTTCTGGATGATCACTAAACTTTACTATGAATCCATAATTGGTCACTGTACTTTCATTTATTCATTTTCGGTCACTGAAGTTGGAATTAAATCCAAATTTAGTCACTACGTTAGTCTTTCCATCCAACTTAACGGAATAATTAATATGAATTCAATTTTAATTCTTAGATATATATTTTTTTCCATATAGAATATATACAATATGAGATTGTAAGAAACAAATTAAAATTTTATTTCTTTATTTAAAATATATTTTTTCAATATCATTTTTAATTAATATTCTCATGGAAATTAAATTTTTAACACGTCTAAAACTATGAAATATTTATTGCAATATAAAAATAAATAAAAAATAATTTGTATTTTTATATTCTCACATTTTTAAGTTTTACATTGAAAAAACATATGTCTAAACCCCTAGAATTGATGTCATGTTAACTTTTCCATAAAGTTGAATGAAGAAACTAACGAAGTGATCGAATTTGGACAAACATCAAAGTTGAATAACAAAAAATGAATAAATAGAAATTCAGTGACCAATTATATATTTGAAGCAAAATTCAGTGACCTCCAAAAAATTTACCCATGTGTTTTTACCTCCTAGTGCCGTTGTCGTTTTTATATACGACATTGTGTTGGGTGGTTCTTTCAGATTCACAAAGCATATATACCACTAACATTTAGACCTAACCTAACCCCTCTCGCTTTCATGATTTAGTAACTGAAGTGGGCCAAGTTGACTTATATCTATCGGCCTTTATTGGATCCACGTATGTTTCAACAAGCGTTCTTTTCAGGGTAGCAGAACTCTTTGCCTCGTGCTTTTTTATTAGCCGATCAAAATGCCATGCCAGCAATTGGTAGTTTAATTTGTTGGGTTTTGTAGAGATTTTATAGAGGTTTTTAAGGGTTCTCAAGGTGGGGGTGGCTATCAAATAGTTCAATACTAAAAACAAAATTAGGAGATTGTTAAATTGAAATTTTACTCCAATGATCTCTTCAGAATTTCTTTTTAATCGGACGATTATTAATAGATATTATCTACTACTTTATTTATATGTAACCGGAGAAACTGTTCGGATATGTTTGTATTTTTAAGATCTAACTTTTTATAATTATAAATATTAAGTTATATATGCAGTTTTATACTGCAAAAAGTATAACATATTTTAACCGATTTGACAGTGTTAAAAACGTTTAATTGAAACGACTGTGAAATTAATCCACCATTTATTAAAAAAATAAACGTCCAAGAATATAACTCATGCTAAACAATATCAACGAAGTTTCAACTCCGTTGTTTAAATTTTGGTTCATACGAATAAATATAATTCTTCTTTTTAGCAAAAAACCAAACACTGACAATTTAAATTATGGTATGCTTTTTATGGGTCCTAATAGTAATAGTTTCCTACCATTTAAACTGAAAGGGACAGAGCTGCAATCTCCCAATGGGCTGAACTGAACAGGCCAGCAATTATCTTTTGTCCTTGCAGATCTTCAATTATTTGGGAAACAAAATTCAGAAAGGGCCTGTGTAATTTGATGTACAGGAAAACAAGGGAATATGGCAAATTTTCCGGTATATAGTTTTCGCGGTGTTGTTTGATGTTCATCTTTTACAGTAAACTCAATTCTTGTCGGGTCCTTTTCTCTTCTTTTCTTTCTTTTTGTTTTCTCTATGATTTTCACCGGAATCCGAAATAATTGGAACATGTTTCCAGTAATTTTCATGATTCCCACATTTTTATGCAGATCAAACAGACCCAAAGTAAAAGACACTTTCATCAATCATCACCAACCAGACACTCAAATCAGCCATCACTTCAAATTAGTACCTATGCAAACTATACAATACTAGAAAATTGAGTAAATACAAAACATTTCGGTTATGCTTTCTTCTTTGTGTCTCTCTCTAATCTCAAAGATTGTTATTTGCAAAAATTAAAACACAATGATTTGTTTTATTGGGTATGAGAATGACAATTAATTTTCCTACCTGACTAGAAAAAAAAAGGCTGTATATACACAATAATAATGTAATAAGAGCAAAGAATTGTATAGCATAAGAAGCTGACAGAAAATCTATCTGCCTTCATCAGTGAACGAAATCGAAATAGAATTCCTCGAGTAGTCCTCAGCAACACTCTGCAGATTTGTCGATGTACTTGTGGTTGTACCAGTGGTACCAAAAGTGGTGCCAGTTTTATTTGAGAGACTAGTGCTAGAGCTGGTCCATCTACCAGTCCGGCCATGAACTGCAGGTTTACCGGGCATTGGTAAGGTGAACGAGTCGCTAGACAGAATTAAGTGAACGGTGCTCATGTCGGGTCGATCTGACACGATTGACTGACAACATAATAGACCAAGCTGTATGCACAACTGGACCTGATCAGTGTAAGGGCAATTGGAGAGTGCCGGGTCTATAATTTCTAGTGGTCTCCCTTCTTTATATAGCTTCCATGTCTGAGAGGGAACAATAAAGGTACAATTAGAAATCTTTTAATTGTTAACAATATGTGAACTAATGATTCACATGAAAATTGTTGCTGTAGTGTCAGATTTTTGAGTGTTCCTGACAATTTCTTTGGGATGACTAAAATTTACCATTTTGATGTTGAGCATTGTCAGGATTAGATATCTGATCCTTTGTTTACACAAGAACAATTTAGCAAACTAATTTGAGATGACACATGGAAAATTAAGAGGGTCAATGATAATGATACTTTTTTTGGGCAAAAAAATGGTCCAAAATTGGGATTTTCTGAACTTTAGGGACTTAAATGGTGAATTTATTACACCTCATGGAATAAATGATGGAGGAAGTAACAGTACTATAATCTGTTGAAATTAAGATTGTTAGAGTAATTGACAACATGCAATATTGAGAACTTACATAACTCAGAAGGTCAGTTTTTTCTTCATCCAAATGTTTATCCATATTTTTTCGGCCACTGACAATTTCCAGTACCAGAATTCCAAAGCTGAAAACATCTGTCTTTGGTGATAAATATCCATTCATCGCGTACTCAGGAGCCATGTAACCACTGGTAAAAAGAAATAAACTGGATCAGATATAAGACCATGAATGTGGATTATGTCTTATAGAACTTCCCATAATTGTTATAAATTAAAATTCCCTTTATTAAAGGTCAATATGGAAAAAAAAAAAAAAATGAGACACATCTCACACTATATATCAGTTTGCACTTGACATGAAGAAGAATGCCCTTGAAATACAACTCATAATGTACTCAGAGAGGATTGAAGAGCTATTTTACCAGTACTGCATTGCAACTCCTCATAGCGACTTTTAACACTTATACATGTGGTAACTTCTTCCTAGGTTGTTATTTCTATCTAAAGACTACCTGTAAATGTTGTTGTATGGGTGCTTACTTCGTTGATTACAATAACCCGGTGGTGTCCCCTGGTCTGGTACTGGAATTACATATCTCAGAGAGAGAATTAGATCATTTCAGCAATAGTCAACTTTATGGGGATGAATTCGACAAAAGACTGGTTTTTTTGTGAGCAATAGAGAAGTCAGGAAACAGAACTTACTATGTGCCAGATATTCTGAAAGTTTCAACATGGGTATCATCATCTAAGAATAGCCTTGCCATGCCAAAGTCAGATATTTTCGGATTCAACTTCTCGTCTAGTAAAATATTACTGGCCTTAATGTCTCTATGTATAATCTTCACTGGAGATTCCTCATGAAGGTAAAGCAAACCCTTCGCAATTCCGATTATAATCTCGAATCTCTTTGTCCAATCTAAGACTCCCCTTCTTTTCTTATCTGTTATTTTAAAAAAGAAAGCAAAACAAGAGCTTATCTTGAAAAATCAGTAGGAACTATATGTCTGATCATCACAGCTATAATAAATTTTTGGGTTGATACTAATCCCTTGGTGATTATATACTTGCAAAACTGGTTGGTACCAGAATAATTCAGTCGTCACAGGGATCTATTATCAACCTCTGCCAGAATAAAAAACACAGCAGTACTGCAACTTTCAAGTTCAGAAGTACCACATATAAAACTTTAATTTATTTTTTCCATTTCACTTAATTAAATTCATCTGTTCAATCATCATTTCACTTATGTAAGAAAGAGGGGCAGATGGGCCGGGTACTGACCAAAGAGGAAGTGGTCAAGGGATCGGTTCGGGAAGTAGGGATACACGAGCATCTTCTGCCCTGCCGTAGCACAGCAGCCAAGGAGTGATACCAGGTTCCTGTGCTGCACCCTGAGCAGCAGCCTCACTTCGGTTGTGAACTGTTGCACGCCCTGACGAGATTCCAGCGACAGCTTCTTCACTGCGACCTCATCACCATTTGCCAACACACCCTGGACCAATGTATAAATCACCCCCAAATTATGACCATTGTCACAATTAATAACATAGGGGAAGTGAATTTCAATGTCGGTATATACTATATAACGGTAGCAATTCACATACTAAAAGTCATGAACCGATTAACCCAACAAATTTATAGTGAAACAAGGTGCACAAATTATGCTGTATTTATTGTCAGAAATTCAAGGTTACAACAACCAGATTTCTATGATTCCTGTCTAACTCGAAGTCTGGACGAAGTTAATAAAAATGGAATTCTTCAAATCATTCTAGTAGGTAAATTCTTTAGCAACATTCATATAATATAAGCATCCCCTAAAGCACTGGTACACAACTGGTACAGGGTACAGAGCAAGAACATTTCGGTATCTCTGGACACAATTTTCTTCCTTTTAATTCATTAAATTACACCACATGTTACAACTTACAAGTAAAACAGTAATTTGAGCTCACAATTCAAAATCCATGGATTAATATGACATAACTCAAAAATCAAAATTAATCAGGATTATACAACAGTTTATCATAAAAAATGGGGGAGATATACTTGCCTTGTAAACGGGTCCGAACCCACCTTGCCCAAGGAGATTAGCCTCAGAGAAATTACCAGTAGCCACCTCCAGTGTTTCAAGCTCCATGAACAGGTTCCACGAGGCCGTCGCCTGAGGCTGCTTGTCGGTTCTCTCTCCGGCACTCGTGTTCCATTTCCAGCAACCACACAACCAATCTGGTATGTGCATGTGCATCAAAGGATCAATCAAAACATAAAAAAAAAAAAAGATTATTTCCCCTCCCCCTTGATTTGCCAATAGAATAATTAATCAGCTATTAACCAATCAATATATAAAAGCTATATATGAAGATAAAGAAGAAGAAAGAATGAGCAGGTAAAAAGTTTGCAGTGTGTGGAATTTTAAAAGCACAAATCAAGGTGGAATTAATGGAGATTTTGTAAGAGGAAAATGAGAGTGAAAAGGACTATCTATCCGCGTAGGAGAAAAAGGAAAGTTGAATTGAATCCTTTAAGCAACTTACTTATTACAAGTGCACTGGTCTGCCACTGCCAGTCAGCCACTTATTTTTCTTCCTGTTTGATTGAAGGGCATCTTGACTCCTCGGTCAACGTCAGACTTTCAAGGTTAATGTGAACATAACTGATTCTTTCACTCAAAAAAAAAAAAAAAAAAAAAATCTGAGTCTGATTTTTTAATTTGGAATTGGAATTGGCTAATTTGATGGAGACGTGCAATTATAAGATGTGTGCAATTAATTGCATATGACTTAATCTTCGTTGATTTAACTTTTTTTTTTTAATTTTTATTGACTTGTTTATTATAAAAAATCTTAAAGAAAAAAGTAACCAACAATAAAGTTAAAGCCGTTCATTTTAGATTTTTTGTGACAAAAAGATATGTGCAACTACGGGTGTCAAACGCATGAAACGATCATGCAAATACATCCTTGCGTTGATCGTTGCATTTAGCAACACAAATAAAATGTATTGCGCGTTGTGTTGCGTTGATTTAACGTAAGAAACTTTTTTTTGCGTTGATCTTGCGTCATATTTAATGCAACAAATGATCAAAACGTTAAAAAATGATCAAAGCACCGGTATTCATATAAATATCAGAAAAAATAACGACAAAACCAGAAAAATAGTTGAAAAAACTATTTTCAAACAAGTAAATTAAAAATATCAATATTAGATCTCAGAAAATTCTCATCATCAATCCCAAATCACTACAAATCGGCAAACATTTTACCTGGCTTCTCAAATTGAGTACCCAGCCTCAAATTATCAACATATTTAAGATGATTTATCAACATATGGCCAACACATTATTGGTATCAATGTACCAATACCAGATTAGTAGTGTACTTGTGCACTGATAATCCAGTTTCAGTGTAACAACCTCATACTATCTAATATATTTAACCAATATCAGTAACATTGTACCACTACCAGTAACCAGTGTACCAATACCAACAACCAATACTAGTGTACCTATAACCAAAGTAACCTGTGTACCAGTACCAGTAACCAGTGTATCAGTATCAATAACCAATACCAGATATGCAAAATTCCCAAAAGCTTCAAAAATTGACAAACAAAGACAAGCTGAACCTATGCATTTCAGCAACTCTATCGGAATTTCAAACGATATAACGCAAATAAATAAAACGATACAACTGATTTGCGTCTTGCTTTACATTTTTTTTAGCGCAATAGACGAGCGTTGCTTCTTCCGTCCCGCTTTTTTTAATGCAACAAAAAACCTTTACGTTAATCATTTCTTTCGGACGAAACGATACGAAATAACGTAAAAACGCGTTCCGTTGACAGCCCAATAGTGCAACAACTATTACCTTGATTTTTTTTTAATATATAAAACTGCAGTTGTGACTTGTGTATCCACAGATATTTACCATAGTGTAAACTGTAAATCAATAAATAAACTACCTCCAAGTATATAATTTTAATGTTCATGAATCATTAATGTTTGTTTCTATTACAATTGTACGAACTGCAAATCAATTATTCACAAAAATCTGGTAACATTTTAGAAAAGAACATAAGGATAGGACAGAATTCTTAGGCTCAAAACCATGTCCTCTTTTCCAGTAAGTAATCTTTTTTTTTTTTTTGAAAAGTTGGTAGTGGCTGCCGACATACAGTAAGCTATCTTTTGCCAATGGTCATTGTACTCATCGCCGAAGATTCGCACATTGATCTGCCCATACAAGAGAAATATCTTGTGTCCATTGAAAAACTGTCCATACATCTATAAATTTGTACAGAATGTAACAGGAACGTTCCAAAATGTAACAAATATATTCTAAAATGTAAACTATAAACGATATGGACTGTTTTTCTATGGACGCTAAGTTTTACTCAACAAAGGGTCTTTGGATCCCTTTTGTCAGAAATGTGGCCAGGCCATGCGGCTACTGCTATAGAGTTGATATATGTCTCCAAGTCCCTCTCATTAGTCATAATTAATCTGCGTATACTGATATACATATATGCGGGCACATTAATTAGATACACGGTTTCACTTGCTCAAGTAGTTGGCCAATCTTGCATTGCATCTTCAGTCAACAAGATATTTCCAGTGAACAAGCTCTCTTTCTTCCAAAGACTTCCATCTCCCAAATTTGAGATACAAATCAACCTCTCTGTATTTGTCAGTTCAAGCACCTCTGAAAACTCCAATGGCAGATATGTTGCTGTCAGCTCTAATTCCGATTGTGCTGAGGAAAGCGTCAGACGCAATGGTGGCCAAGATTGGGGAGATGTGGGGTATCAATAAGCAGCGCGAGACGCTCCACAACTTGCTTCTCGAAATCCAGGCCAATCTCCCTGATGCTGAGGTGAAAGCGAATTCTAATGTGGCTGTGAAATCCTGGCTTCAGAAGCTCAAGTCAGCTGCCTATGATGCTGAAGATCTGCTTGATGAGTTCTGCTATGAGAAGCGCCGTCAAGATGCCGTGAAACGTGGCCATAAGTCCGGCAGTGTAAGTAACTTCTTTTCTTCTGAAAATCCAGCTCTGTTTCGCTATAAGATGAGTGACAAGCTGAAGAAAACAGTGGGGAGGATTGATGGCCTTGTTGTCCAGATGGGACGGTTTCAATTTGTTCAAAGCCAGATCCAACCAGTGGCCAATCGTGTCAGAACTGATTCCGTTGTAATCGAATCAGAGGTTGTAGGAAGGGATGAAGATAAGAATGAGATAATAAAATTATTGCTCGAAAGGAGTGGCAATGCAGATGTCACGGTTGTACCGTTAGTTGGCATGGGTGGGCTGGGCAAGACGACTCTTGCTCAGTTAGTGCATAATGATCCCAGTGTGAATGAGCACTTCAATTTGAGATTATGGGTTTGTGTGTCTGAAGATTTTGATATCGGTCTTATTGTTAAATAAATTATTGAATTAGGTAAGGGTGATTGCAATGTTCCGGTTGACAACATGGAGCTGCTCCAGAGACGTTTACGTCATGTTTTAGATGGCAAATGTTATCTTCTAGTGCTTGATGATGTTTGGAATGAGAATTTTGAGATGTGGGAGAGGCTGAAAGCTCTGTTAAACTGTGGTGATTCAGGGAGTGCCATTTTAGTTACCACACGGAGTGGCAAAGTGGCTTCTATGATGGGTACAAATGAGAGTTACAATTTGGAATGCTTGGGCAAGGAGGATTCATGGAGCCTATTTCAGAAAAGAGCATTTAGCAAGGGTTTAAAGGAATGTCAAGAGCTAGTTGAGGTTGGTAGGAAAATTGTTGAAAAATGTCAAGGATTACCATTGGCTATTAATACACTTGGCAGTTTAATGAGTTATAAACATGAGGTGCAAGAATGGTTTGCTGTACTAGAAAGCGAGATCTGGGAACAAGAGTCTGCTAAAGATCAGGTATTGCCGATATTGAGGCTAAGCTATGACCACTTGCCCTCATACATGAAACAATGTTTTGCTTTTTGTGCAGTATTTCTCAAAGATTATGAGATGGACAAAGATGAATTGATCCAATTTTGGATGGCAAATGGATTTATTCCAACAGATGGGTCGGGTAGCCTTGAAATGAAAGGTAGAGATATTTTCAATGAGTTATCTTGGAGATCGTTTTTCCAAAATGTTCGCCAAAGTATATATGGTTATAGAACCAAATGCAACATGCATGATCTTATGCATGACCTTGCTCAGTCCATCATGGAAGGTGAATGTCTCTCCTCAATTGAATTAACTCAACATAACCAGCGAATGATCAATGTTCGGCACATTTCACTGAGAACAATTCCCTTAGACATTAATAAAGTCATGGACCGTTTCCCTAATATACGAAGCCTCATCTGTTTGGACAAAGTTTGGGATCCCAAATATGTGCGAAACATTGGATTTGTAAAATCAAACTCTTTACGTATCCTCAAATTGGACATACAACCTATTGAGGAAACTATGATTAATCCAGAAAAGATGAAGCATTTACGATATCTAGAGATTATGTGCTCTGATATTAAATCGATGCCTGAAGCAATAAGTACTCTCTACCTCTTGCAAACCCTCAAGCCCAACTGTTGGAAACTCGAGAAGCTACCAGAAGGCGTGCGATTTATGAGTAGCTTGCGCCATCTCTGCATTGCCCGATGTACGAGGTTGAGAAGCATGCCATCTGGTCTTGGACAACTATGTAGCTTGCAAACACTAACAGACTACATTATAGGCACTGATCCAGGAAATGGGATTGGAGAGCTAGAGAACTTAAACTTACATGGCCAATTGAATCTATATAATCTAGAGGAAGTTAAGGATGCTTTAGATGCAGTCAAAGCAAAATTGATAGCTAAAAAGAATCTAGATAGGTTATTGTTTTGCTGGGAGAAGAAGCAGAACTATATATTTCAGATGAGCTCTCATCCCGAGGTGATGGAATGGCAGGAATGCAATCATTTGGAAGTGCTGGATGCCCTTAAACCTTGCAACAAGCTAAAGGCTTTACATATTGCAGATTACAGAGGCAAAATGTTTCCAGTCTGGGTAACGGAGTACCAAATGCTAGAAAATCTGATTGAGCTACATTTAATTGAATGTAGATGGTGCACAGAAATACCAGCAATAAAAGAATTACCTTCTCTTCGAATTCTCGCAATAAAACATTTGGATAACGTGAGGCACCTTTGTAATAGTGCAATGAGTGACGAATGTGGCACACACACTCAGACAACTCTTCCATCACTAGAAAGTCTGTATTTATCAGAGATGCCAAACTTATTAAGCTGGTGTGAAGATCAAACTGGGAAGGAGACGTTAGTGACTTTTCCTGTGTTAAAAGGGTTAGAAATTATAAATTGTCCCAAACTGACTACAATGCCTATTACACCATTACTTGAGAACTTGTATGTTAAAGGAAATGTGACCTTGTCATGCTTTGCCGTGGGACTAACTACACTACGATATCTCTCACTTGGGAGCCATGATAGAGAGGCTAGTACAAGAGAATCTCTTTCCTTTCAGCCTTGGGAGTCTCTTCTGTCATTCTCACTGACGGGATACAACACTGTCATACCTATAGCTGCAAGTAAGGGTGAAGCAGTGAGTGTAACTGCAACAAAATGTAAACGTATGTGGCTTACTTCATGCATCTTTGTGTCACACATTCATTCAAATTCTTCTGTATGGTTTTGGAAGTGTTTCGCATTTCTTGAATATCTATACATTCTTGAATGTGACAGCCTCATTTATTGGCCAGAGGAAGAGTTCAGAAATTTGAATTGCCTCAGATTTATCAAAGTGAATGATTGCTCGAACTTTATAGGGTCACTGGTGGAAGGTCCATCTGACCAGTCAATCATTGAAGCACTATTACCAAAACTACAAGAGTTGACAATCAGAAGATGTCCAAAACTTCAGTGCTTACCAGAATGGTTGGGGAGGAAAACTACTCTCAAGTACTTACAAATTGGACCTTGTAAAAGCTTGAATGCCTTACCATCGAGCATTAGGGACCTCGTCAGTTTGAAAAACCTTGAAATTGAAGAGTGCCATGACTTGGCATATCTTCCAGAAGGAATGGAAGGGCTCAAAGCACTTGAGAAGCTTGAGATCAGAATGTGCCCAAAGATGAAGGTTCTCCCAGAAGGCTTGTTACAGCAATTAAAGAACCTCGATGAACTCTGGATCGAAGACTGTCCCGACCTGGAGAGGCATTTTCAAAAGCGCGGAAAGTATCGGCGGCTAATCTCTGAGATCCGGATAGCAAAGATTGGAGAAAAGCTATATTTTTCCGAGGTAAATAAAATTTGCACAAGAGCATAATTCATCTTTTGATCCTTTTTTCTCTTAAAATGTTATGTTGATCCCTAAACATTCATTTACATGAAACTAGTGTTTGAACTTTTAAAAACACCAACTTGATCCTTAAAACTTTTTAGAACAAATGTTTTGGTCCTTTAACTTTACAATAAACCAAATAAGTGCTTAAACATTTGACATAATTAAAACTAATTTGGTCCATGAACTTTTCCAAAAAATAAATGAATCCGTTCTTGAATATAGATTTGCTCCAGTCCTGGAGGTCGAACTTTTTAAATTATTATACTTCACCGAGTATGTATTATAAATTAGATTAGATATAAGTCTAATATTTCTTCACTTGTACGTCCCGAAATCGGTTGAGTTGGAAATTTTTTCTATTTCAAAAAATACCTCAAACTTGCATATTCAGCAGCTATCTAGAAATTTGATGCACCTATTTCATATATGCATATTAACCAGACTTGCACCTATATTTGCACCTAAAATCCTAAGTTCATTTGCATTTTAATAGAAGATTGTCTAGAATCAAGTTACTTCTGTGTTTTGGTCCTATTTTTCAGGTAAACGGAGCTTTTAGAGCTATTACGGACTAAAATTGGAGCAAGGAGCAAAAATAGGCGAAGGAGCACAAAGGAACATCTATTTACGGACCGCAACCCCCTATTTGCGGACCGTAATCAAGAATAGAACTTCTGTTTTCATGTCATGCCAGCTCACAACCGCCATATCTAAATCAAGGAAACACGCAGAGAGCCAATTTAAGCGACAGAAATGCTATTTCAAGGCCGAGCTCTCTTTGGACTTCTATTTGCGGACCGTACTTTCCTATTTGCGGAACGCAGACAGTTCAAAACACAACAGAACACCTATTTTCTGGTGTGTGCTATTTCTGGCGATCTCCTTTGGGAATTTTCCCTTAATTGCGCCCCAAGAAACCAGAAGTCAGACACCTAAATTTGAGACAACTTCTACTATAAAAGAGACCCCTTGGGGTGCTCTCACAATATCATCTCACATCTCATATCATCTCATAGTATCTTGATCTTGTCAAGTCTTGTGTAGGTCTCATGTGTTGAGATTAGTTTAGTCAATAGTCATTGTTTAGTTGAGAGTCTAGTTTTGTCAAGGGAGGAGTTCATCGCCGCCAAGGTGAAGGAGTTGGTTACTCGCCTATTCCTAAGCTCGATCGGTTCTTTCTTTTCCCTTATTTTATTTTGCTGTTTAGTCATGTCAAGGCGTGAGTAGTCGCCTTTGTTCTTGGGGTTTAGGATGATGTTTGTATGTATGGATTAATTGAATACTTGCTTTTAACGTTTATGCATTGAAGTTATTTTCATATTTGCTTTGAGCTTATTCATAATTGTGCTTGAATTGTTTTCTTGTTCTTTGATATGATCCTGTGGATGTATGTTCGTATCTAGTTGGTAGATTTATATCTTCTTAGGCCAGAATTGTTAATTGCATGAGAGTGCACTTGTAGTAGTTCACCCTATTTTGATAGACCTGTGGATTGGGCATAGTCTAGTTGGAAAACTTAACGTCAATTGATAGAGATTCAATACTTGCACTATTTGGGTAGATAACTTGTTGTCCAATTGTATCCGAGAGGAGAAGTTGTGGTTATAACGTGAGTTAAACCGTACCTGTGATCGAAAGCAAATTGGGTTTAGGTTAGAGATAATCTAAAGATTTCGAATTGATCTAAAAGTATTTAAAAGTGCCAACAAACGAGAGTTGAGGGACTTGTAATTGCTTTGGGTTAGTTGGGGATCGGTAACTTTGATCAACAATAGAAACTGAACTTGAACTGACTCTGATCTGTTCCCTGCGGATCGCATTGGTGACAGGTGCGAACCATACCAAGCAAGGAACAGACAGAGAACCACAAATTTGTACATCTTGCGGTTCGCACCCTCTCGGGTGCGGAACGCAGGCAGTTAGTCCAAACATCAAACTGATTCTGAAAACCCTAGGAACGTTTGTCTCATAATTGTTTTAGAGTCTTTTACTGTTTTTTTAATAATTTAGGAACCAACCAACTTCAAACAAACCCCCCCAAATTGGTTACGAATCGGTTACTTTTAGGATTAGAATTGTGAACAAAGATCTGTCTAAATTTAGTACCGTCCCTGTGGATACGATCCCGACTATATTGCATAATATCGTACGCTTGCGATTGATTGTATTATTTAGGGTAAAAGCCTATACACTCCACGCGTATCAAAATTAAAAAAAAATGAACAAAAAAAAATATAAAAAGAGGTATAGATGTATTAATTAGATCTCAAATTTCAATAAATTTGGATATCATTTGATAACTTATCAAAATTTTGTATGCTTCTCAATGGTTGCAAATTAACGGATTTTTGATGGACTATTAAATAACATTTAAATTAATTGTTATTGAGAACATAGTCAATCTATAAGTTCTAAAATGCATTTATAAACTTTTTCCATTTCAAAAACTTTTTAAATATTTTTTTTTCAAAATTAAAAAAAATCCCTTAATTGTCAAGATAATCATTGTCAACTAATGAATCTCTCCTCTATAGTTAATGCGAAATTGCGAATATTGCTTATATATGTTTCTTTAATATTGCAAAGTTGCAAAGTAAAATGTTAGTAAACAAAATTGAAGTCCTTATATAGCACTGTACGTTTATAGATCCATGTTTGCTCTTAGGTAAAGTCATACTTAATCTGACACTTGATACTGTCTCAATACACGCCAACAGGATCAACAAAAGAGCCTCATAACTTGATCAAGCGTAATTGAAACATCCTGATTCCTGAGGAATAGGTTCAAGCGAAGCAAGTCTGTATGCACTACAAGTTAAGAAGTCACAGTACAGGTAAAATATTCATTCTGAAATGTACCAAATAGATATTCTGTGACCTCACATGTTGTTTGGATGCCTTGACCTGTGTTTGTTGTTATACCACCTGCAGAATTTCGATTTCATGGCTGGTCATTGTGTGGCGGAGGTGGTTCCTCTACTTTACGAAGAAAGCCAAGCTCAAGAATGTAGGGGTTCTGACACTTCTGTGTTTACCTGAAGGTCATGCTCACAGAATTAATTAACGATAATATTATCGATTTAATTCAAAGTTAAAGCAAAAAAAAAAAGTTTATCTGATAGAGCCTATAGTCCTATAGATATTCATTTTTTATACTTTTTACTTTTTGGGAACGATTATAGTTGATTCTTTGTCGCAATTGGGTCACTCAATTTTTACTTGTCATTTTGTAGTGACTAACACTTTTATTTGGGTTTTGTCGTTGTTTACTGGCCAGGAAGGTAAAATTGGGAATGAACAAGCCATGCCATGGATACCAAAAGTATACAATACAACATGATACTGTGCATAGATAAGGAAGCATTAATTAGGAGGGTGTGAGAGGGAGAAAAAGATAGAGAACGTACAGCCATAAAATGGTGCTGAGGCTGAGGAGTGAGGAACAAGAGGGAGAGGAAGATTCAGGCAATGCGCCAAGGTAGCGGAACTGCGGATGGGTCGTATATGATAATCTGTCCGTTTAATTGAATGGATTTCGTCAGTTCAAATTATCGTTAACTCGTTGCTAAAGACGGTCGCTAAGTCCAAGAGTTCCCCTAAATCGTATATTGAATTATTGATATTCCGAGACTATTATGCATTTTCAAATGTTCAGTGTTGGTGGGGGGGGGGGGGGGGGGGGGGGGGGGGTAAAACAAGGGCAATTTGTTTTTTTGTTTGTATAAGAAGGTGCGGTGTTAATTATTTGAAGGTCCACATATTCTGATACCACGTTAGATATCAAATTCGATACCGTTTGAGTTGATCGGTATCAAATTCGACACCATTTGAGTTGACCGAGTCAACTATTCATATATTCTGTATGCCACTTCCAATGTGGCAATGTACATTACTTTCTCAAATCAGCATCCAATTCTATCGTAAAATTACTGAGTAAGTCTCTCACAGTTTATTTTACAATATATCCTAATATGAATTTATCTGTCACTAATTCTAACCCAAATCCAACTATGAAATTGAGAATAATCTTCCACAATAACACAAATAAACAATGAGAGAATGAAACATATAGGGTCCGTTTGGCAAATCAAGGAATAGCAATAGAATAGTGCTATCCGATTAGTAAAAATTGATTAGTGGTTGTTGGAAGAGTAAAAAGAATAGTGATTAGTGCTAATCCGCTATTCGGCCTCTACCCCCGAATAGTGGAATAGACTATTCAAGGTACTATTCGAATAGACTAAATCTTGTTTGGCAACAACTTTGAGTAGAATAGTGATGCTATTCGAACTAGTGTGAGTGCCAAACAACCCCATAAAGAATAGGAAGAGACTAATAGTCCCCCAAACTAAATCCTTTACGAAAATCCCCCAAACTGACTTTCTATTTTCGGCTAAAAGACAATCCCAGCGCGCATCCCAAACTTACCAAAAACAGAAAACGCGTTGACAGCCTGTCCACTAGCTCTCTCAGCGACGCATTGACAGGCCCACAGAAACACTCACCAGTTTCCCCCAAAAACTGTTTACATATCTTTGAAAAGCGCTTACATAAGATTGAAAAATATTTATGTACTATTGAAAAGTGTTTATGTAGTTTTGCAAAGTGTTTATATACTATTGAAAAATGTTTATGTAGTATTGTAAAGTGTTTATATGGCTTTAAAAAGTGCTTAGATAAGATTGAAAAAAATGTTTGTGTACTATTGAAAATTACTTATGTAAGATTGAAAAGTGTTTATGTAGAATTGAAAAGTGTTTATGTAGTTTTGAAAAGTGTTTATGTAGTTTTGAAAAGTGTTTATGTAGTATTGAAAAGTGTTTATGTGGAAATGAAAAATGTTTATCTGGAAATGAAAAATGTTTATCTGGAAATGAAAAGTGTTTATGTGGAAATGAATAGTGTTTATCTGAAATGAAAAGTGTTTATGTAGAAATGAAAAATGTTTATCTGGAAATGAAAAATGTTTATCTAGAAATAAAAAGTGTTTATGTGGAATTGAAAATTGTTTATGTAGTTTTGAAAAGTGCTTATGTAGTTTTGAAAAGTGCTTATGTAGTATTGAAAAGTGTTCATACAACCATTATAAGTGTTTATTTAAAATAAATAGAGATTTAATAAGCAGATTCATTCAAATTGTCGCTTAAATGTACAATTTTTAACAACAAAATACAAAACAAACTTCAAAAACAACATAAAAAATATTAAAATGCTAGAAATTACAACAAAAATTAACGTACTAAGTACTAACACAGTGCCCATCTCCATCGGCACCGGCGATCGCGATCGTCGGAAGGCGAGGCCGGGATCGCGGTCGTCGGAAGGCGAGGCCGGGATCGCGGTCGTCGGAAGGTGCGACCGGGATCGCTGTCGCCGGAAGGCGAGGTCGGGATCGCGGTGGCCGGAAGGCGAGGCGGGGATCGCGGTCGCTGGGGGTGCGAGAGGGATCGCGGTCGCTGGGGTGAGAGAGGGATCGCAGTTGCCGGGGGACGAGGTATGGATCGCGTTTGCCGGAGGGAGGAGAAGGGAGAGCAAGGGAGAATGTCATTTCAAAGAGGAGAAGAGAAAAATAGAAAGAGAGCTAAATGGGGCAAGTAATCAGATTTGGGAGATTTCTTGGGGGATAGAGATCCGGGGATAATAATATTTTCTCAAAGAATAAAATGAAGCACAATAGTAATAGGATGAAACATAAAATTAAAAATTAAAAATCAAATGGTGGCAGTCAATTTTCATTACTGCAGCATGGCACATTTGGGCCGAGCGAAACGAAAGAATTTTTCAGAACAAGGCTGCACCGGTTGCCGCTTTGGTGGAGAGGATTATAATGGATGCTAAGTTGCAATTTCGTTTCTGTTAATGTGCAGGTCTTTTGTAGGGGACTAAGAAGGTTTTGTGGTGCATTGATGCATCGCATTCATATCTGCATTTTACCAGACCTGCACCTTGTTTTTGACCTAAAATCCCTAAGTTCATATGCATTTAGGTGTTAGTATGTTTAGATTCTAGTTACTTCTTTGCATTTGTCCAAATTTCAGGTAAATTGGGCTTTTGGAGCTATTTGGACATGATTTGGCACTGGAACGCGCTGTCTGCTGGCAGCAGACAAGGCCCTGCGGGCCGCAGGACTCTCCTGCGGGGTCGCAGGACGGTGCGGAGCAGATTCTGTTTTGGCCGCCCTAGGCTATTTAAACTCTTTCCTTAGGACGTTTTTGGCATCTTACCATCTCTCTCAAAACCCTAGCCACTAAACCCGCGCTACAGTACGACGCTACAGGACCGCGCTACAGTACCAGCGCCGCTGCCATCTTACTTCGTTTCTTCTTCACCCTAGCCGCCAGGACAGTCTAGGAAGGCGTGTTTGGAGTCGATCTTCACCATCTTTCGAGGAGATTTCGAGAGGACTTCTTGGAGACGTTGAAGATTGAAGCCACTCTAGTTCTTCTTCGGTTCTTTAGTATCATGAACTTCTTCTTTGTTTTGCTTTCTTTGTTTTCCCTCGCCATGAGCGAGTAGATCTTTTGTTCTTAGGGTAGATGATGAAGTTTGTGTTGATGGATTGACTTCTTATTGTGAGACTTACGTTATTTTCATGTTACTTGTGATTTTCATGATTATGTGTGTTTGACTTGACTTGTTAATGTGGTAGACCTGTAGATTGCGAGCAAAATCTAGTTGGTTAATAGAGTATCATGCTTGTTGTGTGGTAAACCTGTAGATTAGGCACAAAGTTTAGTTGGTCAATAGAGTATCATATTTGCAAGAATTGTTATTTACACTATTTGGATTGATAACTTGTTGTCCAAGAGTAACCGAACGGTTAAATTGTGGTTCTTACGAAAGTTGAACCGAATCCTAGATATAAAAGTAACTTGAACGTAGATTTAGAAATAGATCCACGAATTTCAGTTGAACTGGTATTGTTAGGAGAACCAAAATACGAAAGTTGAGGACTTGTACCGTCGCTGGTTTGATTTGGAATTGATAACGTGAGTCGAACATTGAACCAGAACTGCTCTCTGTCAGTTGCCTGCGGACCGCAAGCATCTGCAGAAAGTGTAAGACAGAGATTACAAAACTGTTTGCAATTCACAGGAATTATTCTGTGGGCAACAGGCAGTTTTGGAATCTCTAACCAAACCCTGCGACCCGCAAGAGACCTTCCTGCGGGCCGCAAGAAGTTAATCCAGAGACCAAACAGATTCAGAAAACCCTGAGGACGCCTTTTTAATTACCTGTTTCCCAATACTTACTTGCTGTTTACTGCTTTTTGCACTTTGAACTGTTGAAACCGATCTTTCAGAAACCCCCCCCCCCCACTTTTGTTCGCTTGGGATTTGAATTGTGAGTAGAGTCCGGTTTAGAATTAATTCCCGTCCTTGTGGTTCGACCTCGACTGTACTACACGAGATCGTACGCTTGCGATCGAGTGTTTGCTTCGAGTTACAAATTTAAAAGCCTATATCTTTTGGGACATCATGCATGCTGGGTGCTGCAATTTGTTTAGATGTTTTATTTATTTATTTATTTTTTTAAAATTTTTTTGTTTTTTTGTACTTTGGGTTTTTGCAGATTGCAGTTTTTTTTGGTCGTGGTTTTTGGTTTAGTTTCAATTGGCAGCTACTGCCATATCATCAAAAAAAAAAAAATAAATTACACGGATGATCTCTAAAGTATCAACTTTTTACCAAATTGGTCCTTAAAGTTTAAAAGTTACCAATTTGGTCCTTAAAGTATTGATTTGCTACCAATTTGGTCCCTAAAGTTTAAGATGTACCATTTTGGTCCTTAAAGTTTTACTAACATACCATTTTGGTCCTTAAAATATTTTATCCATACCAAATTGGTCCTATCACTGTCCATTAATGCTAAAGTTTACTTAATAAGTATTTGATAGCATCAACAAATTTATTTATTTATTCATTATTAAAATTTTTAATAATATATTATCGTTATTTGTAATGCTAAAAATTAATTTAAGATACATGAAAATAATAATTTTGAATGAAATACTTAATTTTGAGACCAATTTGATATAAAACTTTAAGGACCAAAACGATATGTTAGTGAAATTTTAAGGACCAAAATGGTACATCCCAAACTTTAGGGACCAGTACAAATTAGTAGCAAATAAGTACTTTAAGAACCAAATTGGTAACTTTTAAATTTTAAAGACCAATTTGGTGAAATAGTGATACTTTAGGAACCATCCGCGTAATTTACTCAAAAAAAAGAAACATAAAATAACTAGAATGTAACTGAGAAACTGAAATTAGTGTACTAAAGGGTGTGAATAGTTCTTCTACCGAAACAATCACACTACAATTCAATTCAATAACACCTAGTTGATCTCACAATCTAGCAATTCAAGGCCGTTCAATTTTATGAGATCGATCAATCTAACAATCACATGGGGCCTACATTCACGGGACCCGTAGCCGATTGAACAACTACACCGGAAACTACTACGTACATTACAACGCTCGAACGTTCGCCTCGTGACAAAGCACAAAAGAAGACCAAAAAACATATCAGAAACATATCCAAATTTTGATTTTTATGGCTCAATAAATTCTTTATATCAAAATCATATGGCACATACAAATTTTCCATTTTTAGATACTTTTAAGTACTTATTTTAGATTTTTTTTTAAGTTACATTGAAACATTGATTATATTATTTATTATTTTTTTTGAAGAAAGTGGAATACTCCACCAGTTTCATTGAAACTTTTTATTTTGTGTCCATAGAGAATTGAATCCATGACCTCTTGAAAGTCATCATTGTTAACTACCACTTGAGCTACTAAGCCATTTGCACATTGATATATTATTAATATTTTATAGTTGCTATTAAAAATCTGAAATAGATACTTAAAAATCTCCAAAAATAAAAAACTTTTGCGCGCTATCAGATTTTGACATACATAACTTATTGAGCCATATAAATCTAAATTTGGATTTTGATATAAAAAACTTATTGAGCCATATAAATCTTAATTATGATTTGATATGTTTTTGATGTTAAGCTCATAGAAGGCCCCGTGAGCTTAAGAACACCATATATTTTAGTTTGCCCCTCCCCAAAATGTGATTATATACTAAATACTTTTAAAAAAATTTTGTGGTAATTAATTAAAATATTCTCATTTACATAAGTTTGAAAAGTGATTATACTAGACATGAAAACTATATATATTAAGATGTAGATCATGAAAAATATATACTTGGTGTGAAAAAATATTATTTGAGATAATTAAGGGATATTTTTAAGAGAAGTAGAATAATTTCTCTAAAATTTAAGTCTTCTTCATGCAAATTATATCTTTTATAAAATGGTCATCTTGTACTTTCCTGAAGAAAAAGAAAAGAAAGTGGTCCTTTATGCACCCCCGAAGATGCATGCACATTGTTATCTCCAGACAACAAAGTAAGGGTTTTATGGCAGGAAAAAAAAAAGGCAAAAGTACTGTATCAAAAAAATAATAATAAAAAAGAAATAATTTTATCAAATATACAAAGCAAGGATACTTTCTTTGATTCCAGCTGCCTCCACGTGGCACTTTTGAATATAAGAATTCATTTTGGATGAAGATTGAAACTTTTAAATTCGCTTATTATCATTCTAATTGGGCATTGAAACTTTTAAATTCGCTTATTATCATTCTAATTGTTAAAGCATTAAAACTTTAAGAATCCATCCGGCTTCTGGTTATATGGCTGTGAGTATATTATATGTAAAAGTCTTTAAGAAATTTTAGTCCACCCACTCCACTAAAAGTGCTCGTACTAAATATTATTTGTGAGTATATCATGTAAAAGTATTTTTGGTTATATTAAAATATTTTTGGTTTATATAAGTTTGAAAAGTATAATCACAGACATGTAAACTGTATATATTAAGATTTCACTACCACAGAGATGGGCTTTAGCAACCCCAACTTAGCAACTGTTATCAAGAAAACCGTTGTTGAAAAGTGGCAGTGGCATTTTGGAAATTTAATAAAACACATCAGCAACGGTTTATCAGAAGGAACAGTTGGGAAAGACTTGCCCGAAATCTGAAAAAGAATCAACAACTGTTCCTTTAAAAAACAGTTGGGAAAGGCATATCATTCCCAACTGTTCCTTAAGAAGAAACAGTTGTTGATTCATGTGCAAGAATTAACAACGGTTCACAATAAAAAACCGTTGGGAAAGGGAGAGCATTCCCAACGGTTCCTAAAATAGAAACCGTTGTTGATTCTTGGTAACATAAAATATTCATGTGCAAGAATTAACAACGGTTCACTATAAAAAACCGTTGGGAATGGATAGCATTCCCAACGGTTTCTAAAGTATAAACCGTTGTTGATTCTTGGGCAACATAAAATATTAATGTGCAAGAATTAACAACTGTTTTTTATTAATAACAGTTGCTGATTCCTTCTTATGGCCCATTTAACAACTGTTATTCATTGGGAACCGTTGTTGATTCTTGGGTAACATAAAATATTCATGTGCAAGAATTAACAACTGTTTTTTATTAATAACAGTTGCTGATTCCTTCTTATGGCCCATTTAACAACTGTTTTTTATTAATAACCGTTATTGATTCTTGGGTAACATAAAATATTCATGTGCAAGAATTAACAACTGTTTTTTATTAATAACAGTTGCTGATTCCTTCTTATGGCCCATTTAACAACTGTTTTGTTTAACAATCGTTGGTGATTGTTTTCCCTAGTTTCCCGCCTCCACATCTTTCAACAACTGTTTTTTATATGAAACCGTTGTTGATTCTTTTCAAAGACAATTTTTGAATCATGTCACTAACTCACCCACCACTTCGTCTTTTGCTCTACTATAATTTCAACTTCAGGCCTTAGTCAATTTGTATTTCCCCCAATTTCAAAACCCGACTAAAACCCTTCCCTCTTCATGGAGCATGATGGAGGGCTGCTTGATAGCGGCAACGGCGGCGCAATAGAGGCCAGCACCAACTCTCCGCAAAAAGGTCCCGCAACGGAGGCTACCACCAACTTCACTCTCCTTGCTCTCCGCACAAAGAAGCCCAGCACCAACCCTCGCTTTCCTTGCTCTCTCCGACAGCGAAGGCAGCACCATCACTGCTCTTTTCTTGCTCTCTCAAGGTAGCACCGGCACTTCCTTTCCTTGCTCTCTCAAAGTTCAAACAAATCGTAGTCAAACTTTCTTCCCCTAAAGTCAAGAAAAAAATTAACAAACTGAATTGTAAATAATTCATGTACGAAATTGTTTCTAAGATATTGCAAAAAAATATATTATTGCAAACTCACTGTACTCCCTGTAGATTCGGGCACAGGAGAAGGTGCTGATGCAAGATTAGGAGATGCTGGTGCAAGATCAGGAGGAAGTGATGGTGCAAGATTAGGAGAAGGTGCTGATGTATACGGATATTATTAGGATTTGAGAAATTCTATTATATTATGATGGATTTTAATTTTGTTGGATATATGAATATGATATTATATTGGATTTTAGTTTGGTAATTAATCTGCGGTATTATTAGAATTTATTATTAGTTTTTTAATGTACATTTTTTTTTGTTAATATGGTATATAATATCTAATTTGAATGAGCAAAGGGCTGATCTCTATAAATAAACAATTTTTTTTTTTAAAAAAAAATCATCATCCCAACTGTTATTTACAAAAAACAGTTGTTAATTTCTAAGAATCAACAACTGTTATTTACAAAAAACAGTTGTTAATTTCTAAGAATCAACAACTGTTATTTACAAAAAACAATTGTTAATTCTTAAGAATCAACAACGGTTATTTACAAAAAACGGTTGTTAATTCTTAAGAATCAACAACGGTTATTTCTTATAAACGTTGGGAATTGCTATCATCAACAACGGTTCCTTCTTATAAACCGTTGTTGATTAATAGTATCAACAACGGTTCTTTAGTAAGCATTAGCAACCCTAGTATTCCCAACCCTCACTGAACCGTTGGGAATTGTCATAAATAACCGCTGTTGATGCTTTTTTCTGTGGTAGTGTTTATATATGTCATACAAAATAAATATTTGAAGTGACAGAATACTCTTGGAGATAATTAAGAGGGTTCGGGGCTACAATAATTTCAATTGTTTTCTAACTTTGCATTTCTGATAATTTTTGTTGGGCAAAATGTTTCGTGGTCTTCACATCGCTATGTTTTTTATGAAGTGATACCAGTACATATTTTTTTCTTTATTTTTTTTCTATTTATCAAACCATGACCAAGTAAACAACAGTTCGAAATTAAAATTTTCGTGGCCCATCTCCGTGACGTGAAAGACATAATAAACATATATTATCGACAGCCTAACACGTCATCACTTGCGTAATTAGGAATTGGACAATATCACATTGCATTTGCAGTCAACGAGACATTTCCAGCAATTAAACAAGAACTCTTTCTCCTTTTGCCTTCCTCTCTCAAATTTGATATACAAATCCTCATTGTTATTTTGTCAATTTGAGTGCCTTCGAATTCGCCGATGGCAGATATGTTGTTGTCAGCAATAATTCCAATTGTGCTGAGGAAAGCATCAGATGCAATGGTGGCCAGGATTGGGGAGATGTGGGGTATCAATCAGCAGCGCGAGAGGCTCCGCAACTTGCTTATTGAAATCCAGGCCAATCTCCCTGATGCTGAGGTGAAAGCGAATTCCAACATGGCTGTGAAATCTTGGCTTCAGAACCTCAAGTCAGCTGCTTATGATGCTGAAGATCTGCTTGATGAGTTCTGCTATGAGGAGCGACGTCAAGATGCCGTGAAACATGGCCATAAATCCGGCAGTGTAAGTATTTTTCCCCCTGAATATCCAGTTCTGTTTCGCTATAAGATGAGTAAGAAGCTGAAGAAAATTGTGGGGAAGATTGATGACTTTGTTGTTCAGATGGGAAGGTTTGGTTTTGTTCAGAGCCAGATCCAACCAGTGGCCAATCGGGTTAGAACTGATTCCATTGTAATTGAATCAAAAGTTGTGGGTAGGAATGACGATAAGAATACAATAGTAAAATTATTGCTCGACGGGAGTGGCAATGCAGATCTCACGGTTGTACCGGTAGTTGGCATGGGTGGGCTTGGTAAGACGACTCTTGCTCAGTTAGTGCACAATGATCCCATTGTGAAAGAACACTTCAATATGACATTATGGGTTTGTGTGTCTGACGAGTTTAATATTGCTCTTATTGTCAAATCAATTATTGAATTAGATAAGGGTGATTGTAATGTTCCGGTTGGCAACATGGAACTGCTCCAGAGGCGTTTACGTCATGTTTTAGATGGCAAGCGTTATCTCTTAGTGTTGGATGATGTTTGGAATGAGGATTTTGAGATGTGGGAGAGATTGAGAGATCTGTTAAACTGTGGTGATCCAGGGAGTGCCATTATTGTTACCACACGGAGCGGCAAAGTGGCTTCTATGATGGGCACAATAGAGAGTTACAATTTGAGATGCTTAGGCAAAGAGAACTCATGGAAACTGTTTCAAAAAAGAGCATTTAGCAGGGGCGTAAAGGAATGCCAAGAGCTTATTGAGGTCGGTAGGAAAATTGTTGGAAAATGTCAGGGATTACCCTTGGCTATTAATACACTCGGTAGCTTAATGAGTTATAAACATGAGGTGCAAGAATGGTTTGCTGTACTAGAGAGCGAGATCTGGCAGGAAATGTCCACTAAAGATCTAATATTACCAATATTGAGGCTAAGTTATGACCACTTGCCCTCATATATGAAACAATGTTTTGCTTTTTGTGCAGTATTCCCTAAAGACTATGTAATGAAAAAAGATGAATTGATCCAGTTTTGGATGGCAAATGGGTTTATTCCATCAGAAGGACCAGGCAGCCTAGAAATGAAGGGCAACAATATTTTCAATGAGTTATCTTGGAGATCATTTTTCCAGAATATTCGCCAAAGTAGAATCAATAATTATGAAACATTATGCAACATGCATGATCTTATGCACGACCTTGCTCAATCCATCATGGAAGGTGAATGTCTCTCCTCACTTGAATTAACTCAACATAACCAGCCAATGATCAATGTTCGGCACATTTCACTTAGAACTACTCCCTTAGACATTAACAAAGTCATGGACTGCTTCCCTTCCATACGAAGTCTCATTTATTTGCATGAACCTTGGGGTCCCAAATATGTGCAGAATATAGGATCTGTAAAACGAAACTCTTTACGTATCCTAAAATTGGACATAAAACCTATTGAGAAAACTATGATTAATCCAGAAAAGATGAAACATTTACGATATCTAGAGATTAAAGGCTTTGATATTAAATCGGTGCCTGAGGCAATAAGTACTCTATACCTCTTGCAAACCCTCAAGCTCGACTGTTGGAAACTTGAAAAGCTACCAGAAGGTATGCAATTTATGAGTAGCTTGCGCCATCTCTGCATTGCTGGATGTGATAATTTGAGAAGCATGCCATCCGGTCTTGGACAACTAAAAAGCTTGCAAACACTAACAGATTACATTATAGGCACTGATCCAGGAAATGGGATTGGAGAGCTAGAGAACTTAAATTTACATGGTCAATTGAATCTACATAAACTAGAAAAAATTAAGGATGCTTCAGATGCAATCAAAGCAAAATTGGTAGATAAGAAAAATCTGGATAAATTATTTTTATGCTGGAAAAAGAGGAACTATGTTCGGAGCTCAAATCCCAAGGTGATAAAATGGAAAAAAAAACAATCATTTTGAAGTGTTGGATGCTCTGAAACCTTGCAGCAAGCTAAAGATTTTATTGATCGAACATTACAGAGGCAAAAAGTTTCCAGTCTGGGTGACAGAGCACCATATGCTAGAAAATCTGATTGAGCTGCATTTAATTGAATGTAGATGGTGCACAGAAATACCACCAATAAAAGAATTACCTTCTCTTCAGGTTCTCAAAATAGAACATTTAGATAACGTGAGGTATCTTTGTAATAGTGCAATGAGTGATGAAAGTGGTGTGGATGCTCAGATAATTGTGCCATCATTAGAAAAACTGTATTTATATGAGATGCCAAACTTATTTGGCTGGTGGGAAAATCAAACTGGGGATGAGATCTCACTGGCTTTTCCTGTGCTAAAATGGTTATATATTATAAATTGCCCCAAGCTGACTACAATGCCAATTGCACCTCTACTTGAGAACTTGTCTGTTGAAGGAAACTTGATCTTGTCATGCTTTGCAACAGGATTAACTAAGCTACGACATCTCTCACTGGGTAGCCATGATAGAGAGGATAAAAGTGCAAGAGAATTTCTTTCCTTTCAACCTTGGGAATCTCTAACAACATTATATTTAAAGGGATACAACAGTATTATACCAATGGGTGCAAGTGAGGGGGGGGAGGTGAATGTAATTGAAACGAAATGCAAAGATATGTGGCTTACTTCATGCAACTTCTTTTTGTCACATATTCAATCAAATTCTTCCTTACTGTTTTGGAAGTGTTTCACATTTCTTGAAAAGCTGGAAATTAATGATTGTAACAGCCTTGTTTATTGGCCAGAGGAAGAGTTCAGAAGTTTGAACTGCCTAAGAAATATTCATGTCCATGAATGCTCGAACTTTATAGGGTCACCTGTGGAGTGTCCATCTGAGCAGTCAATCACAGAAGCACTATTACCAAAACTACAATCTCTGTCGATCCATGGTTGCCCAAAACTTCAGTGCTTACCAGAATGGTTGGGGAGGAAAACTACTCTCAAGTATTTAAAAATCGACTTTTGTAAAATCTTGAATGCCTTACCATCAAGCATCGGGGGCCTCACCAGTCTGAAAAGGCTCGAAATTAGCTTTTGTGATAACTTGGAATATCTTCCAGAAGGAATGGAAGGGCTCAAAGCACTTGAGAAACTTGAGATCGGATGGTGCCCAAAGATAAAGGTTCTCCCTGAAGGTCTGTTACGGCAGCTAAAGAACCTTGATGTACTCTGGATCGAACACTGTCCCAAGTTGGAGAGGCATTTCCGAAAACGTGGAAAGTATCGGCATCACATTTCTGAGATTTGGGTTGTAAAGATTGGAGCAGAACTCTGATGCATCGGCCACATGCTGCTCCGCTCAAGCATAAGGATAATCACGGGTCTTGGCAAACCTGCAGGGGATCATACTTCTGATTGCTGAGGTACATCAAATTAGTCCCCAAACTTCTTAAAAACACCAACTAAGTCTCTAAATTTTTTACAACAAATAATATAGTCCTTTAACTTTTACAGTACCGAACAATTAAGTTCTTTAAATTTTGGCATAATAAAAGACTTTTCTGTCCCTGAACTTACCCAAAACGAAAAAAAATGATTTATATTTGTTTCTTTAATATGAATTTGCTTGTATATGTTTTGGCAAAAACCTGCAAAAGGCACCCGAGAAAATCAGTGAACTTGGACTGCACAGGCTGGCTCGGATATTTTCAGATGGCAAGGAATTAACAGCTCTAAACATTCCTAGTGAAGAGGAGGATCAGTGCCAGGCATTTTCAACACACAACCTGATATGCATACTGGCAAATGCTGCTAGAAGATCAGAACAGGCTATACTAAGAGTAACCTTCCCAACATTCAAACCAACATATATACGGTCCAATTTTGGAACAAATAATTTAGCCCTTTGACTTCAGAATACCAAATAATTAAGTCCTTTAACATTTTTGGCATAAAGACTTCATTTGTCCCTGGACTTTCCAATAAATAATAAATTGATCTATATGTTTCTTTAACATGAATATGTTTATATATGTTCTAGCAAAAACCTGCAAAAGGCACTCGAGAAATTCAGTGAACTTGGACTGCACAGCCGGGGCTCGGATATTTTCAGACTGCATGGAGTTAACAGCTCTACACATTCCTAGTGAAGAGGAGGATCAGTGCCAGGCATTCTCAACACACAAGCTGACATGCATACTGGTAAATGCCGCTGGAAAGATCAGAACAGGCTTTACTAGGAGTAATTTTTCCAACATTTAAATCACCACACACAAGTTTAGGATTGTATATTTTACTGGCAAATCTCCTCTTCGGCTCACCTTGCCTCACCGCCCTGGCCTAGCCGGCTTCGCCGCCCTCATCTTAACAGTCACTGGCTTACTTCCTCTTCTTTACCTTGCCGCCCTCGGGTCCAACCTAATCCGCCTTGCCGCACTAGCCTGCACCGCCGGCACCGCTCCATCTCGCCGCACTTGCATTCACTGCCTCCACCTATCCGTCTTCGTCTCCATCTCCCCGCTTGTCCATTTCTCTACCCTTCACATTTCTGCCTCCATCTCACCGCTTGTCCATTCATTGCTCTGCTTCTCAACCCCTCCATCGCCACCCCTTTGCTCTCGTTCTCGTCACTTCTCTTGATCTTTGACGTTGCCATGGCTATTGCTTCATCACCCCTTTTTTTGGGTCTTTGTATTTTTGTTTTTTTTTTTTCCTTACCACTTGTAAAATACCCATGTACCTTTTGTTTTCTTTAATGTAAAAATTGGTAAGTTTATCCTACCCCTCAAAAAAAAAAAAAAAAAAACACTTTAATCTTTACTTTCAGCTTACGACAATTTTGCTAACTAGCAAGAAACCCGCCCGTTTGCGGGCGTTTCAAATTCTGAGCTCATGCCGTGTAATACATATAACGTGCTTTTGGTTTTTGGCAAATTATTTACCATTCAAATTTCATCTTTACACTAAATTAACTCATTTAATTTTAGAATATATAGCATTAATTCCTCATTAATGTAAATTTTAATCAAATTGATGTCTTCCATACCAAAGTTGATATATTTCTATTTTTGTAAAAATCAAAATGGAGAGAAAATTGTTTAATGAAGAACATCAAACAAGTAAACAATTATTGCATCTGACATGATTTCCGATATTTTGATCGATTTTTGGCGTTTTGATCGTTTTATTTAACGCAACGATCAATGCAAGAATTTTTTCTTTCGTTCAATCAACGCAACGCAACGCGCAATACATTAATACATTTTATTTGCGTCTTAAACGCAAGGATCAACGAATGGGTCTATTTGCGTGATCGTTTCATGCGTTTGACACCCGTGGGACCCATGAACAACAAAAGGTGAACAATGTTTCTTTCTTTGGCTTTTTTTTGGGGGTGGTGGGTGATCCGTTAGTTATTGATTGTTGAATCTTGATCGCAGGGTCTGGATAGTTTTGTTGACATTATACAATATTATCATCTTTCGATACATGATATTATTGCTGTACCAGATATTTTATGTTCTTTACACCTTTCAGCCGAGTTTATTTGTTTTTTGGGCCAAAACTCCTAAGAAGAATGAACATATTATATTGTCTTGACACCATTATGTACAAAAATATATTCTACATTATCATTTTTTGTGCTTGAAAGTGTGTTCTTATATGATTTTGTACTGCACATATTCTTTTCTGAATATCATCCGTTGGCAAAAGGATTACCCTAAGATGATAGTTGTTGAACAGTGATTTTAGATGATTTTAGGCGTTTGGATTTTGATCGGATGATTGTGCTCATTTTGTGCTGACATCAACTCATGACATAGGTTTTTGTTACCTAACTTATTTCTTTTTAAAGGAGCGATCAGTTGACAATATTTACTTTGACAATCTTGACAACTGGAATTTCAAATATATTCAAATAAAATCTTAAAAATAGAAAAAAATTATCGAAATTTTTTTGAACTTATAGATTGATATTGGTTCAAATTTCATTCAATTTGAAAGTCGTTTGATAGCTCAATAAAAGTTTGTACATATTTCAGTAGTTCTAATTTAAACAATCTTTGAAGAAATACTTAAATTAGAAAAAGTTTATAAATGTACTTTTTAATTTATAGATGTATCATATTCTTCTCAAACCCTTCAAAAATTTTCATACAAATCCATCTAATTATTTAACTCTAATTGATATTTAAATAAAAATCTGAAAAATCTAAGAAACATATTAAATATTTATAATAATAAATGAATGAAAGAATTAGAACCCAATTGCCGTGTATGTTTTTAACTTTTTATTGCTAATTATTTTTCTTAGGCAAAATGTTTTTCGTGGTCTGAAGCATATAAGCACAGGGAGATTCAGTTCCAATGTATACCGTGTTAACTTTTCGTAGTGCCATCAAGATATGCGTTAATTAATCATATAGTTGCATAATTATCTGGTTCATGTGACTTTATATACAGTTCCCTTCTGATTTATTGCGGGAGTTGGTGTGCTGATGCATGGATCCGCAACAGACAATGTGCTACCGTGCTACTGATATGTGAGTTGAAGCATCCGCAACAGATAATCTGGGGTTCTATTGGGCAAATTAAAATTGGCTTTACCTAACAACGCACTACAAAATATACTTTATGAAAAGTGTTATCAACATATGCGTTAATTAATCATAGTGACAATTCCTTTTATTAATTATCAGTCCACTACCGACCAACCAATAGTGGGAACTTAAAAATATTGACAAAACACATTAGCACTTGAGTTAGTAATTCGACAATTTCACATTGCATTTTCAGTCAACAAGACATTACCTGTAATTAAACAAGCAGTACTCTTTCTCCTACTGGTATATCTTGTCAATTCAAGTGCCTTCGAAGCCGCCAATGGCAGATATGTTGCTGTCAGCTCTAATTCCGATTGTGCTCAGAAAAGCGACAGACTCACTGGTGCTGAAGGTTGGGGAGATGTGGGGTATCGATCAGCAACGTGAAAGGCTCCACGACATGCTTCTCGAAATCCAGGCCAATCTCCCTGATGCTGAGGTGAAAGCGAATTCTAATGTGGCCGTGAAATCCTGGCTTCAGAAGCTCAAATCAGCTGCTTATGATGCTGAAGATCTGCTTGACGAGTTCTGCTATGAGGAGCGACGTCAAGATGCTGTGAAACGTGGCCATAAGTCCGGCAGTGTAAGTAACTTTTTTTCCCCTGAAAATCCAGCTCTGTTTCGCTATAAGATGAGTGATAAGCTGAAGAAAATGTGGGGAGGATTGATGGCCTTGTTGTCCAGATGGGACGGTTTAATTTTGTTCAAAGCCAGATCCAACCAGTGGCCAATCGGGTCAGAACAGATTCCGTTGTAATAGAATCAGATGTTGTAGGAAGGGATGAAGATAAGAATAAGATAGTAAAATTATTGCTCGATGGGAGTGGCAATGCAGATGTCACTGTTGTACCGTTAGTTGGCATGGGTGGGCTTGGCAAGACGACTCTTGCTCAGTGAGTGCATAATGATCCCAGTGTGAATGAGCACTTCAATTTGAGATTATGGGTTTGTATGTCTGAAGAGTTTAATATCGGTCTTATTGTTAAATCAATTATTGAATTAGATAAGGGTGATTGTAACTTTCCGATAGACAACATGGAGCTACTTCAGAGGAGTATGCATCATGTTTTAGATGACAAGCGTTATCTTCTAGTGTTAGATGATGTTTGGAATGAGAATTTTGAGATGTGGGAGAGGTTGAGAGCTCTATTAAACCGCGGTAATCTAGGGAGTGCCATTATTGTTACCACACGGAGTGGAAAAGTGGCTTCTATGATGGGTACAGTTGAGAGCTACAATTTGGGATACTTAGGCAAGGAGGACTCATGGAGCCTATTTCAGAAAAGAGCATTTAGCAGGGGTTTAAAGGAATGCCAAGAGCTAGTTGAGGTCGGTAGGAAAATTGTTGAGAAATGTCGGGGATTGCCATTGGCTATTAATACCCTTGGTAGTTTAATGAGTTATAAGCATGAATTGCAAGAATGGTTCGCTGTACTTGAAAGCGAGGTCTGGGAACAAACGTCTGCTAAAGATCAGGTATTGCCGATCTTGAGGCTAAGCTATGACCACTTGCCCTCATACATGAAACAATGTTTTGCTTTTTGTGCAGTATTTCTCAAAGATTATGAGATGGACAAAGATGAATTGATCCAATTTTGGATGGCAAATTGATTTATTACATTAGATGGGGCAGGTAGCCTTGAGATGAAATGAGTTGATATTTTCAATGAGTTAGCTTGGAGATCATTTTTTCAAAATGTTCACCAAAGTAGATACAACTATGAAATCACTTGCAAGATGCATGATCTTATGCATGACCTTGCTCAATCCATCATGGAAGGTGAATGTCTCTCCTCGTTAGAAGTCCAAACTCAACATAACCAGCCAATGATCAATGTTCGACATATTTCACTGAGAACTATTCCCTTAGACATTAATAAAGTCATGGACTGCTTACCTACCATACGAAGCCTCATTTGTTTGGACGAACTTTGGGATCCCAGATATGTGCGAAACATTGGATTTGTAAAATCAAACTCTTTACGTATCCTCAAATTACACATAGAACCTATTGAGAAAACTATGATTAATCCAGAAAAGATGAAGCACTTACGATATCTAGAGATATTGAGCGAAAATATCAAATCAATTCCTGAAGAAATAAGTACTCTCTACCTCTTACAAACCCTCAAGCTCGACTGTTGGACGCTTGAAAAGCTACCAGAAGGTATGCGATATATGAGTAGCATGCACCATCTCTGCATTGCCGGATGTAATAGTTTGAGAAGCATGCCATCTGGTCTTGGACAACTATGTAGCTTGCAAACACTAAAAGATTACATTATAGGCACTGATCCAGGAAATGGTATTGGAGAGCTAGAGAACTTGAATTTACACGGCCAATTGAATCTATATAATCTAGAGAAAGTTAACAATGCTTCAGATGCAACCAAAGCAAAATTGGCAGCTAAAAAGAATCTATATAGGTTATTGTTTTGCTGGAAGAAGCAAAACTATATATATGGGAGGAGCTCTCATCCCGAGGTGATGGAATGGCAGGAATGCAATCATTTTGAAGTGTTGGATGCTCTTAAACCTTGCAGCAATCTAAAGGTTTTACAAATCGAACATTACAGAGGCAAAAAATTTCCAGTCTGGGTGACAGAGTACCATATGCTAAAAAATTTGATTGAGCTGCATTTGATTGAATGTAGATGGTGCACGGAAATACCACCAATAAAAGAATTACCTTCTCTTCGAATTCTCAAATTAAGACATTTAGATAACGTGAGGTATCTTTGTAATAGTGCAATGAGTGATGAAAGTGGTGCGAATGCTCAGATAATTATGCCATCATTGAAACAACTGGATTTATTAGAGATGCCAAACTTATTAAGATGGTGTGAAAATCAAACTGGGGTGGAGAAATCATTGACTCTTCCTGTGCTAAAAGAGTTAAGAATTATAAATGGCTCCAAACTGGCAACAATGCCAATTACACCTTTACTTGATGACTTGTCTATTGAAGGAAACGTGACCTTGTCATGCTTTGCCATGGGACTAACTACACTACGATATCTCTCACTGGGGAGCCATGATAGAGAGGCTAGTACAGGAGAATCTCTTTCCTTTCAACCTTGGGAGTCTCTTATGTCAATCGAATTGATGGGATACAACACTGTCATACCAACGGGTGCAAGTAAGGGTGAAGCAGTATGTGTAACTGCAACAAAATGTAAACGTATGCGGCTTTATTCATGCAACTTTTTGTCACACATTCATTCAAATTCTTCTGTATGGTTTTGGAAGTGTTTCGCATTTCTTGAAGAGCTATACATTTTTGAATGTGACGGCCTCATTTATTGACCAGAGGAAGAGTTCAGAAATTTGAACTGCCTAAGATATATTTTTGTGAGGGGCTGCTCGAACTTTGTAGGGTCACAGGTGGAGCGTCCATCTGTGCAGTCAATGGCAGAAGCACTATTACCAAAACTACAACGTCTGTTAATCACAAGTTGTCCAAAACTTCCGTGCTTACCAGAATGGCTGGGGAGCAAAACTACTCTCAAGTACATACATATTGAAGATTGTAAAAGCTTGAATGCCTTACCATCGAGCATTGGGGGCCTCACCAGTCTAGAAAGGTTTGAAATTTGGGACTGTGATGACTTGGCACATCTTCCGGAAGGAATGGAAGGGCTCAAAGCACTTGAGAAGCTTGAGATCAAAAGGTGCACAAAGATAAAGGTTCTCCCTGAAGGTCTGTTACAGCAGCTAAAGAACCTTGATGTACTCTGGATTGAAGACTGTCCCAAGTTGGAGAGGCATTTCCGAAAGCGTGGAAAGTATCGGCACCTCATTTCTGAGATTCGGGTTGTAAAGATTGGACCAGAACTCTGAGTCTCTGACACATCGGCTGCGTGCAGTGTGTTGAAGCGTGAGGATAATCATGGATTTTGGCAAAACCAATTGACCCAGGTATGATTTATAATGGGATCGTATTTCTGAGTTTTGAGGTAGAAAAATCTGCACATGAGCAAAATTCTTCTTTTTAATCCTTAAATTCTTGAAAAAATCTAAGTAGGTCCCTAGACTTTTCATGTACATCAAATTATCAAATTAGTCCTTGAACTTTTTAAGAGCACCAACTTGGTCCCTGAGTTTCTTATAACAAATAATTTTGGTTTAAAGACTTATGTTGTCCCTAAACTTTCCAAAAGGAAGGAATAAAAAATTAATAAATTGATTTATATATGTTCTTTTTAATGTTAATTTCTTTGCATATGTATTGGCAAAAATCTGCAAAAGGCACTCGAGAAAATCAGTGAACTTGGACTGCACAGGCTGGCTCGGATATTTTCATCAGACGGCAAGGAGTTAACAGCTCTACACATTCCTAGTCAAGAGGAGGATCAGTCCCAGGCATTTTCAACACACAAGCTGACATACATACTAGCAAATGCTGCTGGAACATCAGAACAGGCTTTACTAGGAGTAACCTCTCCAACATTCAAATCAGCATACTGTCCCAGAAGGAATGAATATGCAGCAAAGCAAAACGGTACCTAATGATGCCTAAACTTTCATTTACATGAAATTAGTCCTTGAATTTTAAAAAACACCAACTTGATCCGTGAACCTTTTTAGAACAAAATAATTTGTTCCCTTAATTTTAGAGTTAACCAAATAATTAAGTGCTTGAGATTTGACATGAAACTGAATTGGTCCATGAACATTCCAAAACATAAATAAATCGGTGCTTAATATAAGTTTGCTCCAGCCCTGGAGGTCCAACTTTGTAAATTATTATACTTCACCAAGTATGTATTAAAAATTAAATTAGATATAAGTCTAATATTTTTTCACTCGTCCCGAAATCGGTTGAGTTGGATATTATCTATTTGAAAAGTACCTCATACCTGCATATTCAACAGCTATCTAAAATTGAAAAAAAATGAACAAAAAGTATAGAAAAAAAAAGTTATAGATGTATTACTTGACTTATAGATTAATTAGATCTCAAATTTCAATAAATTTGGATATCATTTGATAACTTATCAAAATTTTGTATGCTTCTCAATAGCTGCAAATTAATGAATCTTTGATGGACTATAAATTAACATTTAAATTAATTGTAATTGAGAACATAGTCAAACTATAAGTTCAAAAATGCATTTATAACCTTTTTACATTTCAAGATAATAAATTTTTAAGATAATAAATTTTTAAGATAATAAATTTTTAAGATAATATGTAATGAGTCTTATATTGAGGAAATTGATATTGGCCTTAAATTTTAATGGGCTGAAACATTAACGTTAATCAACGGTTTTGATCTATCCAAGAAAATGATCAATGGCTCAGGTTTCTTATTTGGGGAAGATAGCCCTTTCATATCATTTTTTCCAATATGCTTTTATATATAGTAAGGATTGCAGATTTGCAAAGTCGAATGTCAGGAAATATGAAATTGAAGTCCTTAGCACTGTACATCTATAGATTCATACTTGCTCTTAGGCGAAGTCATAATTAATCTCACACTTGATATCATCTCAATACACGCCAACAGGATCGGCAAAAGCCTCACAACTTAATCTGGCATAATTGAAGCATCATGAGGAATTGGTTCAAGCGAAACTATTCTGTATGCACTACAAATTCAGAAGACACAGTACAGGTAAAATGTTCATTCTGAAATACAATTAATAGATATTCTGTGACCTCACATGTTGTTTGCATGCCTTCACCTGTCTGCTGTTGTACCACCTGCAGAATTTCGATTTCATGCTTGGTCATTGCGTGGCGGAGGTGTTTCCTCAAGTTTATGACAGCCGAGCTCAAGAAAGTAGGGGTTTTGTCATGCACTTCTGTGTTTACCTGCAGGTCGTGCTCACAAAATTAATTAACGATAATATCTTCAATTTAATCCAAAGTTATAGTAAAAAAAAAAAAAATATCTGATAGAACCTATAATCCTATAGATATTCACTTTTGATACTTTTTTCTTTTTGGGAATGATTATAGTTGATTTTTTGTCGCAAATGGGTCACTCAATTTCTATTGGTCATCTTGTAGTGACTAACACTTTTATTTGGGTTTTGTTATTGTTTACTGGCCAGGAAGGTAAAATTGGGAATAAACAAGCCATGCCAGTGGGTACGAAAAGAAAATAATACAACATGAAACAGTGCACAGACTAGTAAGGCATCGACTAGTAAGGCATCATGATTTTGAAGATTGAATAGTTAAAGCAGTTGGATTGTCTTCCTTGTGGCAGGCTCCAAGTAATTGCATGCATCAACTAGTAAGGCATCAACATACGTGAATTTGATCAAGACCCGCATTAGTGTGGTTGCTTGAAGCCTCAACATGTAGTTTTTCATGATGTGTATTATCGATTACTCATGTCTTGTATTTAACTTGGAAATGTGTAATTGCTTATCACTACCTTTTAAATTGATCCGTGCAGCCACTCAAAAATGATATTTCAGAGCCAGACCAGTACCAATTACAGTGCTATACGTGGGACCTTATGCTTTCTTGGTTTAAAGAGTTCCAGCAAGAATAGAATGTTGAGAAGGAAATAGAAGCCACAATACAGGTTTTAATTTTATTTCTATGTCATTCCTGTTCGACTTAATCTGAAGATGCTATAATTCAAGACTTCTCTTTTCTTATAGGTGCTGCAGGGAGTGACATAAAACTTGAGATAGCTGAACTGGATAAAGATGACCGTGTATACTGGTATTTCAAGTTTGATAATTTCTTGTTAATACCAAACAGTGAATTTTAAAATAGATTAACTGAAAAGGAGCATCAAATGTTCATAGCTCGATGTGAAACACTGTTATAGAAGAATGAGGCAGAAACCATAAACCAATCAGAGACAAACTGATCCTGCGAAAATTTAGTGGCATGTGTGCCTAAATTATTGGAGTTTATATATTTGCCTTTTCTTACAAGGATACATTTGCAAAGAATACTGTCACACTAACTCCTTTTCTTTTCTTTTAAAAAATAACAATTGCAAAACATCAATTATGGTTTTTCATCGGGGCATAATTATATATTTTGTCCAACTAGTGCAGATGCGAAGGACTGGACCAACTTCGAGAGCACTGGATGATGGATGAACCAGTAATTGTGCAAGGTGTTCTGGACCAAACATCTGGGCTCAGCTGGGAGCCTATGGTGATGATGGCTGGAATTATCACTTCTAGCCAAAGCAGCTTTAATTTTCTAACTTAATTGTTTTAACTTTAAGCATGTCTTGATTTTGCTAGCTAGGCAATAACAAACATGTATCATGTATTACTTTCCAAGTTTAAAAATATACAAGTTGATCAACTTCTTATGTAATGCTTCGTGACCAGTATAGAATCCTGCTGAAAGAACTTTGAACCAAGTTCTGGGGACCAGTATGCTCCTTCTAAAACGAATGATGTATTAAAATAAACTAAAATATCAATTTAAATTGTTACTAAACAAAGATCTAAATATAATAAAAAGAATGATCTACAGATTCTTTATGTTTTTCTTTCTATCAAATAAACACATGAAAAAGAAAGTGTGTTTTCTTTTCTGTTCAAATGAACATGGAGATTTACTTTTAGTTTTCTTTCATAAAATTCAATTCCATTGAAAACAATTTTCCAAAACTTTTCGTTTGCTCAGAAAACAGACCCCAGAAAATTGTTTTCGCTGAAAATGAAGTTTCAGCGCGTTCGTTTACAATTAATCTCAGAATCGGCGGAATAGCTCATTCCGGATTTGGGGGAAAACGACCACTTTCGTTTTCCTCATTTTTTTGGCGGAAAACGAAAAGGAAAAGCTCGGCCGCGCATCTTCTCCTGCGCTCGCCCGGTGTAACCTCTGTTGATAACGATTTGATAAAAATTAATAATGGAAGAGAGGAGTTTGTATAACAAATAAAATTACTCAACTCATTCAAAATTACAAACTTGGATACATGGTGTATTTATAAAACTTACAAACCGACTTTTATATGACAACTAATAACCAGCTTGATAGTTTGACACCCTTTTCCAGCTCACATTAATTGCCGACTTCATTCCAATGCCGACATATACTCTTAATTGCTAAATTAAACAAACTCCTATTAGTATCCAACTTGTACACAAATACATCACCAAGTTTCTACCATATTCAAGAAAGAAATTAATAAACTTAGCCTTTATTGTTGACTTCAAACATAACCTTTTCACACTTAACAAAATAATTAGTTTAATTTTTCTAACATTCCCCCTTAAACTAAATTATTTTGTAATTCACATGCCAAGCAGCTTCTTCAGTCGGTTGAACAACTCCGTTGGTAGCGGTTTAGTAAATATGTCTGCAACTTGATCACGACTAGCAACATGTATCATCTTGACATCTTCGTTCTTCACACATTCTCTTATGAAATGAAAACACACATCGATATGCTTGCTCCTTTTATGATGCACCGGATTCTTGGCCAGTTCAATTGCTGATTTGTTATCCACTCGAATTTCTGTTGCATTCTTTTGAACAAAATTCATCTCCTTCAATAACTTCCGTAGCCATAAAGCATGACATACGCAGGAGGATGCAGCAATGTACTCTGCTTCGCATGTCGACAGAGTAACAATCGGTTGTTTCTTCGAGAGCCATGTAAATGCTGTACTTCCCAGGAAAAATACAAAACCCGAAGTACTTTTTCTATCATTTAGATCTCCACTCCAATCACTATCCAAATATCCAACAAGATTGAACTCATCAGTGTGAGAATAAAATAATCCATGAGATAGTGTACCGTTTATATAGCGCAGAATCCTTTTTATGGCTTTCCAATGCGTCATTTTCGGCTCCTCCATATACCGGCTCACCAAGCCGACTCCATAGGCAATATCTGGTCTTGTGCATGTCAGATAACGCAGACTTCCAACCAAACTTCTGTATAAAGTTGCATCAACCGCCTTCCCTTCATCATATCGAGACAGTTTTGTACCACACTGAACGGGGGTGCTTACTGGATTGCAATCTTCCATTTTAAACTTCTTTAATATCTCCTTTGCATACATTTCTTGTGACACAATGATTCCAGATTTATCTTGTTTGACTTCTAACCCCAGAAAATAGGACATGAGACCCAGATCAGTCATCTCAAACTCTCTTGTCATTTCTGACTTAAACTTCTTAATCATGTCTCTATTATTCCCAGTAAAAATCAAGTCATCTACATATGAAGCCACAAATAATAAACCATCATTTTGTACCTTCGTATACAGTTCATGCTCATATGGACACTGCATAAATCCATGTGCCTTGAAATATGCATCAATTCTGGTATTCCAAGCTCTCGGGGCTTGCTTCAGTCCGTACAACGCCTTTTTTAATTTCAGCACCTTATTCTCTTTACCAGAATTTACGTAACTAGGGGGTTGTTCGATGTAGACTTCTTCTTCAAGCACTCCATTTAGAAATGCTGACTTAACATCCATTTGAAAAATATTCCATCTGTTTTGTGCTGCCAATGCAATCAGTAACCGAATTGTCTCCATTCTTGCTACTGGAGCAAACACCTCTTCATAGTCGATCCCCACTTTCTGCTTATAGCCTTTTGCTACCAATCTGGCCCTGTGCCTTTCAATCTTTCCTTGAGCATTCTTTTTCTTCTTGTAAACCCATTTAACACCAATCGCCTTATGACCCTTGGGTAACGTCACAAGTTCCCAGGTGTCGTTCTTCTCGATAGCTTTTATCTCTTCTTTGACTGCTTGCTCAAATGTTATGTCTTCTGCATCAGCCAAAAGACACTAGATGCAACTCATTTGTCGCCTCATATAGCTCTTGAATACTTCTTGTCCTCTGTGTTCTCGGCTTTTCTTCATCAGATGAGTCTGAAATCGGCTGATCTTCTATTGTCATAGTATTATTCGTCGGTATAGATGCTCTTGTCGATGTCGCCTCATGCGACATCTCTTCCATGGAACTCCAGTTCCACATGCTTTCTTCATTTACCTGAACATCACAGCTTACATGTACCTTCTTAGTTAGAGGATCATAAAGATTATAGGCCTTCGACTTCTCATCATAACCGGTAAAAATCAACTTCTTGCTCTTGTCGTCAAGTTTAGTGCGCTTCCGATCAGGGATGTGAGCATAAGCCACACTTCCAAATACCTTCAAATGAGCCACTGACGGCTTAACACCGCACCATGCTTCCTGTGGTATAATATTATTCAAACTTGCTGTTGGACAGCGATTTTGTAAATAAACTGCGCACCTTACAGCTTCGGCCCATAATTCTTTTGGCATGTTTTTGCTTTTCAGCATACTTCGAACCATGTCGAGTATGGTCCGAATCTTTCTTTCTGTAACTCCATTTTGCTGAGGTGAATAGGGGTCCGTCAAGAATCTTCTGATGCCTTTCTCTTCACAGAAATTTACAAATTCTTTTGAAGTAAATTCACCTCCTCTATCAGACCTTAAAGCTCTAATGCTTTCACCACTCAAATTTTCAACTAGCACCTTAAACTTCTTAAAAATAGAGAGTGCCTCTGATTTCTCTTTCAGAAAATAAACCCAAGTTCTTCGAGAAAAATCATCAATAAAGGTGATAAAATAATGGTGTTTACCATGAGATTCAGGAGTTATCGGGCCACAAATATCAGTATGAATCAACTCAAGTACCTTCTTAGCACGATATCTTGCTTCTTTAGGAAAAGTATGCCTTGGGTGTTTTCCGAACACACATCCTTCACAGAATTTATCGCTATGGTCTATATGCGGTATACCCTTCACCATTTCCTTATTTGCCAGTTGTCTCAAACTACTAAAATTCAAATGTCCGAACCGCAAATGCCACAGCGAGGTTTTGTCCATCATATCGATCTTCAAATATTTCTCTTGCATGTTCCTCAAATTGAGTTTGTACATGCGATTCTTGGCCATTTCAATACGAGCAATTAAGCAGCCTCTTTTATCTTTCAATTGCATCGACCGGTCTTTCATGAAAACCGAATAGCCCTTCTCCATAAGTTGCCCCATACATAGGATGTTGTTTTTCATCTCCGGCACATAGTACACATTTTCTATTGTACTTTCTTTCCCATTATGGAAGTAACAAATTTTACCTCGTCCTTTTACACCGATCTTTGACGCATCACCGAATGACACGTGTCCATCTTTAATTTCTTGCATCTCCGCAAATAGATGTTTGCGCCCGCACATATGGTTGCTGGCACCGGTGTCTAGATACCACACTGTGTCGCTATCGGGAGTGGTATCATCATACGCCATCAAGAGGACACCGTCATCTCTTTCCTCTTGTGTCACGAGATTCGTGCTCTCTTCTACCTTCTTCGGAGATCTACAGTTCTTTGCATAGTGTCCATATTTGCCGCAATTGTAACATTCGACATTCAGATGGTATGCACGGTCGCCCCCTCCGTGACCGCGTCCTCTACCACGCCAATTATATTGACTTCTCTCTTCTTTATTTTGTTTTTCTTCTTGTTGATGGCCGCGTCCTCTACCGCGACCATATCCGTGACCTCCATAGCCGCCACGGCCTCGTCCTCGACCTTATCCTCTTCCTCCTTTATCATTTTCTTTAGTATTAAAGGAAACTTTTGTTTGCAAAACTTGCTCTACCGGCTCTTGTTGGCTTCTCTTCATTCTCTCTTCATGCTCTAGCAATGATCCATTCAACTCATCGATCGTCATGGACTCCGTGTCTTTTGATTCTTCAATTGCTACCACCACATGATTGAATTTAGAATTGAGAGAACGCAATATCTTCTCTACAACTCTTACATCTTGCATCTTTTCGCCAAGCCTCTTCATTTGATTCACCACTGCCAACACTCGAGTAAAATAGTCTCCTATGGACTCACTCTCCTTCATCACAATCGATTCAAACTCACCCCTTAGAGTTTGTAGTCGTACCTTTTTCACCTTTTCAACTCCAACCACCAAGTTGCGAAGAATTTCCCATGCATCCTTTGCTCGTGTTTCATTGGCGACCTTCTCGAACATGTCGTCATCCAACCCCTGATGGATGATACTTAGAGCACCTTGATCTGCTTTTCTCTTCTTCCGCAAGGCACCCAATTGAGCTAGCGTAAGCCCCGCGTCATCTTCAGGATCTTCGAAGCCGTTCTCGACAACGTCCCAAAAGCCATAAGCGCCAATGATAGCCTTCATCCGCAGCGACCATTTATCATAATTGGTTTTGGTTAGAACTGGATATTGGAAGGAGATATTAGGATTTCTGGTGGCCATTTTAACCCCGCTCTGATACCAATTTGTTGGTAACGATTTGATAAAAATTAATAATGGAAGAGAGGAGTTTGTATAACAAATAAAATTACTCAACTCATTCAAAATTACAAATTTGGATACATGGTGTATCTATAAAACTTACAAACCGACTTGTATATGACAACTAATAACCAGCTTGATAGTTTGACACCCTTTTCCAGCTCACATTAATTGCCAACTTCATTCCAATGCCGACATATACTCTTAATTTGCTAAATTAAACAAACTCTTGTTAGTATCCAACTTGTACACAAATACATCACCAAGTTTCTACCATATTCAATAAAGAAATTAATAAACTTAGTCTTTATTGTTGACTTCAAACATAACCTTTTCACACTTAACATTAACAAAATAATTAGTTTAATTTTTCTAACAACCTCCGTTCCCGCGCTCTCTATCTCCCGCCAGTTCTTCTTCCTGCAAAATGAAATCCTCAATAATGCTTGCTGCTTGCATGTTGCTGCTTGGGGCGAGCTGCTTGCTACTCGAATTTGAGGGTTTGCCCCGTACACAGACAGCACGGCGCTGGAGACGGCCTTCTCTCGCTGGGGCTGCCCTCCCAGGGCCCACAACTGCTGCTACAGGTTGACATTCACTTCGTCCCCAAACCAAGATTGCATCGGACTGGATCAATTCAATCGCTCTGTCTCTATCTGCTCATGTAAAGTTTTTTTTCCTTGCACTTTTCTTCTTAATCAAATTTATTGAGAGATTTTCTTCCATCGCTTAGTTTATAATGTCTCAGCGTGACTAATTATAAGAACTGTTTGTAAAGTACAAAGGCTTTCTTACTGAAAATATGGTAAATTGGTAATAGTTCAAATGAAGGTTGCTTTGCGGTGGTAAATTTGTATTGCCTACAACATGCTCGATGAAATGCTTGAACCACAAATGTTGGTTTTTACGTTAAGTAATTAGTTATATCTTGCATTACAATGATAATTGACTAATATGGAGATTGGTAAGAGCTCAAACAAAAAAAATATTGTGCAGATTGTTCTGTTAGTTCATTTGGTGCAATCAACACCGACCCAACGTTGCACGTGCATCTGTTGAGGTCCAATGTTGAGGATACTTTTAAACTGAATATCTTTTTTAGTGAGTCAGGAAGCATTCAACTATGCATGCACTGTAATTGTTTATCCCTACCTAATCTGGACAATTTTGGGGCACAAACCCTTAAGATAACCTAATTGTTTACCATGAACGTATGATTGGATTAATGAAGGACAAATTGCTATTTGCAAAACATTCAACTAGGTGAAGTTCCACTTGATGAAAGGAACTAGGTGACAGGAAAGGAATAAATAGATTTGGCCATTTTTCAGCTCCACTTGATGAAGCTGCAATTGAAGTTATACTGGTAACCTGCTATCTTACATGTTGCCGTCTTAATATCTTTTTACCTGTTATTGGTGTATCTCAATATGGGTATGCATGATACCTTTTCAGAATTGGATCAGAAGCAAAGGCCATAATCAACTTCTTGTGATCGGGCGGTCGGTATCAACCGAAGAGGGTCGTTCAAGTTAAGAACCTGATTGAGGTGAGCATTTTATTGCAGCTAACATCATGCTAGTATGAGTCAGCCAAAGTTCGAGTTTATAAAAGAACAAGCAGAAATTCAGTCACATGTAAGCTTGAGACCTAGCATTTTTCCTACTGTGATTTTGTACCAGCACCAGTACTTACCACTACCAGTAATGCAATTTAAGCTATCAATGTCAATGCAAATATGCAATGCATGGAAATACCTGAATCATTCAACTCCTTATCAGAACCTCACTCACCACTGAGTACTGACATCAGTCAGTCAGTCACCAACCTATTTTATTTCTATTAAATGACAAATATGTGGTTTTACAGGCATATATATTTGGTTACTACGAAAGGAGAATGAGATTGAAGCAGATGTGTTCATAGCACGTAGTGAAGAATCCAGGAAAAACTGGTTATATAACTTTATGATCGGCGGAGATTAATTTCATTCGTTATTTACATTGTTGCTTTAGTTGGAAGCGCAAGTACCTTATAGTTGTTTTGTTATATTAGTTTTTCGGAATAAAATTATATTTAATTTTGTTTGATCAAATGTGATCCGGTTAGTCATACATTTTTTAATAGCCTCATAATAACAATTTTCATACAAAGCTCAATCTTCCATCAAATGATAATATTTTAATAATTGCGTATAATAAAAAAGCATTAATGCTCATAAAAAGAAAAAAATGTTTAAATTCCTTACATTTTCCTTTTTGGTCAAATGAATACATAGAAAATAAAAGAATTTTCCTTTTCCTTTACATTTTCCTTTCCTTACACATGAACACACGGAAAAGAAACTTTACTTTTTTTTCCTTACAAATGAACACAAGAAATTGAATTTACTTTTCGGGGCCGTTTGATTTTCAAGAAAGTAAGGAAAAAGAAACATGCTTCCGGTATCTTACTTTCCTTAGTCCGTTTGATGTACAATATTTTCGAGAATCACAATTCTTGTCTAGTCATTTCCCTCCGTTTTCCATCATTTTGGTTTCTCCATATTTTTGACCGGAAAACAAAATGACTCACGAGTAATATAGGACAGTGGGCCCCACAAATTAAAAAGGTTGGATAAAACTTAATAGTGGCATGTGTAGTGAGTCTAGTAAGTTATGTTCCTAACCCGCTACATACAATTATACATATTTATAGTATAAAATAATCAAATGATCATTTGCATATAAGGACATAATCTTATTTACTTTTCTAGCGAATCAAACAATCAACAAAGAATCAAAGACACCGGAATCGTGGATGAAGGATTAAAGTTTCCAGCAATTTAATTAAATCCCTTATATTCTTTCAAATCAAACGGCCCCTTCATGGAATACAATTTTCCTTTTCTTTTAATGACAAATGAACGGACACTAAGAGGAAAATGAGAATGAAAAGGACAATCCGCGTAGGGAAAAAAGGAAAGTTCAATCCTTTAAGCAGTGGCGGACCTATGCACAGGCCAACCTGGGCAATGACCCCCCTTAATTTCAACTTTTGTTTTTACTAGTAGTTAAAATTGCATGGATTTGCTGTCCAAAATTCAATATGGCCCCCCCTTTTCACTACCGGCCCCCTCTAATTTAATTTTTCATAGTTTATTACTAAGTGATCGGCCTGCATTTAAGTAAAAAAATAGCCCAATTATATGAAACCCACCAACTTGGAGTTGTGGATTTATGCCATAGTTAAGTTTTTGAATAAGAATTTTTCAGTTAAGTTTTTGAATAAGAATTTTTCAGTTAAGTTTTTGAATAAGAATTTTTCAAGCATCTTCATTTTAACTATCTACATGTCTACACATATACAAAATTTGTAACTTTTATCTCAAATTGTGCAATACTTAACTCAATTTTTGTAACAATGTTGACATGCGGACCTAATTATGAGGAACATATGACCTTTTGAATAAGCAATAATATTGACTGCGGAATGCACAACTAGCTTAAATTAATTGCCCCCCCTTGATTTTCCTCCAAGGTCCGCCACTGCCTTTAAGCAAAGTTATTACAACTGCACTGGTCTGCCAGTCTGCCACTTCTTTTTCTTCCTGTTTGAAGAGGACCTTGACTCCTCAGTCAACGTTAAACTTTCAAGGTTAATATGAACATAACTGATTCTAATTTTTTATATGGAATTGGCTAATTTGATGGTGACGTGAAATAATAAGCTATCTGCAATTAATTGCATATGACTAGGGCTGGCGTGTCTAAAAGTGGCCTGACTCATTGGATCGACCCGACCCGAAGATAAATAGGTTAGGTGTGGGTCAAGATTTTTTTGCCCGCCACGGGTTGGATCGGATATGGGTCAACCCGACCCGACTCGACCCGTTTAATTTTGCTCATTTTCTGATTATTTTACAATCTAGCATTACTTGAAGTTTATTTATACATTAATTAAGATCATTTGCATATAAAATAATAAAATTGTAATTCGATCAATGCTAATTTTAGTTTTATCTTGTTTTTAACATTCTGTAGAGAGTATATGACGCAACCAGTGTACTTAAATTTGAATCAAGATTGTAGTTTAACGTCATATAATATGGACTTTAATCTTTATCGATGCTAAAAAAAAATTATACTGGAAAAACTAATTCTATATATGATATTTTCTAAAATATTCAATTTACTAAAATATTAAATTTACAAAAAATATTCAATTTTAAAATATTCAATTTTAATTATATAGAGTATGTGGTATATATAAACACAACATATTTGGATGCAAAAAAAAGTAAAACAAGAAAAAAAATGTATACAATAACTCGTGCCACAAAAATACAATATTAAAACGAAAAAATGAGTATTTTAAAATTGCACTAAAAAATAAAATAAATAAAAGTCAAATTGAACAAAAATAAATTACACTACAATGACTCATATAAGAATAAAAATAAAAATACGGTAAAATAGAATAAAAATACGGTACATGTGACTTGAACTCAAGACCTCCCTATAACAAAAGGATTCTACACCTTCAACGAACCACTAAACCACACCAACTCATATGAACTATTGATCATCCAAAATAATATACACAAATACCACGGGTCGGGTCAGGTATGAGTCAGACTTTTTTGACCCGTGATGAGTCGGGTCAGACCTCATTTTTAACATAAAATAATAAAATAATATTACCTGACTCAAACCCAACCCGACCGACCCATTGACACCCCTACATATGACTGAATCTTCGTTGTTTAACTTGTTTTTTTTAATATTCATTGACTCGTTTATTATAAAAAATTATAAAGCTAAAAGAAATCAACAATTAAGAGTTTGGAAAATGATATGGGGACACTATTGAGGATACTATTTGTTCACTCGAAAGTTCACTACTTTTAAATCCCAACTAAAGCGCAAATCAGTCGCAAGCGTACGACTAAGTTGTAGCGTAGTACGGGGTCGAATCCATAGAGACAGTTGGCAAAACCGGACTAGACTTTGTTTATCCCTAAAACTACGAGTTTGTTCACAAAGAGGGTATTTTTGGTATTTTTCTAAATTAATAAGCAAACAGTAAATAGACTAAACAATAAGATAAAAGCGTTTCTAGGACGTCGTCACCTGGCCTCGGGTCACGCTAACTGTACCTGTCACGTACAATCCACACAACCACTAAACTGCGCTCTCGCGTCTGTCAGATAGCAGTGTACCAGCTGTTGCTCTCGCGTACGACTGGTGCGCAACACAAGTGAATCCGTATTTATGAGTTCTTGGTATTAACGCGTTTAGTTCTGGTCAAAACAATATCAAGGATCAAACCTCAGCTCTCGCTTGTTGGCTTAATTCCTAACACAATTCTAACCACCACAGGTACAGATCGCAGCTCTTGCTTGTAAACCCAACCTATGTCCCGGTATTGGTGCCCCAAGGTGTACCTCCCTCTCGGGTACCACTCTGTTGTTTGTCCAAGACCAAGAGAATACTAAATTTTGGAATTCAATGACCGTTTGGACAAACTTTGCAATTCAAATTGTTTTAGGCACACAACAAGAAACAAGATCTACTCAAACAATAATTAAGCAATTAAAAGTAAGTAGAGAAGAGAAAGAAAGACTCCCGCAATTTAACGGAGTTCGGCTAGCAAAGCCTACTCTCCGGGACTCGTGACCACCACCAAGCGGGTCACGCCGATTCACTAGACACTAAGTTCTTACAATACTCTAGTCTCCTTACACACAAAGATATGGAGACTAGAAAAGAAGAAAGAGTAAAAGAAGACCACACACGGGTCAAGAAAACCACCACACACGGGTGAAAGGATCACCACAACGGGTGAGAGAGAAAAGAGATCCAATGGATCAAGAACTTGATCTAAGGGGTGATAGCTAAATCTCTCTTGTTTGGCTTGAGAATCAATCTCTTTTGAGTCAAAGGATTTGGCTTATTTTTCTTCTCTAATGGCGGCTCTAAGGTTTTGAAAAGTATGGAGCCCGCTCTAAGAGAGCCAAGAAGGGAACCTATTTATAACAGTTCAAAAACGGTACAAAAACGGCTAGATTTCAAATTTTGCGCACTGAAGCGTTGGAACGCTTCACTGAACCGTTGGAACTGTTCGTGAACCGTTCAACGGTTCATTGAACCGATCTGTAACGGATGTCACTGGTTTCCTCCCTTTTATAGCTTGCCAAACACTGTCCATTTCAAATTCTGCGCATTGAAGCGTTGGAACTGTTCGTGACAGATTTTTCAAAAACTTACTGCACAATGAACCGTTCAACGCTTCACTGAACCGTTGGAACTGTTCATGAACCGTTTGAACGGTTCACTGAACCGCTGCAGAACGGTATCCTCTGTCCATGTTACTGTTTTGGCCATAACTTTCTCATTTTAACTCCAAATTGGACGATTCAAGGCTCGTTGGAAAGCTTGAAACGAGCTCTATAACATGGACATGATAGCACATACTTTCATCCAATATAAAATTCTTCTAATTGGCTCTTTCAAACTTGCAACCTATATTCCCTACATTGACAATCTCACAAGACATGTTAGAATCACAATTAAATGATTTTGCAAAATAGGCAAACTAAGAAATTGTGAAAACATAGTTCAACAATCTCCCCCTTTTGTCTATTTTGCAAAATCACATGCATGATGGGTAAATTATAAACTTTTAGCAATTCAATCATGCAATTAATCTCCCCCATTTTGTAAAATTGACAAAAGGGCCTAAGAAAACTTGCTCCCCCTCAATTCATGCATATCAATTTATTTATAAAAGTATATGGCAATTCAAGTACTATAGGGTTTTGCTCCCCCTCAATTTATGCAAGCCAACAATAACTTAATAATATGGCAATTAAAATTTTGATTCATTTATGCATATAAAAACTACATACTCCGCCTAAATATATATTGCAATTTAAATCTCGGGGTTATATGCATATTTAGACTATACCTTGGTTTTTGGAATCCAAGCAACATTTATCATGTTACTTGAGTTCCTCAAGCTACACTCAAGTGAGATATGACCATTATGACAACAATAATTGCAAAATGCTTTTGTGAGATGATTTGCATTTGCTTTTACAAATCTTTTCTTATAGTCATTTTTCAAGTCATGAGCTTGAGTCTTAGGATTTTCCTTTTTATTTTTGTTTTGACTATTAGAATTCCTATTTGTATGTTTGCAATCTTGAGAACGTGGGGTATGGTGGGAAGCAACTTTAGGTGATTGCTCGTTAAATTGAGTGTCACCGTGTACATTTTGGTCATAGAACTCATAGAACCATCCATCGGGACCCCTAAAGTATATTTTATTTGAATAATTTTGGTCATTGTAGTACTCTTGGTAACCTTGATTTGGCTTAGTTTTGTTACGGTTCCTATTGTTAGACCTATACCTATAAGCATGGTTGACCTTCTTAGGTTTTTGGTCATTTGCAATTGTACCTTTCAAGTTTTGAGTTTGCTCCCCGTTTGGTTTTGGGCCTTGAGAGTTCTTAGATGCCAAAGAGGATTGACCCTTTTCGTATCCAAGTCCCCTTTTGTCATCGGGTTTTTGTCCTTTTGACTTGTTGTCCTCACAATGCTTAACAACACTAATTTTGTCATTAGCGGACTTTAAGGCCCGTAATTCCATCTCCGAATTTTTTATTTTGTTCTCTAATTCATTAATCCTATTTGAACATTTTTTGCATTTTTCATTTTCTATCTCTTTTATTTTTGACTCAAGCTCAATGATTTTACCTTTTAGGTTGTCAATTGTCATATCTCTTCTAAGGAGAGCTTGGTTTGACCCGTTTAACAAGTTTTTCAACCTAGCAATTTCATGAATATATGGGTCACTTTTAGCTAAGGTACTTTCATCATTTTGCAAGGTCTCAGTTTGATTATTACCATACTCATCCTCATCATCAGAATCATCACTGTCATTGTCCTTACACACCACATTATCTAAAGTGCAATATTTTGAGTCTAGATGTACCTCCTTTTTGGCACTTGGAGAAGTGGATTTGCTTATCATGCCCTTCTCCTCTGACTCCTTGGATAGTGCAATTTTCCTCAACACCTCAATGGTGTCTTGGTCGATGATGTTCTTACTTGCTATGACGGCATCAATATCAAAGGTGGTTGTGCCTTCTTCCACCATGGCCATCAATGCAAAATTAATTTGCCTTTCATCTCTTGAATTTGCACTAGAGCCTTCACTACTTCCACCTTGACTCCTTAGATGTGGAAATAACTTGAAGCAAGAGAAGACATTGTGCCCTTCTTTGTGGCACATCGGGCATTCTTCTCTTTCATTTTTCTTTTGGTTGTGTCTCCTCTCAATGCCTAGAACATTTCAAAACATTTTGGCAAGAAGAAGTTCACGACATGATGGATTGTGCTCGATGGATGCGTGGTATGCGGGGAATGCAACCGTCTTGGCCTCACTCTTGAGCTCACCGGCTTGTCGGAGTTTCTCCTCAAAGCACCTAAGATGGTTGTACACTTCATCCGATGTGAAAATGTTGTTTGCACCTTGCATAACTTCTAGAGCACTTACTAAGTGCTCCCACCTTGGTCTTCTCATGCACGCTCTCAAGAGTTTACCTACAATTTTGTTGTTAGATAGTGGTTTTCCCAAATCAATAAATTTGTTTTGAATATGCATTAATCTTGTATAAGCATCCTCAATGGTCTCATTAGGTTCTATAATATAATTTTCAAATTGGGTTTCAAGACCATTGAGTGCGGTTCTTTTGATTTGGTCATTCCCTTCATATCTACTGAGCAAAGCTAACCACATGTCCTTAGCACAAGTCATATCACCAAAAATTTGAGCCACTTGCTCGCTAACCGAGTTCAAAATGGCATTGACCGCATTATCATTATCTAATATAGCAATTTTATTGGTCAATTTGTGAGTCTTCTCATCATATATTGGTACATAACCATTTTCAACAATATCCCAAATGTCTAGCAAATTCAAGTAATTGGTCATGCACTTTTTCCAAAAACTAAAATTCTTGCAACTTTGGCCGAATACCGGGGGTTCTTTCACAAATCTTGTTGGTGCCATCTAAGGATCTAAAATTAACACTGCTCTGATACCACTCTGTTGTTTGTCCAAGACCAAGAGAATACTAAATTTTGGAATTCAATGACCGTTTGGACAAACTTTGCAATTCAAATTGTTTTAGGCACACAACAAGAAACAAGATCTACTCAAACAATAATTAAGCAATTAAAAGTAAGTAGAGAAGAGAAAGAAAGACTCCCGCAATTTAACGGAGTTCGGCTAGCAAAGCCTACTCTCCGGGACTCGTGACCACCACCAAGCGGGTCACGCCGATTCACTAGACACTAAGTTCTTACAATACTCTAGTCTCCTTACACACAAAGATATGGAGACTAGAAAAGAAGAAAGAGTAAAAGAAGACCACACACGGGTCAAGAAAACCACCACACACGGGTGAAAGGATCACCACAACGGGTGAGAGAGAAAAGAGATCCAATGGATCAAGAACTTGATCTAAGGGGTGATAGCTAAATCTCTCTTGTTTGGCTTGAGAATCAATCTCTTTTGAGTCAAAGGATTTGGCTTATTTTTCTTCTCTAATGGCGGCTCTAAGGTTTTGAAAAGTATGGAGCCCGCTCTAAGAGAGCCAAGAAGGGAACCTATTTATAACAGTTCAAAAACGGTACAAAAACGGCTAGATTTCAAATTCTGCGCACTGAAGCGTTGGAACGCTTCACTGAACCGTTGGAACTGTTCGTGAACCGTTCAACGGTTCATTGAACCGATCTGTAACGGATGTCACTGGTTTCCTCCCTTTTATAGCTTGCCAAACACTGTCCATTTCAAATTCTGCGCATTGAAGCGTTGGAACTGTTCGTGACAGATTTTTCAAAAACTTACTGCACAATGAACCGTTCAACGCTTCACTGAACCGTTGGAACTGTTCATGAACCGTTTGAACGGTTCACTGAACCGCTGCAGAACGGTATCCTCTGTCCATGTTACTGTTTTGGCCATAACTTTCTCATTTTAACTCCAAATTGGACGATTCAAGGCTCGTTGGAAAGCTTGAAACGAGCTCTATAACATGGATATGATAGCACATACTTTCATCCAATATAAAATTCTTCTAATTGGCTCTTTCAAACTTGCAACCTATATTCCCTACATTGACAATCTCACAAGACATGTTAGAATCACAATTAAGTGATTTTGCAAAATAGGCAAACTAAGAAATTGTGAAAACATAGTTCAACAGTGTAAGGCCCCGCTCTCGCGTGTTGCCTGATTGCCCTCTCGGATCTCTAACCCACCTCGTCTACTAACTAAACTCAATCACGTGTGTACTACAGCTTAAAACCGAGGGTGTGGCCAACACTTACTGGTTACCGGTTCGGATGCGCAATTGACAATTAGCAAGTGTGCGACCCTTTTCCGCGCCCCGCCGATCGGGCTGAGGCTGAAAAGAGGACACGGTCACCCCTCGAGATGCGCTCTTTGGTGGATTTTTGGGGAACGCGCGTCTGAGTGGTTTTTTAAGTGATTGTGGGGACTTTCAGATTCCAACGAGCGCAAGCTCACGCTGTTAATTACCCCGGACTGTGAAATCCGAGAACCTTTGATTAAGACTAAGCAAAGAGATTAGATGGTGGGCAAGTATTTTAAAATATAAATAAACGATCAATGACTTTGACTTGATTTGAATGTAACAATGAATTTGTATTTGACTTCAGTGTCATGTTTAAATTTAGTTGACTTCAATGTCACGTTTAAACTGGATTGACTTCAGTGTCACATTTGAATTTTGTTGACTTCGGTGTCACGTTTGGGCTTGGTTGACTTCTGTGTCACCTTTAGGATTGGCTAACTTCATCGTCACGCTTGGAGTTGGTTGACTTCTGTGTCACGCTTGGGTTTGGTTGACTTATGCGTCACGTTTAGGCTTGGTTGACTTCATCGTCACGTTTGGGCTTGGTTGACTCCATCGTCACGCTTTGGATTGATTGACTTCATTGTCACGCTTTGGATTGATCGACTTCAGTGTCACATTTAGGCTTGGTTGACTTCATCGTCACGTTTTGTTGTGTTTTGAAAGACATTTCATGCAACAAAATATTTTTTAAGGTTGAAGTCAAATAATGTCTGTTTTGGTTTTGAATTTAAATTCAAACTTTTAAGTTTTGAAAATTTGATTCTTATATTTCATAAGCTTCTATTTTAAATTTAGAAATTTTAGAAACAAATTTCGTGAAATTTGGATTTGAAATGGCTTGTCAAATGTTCATTTTAGTTTTGAGATCATGAAACAATTCATTAAGCTGACTTGGTTTTTCTTCCCATTTTCTGTGTTGGGCTTTCCTTTTTTTTTGTTTCGTTTTGGGCCACAACCCTTTCTTTTCTTCTTTTTTTTTTTTGTTTTGGGCCGAATTAGGCTTTTTTTTTTTTTTTTTCTTTCTGTTCTCTGTTTTTTTTTTTTTTTTTCCGTTGGGCTGCGCAGGAAAGGAGAAAGGGGAGGGTTGGATCCAGTACAACTGGGTTGTACATGGGGGGAAGTCCTGAGACGTTTGATCCGGATCTAAGGGCTGTTAATTTTCGCTCGATCTTTGAATGTTCCCTGCTTCGCTAGGGGGGCACGTGGCAACATCTCGGACGTCGATGTCCGACCTTCGACGACTCGTTGTCCGATCGACGATCTGAAGACACCGCCGGCGTTGTCTCAGCGAGGGGAACTCACCGGTGAGGTCCGATGGGGCCGAAGATGGCCGGAGCAAGGAGGTAGCGTCACTCCGGTTTGGTGGTTTGGTACCGACAACGACTTCGAGATCGACTTTGTGATTTGAATTTCGAGCCTTAAATGAACTCGATCTTGAGTCAAACCTTTTTGGACATATTGTACAACATACCTATTTCACATATACAAGATTTGATGTATGGTACATATTCAAAACAGGGGAGAAATTCACAGATGAAAATGGTACCATGGTCTGGAATTTACTGGTACCGGAATCACGGGGCTTGTTGCTTGTAAAATCCATAAAAAATCATAAAAGTTTCAGAAAAATGTAAAATTTTGTCGGGGGCACCCAAACATCATGCAAAACATGCTTGCAATCTTAAATTTGTGTGTTATATTTAAAATTTGGGAGAAACAGAGGGTTTTCCTCTGCTGCCAGTACCGACAGCACTGGTACAGCAGCACACCCGGGGAGAAATCAGTCCCTTGTTCAAAATTTTTGTTAACGACAGTCCAATTTTATTTTACGAGCATTTAGAGGGATGTTTTGGGAACGCTTCTCATGTAGAACACTTTCTGATTTGGTACACTTTTAATGCACTTTTAACCCAATCCCTCTGGGAAGACGGTTCTGGAAATTAATGCGCGATTTTCGTTAAACATTTATTTGGGGGACTTAGACTTGGAGTTTTTCGATGAAATTTTTTGTACAAGCACTACTCGATATGAACTTCAAGAATATAAAATAAAATATAGTGGTCCAATTCACGGATTGGTACAGTTTTTTGTTTCTTTCTCTGCGTACCAGTAATTTAACAGTCTGTATCGCTATCGGCTTTCTGTTTCAACTTCGGAAAATCATAACAATTCACAGAAAACTCTAAAAATAGTAAAACTTCGACTGGACTTTTGTTTAAATGTTATTTACATGTGGTAAAAATTTGAGAATTTTTGGATAACCCGAACTCATGGATTTTTTCGATTTTTCGATAGAGGTTTATTCGAACATTGTAGATTGAAACCAAACTTCTATTGTAAATGCGATGTGCGACATTGGCAACACTCATTTGTTTACCGAAATCATGACCATTTACGCAAATATGTGCTAGTCGGCTTAAGACCCACGTGCATGCGACGCATTATGCATGAATCGTGCACACGTGTATTCCGTGACAAGCTCGCAAAGAGTATGCTAAGCCATCGTGCTTAAGCCACTAGCACACATTGTGCTTAATGGTATGATTTCGGCTAGCAAAGAGTATGCTTAGCCGGGGTTTACGGTTAGCAAAGAATGTGCTTAACCGATGTCATATTTTATCACACGTGCGCGGATTCGGGCAAAGAGTATGCTCCGAATCGCACAAGCGTTTAAATTAATTATAAATTTGTAAAAAAAAGATAAAAAATAAAAATAAAAAAAAATAGTTTTTATTTTAAGATTACTCGATTCTTGACAAGGTGCAAAGAGTATGCTCCCTTGACAATGGTCGAGGCATTTTGGTGACCGTGTCCCGGTTAACAATTTAATCAAGACTTCCGACGGCAAACAAAGAAAATAAAAGAAACGAAATCGCGACATTGGGAAATTAATTCTCATCGACATAGAAAAGCATTAATTGGGGCCGGTTGAGACTCCTCTAGTCGACACAATGGTGAAAATCACCATTCCAACACCGGTGAAGAGTACACTCGGTGTCGGTGTGTCGAGCGAGAGTCGAATCAACACGTCCCAAAAAAAAATCGGTTTCACTTAATTTTCATTCAACTACCTTGTATTGACCTTGGTACTGAGCTTACAACTTGATCGCTATCTACTCTAACTTACAATTCTCACTAAACTTGGCTCTTTTTTTTTTTACCGAAAAAAAAATTGAGAATGAAAGAGTATACTTGTGCTTTGTGTGTGCAAACTTGTGGGGGGGGTGTTGTTTGCTTGCAGCGTGGATGCGTCGGGGGGAAGGGAGATCGAGCTGCATCTGCTGCTTCTTTTATAGCCGAATGGGCTGAGGCTTGGCTGCTGAAGTGGCACAGGCTGCTGTAGCCAATTCAATTCCTGCTTGACTTTGATCACCACCAACTTTCAGCTCCCACGCCCTTCTGTCCATGGCCAGACGTGGGGAGCAGGAAGCTGAAACGGCTGCAGTGATCCTATGCACTCGAGGATGACGCCTGACTTGGAGCCTCCCATCGCGTCGCCATTAATTTTCTGGTCTGCCTTTCCTCTTTGTCTGTTCGGACTCGCAGAAAACTGGAGTGCTGCCTGGGCTTGAGTGGTTTCAGCAGAGGAGAAGACAGGCCTCATTTAAGTTGGATGCAGCCAAAGAATGGGCCAGCACATTAGTTTGTTTCTCAAACTTGCAATAGCCCAGCAAGCATGCTTCCTTCTATTTCTATTTTCCTTTCTTTTATTGCAAAAGCCTGAAGCTTGCAATGGCCCAGTGTACAATATGCCTCTTTTCATTTTGTTAGCATGAAGCCCATTGCCAATTAAAGGAGAGGTTAGCACTCTTCTAAGCCCAAGATGCACTCTCCTTTCTTCCCTTTGCTTTGATATTTCTGCTCAAACTGTTGGCACGCCGAACCTGGCCTTGTTTGCAATTTAATTAGCATGGTCAAAGCTGAAACACGATTTTGTGTTCAGCTCTATCTAATTAATCAAACCAATTAATTGTTGAATTGGTTTAATTTAATTTAATCATGTCAATTCGGCAATGGCAACTTGATTTGTGAAATTGACACATGGATCCATTTGTCACTTGTCAAAACAGTTGAGCAACTGTGAAGGTTGAGAATGTGCTTAGCTAGTTTCAGTATTTTCGAGGTTCGGTATCCGACTAAGTTACGAGATAAGCAAGCACTTAAAACATTCTACCCCGAATCGGGATCTTTTGAAATTGTAAATTTTGCTTCTTGTCAATTCATTTCTTTCCTTTTTTTTTTTTTTTTGTCTTACATCCTTAGATATTTTTGGGGTAAACAAAGAGCCACCCACAAAAGCGGGTCATGAAGTCTTCTGAAAACGAAGGACACGCTTTTGTGCAGACCTTGTATTGGCTTGAACATTGAGTTCACTTCTTCTTTTTTTTTTTTTTTTTTTTTTTTTTTTTTTTTTTTTTTTTTTTTTTTTGCGAGTTGGTTTAAGGCTTCAGCATGGCCACAAGGATATCGATCTTGTTCTCTCAGGCTTTAAAGGGTTAGCATTGAAACATTCCCAAGATATCAAACATGAAGCGCAACGGCAATTGATAATTTGGATTGACGAACCAGGGCGGACACATTGCATTTCGCAAGGTTCGTATGCACAAACAAAGGCGATAAAACTTGGAGCCTTCAGTTCCCTTGCTTTATCTTCTAAACCGTGAACATGAAGCGCAATGCTAGCTCACGATCCAGGAGGTTGGCAATAGACATGGAGACTTTTCCTTGGTTGTCTATGTCAATTCTTTCGGCTATGAGGATGGGGCTGCGGGCCATCTCATAATAGGGAAGGGGGTATAAAAGCAGGAAGACTTCTCTTGGGTTGCTTTTATCTTCCAAACCGCGTACGTGAAGCGCTATGCCAGCACACGATCCAGGGGGTCGACAGAAGACAGAGAGACTTTTCCTTGGTTGTCGTTGTCAATTCTTCCGGCTTACAAGGATGGGGCTGCGGGCCATCTTGTAATAGGGAAGAGAGCATAAAAGCAGGGGAGACCTTTCCTTGGTTGCTTTTATCTTCCAAACCGCGTACGTGAAGCGCTATGCCAGCACGCGACCCAGGGGGTTGACGAGTGACAAGGAGACTTTTTCTTGGTTGTCGCTGTCGATTCTTCCGGCTTACGAGGATGGAGCTGCGGGCCATCTCATAATAGGGGAGAGAGTATAAAAGCAAGGGAGACCTTTCCTTGGTTGCTTTTATCTTCCAAACCACGTACGTAAAGCGCTATGCCAGCATGCGACCCGAGGGGTTGAACTCAGAGAGAGGTACTTGGTATCTCCTGAAGATTAAATCAGTCAGATAGAGGCATTATAGACTTGGTGCCTTCATCTTGGCTGATTGTCTAGACTATGAACATGAAGCGCTATGCCAGCTCATAACCTATAGTTTTAGTACTTTGGTCTTGGTTGGATTTTTTTTTTTTTTTTTTTTTTTGTGGAGTTTGAGGAGGTTTTGGCATTTCAAGTCTTTCACTTGGGGAAGTCTTGAATTCCATTCGAAGAAGTTTCTGTTGAAATTATCGAGGAGTTTGCTGAAGTTTCGGCATTTCAAGCCTCTCGCTGGGAGAAGACTTGGATTCCATTTGAAAAGGCCTTGGTTGAAAATCTTTTGGGACCTGCCGAAGTTTCGACATTTCGAGCATCTCACTATGAGAAGTCTTGACCATTTGAAGATGTTTCAATTGAAATGCTTAGGGAGCTTGCCGAAGTTCCGACATTTCAAGCCTCTCGCTGAGAGAAGTCTTGACCATTTGAAGAGGTTTCGATTGAAGTGCTTGAGGAGCCTGCCGAAGTTTCGGCATTTCAAGCCTTCTGAGCGGGAGAAGTCTTGAATTCCAACTGAAGAGGTTTTGGTTGAAATTCTTTGAGGACTTCGCCGAAGTTTCGGCATTATTTTTTTTCGGTTTTTGTTTTTGCGGAATCTTGAAGAGAGTTATTGGCAACTCAATTTTGATCTGGTTCCTTGAACACATAGCAATCTTCTATTATGTGCCCAAAGATTCTGCTCTACGGACAGAATTTCAGATCCTTTGACTTCTTCATGTTATCCGGGCACTTGCACTCTGACAACTTGAACCCGTCTATTAATGCACTTCTGGAATCTTAGCAACCTCATCGTTGCGAAGAGAAGGTTTACTTTTTCTCTCTTTAAGAGACTTGGTGTTTCGTGCATATGTGCCTACGGCCGGCTGCTTTTGGTTATTTTAGCATTAACTGTTGCGGCTTCCTTGCCTTTGGAAGGTGGTGCGCGAGACCCAAGACTCGCCACCTTGAGCTGCTGACTGAAAATCTCTTAGATTTCCTTCTTGGTCAGCGCCGCACTTTCAGTTGGAGTCAGACCCTTTGATCTCAAGTAGTCTAACTCAAAAGTTTCCTGAGGGGTGCTCGACAGAGCCACATTTCATACTTGTGGTCTTATCATGATTTCAGGCTCTTGCCTCCTGAATGAAATTTGAGCGATGTAGGGGGATGCAACCTTTATCTGTAGAACCGCTCCTATTTTGGCTTTTCCTGTATAAATCCGGGACATGCTTGGAGAAGCATTTTGGAAACAGAGTTTGGTTTTTTTTTTTTTTTTTTTTTTTTTGGCTGATTGTCCCGACATTAATGGCAGGGTAAGGCCTACCAAAGGTACTGAGACTGCAGTCTTATCTCTTAGAATGATCTGCTCAGAGAGAAGTCCTGCATGGTTTATAGCACTTCGGCAGTTTACTCGTTATTTTTCTTCTTTTTTTTTTCCTCTTTTTCTTTTCTTTTATTTTTCTTTTCTTTCTTTCTTCTTTTGTTTTTTTTGTTTTTTTGTTTTTTTGTTTTTTTTTTTTTTTTTTTTTTTTGGGTCTTGGGTTATCAACAGGTACTTGGACCTGGGTTTAGGGCTAACTGGTTTGTGCAACTAGACTATATTCCTTAGTCTGGGTTACAACCTTGTCCTGACCCTTGTTTGGACCGCATCGGTTTCTTTTAGAGTAGGATTCATTGTCTGTCCCCCTTGTTCGAAAAGGAGGTTGTCTTCTACCACCTGACAGTGCTTGTACAAGTCACTGCCGTGATCAAAAGATGAGTCTCTTGGAGGACGAATCTGTTGAGAACCGTCTTTGTGCCCCAGCCTACTGAACACGCTTTGGTCAGAGACTTTACTTGATTTGTTTCTTGGGTTCTTTGCCCGCCTTTGGGAGTGGGTTGATTTTAGCTTCAGCCACCAGCGTTTCAGTGTCTTGGACTCGGTTAGCCTCACGTGGTCTTGCATAATAGGGACCACCTTGGCTCCCCCTTACTCGGGAAGGGAAAATTAGTCTTTCCTTGACATAGGTTCCTGACCTTTGGAGAGGTTTTGGTTGCAGTGGGTTTGGGTCGGGTCTTGCAACCCTGGTCCAGTACTCCAGCATTCTTTACATTTCTCTTTGTTTTCTTTGGGGGCCTTGTAAGCCCGGTGGTTTGCTTGAATTGGGGAAGCTTTCTGAGCTCTCCTCGATTAAGGCTTGGGGTGCCGGAGAGGTTTCGGCTTGGGTAGCTCCCAAACGTGGCGAACTTATGCCATAGAGGCATTCTTCCTCACGATCCTTAAAGGAGCAAGGGAATTGTAAGTTGAAACAGCTGGGCTAGCCACCAGTTAAGTTGGGCCCATTTCACAATTTTGGAACTTCAAAGTGCCTTTGGCAGTCAGGGTGTGCTTTCTTTTGAGAGACTGTACAGGGGTATCCAAAGATGCCATTCTCATGACGCTTTTAGGTCAGTTTAAAGTAGGCCCCGTTCGCTACCTCTAGTTGGGCAGAGGAAAGAGCAGTGACTCCATTCGACAGTTGGAAGTGTGGTTCAGTATGACTAGAGTTGAAGTGTGCCATCTTCACCTTTTGACTTGCTTGCATGGAGTATAGTCTTTGCGCTTGAACATTTGAACTTCTTTTGGCTTTTGGTTTTGAGGAACTTTGTCGAGGTCTCGGTATATGAACCTTTGACTCGAAAAGGTTTCAGATTTCATTTGGGGAAGTTTTAGATTTCGTTTGAAGGGATTCCTCCGACCAAGCCTACTCTGGCATCTGGCTTCTTATCTCAAGTCTTTCTTCTCCTCCTATTTCCTATAGGGAGGTAGGGATTTTGACTTATGGGTTCTTGGGTTTGCCGGTTCCGGCTCCAGTTCCTCTTTCATGAGCATTACTTCTTAGCTACCAAGTTCTTGAACTCACCGACTCCGGTTCGAGTTCCAGTTTTCTTGGGCTTCACTTCTTTTGCTTCTAGGTTTTTGGATTCACCGACTTCGGCTCAAGTTCCTCCTTTGATGAAGCGGAAAATGCCAGGCCACCGGCGCCACATCTTCAGCCAAGGCTTAAGGTTTACTTCTTGTCAGACAGAGCGGGAATCGATTAGCCACCGGTGTTGCTCTTGACATCACTTTGTGCGGTAACCTTATACCAGTACAAAGTGTAAAACTTGTCTATTTTTTTTTTACCTGACGAATAGACTGACCAGCCCCAATTTCTTATGGCGCATATTGGAAAAACCATTTTGTGGATTTCTTTGATTGACTGATTGCAAATCATGTGGGTGTAAGTGTTTGTAAGTGTCGTGCATTTATGGACCTCACACCGCTCCCCTCATTTACGCTTTGCGCGTTCAGGTGGATCTCACCATCGTTCATTTGATTTTGCTCCACTCATTTTGACAAGTGTGCGTTTTGGTGGACTACCCTCTGCAACTTATTGCATCTTCGGATAGGTGCTCTCTTTACTTATCCCGGGTGGGATGAGTACCTCCTTGAGCAAAAATCCTCGAGAAAAAAAACGAATGTGTGCTATAATATATATTATATGTATTCCCCTAAAAAAAACTTGTTTGGTAGAGGGATATTTACTACTAGTACGAGAGTTGTTTAAGATTTGCCCTCAGAAGCGGCTATAAAGCCACCAATTTGCACCCACTTTATTATTATCCGAGGGTCTAGTGTAGACGCAACATTCATCATTGGGCAGTGAATTGTTAGGGACAAAACACAAACCCTGTCCATTTTTATATTTAGTCTGTATCAAATGGACGAACCCAGCGGTATTTGGCTTGAAGACCCAAACACCAAAGCCATAATGCCGGTCGACTCGCCCGGTGGGTTGGTTTTGGCGGCTTGGGGCCCTCTCATTGGGATTGAGATTGGGTTTTGACATGGGGTCGTCGGGGCCCCGCCGTGAGGGGTTTATTCTTTTTCGGGTTTTAGGTTTCGGTATGTACAGCCTTTGGTCTTTTTGGTTTTGGTATGTACTTTTTGGGTTTAGTTTTCGGGTTTAAGGTTTCGGTATGTATGATTTTGGTTTTTTTTTTTTTTTTTTTTTTTTTTTTTTTTTTTTGGTTTTAGTAGAGGTTTTCGCTTGTCATTCGATTATTTACAGGAGATTTGTCGTGATTGACCAAGTACTACCCTTAGGCATAGTACTTTTTCAGATAGCGGCCGTTGATGGGAGGTATGGGCCTTTCTCCTTCATGGTCGATGAGTTGATAGGCGCCTCCTGGGTATACCTTTTCGACTACGAAAGGGCCTTCCCAATTTGGTGAAAACTTCAGGCCGTGATGCCGGCCTAAGATAGGTCTTTTAAGTGCTAGGACCAATTCGCCCTGCTGGAAGGTCCTGATACGTGCCATCTTATCGTATGCTCTGGCCATCTTCGCTTTGTAAAGCTCCAGGTTTTGCTGAGCTATGAGCCTCTTTTCATCTAGGGCATCCAACTCCTCTAAACGTAGCTGCTTCTGATCTTCTAAAGATATCCCGGCTTGTACCGCTATTCGAAGTGATGGCATTTCGACTTCGAGAGGAAGGACTGCCTCTACTCCAAACACCAATGAGTAAGGTGTTGCTTGAGTCGGTGTTCGGCAAGAAGTCCTATAAGCCCAAAGAGCTTCTTGGAGTTTCTCATCCCAGTTGCGGTGATTTCCTTCCACCGTCTTTTTCATGATGCTTATCAGGGTTTTGTTGAAAGCTTCGGCCAGCCCGTTAGCTCTTGGGTTGTAAATGGTCGAGTATCTCCAGTCGATGTGGAACTGCTCAGCCATTGCATAGACTTTGGAGTTCTGGAACGCCGTGCCATTGTCAGATATGATTCTTCGAGGCGTACCGAACCTATAGAGGATGTGAGTTTTAAAGAATTTGACCACATCAGCGGCCTTCACTTCTTTGAGAGAAACAGCCTCCGCCCACTTGGAGAAGTAGTCGGTAGCGGCCAAAATGTATTTGTGACCTCTCGATGATGACGGATCAATCGGGCCTACTATATCAGTGCCCCACACACTGAACGGCCATGATGCTACTGTCGGGTGTAGCAGATTCGGCGCTTGGTGAATGAAGGGGCCGTGTACTTGACACATGTGACACTTCCTGGCATGCTCTTCGCAATCAGTCACCATTGTCGGCCAATAGTAACCCATTCGTTTGATCCTAAGGCGCATTTTAGGTCCGGGTTGGTGGGCTCCACACAATCCGGAATGCACCTCCTTCATGATTTGCTCAGCTTCTTGGGAGGACAGGCACCGCAACCATAGTTGGTCGAATGATCGCCTGTATAGGGTGTCTCCAATGAAGGCATAGCGCAACACCCGTTTCTTTAGTTGATCAGCCATTCCCTTGTCTTTCGGGATGGTGCCGTGCTTGAAGTATTCGACAAAGGGTTGCCTCCAATCGTTGCCATCTCCTACCACCAGATCCGACTGAAAGCTTTCTTCAGCAAGTTCCGTGGCTTGCTCTGATTCGGGCGCCTTGCTTGTTACTTTAGAAAAACTCATGGACAATGGCCGGCGACTTCGAATGGCTATCTGAACTTCTTGTTCATCTATCTCCCCCAACTCCTTAGCCACTCGTGCTAGAGCGTCGGCTTTTCCGTTTGTGGCCCTTGTCACCTTCTCGATCGTGACTTCTGGGATTTGGTTGATGAGCTCCACGGCCTTTTCGTGGTATTGTACCAGTTCCGGCTTTAGAACTTTGTACTCCCCAGTGACTTGGCTGATGATCAACTGGGAGTCCCCGAAGATTCTGAGTTTCTTTATACCCATGTTCAGGGATATTTCCAATCCCGATATGAGTGCTTCGTACTCAGCCTCGTTATTAGTGCACGGCTCTGTCAGCATCAGGGAGTGGCGTATGATTCCTCCTTCTGGCGTTACAAATATCAGGCCCACACCAGCCCGGATGATCGGAATTTTGGGACCCGGGGCGGGTTTGATTGATGATGCCCCATCAAAATACATTTCCCAAGCGGGTTTTGCTTCTTCTGCATTCATTACTTCTTCGTCAGGGAATTCACATGCCAAGGGGGAATCATCAGGTATGGGATGTGCTGCCAAAAAGTCCGCAAGCACCTGCCCTTTTATGGCCTTTTGCGGGGTGTAGGTGATGTCGAATTCTGTCAGGAGAATTGCCCACCTTGCCAATCTACCGGTCAGCATTGGCTTGGTCATGAGATATTTGAGGGGATCCACCTTAGAGATGAGAATGATCCGGTGTGCCAATATGTAATGCCGCAACTTCTTAGCAGCAAATACTAGCGCGAGACAGTGTTTTTCGATGGGGATGTAGTTGTGCTCGGCTCCTACCATCATGCGACTGAGGTAGTAGAGTGCATTCTCCTTTCCTTCTTCATTCTTTTGCGCCAGGAGGGCTCCCAACGAACCTTCCAAGGCTGTCGTGTAGAGAATGAGCTCCTTTCCTGGTATCGGGGCTGCTAGGACGGGCGGATTGAGGAGGTAAGCTTTGATGCTGTTGAGTGCCCTTTGGCAATCCTCATCCCACTTAAACGGCACATCTTTCTTAGTCAGTCTGGTGAATGGTTGAATTCTCCCGGACAGATTGGCTATGAAGCGTCGGATGTATGCTAATTGGCCTTGGAGTGAGCGGAGCCCTTTGAGATTCTTAGGCGGTGGTAGATCCATTATGGCCTTGATTTTAGTGGGGTCAATTTCGACTCCTCGGTGTCTGATGATGAACCCGAGAAACTTTCCCGAAGACACCATGAAAGCACATTTAAGAGGGTTCAGCTTGAGCGCATGGAGTCTTAGTCTGTCAAAGACTGTTCTCAGGTGTCGGAGGTGCTCTTCATGTGACATGGCTTTCACCACCAAGTCATCCACATAGCATTCGACAATTTTATGAATCTGATCATCGAATATCTTCGTCATTGCCCTTTGATACGTGGCGCCTGCATTTTTGAGGCCGAACGGCATGACCTTGTAGCAGAACACTCCGATCGGAGTACGGAAGGCAGTGTGCCTTTCATCTTCTGGCGCCATTTTAATCTGATTGTACCCCGCGTATCCATCCATGAAGGAGAACACTTCGTAGGACGAGGTGTGATCGATAATGATCTCTGGGACGGGAAGGGGGAAATCATCCTTCGGGCACGCCTTATTGAGATCTCGGAAGTCAACACAAATGCGTATTGCCCCGTTCTTCTTTTTAACCGGCACGATGCTGGCTATCCAATCAGGGTTTTGCTCTTCTCGAATGAAGTTGGCTTTAAGAAGCTTTTTTGTTTCCTCGGTTACCTTTTCTTCGAGTTCGATTCTCATCCGTCGAGGCGCCTGTTTGATCGGCCTGGCTTCAGGATCGATTTTCAAGTGGTGGACTGCTATTTTTGGGTCCAGCCCTGGCATTTCTTCATAGCTCCAGGCAAAGCAATCGATGTACTCAAAAAGGAGAGATTTTAACAACTCTCTCTCTTTTTGTGGTAGGGAGGCACTAATGAAGGTAGGTCTCGGATCTTTTTCTGTCCTCAGGTTGACTTCTACTAATTCATCAATAGTGTTGGGGGTTTTCTCCATTTGTCTTACAACATCTTGGACTATGGGAATCAAGTCCTCCTCTTCCCTGTCCCCATATTCTATCGCACAATCCGTTCCAATTTCAACCAAAGTCATGCAGCAGTGTGCATAGTCGTCATCCGAGTCATACCCATGTTTCCAGCTCCTGGAAGGCTGAGCTGGAGCCTTTCCTTTGTCGCTTGATTTGGGCTTATCGGAGGAGTAAGATCGCCTCTCCTGATCACTTCTATGGCGGGACCTACTAACACCACTTGGTTCATTGATTCTGATGCCTCCCTGCCTCTGTCTGAGCCGCTCTCTTCTAGAGTGACGTTTGGAACTTGAAGGACTAGGTTTGTGAATCTTCTTACGGTCATGGTCCCTGCCGCTTCGGCCATAACTCCTGCTACTTTGGCCGTGTTCCCGGCTTGAATAATTTCTTCTAAGTTCTCGAGGTAGACGGAACCTCCCAGCCTCGTACTCGTGCTGAACTGTATCCTTGAAGGTTTTGCAGTCTTCTATCTCGTGTCCGACTTCCCCGTGATACTGGCAGTATTCATAGCATTCGGCTTCATATTCATCTTCCGGATTTCTGCTTTCGAGGATATCGAAGCCTCGATGAATCCAGAGATCAAAGATCTCTTTTACTTTGTTTTCTGAGAAGGAGTAAGAGCGTCCTGGCTCCCTCTCTTTTTCTTGCAGTGGTCGACCAGCCTTTCCCATTCTTTCTTCTGACTCTTTCCTCAGGCGAGCCAGCCTTTCCCGTTTTTCTTTTTCCTTTGCTTCCTTTTCAAGCACCTCTAACCTCCTTTGGTTGACCCAGTCGGGGAAGTCGAGTGATCTATCAGTTGCCTTCTCGCTACCATCGAGCGGGTTTGCCACGGCGAATCCTACGTCATGCAGCGCATCCGTCACTTTCGAGTTCCACGTGAGCATACAGATTAACTCACTGTGAATGAGGTCCATTTTATAATCTAACCCTTCGAGAGTTACTCGAGGATCCTCTTCTAAGTATTCTGCATCAAATTCTTCATTTCCTCCATGCTCAGAGGCATCTGGACCACTCTCGACGCCACTTGATCCATCATCACTTATAACCAAGCACCAGGCTCTAGCGAAATTTTTGTCAAGGGAATAACTGACAGGGGCAATGGACCTTCCCCGTCTGCGTCCTCGACCTCGGCCTCGACCCTGCCCTGATTCTTTCTCTCGGGAGGGCCTGCTACCACAGCGGGGTTGATCTTCTTCAGGCGACTGATACCCCAATCCCCGAGTGCCTTTTAGTTTACCGTCTAATCCCACGACCTTCTTGGGCGAGGCATTCCATAAATTCTCAAAATACTTCATCTGAACTTGGGGAATCACTTCGGGACATCCCACTATCTTTGCCATTCGCAAGACTTTATCTCTATAATAGCGCTGTAAGTTAATGCGAACTCCGGCTTCGCTAGTCACAGTTGTATCATCATTCAGCTTCCTCCAGTCATTTGGTTGTGGGCCTCGATTCGGATCAAGGGAATTGCTCCCATAGAATATGATTGCTTCATGCACTATTTCACCTCCCGGTGTTTCCTCAACTTTCGGGGGCACGATAAACGTAACCAGCTCCTGGATGTGATTAACCTCCGATGGGGTAAGATCCTTGTAATGTTTCGTGGGAACACGCTCGATTTGAAGGGCGTATTCTTCCTTATCATTATTGGTATAGTCCCAAGGAATCTGTTGGGAAGTCAATGTCCGAGGCAAACTTGAATTAACCGGCCTCTCAGATTCGGATTCCTCTTCGCTCGATGCACCATAAACCGGAATCTTGCGGTTTTTAGAAGATGTAGATGTGTTTTTGACTTTGAACATGATCTCCTCTTCTGATTCTTCATCGGAGGAGAGGCCGTACACCGGCTTAGAGTAAGTGGTTTTGGTTTTTGTTGCCTTAAGTTTCGCAATGGTTTTAACTGGTGCATCTTTTGCAGTATTGGACGGCTGACTTGATGGTTTATTTTTGGACTTTGACTCCTTGGGGAAATAAAAACGAGCATCGCCATGATGGATCTCGTGAACTCCGAAGGGTTTTATATCCCCATCGATCCTCTTCTGCTTCCCGTTCTTCATGTATTTCAGACATTGATGAAGAGTAGAAGGCACTACACCATTGTCATGCAACCAAGGTCGTCCCAGCAAGGCCTTGTACGAAGTATTGGCATCGATTACATGAAATTTGGTTGGAGTTTTCAAGCCACCGAGGTGCAAGTCTAGGGTGACGGCCCCTAATGCTTTGTGAGAGTGCTGATCGAAGCCGTGAATGATTATCCTTTCGTTCGTCAAGGACTTCCAGTGTTTTCAATGACATGATGTTAATGGAGGACCCGGAATCCACCAGGATGCGGTTGATCTTTTGGCCCTCACACTCTCCGGTCACATAAAGCGGTCGGTTGTGGCTTGCTGTGCCCATCAACATATCGTCGTCGGTGAAGGTAATCCCTGCTGTGCGGTTGCTTATGTAGATTGCCTCTTCTAAACACCTCTCAGCAAAGTATGATTTGAATCTCTCAGGGTTTTGAAGAGCATGAATGAGCACGTCCCGAAGCTCTTGAGACATCATCAGTGCATCGAAGACGCTAAGGAGTGCAGGGATTTTACGGAGGTGAGCCAAGATATTGTAATCCTCCGTGATGCCTTTCGTCTTTTCATCCCCCTTTGAAGGGGCTTCTTGCTCCCTAGATTTGCTCTGGGTCTTTTCTTTTCCTTTATCGACTTCCTTAGGAGGTTGTCTCTCAGGAATTTGGAGACCAGAACGTAGGACCACATTGTTATCTACCACTTCGGCTTTTGAACAACTCGCTTCCCCGTCTTCTTTAGCGGTGAATAATTCCTTTAAGGTTACTGGGGTCTCTTCTATGAGTTCTTCTTCAGACGTCTCTTCGTGGGTGATTGAGTGACACGAGGCACCCCAGATTCCTTCAGCCTCATCCCTTCTTTGACTAGACTCGGCTTCATCCCCCCCGCTCTTTACTTTTTCGAGAGTTTTCCAAACTTTGTTCGGGACAAAGTCCCCGAGGCAAATAGGCATGGGGTTGCCTTGCTCACATTCTTTGATTTCCTTGGTGTGCTTTCTGTTCCTCCTTCCTTTCTTCTTTTTGGCAGGTAGGGGATTATAGAGGACCGCCCTCGGCTTTTCTGGGGGAGGTGCAAGATTGTTTTTGTGCCGGTCCTCAGGTTCCTTTTGCAATGCTTTAATCAGCTTCTGTGTCTTCTTGGATACACAAAGGGTCCACGGTCCTGAAGAACTCTCCTGAGGACCAAGATATTCTTGATCGGACTCCACGTGATAGATCATGTTAACTTGCTCATGCGGGGCCGGGTCTTGGAGAGAGCTTTTAGGTAGCTCGATTTCTCCATCTCTGTATTTCTTCTCGATCCAATCCTTGAACACGTAACAATCTTCGATTGTGTGTCCAAGTATTCTGTGGTATGGGCAGAAGTTAGGCTCATCAGACTTCTTCATGTCGTCGGGACGCTTGCACTCTGGCAGCTTAAGCCCGTCTATCATCGCATCTCTGAAGATTTTTGCGACTTTATCCCTTCGAAAGGAATAGGATTTGCTTCTTCTTTCCTTTAATGTCTCGGTGACTCGCTTTTCTGAGCCATAAACCGGCCTTTTCGAGTCGCCTTCTGTGTTAGCGGTCACAGCACGCGTAATAGCTAGTGCCTTTCCCTTGTTAAATGTAGAGGAGCTAGCTACCTTAGCGTCGGCTCTCCCACCCCTTTGGGGGCGTTGGGCTAGCTGGTTGCCCCAACCTGCTAGCGCTCCCCTGCTTTGCAACCTGGTGACACACTGGATTAGCTCCGGAAATGTAGTAATATTGCCGACACTTAACAACAAAGCCATCCAGTGGTCATCGACATTTTTGAGTATCATGCTGATTGCATCTTTGTCACTTATCTCGTTTTCACATTTAATGCTGAGGTTTCTCCACCTAGCTATGTAATCAAGGATAGGCTCGTCTTTCTTGGGCCTTAGAGTTGCCAAATCGGCTATAGTCACTTTCTCGGTCATTACCGCAAACTTGGTGGTGAATGCATAGACCATATCGTCCCATAGACTAATGCTTTCATCCTCTAAGGAGCAGTACCACTCGAATGCGGCTCCAGTCAGACTTTGAGGGAACTGGCGGAGGAGCAGTGCATCATTGCTCACTGTGTTTCCACACGAGGCTATGAAGTGCGCCACATGCTGGTAGGGGTTGTTATCTCTAGTCCCCTCTCCTGAGAAGGACTTAAATGTCGGCACAGTATATCCCGACGGATATGGTACCAAGTCATAGTGGGCCGGGTACGGCCTTCCCCGTCTTCTAATTGGGGTCCGTGAGGCGCTCACACCAATGACGTTTAGGTGCTTGTTGACTATTTCATATATGTCCCTCTTGGTCAACACTGCACTTTCTGCAGGATTCGGATTTGCTGTCTTGAAGGCTTCGATTTCGGGGTTAGCTTTGGATGTACTTGGATTTACGGTATAATTGGGAATTGTATGCTGAGGTTCTGAGGCGGTTTCGGCATAGTGAGTTCGCTCACGGAGCATGCTTACTCCAGCATTTGGCTGAGCGGCGCTTTTAACGTAGTTTCTTGGCGCGACTTCGAAATTTGGCCTTACTTGCGGGCTTGGTCTCGGTTCGGGAGGGGTGTGCGAAGTTAGTTTCGCCTTCCCTTTTTCTGTTTCCAACCGGGATATGCTTGGTGCAGCGCCCGGGTTCAATGCTGAAGGGCCACTCGGGTCGATGATAAGCGTAGGGCCTGCTTGCAGTGTTGAGCTTGCCTGCCTCTCTTGCCTTCTAGTCTGTGAAGAAGTTTGCTTCATGAGGAAATCTTGCATAGTTTGGAACATTTTTGCAGTTTCCTCATTTCTCCTTTGAAGCTCTTGTGCTTCCTCATCTCTCCTTCGACGGTACTCTTCCATTTCACGATCCCGTTCGGCCATTTGCCTTTGAAGCTCCGCAATCATATTCATTGCAGCGTTCAAGGAGCCTTCTCCCTCCTGAGCTTTAGTAATGGAGTGTTCTCCTTGAGCGATGGGTCCACTTGGGGCAGTCGGCCCAGCTATTCTCGCATAGTTCTCGGCCATTTCTTCTTGAGCCTGCAGTTGGGCCTGGTCTCAGCCTCGGCCCTTGCTTGTTCGGCGGCAAGAGCTTGTCTTTCCCTTTCCATCTGAGATCTAGTGCGGACCGCATCACTCTCTTCATGGGTGATTTCTTGGTCATCCGCGCCTAGCGGCATTCCATAAAGGGGATCATCCTCGACTACCCGGCAGTGGGCTGGAAAATCAGTTTCAACGTCTAAGGGCTCATCCCCGTCACTTGCAATGGATATAACATAGCAGAAAGCTTGTTCCTCTGAGTCCTCGACAGTCCTGGTTACTCGCCTTTTCTTGTGCTTTCCACCGGTTAGTGTGACAGTCAGATTCTTGGAAGGGAGGGTAGCTTGGGACTCTGCTTTGGGTCCCAGCCTGTCGAACACACTTTCTGCGGGTTGAATTATCTGGGCTTTTGGGTTGGCCATCCGTCTAGTGCGGGAGGACTGAGGGTTGGTTTCGGTTTTGGGGACCCACGCCTGAGCAGTCCTTTGACCCTGTGAGGAAGAAGGCCTGGCTCGATTCAGGGCCCTCCTGGAGGGGTATGTGAGCCTTTCCTTGACAGAGACTCTTGGTTCGGGAGAAGGTTCTTGGTATGTTGACAGTTGATCGGGCTTGAAAGCAGTGACTTGGCACTTAGCCTTTGCTTGCTTCCTTTCTTTCATGGCCCGGTGAGCTTGGTAGATCGTCTGAGTAGCAGCGGGCCTCTGGTTCTGACTTGATTGGAGCTTAGGGTTACGAGGAGGTTCCGGCCGAGGCATCTCCCAAACATGACGGATTTGTGCTGTAGGGGAGTTCTTCCTCACGATCCTTAGAGGAGCGAAGGAATTGTAAACTAGGATGGCCGGGTTAGCCACCAGTTGGTCAGGACCAACTTCCTGGTTTTGGGGTCTGAAGGCGCCCCTAGCTGCTTGGCGACGCTTCCTTTTGAGAGGTTGCGGCGGGGCATTGAGGATACCGTTGTCATGACCCTTTTGAGTCAGTTTGAAGTATCTTTCTTCTTCCACCTCCTCGACCATAGGCTGAAAGGGGAGTGGAACAGTAGCGGGTTGAACGAAGGTGACAGGCTGCAAGTATTCTCCGAAGCGGAGAAACTGCTCACCACTTGGAGTTGGAGCGAACTTCATCCAGCCGATGTCGAGGACGATTCCTCCGTTGACACTGGGGTTGTTGCCGATCACAATTGGGCTTGAGTACGCCATCCCACCTGCAAAGACAACAACCTTGCAGATCAATTAGTTGACAATGACAGTTTTATTATATGCCCACATCTAACTTCTTTGCTTAATCAAAGATGAAAGGAGAATCCGGTCCCACCGGGCGTGCCAGATCCTGTGCGACCCTTTTCCGCGCCCCGCTGATCGGGCTGAGGCTGAAAAGAGGACACGGTCACCCCTCGAGATGCGCTCTTTGGTGGATTTTTGGGGAACGCGCGTCTGAGTGGTTTTTTAAGTGATTGTGGGGACTTTCAGATTCCAACGAGCGCAAGCTCACGCTGTTAATTACCCCGGACTGTGAAATCCGAGAACCTTTGATTAAGACTAAGCAAAGAGATTAGATGGTGGGCAAGTATTTTAAAATATAAATAAACGATCAATGACTTTGACTTGATTTGAATGTAACAATGAATTTGTATTTGACTTCAGTGTCATGTTTAAATTTAGTTGACTTCAATGTCACGTTTAAACTGGATTGACTTCAGTGTCACATTTGAATTTTGTTGACTTCGGTGTCACGTTTGGGCTTGGTTGACTTCTGTGTCACCTTTAGGATTGGCTAACTTCATCGTCACGCTTGGAGTTGGTTGACTTCTGTGTCACGCTTGGGTTTGGTTGACTTATGCGTCACGTTTAGGCTTGGTTGACTTCATCGTCACGTTTGGGCTTGGTTGACTCCATCGTCACGCTTTGGATTGATTGACTTCATTGTCACGCTTTGGATTGATCGACTTCAGTGTCACATTTAGGCTTGGTTGACTTCATCGTCACGTTTTGTTGTGTTTTGAAAGACATTTCATGCAACAAAATATTTTTTAAGGTTGAAGTCAAATAATGTCTGTTTTGGTTTTGAATTTAAATTCAAACTTTTAAGTTTTGAAAATTTGATTCTTATGTTTCATAAGCTTCTATTTTAAATTTAGAAATTTTAGAAACAAATTTCGTGAAATTTGGATTTGAAATGGCTTGTCAAATGTTCATTTTAGTTTTGAGATCATGAAACAATTCATTAAGCTGACTTGGTTTTTCTTCCCATTTTCTGTGTTGGGCTTTCCTTTTTTTTTGTTTCGTTTTGGGCCACAACCCTTTCTTTTCTTCTTTTTTTTTTGTTTTGGGCCGAATTAGGCTTTTTTTTTTTTTTTTTTTTTCTTTCTGTTCTCTGTTTTTTTTTTTTTTTTTCCGTTGGGCTGCGCAGGAAAGGAGAAAGGGGAGGGTTGGATCCAGTACAACTGGGTTGTACATGGGGGGAAGTCCTGAGACGTTTGATCCGGATCTAAGGGCTGTTAATTTTCGCTCGATCTTTGAATGTTCCCTGCTTCGCTAGGGGGGCACGTGGCAACATCTCGGACGTCGATGTCCGACCTTCGACGACTCGTTGTCCGATCGACGATCTGAAGACACCGCCGGCGTTGTCTCAGCGAGGGGAACTCACCGGTGAGGTCCGATGGGGCCGAAGATGGCCGGAGCAAGGAGGTAGCGTCACTCCGGTTTGGTGGTTTGGTACCGACAACGACTTCGAGATCGACTTTGTGATTTGAATTTTGAGCCTTAAATGAACTCGATCTTGAGTCAAACCTTTTTGGACATATTGTACAACATACCTATTTCACATATACAAGATTTGATGTATGGTACATATTCAAAACAGGGGAGAAATTCACAGATGAAAATGGTACCATGGTCTGGAATTTACTGGTACCGGAATCACGGGGCTTGTTGCTTGTAAAATCCATAAAAAATCATAAAAGTTTCAGAAAAATGTAAAATTTTGTCGGGGGCACCCAAACATCATGCAAAACATGCTTGCAATCTTAAATTTGTGTGTTATATTTAAAATTTGGGAGAAACAGAGGGTTTTCCTCTGCTGCCAGTACCGACAGCACTGGTACAGCAGCACACCCGGGGAGAAATCAGTCCCTTGTTCAAAATTTTTGTTAACGACAGTCCAATTTTATTTTACGAGCATTTAGAGGGATGTTTTGGGAACGCTTCTCATGTAGAACACTTTCTGATTTGGTACACTTTTAATGCACTTTTAACCCAATCCCTCTGGGAAGACGGTTCTGGAAATTAATGCGCGATTTTCGTTAAACATTTATTTGGGGGACTTAGACTTGGAGTTTTTCGATGAAATTTTTTGTACAAGCACTACTCGATATGAACTTCAAGAATATAAAATAAAATATAGTGGTCCAATTCACGGATTGGTACAGTTTTTTGTTTCTTTCTCTGCGTACCAGTAATTTAACAGTCTGTATCGCTATCGGCTTTCTGTTTCAACTTCGGAAAATCATAACAATTCACAGAAAACTCTAAAAATAGTAAAACTTCGACTGGACTTTTGTTTAAATGTTATTTACATGTGGTAAAAATTTGAGAATTTTTGGATAACCCGAACTCATGGATTTTTTCGATTTTTCGATAGAGGTTTATTCGAACATTGTAGATTGAAACCAAACTTCTATTGTAAATGCGATGTGCGACATTGGCAACACTCATTTGTTTACCGAAATCATGACCATTTACGCAAATATGTGCTAGTCGGCTTAAGACCCACGTGCATGCGACGCATTATGCATGAATCGTGCACACGTGTATTCCGTGACAAGCTCGCAAAGAGTATGCTAAGCCGTCGTGCTTAAGCCACTAGCACACATTGTGCTTAATGGTATGATTTCGGCTAGCAAAGAGTATGCTTAGCCGGGGTTTACGGTTAGCAAAGAATGTGCTTAACCGATGTCATATTTTATCACACGTGCGCGGATTCGGGCAAAGAGTATGCTCCGAATCGCACAAGCGTTTAAATTAATTATAAATTTGTAAAAAAAAGATAAAAAATAAAAATAAAAAAAATAGTTTTTATTTTAAGATTACTCGATTCTTGACAAGGTGCAAAGAGTATGCTCCCTTGACAATGGTCGAGGCATTTTGGTGACCGTGTCCCGGTTAACAATTTAATCAAGACTTCCGACGGCAAACAAAGAAAATAAAAGAAACGAAATCGCGACATTGGGAAATTAATTCTCATCGACATAGAAAAGCATTAATTGGGGCCGGTTGAGACTCCTCTAGTCGACACAATGGTGAAAATCACCATTCCAACACCGGTGAAGAGTACACTCGGTGTCGGTGTGTCGAGCGAGAGTCGAATCAACACGTCCCAAAAAAAAATCGGTTTCACTTAATTTTCATTCAACTACCTTGTATTGACCTTGGTACTGAGCTTACAACTTGATCGCTATCTACTCTAACTTACAATTCTCACTAAACTTGGCTCTTTTTTTTTTTTACCGAAAAAAAAATTGAGAATGAAAGAGTATACTTGTGCTTTGTGTGTGCAAACTTGTGGGGGGGGTGTTGTTTGCTTGCAGCGTGGATGCGTCGGGGGGAAGGGAGATCGAGCTGCATCTGCTGCTTCTTTTATAGCCGAATGGGCTGAGGCTTGGCTGCTGAAGTGGCACAGGCTGCTGTAGCCAATTCAATTCCTGCTTGACTTTGATCACCACCAACTTTCAGCTCCCACGCCCTTCTGTCCATGGCCAGACGTGGGGAGCAGGAAGCTGAAACGGCTGCAGTGATCCTATGCACTCGAGGATGACGCCTGATTTGGAGCCTCCCATCGCGTCGCCATTAATTTTCTGGTCTGCCTTTCCTCTTTGTCTGTTCGGACTCGCAGAAAACTGGAGTGCTGCCTGGGCTTGAGTGGTTTCAGCAGAGGAGAAGACAGGCCTCATTTAAGTTGGATGCAGCCAAAGAATGGGCCAGCACATTAGTTTGTTTCTCAAACTTGCAATAGCCCAGCAAGCATGCTTCCTTCTATTTCTATTTTCCTTTCTTTTATTGCAAAAGCCTGAAGCTTGCAATGGCCCAGTGTACAATATGCCTCTTTTCATTTTGTTAGCATGAAGCCCATTGCCAATTAAAGGAGAGGTTAGCACTCTTCTAAGCCCAAGATGCACTCTCCTTTCTTCCCTTTGCTTTGATATTTCTGCTCAAACTGTTGGCACGCCGAACCTGGCCTTGTTTGCAATTTAATTAGCATGGTCAAAGCTGAAACACGATTTTGTGTTCAGCTCTATCTAATTAATCAAACCAATTAATTGTTGAATTGGTTTAATTTAATTTAATCATGTCAATTCGGCAATGGCAACTTGATTTGTGAAATTGACACATGGATCCATTTGTCACTTGTCAAAACAGTTGAGCAACTGTGAAGGTTGAGAATGTGCTTAGCTAGTTTCAGTATTTTCGAGGTTCGGTACCCGACTAAGTTACGAGATAAGCAAGCACTTAAAACATTCTACCCCGAATCGGGATCTTTTGAAATTGTAAATTTTGCTTCTTGTCAATTCATTTCTTTCCTTTTTTTTTTTTTTTGTCTTACATCCTTAGATATTTTTGGGGTAAACAGCAAGCAATCAACAATTCATACACAATACCAGAGAACTAAAATAAAAGATAACCAAGTAATCTCATAAACACCAAAAACCAAGTTCAAGACATCATCCTAATCCTAGAAACTATGAGTTTAGCCGGACATGGCCATAGCGACAAGCAAGTAAGTACAACAAGTCATACAAGTCATACAACACACAAACAGCACAAATCAATCACAACAAGCAAGTAAGAAAGACAAAACAGTGTGAAGAACGGCTCCAAGTGTGTGCGCGCGCGTCCTTGCTCGTTGTCTCGTCGGATCGTCACCGTTGCGTCCCGACCAACTCTAAGCGGCTTGGCTTCCTCTCCAAGGAACCCTCTTTTCTCCCTCTCTAAGAAAACTCTCCTCTCTCCTCTCAAAGGCTGATGGGAAGTATTGAAAAGATGCCAAAATCACTGCCCTAGCAGGTGCTTAAATAGCCATCAAATCCAGATTTCTTTCATTCTTCCACACTGCTGCCGTATGCGATCCTTACGGACCGTAAGATGGGCTCCAGGTCGATTCTTGCTCCAAAAGCTCCATAATCCACGATTTCTTGCCTTGTCTGACCTGAAACACCAAATATAAAGCAGTAACTGAAAAAGGAAAGAAAGTGCATGTAATCAAATGCATATGCCAATGATTTGGATTAATTCTGTAGGCATTTCCTAGGTAAAAGTGTATATTCTTGGGTGCGATCACTATTGGGATACCATATAGTTTGACTTGGTCAAACGAACTAATTATTCAACATAATATACTAATTATTCAACTTAACATGCTAAATATTCAATTTAATATCAACTTATAATTAGTATGTTAGATATTTAGCATCACTTAACATGCTAATTATAAGTTAGCGTTAAGTTGAATATATTTAGCATGGTAAGTTGAATATTTAGTATGTTCAGTTGAATAATTAGTATGTTAAGTTAAATAATTAATTGTTTTCCATTTTAATCACAATATAAGTTAATGTCCATGAATTATTTACCATAGTGTAAAACTGTAAATCAATAGATAATCTCTATCCATCCAAGTATATACTTTAATGTTCATGAATTGTTAACGTTTGTTTAATTATATTACAATTACACGAACTGCAAATCAATTGTTCACAAGTATCTGGTACCATATTAGAAAAGAACAAAAGGATAGGACAGGATTTTTAGGCTGAAAACCAAGTCTTCTTTTCCAGTAAACTATCTTTTGCCAGTGGTCATTGTACTCATCGCGGAAGATTCGCACATTGATCTGCCCATACAAGAGAAACATCTTGTGTCCATCGAAAAACCGTCCATACATCCATAGACGTATATAGAATGTAACATAAACGTGCCGAAATGTAACTTATATATTGACGATATAGACGATTTTTCTATGGACGCTAGGTATTACTCATTGGATCCCTTTTGTCATAAATGTGGTTATACTGCTATAAAGTGAATATATGTCTCCAAGTCCTTCTCATTAGTCATAATTAATCTGGGTCATGATAAGCATATATGTGGACACATTAGATACACGTTTTCACTTGCGAAAGTAGTTGGCCAATCTTGCATTGCATCTTCAGTCAGCAAGATATTTCCTGTGAACAAGCTCTCTTCCCTCCATAGACTTCCATCTCCCAAATTTGAGATACACATAAACCTCTCTGTATTTTGTCAGTTCAAGCACCTCTGAAAACTCCAATGGCAGATATGTTGCTGTCAGCTCTAATTCCGATTGTGCTGAGGAAAGCGTCAGATGCAATGGTGGCCAAGATTGGGGAGATGTGGGGTATCAATCAGCAGCGCGAGAGGCTCCACGACATGCTTCTCGAAATCCAGGCCAATCTCCCTGATGCTGAGGTGAAAGCGAATTCTAATGTGGCCGTGAAATCCTGGCTTCAGAAGCTCAAGTCAGCTGCTTATGATGCTGAAGATCTGCTTGATGAGTTCTGCTATGAGGAGCGACGTCAAGATGCCATGAAACGTGGCCATAAGTCCGGCAGTGTAAGTAACTTTTTTTCCCCAGAAAATCCAGCTCTGTTTCGCTATAAAATGAGTGATAAGCTGAAGAAAATAGTGGGGAGGATTGATGGCCTTGTTGTCCAGATGGGACGGTTTCAATTTGTTCAAAGCCAGATCCAACCAGTGGCCAATCGTGTCAGAACTGATTCCGTTGTAATTGAATCAGAGGTTGTAGGAAGGAATGAAGACAAGAATAAGATTGTAAAATTATTGCTCGAAGGGAGTCACAGTGAAGATGTCACGGTTGTACCGGTGGTTGGCATGGGTGGGCTTGGCAAGACAACTCTTGCTCAGTTAGTGCATAATGATCCCAGTGTGAATGAACACTTCAATTTGAAATTATGGGTTTGTGTGTCTACTGAGTTTAATATCGGTCTTATTATTAAATCAATTGTTGAATTAGAGAAGGGTGATTTCAATGTTCCTGTTGACAACATGGAGCTACTCCAAAGACGCTTACATCATGTTTTAGATGGCAAGCGTTATCTTCTAGTGCTTGATGATGTTTGGAATGAGAATTTTGAGATGTGGGAGGGGCTAAAAGCTCTGTTAAACTGTGGTGATTCAGGGAGTGCCATTTTAGTTACCACACGGAGTGGCAAAGTGGCTTCTATGATGGGTACAAATGAGAGTTACAATTTGGAATGCTTGGGCAAGGACGACTCATGGAACCTTTTCCAGAAAAGAGCATTTAGTAGGGGACTAAAGGAATGCCAAGAGCTAGTTGAGGTCGGTAGGAAAATTGTTACAAAATGTCAGGGATTACCATTAGCTATTAATACCCTCGGTAGCTTAATGAGTTACAAACATGAAATGCAAGAATGGTTTGCTGTACTAGAAAGTGAAATCTGGGATCAAACATCTGCTAAAGATCAGGTATTGCCGATATTGAGGCTAAGCTATGACCACTTGCCCTCAAACATGAAACAATGTTTTGCTTTCTGTGCAGTATTTCCCAAAGATTATGAGATTGACAGAGACGAACTGATCCAATTTTGGATCGCAAATGGGTTTATTCCATCAGATGGGGCAGGGGGACTTGAGATGAAAGGAGTTGATATTTTCAATGAGTTATCATGGAGATCATTTTTCCAAGATGTTCAACAAAGTACATACGATTATAAAACCACATGCAACATGCATGATCTTATGCATGACCTTGCTCAATCCATCATGGAAGGTGAATGTCTCTCCTCACTTGAATTAACTCAACATAACCAGCGAATGATCAATGTTCGGCACATTTCACAGAGAACAATTCCCTTAGACATTAATAAAGTCCTGGACCGTTTCCCTACCATACGAAGCCTCATTTGTTTGGACAAAGTTTGGAATCGCAGATATGTGCGAAACATTGGATTTGTAAAATCAAACTCTTTACGTATCCTCAAATTGAACATAGAACCTATTGCGAAAACTATGATTAATCCAGAAAAGATGAAGCATTTACGATATCTAGAGATTGAGGCTGATATTAAATTGGTGCCTGAAGCATTAAGTACTCTCTACCTCTTGCAAACCCTCAAGCTCTACTGTTGGAGACTTGAAAAGCTACCAGAAGGTGTGCGATTTATGAGTAGCTTGCGCCATCTCTGCATTGCAGAATGTGATAATTTGAGAAGCATGCCATATGGTCTTGGACAACTATGTAGCTTGCAAACACTAACAGACTATATTGTAGGCACTGATCCCGAAAATGGGATTGGAGAGCTAGAGAACTTAAATTTACATGGCCAATTGAATCTATATAATCTAGAGAAAGTTATGGATGCTTCAGATGCAGTCAAAGCAAAATTGATAGCTAAAAAGAATCTAGATAGGTTATTGTTTTGCTGGGAGAAGAAGCAGAACTATATATGTCAGACGAGCTCTCATCCTGAGGTGATGGAATGGCAGGAATGCAATCATTTTGAAGTGTTGGATGCTCTTAAACCTTGCAGCAAGCTGAAGGTTTTACAAATTGCACATTACAGAGGCAAAAATTTTCCAGTCTGGGTGACAGAGTACCATATGCTAAAAAATTTGATTGAGCTGCATTTGATTGAATGTAGATGGTGCACGGAAATACCTTGGGAGTCTCTTATGTTCCTTGGGAGTCTCTTATGTCATTCTCACTGACAGGATACAACACTGTCATACCTAGAGCTGCAAGTAAGGGTGAAGCAGTGTGTGTAACTGCAACAAAATGTAAACGTATAAGGCTTACTTCATGCAACTTTGTGTCACACATTCATTCAAATTCTTCTGTATGGTTCTGGAAGTGTTTCGCATTTCTTGAAGTCCTATACATTTTTGAATGCGACGGCCTCATTTATTGGCCAGAGGAAGAGTTCAGAAATTTGAACTGCCTAAGATATATTTATGTGAGGGACTGCTCGAACTTTGTAGGGTCACAGGTGGAGCGTCCATCTGTGCAGTCAGTCACAGAAGCACTATTACCAAAACTACAAGATCTGTTAATCATCAGTTGTCCAAAACTACAGTGCTTACCAGAATGGTTGGGGAGGAAAACTACTCTCAAGCACATAAAAATTATATCTTGTAAGAGCTTGAATGCCTTACCATCTAGCATTGGGGGCCTCACCAGTCTGGAAAGGTTTGGAATAAGCAACTGCCTTGACTTGGCACATCTTCCAGAAGGAATGGAAGGGCTCAAAGCACTTGAGAAACTTGAGATCATAAAGTGCCCCAAGATAAAGGTTCTCCCAGAAGGCCTGTTTCAGCAATTAAAGAACCTCGATGAACTCTGGATCGAAGACTGTCCCGACCTGGAGAGGCATTTTCAAAAGCGCGGAAAGTATCGGTGCCTAATCTTTGAGATCCAGATAGCAAAGATTGGAGAAAAGCTATATTCTTCCGAGGTAAAAATAATTTGCACATGAGCATAATTCATCTTTTGATCCTTTTTTCTCTTAAAATGTTATGATGATCCCTGAACTTTCATTTACATGAAACAAGTGTTTGAACTTTTAAAAACACCAACTTGATCCTTAAAACTTTTTAGAACAAATGTTTTGGTCCTTTAACTTTACAATAAACCAAATAAGTGCTTAAACATTTGACATAATTAAAAATAATTTGGTCCATGAACTTTTCCAAAAAATAAATGAATCCGTTCTTGAATATAGATTTGCTCCAGTCCGGGAGGTCGAACTTTTTAAATTATTATACTTCAACGAGTTTGTATTATAAATTAGATTAGATATAAGCCTAATATTTCTTCACTTGTACGTCCCAAAATTGGTTGAGTTGGATATTTTTTCTATTTCAAAAATACCTCAAACCTGCATATTCAGCAGCTATCTGGAAATTAAAAAAAAAAATGAACAAAAAATATAAAAGAGGTATAGATATATTATTTGACTTATACATTAATAAAATTAGATCCCAAATTTCAACAAATTTGGATATCGTTTGATAACTTATCAAAATTTTGTATGATAAAGTTGCAAATTAATGGATTTTTGTTGGACTATTAAATAACATTTAAATTAATTGTAATTGAGAACATAGTCAATCTATAAGTTCTAAAATGCATTTATAAACTTTTTCCATTTCAAAAACTTTTTAAAATTTTTTTTTTTCAAAATTTTGAGAAACTCCCTTAATTGTCAAGATAATCATTGTCAACTAATGGATCTCTCCTCTATATTTAATGCGAAATTGTTAATATTGCTTATATATGTTTCTTTAATACTGCAAATTTTCAAAGTCAAATGTTAGTAAATAAAATTGAAGTCCTTATATAGCACTGTACGTTTATAGATCCATGTTTGCTCTTAGGTAAAGTCATTATTAATCTGACACTCGATATTGTCTCAATACACGCCAACAGGATCAGCAAAAGAGCCTCACAACTTAATCTGGCACAACTGAAGCATCCTGAGGAATAGGTTCAAGCGAAACAAGTCTGTATGCACTACTAATTAAAAAGTCACAGTACAGGTAAAATATTCATTCTGACATGTAATTAATAGGTATTCTGTGACCTCACATGTTGTTTGCATCCCTTGACCTGTCTGCTGTTGTACCACCTGCAGAATTTCGATTTCATGCCTGGTCATTGTGTGGCGGAGGTGTTTCCTCAAGTTTACGACAGCCGAGCTGAAGAAAGTAGGGGTTTTGTCATGCACTTCTGTGTTTACCTGAAGGTCGTGCTCACAAAATTAATCAACGATATTATCTTCAATTTAATTCAAAGTTATAGTAAAAAACAAAATATCTGATAGAACCTATAATCCTATAGATATTCACTTTTGATACCTTTTGCTTTTTGGGAATGGTTATAGTTGATTTTTTGTCGCAAATGGGTCACTCAATTTCTATTGGTCTTCTTGTAGTGACTAACACTTTTATTTGGGTTTTGTTATTGTTTACTGGCCAGGAAGGTAAAATTGGGAATAAACAAGCCATGCCAGTGGGTACGAAAAGAAAACAATACAACATGAAACAGTGCATAGACTAGTAAGGCATCGACTAGTACGGCATCATGATTTTGAAGATTGAATAGTTAAAGCAGTTCGATTGTCTTCCTTGTGGCAGGCTCCAGGTAATTGCATGCATGGACTAGTAAGGCATCGACATACGTGAATTTGATCAAGGCCCGCATTAGTGTGGTTGCTTGAAGCCTCAACATGTAGTTTTTCATGATGTGTATTATCGATTACTCATGTCTTGTATTTTAACTTGGAAATGTGTAATTGCTTATCACTACCTTTTAAATTGATCCGTGCAGCCACTCAAAAATGATATTTCAGAGCCAGACCAGTACCAATTATAGTGCTATACGTGGGACCTTATGCTTTCTTGGTTTAAAGAGTTCCAGCAAGACTAGAATGTTGAGAAGGAAATAGAAGCCACAATACAAGTTTTAATTTTATTTCTATGTCATTCCTGTTTGACTTAATCTGAAGATGCTATAATTCGAGACTTCTCTTTTCTTATAGGTGCTGCAGGCCGGGAGTGACATAAACCTTGAGATAGCAGAATTGGATAAAGATGACCGTGTATACTGGTATTTCAAGTTTGATAAATTCTTGTTAATACCAAACAGTGAGTTTTAAAATAGATTAACTGAAAAGGAGCATCAAATGTTCATAGCTCGATGTGAAACACTGTTATAGAAGAATGAGGCAGAAACCATAAACCAATCAGAGACAAACTGATCCTGCGAAAATTTAGTGGCATGTGTGCCTAAATTATTGGAGTTTATATATTTGCCTTTTCTTACAAGGATACATTTGCAAAGAATACTGTCACACTAACTCCTTTTCTTTTCTTTTAAAAAATAACAATTGCAAAACATCAATTATGGTTTTTCATCGGGGCATATTTATATATTTTGTCCAACTAGTGCAGATGCGAAGGACTGGACCAACTTCGAGAGCACTGGATGATGGATGAACCAGTAATTGTGCAAGGTGTTCTGGACCAAACATCTGGGCTCAGCTGGGAGCCTATGGTGATGATGGCTGGAATTATCACTTCTAGCCAAAGCAGCTTTAATTTTCTAACTTAATTGTTTTAACTTTAAGCATGTCTTGATTTTGCTAGCTAGGCAATAACAAACATGTATCATGTATTACTTTTCAAGTTTAAAAATATACAAGTTGATCAACTTCTTATGTAATGCTTCGTGACCAGTATAGAATCCAGCTGGAAGAACATTGAACCAAGTTCTGGGGACCAGTATGCTCCTTCTAAAACGAATGATGTATTAAAATAAACTAAAATATCAATTTAAATTGTTACTAAACAAAGATCTAAATATAATAAAAAGAATGATCTACAGATTCTTTATGTTTTTCTTTCTATCAAATAAACACATGAAAAAGAAGGATAAATATAACTTGCCACAAACAATACCCCCATAACACCCCAACGTGCTTAGAAAAATTTTACAAAACATCCCTCCTTACAGAAAATTTTACAGAAATATCCTTTATTTCTATAGAAATTTACAAAATTACCCTATCATGAAAAATTTTTACAAAAATGATCCTCACAATTTTATAAAAATATACCTCCGCCCCACAAAATTTTACAAAAATGACCCTCCCCACCCATATGCCACCTCATCATAAGGTTGTGGGGGCAAAATTGTGGCATGGTATCATTGTCCGAAAAAGAAAGTGTTTTCTTTTATGTTCAAATGAACATGGAGATTTACTTTTAGTTTTCTTTCATAAAATTCAATTCCATTGAAAACAATTTTCCAAAACTTTTCTTTACAAATGAACAGACCCTAAGAGGAAAATGAGAATGAAAAGGACAATCCGCGTAGGGAAAAAAGGAAAGTTCAATCCTTTAAGCAAACTTATTACAACTGCACTGGTCTGCCAGTCTGCCACTTCTTTTTCTTCCTGTTTAAAGAGGATCTTGACTCCTCAGTCAACGTTAAACTTTCAAGGTTAATGTGAACATAACTGATTCTAATTTTTTATATGGAATTGGCTAATTTGATGGTGACGTGCAATAATAAGCTATCTGCAATTAATTGCATACATATGACTAGGGCTGGGGTGTCTAAAAGTGAACTGACTCATTGGATCGACCCGACCCCAAGATAAATAGGTCAGGTGTGGGTCAAGATTTTTTTACCCGCCACGGGTCGGATTGGATATGAGTCAACCCGACCCGACTCGACCTGTTTAATTTTGCTCATTTTCTGCTTATTTTACAATCTAGTATTACTTAAAGTTTATTTATACATTAATTAAGATCATTTGCATATAAAATAATAAAATTGTAATTCGATCAATGCTAATTTAAGTTTTATCTTGTTTTTAACATTCTGTAGAGAGTATATGACGCTGCCAGTGTACTTAAATTTGAATCAAGATTGTAGTTTAACGTCATATAATATGGTCTTTAATCTTTATCGATGCTAAAAAAAATTATACCGGAAAAACTAATTCTCAATATAATATTTTCAAAAATATTTAATTTACTAAAATATTCAATTTACAAAAATATTCAATTTTAAAATATAATATTTTAATTATATAGAGTATGTGCTACATATAAACACAACATATTTGGATGCAAAAAAAGTAAAACAAGAAAAAAATGTGTACAATAACTCGTGCCATAAAAATACAATATTAAAACGAAAAAACATTAGTATTTTAAAATTGCACTAAAAAATAAAATAAATAAAAGTCAAATTGAACAAAATAAATTACACTACAATGACTTATGTAAGAATAAAAATAAAAATACAGTAAAATAGAATAAAAATACAGTACATGTGACTTGAACTCAAGACCCCCCTATAACGAAAGGATTCTACACCTTCAAAGAACCACTAGACCACACCAACTCATATGAACTATTGATCATCCAAAATAATATACACAAATACCACGGGTCGGGTCGGGTATGAGTCAGACTTTTTTGACCCGTGATGGGTCGGGTCAGACCCATTTTTTAAGAGAATATAATAAAATAATATGACCTGACTCAAACCCGACCCGACCGACCCATTGACACCCCTACATATGACTGAATCTTCGTTGTTTTAACTTATTTTTTTTAATATTCATTGACTCGTTAATTTATTATAAAAATCATAAAGCTAAAACAAAATCAACAATTAAGAGTTTTGAAAATGATATGGGGACACTATTGAGGGTACTATTCTGATACCATATAGTCTGACTTGGTCAAACGACCTAATTATTCAACTTAACATGCTAAATATTCAATTTAATATCAACTTATAATTAGTATGTTAGATATTTAGCATCACTTAACATGCTAATTATAAGTTAGCGTTAAGTTGAATATATTTAGCATGGTAAGTTGAATATTTAGTATGTTCTGTTGAATTAGTATGTTAAGTTAAATAATTAATTGTTTTTCCATTTTAATCACAATTTAAGTTAATGTTCATGAATTGTTTACCATAGTGTAAAACTGTAAATCAATAGATAATCTCCATCCATCCAAGTATATACTTTAATGTTCATGAATTATTAAAGTTTGTTTAATTACATTACAATTACACGAACTGCAAATCAATTGTTCACAAGAATCTGGTACCATATTAGAAAAGAACAAAAGGATAGGACAGGATTTTTAGGCTGAAAACCAAGTCTTCTTTTCCAGTAAACTATCTTTTGCCATTGGTCATTGTACTCATCGCGGAAGATTCGCACATTGATCTGCCCATACAAGAGAAACATCTTGCGTCCATCAAAAAACCGTCCATACATCCATAGACGTATACAGAATGTAACATAAACGTGCCGGAATGTAACCTATATATTGACGATATAGACGATTTTTCTATAGACGCTAGGTATTACTCATTCGATCCTTTTGTCATAAATGTGGTTATACTGCTATAGAGTGAATATATGTCTCCATGACCTTCTCATTAGTCATAATTAATCTGGGTCATGATAAGCATATATGTGGACACATTACATACACGTTTTCACTTGCGAAAGTAGTTGGCCAATCTTGCATTGCATCTTCCGTCAACAAGATATTTCCTGTGAACAAGCTCTCTTTCCTCCATAGACTTCCATCTCTCAAATTTGAGATACAAATCAACCTCTCTGTATTTTGTCAGTTCAAGCACCTCTGAAAACTCCAATGGCAGATATGTTGCTGTCAGCTCTAATTCCGATCGTGCTGAGGAAAGCGTCAGACGCAATGGTGGCCAGGATTGGGGAGATGTGGGGTATCGATCAGCAGCGTGACAGGCTCCACGACATGCTTCTCGAAATCCAGGCTGTTCTCCCTGATGCTGAGGTGAAAGCGAATTCTAATGTGGCCGTGAAATCCTGGCTTCGGAAGCTCAAATCAGCTGCTTACGATGCTGAAGATCTCCTTGATGAGTTCTGCTACGAGGAGCGACATCAAGATGCTGTGAAACGTGGCCATAAGTCTGGCACTGTAAGTAACTTCTTTTCCCCTGAAAATCCAGCTCTGTTTCGTTATAAGATGAGTGACAAGCTGAAGACAATAGTGGAGAGGATTGATGGCCTTGTTATTCAGATGGGAAGGTTCGGTTTTATTCAAAGCCAGATCCAACCAGTGGCCAATCGTGTTAGAACTGATTCTGTTGTAATTGAATCAAAGGTTGTAGGAAGGGATGAAGATAAGAACAAGATAGTAAAATTATTGCTCGACGGGAGTGGCAATGTAGATGTCACGGTTGTACCGTTAGTTGGCATGGGTGGGCTTGGAAAGACGACTCTTGCTCAGTTAGTGCATAATGATCCCAGTGTTAATGAGCACTTCAATCTGACGTTATGGGTTTGTGTGTCTGAAGATTTTAATATCGGTCTTATTGTTAAATCAATTATTGAATTAGATAAGGGTGATTGCAATGTTCCTCTTGACAACATGGAGCTCCTCCAGAGGCGTTTACGTCATGTTTTAGATGGCAAGCGTTATCTCCTAGTGTTGGATGATGTTTGGAATGAGGATTTTGAGGTCTGGGAGAGGCTGAGAGATTTGTTGAACTGCGGTGATCCAGGGAGTGCCATTATTGTTACCACACGGAGCGGCAAAGTGGCTTCTATCATGGGCACAGTTGAGAGTTACGATTTGAGATGCTTGGGCAAAGAGAACTCATGGAACCTATTTCAAAAAAGAGCATTTAGCAGGGGATTGAAGGAATGCCAAGAGCTAGTTGAGGTTGGTACAAAAATTGTTGAAAAATGTCAGGGATTGCCATTGGCTATTAATACACTCGGTAGTTTAATGAGTTATAAGCATGAGGTGAAAGAATGGTTTGCTGTACTGGACAGCGAGATCTGGGAACAAACGTCTGCTAAAGATCAGGTCTTGCCGATATTGAGGCTAAGCTATGACCACTTGCCCTCATACATTAAACAGTGTTTTGCTTTCTGTGCAGTATTTCCCAAGGATTATGTGATGGACAAAGATGAATTAATCCAATTTTGGATGGCAAATGGATTTATTCCGTCAGATGGACCAGGTAGCCTTGAAATGAAGGGGATTAATATTTTTAATGAGCTATCTTGGAGATCATTTTTCCAAAATGTTTATAAAAGTACATACAATTATAAAACCACATGCATGATGCATGATCTCATGCATGACCTTGCTCAATCCATCATTGAAGGTGAATGCCTCTCCTCGTTAGAAATCCAAACTCAACATAACCAGCCAATGATCAATGTTCGACATGTTTCACTGAGAACTACTCCCTTGGACATTAATAAAGTCATGGACTGCTTCCCTTCCATACGAAGCCTCATCTTTTCGGACAAACTTTGGGGTCCGAATTATGTGCAGAACATTGGATTTGTAAAATCAAACTCTTTACGTATCCTCAAATTGCATATAGAACAAGTTGAGAAAACTATGATTAATCCAGAAAAGATGAAGCATTTACGATATCTAGAGATTAATGATTCTCATATTAAATCGGTGCCTGAAGCAATAAGTACTCTCTACGTCATGCAAACCCTCAAGCTCGACTGTTTGAATCTTAAAAAGCTACCAGAAGGTATGCGATATATGAGTAGCTTACGGCATCTCTGCATTGCTAAATGTCTTTGTTTGAGAAGCATGCCATCTGGTCTTGGACAACTAAGTAGCTTGCAAACACTGACAGACTACATTATAGGCACTGATCCCGAAAATGGGATTGGAGAGTTAGAGAACTTAAACTTACATGGCCAATTGAATCTATATAATCTAGAGGAAGTGAAGGATGCTTCAGATGCAGTCAAAGCAAAATTGATAGCTAAAAAGAATCTAGATAGGTTATTGTTTTGCTGGGAGAAGAAGCAGAAATATATATTTCGGATGAGCTCTCATCCTGAGGTGATGGAATGGCAGGAATGCAATCATTTTGAAGTGTTGGATGCTCTTAAACCTTGCAGCAAGCTGAAGGTTTTACAAATTGCACATTACAGCGGCAAAAATATTCCAGTATGGGTGACAGAGTACGATATGCTGGAAAATCTGGTTGAGCTGCATTTAATTGAATGTAGATGGTGCACAGAAATACCACCAATAAAAGAATTACCTTCTCTACGAGTCCTCGAAATAAAACATTTGAATAACGTTAGGTACCTTTGTAATAGTGCAATGAGTGATGAAAGTGGGGTGGATGCTCAGATAATTATGCCATCATTAGAACGACTGCATTTATCTGAGATGCCAAACTTATTAAGCTGGTGTGAAGATCAAACTGGGGTGGAGAAATCATTGACTCTTCCTGTGCTAAATGAGCTAGAAGTTATAAATTGCCCCAAGCTGACTACAATGCCAATTGCACCTCGACTTGTGACATTGTCCGTTGAAGGAAACATGATCTTGTCACGCTTTGCAACAGGTTTAACTACACTATGGTGGCTCTCACTAGGGAGCCTTGACACAGAGGCTAAAAGTCCAAGAGAATCTCTTTCCTTTCAACCTTGGGAGTCTCTTACAACAATCTGTTTAAAGGGATACAACAGTATCACACCAATAGGTGCATGTGAGGGGGAGGAGGTGAATGTAATTGCAACAAAATGTAAACGTTTGGTGCTTACTTCATGCAACTTATTTTTTTCACATATTAGATCAAATTCTTCCTTATGGTTTTGGAAGTGTTTTGCATTTCTTGAAGATCTGGAAATTGATGACTGTAACAGTCTTGTTTATTGGCCAGAGGAAGAGTTCAAAAATTTGAACTGCCTAAGATATATTGAAGTGCGCAATTGCTCAAACTTTGTAGTGTCACAGGTGGAGGGTCCATCTGAGCAGTCAGTCACAGAAGCACTATTACCAAAACTACAACATCTGTTAATCAGGTGTTGTCTAAAACTACAGTGCTTACCAGAATGGTTGGGGAGGAAAACTACTCTCAAGTACTTACAAATTGAATATTGTAAAAGCTTGAATGCCATGCCATCGAGCATTGGAGGCCTCACGAGTCTGGAAAGGCTTGAAATAAGAAACTGCCTTGACTTGGCATATCTTCCAGAAGGAATGGAAGGGCTCAAAGCACTTGAGAAACTTGAGATCATAAGTTGCCCGAAGATGAAGGTTCTCCCTGAAGGTCTGTTACAGCAGCTAAAGAACCTTGATGTACTCTGGATCGAAGACTGTCCAAAGTTGGAGAGGCATTTTCAAAAGCGCGGAAAGTATCGGCACCTCATTTCTGAGGTTCGGGTTGCAAAGATTGGAGCATAACTCTGACACACCGGCTGCTGTGCAGTGTGTTGAGGCGTGAGGATAATCATGGATTTTGGCAAAACCAATTGACCCAGGTATGATTTATAATGGGGATCATACTTGTCAGTTCTGAGGTAGAAAATTCTGCATAATATTCGTCTTTTAATTCTTAAATTTCTGAATTTAAAAAAATCTATGTGGTCCCTGGGTTTCTTTGTAACAAATAATTTTGGTTTAAAGACTTATTTTCATGTCCCTGAACTTTCCAAAAGAAAAATAAATGAATAAAATGATTTATATATGATCTTTTTAATATTAATTTGTTTGCATATGTTTTGGCAAAAATCTGCAAAAGGCACTCGAGAAAATCAGTGAACTTGGACTGCACAGGCCGGGCTCGGATATTTTCAGGCTGCAAGGAGTTAACAGCTCTACACATTCCTAGTGGAAAGGAGGATCAGTGCCACTGGAGAAGATACCAAACTGCAACATACAGTAACCTTTTCAACAATATTCAAATCAGTAAATCACCATACTGTCCCAGAAAGTTATGCATCAAAGCATAACTGTTGCTATGATCTGTGTTAAAGTTAATTTTAGGATTGTAGGTTTTAACTTTAATCTTTACATTCAGTTTACAACAATTTTGTTTATGTTTGTAAAGCCTAGCTATAAATCGTAATTAATTCTCTTCCCTCCTTCAGGATCCTACTTTTTTTTTTTGTAGTTAATTTATCTTATTCTCCGATTAGCTGAGGAAAATACTCATGAGGATTGTTAACTCTAGTGCATCGGCTGCCTGCTGCTCCGCTCAAGCTTGAGGATGATCACGGGTCTTGGCAAACCTGCAGGGGGTCATACTTCTCATTGCCGAGGTACATCAAATTAGTCCCTAAACTTCTTAAGAACACCAACCAAGTCTCTAAATTTTTTACAACAAATAATTTAGTCCTTTAACTTTTAGATTACCGAACAATTAAGTTCTTTAAAATTTTGGCATAATAAAAGACTTTTCCGTCCCTGAACTTACCCAAAAAGAAAAAAAGAATGATTTTATATTTGTTTCTTTAATATGAATTTGTTTGTATATGTTTTGGTAAAAATCTGCAAAAGGCAGTCGAGGAAATCTAGAGGTGGCAAAATCTGACCAGACCCGAAAAACCTTCTCGACCCGACCCGAGTTTCAGGGAAAGCCAAACCGACCCGACGTGACCCAACACGAACCCGAGCCGAGTTTCAGGAAACCGACCCGAACCCGACCCAACCTGAACCTAAACGACTCGAAACACGAGACGGCCCAGGAATAGAGGTGCAAAAAAATCTGACCAGACTCGAAAAATCCACCCGACCCGACCCGAACCCGAACCCGACCTAACCCGACCCGAAAAAATGCAGGCAGACATCCACCCGATACCCGACCTGAACCGGACCCGACCCGAAAAAATGCCGGCAGCCATGAACCTGATAACCAACCCGACCCGATGCCACCCGAACTCGACACGAACCCGACAATCTGTCACCTCTAATAAAATCAGTGAACTTGGACTGCACAGGCCGGGCTCAGATATTTTCAAACTGCAAGGAATTAACACACAAGCTGACATGCATACTGGCAAATGCTGCTAGAAGATCAGAACAGGCTTTACTAGGAGTAACATTTTCAACGTTCAAATCACCATAGTGTCCCAGAAAGTTATGCAGCAAAACAAAACTGTTGCTATGATCTGTGTTATGTTTTAACTTTAATCTTTACTTTCAGTTTACAACAATTTTGTTTAAGTTATGTAAAGCCTAGCTATAAATCGTAATTAATTTTCTTCCCTCCTACAGGATCCTACTTTTTTTTTTTTTTTTTTTGTAGTTAATTTATCTTATTCTCCGATTAGCTGACGATTGTTATCTTTGTAATTGACTGTTGCTGTTTCATCAATGGAAGCCTATGGCCATTCTTTCTCAATGAAACAATAAAAAAAAATTAATAAAACTTTTCTTTTTTGGTTTTCTTCAAACACGAAATATGTAGAATTAACTGCCAATAAATATAAAATCAAAGTCATTAGCACTGTATGTACATATGTATTCATATTTGCTCGTCATACATTTTTTTTTTTTTTTTTTGTGGTGCTCTGTTTCCATCAACTAGTGATTTATTCTGGGATTCTAAACACGGAGAAGAAGAAAACATTTAATTAACGCAGCACTTGTACCGTTGCACAACCTAATCCTTCTTCGTAATAATCTCACAAATCATAAATATTCCAATAAAAACTAAATAATATAAACAAAGGGAGAAATAAAAGAAAAAGGATAAGAAGCATTAGCTGGCGCAGTGAAAACTACACGGATTATAGATTGATTGTTCTCACGTTGCACATAATATAGTCATATTAGGGACTCATTACAATTATTCATCTTAACGACTATGATAACCAATTTCAAATGAATTCATAAAAAAATATCTTAAAAAAGAAAAATCTTCTGTAAACACATTAATATGTTTATAGATTGATTGTGTTTAGAGTTACATTCAATTTGAGTATCATTTAATACTCAATCAAGAATCATTAAATTTAAACCATTATAATTTCTATATAATTTTGATAGTTTTTGATAGAATATCAAATTATGGTCAAATTGATTGAAATTTGAAGCACAATTAATCTATGAGTGTATAAACAAATTTGTAAAAGAAAAATCATTTCTAGGATTTTATATAAATTTGTTTGAAATTGGTTATAATTAATAGGATCTTCTTAGGCAAAATGTTTTTTCGTGGGCTTCATGATTCGCTTCATAACATTCGTCTGAATTAGTTGGGCGCCAGGAAGATTAGTTTCCAATGTATAGCGTGTCGACTTTTCTATGGTGTTATATACAACTTACAACATACGCGTTAATCATATAGTTGCATATAATATATTGGTTTTTGAATTGGCTGCATTTGGCTTTCGATTATTTGGGTTTTGTTTATGTCTCACCTATACTTAATTATATTTCGTCTTCGGGGTTGTTGAAATGCTATTTTCTTCGTGGCAATTAGTTCGTTTTGTCTGTGAAACTTCAGCCTGTTATTTGGTGCATGTGACTTATAATTCCCTTTCTCATTTCTAGAGGAAGTGACTGAGGATGTTGATAGATCACTATTACTCAGTAATGTGGTACTGCTATGTGACTTGATGCATCCGCAACTGACAATCTGACTCTATTGGACAAAACCAAAATGGACTTTACCTAATGATGCAGTACGAAATATAATTTAATTATAAAGTGATAGCAATATAATTTTTTTTAATTGATCAGCCATGGTTGATTAGCCAACAGTCAGAATTTTATAAGTTTCTTTCTTATCTTCGTGACGTTTAAAGTAATAAATATATACATGTGGCAAACCAAACTCGCTACCACTTGCGTTAGTAGTTGGACAATCTATCATTGCATCTGAAGTCAACAAAACATTACCCGTAAACAACCCCTCTTTCCTCTTTCTCTCATAGCGTTCATTCTTCGAATTTGAAATAAGATTCACCTCTGTATTTTGTAAATTCAAGTACATAAGAAACCGGCAATGGCTGATCTATTGCTGTCAGCTCTAATCCCAATTGTGCTTAGAAAAGTGACAGACTCACTCGTGCTGAAGATTTGGGGAGATGTGGGGTATCGATCAGCAGCGTGAAAGGCTCCACGATATGCTTCTCGAAATCCAGGCTGTTCTCCCTGATGCTGAGGTGAAAGCGAATTCTAACGCGGCTGTGAAATCCTGGCTTCAGAGACTTAAATCAGCTGCTTATGATGCTGAAGATCTGCTTGATGAGTTCTGCTATGAGGAGCGACGTCAAGATGCCGTGAAACATGGCCATAAGTCCGGCAGTGTAAGTAACTTTTTTTCCCCTGAAAATCCAGCTCTGTTTCGCTATAAGATGAGTGATAAGCTGAAGAAAATAGTGGGGAGGATTGATGGCCTTGTTGTCCAGATGGGACGGTTTCAATTTGTTCAAAGCCAGATCCAACCAGTGGCCAATCGGATCAGAACTGATTCTGTTGTTATTGAATCAGAGGTTTGTAGGAAGGGATGAAGATAAGAATAAGATAGTAAAATTATTGCTCGAAAGGAGTGGCAATGCTGATGTCATGGTTGTACCGTTAGTTGGCATGGGTGGGCTTGGCAAGACAACTCTTGCTCAATTAGTGCATAATGATCCCAGTGTGAATGAGCACTTCCATTTGACATTATGGGTTTGTGTGTCTGAAGAGTTTAATATCGGTCTTATTGTCAAATCAATTATTGAATTAGATAAGGGTGATTGTAATGTTGCGGCTGACAACATGGAGCTTCCATGTTTTAGAGGCGTTTATTGTCAAATCTATCTTCTAGTGCTAGATGATGTTTGGAATGAGGATTCTGAGATGTGGAAGAGGCTAAGAGCTCTGTTAAATTGTGGTGATTCTGGGAGTGCTATTATTGTTACCACACGGAGTGGCAAAGTGGCTTATATGATGGGTACAGTTGAGAGTTACAATTTGGAATGCTTAGGCAAGGAGGACTCATGGAACCTATTTCAGAAAAGAGCATTTAGCAGGGGTTTAAAGGAATGCCAAGAGCTAGTTGAGATTGGTAAAAAAGTTGTTGAAAAATGCCGGGGATTGCCATTGGCTATTAATACCCTCGGTAGCTTAATGAGTTATAAACATGAGGTGCACGAATGGTTAGTTGTACTGGAAAGCAAGATTTGGGAACAAAAGTCTGCTAAAGATCAGGTATTGCCGATATTGAGGCTAAGCTATGACCACTTGCCCTCATGCATGAAACAATGTTTTGCTTTTTGTGCAGTATTTCCCAAAGATTATGAGATGGACAAAGACGAATTGATCCAATTTTGGATGGCAAATGGATTTATTCCATCAGATGGGTCGGGTAGCCTTGAAATTGAAAGGTAGAGATATTTTCAATGAGTTATCTTGGAGATCGTTTTTCCAAAATGTTCGCCCAAGTATATATGGTTATAGAACCATATGCAACATGCATGATCTTATGCATGACCTTGCTCAGTCCATCATTGAAGGTGAGTGTCTCTCCTTGTTGGATGTCCAAACTCAGCATAACCAGCCAATGATCAATGTTCGACATATTTCATTGAGAACTATTCCCTTAGACATTAATAAAGCCATGGACTGCTTCCCTACCATACGAGGCCTTATCTATTTGGACAACTCTTGGGATCTCAACTATGTGCTGAACATTGGATTTGTAAAATCAAACTCTTTATGTATCCTAAAATTGCACATAGAACCTATTGAGAAAACTACGATTAATCCTGATAAGATGAAACATTTACGATATCTAGAGATTAAGGGCTCTGAAATTAAGTCGGTGCCTGAAGCAATAAGTACTCTCTACCTCTTGCAGACCCTCAAGCTCAGCTGTCCGAATCTTAAAAAGCTACCAGAAGGTATGCGATATATGAGTAGTTTGCGCAATATCTGCGTCGCTGAATGTTATAGTTTGAGAAGCATGCCATCTGGTCTTGGACAACTAAGTAGCTTGCAAACATTAACAGACTACATTATAGGCAGTGATCCCGAAAATGGGATTGCAGAGCTAGAGAACTTAAATTTACATGGCCAATTGAATCTATATAATCTAGAGGAAGTTAAGGATGCTTCAGATGCAATCAAAGCAAAATTGATAGCTAAGAAGAACCTAGATAGGCTATTGTTTTGCTGGAGGATGCCGAAAGACTATATATTTGAGAGAAGCTTTGATCCCGAGGTGATGGAATGGCTGGAATGCAATCATTTTGAAGTGTTGGATGCTCTTAAACCTTGTGGGAATCTAAATGTTTTCCAAATCACATATTACAGAGGAAAAAAGTTTCCTGTCTGGGTAACAGAGCACCATGTGCTAGAAAATCTGATTGAGCTGCATTTAATTGAATGTAGATGGTGCACAGAAATACCACCAATAAAAGAATTACCTTATCTTGAAGTTCTCAAAATAAAACATTTGGATAATGTGAGGCATCTTTGTATTACTGCAACGAGTAACGGAAATGCTCAGATAATTATGCCATCATTGAAAAAACTGGATTTATCTGAGATGCCAAACTTATTAAGCTGGTGTGAAGATCAAACTGGGGTGGAGAAATCATTGACTCTTCCTGTGCTAAAAGAGTTAAAAGTTATAAATTGCCCCAAGCTGACTACAATGCCAATTGCACCTCTACTTGAGAACTTGTCTGTTGAAGGAAACATGATCTTGTCAATCTATAAGTTCTAAAATGCATTTATAAACTTTTTCCATTTCAAAAACTTCTTAAATATTTTTTTTTCAAAATTTTAAGAAAATCCCTTAATTGTCAAGATAATCATTGTCAACTAATGGATCTCTCCTCTGTACATAGTTAATGCGAAATTGCGAATATTGCTTATATATGTTTCTTTAATATTGCAAATTTGCAAAGTAAAATGTTAGTAAACAAAATTGAAGTCCTTATATAGCACTGTACGTTTATAGATCCATGTTTGCTCTTAATTAGGTAAAGTCATAATTAATCTGACACTAGATATTGTCTCAATACACGCCAACAGGATCAGCAAAAGAGCCTCACAACTTAATCTGGAATAATTGAAGCATCATGAGGAATAGGTTCAAGCGAAACAAGTTTGTATGCTCTACTAAATAAAAAGTCACAGTACAGGTAAAATATTCATTCTGACATGTAATTAATAGGTACGTATTCTGTGACCTCACATGTTGTTTGCATCCCTTGACCTGTCTGCTGTTGTACCACTTGCAGAATTTCGATTCCATGCCTGGTCATTGCGTGGCGGAGGTGTTTCCTCAAGTTTACGACAGCCGAGCTGAAGAAAGTAGGGGTTTTGTCATGCACTTCTGTGTTTACCTGAAGGTCGTGCTCACAAAATTAATTAACGATAATATCTTCAATTTAATTCAAAGTTATATTAAAAAAAAAAAAATCTGATAGAACCTATAATCCTATAGATATTCACTTTTGATACTTTTTGCTTTTTGGGAATGATTGTAGTTGATTTTTTGTGGCAAATGGGTCACTCAATTTCTATTGGTCTTCTTGTAGTGACTAACACTTTAATTTGGGTTTTGTTATTGTTTACTGGCCAGGAAGGTAAAATTGGGAATAAACAAGCCATGCCAGTGGGTACGAAAAGAAAACAATACAACATGAAACAGTGCACAGACTAGTAAGGCATCATGATTTTGAAGATTGAATAGTTAAAGCAGTTGGATTGTCTTCCTTGTGGCAGGCTCCAAGTAATTGCATGCATCGACTAGTAAGGCATCGACATACGTGAATTTGATCAAGGCCCGCATTAGTGTGGTTGCTTGAAGCCTCAACATGTAGTTTTTCATGATGTGTATTATCGATTACTCATGTCTTGTATTTTAACTTGGAAATGTGTAATTGCTTATCACTACCTTTTAAATTGATCCGTGCAGCCACTCAAAAATGATATTTCAGAGCCAGACCAGTACCAATTATAGTGCTATACGTGGGACCTTATGCTTTCTTGGTTTAAAGAGTTCCAGCAAGACTAGAATGTTGAGAAGGAAATAGAAGCCACAATACAAGTTTTAATTTTATTTCTATGTCATTCCTGTTTGACTTAATCTGAAGATGCTATAATTCGAGACTTCTCTTTTCTTATAGGTGCTGCAGGGAGTGACATAAACCTTGAGATAGCTGAATTGGACAAAGATGACCGTGTATACTGGTATTTCAAGTTTGATAATTTCTTGTTAATACCAAACAGTTAATTTTAAAATAGATTAACTGAAAAGGAGCACCAAATGTTCATAGCTCGATGTGAAACACTGTTATAGACGAATGAGGCAGAAAACCATAAACCAATCAGAGACAAACTGATCCTGTGAAAATTTTGTGGCATGTGTGCCTAAATTATTGGAGTTTATATATTTGCTTTTTCTTACAAGGATACATTTGCAAAGAATACTGTCACACTAAGTCCTTTTCTTTTCTTTTAAAAAATAACAATTGCAAAACATCAATTATGGTTTTTCATCGGGGCATAATTATATATTTTGTCCAACTAGTGCAGATGCGAAGGACTGGACCAACTTCGAGAGCACTGGATGATGGATGAACCAGTAATTGTGCAAGGTGTTCTGGAACAAACATCTGGGCTCAGCTGGGAGCCTATGGTGATGATGGCTGGAATTATCACTTCTAGCCAAAGCAGCTTTAATTTTCTAACTTAATTGTTTTAACTTCAAGCATGTCTTGATTTTGCTAGCTAGCTAATAACAAACATGTATCATGTATTACTTTTCAAGTTTAAAAATGTACAAGTTGATCACCTTCTTATGTAATGCTTCGTGACCAGTATAGAATCCTGCTGGAAGAACTTTGAACCAAGTTCTGGGGACCAGTATGCTCCTTCTAAAAAGAATGATGTATTAAAATAAACTAAAATATCAATTCAAATTGTTACTAAACAAAGATCTAAATATAATAAAAAGAATGATCTACAGATTCTTTATGTTTTTCTTTCTATCAAATAAACACATGAAAAAGAAGGATAAATATAACTTGCCACAAACAATGCCCCCATAACACCCCAATGTGCTTTGAAAAATTTTACAAAAACATCCCTCCTTTCAGAAAATTTTACAGAAATATCCTTTATTTCTATGGAAATTTACAAAATTACCCTATCATGAAAAATTTTTACAAAAATGATCCTCACAATTTTACAAAAATATACCTCCGCCCCACAAAATTTTACAAAAATAACCCTCCCCACCCATATGCCACCTCATCATAAGGTTGTGGGGGCAAAGTTGTGGCATGGTATCATTGTCCAAAAAAGAAAGTGTGTTTTCTTTTCTGTTCAAATGAACATGGAGATTTACTTTTAGTTTTCTTTCATAAAATTCAATTCCATTGAAAACAATTTTCGAAAACTTTTCTTTACAAATGAACAGACCCTAAGAGGAAAATGAGAATGAAAAGGACAATCCGCGTAGGGAAAAAAGGAAAGTTCAATCCTTTAAGCAAACTTATTACAACTGCACTGGTCTGCCAGTCTGCCACTTCTTTTTCTTCCTGTTTAAAGAGGATCTTGACTCCTCAGTCAACGTTAAACTTTCAAGGTTAATGTGAACATAACTGATTCTAATTTTTTATATGGAATTGGCTAATTTGATGGTGACGTGCAATAATAAGCTATCTGCAATTAATTGCATACATATGACTAGGGCTGGGGTGTCTAAAAGTGAACTGACTCATTGGATCGACCCGACCCCAAGATAAATAGGTCAGGTGTGGGTCAAGATTTTTTTACCCGCCACGGGTCGGATTGGATATGAGTCAACTCGACCCGACTCGACCTGTTTAATTTTGCTCATTTTCTGCTTATTTTACAATCTAGTATTACTTAAAGTTTATTTATACATTAATTAAGATCATTTGCATATAAAATAATAAAATTGTAATTCGATCAATGCTAATTTAAGTTTTATCTTGTTTTTAACATTCTGTAGAGAGTATATGACGCTGCCAGTGTACTTAAATTTGAATCAAGATTGTAGTTTAACGTCATATAATATGGTCTTTAATCTTTATCAATGCTAAAAAAAATTATACCGGAAAAACTAATTCTCAATATAATATTTTCAAAAATATTTAATTTACTAAAATATTCAATTTACAAAAATATTCAATTTTAAAATATAATATTTTAATTATATAGAGTATGTGCTACATATAAACACAACATATTTGGATGCAAAAAAAGTAAAACAAGAAAAAAATGTGTACAATAACTCGTGCCATAAAAATACAATATTAAAACGAAAAAACATTAGTATTTTAAAATTGCACTAAAAAATAAAATAAATAAAAGTCAAATTGAACAAAATAAATTACACTACAATGACTTATGTAAGAATAAAAATAAAAATACAGTAAAATAGAATAAAAATACAGTACATGTGACTTGAACTCAAGACCCCCCTATAACGAAAGGATTCTACACCTTCAAAGAACCACTAGACCACACCAACTCATATGAACTATTGATCATCCAAAATAATATACACAAATACCACGGGTCGGGTCGGGTATGAGTCAGACTTTTTTGACCCGTGATGGGTCGGGTCAGACCCATTTTTTAAGAGAATATAATAAAATAATATGACCTGACTCAAACCCGACCCGACCGACCCATTGACACCCCTACATATGACTGAATCTTCGTTGTTTTAACTTATTTTTTTTAATATTCATTGACTCGTTAATTTATTATAAAAATCATAAAGCTAAAACAAAATCAACAATTAAGAGTTTTGAAAATGATATGGGGACACTATTGAGGGTACTATTCTGATACCATATAGTCTGACTTGGTCAAACGACCTAATTATTCAACTTAACATGCTAAATATTCAATTTAATATCAACTTATAATTAGTATGTTAGATATTTAGCATCACTTAACATGCTAATTATAAGTTAGCGTTAAGTTGAATATATTTAGCATGGTAAGTTGAATATTTAGTATGTTCTGTTGAATTAGTATGTTAAGTTAAATAATTAATTGTTTTTCCATTTTAATCACAATTTAAGTTAATGTTCATGAATTGTTTACCATAGTGTAAAACTGTAAATCAATAGATAATCTCCATCCATCCAAGTATATACTTTAATGTTCATGAATTATTAAAGTTTGTTTAATTACATTACAATTACACGAACTGCAAATCAATTGTTCACAAGAATCTGGTACCATATTAGAAAAGAACAAAAGGATAGGACAGGATTTTTAGGCTGAAAACCAAGTCTTCTTTTCCAGTAAACTATCTTTTGCCATTGGTCATTGTACTCATCGCGGAAGATTCGCACATTGATCTGCCCATACAAGAGAAACATCTTGCGTCCATCAAAAAACCGTCCATACATCCATAGACGTATACAGAATGTAACATAAACGTGCCGGAACGTAACCTATATATTGACGATATAGACGATTTTTCTATAGACGCTAGGTATTACTCATTCGATCCTTTTGTCATAAATGTGGTTATACTGCTATAGAGTGAATATATGTCTCCATGACCTTCTCATTAGTCATAATTAATCTGGGTCATGATAAGCATATATGTGGACACATTACATACACGTTTTCACTTGCGAAAGTAGTTGGCCAATCTTGCATTGCATCTTCCGTCAACAAGATATTTCCTGTGAACAAGCTCTCTTTCCTCCATAGACTTCCATCTCTCAAATTTGAGATACAAATCAACCTCTCTGTATTTTGTCAGTTCAAGCACCTCTGAAAACTCCAATGGCAGATATGTTGCTGTCAGCTCTAATTCCGATCGTGCTGAGGAAAGCGTCAGACGCAATGGTGGCCAGGATTGGGGAGATGTGGGGTATCGATCAGCAGCGTGACAGGCTCCACGACATGCTTCTCGAAATCCAGGCTGTTCTCCCTGATGCTGAGGTGAAAGCGAATTCTAATGTGGCCGTGAAATCCTGGCTTCGGAAGCTCAAATCAGCTGCTTACGATGCTGAAGATCTCCTTGATGAGTTCTGCTACGAGGAGCGACATCAAGATGCTGTGAAACGTGGCCATAAGTCTGGCACTGTAAGTAACTTCTTTTCCCCTGAAAATCCAGCTCTGTTTCGTTATAAGATGAGTGACAAGCTGAAGAAAATAGTGGAGAGGATTGATGGCCTTGTTATTCAGATGGGAAGGTTCGGTTTTATTCAAAGCCAGATCCAACCAGTGGCCAATCGTGTTAGAACTGATTCTGTTGTAATTGAATCAAAGGTTGTAGGAAGGGATGAAGATAAGAACAAGATAGTAAAATTATTGCTCGACGGGAGTGGCAATGTAGATGTCACGGTTGTACCGTTAGTTGGCATGGGTGGGCTTGGAAAGACGACTCTTGCTCAGTTAGTGCATAATGATCCCAGTGTTAATGAGCACTTCAATCTGACGTTATGGGTTTGTGTGTCTGAAGATTTTAATATCGGTCTTATTGTTAAATCAATTATTGAATTAGATAAGGGTGATTGCAATGTTCCTCTTGACAACATGGAGCTCCTCCAGAGGCGTTTACGTCATGTTTTAGATGGCAAGCGTTATCTCCTAGTGTTGGATGATGTTTGGAATGAGGATTTTGAGGTCTGGGAGAGGCTGAGAGATTTGTTGAACTGCGGTGATCCAGGGAGTGCCATTATTGTTACCACACGGAGCGGCAAAGTGGCTTCTATCATGGGCACAGTTGAGAGTTACGATTTGAGATGCTTGGGCAAAGAGAACTCATGGAACCTATTTCAAAAAAGAGCATTTAGCAGGGGATTGAAGGAATGCCAAGAGCTAGTTGAGGTTGGTACAAAAATTGTTGAAAAATGTCAGGGATTGCCATTGGCTATTAATACACTCGGTAGTTTAATGAGTTATAAGCATGAGGTGAAAGAATGGTTTGCTGTACTGGACAGCGAGATCTGGGAACAAACGTCTGCTAAAGATCAGGTCTTGCCGATATTGAGGCTAAGCTATGACCACTTGCCCTCATACATTAAACAGTGTTTTGCTTTCTGTGCAGTATTTCCCAAGGATTATGTGATGGACAAAGATGAATTAATCCAATTTTGGATGGCAAATGGATTTATTCCGTCAGATGGACCAGGTAGCCTTGAAATGAAGGGGATTAATATTTTTAATGAGCTATCTTGGAGATCATTTTTCCAAAATGTTTATAAAAGTACATACAATTATAAAACCACATGCATGATGCATGATCTCATGCATGACCTTGCTCAATCCATCATTGAAGGTGAATGCCTCTCCTCGTTAGAAATCCAAACTCAACATAACCAGCCAATGATCAATGTTCGACATGTTTCACTGAGAACTACTCCCTTGGACATTAATAAAGTCATGGACTGCTTCCCTTCCATACGAAGCCTCATCTTTTCGGACAAACTTTGGGGTCCGAATTATGTGCAGAACATTGGATTTGTAAAATCAAACTCTTTACGTATCCTCAAATTGCATATAGAACAAGTTGAGAAAACTATGATTAATCCAGAAAAGATGAAGCATTTACAATATCTAGAGATTAATGATTCTCATATTAAATCGGTGCCTGAAGCAATAAGTACTCTCTACGTCATGCAAACCCTCAAGCTCGACTGTTTGAATCTTAAAAAGCTACCAGAAGGTATGCGATATATGAGTAGCTTACGGCATCTCTGCATTGCTAAATGTCTTTGTTTGAGAAGCATGCCATCTGGTCTTGGACAACTAAGTAGCTTGCAAACACTGACAGACTACATTATAGGCACTGATCCCGAAAATGGGATTGGAGAGTTAGAGAACTTAAACTTACATGGCCAATTGAATCTATATAATCTAGAGGAAGTGAAGGATGCTTCAGATGCAGTCAAAGCAAAATTGATAGCTAAAAAGAATCTAGATAGGTTATTGTTTTGCTGGGAGAAGAAGCAGAAATATATATTTCGGATGAGCTCTCATCCTGAGGTGATGGAATGGCAGGAATGCAATCATTTTGAAGTGTTGGATGCTCTTAAACCTTGCAGCAAGCTGAAGGTTTTACAAATTGCACATTACAGCGGCAAAAATATTCCAGTATGGGTGACAGAGTACGATATGCTGGAAAATCTGGTTGAGCTGCATTTAATTGAATGTAGATGGTGCACAGAAATACCACCAATAAAAGAATTACCTTCTCTACGAGTCCTCGAAATAAAACATTTGAATAACGTTAGGTACCTTTGTAATAGTGCAATGAGTGATGAAAGTGGGGTGGATGCTCAGATAATTATGCCATCATTAGAACGACTGCATTTATCTGAGATGCCAAACTTATTAAGCTGGTGTGAAGATCAAACTGGGGTGGAGAAATCATTGACTCTTCCTGTGCTAAAAGAGTTAAAAGTTATAAATTGCCCCAAGCTGACTACAATGCCAATTTTTGCACCTCTACTTGAGAACTTGTCCGTTGAAGGAAACATGATCTTGTCACGGTTTGCAGCAGGTTTAACTACACTAAGGTGGCTCTCACTAGGGAGCCTTGACACAAAGGCTAAAAGTCCAAGAGAATCTCTTTCCTTTCAACCTTGGGAGTCTCTTACAAGAATCTGTTTAAAGGGATACAACAGTATCACACCAATAGGTGCAAGTGAGGGGGAGGAGGTGAATGTAATTGCAACAAAATGTGCAAGTATGCAGCTTACTTCGTGCAACTTATTTTTTTCGCATATTAGATCAAATTCTTCCTTATGGTTTTGGAAGTGTTTTGCATTTCTTGAAGATCTGGAAATTGATGACTGTAACAGTCTTATTTATTGGCCAGAGGAAGAGTTCAAAAATTTGAACTGCCTAAGATATATTGAAGTGCACAATTGCTCAAACTTAGTAGGGTCACAGGTGGAGGGTCCATCTGAACAATCAATCACAGAAGCACTTTTACCAAAACTAAAACAGCTGTCAATCTATTATTGCCCAAAACTTCAGTGCTTACCAGAATGGTTGAGGAGCAAAACTACTCTCAAGTACTTGGAAATTAAGTTTTGTGAAAGCTTGAATGCCTTACCATCGAGCATTGGGGGCCTCACCAGTCTGGAAAGGTTTGTAATTTGGGACTGTGATGACTTGGCACATCTTCCAGAAGGAATGGAAGGGCTGAAATCACTTGAGAAACTTGAGATCAAATGGTGTCCAAAGATAAAGGCTCTCCCTGAAGGTCTGCTACAACAGCTAAAGAACCTTGATGTACTCTGGATCGAAGATTGTCCTGACCTGGAGAGGCATTTTCAAAAGCGCGGAAACTATCGGCGCCTCATTTCTGAGGTTCGGGTTGCAAAGATTGGAGCATAACTCTGACACACCGGCTGCGTGCAGTGTGTTGAAGCGTGAGGATAATCATGGATTTTGGCAAAACCAATTGACACAGGTATGATTTATAATGGGGATCATACTTCTGAGTTTTGAGGTAGAAAAATCTGCACACAAGCAAAATTCGTCTTTTTAATCCTTAAATTCCTGAAAAATCTAAGTGGATCCCTAGACTTTTCATGTACATCAAATTATCAAATTAGTCCTTGAACTTTTTAAGAACACCAACTTGGTCCCTGAGTTTCTTATAACAAATAATTTTGGTTTAATTAAAGACTTGTGTTGTCCGTAAACTTTCCAAAATAAATAAATAAATAAATTGATTTATATATGATCTTTTTAATATTAATTTGTTTGCATATGTTTTGGCAAAAATCTGCAAAAGGCACTCGAGAAAATCAGTGAACTTGGACTGCACAGGCCGGGCTCGGATATTTTCAGACTGCAAGGAGTTAACAGCCCTACACATTCCTAGTGAAGAGGAGGATCAGTACCACTGGAGAAGGTACCAAACTGCAGCATACAGTAACCTTTTCAACAATATTCAAATCAGTAAATCACCATACTGTCCCAGAAAAGCAAAACTGTTGCTATGATCTGTGTTAAAGTTAATTTTAGGATTGTAGGTTTTAACTTTAATCTTTACATTCAGTTTACAGCAATTTTGTTTATGTTTGTAAAGCCTAGCTATAAATCGTAATTAATTCTCTTCCCTCCTTCAGGATCCTACTTTTTTTTTTTTGTAGTTAATTTATCTTATTCTCCGATTAGCTGAGGAAAATACTCATGAGGATTGTTAACTCTAGTGCATCGGCTGCCTGCTGCTCCGCTCAAGCTTGAGGATGATCACGGGTCTTGGCAAACCTGCAGGGGGTCATACTTCTCATTGCCGAGGTACATCAAATTAGTCCCTAAACTTCTTAAGAACACCAACTAAGTCTCTAAATTTTTTACAACAAATAATCTAGTCCTTTAACTTTTAGATTACCGAACAATTAAGTTCTTTAAAATTTTGGCATAATAAAAGACTTTTCCGTCCCTGAACTTACCCAAAAAGAAAAAAAAATGATTTATATTTGTTTCTTTAATATGAATTTGTTTGTATATGTTTTGGCAAAAATCTGCAAAAGGCGGTCGAGGAAATCTAGAGGTGGCAAAATCTGACCAGACCCGAAAAACCTGCTCGACCCGACCCGAGTTTCAGAGAAAGTCAGACCCGAAAAACCTGCTCGACCCGACCCGAGTTTCAGAGAAAGTCAAACCCAACCCGACCCGACCCGACCTGATCCAACATGAACCCGAGCTGAGTTTCAGGAAACCGACCTGAACTCGACCCAACCCGAACCCAAACGACTCGAACATGAGACGACCCAGGAATAGAGGTGCAAAATCTGACTAGACTCGAAAAATCCACCCGACCCGACCCGAACCCTAACCCGACCTAACCCGACCCGAAAAATGCAGGCAGACATCAACCCGATACCCGACCTAAACTGGATCCGACCCGAAAAAATGCTGGCAGCCGTCAACCTGATAACTGACCTGACCCGACCCGACCCGACCCGAACTCGACACGAACCCGACAATCTGTCACCTCTAATAAAATCAGTGAACTTGGACTGCACAGGCCGAGCTCAGATATTTTCAAACTGCAAGGAATTAACACACAAGCTGACATGCATACTGGCAAAATGCTGCTAGAAGATCAGAACAAGCTTTACTAGGAGTAACATTTTCAACGTTCAAATCACCATATTGTCCCAGAAAGTTATGCAGCAAAACAAAATTGTTGCTATGATCTGTGTTAAGTTAAGTTAATTTCAGGATTGTATGTTTTAACTTTAATCTTTACTTTCAGTTTACAACAATTTTGTTTAAGTTATGTAAAGCCTAGCTATAAATCGTATTTTAATTTTCTTCCCTCCTTCGGGATCCTACTTTTTTTTTTTTTTTTTGTAGTTTCTGTCGTCTCCGATTAGCTGAGGAAAATACTCATGAGGATTGTTATCTTTGTAATGGAATGTTGCTGTTTTATCATTGGAAGCCTATGGCCATTCAATGAAAAAATAATAAAAAAAAAAACTTTTCTTTTTTGGTTTTCTTCAAACACGAAATTTGTAGAATTAACTGCCAATAAATATAAAATCAAAGTCATTAGCACTGTATGTACATATATACATTCATATTTGCTTGTCATACATTATTCTTTGCGGTGCTAACTGTTTACATCAACTAGTGATTTATTGTGGGATTCTTTGTGGGGGTGTTTGTTTTCTGGTAGTAGTAGTTGCGCTGTAATTGTAAATGCTAGAAGGTAGAAGGTACATGTGCAGTATTACTTTTGCAAAATTGTTGTTTGTATGTTTGCAGTAAAAGTTCTAACATAAATTAATGTTTCCTTTTGACTGGTTGACTATTTTGAAAGAAAATCAAGTGAATTAAATTAATTGAGATAGAAAATGAATGTGAATCGGAAAAAAACATGTACCGTTTTACTTGCAACTTAAACTGCAGTGTTGTAATACTTACAAGAAAACAAACATGCCCTTAATTAACGTAGCACTTGTACCGTTGTACAACCTAATCCTTCTTCGTAATAATCTCACAAATTATAAACATTCCAATAAAAACTAAAAAAATATAAACGAAGGGAGATGTGAAAGAAAAAGCATAAGAAGCATTAGCTGGCGCAGTGAAAACTACACGGATTATAGATGGGAAATTTGTCTACATGACACTACAAAGTTTCAAATTTGTCAAAATGTCATCCTGAAATTTGAGTTAGCCAAATTGCCACTCTTAACCATAATTTTTGTCTAAATTGTCACTTTCATCAAATTTTTGTTCAGAAAATTATTTTTTTTTCTGAAAAGACAAAATTGCCCTCCACCATTCCTCTTTTGTTCTCTTATCTTCCCTGTCCAGTTTCATTTCTCCTTGCCTTCCCTTTGCCTCTTGTACGCCACTTTGCCAAGCCAACGTCCACCATTTGGTGCCTCCCTGCACCATCACAGCACGTCCGTCCACCGTCGCTATGCATCCGTCCATCGTCGTTGTGCGTCCGCCCACCGTCGCAGCACCTCCATCCACCGTCGTGGCGCCTCCGACAAACACCCAGCAAGTATTTTTTTTTTAATTCAAAATTATTTTTTCTTGTGGATCTGTCGCGATGAGAAAAAAAAAAAAACATCGCTCTGAGTAGTGATGCAAAACCTGATATCAATTTTCAATTTTTTGGCCAAAACTGAACAATAAATGAAAGATATGATTGTTAGATTTTTTTTTTTTTTTTTTTTTTTGCCAAACCTGGTATCAACCTCCTCACGCAGGCAAGGAAAGAAATTATTCTTTTTTGTTTTTGCGATGAGTATGTTGAATTGAATGTAAGTCTCAGTATATTAGATGGAAACTGGAAATTGCTAATGCTTGAATCAAAAGAAAAGATGAAACCTTTCTGATCCACAAGATGTTTGTGTCAGAAATTTTATCAGTAGATTTGTTTGCACTGTACTAGTATAATTTACTTAGTCAATTTGCTTCTTTAAATGTTTAGTAAGTATACTCGGCACATTGAGTTCTTAATATATTGTGAAATGATTGGGGAAACACTCTTTCTCACTGGAATTCACCTCTAATGTATTGTATATAATTTAGGTTTCTCTACTTGCCGACTAAAGATTGGGGAGGGCTTTAGAGGTGTCATAACATGGACAACTATGGCTGAGGCAATGGCAATCTTTGGGGCAGCACAATGGGAAAAGGGTCATAGACAAAGGCGCAGAGCCGTGGTCTTCACTGATTGCAAAGTAGTGATGAATGCTGTCAAAAATGAGGACATGGAGAGTATGGATTACAGATGAAGCTTAGCAGGGGGCATTTCCATTTTACTGGCTTGAACAACCACAACCATTGATTGAATTAAGTGCTGAGAAGGCTTCGTTAGATGCTCTAATATAGTTTTTGATGTATAAAAATAGTTTAGGTGAAACAAAATTTGTTCCCAGCCACCTTGTTATAGAAAGTTGTACCAGTTGTACATTTTTTGTTCATTCTTAGTTTCTGACTCCTAATGTATTCGAAAATTATAAATTACAATAGAAAAGTAATTCCATCAATTTTGTTGAGTCAGCTTATGTATGTCCCAAGTAGTTTGAACCTGTAAAGAATTATAAAGTGATCATATATTGTGTAAAATGGTATATGGCTACCAAACCAAATTATACAAGCAACATGTTTCTTTAATTCTGTTTTTTTAACAAGTAACATTGTGATCTTCTTTTATTTCTTTCTAAAACATTACATGAGTCTGAAATTAATGAAAAAAACATACCAATTAGAAAATCTTCTTGTTTGAAACAACATGCCCTTAGGTTCCATTAATCACAAGAAGTCATTACAACTTGGAAAAAATTGGAAAAGTATTGCCCCATATATACATGCCATCCCATAGTTCTATCCCTTTTACCTAAACTATCAGCTAGAGTGTTCTCTTTCCTATCAATTTGCAAACATATAAAACCTTTGTTTTCCTTGCAAATCAGCCATAATTGATGAATTTCTCTGTAAGCCGTCCAGTGAGCCTCAGTTCGTGGCAAGACTCACAATCTCTTGTTGTAAGACTTGACAATCAGTGAAAAATATACCAGAAGCGACCCTTATCTGCCACACCACTTGAATAACATGAAGTAGAGCCAGTGCCTCCGATTGTAATGCACTGCAGGCGCACGTCATTATGTCATCTAGCTTATGTCAGTCCGGTATCAACTATAAGAACGCCTTGTTACCAATTTAGCAGTTCATCACCGCCTCATCGGAATTGAAACTGGTAGGCCCGGCACCACAAATTGTACTGACTATACCGCAGAGAGAGAGGCCATGATGCATACCAGATGTACCAAGAAGCGTACCAACTGTGCCATTGAGAGAGGCTAAGAGGCGTATCAGTTAGAGTTGTACCGACTGTACCATGGATAGATGCGGTGATCAGCTCAAATTAACCGCAAGGCTGTAGAGAGGCTATGGAATCGACCGAGGAGAGACTGAGAAACCATAGTGAGGTTGTAGAGGCGAGTTAGCTGGGAGAGGGTGAGACCGTCGGAAAGGTTGTGGAGGGGTCGAGAGTGCTGGAAGACGCAGGGACAGGCCGAGGTCCGAGAGAGTCAGGAAAAAGAAGGAATGAAATGGGGGAGAAGAAGGGAAAGGGTGTTTTGGTCTTTACTGAAAATTTGTTAATTTATTTATTCAAAAAATGCAGATTGTGGCAATTCAGAAATAATATATGATTGGGAGTGGCAATTTGGCCAACTAATATTTCGGAGTAGAATTTTGACGAATTTGTAACTTTGTGATGGCATGTATAAAAATTTCCCATTATAGATTGATTAGAGGTGGTAGAAAGTCATGTCGGGTCGGGGTCGGGTTCGGGTCGGGTCGGGGTCGGGTTCGGGTTCGGGTCGGGTGGGGTCGGGTTCGGGTCGGGTCGGGTCGGGGTCGGGTCGGGGTCGGGTCGGGTTGGGTATCGGGTTGACAGCTGCCGGTATTTTTCGGGTCGGGTCAGGTTCGGGTCGGGTATCGGGTTGACGTCTGCCGGCATTTTTTTTGGGTCGGGTCGGGTTCGGGTCGGGCGGGTTTTTCGGGTTTGGTCAGATTTTGTACCTATATTCTCGGGTTGGGTCGGGTTCGGGTCGGGTCGGGTCGGGTTCGGGTCAGCCTGACTTCCCCTGAAACATGGGTCGGGTCAGGTTCGGGTCGGGTAGGGTTCAGGTCAGTCTCACTTTCTCTGGAACACGGGTCGGGTCGGGTTCGGGTCGGGTCGGGTCGGGTTCGGGTCGGGTCGGGTTCGGGTCAGTTTGACTTCCCCTGAAACTCGGGTCGGGTCGGGTTTCGAGTCGGGCAGGTCGGACGGGTTTTCCGGGTCAGATCAGAATTTGCCACCTCTAAGATTGATCATTCTCATGTTGCACATATAAGCATATTGGAGATCCATTACAGCTATTATTTATCTTAACGACTGTGATAACCAATTTCAAATGAATTCATACAAAAGAATTTTAAAAAGAAAAATCTTCTGTAAACACATTTATATATTTATAGATTGATTGTACTTTGAATTTCATTCAATTTGAGTGTTGTTTGATACTCAATCAAGAATCATTAAATTTAAATCATTATAATTTCTATATAATTTTGATAGTTTTTATGGATGTTGAGTTACAGTCAAATTGATTAAAATTTGGAGCACGATTAATCTATGAATCTATAATCAAATTTGTAAAAAAAATTTCATTTTTAGGAATTTTTAAAAATTTGTTTGAAATCGCTTGTCATAATAAATAATTATTATGGGATATGGGTTGTCTATGGACTTTCTTAAAAAAAAAAATTGTTCATTGGATATCAATTGAAGACATAACATATAAGAAATAAATAAGGTGAAGACATTAAGGAAAAAAAAAAATAACTACACAATCAGATAAACAGTTTTTTTTTTTTTTGAGATAAAAACATTTTGAACTTTAACCAATTTATGTGTGCACCGCATATATATATTAAAAAAAAAATTTGTGGCCATATAAAAAATTACAAATAGTCCCAAATAATAATCATCACAAAAGCTACAACCCGATGTGATACTGGGAATTGGGATCCCCTGCAGTAACTCAAATTTTGGGTTACCCCATTTTTGGAAAGATGTGAGATCAATTGTAGTTATGAACTATGTAGCTTTGGTGTAACAAGCATATGTCCTAATTATGCTGTAAGGATTTGAACAGAGTATACAATATTGGTATGGTAATTCCTGAATTATAAACCTAGAATATTTGAATTAAGAAGTCTTTGTACCATGTTTTAATACAAGAATTTTCTTGCCTTTTGCATAAAAACCCTGTAAAATCTGCAATTTTACGAAAACCTCTTCAAGGGATACTATCCCTTTCAACCAAACTTTCTCAGACAGTTCATGTCAGACTGGCGTCTAACCTCTGGCAGTGACGATTACAAGGAAGCTCTAACCGCAACAACTTCCCTTGGAGCTCCTGCAGTCGGTTTTGCTAAGCTTGAAGACGTGACAGACAGAAACGAAGCTGTAAAAACAATCATAAAACAAAACAACCTTCTCATTCAACTTCTGGTCCAAACCAAACAAGATCTTGACGATTGTAAAACCACAATCAACGAGATTCAGCGAAAACTAGCAGCACAGAAAGAACCGGAGCCTCAAATTACAGAAGCAATCTCAAACCTTGAGGCAAATTTGAGAAAATTGTCTCTGGGTGAGCCATCCAAGCCAAAACCTCGTCCTAAAGGTCCAATTTACGTATTCAAGGACCCCCTCAAAATCCTTGCAGAAGAAAAGAAGAAAGGGTCAAAATGAGTTCAACCAGGACTCAAACTATTGTTGAGCCCAGACCCTCAATCTCCAACCGTGAGGCTCAGAATGAAAGAACCCCCTCAGTCCAGGATCAGATACGTGGCTACAGACTGGGTCACAGACTCCGTCATCAAGCCCAAAGGATGTTGCCAAGGCGAAACAACGACTTTAGACGAACTCTGGAGTCAGAGATGGACCCGAATACTGAGCTGAGTTTGTCAAATTTCAGACAGGCTCAGAATGTTCCAGCTGAAGTTCTCTATCAAGTTGGATGGAATCAGTCTCGAAACAGAGTTTACCAGCATAACTCTGACGAAAGAATTCTGGTGGTTGGTAACCAGCAACTAGAGTTACCATTCATCACAAATGAGTCGTATGAACGGCTCAGGCAATCAGGTTTCCAGCACCTACACATTGGCATGATTATGGTGAGGCTAAGCACGCTGCATAGAAGGAATGCAGGTGTGAATGCGTTGGTGGTATTTCGAGACACAAGGTGGTCTGATGATCGATCTATCATATCAACAATGGAGATTGATCTCACAGGAGGTGCCCAACTAGCGTACACGACACCTGATCTGATGATGAGTATCCATGATTTCTTTAATCATATACAACTGGTGGTGCAAACTCACGGATACGACAACTGGCAAGCTGGAGAAAGCAATCTGCTTATCTCTAGATCTCTAATTGGGAGACTGTCAAATGATAGTTTTACCAGGTTCAATTACAACATACAAAATGTTGCTGATCACCTAGCAAGCCATGGTGTGCAAGCAATTCCTGGAAGGAACCAAAGTGCTGCTGAATTGAGAGGAAGGCAGTGGACAATACGACCACCTGAAGTAGCACAAATCCAAAACCCACAAAGTGCACACTTCCGAGCAAGAACAGATGGTTCAGTTCAAGTACAATTCGGAGATTATGCCCCAACCAAACCTCAGTCGGAAGCAAAGAAAGGTGTAGCTGGGGAAGATATCCTCAGTGACGAAGAAGAATTCGTAAATCTCCTGGAGGAGGAGTTTACAGATGATCAGACAGAAGATAACCCAGAGGGCAACGATCAGGATGATTTCCTGGATGTTATCCAAACATTGGCGGTCCTACCTAGGGAAGTTGTGTCCCAACTTGACTATTGCCCTGCATGGGATATGTCAGATGATGAAGATGAAAATGGATTCGTCAATCCATTTGCGGAAGTTGGTGGGAGTATACCCAATTCTTTCGCGTTTTCAGCAGAAATGGAGTACTCCAAGTTGCAAAAATTACTGGAAAAGGCAGAAGCTCAAAAGCAGATGCCAGTCGAAAAGGCGTACTCAACTGCTACGAGTGGAGTATCAGGCATACCAAGGGAGCCAATCATGTCCCAAGCAAATTACCCACCTGGCCGTTATGAGCGAGGAGAGTCCTCAACTCGGCCTGAAGGATTCACTGGAGGTAGCCGTTTCAAAGGTGGCTACAGAAAACAACATAATGAGATGTATGATCTCCCCTCAGCACAACAAAATGAAGGGGCGATATTGGTTTTACCGGAAGACATCTCACTCTACCCAGATGTCATTTCCAGATGGGAGTCCATTACACTGAACATTGTGAATGAGAGAGTCTGGAATGACAACAAATCCAAAGTTATGTTCATTGAAAACCTTTTGGGAGAAGTTGAGAAGATGCTATTCATGCAATGGCGAGCAGCATACCCGGAGGATTATGAAGATTTGGTAAACATAGCTGAAGATCCTCAGAATGTTACTTCCCAAATCAGAAGGATGTTTCTATTTGAAGATCCTGCCCAGGGGTCAACAGAAGAGCAAAACAAGGCGATAAGAGACTTGGAGCGTCTCACATGCCCAGGCATGGCCAACATCATGCAGTACCTAAATGATTATTTGGTACTGGCAGCCCGATCTGGCAGAGCGTACATGGACCTGGATCTCAATAACAAACTATTCATGAAGATGCCAGACCCAATTGGCAATATCCTAATGGAGGCCTTTAATAAGAAGTATCCAGGCCAACATGAAGGAGGTGTAATAGGTCTTGTTCCAAGGATCTACTTCTGTCAGAAGTACCTGCAAGAAATGTGCCAACAAGCAGCCCTGCAACGAAGTTTGAAAGATTTATCTTTCTGTTCAAAGATACCCATACCAGGGTATTACAGCAAAAACCCCTCAAAGAAGTACGGGCTTCGCAAATCCAAAACCTACAAGGGCAAACCACATGATTCTCACGTCCGCGTATTCAAAAGAAAGCATGCAGACAAAGTGAGAAAGTGCAAGTGTTTTATTTGTGGAGAAGAATGTCATTTTGCCAAAGAATGCAAGAAAAACCGAGGTAACATCACTAGAGCCGCAGTTTTGGAAAACCTTGACATCCCGGAGGATTGGGATGTTGTCTCAGTAGATCAAGATGAGCCCGATTCAGACGCAATTTGCAGTATGTCTGAAGGCGAAACCGGTGTATCTTCATTAAAGGCACAAACAATCATTGAGTCATACCCTTATGAGGATGCGTTTATGCTAACAGTTAGCAGTTGGAGGCCACATGTGGAGCTGACTGATGCCCAGAAAAATTGCCGTCATCTATGGCAACATAATGATGAAGTTCCAAAGGGCAAGGAACGTTGTACATTTTGCAAATTCCTCACAGCCAGAAATATGAGAATTTTCTGTGGGAATTGTGAAATTACAGCATGTCCTATGTGCGCAAAGCATTATGCCAAAGAGAAGATCAAACCAGTACAGAGCAGCCCCAAGGTGTTTTCTGGGAAAGATTCCCTAATAAAGGAGCTGCTGCAATATATCGATTATTTGCAAGCAGAAAATGAACGATTGCAAAAACAGTTGGATGAGCTAACTATGGAAAATTTGGAGGAAGATTTCAAAAATCTGCTCATTCACGACAAGATAAAAGGGAAGGCCAAGGTTGATGAAGAATTCGTCAAAGTGGTATTTGAAGAAATTGAAATCCATACCACAGCCACAACCGATGTTCCAAAATTCAAAGAATCAAGGCGAGTAATCAACAGGCTGTATAATTTCATAGCAGTCATGGAGATTCCTGGTGTGAAGAGCTTTGAATTACGAGCTATCCTTGACACAGGTTCCTCAACCTGCTGTGTCAATCAGCGTGCCGTACCTCCAGAAGCCCTAGAGCTTAGCGCTTATCCAGTCATCATAAATGGAGTTAATTCAAGGCAAGAGGCAAAACTCAGACTAAGGAATGGTCTTATGAGGATAGGGGATAACAGTTTCAGAATCCCTTTCACATTCAGCTTTGATATGGGTACTGGAGATGGTATCCAAATGCTGGTTGGTTGCAATTTCATCAGAGCGATACAAGGAGGCTTACGCATGGAAGGCAACACGGTCACGTTTTACAAAGGAGTGACCTCCATCGAAACACAAGCTGACATTGAGGTCGTCAACAAAACCTCAATTCCTGAACTAGAGCTCGATGAACAGGAGTATATTGAAATTCAAGAGGCGGTATTCTATAATTTTGGGGAAGAAAGCAAGTTTTTCAAAAGCCGCTTTGATCAACTCCTGAGGCGGTTAGAAGAACAAGGATTTATCGGGAATGACCCGGTAAAACATTGGTCCAAAAACCAAGTGACGTGCAAACTGGAGATCATCAACCCAGACTTAACCATTCAAGATAAACCACTAAAGCATGTCACCCCTGCTCAGAAGGAACAATTCGAAAGGCACACCAAAGCCTTGCTGGAGATAGGCGTGATTAAACCAAGTAAGAGCAGACATCGGACCATGGCAATAATGGTAAATTCCGGTACCTCTATTGACCCTATTACTGGAAAAGAGGTGAAAGGAAAAGAAAGAATGGTCTTTAATTATCGCACCCTAAATGATAACACTCACAAGGACCAGTATTCTTTACCTGGTATCAATACCATACTCATGAAGGTGGGCAATTCAAAAATCTACTCAAAGTTCGACCTAAAGAGTGGATTCCACCAGGTAGCTATGGACCCACAGTCCATAGAGTGGACAGCTTTTGTTGTCCCAAACGGGTTATATGAATGGCTGGTAATGCCGTTTGGATTGAAGAATGCTCCAGCAGTATTCCAAAGAAAAATGGATAACTGCTTCGCTGGTACTGGTGATTTTATTGCTGTTTACATTGATGATATCCTGGTATTCTCAGAAACTGAAGAGCAACATGCCAGACACTTGGAGGTGATGCTTCAAATCTGTGAAGCCAATGGACTTGTTCTTAGTCCATCCAAAATGAAAATTGCAGTCAGAGAAATTGAGTTTCTTGGTGCAATTATTGGCAACCGCAAGATTAAACTCCAACCCCACATCATCAAGAAGATCATCTCATTCAGTGAAGAAAAATTGAAGGAAAAATCAGGGCTTCGCTCCTGGTTAGGCATACTCAACTATGCGCGATCCTACATCCCTAATCTGGGCACACTGCTAGGTCCCCTCTATTCGAAAACCAGCCCACATGGAGACAAGAGACTCAAACCTTCTGATTATGAATTAATCAGAAAAATTAAAGAAAAGGTGCAGAATCTGCCAGATTTAGAAATGGCACCTCAGGGATCATACATCATTCTAGAAACGGATGGATGTATGGAAGGATGGGGTGGTGTATGTAAGTGGAAACCCTTTAAAAATGATCCCAGAAGCTCTGAAAAGATCTGTGCCTATGCAAGTGGGAAGTTCCCAGTTATCAAATCAACCATTGATGCCGAAATTTTTGCATGCATGGAGACACTAAAATCGCTAAAAATCCATTACCTTGACAAGAAGGAGATAACACTCCGTACAGATTGCCAAGCGATTATTAGTTTTTACAACAAATCGGCTCAAAATAAACCATCTCGTGTTAGGTGGATTAATTTTGTGGATTTTGTAACCGGAATCGGTGTTGATGTGCACTTTGAGCACATTGATGGCAAGTTAAATATCCTTGCGGATTCGTTATCAAGACTAACAAATTTCTCGTTTTGCAGGATGTTTAACAAAGGAAGAAGAGGCCAATCTTCAGCTCCTAGAGGAGGCCATCACGGAAACAACAAAGGAAGGTACGAGTACCGCCCCGTTAGACCAGCTGGCAGCAGTTCTATCAACACTGTTCAAATTGGAGAAACTGCCCGAGAATACCAACAGTGCATGCAAAGGCAAAAGAAGCCCATCGATTGGAACAAATACAGTGAGCTCAGTCATGACCGCGAGCGTCTCAAAGGGGAGCAAATGCAAAAAGCTCTCTTGGCTATCCAAGACTTAAGGTTCATATTACAATTGGAAGTACAGGAAGCCTCTCCATACAGCAGGAGTGATTGCGTATTGGGAGACTACTTGCCTATCTTTAAGGATCATTTCAAAAGAGTAGAGCAATGTGAGAATATATTAGATGAGTTAATCATAGATGCAAGGCATAGAAGATCTATTCCGAAAGAACCTGTTCCAGAGGAACCCGATGTTAATAGTGACCCATGGAGTTCAGTGGGACTGGACGAAATTGGGTTTGCAAATTTAGATAATCTTCTTGAGCCTTAGTGGAAATCTTCAGAATTCCACTAATTAGCTCTTAGTATATTTTCTTTTTACTTTTGGAGCATAGTGGACCCATGTTGGTGACCACTTGTTCACCTTTGGCTTGTTTTTAGTGTGCTGGCGAATATATTCGCTCTATTATTATTTTCTTTTGGCCACCTGTTTTGGCCATTAGTGTGCCTTTTATTAGTGCACTCCACTTTCGGTGAAGTGGGTGTATGAATTTTATCTTTTTCTAATCAGCCTGGTGGTTGATTCCTTTTAGTGGCAGACAAAGGTTTGTGGTAATCCAAATAATTGCATGACGATGGGGCCCAATGAGCACCCGATGCATTATTGAGATGCCAGCCTGAGTTGCCTATATAAGAGTGTGTTTTAGAAGATGCAAGACACGCAGAAATCATCTGAAGTCTTACTCTTCTCTCTTGTATAATATATCTAAGTGAAATAAAATTTCCGCTTTCCACTTCTAAAAACTCGTGTTCTTAGTAACCAAAGTTTTGAAGTTTGGAAGTGATCCTCTTTCAACCTGGTATCAGAGCTCGGTTTTAGCAAGATTCCAGCAAGGTATTAATGGCTTTCTAAATTTCTATATATTCTAGGCAGTAAGGATGGAAATACTGTACTAAGATTGTTATTCTGTTCATTTGTTTACCCAAAATTAGGATGCTGTATGCCAAAATATTGAACTATATTAAAATTCTGCAGTTTTATATTCAAATGTTAAATAATATTTATAAAGGTCTAAGAAATGTTTGTGTACAAATAAAAGGTGTTTATATAGCCTTAAAGAATTTTTATAAAAATCTTAGAAGAGTTCATGTACAATTAAAAGCTATAATATACCATAAGTGTAAGCCAAAGAACTTAAAGGATAAGTGGTAATAACTGTGAAAAGATTAAAACAAAAGTATCAGACCAGGCCATAGATAGACATAGAGGCAGGAGGCCGTTAGTCTTGTTGGAACCCGTCTGGTTGAGTTAAAATCTGACACACGAAAGACCACACAATAATGAAAAATGCATATTTCCTTATTTAGAGTGCTGCAACCATGCAGCACCGCAGAGGATATGCACTCGTGATACTGGAGCCTTGGGGGTACATGACTACAGGTACAGGTACTACTGTCCCAATTCACATCCTCTACTGCGCAGCGATTCAACTGTTGGATCTGCTTTAAGATTCGTACGGCTCAATCTCAGAAAATCCCCCTATAATCTGTATCGTTGATTCGCTGCGCAGTACTTTGCCTTGGGGGGTACATGACTACAGGTACAGGTACTGCCGTCCCAATTCACATCCTCTACCGCGCAGTACGTTACTGCGCAGCGATTCAACTATTGGATCTGCTTTAAGATTCGTGCAGCTCAATCTCAGAAAATCCCCCCTGTAATCCGCATCGTTGATTCGCTGCGCAGTAAGGTTACTGCGCAGCAGAGGATAAGCACTCCGTCCGTCCCGTCGACAATAGAGCAAACGCTGCAAAACGCGGTCCTAAGGTAAAAAAACTGGCCGCTGCTTTTGGGCAGCTCCCCTTCCCCCTCCCACCCCCCTTCCGCCGCTGGCTAGGGTTTCAAAGCTCTCTCTCCCCCCCTCCCTCCGGACGGACGGACGGACGGACGGCTGCCGCTTTCTTCTTCCTCACGGTAGCAGGCGACCAATTGAAGGTTCGGTCTCGTTTCGTTTTAGGCTAGGATCGCAGAAGATTCAATCCATCAATCGCATACCCTTGTTTCCTTTGTTTGTTTGTTTGTATCGAAATTGTACCAAACGAATCGTGATTCGTACGATTTCAATTTCAATTTCAATTTCACTGAATTATGATTATTATGCATGTTTCTGGGGAAATTTTGGGTATTTGGGTGTGATTTGAATTGAATGGAATGAATTTATTGTACTAGGTTTGTCTGCATGTGCGGGAGGCGGTTCCGCATGTCGGATTTCTTCGAGATGGGTTGCTGCGGGTGTTTCGGGTTCCTAAGAAAGCCGTCGAAGCTGCAGAACCCGTACATGGTTCCCGGCTCCTCGTCCAATTTGGGGGACAATCTCTTGGCGGACAGCATGTACTTCGTCGACGGGAGCTTCTACAACAACATAGCCGATTCTGACTTTTCGCCTGACACTGACGATAATGAGGTTCCGGCCACGACCATTAGGCGGTCGGAAGAGATTTTACAGCAACGCGCTGAGAGCGGCTTAATTTGCAGGGAAGTACCTGTCAAAGAGACCAACACAGCTACTGTATCTGAGGTATGGATTTGTATGACTTCACTTGAAAGTCTTTTTCTTTTGCTTTTTAATTAATCTTGAGGTTAGCACTATTACATGTTAAGGACCACCATTATGGCAGATTGAACTTTTTATTGAATAATATGAAACCAAGTTTTCAATTTTATTGAATGACATGAACGTATGATTGCACAATTTTGTTGTAGGATGAGAACGGAAATAAAATGGTGAATAAATATGTTCGCCTACACCGAATTGGTGCTGGCAGCTACGGCAAAGTGGTATGTCGTTCTATTGCTCCGTTGATAGTTGTTTTGCTTTGTTTGTACCTGGTTGTGATATATGTCGATCTGGGAGTGCCTAAAATTCTGTTTTTCAGCAAATGCACACGAGTTCTGCCAGTTAACCTTAGTAAACAATGAAAATTTTGAGTTTTTATTTAACCTTGGTAAATGTTGAGAACCAAAGTTTTTTAATTTGTTAATTTGGAATTTGAGGTTTTGATTACAGTTAATAGTAAGAAAGATATGTTAAGAGGAAGGAGAAGAATTTGATAAAGTGATTCGCCGTCATTCTTTTTTTTTTTTTCTTTTTTTCTCTACATTATTGTCTTTACAGGCTTATTGGAAAATTCAACTCAGTTTCGCAGAATTTGTCTGCGACATGTGTTTTTATTTGTTTTCAAGATGAAGAATATCTTCCTAATATAAAGCTTTATATATTTTTAGTTTTCAGATTCGGTTCCAAATACCTTTTCAAATGGCTTGAATAAGAACTTACATCATAATTGTGCTTAGAACTGTACCCTACTGATTTTTTTGATAAAACAAAATACAATTGCATTGTTAGATTTTCTTTTTGTAAGGATAGAATAACTTCTTTCCTTGTGCATTTTTTCTTTTAACAGTATCTCTAGAAGCCCAGCTCTCTTACATTTACATAAACCATAGAAATTTTTATATTATTGCTATTTACTCTGGTTTTTGTGACTCTTGTTGGGTTTCATCTCTAGCCAACCCCTACTTGTTTGGGACTCTAGCCTTTGTGTTTTTTCTTGTTAGTATATACATTATCAAATTGTCAGGACCTTTGTCATTGTTATACCTTACAAAATATAAATCTGCATAATTATTTTCTTGGGAGAAGTTTGTTTAAAGGAAGTACGTTACAGGTGTTGTATCGGAGCACCATTGATGATAAGCTGTATGCAATAAAGGTTTTCCACAAATCTCATCTGGCGAAATTACGGGTTGCCCCATCAGAAACTGCTTTAAATGATGTTCTTAGGGAGGTTTGTGCCTCTCTAATTTTGGATCAAACTGTTTTTTCAAATTGTCCATTCAAGCTGTTAGGGCTCAGTCTAATACTTCAGGATTTAAAAACCAAACAGGATCATCCACTATTTATAATGACCTGTCCACCTGATGATGAATTGGGAATATAATCATTGTATATTGTTGTTTTTCTTATGTATTTTCTTTGGATAGAAATGATTGGACTGATCTGAACCCTGGATTTCTGTTTTGTTTGGTTATAGTAAAATCTTTAGTGAGATGTTAGATTAATATGGTTTGGATCCAATGTTCTTGTGTGCCTGTCTTGTTGTTTCTGACGTACTTACCTTGAAGTATGTAGTACCTGCATTACTGTGTACTGTTAAGTTACCATCATGTAGCTCACATAATTTAAATAAGAAAAAAATGGTAAATGAAGTAAAACAAAAGATTAACTATCCCAAATACACTCAAGAAGAGCACTGATTTTGGCAAAGTGTTCTTTATGCCAGTTTTGGTAGACTAATTGCAGTCACTGATCATTGTTTATTTTTTTCTTTGGCAGGTGTCTATCATGAAAACATTGGATCATCCTAATATAGTAAATCTAATTGAGGTGATTGATGATCCCAATATTGATAACTTCTACATGGGTATTTTATATTTTCTCTTCTATTTTACTTGGTCAGAATACAATGTGCAAGTTCAAAATCAGTGTACTAAATTTGTTCTGTCTGAAGCATTATTCATACCAAAATGTAGGGAACTGGTGGACTTGTTGTATTAGGTGTAATTGCATGTAACAGTGTTCTCATGTCTCCCCTGTGAACTTATCAGTTCCTACATTTTTGGACTTCGTAGCGAAACATGCATATAAGCTCCTTACTGTAATGGTCAGGGGCTAGAAATATATTTAAGGACTTACAACTGTTTGTTAGTTTCCCAATGTTCTCTTCCTGACAGCTGCAGTGATTAATACAGGATATTGCCATGTACATGGTCAAAATTTGTGTGTCTAAATTTGAAATTTATGGGAGTGCTGAGTATAGTTCTGTTTGGTTTGGAATGGTGGCTGTAATTGTGTATAATGGTTTTTAGGTGAATTTTTCAATTATTTGTCCCAAACAGTGACTTAATGCTGAATGTAGCAACACTCTTATGAATTTATGACGTCGTTCTCTGTTATTTAGTTCTGGAGTACGTTGAAAGCAAGTGGGTGTGTGATGGTTCTGGGGCACCATGTAGTCTTGGGGAAAGTACTGCTCGAAGTTACCTCAGAGATATTGTTGCTGGTCTTAGCTATCTCCATTCTCATGTAATTTTCATCCTTTTATATGTCAAGAGTTTTTTCTGCTGTTGGGTCTGAATGCATTTCATCCAAAAAAAATGCTTGATATATATACTCAGGGCATCTTTAATGACCGAACAAGGATCTTTGGAAGTTAACTCATGTGGAATATACAATCAGATATTGTCTGTTGTTTTTTTTGGGAAATGTGATGAATAGAATAAAAGAAAGCTTGTAAAATTTAGAAAAAGCTGCAGACTGTTGCATAAAATTTGTTCATGTCTTAATTTGCTAATTTTTTTTTTTTTTCTTCCTTGTTGACAGAATATAATCCATGGAGACATTAAACCAGACAACCTTTTAGTAACAGGCACTGGTACAGTCAAGATTGGTGATTTTAGTGTTAGCCAGGCATTTGAGGTACTATATCTCTTCTTCCTTGTGTAAACCTTGATCTAAAAACCCAATGCCAATCCTATTATGCTCAACTGAAACAAATGATTGAAGTACAGGGTGATAATGATTTGTTGAGAAGGACACCTGGAACACCTGTCTTCACTGCACCTGAATGCTGTATAGGTTTGTCCTTTGCTTCTGATAGTTCATTTTCCAGGTTGATATGTCTTTCTATTTCTTTCTTATTTGAATGTTCCTTTGTATGCCTATGCTTTAGGTGTAACCTACCACGGGAAGGGTGCTGATACATGGGCAGTAGGTGTGACCCTTTATTGTATGGTTTTGGGTTGCTATCCATTTTTAGGTGATGGCCTTCATGACACTTATGACAAGGTAATGAATATTAATATGCATAGATTTTTTAACTTTTTAAAATTTTGTACTTGTTGACAATGATTTCCTTGGTATGAAATAGTAAGTAGTGTCTTTCATTTCTGATTAATGATATTAATTTTGGGTTCTATTTGTGTGAAAAAGTAGATTGTTAACAATCCATTGGTTGTGCCGGACCACATCAATCCCTTACTGAAGGACTTGCTCGAACAACTTCTTTGTAAAGGTTAGCCGAGTTCTACGTTGAAATTTTTGTTTTCCTTCCAGATTTATATATCAAGCAAGTGTCCTTGACTTTTATTGTTAAGTTGGGCTTGAACCGTTATCATGCCATAACTGCAAAAGGCTAAAATATATTTATAAAATGGCAAAATCAGAAAAATTAAGCATACTATATAAAACAAAAATGCATCGTTTATATCTTTGCCAGATGATAGCTATGGTCTTCTATACGCCCTAATATATATATTTCGGTATGAACATTTGCTGTTAATCTTCACGTTCATGAGGAAGATGGATATAATATAAGAATGTATTTGAAACTAGCAGAACACTAAAAGGCTGACCTGTAAAGTATCTCTGCACAGCAATAGGCATTGTATGCACATGTTATTTTCTTTTCGCTACTATAATATCCGCCTAACCTGCAAATTAATTGTGATGTTGTAGATCCTGATCAACGTATCACGTTACAAGGAGTGGCAGAGCATCCATGGGTAGTAGGGGATATGGGACCCATACCAGACTACATCTGTACATGCAGACGCAAATGCACTGAACAAAACAATCCTTTGTAGCGTATCGATAGCTGGCTTTCAGGCTGGCTATGTATGAATTGACTAATATTTGTGGTGTGGGAGGTTGGAGAGACAAATATAGAGAAAGAGAAAGTGGGGAGAGACGTAACAGAGAAAAGGTATTAACAAGGGGTGATGCAATCTTTATTTGTACCCTTTGCAGTTTTCGTGTGTTATAACGTGTATTGACTAATATCTTTATTGTGATTTTTTGGCTGAATGGGTTTGATACACCAGTTATGAGTGTTAGCTCTTTAATGATGAAATGATAGAATAGTTACCATCTTAGAAAATTCATCAAATATCTTCTAGGATATTTTCTCTGGGTTTTCCTGACCATATCAATTTCCTCAATCATTGCTTCTGTACTAGGTCGAAGAAGTTGCTTTCCCTTACATTTCCTATGACCAAAAATTCCAAAAAGATTACCATTTACGAAAAGATAACACGAATCAGAATGCTATGTACTTTTTTATTAAAAAAAAATTGTGTAAAAGACTACTGAGTGCTTATACAGGATGAAGCTAATTACATTATAAAACCACTTCACCTTCCCGTAGTCTCATGTACAATTGATTACATCACAACATAATGAGAACAAAATTAATTAAAATGATTACTGAAATGTAACAAGCTCAATTTTTGCATATGTTTGTTCAAAGCATCATCCCTATTTCTTCAGAAAATGATGATAGCTCTATAGTACATGATTCATTCCCAGATGGTCTCATAGAAAACTCGTGCGGTGTGATTGCTGCGAAAGGCCGTGGTGGCATCTCCACACTATCTGCATCGCTCTGCAGCATCTCTATCACTCTGCTCATTGTTGGTCGGTTAGATGCCTTCATTTGAATACACCATAAGGCAATCTTATAGAGCCTTTCTTCAATTTCGCCAAATTTTCCTACATTTTCGCCGAAGTTTTGTGCCTCCTCTGGAAGGTTAAGTTGATCATACACCCAAGATGGATAATACACTTGACTTGAGCTCTCTGCATGATTATTTACATTTCTTCTTCCGCTCACCATTTCCATCAGCAACATCCCAAAACTATAAACATCGGCCTTGTAGGAAATAGCACCAAAGGTACGTGATATTAGCTCAGGGGCTATGTAGCCTATTGTACCCCGTGCCATGCTCAGTGTCACTAAACTATAGTCTCTGGGGTACAATTTCGCTAGCCCGAAATCTGAAACTTTTGGGGTCAAATTGTGATCCAGGAGGATGTTATGTGGCTTTATATCAAAGTGAAGTATTTGCATCGTGCAACCGCGATGAAGATAATCTATCCCACGAGCAATGCCAATGGCAATTTCTCTTCTTTTCTCCATAATGAGAGCGGCGCTATTTGAACAAAAAATATACTTGTCAAGCGAACCATTTGGCATGTAAGCATATATAAGAGCCCTTTTTGAGCCCTCCGAGCAAAACCCAATGAGGCGGACTATGTTGGTGTGGTGAATCCTACCAATGCTTGCAACTTCACTTATGAAATCATCCCCATCACCAATCGGATTGCTCAGTATTTTGACGGCAACCTGCTGACCACTTAAGAGCTTTCCTTTGTAAACCGATCCAAAGCCACCTTGTCCCAGCTTTTCTCTGAAGTGATTTGTCATTATAGATATATCGATGAAATCGTAGCGTCTAATATGAAGCAACTCATTTCTCCGTAGAAATTTTTCTATCGAACTAACTGATGAAGACATTCTCCACCATTTATGAATAAGGAAAGAACATACTGCCAGTGGAGGTAAGAGAACCTTTGCTACTGCAATAAGAATTCAAAATTATGATCAGTGTTGGGGGGGTGAAAATCAATGGAATCCACTTGAACAAATGCTATAGATAGAAAGAAAAAATAATATTAAATACAATTAATGAACAGATAGCTAGCAAATATGGTATGCTAAATAAAAAGTAATTGATGACCGAACAACTAAAAATGATGTGAAATATTATAACTCGCAATTAAGAGGATTGTTTTGCTTTGTTTACCTAGAAAAATGATCTTAGTGCTATATATTAATTCTCAAAAAACTATAGAAGAGAGGTCAGATATGCTTACAGAGTATAATAAGGATTATGTTTGATAGAAAACCCGTAATCCGGAAAACGACATTAGAAAATTCATCAAGACATCCTAAGAGCAATGGCATCCAGTAAGGTAAGAGTAGTAAGAATGATGTTGGCCGGAGTAGAAAGAAGAGTTCACTGGCTCTGAAACCCATGTTGTCCATCAAGTACTGTTTGTAACTGAAACTGGATATGAGACGGATGAACTGTTCAAATGGCCTGCAAATGATACAAATGGCATGCACCATATGATCAGAATCAGTCAATAAGGTGTAATTATATAGGCCAACTAGCGGCCGGTTATCAGCTAAGAATTTAATTATAAAATAATGGTTTCAAAATTCAGGGTCTCTTCAAGGAATTCAATATAAGATTTTGATCTCCATTGGACAGTTGACGTTGATGAAGGACCCGGCATCAAATTGATTCAGCAGGTTTGGACACCTATTGTCTAATCGATGAAAGGGTGATGCTACAGTGTTATTAAATTATGGATCGGTCGGCATTGTGATTCTATATTATCATTTTTAAAGTTTAAATAGTTGGTCCGACACGCTTAATGTCATCACTACATGTAAGTATTCTTGTAGGCCAAATTTGATATTTTTAGAAACTTTTAACTATTTTCTAGGTAGGTAAAAGAACCACATTTTTGAATGGTTTCAAAATGTTTGCATTAAACCATTTTCTAATTATTTAAAGAGATAGGAAAATGTACTATAACATATAATATTTGACCTACATTGATATTTTTTTTTGAGTAAAAATAAGGGTCTATAGCCTTATTTTTGCAAATTTTATTAATAATTAAAAAATATTTACTGAGTCCTTCCCAAGAGATTTGGGGAAAAAAAGTACTAAAAAAGAAAAAATACATGTCATAGAAAAAACTTCTAAAATTTATAATATGAACTATGAAGTCAAAGTATATATGGACGTAGCTTCCCTTCTAATGAAATGTAATGGTTTTTACAACCAGAAGTTCTTAGCCATTTTTGGGCTATATGAAAGGACGTATCCAGATTATAAGCATATTCAAGCCGAGTACCTTTGCAACATTCTCAAGAAAAAGAAAAAGAAAATGTGATATTAAAGAGGAGAAAGAGATGTACTTACCACGGGTTGAATTGTCTTAAACATTCGCCAGTATTGGTGCATAAATCCCAATCCGAAGAGCGATATGTCCAGTTTACAAGGACTCCCTTTTGAATTGCTTGCATAATTGCTGCATAACCAACGTCTCCAAGTGATTCATCCATGTGCTCTGTAATGGCACATCCAACCAAACTACAAGAATCGTGCATATCGGAGACAGTGTACGAGTCACTGCCTAATGCCATGGCATAAACTCTGAAATTAGTTCTATTAAGGCAGGGAACGAGCTTATATCTTGAGTTCTCTATCTCTTGTGTGCAATTAATAAAATAGAGATAACTAAAGTTGGTATAGTCGTAAAAGTAAGATAAAAAATCATTCTCCTCAGAGATGATCTGGTTTGGGAGATGACAAGGGCCTCCTGTAGAATAGTACGGAAAATCTACAAGTCGAAATGTTTGGTTTTCAAAGGAAATATCCTTCACAAGAAACTTGGTGGATTGCATATATATAATGGGGTTGTTTCCTTCGCAGTCCACCCGTAAGCTATTCCCCAAATAGCTGGTAATACTTCCGCAACTTCGGGTTGGAAGATTATATATGATGTTTTTAAACTCTTCACATGAAGAAGAGCTTGAGACATCTATATGGGGAAAGAGGAAAAGAAGAATGAGTAGGTTTAGCAACTTCATGTTTGGAAGTGAACTTAGCTTAGCCTAGAGATAAGGGAACCCATTTTAAAACAAATTTGATGGTATGGTGAGGAAGTATAGACGGAAAAAGGACAGCATCAGCCTAACGACTTTTCCTTGTGCAAATGCAAAAAAAAATCAAGAATAGGTAGAAATTTATCATTGTATTGAAATTGAAAACATTAAGCCCAAGTCTAACCAAAGACTTCGAGTCAAAGTCTACTATAGTTGAAAGGGATTTGCCTTTATAATTGATATCGACTGGACCTCTTTGGATAATACAGAGCACTTTCACAATTATTCAAATTGAAATCGAGCAATAGAAGGCTCAAATATCGGAAATCATTCATCAAACAAATATAATGTAAAAGAATATTAAACATATATAAGTATGAACTGTTGATTGTAATGTTTTTGTTTCATTTACGAAACGGTCAGATATGCCTCTTTTTAAAAAAAATTAGAAAAAAACATTAAACGAAAGTAAGATGTACGAGTGGGGGAAGGTAATGAAAAGAATTATGGGTATTGCAATTATCCTTCCAATGAAATAAAATGAGCTGATATCATGCATAAGAACCCTTTATTTTCCTTTTTGTAAAGGCCTACAAAATATGAAGCATACATAATAACTGCACAACATACTTGCCATTTGAATGCATATATGCTCACTTACATTAGTTCCTCCCAGAAATAAAATTACGTACATTCTTACACTTAAAAATCACAAGAAGAATAACCTAAGTACTTAGAATGGAAATCTAGTCCAAATTTGGATCAAGATATAAAGGAGATACAACAGGTTTTGGGGGCACATGCAAATTTTGCAAGGTCTCCCCTAACATCTGAACAACTTTGGTCATGGAGGGTCGATCTTCTGGATTCCACTGTATGCACCATGAAGCTACAATAGCAAGCTTTTGCATGATCTCTTCATCACATGGTGTACTTGAACACAACTTTTTTCCTTGCAACAGTTGATCATAGATCCACTCCGGAAAGTATACCTCAGTATCACCTTCTCTTCGAGGCTCACTGTTCTTCCGTCCACTTATCATCTCCAATACTAACATTCCAAAACTATAGACATCAGATTTGTATGACACTGTTCCAAAGTTTCTAGAATACATTTCTGGAGCCAGATAGCCCATTGTGCCCCTAGCAGCACTTATGGTCACATAACTCTTATCCTTTGGACAGAGCTTGGAGAGACCAAAATCAGAGATTTTAGGTACAAAGTTATGGTCCATTAAAATATTATGGGGCTTGATGTCAAAATGAAGAATGCGATCATCACAACCTTGATGTAAATACTCAATACCCTCTGCCACACCCATAGCAATTGCAAGCAACCTCTCCATGCTAAATTGGTTGTTCCGCCCTTTTGGGGAAAATATGTACTTATCTAGTGATCCATTCTCCATGAATTCATACAGAATTGCACGTTTTTGTCCTTCATAGCAAAATCCCAATACCCGAACTACATTGACATGGTGAATTCTTCCCATGGTTGCAACTTCATTAATGAATAGATCCCCGTTACCACTGGATCTGTCTAGTACCTTAACAGCTACTGGAATTCCGCTCGGTAACTTCCCTCCATACACTACCCCAAATCCCCCATTGCCAATCTTTTTCTTTAATCCATTTGTGATCTTCATAAGCTCAACATATGTGTATCGTGTAGGATTCATCACCTTGTAGTTTCTTAAAAAGAGTTCTATCTTGTGTCGTGTAATTCTCTTCCTCTTAGATTGACGAGATATGTAGAAGTACAAACACACGCCTGAGAGAATGCATAGAGCGCCAAAAGAAGTACCTACACAAGAAAAAATGAATTGGGTGTGACGTTAATATAATCAATTATTATAATTATACAGTTTCATCGTTAACGAGATAATCAAAGTTTCAATCTTAATTACCAGCAATAAGCACCACATGTGAATAATCTGCAAATCAAAAGCCAAATTTGTTAGTAGTGAGCTTCAATTTAACTTGTAAAAACAAATGAGAAAAAATTATTTATTGTGGTGCCATTCCTCTTCCGAGAAATAGATGAGGAGGGATCCATTGACAATGCTTATCTTGACAATCTTGACAATGACAATGGAGATATTGAAAATTTTGTCAAAAATAGTTAAAAATTCTAATAAATAGAAAAAAGTTTATAGAGATAATGTTTAACTTATAAATTGATTATCTTTCAAATTATATTCAATTTAAGGGAAGTTTGATAGCTCTTTATAGACTCGTTAAATTTCAGTCGTTAAAAAATGTATAAAATTTTGATAAACCATCAAACGATCTTCGAATTGATTGCTATTAATCTATAAGTTAGAGAATGCATCTATAAAAGTTTTTTCATTTTTAAGATTTCCTATGAATAAATTATAAAATTTTCAAAATCCCATTGTCAAGATTGTCAAGATAAGCATTGTCAATGGATCTCTCCTCAATAGATAATGAGGAGGGATTCCTTGACAATGCTAACTTTGACAATCTTAACAATGAAACATTTTAAAAATTTATAAAAATTCATAAAAATATTAAAATTGAAAAAAGACTTATGGATGCATTAGTTTAACTTGTAGATCGATAGTATTCCAAATTTCAATCAATTTGAACATCGTTTGATGGCTTATCAAAATTTTGTTTATTTTTTAACGGTTGTAATTTAACGGATCTTTGAAGGGCTATCAAATATAGCTTAAATTGAATATAATCGAAAACATAATCAATCTACAAATCGAGAAATAATTCCGTGAACTTTTTCTATTTTTGAGAATTTATATGATTTTTTATAAATTTTTGAAATATCAAATTGTCAAGATTGTAAAGTTAATGATTGTCAATGGATCCCTCCACGTAGATAATATATAACAAGTAACATTTTGCAAATTATTGTATCATTTAGCCAAATATTTTGTGAATTATTAACATTAGTAGCTATGCTATCAATAACAGTTCTCACTTTGATTTCTATACACCATTACTGATAAAAGTTTTATTACATAGAGCAAAATATAGTAAAAAACATCAAGGTTTAATTGCCAACAAAATACCAAATAATGGACAAGATGATCCAACAGGAAAACAATTTGAAGAAGCATTTGCATAACTTATTCCCAAAGTATGACTACAAGTACATCATCCAAGATATATACTGAAGCAAAACATATGGAAAACATATATTTTTTTTTCAATTCAGTGTTAATTTAAGCATTACCTTTACGAGCACACACTGATTTTTTCAGTTCAGTGTTGAATTCGCAGTGATGCCCTTTTTTCTCACAAACAGTGCAGTTGATCAAGTTATCTTGCCAGAACAGGCCAACTAGAGGCCTCACATTTGTCTCTTGTACCTGTTCTTGGAATTTTTTGCCAGGGAAGTCTTTTGCATCTGATACATATGGATTTACAAGTATCGAGTCATTTCTCATCTTGGTGCAAGTTGAAGGGAGCAGATCAATTTCAAGCCACCAGTAAGCAACATATATGAAATGGCCTTGAGATCCAAGACATGAAATTGGACCAGCCAAATCATTATACTGAGACGCATCATTGATAGTGGCAGTGCAATTAAGCCAGGAGACCCATATGGGGTAAGAGGTAAAGTTGAAGGGAGAACCGGTCAGATCAAGCTCACCCATTTGAAGCCAAGGGCAAGGAGTCCAGGAGTCTCTTGTGACAGTTAGGTATGCTTTTTTGTAGTTTATGGATGTTACTTTATACTCGCCAGAGAAGGGGAGGTGTAGGACAGTGTTGTTGCTGGAGCATGAGAGCACAAGGTTGCCGTAACCACAATATGATGCATGGGAAGTGAGGCGGAAAGGGTACCGGACTAGTGGGCCATCCTTGCTGCATCTCAATGGAGCACAATCTTTCTTAAAACCTTGATCAGCGGCTATAGCAGCTGCAAAAGTGCAAAAGAGGACTAAAATTGTATATGTCAGGATTCTTGTGAGTGAATCCATGGGAAAGGTAAAGCAATAGGCAGAATTAGAGGATGTAGGTGTGATGTAGAGAAGCTCATCAAGTTTGAAAATTTGACTACAACTTCAGGGCAGCATCGTCCCTAAATTTCCGGCTCAATTATTTTGTCGTTGTACTATATTTTTTTCCACAAAAATTGAAACGTAGAATTCAACTAAACACGTTATTCGGGTTAACAGTGTGCTTTTCAACAATTAGTCAAGATTCTGCACTATCAACAGAATGTGATAGCAATTGCATGGCCCACTGAGAAATATCAATGTTAGACTTAAGACCAAGTGATATAATATGAATTGAATGTGACTCAGCATTGCACTCAAATTAATAAATCTTATATTCCAAAATTTTAGCAACTGCTGTCAGCTTGACTGGTGTTCCATAGAACTTGATTCTTCTTCAGTTAGACCAAATGAAATTGTATAACTGCTGTCAATTTTCTATCTTTCTCAAATATAAATGTATGTATACGTATGGCTGGTCTGTGGGCACATGACTTTCATATTAGCCAATGAATGCCACAGCAATAAAGAATATAGTTAGGGGTTTAAACGGAAGACCGTTTTCTAGCTATTCCGTTTCATTTTGTCCCAAATGAGACGAAACGATTAATGAAACGACTCTTTTCATTTTGTTTTCCATTTTAATAGTAAACTACTACTGTTAAACGATTATTTTCATCTTGGTGCAGGTTGAAGGAAGCGGATCGATTTCAAAGTAGGAGTTAGCAACGTATATAAAGTAGCCTTGAGATCCAAGACATGAAATTGGACCAGCCAAATCAGTATACTGAGATGCATCCTTAATAGCGGTAGTGCAATTAAGCCAGGAGACCCATATGGGGTAAGGTTTATAGCTGAAGGGAGAACCGGTTACATTGTGGTCAGCCATCTGTGAAGCCAAGGGCATGGGGTCCAGGAGTCTCTTTGACGGTTAGGTATGCTTTTTTGTAGTTTATGAATATTATGTTAAACGCCCCAGAGGGGAGGTGTAGGTGTTGAAAATATAAACTTAATTATGATAATAATGTTAGGTTTGTTGAGAATATAGTGGAAAATATTAAAGCCAACAACAGACAATAACAGCCAGATTTTTGAGGCGGATTGATGAAGGTATTTTAAGGGTGAAATGAAAGTGGATTTTAGTAAATGACATATGGACGGAAAGCTCTTGAAGTCTAGTTTCTGATGGTTCTGGTTTCAAGGCTTTTGGAGATTTTTACAGAGAGTTATGACTGTTTCAATGACAGGGGGTCAGCTAAAATAGAGTCTGTTTGGTATTCTGTTTTTAATGTGAATTTTTAGAGTTATATGATGTTTAGCCCTATATAAATTGTTGTAATTTGTTGTTGCAATATAAGAGAAGTACATAAGAGTTTAGCAATATAATTTCTCTTCACTTCCTCTTGATCTAAATTAACAGTAGGACAGTATTGTTGGCGGAGCATGAGAGCACAAGGTTGCCGTAACCACAATATGACGCATGGGAATTGAGGCAGAAAGGGTACCGGACTACTGGGCCATGGTTGCTGCGTCTTAATGGAGCGCATTTTTTTTTTAAATCTTGATTAGTGGCTACAGTATCTGGAAGAGTGTAAAACAAGAGTAAAAGTGTAAATGTCAGGATACTTGTGATTGAAACCATGGGAAAGGAAAAACCAAAGGTTTAAATAGCGCCCCTATCAGCCGCTATAGCGGTCGACATAGTGTTTTGGAACCAAAACGCTACGACGCTATCGGTTTTTCCCGTTATGTAATACTTTATATAGTAATATGTAAAATATGGTTCAAATCATCTGAATTTTCAATTATTTTATGATATCTAACACCTAGTAGTCGTTATTAATTTATGTTTTACAATTATTTAACACATAATTAATTGGATTTATAAACAACAATCAATGTTATATAAACTTAGTATCCACATAAGAAAAATAGTAGGATTGATTAGTGAAAATGAAAGTCATATACTTTAAATCCATTAAAATATTTTATATCCAAGAGCAAATATACCGTGAGATTTTTTAAAAATGACTATATAATATTAATAAAATAATCAAGTTTTGTGTATCACTTTTAAAAAAATCTTAAACAAATACTTAAAAATTTTCAAAAATGGAAAATTTTTGTTTCCCGTAAGGTTTTGATATAAAGAATTTATTGAGCCATATAAATCGAAATTTGGAGATGATTTGATAGGTTTTTGGTGGTTAAGCTCACGACTCATATAACCAATAAATATTTTTTTACATAATGTTTTATCATAATTTGTTTACAATTTTTCTAGCACAATTTTTAGATTCTAACTTTTTTCTTGATAGGTAGATAATTTATTTTTGATAACTTCAATAATCCATTCATTTTTTTAATATTTAGGAAAAGTAATTACTCAATTATTCAAATTGAAATCCTTTTGATAGAAACAAATTATACTTGTACAATAAAAGACTGACCAACATGTTGTACTAGGTCAATATATCTGAATAAGAATGCTTTTGTTTCAAGAGAAATACAATAATTATATCATTTTTAAACAATTTGGTTATAAAACTTTATAAATTATTCTAATTATTCATCATTTTTATTAAATATTTTAGCTCATGAACCAATAAAATAGTTAAAATATTCTACATGACAGGAACCGGTAGCGCCCGCGATAGCGCTGATATCCGATATCCGCTATCAAATATACCCCATTGCGATGAGTCCGCTATCCGCTTTTTAAACCTTTGGGAAAAACAGTAGGAAAAAGAAGAGGATGGGCCAGGAATGATGAAGAAAAGCTTATAAATCTTTAAAACTTGACTACAAGTACTTTTCAAGATAACTGGTAGCATTATTGCTAATTTTCCAGTGCAATTAGTTTGTCAGCATTTGTTTCTTTTTTCCATGAAAATTCAAACGTAGAATCTAAATCAATGTGGAATTTGGATGGCAGTATACTATTCAACAATCACTAAAGATTTTTCTTCCAGATTGTGACAGAAATTGAATGTGATAGCAATTGCATGGAACTCGGATTCTGCTTCAGTTAGACCAATTGAGATATTGTATAAATGCTGTCAATTTTCAATCGATCTCAAATATAAATGTGAGAATGTATGACTGGCATCTCGACTGAAAGATTTTCATATTTGTCCAAGAATGCTAAAGCAATTTAGGATCAGGGATTATTATAACTAATGTGAGGTGACCGGCCGGTAAGTGTTAACAAACAGTACAATTAGGTGCAAAGGAATGACAACAACATCAGTACACCACCACACATCAACGTTTGAAGCTGAATAGCAGCTGAGCCACGCTCAATTGTACTTTTCAAGCTACTGACTTAATTGTCTTCCTTGCGCAAGTCTTCAGGCAGATCTTGTTGGACATTCGATCGCTATAATACCAACTTGTTAGATATTTTCGGTAGAACAAAACAGAGAATCAAAAATACAGAGAGGCATAACAACAACTCTTATTTATTATTCCACTCAGAAAACGAAAGATACAGGGGACCCTTTTATAGTCATATTACATTCATCAAAATAACTAAATGCTAAATCAACTAACCAGTACGCACTATTTTGTCCCTCCAAAATAACTTACTAATCACTTTGGCTGCATATACCATGTCATTTACCTTTGGTGACAAATTGTCATTTACCTTCAGAATAGTCCAGGCCTCTGCTAACAAATTGTTGGATCACTACAACAAAATGAACCTTTTGCAACGCCTTATTTACAACGGTTATTGTTAAAAACAGCTGCTAAGAAGGATCCGTACCATTGGAACAGACTCAACAACGGTTTTTTACAAACAACCGTTGTAAAATGTGTAGGTTTTACAACGGTTATTACGTAAAAACCGTTGTTAAATGGGCTGACAGAATTTAACAGCGGTTGTTAGTAAATAACCGTTGTAAAATGTACAGATTTTACAGCGGTTATAGTTGATAACAGCTGCTAAGATTGGTCCGTAAGATTTAGTAACGGTTGTTTACAAAAAACCGCTGTAGAGCTGAAAATTTTACAATGGTTTTTTAATAGAACCGCTGTTAATTAAATTGACAGCTGTTGATCGGTATGGTTTGTATTTTGGGTTGGGGAGAGTTCAATTTGGGTTTTTGATGGAATGGCCTTTTGTAATAATATAATAATATATAAGTATACTAAATCAGATGACCCGATGCATATGTGTTTGGGACTTAGGCAATTTTCAGATCGATGACCAAAACCCTAGCTGCAGCACCTCCTGTTTAAGCGGCTGACCTGCTCTCCCTCCCCTCCGCGCAGCAGCCAACACGCACGCAAGCACGCACTCAGCCTCCACCGCGCACCTCCTGCCTCGCCTCCGCGCCCCTCGCTGATTCTGAGTAGTTTGGCCGCACCTGATCAGCCGTCCCGATCGGCCTCTCTCTCAACGCCATCGTCGACTCCGCCACCCTCCAATCCGGCAGAGAGCGGCTCCTCGACGACGCCGAGCTCGTCACGTCTGCTCTCTTCACGGCGTCGAGCGCGTCGTGTCCGCTCTCCTCGACGCCGTCGTGCGCGCTCGGCATCACCCCGACGGCTGGCCCCTTCCCTACGATCTCACCGTCAAGGTTCCGAATTTCAAAAACAACAATAGCCAGGGTTTCGTTGGTTGTTGGTGTCTTGGTGATGGTGTTGAACTGATTGGGGTTTTGGTTTGTTTGTTTGCTTGTTTGTTGCGTGTAGGTGCTTTCAATGCTGGATACGAGTGGCATCAGCTCCCACATTTAAATGCTCAGAGCGTGCTGAGAAATGTAGAGAGGTATAGCTTTATATTATAGTTTGATTCAAGGGATGCAGTACAATACCGGCATATTTTGAGTATTAGCATACTCTTGAAGACATATTGTGATCATTGGATTATAAAAAATGAATGGCCCATATTATCCGATCCATAGCAAAATTAGCAAAATTTTAGTAGTACTTGGTACCTTTGTAGATCTGTACTACTGGAATCTGGTAACCAGCCCATGCATTGGCTTGGTAATTGCCATATCGATGTCGCATTATTTATATAAGCTTAACCCTTATAATAATGTATTGTGGGTCTGTTTTACATCTACTAATAAGTTGCATACTTACATTAACTTTCTTTTTAATGTTGCAGCCTCAATCAGCCTCCGGATCATGTTCTCGATGACAGCCATGGAAGCGTAACAAAACTAAGATATTCATACCAAAACTTGTAAATAGTTGTTGAATAAAATCAAGCAGGTTAATCTTTGGATGTTCGTTAGTTTGTGTTAGCACTGCCAATTATTTTATTTTCAGAATCTCAGAGGCTAAACTAGTGACATATTTACTTTAGTTAATTTAGAGTCCGTTTGGCATCGTTTAAGTTTTTCTGTTTTTGGTTTTTGAAAAACAGAAGCCTGGATACCTTTCTTTTTGGTGAGTTTTTTGGTTTGCATGAACTCCTGAAAAATGCATTTTCTGGTAATTCGGGGTTATTGTACAGTTACACATGATAGCAGATTTTCTGAACATATTAGAGGTTGTACAGATAGTTAAAAGTAGTTTCTACACTTCAACAGGAAAAATGCACTTTCTGGTAATTATGAGTTATTTTACAGATAGTCACTTTCTGGTGATTAAGGGGAAGACAAGGGGGGAGGTGCAGAAGTTGGGGGCTGTCTAGCAAGATGTGTCGCGACCGACTTCTGTTGATATGGAATCCATCGGCAGCTTGGAGGAATTCGACGAGATTCTTCGGCTATCCAAAGAGAATTCACAACCCGTCATCGTTGATTGGTTTGTGTTCTTTTCTTTTCCTTGGTTCATGATGATGCATTTTATATATACTAGTGTGTACCACTGATATGTACCAGTAAAATGTGGTACGGTGCTGGATCCTTAGAAAGTATAATGGTTGGATCAATATCTAAAATTGTGCTATTGTTTATTTCTTTTGTTGAGGTAGGATGGCTGCCTGGTGTAGGAAATGCATCTATCTTAATCCCAAGCTAGAGAAACTCACTGCCGAGTTTTATCCTAGGTAAATTTCTAAAATTCTTTGCTTGAAAGAGGATATGAGAAGATAACACCTACATTGTTACATTCAATTTTGTAGAATAAAGTTCTACTTTGATCCACCTCAAGGGTAGGCTTGCACTGAACAACTTCATCAGCCTAATGATTGAAGGAGTGAAGAAAGGAAATAAAGCTCTCCAAGTACAAGAAGAAATCCAAGAAATTTTTTTTCCGAAATGATTGTATTTTAAATAATATTATAATGTGGTTGAGAAATTTTATGTATCAATTAGTATTGTAAGACATTTCAATTATATTAATAAATTAAATCCTTGATATTAATTATTATTGTTTTGTACAGTGGGCTAGCCAAATATCGCAATATTTTTTTTTATTTTGGGAAAACACTTTTACAACGGTTATTAATAAATAACCGCTGTTGAATGACAGACTTAACAGCGGTTATTAACTAATAACCGCTGTTGAATGAAAGACTTAGCAGCGGTTATTAACTAATAACCGTTGTTGAATGACAGGTTTAGCAGCGGTTATTAGTTAATAACCGTTGCTAAACTTTTAGATTTTGAGTAGTTTGGCAGCCGCGTTTGCAACGGTTATTTATTCAATTTAACAACGCCCTACAGTACAACGGTTGTACAACCGTTGTTAAAAGCCTCAAATAACCGTTGTTAAAGGCCCTTTTGTGTTGTAGTGGATATTTTTGGTGGAACAAAACAGGGAATAAAAAATACAGAGAGGCATGACAATAAAAACTAACTAAATGCTAAATTAACTAACCAGTATGCACTACTTTGTACCTCCAAACTTAGCACTCTAAAATTATTACCAACTAACCACTAATATACGACTAAATTAAACAAAAACTACTCCCACTACTTCAGTATACAGGATGCACACAAAACTATGCCATAGTTTTAAACATGGAGTACTATTTTGGATCAACTTACAACAAATCTGACCCTTATCTTATTGCGCATGATGCGTCATGCCTTGTCTTTTGCCGAGGCTGTGAAACGGGGCCCAGCTCTTAGGTTTCAGGAGGACTCATCAGGTGTGGCTGGAGTTGTTCTGCAGCTGTTAAGGACTGATTGGTCTAGTTTGATCATGCTCTTGCTTCTCCATTATAGAGATATTGATTGTTCTTAAATGAACAAATATTCATCAGGTAATTGAAACAATTGCAAAATTTATTCCATTTGACTTTGCACCCTTTACCAGGTGAGACACTGTACTGGGCTGCTAACTTGTTTGATGGAATGCTTCTTAGAAAAGCTCCATCTCCATTGCTACCTTTAGGGAGCCTTGTTAATTTTAGTGATGTGTTACGTGATTCCATCAGTAAATACTAAATAGTGTTGAAAATGTTCACCCACGGTACCAAACCTCTTGGACTGAAGTCGTTCTGTTGTGTGTGTGTGACGTTGATTGAAGCAACAGAATAAGTTCAATCTCAGAAACACCGAAAAGTGCATTTTTTTTTTCCAGAGAGAAGTTCCTAAAGTGAAAACTAGCGGAATACCTTGTAAAAGTAAGCATTTACCTAAAACAGATACTAATAAGAGGGCCGGCTAAGTTTATTTGAATACATACCAGTTTCTAAAATTATTTATCATAAAGTACATGGACTGAAATATTTTTTAAATATTGCACATATTCCCCCCTACCCCTCTTTCCTCTTCCCTATGTCCTTCCTGTACATACCCTGTGTACAATTTATTACATCTTACAACTATATGCAATACATATAGATTACACAGAGCTACTATTTGTGTGGTTGTGTGACATGCTCGTTGTCATTTTTCATTATTCAAAGCATACTAATTTCTTCTGAAATTAATGATAGCTCTATACTACATGATTCATTTCCAGAGGGTCTCACACAAAGCTCATGCGGCGTGCATATCATGGAAGGCGGTGGTGGCATCTCCAAGCTATTTGAATCATCCTGAAGCATCTGTATCACGCTGTTCATTGTGGGCCGGTTAGATGCTTTCATTTGAATACACCACAAGGCAACCTTGTAGAGGCTTTCTTCGATTTCTCCAAATTTTGGTACGTTGCTGCTCAAATAACGTGCCTCTGCAGGAAGGTTGAGTTGGTCATAGATCCAAGATGGATAGTAGACTTGACCTGAGCTCTCTGCATGATTATTTACATTTCTTCGTCCACTCACCATTTCCATGAGCAACATCCCAAAACTATATACATCTGCCTTATATGAAACGGCACCGAAGGTGCGTGATATTAGCTCGGGAGCTATGTAGCCTACTGTACCCCGTGCCATGCTCAATGTTACTAAACTATAGTCTTTGGGGTACAATCTTGCAAGTCCGAAATCTGAAATTTTGGGAACCAAATTTCGGTCCAGGAGGATGTTGTGCGGTTTTATGTCAAAGTGAAGAATCTGCATGGCACAACCACGGTGAAGGTAATCTATACCCCGAGCAATGCCGATGGCAATTTCTCTTCTTTTCTCCATTGAAAGAGCATTGTTATTTGATGAGAAGATATACTTGTCAAGCGAACCATTTGGCATGTAAGCGTAGATAAGAGCCCTCTTTGAACCCTCTGAGCAAAACCCAATGAGATGGACTATATTGGTGTGGTGAATCCTACCAATTGTTGCAACTTCACTTATAAAATCATCCCCATCACCAACTGGGCTGCTCAATATTTTGATAGCAACCTGCTGACCACTTAAGAGCTTGCCTTTGTAAACCGATCCAAAGCCACCTTGCCCCAGCTTTTCCCTAAAGTGGTTTGTTATTATATATATCTCAATGAAATCATAACGCCTAATTTGAAGCAATTCATTTTTCCGTAGAAATTTTTCTATTGAACTAACTGATGAAGACATTCTCCACCATTTATGGGCAAGGAAAGAACACACTGCCAATGGAGCTAATATAATCCTTGCGACTGTAAGAAAAATTCAAACTAATGATTAGTATTAGTGAGATTGAAATTAGTGGACTCCACTTCAACGGATGCTATAAATAAAGACAAAACAAGTTATTCTAGCAAATATGAATGTACTTTTGATATGCTAAAATTAACTGGTGACCAAATAATCAAAACATATATCAAACATTCTCTGGCTTCAGCCCGATATTGTCCTGATATCTAGAATCAAGCTTTACAAGCTGAAGACATATATATAGCATGTCTAGATTATGACTTCACATTAAGATGGACAAACAAGACGTACATCTGTATAAAATAAGGGTAACAAAGGCTGGTTAGATGGTGTTTTAATTGTGTTCTATTTGGTCAGTTGTCTCATTATATATCACTTCTAGGTCATTTAAGTTTTAGTTTAATTAATTACAACTTAGAACAAAGTGTTTAATTCTGTTTAGGATTAGCCTGCAATGGTTTGTTTTGGCTTTGACAACCTAGATATAATCAATTGATTTTGGAGAACTAACTAGTTGAATACTTTGAGTAAATTTACCTATATTCTAATTGTATAAAAGCATAGTAGGAAGATCATAACTGCTTACATAATGTAATAAGGACGATGCCAAATAGAACTAGCAAGACCAGTACGTAAATGATAGCACCACGAGAGGAATAATATGCGGAATAATATGTACATGATAAGAATGATAACACCCTGGAAAGTAAGAGTGTTAAGAATGATGCTGGTCGGAGTGATTGAAGTAAGACCTCACTGAGTTTGACACCTTCGAACTGTTCGAATGGCCTGCAAATGATAAGACCAAATAAGTGCATGTTTTTTAGTTTGCTGGAGAGAAATATCAGGAATTGGGGAACTATAAACATTCACCATAAATTCAGGTGCTATTTATAGGCCAGCTTGCGGTAATTGAAAAATAAAGTTGTCGAAATTCAGGGTCCTCAATCGATTCAAAGTAAGATGCATTTTGGAGGTTATTTGATTTTCATCTGGACAGTTCACGTTGATGAAATATCCCTTGTTAAGATGAGCAACGCTGAGCCCATAAGCCCAACCCAAATTGGTCCAAGCCCATATACAAGAATTATCTAGAATTATGGAGATAATAGATATTTATTAGGAATATTCTAGAGACAAGAAAAATATCTCAAGTCTAGAATATACTTGAGAAATATCTTGAGAAAAATATCTTGTATCTAGAATTATCCACCACCCTCCATAGAACTAGTATAAATAGGGGTGTGGAGTTGGATGAAGCAAACCAAGCAAGAGATAGTAGTGAATTGGAGGTTAGGTTGTAGTAAGAAGCTAGGGGTATATGGAGGTTTAGTATTTAAGTAGTAGTTGTAACAATATTTTGAGATATAATAGAAAATATTGTTATAGCTAGTGCCTCCATACTCAACAATCTGGTATCAGAGCCGGAGTTGTCGGAGCTTGTTCAGAGTCGGTGGTAGGGGTCAAGCATAGAGCCGGAATTCTGCCGGTGTTCCGCCAGTCAATATAGTGGTATCGACAAGTTGTCGAAGGAGCCGCAGCTTGACGACAGTCCGGGACTGCGAAGTGCGGTGGAGGAGAAATCTTCAAGAAGGCTTACTAGACGTCGGCCGTCCTAGTTGAAGCCATGGATTTCTCAGGTACGATTGGTGGAATGAAGAAATTGAATTCTAGTAATTATATATATTGGAAGGCATGCATAGAGTCCTACCTCCAAGGGCAGGACCTATGGGAGGTAGTAGGCGGGTCTGAGACGACCCCGCCGAAAGTTGATACCGTAGAAGAGACGGTATCGGAACAGGTTGCTGACCCCAAAACGAAAAAGAAGAAGGCTTCAGAGAAGCCAGCCGAAACTCTGTCCGTGGAGAAGCAAGCCGAAACTCTGCGGAAATGGCGAATCAAGGCTGGGAAGGCAATGTTTGTACTCAGGACAGCCGTTGAAGACGAGCTACTGGAGTACATCAGAGAAGCGCCCACGCCGAAGGTAGCCTGGGATACCCTAGCAACACTCTTCTCAAAGAAGAACGACGCGCGCCTCCAACTACTTGAGAAGGAGCTCATGACAATCTCACAAGGTAAGATGATGATTAACCATTACTTTACAAAAGTAAAATCTCTTTGTAGTGAGATTGCTCAAATAGACCCTGAAGAAAAGATCAGCGAGCAAAGGATGAGAAGGATTCTCATCAATGGGCTAAGACCCGAGTACAGCGGGTTCATAGCAGCCGTCCAAGGTTGGCCAACGCAGCCAACACTATTGGAGCTGGAGAATATGCTCGCAAACCAGGAGGCTCTAGTGAAGCAAATGGCCGGAGTCTCGTTGAAGCAAGAAGAAGAGGCCTTGTTCAGCAACCGAAAGACGGGTCGACCTGACCGAAAGTCAAGAGGTAGACCCGAAGGAAGGTCTAGCCAGCAACGAAGGCCTAAAGAGAAGACTAATTCTTCAGGGGGAGCTCGAGACTCATCCGATGACAATGAAGACGATGACGATCGATGTTATAATTGTGGCAAAAGAGGGCATTATGCACGAGATTGCTGGCGGAAGAAGAAGAAAGGCCATGGTAATGTGGCGACCTCAAGAAGCCAAGACATTGTCCATGAGAGCAGTAGTTGTGAAGAAGAGTGGGATGCAGAAGTAGCACTCGCTGCTGCAATCGTGGATGATGAAGAAAGCCTCGCGGCGACCAAAGTGGAGATGGTGCCGGAGGAGGTCCCATATGAAGAAGATTGGGACACAGTGGCGACTGTTGGAATACAGTCGGTAGTTGGCATAGAGGTTGCCGACAGTGATGAATCAGAGGAAGAGGAGTTTGACATGGAGTCGTGGCCGATCAAAGATGGAGAAGATGCCACAGAAGTCAAGGAGGAAGAGATCAATTCCGAGTCATCGTTCTTCATGGAAGACACCGAAGATGTCAAAGAGGTAAGTAAGCTTGACTTTGAGTCATTACCTTTTAAAGAACCAATTAAAGAATTACTCGATGAGGAAACCAAAGTCATAAAGGAGGTCGGAATTATGAGTTGCGTCGTGGCGGATGAAGAGAAGCCTCAAGAGAACGACGGGGTGGAAACCATCACTGAGGAAGGTGATGCTGATGAGATGACACATAGGAGTGACGGTGATAGACAGATAATCTTGCGAGGAGATGCAACCCGTCAAGTGATCCGCAGAGGAGTATCCATTCGACGAGAACCAGTGCCAAGGCTGGTAGTGAATCAGAGTTCCGAAGGAAAGAATCGAGAAGTTCAGCTACAAGCAATTGAGCCGTGCCGATCAAGAAGTAAAGAATCAAAAAGTCCGACCGCAAATAAGCATAACGATCCGGATGGACGCGGAGTGCCAAAGATCAGAGCAACACCGAGTCAGCGTTGAGGGGGAGTGTTAAGATGAGCAACGCTGAGCCCATAAGCCCAACCCAAATTGGTCCAAGCCCATATACAAGAATTATCTAGAATTATGGAGATAATAGATATTTATTAGGAATATTCTAGAGACAAGAAAAATATCTCAAGTCTAGAATATACTTGAGAAATATCTTGAGAAAAATATCTTGTATCTAGAATTATCCACCACCCTCCATAGAACTAGTATAAATAGGGGTGTGGAGTTGGATGAAGCAAACCAAGCAAGAGATAGTAGTGAATTGGAGGTTAGGTTGTAGTAAGAAGCTAGGGGTATATGGAGGTTTAGTATTTAAGTAGTAGTTGTAACAATATTTTGAGATATAATAGAAAATATTGTTATAGCTAGTGCCTCCATACTCAACATCCCTGCATCACAATTTTTCAGCAGATTTAGGCACCTACTATCCAATAGATGAAATTCAAATATGCAGTGGTTTTGACAATCCCTAGATCATCCCTTTTTTTCGTAAATGAAAGGTTATCTCCAAATTAAGCATATTCACGTATGCATAGTACCCTTGCAGCATATACAAAGTTTTAAGAAAAGGAAAAGAAAAAGAAAAAAATATATATATATGTCAAAGATGAGCGGAGAGAAGGATGTATTTACCAAAGGCTCCCTTTCAAACATTCTTCAATACTGGGACTTGATGTGATATTCGTCCAGTTTACAAGAACTCCCTTTTCGATGGCTTGCATGATAGTTGCATAGCCAACGTGTCCAAGTGGTTTATCTATGTAATCTGTTATAGCTTGTCCAGCCAAACTACATGAATCGTGCAAATTGGAGACAAAGTACAAATGCCTGCTGGCATAAACTATTGAAGTAGTTCTATTCGAACAGGGAATGAGCTCATAGCTGGGGTTCTCTATTTTTTGTGTGCAATTCACAAAGCTGATTATACTAAAGTGATAGCCAAGGAAAGGGTACAAATCAGAATCCAAGTAGCTGATAGTCTGATTTGGGAGATAGCAATGATGCCCAGTGCCAGTAGTAGAGTAAGAAGGAACAACGAGCCGAAATGATGTGTTTTGAAAGGAGAAATCTTCTACAAGAAACATGTTGGATTGAGTATAAAAAATGGGGTTGTTTCCTTCACAGTCTAACTTGATGTTTTTGTTTCCATAAGATGTTTGAATAATACGTAGAATGTTTTGGAGCTCTTCACATGGAGAAGAGCTTGAGACTCCTATGATGTGAAGGAAAAGGAAAATGAGTAGACTTAGGAACTTCATGTTTGTCACCAGAAGTAAGAGTAGCTTAGCATGGAGATAAGGCAACCCATTTTAAAAGAAGTTTTGAATGGTGTGACCAGAAGTGCGGGACAGCATCAATCTAACGAATCTTCTTTGATAAAATGGACAAAATTTAACGGTTGGTAGAAATTTAACATTGCCAAAAAGTTGGAAGACTCCGAGTCAAAGTCTACTACTGTACTTTACTCGAAAGCTGCTTGTATATAGAAAAATATGTTTGAAATCGACTGGACCTCTCTGGATAATATAAAAAGCTTTCACAACCATTCAAATTGATTGAACAAAAGAAGGGTCACATGAGGAAGAGCATGAGACTTCTGCATGGGGAAGGAGAAAAAGAAATATCACTAGGTTTTGGAACTTCATGTCTATTACCACAGAGAAAAGCCTAGCTTAGTTTTCAGATATACTAAAGCATTCTGTAAGAAGATTTTCAATGCTATGATGGGGAATAATAGAGGACAGATTCAATGTAAAGACTTCCCTTTGATGCAAAATGTCCAAATTTTTACACTAGGTATAGATTTAAACATGATAAAACAATTGAAGTCACAGAGTCCAAGTCTACTTGAGGTCTCCGAGTCAATGTCTACTTTAGTTGAAAGTGATTTTTATCAATGAATGAATGACAGCATTCATAACCATACAAAATGGAATTTAGCGATAAGGGCCCAATATTGGAAATCATTCATCAACAATGGCCACAAATATAATGAATTATGGGGAGGTATTTATATATTATAAATTTATAATGAATTAGAAATATAGTTATGTTACACCTATAACGCCAATATCCAAGTTTTTGTTGGAATTTGATCCAAAATTGGATGTCCAAAATTAGTTCATAATTAGAATTAAATTTTGGTGTCATGGCATGATGGTGCTAGTTGTGTAATACGTGAGTTTTTTTTAGGTTAGTTGATTTAGAAGTTGAGTTAGTTTTTTCTGTAATAGGTTTAGAGATGCATTTTTAGCTAGCACGCATATAGCAGCAAGTTAATTAGGGGTCAAGTTAAGTAGTGGTTAGTTATAGGTTTAGTGTATAAAAGAGTCTCTGTATTGTATGTTTTATGTGTGGAATAAGTGTGGAATAATAAATTGAGTTTACTTAATACTTAGTCTCTCTTTCTTTTGTTTGTTCCACCAAAATTATCGAACAATTTGGTATCGGAGTGATCCAATATCCAACAGTTTTAAGCATAATTACCAGCAATCAGCTTCAAATGTGTATCAGCAAACAAGAAAAAGGAACTTTGTCAGCAGATTCACTTTTACTTCAATCGAATAAAAGAGGCAAGTTCATCCATTGAGGTAGCTTAATATAAAATCTATATTGCTACTTTTTTTTTTTCTCGAAAGATAAAGTTAGAAACAAGTTATATCTTGCAAATTATTGTTCCAGTTGCCATCTATTTTGTGATTCAAGCAATTTCTTAACATACATACATATGTGCCTTGCAACACATTCATATATACCAACATCTCTAATTTTCCAACAGAATTAGTTTGTGTTTTCTCGCACAAACTCAATTCAACATGTAAATTTGGGTGGTAGTGTGATATTCAGCGATCATCTAATGGTGCTCTTCCACAGAATTGAGAATTCTATATTAATTTTCTACAGCCAATTGAATTTGATAGCAATTGCAAGGGCCTGTTTGGTCACTAGGTAAAAAAAAAAGAAAGACAGAAACAATGTTGTAAAAATATCTACCCGTAGCTGTCAACTTGATTGTACTTCAGTACGGGACCAAATGAAATTGTATAAATGCTGTCAATTTTCTATATATAGTTTTGAAATAAATGTGAGCATGAATGACTAGTATTAGGACACAGGACTTTGCCGAGGCTGTGAAATGGGGCCCACCTCCCAGGTTTCGGAGGACTTGTCAAGTTTAACTGCAGGTCTGTAGCTATTAAGGACTGTTTGACCAAGTTTGATCTGGCTCTGGCTTCTCCATCATTTCAGTTGCATTTGCATTTGCACGTGTCTGTCTAGCCTGTTTGCGCCCACAAAGTGTTCGACGAAATGCCAATTTTTTCACTGGTCGTTTTGCTTGAGCCTTGCACGACTTACCCTTCAGGCCTTCACTACCTTCGAATCAGTTTTCCCAGGAATGTTGGAACTAAGACACTGGTGAGTATGACATTGATTGAAGCAACATTATGAGTTCTGTTGAATATTTGAGAGAGATTATGGGGTGAAAATGTTATATTGCATATATTTTCTCTGACTGAATACAGGGTCCTATTTATCTCTACTGTACAACGGTTATATTCTTTCTATCTAACATATACTTTCTAAATAAAGGAAAAGTGGTTGAAGCTTAATTATTCTAATTGTAGCTCCTACTTTTTCTAAACCTAGGCCAATGATGATAAATAGTCCATATGACTTTGAGGCCTCTAATTACTAACTAATCCTATTTATTTACACAAAATCATTCCTTAACACTCCCCCTCAAGTTAGGGGTATAGATATCAACTAGCCCTAACTTGTTAACATTGTCTTCGAATGGTGTCGGATCCAAGCCTTTAGTGAAAATATCCGCTAATTGATTTTCACTTCTTACGAACGGCGTTTCAATTTCGTTTGATTGGACCTTCTCACGAATGTAGTGACAATCCACTTCTATATGTTTTGTTCGTTCGTGAAATATGGGATTGGATGCAATATGGCGCGCGGCTTGATTATCACAAAACATTTTCATGGGTATTTGAGGTGTGAGTTTGATGTCGGCTAGCAATTGCTTGATCCAAGTCAATTCGCAAGCCGTTGATGCCATAGCACGATACTCCGCTTCGGCGCTAGAACGTGCTACAACATTTTGCTTCTTGCTTTTCTATGTGACTAAGTTTCCGCCTACAAATGTGCAAAAGCCGGTGGTTGATTTCGGATCAAAACTTCCGGCCCAATCTGCATCGGAATAGCCACATATATCATTAGAACCATTATTTTTCATCAAAATTCCTCTACCGGGTGTTCCTTTTAAGTACCTTAATATTCTATTTATTGCTTCACGGTGAGGTGTTCTAGGTGAATGCATAAAAGCACTAATTTGGCTTACGGCATAAGAAATGTCCGGACGGGTTACGGTAAGATAAATTAATCTTCCAACAAGTCTTTGAAATTGGTTGATGTTCTCTAATTTTTCACCATCCTCGGTATTTAATTTTACCTTATAGTCGATTGGAGTAAAGGCTGGTTTGCATCCTAACTTACCGGTTTCTTTTAACAAATCAAGCATGTATTTCCTTTGAGAAATAAATAACCCTTTGTTGGAGTATGCAACTTCTATTCCTAAAAAATACTTTAAATGTCCAAGGTCCTTGATATCAAACTTGTCTTTTAATTGGGCTTTAATTTTTTTTATTTTTTCATGGTTATTTCCGGTAACTATAATATCATCTACATAAACCAAAACTAATGTTATTGAATCTTTGTCGGTTTTTACAAATAAGGAGTGATCGGCATCACTAATCTTAAAATCACAAAAAATTAAATAAGAGCTAAGTTTTTCATACCATGCCCGTGGAGATTGCTTCAATCCATAAATTGATTTGTATAACCTACAAACTAGATTGAACTCTTTTTCTTGTGCATGACCGGGTGGTAAAGTCATATACACTTCTTCCTCAAGAGTTCCTTGAAGAAATACATTTTTTACGTCCATTTGGTATAAGTCCCAACCTTGGTTGACCGCAATTGAAAAAATTATTCTAACGGTATTCATTTTGGCCACCGGTGCAAAAGTTTCTTGGTAATCTATACCGTAGGTTTGAGTATATCCTTTGGCAACTAACCTTGCTTTATACCTTTCTACGGTGCCATCACTATTGTATTTAATCTTATAGACCCATTAACACCCAACCGGTTTTTTATTTTTAGGTAATTGGACGATTTTCCAAGTTCCATTCTTTTCTAAGGCATTCAATTCCTCTTTCATGGCTTTGCACCACTTTGGGTCTTTGGTTGCCTCAACAAAATTATTTGGTTCTTGTACCTTTGATATGGAGGTTAAAAAAGACATATGTTCAGATGAAATATTTGTATATGAAATAAAACTTGTATAGGATATTATACCGCATACGTCACATAGTCTTTTAACCTTGTTGAGGGATGCGATGTTCTTGAAGACCTTCGGATTGCCAAGCTTTCATCATGATTCCCGCCATCTTCAACAATTATTTCTTCTCCAATTCCTTCCATTTCTTCAAAGTCTATTTCCCTATTCTCTAAAGAGTCTAAACCATATAGTTGTGGTAGTACCGGACTCAATTGATCAATATAGGAACTTTCTTGTGAATTTTCCTTTTTAAAATATGATTCATTTTCACAAAATATAACATCTCTAGAAATTAAGGTTTTTTATTTATAGGATCATAACATTTATACCCCTTCTTTTGGGAAGAATATCCTAGAAATATAGTTTTTATCGAATTGAAATCAAGTTTGTCTTTCCTTTTTATTTTTACAAAACATACACATCCAAAAATTTTTAAATGACTTATGTCAATCTTGCGATTGTAGAATATTTCTAAGGGACTTTTGTTATTTAATTTTGGACTCGGCAATCTATTTATCAAATAGTTAGCACTTAAAATGGCATCCGACCAATATATTTTAGGCATGTTATGTTGAAATAAAAGTGCTCTAGTTACTTCTAATAAGTGTCTATTTTTTCTTTCCGCAACTCCATTTTGTTCGGGAGTATTAATGCATGTCGTTTGATGAATGATTCCTTTTTCTTTGAAAATTTTTTCAAACTTATGATTTATAAATTCCGTTCCATTATCCGATCTAAACACTTTAACTCTTTTATTATATTGGTTTTCAATTCTATTAGAAAACTCTTGAAAGCATTCAAACACTTCATCTTTCGATTTTAGTAAATATAACCAAGTTGCTTTTGAGAAATCATCAATAAACAAAACAAAATATTTAAATCCATTGTATGACATAATTGGGGCCGGACCCCATACATCGGAATGCACCAAATCAAACAAATCTTCACTTTTACTCAATGATGAAGAAAAGGGAAGTCTTGTTTGTTTTGTTAATTTACAAATTTCACAATTATAATTCTCAAAAGATGAATCTAAGACCCTACTTAAGACTTTGCCGGATGGATGCCCTAGTCGCTTGTGCCAAATATCATGATCAATAGACCTTGCCGATGCACACAAAAAATGTGGTTTCAAAATATATAATCCATTTTCAACAAATCCTTCACCAATCATCTTCCCGGTTTCCCGGTCCTGAAATTTTACATTTTTGGAAGAGAAAGTTACATTACAATTTAATTCTCTTGTTAATTTATAAATTGAAACCAAATTTGTCGTAAAATCTTTTAAAAATAAGACATCTTTAATATTTTTAGAAAATATTTCACAAGTTCCTATACCGTCAATTTTGGTTTTCATACCATTTGCAACAAGGACATGTTGGTCATTTTGGGATTGGTCTAAATTGGTCAAATATTTTTCTTGTTGCAAAACATATGGTCCGTAACACCACTATCAATAATCATTTGGTCACACAAATTGTATTTGATTGAATTTAAAGCTATACCATTGCAATTGGAGTTATTTCTTTTGGAGAACCACATCTCAAATTCCTTGAACATTTGTTCACGGGTCTCTTCATGCACTGACCCGCTTGACCCGCCTCCTTGACTGCTACAAGAGGGCTGGTCTGAGGGGATCGGCTCAAATCCACCTCTTCCTTGAGCAGATTCGTTCTCCTTTCTTCTTCCCCAAACCGAGCCGCCCCCTTTTTCTCCTTCGTTCTCCCCCTTTCGGCAGCCAGCGCCTTTGTTCACCCAACTGCTCGGGGCCTTGCTCGGGTGTAGAAACCAACAGTCATCTATCTTGTGGCCGGACTTCTTGCAGTGATCGCACCTCTCATCGGTTTCGCCCCTCCTTCTAGGGTTTGAGAACTTTTTTGGGTTTGTGAGCTTGGCCGCAAGTGCATGAGCCTCTGGCTCCTCGCCGGTGTTGGCTTGTGGGCCGGCCATGCCCTTGCGCCTGGACTCCTCCCGCTGAATCATGCTTACCACCTTGTTGAAGGGAGGGAGCTCGGCTGACATGAGGATGTGCGACCTCATGGTTTCGTAGCTCGAATCAAGACCCGAGAGGTACATGTAAATCTCATCTCGTTCGGCTCTGAGTTGGATTTCTTTGGGATCGGTTGTTGGAGGAAGGTATGTTTTGAGTTCATGGAGTTTTCTCTTGAGATCCGCAAGGTATTGCGAATTTGATCGATTGTTTTGTGGGATTTGTGCGATTTCTTGTTTGAGGTTGTAGATATGCGAGAAATTTTCTTGTTGATCGTATGTTTCTTTGAGGTATTCCCACATCTCTTGTGAGGAATTGAGATGCATGCACAAATCGTATATGTACGGCTCTATCGAATTGATGAGCCATGTCATGACTTCATCATCTTGTATTTTCCATTTGTTAAAGGCCTTTTTCTGGTCTGATGCTGGTGGAGTGTCGGTATCCGGCTTTGCAATTTCACCGGTCACAAGACCGTATTTGGCCCTGCTCCCCAACGCCACTCTCATGGCTTTTACCCAAGGTAAATAGTTGTCGCCATTTAGGGTGATGTTGGTCAGTTTTTCGGGTTGAGGACTCATGGCGATTCTGTTTTACTGGTATTCGGCTCTCTGATTCACTGATTTGGGGGATTCTTTTCTGATTTGGCGATTATGTTTTGTGCTGAGTATGGTATTGGGTATTTTCTGGTATGGATTATAGGTATATGATGAGAGGGATTAAACCCGCTCTGATACCATGTTGAATATTTGAGAGAGATTATGGGGTGAAAATGTTATATTGCATATATTTTCTCTGACTGAATACAGGGTCCTATTTATCTCTACTGTACAACGGTTATATTCTTTCTATCTAACATATACTTTCTAAATAAAGGAAAAGTGGTTGAAGCTTAATTATTCTAATTGTAGCTCCTACTTTTTCTAAACCTAGGCCAATGATGATAAGTAGTCCATATGACTTTGAGGCCTCTAATTACTAACTAATCCTATTTATTTACACAAAATCATTCCTTAACAAGTTCAATCTCTGAAGCACCCAAAAAGTGCATTTTTTTTCAGACCTGAAGTGAAAACTAGTGGAATACCTTGTAAAAGGAATCATTTACCAAAAAAAAAAAATACTAATAAGAGGGCTGGCAAAATTTATTTCAATATATACTACTTTCTAAAATCATTTATCGTAAATTACATGGACTGAAATATTTTTTAAATATCGACATATTCCCCCTACCCCCCTTTCCTCTCCCCTATGTCCTTCCTGTACATACCCGTGTACAATTTATTACATCTTACAACTATATGCTTTACATATAGATTATACAGAGCTACTATTTGTGTGGTTGTGCGACATGCTCGTTGTCATTTTTCATTGTTCAAAGCATACTAATTTCTTCTGAAATTAATGATAGCTCAATATTACATGATTCATTTTCAGAGGGTCCCACAGAAAGCTCATGTGGCGTGCATATCATGGAAGGCCGCGGTGGCATCTCCAAGTTGTTTGCATCATTCTGAAGCATCTCTATCACTCTTGTCATTGTTGGGCGATTAGATGCCTTCATTTGAATGCACCACAAGGCAACCTTATAGAGCCTTTCTTCAATCTCTCCAAATTTTTCTACATTGCTGCTTAAATTATGTGGGTCCACTGGAAGGTTGAGTTGGTCATAGATCCAAGATGGATAATAGACTTGACCGGAGCTCTCTGCATGATTATTTACATTTCTTCTTCCACTCACCATTTCCATGAGCAACATTCCAAAACTATATACATCTGCCTTATATGAAACGGCACCAAAGGTGCGTGATATTAGCTCGGGAGCTATGTAGCCTATTGTACCCCGTGCCATGCTCAGTGTTACTAAACTATAGTCTTTGGGGTACAATTTTGCAAGTCCGAAATCTGAAATTTTGGGAATCAAATTCTGGTCTAGGAGAATGTTGTGCGGCTTTATGTCAAAGTGAAGAATTTGCATTTCACATCCACGGTGAAGGTAATCTATACCTCGAGCAATGCCAATAGCAATTTCTCTTCTTTTCTCCATTGAAAGAGCATTGTTACTTGGTGAGAAAATATATTTGTCAAGCGAACCATTTGGCATGTAAGCATAGACAAGAGCCCTTTTTGAGCCCTCTGAGCAAAACCCAATGAGACGCACTATGTTGGTGTGGTGAATCCTACCAATGGTTGCTACTTCACTAATGAAATCATCCCCATCACCAATAGGATTGCTCAATATTTTGACAGCAACCTGCTGACTATTTAAGAGCCTGCCTTTGTAAACCGTACCAAAGCCACCTTGCCCCAGCTTTTCTCTAAAGTGGTTTGTCATTATAGATATCTCGATGAAATCATAGCGTCTAATATGAAGCAACTCATTTTTGCGTAGAAATTTTTCTATAGAACTAATGGTCGAAGACATTTTCCACCATTTAAAAAGAAGGAAAGAAAGTATTGCCAGTGGAGCCAATATAATCCTTGTAACTGCAAGTAGAATTAATCATAATGATTAGCAAGAGTGTGATTGAAAATGAATTCTTGAACGATTGTAATTAATTTTATGCAAAAATTTGTCCAACACTGTTTGAATTGCTAGGACCACACTTCCTAAGCATAACGCACATAACATGTTTATATGTTTGGAATATGGCTTCACGGTTCTTGCGTCTATGTTATGCAATACAGCAAATACTAAGGATGATGTGAAGTAGAGGTCAACACTTGCTTCTGGACCATTCTACCTACATTCTAAGTCTATTATAGAAATTAGACAGGTCGGAACAACTTACATAATATTATAAGGATGACGTCAAGTAGAACAAGCAAGATTAGCATGAAACAGAAAGAGACGAGAGAAGCAGAATAAACACAATCTAAGAACCATGGTTCCCACAGTAATAAATTGATGATCTTCCAGCCAATAGACAAATCACTTCCCATGTACCTGCATTGATATATGAGAGTAAATTAATTACGTATATTAATTTGTAGGTTAATTAACTAGTTGAAAGAGATCTGGCATCCTTAGTTATCCATGCTGCACATACAATCAGACCTGGATGTTTAAATATATATTTGGGGAAGGTCCTAAGCAGTGAAAGAAGTAGTCTAGGTTCTTTATTCTTCGTTGGATTGTTCACGTGGATAATGGCTGATTCTCTGCATCACAATAATGATGAACGATCGATGCAATGCTTGCAACAACAGTTATCAACATCATGCAATGTGAGTTGTGACAAGTGGGCAGGCCACCCATTTTTTAAGACTAGCCGCCCTCCAGAGTGATGGCCAAAAAGTGGTGGGCCATTGTCCTATATCTGATCCATGTTGTTGGGTATTTTTGCATCATTCTTAGTCCTGTTCGTTTCTCTCTTTAAGTAGGAACTTGCCTTCTTAAAAAGAGAACCTTTTGCACATACTTGAGTCTTGTTTGAATCTCCCTTGAATTAATTAGAGGCCTGTTCTCATCCTAATTAGTGTCTATATATGATACTGTCTAGGATAAGAAACAAAGAAACATTGTTCTACATTGTAGAATTATGTTACACACTAGCTAGGTTCCATAAGTCCAACTGTATTCGGCTTGAACCAGGTAATTTTCTTTAGTATTCGAAGGCAAAAACCAAGTAGAACGCTTTTCAATCATCTAATTTGAACGGAGCACTGCTATCAAGTCACTTTGACTGTAGTATTTATGGGTTTCAGAGTAAATAAAAGGCAAAAATGACAACATATTCAGAAGATGAATGTAGCAAAGATGCATATGCTACAATGGATGGATGTCCGGCTACACAATAAAAGATCGCATAAAAAATGATTTATACATAACAAGGTAGGGGTGGTTCCGATCGAAGACAAGGTGGTCCAACACCATTTGAGGTGGTTTGGGCATATTCAACGGAGGCTTCCTGAATCACCAGTGCGTAGCGGTATCCTAATCCGTATCGAAAATACAGAAAGAGGTAGGGTTGGTCAAAATTGATATGGGAGGAGCTGTAAAAAGTGATCACTTCAAGGCATAGAGTATATCCAAAGAGCTGGTTCTAGATAGGGCCGCGTGGAAATTAGCAATCCATGTACCGCAATCAGTATCAACAAATCAAGTCCCTTGCAGTTATTATTATATTACTATTGTTACTATGATTAGTATGATTAGTATTTCGCAATTATTCTTACCATCATCATCATTGGGTATTACTAGTATCATTCTCATTACTATTATTATCATTATTATCATACTATTATTACTACGACTAGTATTTCATTATTACTATTGTTATTATATTTATTTATTTATTTATTTTATTTTTCTTATCATCATCATCATTATTGGTGTTGGAAATTGATCCAAAATCAAGAGCTCATAATTAGAATTAGTTTCTGGTGTCATGACATGACATGTTGGTGCTAATTATGTAATACGTGGGTTTAATTTTTGATTAGGTAATTTAGGTATGGTGCTTACAGAGCCTAGTCAAGTCGTGTATTAGTGGCGAGTATTAAAAATATTTAGATTGCTAATTTTGGTGGTACATTTTAGTGCATACAGCATAGTTTGTGTTATTAGTGCTTAGTTATTTTTTACGTGATGTGTCTAATACGTAACTAGTATAGAAAGGGTCTGTAGTATCTTTCTTCGTGTGAAATAAAGTTTTGAGTTCTGTTATAGACTCTATCTCTCTTTCTTTTGTTTGTTCTACCAAAATATCTCTTCTTTTAAAGAAAAGCAGAAGAAATTATCGCTTCCACAAACTGCCACGTCATCCTAACCAACTAGCGATATAATCTCAGTAATTACTTAATCCGTGAATCTTATATTTCACAGACGATGAAGAGATGCATTTGTTTGAGGGACCCTCTTAAATTCACACCATCTTCAATTCCCGTCCCCTGATCAACAACGCCTACTCAATCGACGCCTCTCTCACTGTCATCTTCTGTGCTTTCATCGCTCTCCAACACCGTGCTCAACATATTGGGTATCTTCTTCTCAATCAACAATTCTCTCTCCTCGGCAGTTCTAAAAGGCTGGTATTTTACTGCTTTCCACTCGCTTCTTTGTCATCATTGCAGATTACCACTCAATTCCGGGAAGTCTCAATCGGTCCACTGACCCACAGGGAGGCAGCCCTTCAAATCCAGTGCTTGGCACACTTATTCCTTTTCATGTATCGACATTGACTGCTTAATTGCAACCCGCCCAAACGTTAGAGGTTATATTATATCTTGCGAATGTTTCGTCTTTTCTACTTTAAAGTTTCCATTGGTTGCAACTAATGATCGTATTTAGTGATTATTTGTCTAATATTTGGATACCCAAAAAAAATTGTAATATATATGTGATCTGTTTAATATTCGTTTTAGCCAGGCATGGAGATTGAATTTGAGGAGAGGCACATTTATAGGAAGATACAGGGGTTTGAAGACAACAAAATAAAACAACATATTGAAGCGATTGGAATTTGGATAGAAATTCTATCATCTTAATACAACTTCCATGAGTACGGTAAGTAAATTTGCTTCTCTGTTCTCATTTGTTCAGTTAATGAAGAACAAACCAATTAACTTTACTTTGTAAGCGAAATCTAAAAACTTGATTGTTACGATAGAATATTTTCATTCCAGCAGTATTTAAATATATACATTTCAAAATATAATTTATAGTTATGTTTTTTAGTGGAACATAGCTTGATAAATTGAAATGACGAGTCATGTTACGATAAACATCTTATTTGCCATATCTTGATATTTTTTGTACTTTATAAACTGTACCAGAATGATATTGATTATACTCGCAGGTGATAATTTATTTGTTGATTATTATTATTTGAGGTTATTCATTCTTTTATGAAAGTATGAGTATTTACAAAATTAAATGGACAAAATGAGGTTGTTTCATGTGAAATTTTTCAGCATAATATTTGATAATTTTTTTTTTTCTGAAGACCAGGCATAATAAATCAAATTTAATTTTTAATTTGACAAATTTCTGGCAGCATATTGTTTTCAACATTTGATTGCTAATAAAGTTTTCTCATCTGTTTTTCTTTTTTTAGAAAAATATGACAGACGATGATCATGTCATTTTTATCCTTGAATATTCTGATGGGTAAAAGAAGAATGTAAGTTAGTGTATTTCTCCTTTTCATTAGAAACGTGACATTCACGGGAATGTCTGCATAGGCTAAAGTATTTTAATTTTTTTTTATCTTATTTGCACAATTAATGATGCCATCTTAATCTAATTGATTCAAATGCCTCAAAAAGCATGTACAACACTGAAATACCAAAAGTATTATGTATTACAGATAAAAAATCATTTGAAAGTTACACTTTCTCTTACTTATTTTTGTTCAATTTCATTTTCAAGATGCCTGCCAGTAATGACAAAGTTTCTTATATAAGGTGATGAGGCGCTGAACTAATAATTGTAATTATTTCATTTTCAGAAACTTCTATAAACTCATTTAAACAATTATTCTCTCTCTGATTGTAACATACTGGGTAATTTTCTCACTTAGGGTACATTTAATAGCTAATTGATCAGTGGATTATCTGGAGGTGAATTATAGTATACAAATAATTCTTTTTTTACAATCATTTTACAATTTAAGTTACATAATTGATTTATTTGGTCTCAGTTCGTTATTTGGTGCGAGGATTACTCTACATTTGAAATTCCAATATTTTTGAGAAATTTATTTTTCGCTAAACTATCCCGTGCATTGCACGGGTTAAGTGCTAGTTTCTAACAATTTGGTATCAAAGCGATTTCAATAGCCAACAACTTGGTATCAGAGCCAGGTTCAAGATCGATGCAAGTCAGAGCGTAAGATTCAAGATCGATGCAAGTCAGAGCCTAAGGTTCAAGATCAATGCAAGTCAAAGCCTAAGGTCCGACCATGACTGAGGACGTGAATGTTTCAAGTTTGATAGTTCCGTTTTTTGAAGAGGAGAATTATGAATTTTGGAGCATCAAGATGAAGACATTGCTCAAGTTGTAAGGGTTATTGGAGTTGGTAGATGCAGGAACACCAGATCTTGATCTAGCACAAATCAATACCATAAAGCGAGATGAAAGGTGTTGTTCTTTATTCAACAAGCCGTACACGACTCAGTGTTTGTGAAGATTTCAACAACAGAAACAACAAAGAGGACCTGGACTATTCTGAAAACCGCATTTCAGGGAAGTTCTAAGGTGGTTGCTATCAAGTTACAAGGCTTGAGGTGGGATTTGGAGACGTTGAGAATGAATGCAAGGCGAACCTATTCAAGTGTTTCTCACAAGGGTGACATCCTTAGTCAACCAAATAAGGCGTTGTGGTGATGATCTTGAAGAAAAGATCGTGTACGAAGGTGCTTCGTAGCCTTACAACAAAGTTTGCTCATGTCGTGGCAACAATTAGAAGCAAGGTTTGACATTAAAGCTTTCTATACTAAGGGCACGTCCTCAAATAACCAACAACATGGTGGAGGTGGAGGCTAAGGTAGTGAAAGAGACGTTGAATGTCAATATTGTCACAAAAAAGGCCACGTGTAGACTCGTTGCTACAAGAGGCAAAGAGAAGAAGATCAAGTGGAGTGTTATTATTGTCACAAGTTTAGGCACATGCAAGCTAGTTGTTACGAAAAGAAAATAGAGGAAAAACAAGAAAGTTTTGTTGTGGGAGAAGGATAAGCAATCAGGGTTATTTCGGGTCAAGATTGTTGAAGAATCTGATGTGAGGCAGATTCGTTTTTCGGACAACGGATGCTCAAATTGCATTAAGCATTTGTTTGATGAATTGGATGAGTCCCCAACGCAGGTGGATACGACATATATTGTGGATGTGATGGAGATGCATGGAGATCTTGAGGAGTCCATGGCTATGTTCGAGATATGAAAGAGTCGTCCTATTATAGTTAAAAGATGTTGAGGAGACAACAAAGATGAATGATATGGCACATGCAGCCCAGGTTAGCTCAGTCAAGATAATGACCATATGTGATGAATTGGATTAGTACCCAACGCATGTGGGTACGACAAATATTGTGGATGTGATGGAGAATGCTTGGAGATCTTGAGGAGTCCATGGCTATGTTTGAGATAGGAAAGAGTCCCATTACAATTAAAAGATGTTGAGAAGTCAACAAAGATGAATGATATGGCACATGTAGCCAAGGTTAGTTCGGTCAAGATGATGACCATATGTGAGGATGTTGGAGATGGTGAAACTTCAATTCTTTATTCTTGTGAAGCCAAAGGGGCTTGTGATGACTGGTAAAATTGGTTTGTTTACCGCTGTTGTGATGTTTGTTGTATTGACATACAACTTGTTGAGTAATTTTCTCGATTTAGAAGTTGTGAAGGAAAAGATGGGTATTTTTGAGTCACAAAAGAAATATGAAGATGATGTTCTTTGGAAGTTTGAGATGCATGACTGCAATTCAGCAAGTGCAGAGACGGACAAAGAAAAAGGGGATTTTGGACAAAGAGAAAACAAGTATGTTGCATATGTGATACAAAAATGAAGAGAAGTTTAATTGGCACTGTGACGTGATGCACGTTGAATTTTGGATTAAGGAGGAGTGTTGGAAATTGATCCAAAATTAGAAGTTCATAATTAAAATTAGTTTCCGATGTCATAACATGGTGGTGCTAATTATGTAATACGTGGGTTTCATTTTTGAATAGCTAAATTTTATGGTGCTTACATAGCCAAGTCAAGTCGTGTATTAGTGGCCAGTTTAAATAATTTTTAGATTGCTAATTTGGTGGTACATTTTAGTGCATACAACATCGTTTGTGTTATTAGTGGTTAGTTATTTTTTATGTGATGTGTCTAGTATGTAACTAGTATAGAAAGAACCTGTGGTATCTTTCTTTTGTGTGGAATAAAGTTTTGAGTTCAGTTATAGACTCTGTCTCTCTTTCTTTTGTTTGTTCTACCAAAAAATATTTCCAACAATTTAGTATCAGAGCGATTTCAATATCCAACAATTTAGCAGGATATGGTAGAGGATTTCATGGACAGTATACAGGCAACTCACAGGGAAATGGGCAGTACTTCTCTTATGTCTGGAAATGGAATTGATGTTGCAGATTTATCATGGCCAGAGGGTTCTTCAGTTGATGAGATGCTCTTTTGAAACATAATGAAGATTTGGTGTTATTATTTTGAATTTCATTGTAAATCTCTAGTCTTGTTATAAGTCTTTATAATGGCAGTAGTTATGGGTGATATTAATTGTTGTCACTTAAGGTCTTTAGTTTTGTGATATAGGGTAGCTTCTTTGTAATTTTAGACTAATGCTTTTGTTTTGGTTCTGATTCTCCAGTACTGGTTGTTTTGTACTAAGAATTATGGTTCCAAACAATTAGGTTGTAATTCTGATTTCAGTTTCAATGAAACTGGTCGAGTATTCTACTTTTTTCAAAAAAAAAAATAATTCTCATTATTATTATCATCATCATCATCATCATCATCATCATCATCATTATCATTATTATTATCATTACTACGATCATGATCATGATCATCACCATCATTATTACTATATTATTATTTTCACTATCGGAATACTATTATTTTTAGTATCATCATCATTTTTACCACCGCCATCATTATTTGATTCATGTGGTCATACTTGGTTTCATTTCTAGGCTACCCGACATGTTTGGGACTAAAGGCTTGGTTATTGTTGTTGTAGAGTAAATAAAAGGATCATCTAACAATGAAATAATCTTATTTTTCGGTTCTTCTGTTTGCAATAATTTTAAAAAAGTATTTGGAATTGGAAAATTATACATGGGCTGTATTGTCTGCATCAGATGTTTTAAATTTTAATTATATTGCCTTGGAAGTTTTAACAAAGATTCAAAGGCTTAATCTACAATTGTTTGATCTTCATTCCACATGCATAATGACGGACAGCTCCCCTACGTGCATCACTGTGGTGGCAGTGGATGCAGACTGATCATTCTCTGATGAACTGAAACTGTTTTGATTACTAGTAGGTTCATCTTTGCTATCTATAGGACTTCTTCAGATTAGAAACTGATTTATCCAGAGTACTAGCAGGTGCTGCTTAAGTTTTCAAAATAAATAAATAAATAAATCAGATTTAAAACATGGGAGAGAGAGGTATGTACCAACCAAATAGAATTTTTCCAACATCTTGGAAGAACAGAGCATGATAGGCTATCCCCCTCCATATGTATTGAGCTTGTCCAGTTTACTAAGACTCCCGTTTCCATTCCTTTCATAATAGCTGCGGAGTCAATGTGTTCATGTTTACCTATGTCATCTATCAAAGTGCTTCCAACCAAACTACATGAATCATGCAAATCAGAGACATAGTACCTGCCAGGTCCATAGTACACAGCATAAACTCTGGAATTTGATATGTTCTGGCACGGAATGAGCACATACCTCGTGTCATCATATATCTCTTGTGTGCAATTCACAAAGTGAATATATAAAAAAGAGGAATAAGTTTCAAAGAAATCTGAAGAAACATAGTCATCATCCCAAGTGAAGTTTGGGAGATGGCAGTGATCCCCAGTAACGGAGTAAGAAGGATCTACTAGACGAAATGTCGTGTTTTGAAAGGAAATATCCTTTACAATAAATGTGTTGGAGCGGATACAGAAAATGGGGTTGTTTCCCTCGCAGTTGAACTGATAGTTTTTATCCCCACAAGTTCCTGGAAGATTGTGGATGATGTTTTGGAGCTCTTCACATGAGGAAGAGCATGAGACTTCTGCATGGGGAAGGAGAAAAAGAAAAATGAAGAGGTTTAGGAACTTCATGTCTATCAGAGAGATAAGCCTAGAGCTTAGTTTTCAGATATACTAAAGCAATCTAAATGAAGTTTTCTCAATGCTATGCTGAGGAATTCCAGATGGCAGAAGGACAGATTCAATGTAAAGACTTCCCTCTGATGCAAATGTCCAAATTTTTACGCTAGGTAGATTTAAACATGATAAAACAATTGAAGTCGCAGAGTCCAAGTCTAATAATTGAGGTCTCTGAGTCAAAGTCTACTTTAGTTGAAAGCGATTTTTATCAATCAATGAATGACAGAGCATTCATAACCATAGAAATTGAAATTCAACAATAGGAAGTGCCCAATATTGAATGTCATTCATCAACGATGGTCACATGTACAATGAATTGGGGAGGCATGTATATATTATAATGAATTATTAACATAGTTTAGTTTCACCTACTTTAAGGCCATTATTAGCTTCAAATGTGAATATGTTAACTTTGACCAAGAGAGGAAGCTGGACAACAAAGGCACCTCATTTGTATTACTAGTACTTATATATTTCTCTTATATCACATCAACATATTTGTGCCACCATTTCTGGCTGCCAGCTTAAAAAGAACGCGCTTGAGACGTTTTAAGTGGGGGAAAGGACACGGTCACCGCTGTATGCGTGCGCGTGTTAGTTGACGTCGCGAGGCGCTAACTCTCAGTTACTCGCATACAAAGGTTTTAAATATTTCAAGTGATTGTGGGGTCCCGGATTCCAATGAGCGCAAGCCCTCATTGTTAATTATCCTGAAGCTATTAACTCCAGGCACCTCTGATTAAGAATAAGAAAATATTAAATCATGTGTGCAAATCTAAGCAAGAATAAATAAAGGAAAGGAAAGAAAAATCCTAATTAAATGTTGTGTGTGGATGAATAACAGACTTTTAAATGCGAAGGTGAGGTTAGTGTTATGATGTTAGCGGGTGTTAGTGGGTGAAAACCTAAGACTCATTTGTTTGTCCCGGAGACGTATGTATCTCTTCAGGTTTTCGCGACTTGGGAATCATATGTTCATCCCGGGGACCTTGTTTCCCTTGAAGTCGTAATCATCGGTCTGGTGGGAAACATGATTTCGTGATCACCGCAGTCGATGTCCTAGATCGAAAGATCAGAAGCAATAAGCCTATCTACAATCGAGGTGCCAATTTATAGCCTCACTCTCCTGGCCACTACTTAGTGGGAGGTATGATCGACTATTGATTGGAAGAGAACCTAGGACTGACTTTGCTAGTCCCGGGGAGCTTTGCGTCCCTTGAGATTTTCCTAATCGGAGAACGTGACGTTCTTATCTTTTATCGTTTCTACCGATTCCTAAATGACGAGCCAATAACCGTAGGCCTGCCTGACACTCAAGCGCTCACTAAATTCGAACCTGGATTTGGCCCTTACTATGGATTCGAAAAATCATTTTGACAAAAAGAGAGCATGAAATTTACCCAGATATTCATAAATGAAGGGTTTCAAAGTGCTTGGATGTGGCCCTTTTATTTATGCAATTTTAAATCTGAAATTCAAGAAGGAGATGTTCTTATGAAATTCAAATTTTAACGAGATTCCAAATGTTTGTGCCGATGTGAAGACAAATGGAATAAAGAGAAGAGCGTAGTTTTTTCGCCGCTTTTAATCTCAAAATATACACAATTCCTATGTTCACATAACAAAGAATCATGTGGAGGACCTAAGACTTTTGTTTATTTAAAACTTTCATCTTTTTCATTTTGGTCACTAAAATATAAAGTGTGCTCAAATGAGTCACAAAATTCTCAAGTACATCTTTTATGAGAAAATATATATGACAAATGTATGTACAATGTCACGATCAAAGTGTTCTAACTTAACACATATATTTACACTTTTAAACATAATTTTAAAGAAAAAGTGTTTTGGGCTTTTTAATTTCAAAATGTGCTTAAATGGGCACAAGATTCTCAAAACATATTTTTGATGAGAAAATATTTACATAATGACAAAAGTATATACAATGTCATGGGTCAAAGCGTTCTAAATATTTACACACTTTATTCATACATAAAATAAGCATAAAATTTTCTAAAATTTGTACAAGAAAATCAAGGAAATATTTACAAAAGGGTTAGGACTTTTTATTTTTGAAAATTTACATCTTTGTCCCTCTTTAAATTTGAACCCAAACTTAAACATGAAATTTCAAATTTTGAAAATTCAAAATGTCTTTATACACAAAAATCTTACAGTTCACAAGAAGAATTTTAAAACTGATTTTGTGATTTTTGGAGTTCGGAAACTATTTTTAGAATTGTTTTTGGTGAAAACCCGAAATAAATCAACATATTTACAATTTGGGCCAAATTTCATTATGTTCTGGGCCGGATCTGGACATTGGTTTTGGTCCAAGTTGGGATCAGGGTCTGGGCCGAATTCAAAGGTTCATCAAAAACCGCACTTTTTCTTTCTTTTATGTCACTGGATCGATCTTGGCCGCCGGACGTTGCACGGCAGCGGATCTCAGCGCTCGGAGCTCCGATTGACGATCGGTCAGTTGCGTTGGAATCGTGGGAGAGTGCTGAGTCCATCTATGGTCTCCGATCGGGCTATGGGGAAGTGTGGGACACTCACATCGATCAAAGTTGAGGGCAGTAATGGCGCTTCGCTGCCAGTTCTTTTCCGAACAAATTTTGTCAAATTGGCGATTGTTTTTTATGAAACTTGATCCTAAGCTAACTGTCTCAATGTACTTAACATTTTTGTCAACTTAATTTAAACTAATTTCAATCTCATGGGGCATGAGGGTCTTGTACCAGTATACTGGTTCCTGTACCAGTTGAGCACTTCGCATAACTTATCAGTCAATGAGTTTGGAAAACATTTTAAATGTAAGTGTTCGATTTTTTTCAGACAGCAATGCACATTAAGAAGTCAGGAACAACTTTTGTATTCATCACATATCCTAATTTTGTGCTTTTCTCAGTGTTTTAACCAATTTTTAATCTAGGGGTCAGTGTGCAAATTTTACCAACAAACTTGTCAGAAATTTCTCTTTTTCAATATGAATTTTTCCACAACGAATTTGGGCAAGTGCAAAACATGAAAGATGCTTAGAATTGTACCAGAAATGCATGAAAAATATCAAAAATATGCACTATTAACAGAAAAATGTATGCCGATTTATTTGCTGGAATTTCCAGAGAAGAAACAGAAAAGATGCAGAAAAATGCTGACAACAGTTGCTGAATTGTGATTTTCATAGGATTTTTTATACGAGTAATTAGACAAAAAGTTATATATGAAACTTGACCAGAAAATCATGTTTAATTCATATAAAAATTGTAAAAAAAATGCACTAAGAAGGTAAATTGCAAACAATACTTAAATGTTTAAAACTGAAACTGAAAACTGGATAGACAACAGTGACTATCTTGACATGTTTTGAATTTTTACACAAATATTTTGAAAATAAGTGGAAAAACAAATTTGACAGTAAGATAGAGTATGTTTTGGTGAACATTTTGATATCTAATTTGTATGAAATCGAGATATCTAAAGCTAATGTTTCAATGACTTTTCAAAACAGTGACAGATTCTGGCATATTTACACAGCAGTACTAGTAAAATTCATATGATTTTTTCTACAAAGTATTTGACAAAACTTATTATATGAAAATTACTTAGAATTTAATTATAAACGTGGAAAAATTATATAAAAAATATACTGTGTTCATAAATTCATGGGAAAGAGTTAGAATTCGCTGAGAATCACAACCTATCTCAATCTCCTGAATCTGGAAGAAATTCGGCAGCAATTCTCCTATATAATATAGATGAATTGTTGTCAAAATCACTTTTATGAATATGTAGTTCACCTGAGACAAATTTGGCAGCATATCTCCATAGAAATGGAGATTTGATATCAAATTTGCCTCCAAATGACTGCAAATTCATTTTCAGGAAGTGAGAGGGCCATGGTTCTTCACCAAGCTCTAACTCTCTACTCCTTACTTTTGTTAAGGAGTTCTCCCCTCTGGATAAGTCCAAGAGAGGGCCCATGGAGCTATGCTCACATGTATATTTGTTATATAATTTTCCCTTAGAGCAAGCTCTCAAGGGGCCCATGGCATTGTCATGTTTAATTGTGTGTTGTTCTCCCTTGGAGCAATTTCACAAGGGGCCCATGACATTGCCATGTTTAATTGTGTGATTTTTTTTTTACTAAAAAGGAAAGGAAAAAAGTGCAAGAAATGTTACAAAATGCAAACAAATGCAAGAAAAATGTAGTAATCAAGCAATTAGCAACAAATGGCAGCAAGCAACACTAAGCATAATTTATCGAAGTATGGAGAGATGGTTCATGGGTTTGAACTTCTCCCTTTCATTGTAATCAAAATCAGTATCTACATGATGATTTTACCTTTTTATCCTATTTTCTACTATTTTTTCTGGATTTTTTTACAATATTTTCTGTAGCTAAAACCTAAACAGAAGAAGGATGGTTGCTGTAAATTGAATGGTGGCTGCTATCAAGTTATGTATGCTGTGTATATGGAGGTTTTAAGGGGGAGCGTGCTGGAGGATGAAGGCCAGGGAGAGAGCCTTGCTGCTGGTTGGAGAAGGTCTTATATAGATGAGGATTAGGGCAACCCTCCAGCAAACTTGGGGGCAAAGGGAGCTGCTCTAATTGGCTGAGGCTTGAGCACAAGGATTGGTGAATTGGAATCACTACCAGCTGCTAGATCAATTTTGTGTTTCTTCATTCTTTGTCACCACCCTTGGATCAGCAGTAGAGGGAAAACATGGCGCCAGGAATGAAGATTGCAGATTGGTCATAGATATCATGTACTTGTGGAGTATCTCAAAGCCTTAAACTGTTCAGTCACTAACCCTTCTTGCATCCAATGAATAGGTGGCAAGTGTTTAGTTCTCTTTTTTTTTCTTTACAAGCTGAGGGTCTTCCAATTGTTCCTGCAGGAACAGTTTATGCTCCTGGCGTTCTGAAGATGTTTGGGGGCCAAGGCATGCTTAATTGATCTTCTAGCCAAGGCAGCACGTGATTATCCATAATCATCCATCAAGGCAGTGCTAAATGTCCAATGATTCAGCCCGTTCTATTGTTTTGAATGTATGCACAGATCAAAAGTTTCTCATGTGTCCCATGCTCTATTTGCTGTTCTTCTAGGCCCTTTCTCATCTGGTGGCTTTTAAGGTTTGCAATGGGCCTTAATCATCTCCAAGTGTATCCCTTATAGATCCAATTAAACCCAATTGAGCCCAATTAGTAATAGGAAAGATTAATTCAAAATCTGGAATTTGTGCACAGTTGAGGGGTGTTGTAGCAAAATTGCCACTTCTTGTCAGTCTCAACTTTCCTTTACTGCTGAACCTGTATCTTCAATTAATTTCAGTCGATTGATTCTAATTGTACACAAACAGCTCTTTAGTTCATTCAATTGAAACAATCACAAGCTGGAAATTGAACATTTAAGAGTTTTGAGCTGCAATTGTATTGTAGCAATCCAAAACCAGCCAATACCCTTTTCTTTTGATATTCCCTTCATTTCGCACTGCTTAGATGTGAGTTGAAGTCCCTCTGCGCATTGGGTAGCATTCAGGTGTTACATGGAAGCTCAGAGCAATCACAGGACCCTCAATTATAATTCTTGAGATGAAGCCCTGCCAACCATGGCTTGCCAGTAATGGTGAGGAGATGGGAGCTGCAGCCAGAGAACTGAGGAGGAGAAGCCAGACAAGGGAAAGGTGTCGTGATGCCTTGGGGAGGCTCAGGCATTGATCAATTGAGGTCGACGCCCTCCAAATCGCTGGAATCGACCTTGAGCCTCGAACTAAACCCATCAATGGCGTTCTTCATTTACTCCGCCGTTGCCTCCATAACCGGTGCCGCTGGATAGAGGAGAACGGGATCATTCCAATGAGCCCAAGAACACTGAAAACGGAGGTCGGAGCAGGGAGAATTTCGCCGGTGAAGTTGGTGGTTTGAGGTGGCCATGGCGGGGGATAACGACAAATGATCCACCATTCTCTTTTTTTTCTTTCTTTGACTCTGACATGCAGGCCCCACAGTACTTCAAATTCCAGTCACCATGTCAGCCGTAGGTGAGATTAGTGGGGTGATTAAGTGTTAATTAGATAAGATGTCGATACCTGATAGGTTGTATCTTTTAATGATTAAGTATCAACTCATTTAAGAAAACCTGTGGTCCCTCCTCTCTTTCTGTGGATAACATCTGTGTAACTCTTCGTGTAATGCTTCTCCTTGAACAGAAAACGGGTTGTCAGTAGCTCTCTACACAGATCCACTTTCTCCCCTCTCATTAATTTCTCTGTATCATCAAATTCTGCAGTCTTCAGTGGGGTACAACAGTTTTGAACTCCAAATGGGTAGCAGTGACTCACCACACCCTTTTCTGCTCTTTCCCTTCAAAATTCCCCCGTGCTCTCCATGACAAGTGGGTACCGCGCTATCAGTGTTGACCAGATTAAAAAAACTTCTTTGACTGCCACGTGTCTATGTCTGATCGGTTGTTGAGTGATTGTTGAATATCTTGAGTTCTGGACCTCAGAATTTTATAAGTAATATATCGAAATTCTCAGAATTTGAAGGAGAATCTCAACATATCAAAATAATTGGACCAATTTGAAATTATGAAAGAATCCACTTTTCCTCTCATAATGACAAGTAGTCGAATTCTTCAGTTGAATTGCACTGTTTCCAGCAGAAAAATTTTATAGTCGGAATGCACTCTTCCCAACCTTCTATGGTATTGTCCAACTGAATTGCACTGTTTCCAGCCTTCCAATAGATCATTTGGAAATCACGAGAGAATACGCTTTTTCTCTCATAATGATGTATATATGACCAATGGTCAAATTCTCTAGCTGAATTGCACTGTTTTCAGAAGGAGAACCTTACGGTCGGAATGCACTTTTCCCAACCTTCCATAGTATTGTCCAGCTGAATTGCACTGCTTCCAGCCTTCCGAAAACAATAAGCCTTTTTAAGGGTCAACAATATTACAACTCTTTATATAGACCTAAACATTAGAAGAGTCCAAAAATTCGTATTAAAAACAAAAATACTAAACGGCTTCAGTTTCAGCTGACATCCTTCTACTGAAACAACTCTCTGTAAGGAACTCCTAAACCTTGAGACTTTAACCATTAGAAATTAGACTTCAAAAACTTGAACTCCATAGGTTATTTACTCAAATACACTTTTGTTTGATCCTTCAAGTCTCTTTGTCAACTGCTGAACTTAAAGACTACCATATTTTTTCTTATGTTTATATTTCCAACATTTTCAGTAGCTTCAGTTTGACTTCTAATATTCTGAATAAAAGAGATAAGTTCATCCATTGTGATCGCTTAATATAAAATCTATATTGCCACTGTTTTCCCGAAAATAAAGTTAGAAACAAGTTATATTATGCAAATTATTGTTCCAGTTGCCATCCATTAATTTTGTGATTCAAGCAATTTCTTAACATACATATATATGTGCCTTGCAATATTTTCAGTTACAATTCTGACTTCGATTTCTTCGAACTTTTATGACAAAAATAATTTCAGTTTTTTACAAACACCATATATACTAAAAAAGAACAGTTAATTCCACCAAAAGACCTAACCAATCGGTTAGATGATCCAGGCATGAAAAAAATATAAGGAAACATTTGCATAAATTATGCACCAAAGTTTGACTCAAAAAATATTTCTCATTCAAGATATACACTGATGAAAAATATGACGTGGTAAATGTAGGGATACCAAAATTGTATCGACTGTATTAATATTCATGTTTGTAACGGTCCGAATTTTTCATACAAGCAATTTGAGCCGTCTGCTGCGTTTTTCAACGCAAGACGCCAAAACAAGCAAGTCATTAATACATGATGTCACAAGTACATAATATATTTTACAAAATAACATATTTTTAATATCATACATCAATTTAAACAAAATACAGCGGAACTATTTTCCTAATAACAAATAAAAAAATTTAAAAACTAAATCTTTGAAAGCAATTTCAAAACTCTTCATTTACGTGGCAACTCAGCGATTTCTTCCTTACCTGCGAAAAAGGGCACAAAGGTGAGAATGAGAAATCGAGTGTTTCCCAGTGCAAAAGGAATTCCAAACGGATGTATAACAACCGAGATCAATTTCAAAGTGCATTAATCGATTCATTAAATATCAATTTTTAAAGTCTATTAAATGTCAATTTTAAGAGTCTGTCTATTTGGTAGTGCCAAGCTCCTAATCCTGGTTCTTGGTTTACCGTCCCAATTCGAAACACAACATGAGTCAATGACTGGTACGAAACTATATCGATATCAATCAATCTATAGATCAATCAATTAGGCGATGCTCGTTGCCGGACGACAATCCCTCAACAAGCGTTCCAGATAGAGAGGGCGGAATAACACGGTAGCGGAAATTCACCTATAAAGGACAAAGCCCAGACAATAGAGGCGAACGAAGCGATAGTCTCGATTCAAATGAATACCATTCTTCCAAAGGGGGTCAATTAATCAATTGGATTCTATTTCAATAATTAACATTTTCTTTCAATTTATTAACTCATCAATCTACTATCTTAATAATCAAACTTCAGACCCCAGAAAATTGTTTTCGCTGAAAATGAAGTTTCAGCGCGTTCGTTTACAATTAATCTCAGAATCGGCGGAATAGCTCATTCCGGATTTGGGGGGAAAGGACCACTTTCGTTTTCCGCATTTTTTTGGCGGAAAACGAAAAGGAAAAGCTTGGCCACGCTCTTCTCCCGCGCACGCCCGGTGTACCCTCCGTTCCCGCGCTCTCTATCTCCCGCCAGTTGTTCTTCCTGCAAAATGAATTCCTCAATAATGCTTGCTGCTTGCTGCCTGGGGCGAGCTGCTTGCTACTCGAATTTGAGGGTTTGCCCCGTACACAGAGAGCACGGCGCTGGGACGGCCGCGCCCAGGGCCTTCTCTCGTTGGGGCTGCCCTCCCAGGGCCCACAACTGCTGCAACAGCTTGACATTCACTTCGTCCCCAAACCAAGATTGAATCGGACTGGATCAATGACAATCTTATGAACAGGATATTGAAACTGGAGAAAATTGTTAATGTGAATCAAAAGTTTTCTGTATAATAATCTGCTGTCTACAAGTCCTTATATGCACGTTATACAAAAGTGGAAAATGAAAACTAAAAGGAAATAAGCCTATTCTATAATATCTTTACGTATGTAGTATCTCTGTCAGAGGAGAAAATATATGCACAGATTTTCTAAATCTTCACATAATTCAATATCTTGACATCCCCTCTCAAATTGATGCTGGTGAAGAAGCCAACATCAATTTGTTCACTAGATAACCATGTCTAGGCGCTGCAAGTGCTTTTGTAAAAATGTCAGCTGTTTGAAGAGTAGAGGGCACATGAGGAAGTGATATCAGATTGCGTTCCACAGCATCTCTGATATAATGACAATCAACCTCAATATGTTTGGTTCTTTCATGAAAAACTGGATCATTCGAGATGTGAATTGCACTGAGATTGTCTGCATGCATATTCGTGGGTGAGGATTGAATGAAACCGGCCTCTTCTAGTAAGCCCCGAAGCCAAACAATTTCAGAGCATGCCGATGACATAGCACGATATTCTGCTTCTGTGGAAGACTTAGAGATGCGATCTTGCTTCTTGCATTTCCATGACACAAGAGCATTACCAAGGAAAACACACCAACCAGTTGTAGATTTTCTGGTATTTGGACAACCTGCCCAATCGGCATCAGCGTAGGCCGAGATAGTGAGATCATTATCGGTTGGGAAGAATAGACCTCGTTCTGGAGTATCCTTAAGATACCGTATAATGCGGTGTACAGCAACTAAATGTAAGTGTCTAGGTGCATGCATGAACTGACTTACAATATTAACAGCAAACGAAATGTCCGGTCTAGTAAGACAAACCAAATTCCCAACCAAACTGCGGTACAAGGTAGGATTTGGTAACAACTCACCATCATCCTTGAGAAGCTTGAGATTAACTTCCATAGGAGTATTGGCAGGATTAGAGAACTGGAGGTTTGCTCTTTCTATAATCTCACTTAGATACTTTGATGCAGAATTGGTCAGATTGATATGCTGTGGTATTTTGACCATAACTTCCTCAATACAAGTCCAAATGAGGTGATTCAAAATTCTATAGAAAGATAAAGAAAAGAGCTACAACTTTCATGTTTTGGGTTTTCTCATATTCGGAAGGCATTCCACTCGAAATGGCGAATTAATACAGCATGGTCATTATGGCAGGAATAATTTCGGTCCGAATTTCTTGAATCAGAACAGAATTTTGGTCCGAAATGATCCATTTCGGTCCGAAATATTTCCAGACAGTTATGGATGGCGTGTTTTAGGCTTTCTTTGCATTTTTTAGATACTTTTTACTGTTTTTGTTTTATGTTTATTTTTAGGGTTCAGTTTTGTTTTCCTATATAAGTAGACTCATGCCCTTTAGGCAGAGAAGTTGTTTTTATGTATCTAATATCCAGAAAATGAATTCTGTGTGAATTCTCAATCGAATTCTGTGTGAATTCCCAAAATCTCTCGTGTTTCTCGTACTTCCAATTTGCTTGTTGCTCACCCCCCTACCGTCCCTGCATCAGTTGGTATCAGAGCAACCAGGTTGATGGCGGATGTGTACCGTGGTCGTGGTAGAAGTTGGGGCCGTAGTCGGGGTCGTGGAGTCGATCTTGAAGACAAAGAGTCACCTAACCACCATCGAGACCAGCGGGATCTCAAGATTGCAACAATGAGAAGACGGATCCGAGAGTTAGAGCGCCAACTCGCAGAGGCAAGAATGGGCTCTACCAATGGAGAAGAAGAGGAGGAGTCAGATTCCTTCGACTCTTCTGCAGGAGGCGGTGATGATGAGGAATTCAGCCCGTGGGGGATTCCGAATCAAGGGCAAAATCACAGGCTTCATCATGAGCCTGATCAGTCCTTTCAAAACCATGGGATGGAGATTGAACTTCCGGAGTTTGACGGTCATCCTGATGAGTTTACAGTGATTATTCCAACGGAAGAACACCAACAACAACCGAGTGGGTTTGTTAATCTGCTCAATATCGTTGATGAAAGTGAAGGTATCATTTTTGATTCTCCACCAGTCTTTGATGACTATCCCGAAGAGATCGAGGATGTCAAAAGCTTTGTTGGTGAGTCCCAAACGATAACCAAACCTTTTGAAAACTGTCCAACATTTTTCAGAGATCCATTTATCAAACCGAGAATAGAACCAACAATTACAGGTTTCAAGATCTTGTTTGATCCAATCTTGGCGGATGATACGCGTGGAGTGTATAGGCTTTTACCCTAAATTAATAGAGCTTTACCCTCAATAAAACAATCAATCGCAAGCGTACGATAATATGCAGTATAGTCGGGATCGTATCCACAGGGACGGAAACTAATTTTAGACAATTCCTTTTTCACTATTCTAATCCTAAAAGTAACCAATTCGTAACCAATTTGGGGGGGTTTGTTTGAAGTTGTTTGTTCCTAAATTAACAGAAAGCAATAAACAGTAAAACATGCTAAAACAATTATTAAAACACGCGTTCCCAGGGTTTCGGAATCAGTTTGATGTTTGGACTAACTGCCTGCGTTCCGCACCTGAGAAGGTGCGAACCGCAAGATGTACAAATTTGTGATTCTCTGTCTGTTCTCTGCTTGGTACGGTTCGCACCTGTCACCAATGCTAACCGCAGGGAACAGATCAGAGGCAGTTATTATTCAGTTTCTATTGTCGATCAAAGTTATCGATCCCCAACTAACCCAAAGCAATTACAAGTCCCTCAACTCTCGTTTGTTGGCACTTTTAAAGACTTTTAGATCAATTCGAAATCTTTAGATTATCTCTAACCTAAACCCGATTTGCTTTCGATCACAGGTACGGTTTAACTCCCGTTATAACCACAACTTCTCCTCTCGGATACAATTGGACAACAAGTTATCTACCCAAATAGTGCAAGTATTGAATCTCTATCAATTGACGTTTAGTTTTCCAACTAGACTATGCCCAATCCACAGGTCTATCAAAATAGGGTGAACTACTACAAGCGCACTCTCATGCAATTAGCAATTCTGGCCTAAGAAGATATAAATTAACCAACTAGATACGAACATACATCCACAGGATCATATCAAAGAACAAGAAAACAATTCAAGCACAATTATGAATAAGCTCAAAGCAAATATGAAAATAACTTCAATGCATAGACGTTAAAAGCAAGTATTCAATTAATCTATACATACAAACATCATCCTAACCCCAAGAACAAAGGCGACTACTCACGCCTTGACATGACTAAACAACAAAATAAAATAAGGGAAAAGAAAGAACCGATCGAGCTTAGGAATAGGCGAGTAACCAACTCCTTCACCTTGGCGGCGATGAACTCCTCCCTTGACAAAACTAGACTCTCAACTAAACAATGACTATTGACTAAACTAATCTCAACACATGAGACCTACACAAGACTTGACAAGATCAAGATACTATGAGATGATATGAGATGTGAGATGGTATTGTGAGAGCACCCCAAGGGGTCTCTTTTATAGTAGAAGTTGTCTCAAATTTAGGTGTCTGACTTCTGGTTTCTTGGGGCGCAATTAAGGGAAAATTCCCAAAGGAGATCGCCAGAAATAGCACACACCAGAAAATAGGTGTTCTGTTGTGTTTTGAACTGTCTACGTTCCGCAAATAGGAAAGTACGGTCCGCAAATAGAAGTCCAAAGAGAGCTCGGCCTTGAAATAGCATTTCTGTCGCTTAAATTGGCTCTCTGCGTGTTTCCTTGATTTAGATATGGCGGTTGTGAGCTGGCATGACATGAAAACAGAAGTTCTATTCTTGATTACGGTCCGCAAATAGGGGGTTGCGGTCCGTAAATAGATGTTCCTTTGTGCTCCTTCGCCTATTTTTGCTCCTTGCTCCAATTTTAGTCCGTAATAGCTCTAAAAGCTCCGTTTACCTGAAAATAGGACCAAAACACAGAAGTAACTTGATTCTAGACAATCTTCTATTAAAATGCAATTGAACTTAGGATTTTAGGTGCAAATATAGGTGCAAGTCTGGTTAATATGCATATATGAAATAGGTGCATCAGCGGAAACAAAATTATTTGTTGATTTGTTAAGGAAAGTGATGAACGAAAATGTTAGTTATTTCATGAGTAACATTGGACCTCTACATAATGATTTGGTGTTGTTTCTCATATGGTACAACTTACAAGAAGTCTACAAAGACCAATCAAAGTTGATCCGAACTCGAGGACGAGTTCTTTTCTTAGAGGGGGAGAATGATGCAGAATTGGTCAGATTGATATGCTGTGGTATTTTGACCATAACTTTCTCAATACAAGTCCAAATGAGGTGATTCAAAATTCTATAGAAAGATAAAGAAAAGAGCTACAACTTTCATGTTTTGGGTTTTCTCATATTCGGGGAAGGCATCCCACTCGAAATGGCGAATTAATACAGCATAGTCATTATGGCAGGAATAATTTCGGTCCGAAATTAATTATTTCGGTCCGAATTTCCTTGAATCAGAACAGAATTTTGGTCCGAAATGATCCATTTCGGTCCGAAATATTTCCAGACAATTATGGATGGCGTGTTTTAGGCTTTCTTTGCATTTTTTAGATAGTTTTTTACTGTTTTTGTTTTATGTTTATTTTTAGGGTTCAGTTTTGTTTTCCTATATAAGTAGACTCATGCCCTTTAGGCAGAGAAGTTGTTTTTATGTATCTAATATCCAGAAAATGAATTCTGTGTGAATTCTCAATCGAATTCTGTGTGAATTCCCAAAATCTCTCGTGTTTCTCGTACTTCCAATTTGCTTGTTGCTCACCCCCCTACCGTCCCTGCATCATACTTGTGCTGATTCGCAAATAGTCCCTTTGTAGTGTGATGAACCTCAAGACCGAGAAAATATTGTGCCTCGCCTAAATCCTTCATCTGAAAGGAAGTTGTCAGTGCTTTTCTAAGCGTGTCGATACTCTGCAAATCACTGCCAGTGAGCAGTATATCATCAACATAAACAAGAGCCAATGCAACTCCATTAGTGGATTTTGAAACAAATAGAGATGGATCATATTGACTCTGCTTAAAACCAGCAGATAAAACTACATTTTTGAAAGTACGAAACCATTCACGTGGGGCTTGTTTAAGGCCATACAGAGACTGCTTCAATCGACACACTGTATTTGGAGTAGAGATAAGCAAACCTGGAGGTGGCTTCATATAAATAACTTCACTTAATTCACCATGGAGAAATGCATTTTTCACATCCATTTGCTTAATTGACCAATCTTGTGCAGCAGCCGGAGCCAAAATTATGCGAACAGTGGTCATTTTGGCAACAGGTGCGAATGTCTGCAGATAGTCTATGCCATACTCTTGCCTGTAACCAAGGGCAACTAGTCGAGCTTTGTACCGATCAAGAGTGCCATCAGACTTCAATTTGACCGTGTAAACCCATTTAGACCCGATTGGCTTCACCTTTTCTGGGCAAGAAACCAAATCCCACGTGTCATTATGAAGCAAAGCATCTAATTCATCTTTCATGGCAATTTTCCAACAATCTTGTGTAACAGCTTCTTTAAATGTCTCAGGAACCACAATTGAAGAAAGCGTGGTCATGAAACCATACTGATTGGGAGCTCGATGCTGACGACCAGATCGCCTTACAGCAGCAACCTCTGTGCCAGGGTCTGGCCCTATGTCTTGTGCCACAACTACTGGTTCATTCAGTACCACTTCAGAAGCAATATGATCTGATTCGGGTTCATTGCTCGGCTGTGTTTCAGATCTGCTTACCAGAGTTGGTTCAGTTCTTTCTTCATGTGCAACCTCTCTTGAGGAAAGTGGAAACAGTGACAGGTTTTGAGAAGAGTTCTCAGGCTGCAGCATAAAAGTTGATGCATTTTTCTGTTGTCTAGTGTAAACAAGACCTGGTTTAAATCGATTTGAGGATATTGGTGCACTCAATTGAGTTATTTTTGGCTGAAAAAGATGTAATATAGAACGTGAAACAGTGGGAGAAAGAGTGGAGCAATAATTATAATAAAAGATGCACTCATTAAACAGAACATTGCGAGAAATGCGAATTTTTCTGGATTTGGGATCATAGCATCGAAAACCTTTCTGACCGACTGCATATCCTAGGAAGACACATTTAACTGATTGTGAAGAGAGCTTTGTTCGTTCTAAAGGAGGTAGATGAACATAACAAACACAACCAAAGGTGTGAAGCATGTCATAGCTGGGATGTTTATTGTACAACAGAAAATATGGAGATTGATTTTGTAACTTTTTTGAAACTTGACGATTTATTAATATACAGAAGTGCAAACAGCTTCATTCCAAAAGGTTGCTGGTACAGCAGCTTCCAAAAGAAGTGTTCTAACAGTGTCTAATATATGTCTATTTTTCCGTTCGGACACTCCATGTTGTTGTGGTGTTGATGGACATGATCTTTCATGTAAAATTCCTTTTTCCAACAGAAAATTTTGAAATTCAATAGACATATATTCTCCACCAAAATCTGATCGAAGCACTTTCATGGTTTTCTCAAATTGATTCTCAATCATAGCAGAAAAATATTTAAAAATCTGAAAGACATCTGATTTTTTCTTTAATAGATACACCCACGTATATTTAGTAAAATCATCAATAAAGGTTACAAAATATTTGTGCCCTACAGAAGAAACAATAGGCGATGGGCCCCATACATCCGAGTGTATAAGCTGGAATGAACTAGTTGTTGTAGTTGTGCTAACAGAAAAAGGGAGAGCTTTGCTTTTACGTAAGTGGCAAGTAGAACAATGACTAGGAGAAACGTTTTTATTTGGAACTAGACCTTTTTCAAACATAAAAGACATGCTATGAGAATTTAAGTGACCTAATTTACGATGCCACAAAGACCAGGAATCATCATTGCGAGAAGAAGCTAATGCATAACCCATTAAACCAGATTTGTTTGGTTTAGTTTCAACAGAAAAAAGCTGTAACATACGGTACTTTTAATATTATTTTTCTAATTAAGTATGTAAATAGACTTAAAAAAAAATAGTAATAATAAAAGCTATCTACCAATGATGGGCCATTTCTGCCAGAAGATCCAATTAATTACAAACATGTAATTCCCAACCTGATGATTGTTGACCGACACATCTAGTCATCCATGTCCCTTGCCAACTTATGTAACAAATTTCCTTAATTGTATCCTAATGGGTCCCTGTTTAATTAATCGAATTTAACAATTCCAAAGTCGCTGGTGATTTTTATACTTGTATGTTCTCTGTATTTTTTTTGGTTACATTAATTTCCAAACACAAAACCTATCCCTAGATGAGCCCCCAGTATATGGCCTCTGCTTCCAATCGAACACAAATAACCAACCAGAAGAAATTTATATTATGCAACCATATTATATATATAGTACAAGTCGAACTTTAGCGTATCAGGTAAGAACCAATCAAACCTGCGCCAATTATAAAATAACCCTGCCCCTTGACGTCGCACAAACCACCAACAGAGAGAGGATGAAGGCCGGGCAAGGATCGGTGATGCTTGTGCGGGAGAAGAAGAGAACGAACAAGTCGGGAGACCGGGCAGTCGACGTGTTGCACGTGCGGGCGGTGGGGTGCCAGCCGAGACGGCACAAGTCGAAGCGACGGCCAACAAATCGACATATCATGGTGCGTGGTCCTCCCTTTGGCAATTTATTCCATTTTGTGTGATGATTACTTTGTTGTTAAAGTAATCAAAATATCTATTGAATTTGCAATGTTTTTATTTGATTGTGATCATCCGACGTTGCAATATTTATAATTGAAGTTTCCGAAAATTAATATTTAGAAGTAAATCTGCGATTGCTAGAATTGATCAAAGATTATTATAATATCATGTTGTGATCATTTATACGTGTAAATAACTAATTGGTATTTGACCTGTTGTCAAATTAAGTTTATAAATTTCTGTTATAATATGATCAGATTGTAGTTTATATCATTGACGATAATCGTACTACTATATCTTATGCGATAAATGACTCTCTGGACCATTTTTTATGGTCTGAATTTAATTAATAACTTAAACGAATAGTTTAAATAGTTTTGTTTTATGTTATAATAAATGAATTATAATCTGTTTTAACTGCTTTTGTCAAAAACAAATTGGGATCCGAGTGAAATCCGAGTAATGTTTTGAATAATGTATTTGGTTATTAGTATCTGTATACTAGTTTGATATTAATTAGTGAGTTAACAAAATTAGAAATGAAAAGAGACATGTTTGTTTGTGCGAGATGGTACTATGGGTTTGATATGTTTCGTTGCCTCTATGTTTCGATCGGGTAGCCCATTATAGTGAGAAATACTTTAGTACTGGTATTTCCCCCCTCTTTCGATCTATCCGGGATGCTGGATGAGGGATTAGTGAGAAGCTCTTCGGTTTACCGAGTGTTTTCCCCCCTCACAATTTGTGAGGGATTAGTTCGGGCATAACCCAATATGGTGAGAAATTCTTCGTTTAATGAAGTATTTCCCCCCTCATAATCTGTGAGGGATTCGTTCGGCAACATTAGCTTTTGATTAATCAGTTAGTGTGTTTCATTATTAGTCTTTGACTTGCGTACGTTTTTGAATTGGGACGACAAAAAAAGAACCGGCAATAGGAATAGGTATGACCAAATAGCTAGACTTTAATTTGACATTTAATTGAATTAATTAAATTGAATTTTAATTGAATGATTAATACACTTTGAAAATTTTCTTGATTGTTGCATATTCGTTTGGAATTCCGTTTGCACTGGGAAACACTAGGTTTCTCATGCGCTCTTTTGTGCACTTTTTCGCAGGTGAGGAAGACGTTGCTGAGTTGCCACATAGATGAAAGATTATTTGTTTTTGCTTACAAGTTAAGTTTAATTTATTAATTATGCATTAGAAGACTTCCTCTGTATTTGGTATAAAATGATGTATGTAATGTTTATTTATTTTATTTTTAACAATGTTAGAATTATTATAAATTTGTGGCATGAAATTTGTATTGTTGACTTGCTTATTTCGACGCCTTGCGTTGAAAAACGCGGCGGACGGTCCATTTTCCGTTTATGAAAATTTGGGCCGTTACAAAAGCCGTCCACTTTTATGCGCCTTCCCGATTATCTTCCCAGTTTCCTGGTCCTGTATCACACAACCAAAAGGTGAAAAAGCTACATGACAATTGTTCTCCACAAGTTGTCCAACTGAAATCAGATTTGTTGACAATTTTGGTACCAGTAAAACATCATTTAAAGTAGTATCATTCACTGACACAGTACCAGTACCAGTAATAGAAAGTTTTGTGCCATCAGCAGTGGAGATCGTATCAGTACCTTGATACGGGGTTATAGACTTAAAATTGTTTGGTAACCCGGTCATATGGTTTGATGCACCTGAATCAATATACCATTTTGAAGAAGTTTTACCTTGCAGCCCCATAGAAGATAGGGCTGATTGTATCATCTGCTGGACAGCTTCAGGGGTAATGGTTGTGGAGGAACTTGAGGCAGATAACACACTAGGTGCAGCAGGCCCAGCAGGGAATTGGTTCCCAAAGGAACTGGCATGGTGCTCCTGATGTGTTGACAGTGATGACCCAGGATATGCTGTTGACAGATATGCTGTCGGCTGAAACTGCCTTGGGGTTTGTTGATTCTGTGGGTGACGCCGGCATTCAGAGATGATATGACCTTCTTTCTTGCAGTATTTGCAAAATTTCTTCTTGCAATCCTTGGCAATATGACCAAATTCTTCATATGAGTAACACTTAACACTTTTACCAAATTGAGGACTCTTACTTCGAGTCAAGAGAGCCATATTTGCAGGATCAATGACCGTGACTGCATCTTGAAAGCCAGAACGAGTTAATATGGCCTGCTCTTCTCGCACAAGTTCTCGAAAGCACTCTGTCAAGGTAGGAATCGGTGTCCGTGCCATCAGTTGCCTCCTCACCGGCTCAAACTCCGGTTTCAGCTTCATGAGAAACTGATCTCTCATATTTTTCTCTTGCAACTCCTGGACAGTAATCAAGGCTTCGCTTGGAACTTTTGAATACAAAATAGAATTATATTCGAGCCAAAGGGACATGAAACCCGAATAATAACTCTGAACATTTTTCTGCCCTTATGAATACTCATGAATTTCTAGATCAAGTTGATACTTCCTGGCATCATTATCATGGTGATAGATGGTCTCAAGATAGTTCCACATATCGGCTGCACTTTGATAGGGTCTAAGATTAATACCGATGTGGGGTTCAACAGATCCAAGAATCCAACTCATTACACCAGAATTTTCACTAATCCACTTCTTCAGTTTGGTTTTACCCTCAGCCTCCTTATCTTCCTTCACAACAGTAGGTTTTGCCTCACTACCATCTATATAACCCCACAATTCTTGTCCTTGAATGAAACACCGAAGATTAAATTCCCACAGAGAATAATTTTTACCATCCAAACAAACAGGTATAATAGCACTCTTTGAAGAAAACTCCATTACTTAGAAAACAGAAACTCACGACCTTAAGAAACTTCGAACCAGAGAGGATTGAGACAAGACACAAGATACTCTGTGATAGAGTAATTAGCAAGACCAAGATCCTCTTATACACTAAACTCATGAGATAACTAAGAAGAATTATCACAGCTCTGATACCATGACAATCTTATGAACAGGATATTGAAACTGGAGAAAATTGTTAATGTGAATCAAAAGTTTTCTGTATAATAATCTGCTGTCTACAAGTCCTTATATGCACGTTATACAAAAGTGGAAAATGAAAACTCAAAGGAAATAAGCCTATTCTATAATATCTTTACATATGTAGTATCTCTATCAGAGGAGAAAATATATGCACAGATTTTCTAAATCTTCACATAATTCAATATCTTGATAATCAATTCAATCGCTCTGTCTCTATCTGCTCGTGTAGAGTTTTTTTTTCCTTGCTCTTTTCTTCTTAATCAAATTTATTGAGAGATTTTCTTCCATTGCTTGGTTTATAATGTCTCAGCGTGACTAATTATAAGAACTGTTTGTAAAGTTACAAAGGCTTTCTTACTGAAAATATGGTAAATTGGTAATAGTTCAAATGAAGGTTGCTTTGTGTTGGTAAATTTGTATTGCCTACAACATGCTCGATGAAATGCTTGAACCACAAATGTTGGTTTTTACATTAAGTAATTAGTTATATTTTGCATTACAATGATAATTAACTGATATGGAGATTGTTCTGTCGGTTCATTTGGTGCAATCAACACCAACCCAATGTTGCACGTGCATCTGTTGAGGTCCAACAATGAGGATACTTTTAAACTGAATATCTTTTTTAGTGAGTCAGGAAGCATTCAACTATGCACGCACTGTAATTGTTTATCCCTACCTAATCTGAACAATTTTGGGGCACAAACCCTTAAGATAACCTAATTGTTTACCATGAATGTATGATTGGATTAATGAAGGACAAATTGCTATTTGCAAAACATTCAACTAGGTGAAGTTCCACTTGATGAAAGGAACTAGGTGATAGGAAAGGAATAAATAGATTTGGCCATTTTTCAGCTCCACTTGATGAAGCTGCAATTGAAGTTATACTGGTAACCTGTTATCTTACATGTTGCCGTCTTAATATCTTTTTACCTGTTATTGGTGTATCTCAATATGGGTATGCATGTTACCTTTTCAGAATTGGATCAGAAGCAAAGGCCATAATCAACTTCTTATGATCGGGCGGTCGGTATCAACCGAAGAGGGTCGTTCAAGTTAAGAACCTGATTGAGGTGAGCATTTTATTGCAGCTAACATCATGCTAGTATGAGTCAGCCAAAGTTTGAGTTCATAAAAGAACAAGCAGAAATTCAGTCACATGTAAGCTTGAGACCTAGCAATATTCCTACTGTGATTTTGTACCAGTACCAGTACTTACCACTACCAGTAATGCAATTTAAGCTATCAATGCCAATGCAAATATGCAATGCATGGAAATACCTGAATCATTCAACTCCTTATCAGAACCTCACTCACCACTCAGTACTGACGTCAGTCAGTCAGTCACCAAGCTATGTTATTTCTATTAAATGACAATATGTGGTTTTACAGGCATATAGTTGGTTACTACGAAAGGAGAATGAGATTGAAGCAGATGTGTTCTTAGCACGTAGTGAAGAATCTAGTAAAGACTGGTTATATAACTTTATGATCGGCGGAGATTAATTTCGTTCGTTATTTACATTGTTATTTTAGTTGGAAGCGCAAGTGCCTTATAGTTGTTTTGTTATATTAGTCTTTCGGAATAAAATTATGTTTAATTTTGTTTGATCAGATGTGATCCACATGGTTAGTCATACATTTTTTAATAGCCTCATAATAACAATTTTCATACAAAGCTCAAACTTCCATCAAATGATAATATTCTAATAATTGCATATAATAAACAAGCATTAATGCTTATAAAAAGAAAAAATATTTAAATTCCTTACATTTTCCTTTTTGGTCAAATGAACACACAGAAAATAAAAGAATTTTCCTTTCCTTACACATGAACACACGGAAAAGAAACTTTACTTTTTTTTCCTTACAAATGAACACAAGAAATTGAATTTACTTTTCCTTTTTGAAATTACTTTTCATGAAATACAATTTTCCTTTTCTTTTAATGACAAATGAACTAGTTGTATGAGTTTACAGTACTTTAGCCTTGTTTCATATGATATATATTATTTGTAGTAAACTCCCTTTGCAAAGCGCGGGGAGGTGGTGTGCTTTGGTCTGATATCTCAAAATTTGTAACTCAAATGGTCAATTAAAATTGCTCAACATAATCTTAATATTGAAATCTAGTTGTATGAGTCTGTATTGGCTACGATCCAAATCGATCGTAGGAGACTCCAATTCTCGATCCGACGGCTGTAGAATTTAGAGAGGATTTTTTAAAATAATCTCAGGTATCCATTTAGGATTGGAGGGTCCTCCGATCTGATTTGGATCGTAGCGAATTTCAGCGCCTAGTTGTATACCAAAATTTTTCTATTTTTAGAGTTTTCCAACTATTTTTTTTATTTTTGAAAGTTGTATAGAAAATGCACAAAAATTTGTATATAAAAATAGGTCATTTTTCGAAAATAAAAAAAATTAGTTAGAAAACTCTAAAAATAAAGAATTGTTGGTATGCAATTAGGTTTCAATATTACGATTACGGTGAGCAAATTGGATTGGTCATTCGAACTATAGTTTAAAAGATAGGGTGAGACCTACGTTCACTCGTGGACGTTCCATAGAACAGGAGGCGTCCTCTTCAATGACTTTTTAATAAAATATCATACATTATAATATTTACAAATTACAATGATATTTGTATTGTAGATGATATATTTATTCGAAAACATGACTTGAGTAGTCTCTACCACTTTACTTTTTGCTGATGAGGGGGCAAGTAGTCTCTACCACTTGACTTTTTATATTAAGTTGAGTATTTATATATTTTAATTTTTGAATATTTCTTTTTGAACAAAAAAAAAAAAAATGAGTGAGTTTTTGTTGACTTAGATAAAGAGGAAGCGAAGAGAAAAATTATATTGCCAAACTCTTATGTATATTTCTTACATCACAACAACAAATTTCAACTCTTTATATAGGGCTAAACATCAAGAGAACTCTGGAAATAAGTAATTAAACCGAGAATACAGAACAGCCCTGTTTCAATTGACCCTCTATCACTAAAACAGTCATAACTCTCTGTAGGAATAACCAAACGTCTTGAGACTTGAACTATCAGAAGCTAGACTTCAAGACCTTTCCATCAATAGGTCAATTACTCAAATCCACCTTCATTTGATCATTTAAATCCTTTCATCAATCAGCCCCAAAATTCTGGCTGCTGCTGGCTGCTGCTGAGATTAATGAGTTCCACTTATTATCATAATTAAGTTCATATATTCAACAGTTTTTATGTTTACTTAATTGAATGATTTCTTTGACAGCCATTAATATATTGCATTTTTATGATGTACTGATGTGCGTCAGTTTGAATTGAGAACACCATACTTTAGCTATGGACTCACCGGTATGTGTCGAACTAAGACATTTGGGTGGAATTTCTTCTCTCGATCGATCCGTTTGCCTGAAAGGGAATATGATTCCTAGTTTGACCTTGCTCTGTTCTCCTAGATGATTAGACACTGCACTGCACTGCACCCTACCTATTTGATGAAATGCTTCTGTTAGAATAAAATGGCGAGACTGCGGCCGGGGGAGGACGGTCGGTCCCCATCAACCTAGGGTTTGTTGGAGGAGAGCGAGGGGAGGAGGCACCAGAATTCTGGAAACTTTTATTCTCACTCTCTTACAAGTTTGTTACAAAGTATAAATATAAAAGAAACAAATATACAAGCCCAGTGAGCCACAAAAACATTTTGGGCTAACGTTGGTGCGAACTTTAACCAAAATAATCTAATTTATACACTGGAACTTCCAGCTTCCAAGGGTAAATTGGTTTTATTTATGTGTGCATTGCATTGTAGCAATGATATCAGGTTACCATTTAGCTTTTTAAAACATTTATCCTGGTGTTTGCATTCTTGAGCCTTGTACAACTTGCTCTTCAGGCTTTCACTACCTATGGAAATCAATTTTCCAGGAATGCTGCAACCATGATCACCCGTAAATTCTGTTACATCTCGGTGAAGATGAATGTGTAATAGAGGGTTAAGTACTTCGAGCCTAATTAGATGCATCTATGATTCTTTTACATACATGATGCCTGTCAGAGGTCAAACTTCCTCAGTCTAGGAAATTATATAGGTAAGTCAACTTATAAAATGATGCATCTCCGTGCTGAAGTGCATTAAAGAGATATCCATTGTTCTTAAATGAGCAATTATTCATCAGGTAACCCAAAATAAAAAAGTACAAAAATTGATCATATTTGACCTTGCTCCCTTCCCACGGATGGTAAGACACTGTACTGGGCTGCTAACCCGGTTGATGGAATGCTTTGAGAAAAGATCCATCTTCATTACCACTTTTACCGAGCCTTATTAATTTTACTAATGCAATATATGATTCAATCTGTAAATAGTGTTGAAAATGTTCACCCACCATACTAAACCTCTTAACTGAATTTGTTCTATTGCATGCGTGCATGACATTGATTTGAAGCAATATATAGAATGAGGCCAATCTCTGAAAGTTTCTAAACAAGTCCAAAAACTAGCGGAATTCCTCAGAAATGAATCATTTACCAAGAATGGATACAAATTGGATAGTATTTGATGAAAGGAGATGAAAAGAGTACCGCTAAATTTATTTGAATATATGGCAGTTTCTGAAATCTTTTATCGTAAATTATAAGCACTGAAATATTTTCTGAATATTGCATATATTTCCAACACCCCCACCAACACAAAAAAGAAAAAAAAATATATATATCCTTCCAGTATGTATCCACGTACAATTTATTGCATCTTACAACTATATTGTTTACAACTCTACATATATCTACATGCTCATTGTCATTTTTCTTTGTTCAAAGCATCCCTATTTCTTCGGAAATTGATGATAGCTCTATACTACATGATTCATTTCCAGATGGTCTCATGGAAACTCATGTGATGTGAATGCTGCGAAAGGTCGTGGTGGCATCTCCACACTATCTGTATTGCTCTGCAGCATCTGTATCACTCTACTCATTGTTGGTCGGTTAGATGCCTTCATTTGAATACACCGTAAGGCAATCTTATAGAGCCTTTCTACAATTTCTCCAAATTTTCCTACATTGCTGCTCAAATTATGAGCCTCCTCTGGAAGGTTAAGTTGATCATACACCCAAGATGGATAATACATTTGACTTGAGCTCTCTGCATGATTATTAACATTTCTTCTTCCACTCACCATTTCCATCAGCAACATCCCAAAACTATAAACATCGGCCTTGTAGGAAATAGCACCAAAGGTACGTGATATTAGCTTAGGGGCTATGTAGCCTATTGTACCTCGTGCCATGCTCAGTGTCACTAAACTATAGTCTCTGGGGTACAATTTCGCGAGCCCGAAATCTGAAATTTTTGGGGTCAAATTGTGGTCCAGGAGGATGTTATGTGGCTTTATATCAACGTGAAGTATTTGCATCGTGCAACCGCGAAGAAGATAATCTATCCCACGAGCCATGCCAATGGCAATTTCTCTTCTTTTCTCCATTATGAGAGTGGTGTTATTTGAACAAAAAATATACTTGTCAAGCGAACCATTTGGCATGTAAGCATATATAAGGGCCCTTTTTGAGCCCTCCGAGCAGAACCCAATGAGGCGGACTATGTTGGTGTGGTGAATCCTACCAATGGTTGCAACTTCACTTATGAAATCATCCCCATTACCAATCGGATTGCTCAATATTTTGACGGCAACCAGCTGACCACTTAAGAGCTTTCCTTTGTAAACCGATCCAAAGCCACCTTGTCCCAGCTTTTCTCTGAAGTGATATGTCATTATGGCTATATCGATGAAATCATAGCGTCTAATGTGAAGCAACTCATTTTTTCTTAAGAACTTTTCTATTGTGCTAATAGACGAAGACATTCTCCACCATTTATGAATAAGGAAAGAACATACTGCCAGTGGAGTTAAGACCATCCGTGCTACTGCAAGAAGAATGAATATTATGTCCGGTGTTAGTGGGATAGGAATTGAAAGGACTCCATTTAAAAAAATTCAGTGGACCGCAAAAAACTATCCAAATACCAGAAAAAACAAGCAAATCACCAATTATAGCATATATACTTTCAATGCCAATATTGCCCAAATTAATTTATAGAGCTCAACCTTCCAAGCTGAAGACATTCAATATGTCTACTAATATTATGACTTTCACATAAGAGGGACAAACAAAACATCTATATGAAAATTAATTTGGACAGAAAAGAATGGCTGGATTGTGCTTGTTTTGGGTAATTTATGGCCGTTTGTATCATTGTGGCTTCTAGGTCATGGAATCTCAATTTTGTCAGAACTTCAAGACAGAAGGGTCCGATAAAAGTTATCAATCTTGTATTGTATTTTTATGCAAGGAGATTGGGTATTTTGGGCATGGTTCACCTAGAGAAAACTGAATTTGGTGCTCTAACTGAATAATTTTGGGCTTCTCTTCCTGAAATTAAATTCTATAAATACACAAGTACAGATGTCAGAACTGCTTACATAACATAATAATGGCTCCTTCAATTAGTGTATAAATAATGATCATGACAATGCATCCGCCAACAGAGCACTGGTAAAGGCACATTAAAAATGGTAGCTCGTAAAGAAGTAACAAAGGTAGAATTGGTGCCACCCGAAAAGATGCAACACACACCTCACTGAAACCACCATTCCAATTTGTAGATGTCCTGCAGAAGATGAGAATAATTAATTTGTTGGAAAATATATATCAGGAATAAAACATTGTATAGATACCTAGCTATGACCAGAATCATATGATTTTTTTTTTTGATGTAGCAGGCGAAATGCCTACTATAATTTTCATTAAATCAAATAAAAAAGGGTTGATACAGATTAGATAGAAAAAAGAGAAAATAAGACAGAAAGAGAGGAGATAATCTGAAATACAAACATGACCCTAAAAGAAATAAAAGAAAAAATAATAGGAGCTTGATCCGTCTGCCATTTGACCCATTGCAGTATCATCGCGACCATCTGAACCGTTGTTGTTGCCGTATGAGACGTCAGTTTGCTTTCGTTGGACAAGTCTTCTTGAACTCAGAAGTTGGAATTGAAGAAAATGCAAAACATGAAGAAGGTTGGACAAGTCTTCTTGAACTCATAAGTTGGAGTTGAAGAAGATGTAAAAGATGAAGAATCGAAGTTGAGGCACAATGTGTGGTTTAGGGGTGGGGTGGGGGGGCGCGGGTATGGAGAAACAATAATAAACCGATTGAGGAAGAGATAGAGAGGTAGCTACAGGGAGAAACCAGAAGACTGGATTCCCTCCTCCCTCCCTCCTAACAACGGTCAATCTTGTTCTTCCTACTACCCATTATCAACCACATCAAACTAGCATGAGCTAGTAGAAGATGAGAACCCAACCATGATCCAGACCCAAAATCAAAATCAAGTACCCAAATTTTTCCCAATGTGAGCTTCTAATCAAACTCATGGGAGAGAACCCAATAACCCAGCTAGTGTAGACCTATATACCTTAATCAATCAAGGGAAGAAAGCAGCATACCAGCAACTGGTATTGAGGTGCATCGAGCATCAATAGGTGCTGGATATGTTGCCACAATGGACAATGAAGATGAGATAGGGCATGAAAAGATGAAGACAATGAAGATGAGATAGGGCATGGAAAGATGAAGATCATGTCAGAATGGAGGTGAAGAGAGGCGGCTGCCTTGAACGGCCGCTGGTTATGTTCTGCTGATAAGAAAGTGAGCGACTGAGAGGTGTGGTCCAAGATCGACGGTGCCAGAGATTAAGAGGGGTGGATATCAGGTTGAGGTAGAGGTGAAGAGATGCGGTTGCCTCGAGTGGAGAAGGTGGCGGTGGAGCCTCATCAGGTCTAGCTTCAGATCTAAGGTTTCGGCGCTTGCCCTTTTTCTAAAGCGTGACACTCATGGTGGAAATAATGAAGGCTTGGATGAGTCCGGCAACGATGGAGGAGAGAGGAAGGCGGGTAGCTTGGCGGAGATCGACAATGACGAGGTGGCTGCAAAGTGATTGTGGTGCTGCCCCAAGGTCGGTCGAGCCTGGCATAGTGGAATTGGAGAGGAGATGATAGATCGAGCTTGAAAGGAACAAAGATGAGTTGGGATTACCTAGAAAAGAGCTCGCGATGTTGTACGTTTTGGCGGCGAGGCAAAGGTGGAAGCAGCAGTCAGATCGGTGGGAGAAAGAAGTAAATGGAGGAACCCATAGGTATTAGCTTGTATTTCAGGTAGAAGGAGAGAAGGAGATGGTGAAGCAGGAGATTGGGGGTGTGGTGGAGCCGTGGAGGAGTGGGCGGGGGGCCGGGGGCCGACAGCCGGCGGCGCGACCCCCCACCCTAGGGTTTCAGTATCGGAAGAAGCTGCCTTTTCGCCTTCGCTTGAGCAGGTCCGGGCCGAAATTCTTTTTAAATCATATGATTTTTAAAAGGTCAGCAACAGTTATCCAACTTCTTACAATTTAATTGGAAAATAAAAAGTTTGCAAAATTCAAGGTCCTCAAGAAATTCAGATTAAGATGCATTTTTATATAGGTTACAAGATTCAAGGTCCTCTAGATTTTAAGCCGATTCACACCAAAGGACCTTGGCAGCAGCGGTGAAGTTCCAGGAACAACAAAAATAAAAAATAAATTGAGAATTAAAACAGATGGAAAGAGAAGGATGTATTTAGTTACATAAAGGACAAGTCCCAACATCTTCCAAAAAGAGAGCATGATGATAATGAGTACTCTCTAGTCCAGTTTACTAGGACTCCCTTTTCAATGGCTTGCATGATGAGTGCATAGCCACCACCTTCAAATGGGTCATCTTGTGCATCTATGATAGCACGTCCAACCAATCTACATGAATCGTGCAACCCAGAGATGCTGTTGTACGGGGCATGCCATATTTACTCAGAATCACAGCATATACTTTGGAATTTGATCGGTTCATGCAGGGAACAAGCACATATCTTGGGCTCTGTACCTCTTGTGTGCAATTAATGAAGTAAATGAAACTAAAGTTGGAGTAATTGTACAAGAAAGAGGATAAAGTATAATTGCTAGAAACAGTTTGATTTGGGAGATGGCAGTACTTATCTCCAGTAGAAGAATAAGAAGGATCGACGAGCCGAAATGTTTTGTTTTGAAAGGAAATATCCTTTACAAGAAATGTGGTGGATTGAATTTGAGAAGTTGGGTTGTTTTTTTTGCAGTCCAATTGAAAGTTCCCCCCTCCACAATGTAATGGAAGATTATATATAATGTTTTGGAGCTCTTCACATGAGGAAGAGCATGAGACTTCTATATGGGGAAAGAGGAAAAAAACGATGAATAGGTTTAGGAACTTCATATCTATCATAACCATAAATGAAGTTTTGGATGTTATGATGAGGAATTCTTGATGGCAAAATTAAGGACAGCATCAACCGAAGGACTTCTCTTAGAAGCAAATGTGCTTAAACTCTTACACTAGGTAGATTTAACATGACACAAAAATATTTAAGACTCAAGAGTCAATAGTTTGATCAAGTCATCGAGTCAAAGTCTACTTTAGTTTTACTTTTTCATTCAAAGTCTACTTTAGTTAAAAGAAATTTTTATAATATTTATGAATTATGATTGAAAAGCTAGCTGGACCTTGCTGGATAACACGTAGAGCTTTCATAACCATATAAATTGGATCGACCAATAAATTGTTCGAATATCAATCAATAATAACCGCAAATATGATGCGGAAGAAAATTTTGAGTTATATGTATAGCGGGGGAAGTAATGAGAAAATTAAGAGCAATGCAACGATCCGCTAAATAAAATAAAACTTAATTCTATAAAAAAAAAAGATGAATGCATCAGAAACTTTTCTTTTCCCAACAAAAAAGAAAAGAAAAAAAAAAAAAATGAAATCAAGCCTTCACAAAAACAGCTCGAGATGCTTGCTTTCAAAGGCAGTTGCAAGAATATTGCATATATATTGCTATCTGAATGCAATGTATACACTAAGCCTCCAAATTTATAAAATTATATTCTTACACTTAAAAATCACAAAAAGAATACCCTAAGTACTTAGAATGGAAATTTGTTCCAAACTTGAATCATGATATAAAGGAGATACAACAGGTTTTGGGGGCACTTGCAAATTTTGCAAGGTCTCCCCTAACATCTGAACAACTTTGGTCATGGAGGGTCGATCTTCTGGATTCCACTGTATGCACCATGAAGCTACAATAGCAAGCTTTTGCATGATCTCTTCATCACGCGCTTCATCATTACTTGAACACAACTTTTTTTCTTGCAACAGTTGATCATAGATCCACTCCGGAAAGTATACCTCAGTATCACCGTCTCTTAGAGGCTCACTATTCTTCCGTCCACTTATCATCTCCAATACTAGCATTCCAAAACTATAGACATCAGATTTGTATGAGACTGTTCCAAAGTTTCTAGAATACATTTCTGGAGCCAGATAGCCCATTGTACCCCTGGCGGCACTTATGGTCACATAACTTTTGTCCTTTGGACAGAGCTTGGAGAGACCAAAATCAGAGATTTTAGGTACAAATTTATGGTCCATTAAAATATTATGGGGCTTGATGTCAAAATGAAGAATGCGATCATCACAACCTTGATGTAAATACTCCATACCCTCTGCCACACCCATAGCAATTGCAAGCAACCTCTCCATGCTAAATTGGCAGCTCCGCCCTTTTGGGGAAAATATGTACTTATCTAGTGATCCATTCTCCATGAATTCATACAAAATTGCACGTTTTTGTCCTTCATAGCAAAATCCCAATACTCGGACCACATTGATGTGGTGAATTCTTCCCATGGTTGCAACTTCATTAATAAATAAATCCCCATTGTAATTTTCCACCATAGACTGTCCCAAATCCCCCATTCCCAATTTTTTTCTTTAACCCGTTTGTGATCTTCATAAGCTCAACATATGTGTATCATGTAGGATTCATCACCTTGTAGTTTCTTAAAAAGAGTTCTATCTTGTGTCGTGTAATCCTCTTCCTCTTAGATGGCGGGATATGTAGAAGTACAAACACACGCCTAAGAGAATGCAAAGAGCGCCGAAAGAAATACCTACAAAAGAAAAAATTAATTGGGTATGATGTTAATATAATCAATTATTATAATTATACAGTTTCATCGTTAATGAGATAATCCAAGTTTCAAGCTCAATTACCAGCAATCAGCACCACATGTGAATCTGCAAAAGAAAAGCCAAATTTGTTAGTAGTGAGCTTCAATTTAACTTCTAAAAAATATAGAAGGAAAATTTATTTATTGTAAGTGGTTAATACGTGGTTAATTACAATTTATTTCACCACATGTGGTAGCCTAATTTAGGATCGATACTTCCATTTCTCTTCCCAGAAATGAGTTAATATATAACAAGTTTAATTTTGCAAATTATTGTAGCATTGGCCAACTTTTTCTTGTGAGTTCTTAACAAAATTAAGAAGGTGCTTAGCTACGCCATCAATTACGGTTCTTACTTTGATATTTAAACACCTTTACTGATAAAATTTTTGTTTATTACATAATTCAATACATAGTAAGAAACATCAAAGTTTTAATTGCCAACAAAATACCCAATTTATGAACTAGATGATCCAACAGAAAAAAAAATTTGAGGAAATGTTGGCATAACTTATTTCCCGAAGTATGACTACAAGTATATCATCCAAGATATATATACTGAAGCAAAACATGTGGAAAATTTAAGCATTACCTTTAGAAGCACACACTGATTTTTTCAGTTCATTGTTGAATTCGCAGATGTGTCCCTTTTTCTCACAAGCAGTGCAGTTGATCAAGTTATCTTGCCATGACAGGCCAACTAGAGGCCTCACATTTGTCTCTTGTACCTGATCTTGGAATCTGTCTTCAGGGAAATATTTTGCATCTGATACATATGGGTTTACAAGTATCGAGTCATTTCTCATCTTGGTGCAGGTTGAAGGAAGCAGATCAATTTCAAAATACCAGTAAGCAACGTATATGAAGTGGCCTTGAGATCCAAGACATGAAATTGGACCAGCCAAATTAGTATGCTGAGATGCATCCTTAATAGCGGCGGTGCAATTAAGCCAGGAGACCGATATGGGGTCAGAATTAAAGCTGAAGGGAGAACCGGCCACATTGAGGTCAGCCATGTGAAGCCAAGGGCAAGGAGTCCAGGAGTCTCTTGTGACAGTTAGAATGTATTTTTGTAGCTTATGGATGTTACTTTATACTCGCCAGAGGAGGGGAGGTGCAAGATGGTGTTGTTGCCGGAGCATGAGAGCACAAGGTTGTCGTAACCACAATATGATGCATGGGAAGTGAGCCGGAACGGGTACCGGACCAATGGGTCATCCTTGCTGCATCTCAACGGAGTACAATCTTTCTTAAAATCATGATTAGTGGCTACCGCAGCTGCAAAAGTGCAAAAGAGAACCAAAATTGTAAATGTCAGGATTCTTGTGAGTGAATCCATGGGAAAGGTAAAGCAATAGGCAGAATTAGAGGATGTAGGTGTGATGTAGAAAAGCTCATCAAGTTTGAAAATTTGACTACAACTTCAGGGCAGCAAAGTCCCTAAATTTCCAGCTCAATTATTTTGTCGTTGTATTGTATTTTTTTCCACAAAAATTGAAACGAAGAATTCAACTAAACACGTTATTCGGGTTAACAGTGTGCTTTTCAACAATTAGTCAAGATTCTCCACTATCAACAGAATGTGATAGCAATTGCATGGCCCACCGAGAAATATCAATGTTAGACTTAGACCAAATGATATAATTAATATGAATTGAACGTGACTCTGCATTGCACTCAGAAAAGGGAGAAGATACTTGTCCCCAAATACAAATCCCCAAGTCAAATCGTCAAATTTGACGAAACAACATCAATCTTAAGGTGTAAAAGTATAAATAGTAATAAGGAGAAGATATTGTCCCTAAATACAAATCCCCAAGTCAAATCCCCAAATTTGACCAACCTACTATTAATGTTAAGATGCAAAGCATAAATAATTACTACGTAACTTTCAAAAAAATATGAAAAACCGATATTAGTACTAATACCTACAAAGAGAAGTACAAATATTAAATAATCAAAGTATAAATATCTATAAATGAAACTTTTAAAAATCATACTAACATGAAGAATGCGAAAAAAACGTTTTATCCCAAATATCCCCAAGTCAAATTCCCAATTTGACCAAATAACTGCCAACATAACTACCTTTTTCAACAGACAAAGTATAAATAGTAAACATAATAAGTCAAAATAATAATGAAGCAAAGTATAAATACCTATCACAAAAAAACATATTAAACAAAAAATGGTTCACACTAAACATCTTTAGATCAAATCCCCAAACTGACAAGACGTTGTCACATCGCAAAACCAAAGTATAAATGTTTAACATTTAAAGTTCATATACTTGTATTTAAAAATTAAAATATCTTTATATATTTAATTATGAACCAATATTTGTACTCAATTGCTTTAATATTTATACTCTATTTTATTAATATTAATAATTTGATTTTTTACAATTATTGTTGTTCAAATTTAGGTCTGATATTATAATTTTAATTGTCTTTTGCATCTTAGACTCCAACATTTGGGAGGAACGGCAATGAACGATCAAAAATCTGAGAAACGATGATTGTTTGGAAATTGGTTTGGTTTACTTGCTAATCAAACAGGATTTATCCCTCTCACTAAACTTTTAATTTTAATTTGAGCACATCTTTTCTTCAAATTGGCGTGAGATTAGATAGAGGTCAGATGGAGCTCATCTCTTCAATCTTTGAAGACACCATCGGAGAGGTGAGAGGGATAGAAACGATCGGAAAGGAAAGTTGCGATTCGCAAGGAAAAGAGTAGCGATCTGAATTTTAAAGAAGGAAGGTATGACCGGACCAAGCTTTGGGGATTTAGAGTGGGGATTTGAGTTTGGGGGATAGAAGCTTTACTCAGAAAAATCTGATATTCCAAAATTTTAGCAACCGCTGTCAGTTTGACTGGTGTTGTATGGAACTTGATTCTTCTTCAGTTAGACTTAGACCAAATGAAATTGTATAACTGCCGTCAATTTTCTATCTTTCTCAAATATAAATGTATGTATGGCTGGTCTGTGGGCACATGACTTTCATATTAGCCAATGAATGCCACAGCAATAAAGAATATAGTTAGGGGTGTAAACAGAGACCGTTTTCTGCTATTCCGTTTCATTTCGTCCCAAATGAAATGAAACAATTAACGAAACGACTTTTTCCATTTTGTTTTCCATTTTGACAGTAAAATACTACCGTTAAACGATTACTATTTTTTTTTTTTAATTAATAGGCGATTGCCTACTATATGATTTTCATTAAATAAATATAAAAAGAGTTTACAAGAGAATAGAGAGAAATAACAAGAAACAATGAGACGGAATTTAAACTAGATCCCCTAGTTATACAATAAGCCTCCTATTTGAGTAATGCTTCATTCCACAGTCGTACGAGATGATCGGCCTTTCTGATTATGTGCTGCGCTTGCCTTCAATGTCCGTTATTGTCGTTGAAGACTCGGGCATTACGTTCCTTCCATAGCAGCCAAGATCTAGCAGCCCATCTCTGTCTGGAAGTGTTGTCAGGTAGGCTTATCCATAGATCACAGATCAATTCGCGTTGGTGCTGTGATCGGGGCAAGTTCTGTACCTGTACAGAATATGTGCACTTGTGGAAGATGTGTAGTCTCCTGTTCGTTGTCAGCACACAGTACACAAATGGAACATGTAGGCGGAGTGTCCAAATGAAGAACTTGACCTTGGGGGGAGCCGTGAGTAACCAAACAGAGCAGAATTCAGGGCGTGTTATTCCCGGGTTGTTAAGAAACATGTAGGCAGAGTGGACTGAGAACGAAGAGATTGATGACCACTGCCATAGCAGTGCTTCATCTGGAGACGTTTCTGTGGAGACGGTGAAGATGCGTTGAAGAGAAAGTAAATCTGTGATGAAAATGAGGCAGACTTATTGGTATGGCTGACTGAAGTCGATGGGGAGAGGTGAATATTTAGTTGTGCCAGTGTTTGTGCCCAGAGAGAATTTTCATTATTGGCAGCTATCCATAGCCACTTGACAATGAGGGACTTATTATGTAACTCTATATATCCATAATCCCCAAGCCGCCACATTTTTTTGGCAGAGTCACTGTTCCAGGGCAGTAGGCAATGTCCTCCCGATAAGGATGAACTTGAACCCCGCCAAAGGAACCTTCTTGTATGTCTTCTTATTTGTTGTATAGTTGATGACAGTAGAAGGAATGCTTGCATGTAATGAAGTGGCATGGTGTTCAGGATTGAGTTTGTGAGGATTGCTCTACTCGCCAATGTAAGGTGTCTTCCCGCCCATCCAGAATATCTCCATTGAAGTCGTGTAAGGATAGGTATGTAGGCCGTTTTGTTCGGTTTTTTGATGGCGAGGGGTAGTCGTAGGTATTGAAAAGGTTTTTGTAGCTGGCTGCAGCGCAGTATATTATGGATGACTGTAATGAGGTCCATGGTGATCGCAATGGGAAGAAAGCCACTTTTGGAAAGGTTGACTACAAGTCCGGATGCCTAGCAAAAGGTGTGTAGTGTCTCCATTACTATTTTGAGGCTGGTGGCAAGGGCAGAGGTGACTATCGCCGTATCATCTGCAAATTGAAAAAGAGTCATTCGAAATGTCGGGAATGACACAATTGGATAGTATTTGATGAAAGGAGTGTTAACTTGAATTAAGCGGAAGAGAAGAGAAATTAGTATTGACAAACTCTTACGTGTTTCTCTTACATCACAACAACATATTACAACCCTTTATATAGGGCTAAATATCAGAAAACTCTAAAAATTCATATTAAATCACATAATACAGAACAACCCTGTTTCAGCTGACCCCTGTCACAAAAACAATCATAACTCTCTGTAGGGATCTCCAAACGTCTTGAGACTTGAACCATCAGAAACAAGACTTCAATACCTTTCCAATCAAATTCACATTAAATAGGTCATTTAATCAAATCCACATCCGTTTGACCCTTCAAATCCCTTCATCAATCAGACCCAAAATTCTGACTGATGTTGGCTGCTATTGTACTTTAATATTTTCCAGTATATTCACAATAAACCTAACATTATTATCATACTTAAGTTTATATTTTCAACAAGGAGAAGAAACGAGTACCGCTAAATTTATTTGAATATATGCCGGTTTCTGAAATCTTTTATCATAAATTATAAGAACTGAAATATTATTTAGATATTGCACATATTTCCAACATCCGCAACCCCCCCCCCCCCCCCCCCCCCCCAAAAAGAAAAACAAAAAATAATATCCTTCCTGTTTGTACCCACGTACAATTTATTGCATCATACAACTATATTGTTTACATGCTCATTGTCATTCATGCGATGTGAGTGCTGCGAAAGGAGGTGGTAGCATCTCCACACTATCTGCATTGCTCTGCAGCATCTCTATCACTCTGCTCATTGTTGGTCGGTTAGATGCCTTCATTTGAATACGCCATCAGGCAATCTTATAGAGCCTTTCTTCAATTTCGCAAAATTTTCCTACATTGCCACCGAAGTTTTGTGCCTGCTCTGGAAGGTTAAGTTGATCATACACCCAAGATGGATAATACACTTGATTTGAGCTCTCTGCATGATTATTTACATTTCTTCTTCAGCTCACCATTTCCATCAGCAGCATCCCAAAACTATAAACATCGGCCTTGTAGGAAATAGCACCAAAGGTACGTGATATTAGCTCAGGGGCTATGTAGCCTACTGTACCCCGTGCCATGCTCAGTGTCACTAAACTATAGTCTCTGGGGTACAATTTCGCAAGCCCGAAATCTGAAATTTTTGGGGTCAAATTGTGGTCCAGGAGGATGTTATGTGGCTTTATATCAAAGTGAAGTATTTGCATCGTGCAACTGCGATGAAGATAATCTATCCCAAGAGCAATGCCAATGGCAATTTCTCTTCTTTTCTCCATAATAAGAGGTGGGCTATCTGAACAAAAAATATACTTGTCAAGCGAACCATTTGGCATGAAAGCATATATAAGAGCCCTTTTTGAGCCCTCCGAGCAGAACCCAATGAGGCGGACTATGTTGGTGTGGTGAATCCTTCCAATGGCTGCAACCTCACTGATGAAATCATCCCCATCACCAATCGGGTTGCTCAATATTTTGACGGCAACTTGCTGACCACTTAAGAGCTTTCCTTTGTAAACCGATCCAAATCCACCTTGTCCTAGATATATCAATGAAATCATAGCGTCTAATATGAAGCAACTCATTTTTCGTAAGAACTTTTCTATTGTGCTAATAGACGAAGACATTCCCCACCATTTATGAATAAGGAAAGAACATACTGCCAGTGGAGTTAAGACCATCCTTGCTACTGCAAGAAGAATGAATATTATGTCCGGTGTTAGTGGGATTGGAAATGAAAGGACTCCATTAATGAATGCAGTGGACCTCAAAAAACTATTCGATACCATAAAAAACAAGCAAATCACCAATTATAGCATATATACTTTCAATGCCAATATTGCCCAAATTAATTTTTAGAGCTCAACCTTCCAAGCTGAAGACATTCAATATGTCTACTAATATTATGACTTTCACATAAGAGGGACAAACAAAACATCTATATGAAAATTAATTTGGACCGAAAAGAATAGCTGGATTGTGCTTGCTTTGGGTAATTTATGGCCGTTTGTATCATTGTGGCTTCTAGGTCATGGAATCTCAATTTTGTCAGAACTTCAAGACAGAAGGGTCCGATAAAAGTTATCAATCTTGTATTGTATTTTTATGCAAGGAGATTGGGTATTTTGGGCATGGTTCACATAGAGAAAACTGAATTTGGTGCTCTAACTGAATAATTTTGGGCTTCTCTTCCTGAAATTAAATTCTATAAATACACAAGTACAGATGTCAGAACCGCTTACATAACATAATAATGGCTCCTTCAATTAGTGTATAAATAATGATCATGACAATGCATCCGCCAACAGAGCACTGGTAAAGGCACATTAAAAATGGTAGCTCGTAAAGAAGTAACAAAGGTAGAATTGGTGCCACCCGAAAAGATGCAACACACACCTCACTGAAACCACCATTCCAATTTGTAGATGTCCTGCAGAAGATGAGAATAATTAATTTGTTGGAAAATATATATCAGGAATAAAACATTGTATAGATACCTAGCTATGACCAGAATCATATGATTTTTAAAAAGGTCATGCAACAATTATCCAACTGTTGACCCCTGAAAAGGCTCATCACATAAGTAGCAGAACTAGAATGTTTTTTTTTTTAAGGCTGATGACAGAGAAATTCAGCTGAAAAGATTAACTGATGACAGAGAGATTCAGTTGAGAAGTTTTCTGAAAGGCTGATGACAGAGAGATTCGGCCAGAAAGATTTCGACTATTAGTCGTTGACTTGTTATTATAAGAGAAAAAAATTGACTCTCTTACAATTACAAGGAAATCAAATTATTTCAGTGTATTGAGATTCTCTTCTAAGTTCTGAGAATTTTGATATATTATTTATAAAATTCTGAGGTCCGGAGCTCAAGATATTCAAAAATCACTCGCCAACCAATCAGACGCAGACACGTGTCAGTCAGCAGAGATGGGTCAAACTGACAATGTGGGTCCTATCTGTCATAGAGAAGAATGGGAGAGTATGTTGGAATAAATAGGGGAAAGTGCAACAATCTGCTGCAACCCGTTTCAAGGCTGATATTAATTCACAACACCAAGAACTACACAGGGTGAGCTGCAGAAACAAAAAGGGACGCAGGAAATTCAAAATGATGAAGAGAAATCTCATTTACACCAATCTTTCATGCACCGTACACTGCCGTGAACCCAGCCCAAATGCGGCTCACAAGAAACAAGTGCATGCAAGAACTAAAATATAACACCTCAATTGACCCCTTCGCTGGAGTAAACAGGGATGAATCCGACGGCTCAGGACGGGAAGAGCATGAATCTGACGGTCCAGATTAATTGGATCGCCGAAACCTGTCATCAAAATTCGCAACTAGTTTAAAGCAAAGATCCAACGGCCTGTAACAAGGAGGGTGTAGATCCAACGGCTGAGATTAAACTCTCTATTAATTCAAACCACCCAATCACTTTAAACTGAAAGTGGGGCCCACCTGTCAGTCCTCTCTCCCCCAAACCAAGCTGCTACATGGCCGTTACTGTGCTGATTTCGCCGGTGAAATACTCCCTGCTCCGACCTCCATTTTGGATGTTCTTGGGCTTGTTGGAATCGTGGGAGCAAGCTCTATCCATCGGTGCTAACATGTATGGCTATTATCCAGGAATCGGAATGTAAGAAGAAGGGAGAAAGGAAGGGCTGACTCAGAGCTCACTGTTGATTCCGGCAAACTGAGCGAAGTTGACTTCAATTGAAGGTTGCCTGAGCATCCTAAGACTCCCACGATGCTGTGCCAACGCTCAATTTCTGCTTTGGAAGTCTCCAAGTATGAGCACTGCCTCACTCACCTCGGTGCTGAAATTCGGTTGCCTAAACCCAGTGCTAGGAGCTGCAATCGATCAAAAGGGGGTGATGGATCATCAAATCGAGCGTCTGAGATAGAGAAGTGACAGCCAATTGAAGGAAAGGCAAACAAGGCGCCAAAACTTACCAGTGAAGTATAGCTGTCCCTGCAGCGCAACATAATAACTCTCAAATCAGCAAGTAAAGAACAAGTGGCCTTCTTCTATTGGAGTTGGTTAAGTCCCTGATAGTTGTAATTAACACCTTCTGATGTTCTGGCAGCATACCACACCAAGAATTGCATCCTGCTTTGCTGAAAGCCTTCTCTGAACCTGGTGCAAGAACTAACAAGCTGCAGTGAGATCACTCTATAACCAATTGCCTTAAACCATGACCAGCTGAGATAATTGGCTCTCTCAATACCCAATTGGCGCCAGAACTCTTCCCTTCAAAGAAGCCAGCTGCCACCAGAGACTGGGATTGATCTAAGGGCTGAAATTGAATACAAAGAACACTAATCTAAGGGCTGATATTTACCAGAATCATGGTGATCCGTGGGACATGGTCCTGGCCAATCAGAGGAGGTTCCTTCTCACCTAAGCATCTTCAATTGAGCCCTATAAAAACCCCTTCTCTCAACAGCCAGAACAACAACACAACCCCCAAGCTATAAGCCACCTGAAACTCTGCCCAAATAAAAACAACAGATAACCCCACACACGCCATAGGCTAGTTGAAGCTCTGCTGAAACACAAACATACTGAATTGCTGCTGAAACCGTACCAGAATCCATACCAGAAACTGAAACCCTTGTGAAACCTCACCCAAATCACTCCATTACACACATACACTTGTTAGGATAGCTTCTAAACATTGTAATTGAGGAAAAGAGAACTGTAATTCAAGGAAAAGGTTGAGAAAACTGATGTAATTGAGGTGATTATGAAATGAAAAGAAGGGGCAGCACTTTCAATTGCTGTTTCCTCATGTTTTTTGAGCAAATTCTGTGATTCTCTTGATTAATTGTGTTGTTTAGTGTATTGAACTGCATCTATTTGAAGTTTAATTGCTTAATTCTTGCACATTGAACAGAAATGAGCTGCCTATGACTTGCTTGTGTGAATTGCTTGCATTACATCATATTTTTCTGATCTTAGCTGAATTTGCATTTCTTTTCTCTCTACTCACTTTTCTTTTTCCTTTTAGTGTTTCTAAGAATATAAATAAGATTAATACAACAACATGAGATGTTTCATGCACTCATGACCTCTTGAGAGCTTGCTCCAAGAGTGAGTTGTTTAAAAATTACTAAAACTACATGAGATGCTTCATGCACTCATGACCTCTTGAGAGAATACTCCAAGAGTGACTTAAACTACCATGTAAGCATGCTCCATGGACCCCCCATGGACTTGTCCAGGGGGTGACTTTCTTAGCAAGAGCAAGAGAGAGAGAGTTGAGCTCAACAATAGTTGCTGCCCTCTCAATTTTCTGAAAAAATGAGTTCATAACTCATTTGGAAGTGAATTTAGACATCAAATTCCCATTTTCATGGGGATATGCTGCCAAAATTCACTCTAAATGAAGTATGAACTCTAAAGAATGATTTGATACAACATTTCAACTATAATTTATAGGGGAAATGCTGTCAAATTGTCCTTAAATTCAGAATGAGTTCATAACTCATTTGGAAGTGAATTTAGACATCAAATTTTCATTTTCATGGGGATATGCTGCCAAACTTCACTCTAAATGAAGTATAAACTCTAAATAATGATTTGATACAACATTTCAACTATAATTTATAGGAGAAATGCTGCCAAATTGTTCTCAGATCCAGAAATTTGAGATAGACAGCAGCTATTGTTGATTTTAACCCTCTCTCTATAATTTCATAAACATAACACATTTTTCTCATATTTTTCCTATATTCATAATAAAATTCTAAGAACTTTTCATATAATAAGTTTTGTAAAATGCCTTGTAGAAAAATTCATATAAATATTCTAAAGACTACTGCACTGAGATAACAGAAACTGACATTGATCTGAAACCTTGATTAAACACTAACTTTATTGAAGTAATTATATGTGAATTTGATATAGAGATGTTCATAAAAGTGTAATCTATCTTATTATTGAATTAAACTACATGTTTATTTTCAGAAATATTGCATAAAAACTTAAATACCAGTAAAATTTGCTGCTTGCAGCACAATTCAGCTTATCTGATCTTCAAAGAACTGAGCATAACATACAATTAGTGTTCCTGACACATATTTTTAATATTTTATATGAAAATAGCATGATTTCATGAATAAATTATATGCATAAAGTTTAATCTAATTCATTATAGAAAAATTCTTATAAAAATAACAAAATGATAACTGCATCAGTACATTTTCTGCTCTCTTGTCTGGAAATTTTGATAACAAAAGTTGCATCCAGTCTTCTCTTCATAATGCATATTTTTCTTATTTTCTATGCATTCTTGGTATAATTATAAGCATCTTTTCATATTTTGCACTTACTCAAATTCATTGTAGAAAAATTCATATAAAAATGGAAATTCTCTGACAGGTTCATTGACAGATTTACAGAATCACCCCTGGTCTGAAAATTAATTAAAACACTATGAAGGACATTAAATTAGAACATTTAATGAATAACAAAGTTGTTGTTAACTTCTTAATTAATATTTCTGCCTAAAAATATTGAGCATTTATATTCAAAATATTGCAACAAGCCTTGTTAAAAGAACACTGATATCAGCTCTTTTTCTGGTAAATATACTGACAAAGGTTCTTTATACTAATACATCGATTTTACTTAACAATTACTTGTGTATAACTTAGTGAGTGTAGTCTCGAGTGGAGTTATTCTAAATGCCTTGTTGAAGCCTCAGCACACAAATGTTGAATTAATAATGAACTGTACATATACTGACACTGAATTGTTTCTTCACTGACAACCTTTAATTGAAAAGAAATGATTTATTGGAAATTGTTACTTTGCGAAGCAAGTGACAAGAGAATGTAGTATATTCTCAAAATAAAGCATAAATGTGATTACAGTAAGGATTAACACGTTCAATTACGAGACTCAGTCACCCGGTACCCAAACTATACACTGGTATCATGTCTCCATATGTCACGCAGTCAAAATTGATTTAAATTGAACTCAAAATTGTATTAAACATGTCAAGCCAGTCATGTCCAAAACAAATTTTGCAAAAAATGATGCACAATTCGAGATAAAATCAAAGACGAAATCTTCAGCAGTGCTTGTCAGACTCGATGAACCCAGGGGATGCGAGTGCTCACTGCTACACCTCTGCTCAATCGAAAACCATGGATGAATTCTCCTTGCCTTCACGATTTTGGCGGTGTTCCCTGATTGACAATCGGAAATGCCATTGCTATGACTGGTTATCCTCCTCTGTCGACGGACGGGATGGAGTGACGGTGGTACCATGGAAGTTGCTCAGCCCAGAACGAAAGAAAGAAGAAGAAACAGATAATAAACTTGAATTAAGAGCCCATCAATGATTCAAGCCGAATCCAAAAGCTCAGCCAACCCAATGAATTAAGTCCAGAAATCCAATGAAATAAAGCCCAATAAATCCAGTTCAAAGCCCAACTTTAAGAACCTCTGAACTCGGCCCAGCAAAGCTTGAATAAGAATAGGCCCAGTAAATTAAGTTATATATTTGCCTACATAAAGGGCAGCCCGGTGCACGATGCTCCCGCTTGCGCGGGGTCCGGGGAAGGGTCATTGTACGCAGCCTTTCCCTGCATTTCTGCAAGAGGCTGTTTCCGTATATATTTGCCTACATATTAGAGAAATTTGTGCTCATTTGAACACATTTTGAAATTTCAAACCGAAAACACAAAAATGCATTTTCTTCAAAATAAATTTAAAAGTGTACAAATAAATATTCAAGTAGCGAAGATACTTGAACGCGACATTCTATGCATTTATCGTTTTCTTGCAAATAATTTCTCATCAAAAACACATTTGGGAATTTTGTGCTCACATTAGTAAATTTTATATGATATGCTTGCACACACATTTTAACATTTTTCTATTCTTAATCAGAGGTGCCTGGAGTTAACAGCTTCAGGGTAATTAACAATGAGGGCTTGCGCTCATTGGAATCCAAGACCCCACAATCACTTGAAAATAATAAAACCTTTCTACGTGAGTGTATGAGAGTAAACGTCCCGCAACAATTACTAGCAAACGCATGCGTACAGGGGTGACCGTGTCCTTTTCCCTACTGAAAACGTCTTAAAGCGCTTCTTCGGGCGGTGAAAAGGGTGGCACACCAACTTCTTACAATTTAATTGGAAAATAAAAAGGTTGCAAAATTCAAGGTCCTCAAGAAATTCAGATTAAGATGCATTTTTTAATAGGTTGCAAGATTCAAGGTCCTCTAGATTTTAAGCCGATTCACACCAAAGGACCTTGGCAGCTGCGGTGAAGTTCCAGGAACAACAAAAATAAAAAATAATTGAGAATTAAAGCAGATGGAAAGAGAATGATGTATTTAGTTACATAAAGGACAAGTCCCAACATCTTCCAAAAAGAGAGCATGATGATAATGAGTACTCTCTAGTCCAGTTTACGTGGACTCCCTTTTCAATGGCTTGCATGATGAGTGCATAGCCACCACCTTCAAATGGGTCATCTTGTGCATCGACGATAGCACGTCCAACCAATCTACTGAATCGTGCAACCCAGAGATGCTGTTGTACTGGGGCATGCCATATTTACTCAGAATCACAGCATGTACTTTGGAATTTGATCGGTTCATGCAGGGAACGAGCACATATCTTGGGCTCTGTATCTCTTGTGTGCAATTAATGAAGTAAATGAAACTAAAGTTGGAGTAATTGTACAAGAAAGAGGATAAAGTATAATTGCTAGAAACAGTTTGATTTGGGAGATGGCAGTACTTATCTCCAGTAGGAGAGTAAGAAGGATCGACAAGCCGAAATGTTTTGTTTTGAAAGGAAATATCCTTTACAAGAAATGTGGTGGATTGAATTTGAGAAGTTGGGTTGTTTTTTTTGCAGTCAATTGAAAGTTCCCCCCTCCACAATTTAATGGAAGATTATATATAATGTTTTGGAGCTCTTCACACGAGGAAGAGCATGAGACTTCTATATGGGGAAAGAGGAAAAAAACGATGAATAGGTTTAGGAACTTCATATCTATCATAACCATAAATGAAGTTTTGGATGTTATGATGAGGAATTCTTGATGGCAAAATTAAGGACAGATTCAACCTAAGGACTTCTCTTAGAAGCAAATGTGCTTAAACTCTTACACTAGGTAGATTTAACATGACACAAAAATATTTAAGACTCAAGAGTCAATAGTTTGATCAAGTCCTCGAGTCAAAGTCTACTTTAGTTGAAAGCAATTTTTACAATATTTATGAATTATGATTGAAAAGCTAGCTAGACCTTGCTGAACAACACGTAGAGCTTTCATAACCATATAAATTGGATCGACTAATAAATCGTTCGAATATCAATCAATAATAACCACAAATATGATGCGGAAGAAAATTTTGAGTTATATGTATAGCGGGGAAGTAATGAGAAAATTAAGAGCATTGCAACGATCTGCTAAATAAAATAAAACTTAAGATCCGAGTGCTCATCCTCTGCCTTACTTTACCTTAAGGCAGAGGATGTGAAATCTTAAGGTCTATAAAAAAAAAAGATGAATGCATCAGAAACTTTTCTTTTCCCAACAAAAAAGAAAGAAAAAAAAAATAAAACGAAATGAAGCCATCACAAAAACAGCTCGAGATGCTTGCTTTCAAAGGCTGTTGCAAGAATATTGCATATATATTGCTATCTGAATGCAATGTATACACTAAGCCTCCAAATATATAAAATTACATTCTTACACTTAAAAATCACAAAAAGAATAACCTAAGTACTTAGAATGGAAATTTGTTCCAAACTTGAATCATGATATAAAGGAGATACAACAGGTTTTGGGGGCACTTGCAAATTTTGCAAGGTCTCCCCTAGCATCTGAACAACTTTGGTCATGGAGGGTCGATGTTCTGGATTCCACTGTATGCACCATGAAGCTACAATAGCAAGCTTTTGCATGATCTCTTTATCACATGGTTTATCATTGCTCGAACACAACCTTTTTCCTTGCAACAGTTGATCATAGATCCACTCCGAAAAGTATACCTCAGTATCACCGTCTCTTAGAGGCTCACTGTTCTTCCGTCCACTTATCATCTCCAATACTAACATTCCGAAACTATAGACGTCAGATTTGTACGACACTGTTCCAAAGTTTCTAGAATACATTTCTGGAGCCAGATAGCCCATTGTGCCCCTAGCAGCACTTATGGTCACATAACTCTTATCCTTTGGACAGAGCTTGGAGAGACCAAAATCAGAGATTTTAGGTACAAATTTATGGTCCATTAAAATATTGTGGGGCTTGATGTCAAAATGAAGAATGCGATCATCGCAACCTTGATGTAAATACTCGACACCCTCTGCCACACCCATAGCAATTGCAAGCAACCTCTCCATGCTAAATTGGCAGCTCCGCCCTGTTGGGGAAAATATGTACTTATCTAGTGATCCATTCTCCATGAATTCATACAGAATTGCACGTTTTTGTCCTTCATAGCAAAATCCCAATACCCGAACTACATTGACATGGTGAATTCTTCCCATGGTTGCAACTTCATTAATGAATAGATCCCCGTTACCACTGGATCTGTCTAGTACCTTAACAGCTACTGGAATTCCGCTCGGTAACTTCCCTCCATACACTACCCCAAATCCCCCATTGCCAGTTTTTTTCTTTAACCCATTTGTGATCTTCATAAGCTCAACATATGTGTATCGTGTAGGATTCATCACCTTGTAGTTTCTTAGAAAGAGTTCTATCTTGTGTCGTGTAATTCTCTTCCTCTTAGATTGGCGAGATATGTAGAAAAACAAACACACGCCAAAGAGAATGCAAAGAGCGCCAAAAGAAATACCTACACAAGAAAAAAAAATTCGGTATGACGTTAATATAATTATAATTATACAGTTTCATCAGTAATGAGTCTAATGACTAATGAGATAATCCAAGTTTCAAGCTTAATTACCAGCAATCAGCACCACATGTGAATCTGCAAATCAAAAGCCAAATTTGTTAGTAGTGAGCTTCAATTTAACTTCTGACAACAAACGAGAAAAATTTATTTATTCTGGTAGTCTAATTAAGGATCGATACTGCCATTTCTCGTCGTCCCAGAAATGGTTAATATATAACAAGTAACATTTTGCAAATTATTGTACCATTAGCCAACTATTTTGTGATTTCTTAACATTAGTAGGTGCCTACCTAGCTATACCATCAATTACGGTTCTGGCTTTGATTTTTATTCACCTTTACTGATACAAATCATATGGAAAACTTTTTCTTTCCCAATTCGGTGTTAATTTAAGCATCATTACCTTTAGGAGCACACACTGATCTTTTCAATTCAGAGCTGAACTCGCAGATGTGTCCCTTTTTCTCACAAACAGTGCAGTTGATCAAGTTATCTTGCCAGAACAGTCCAACTGAAGGACTCACATTAATCTCTTGTACCTGCTCTTGGAATCTGTCGTCAGGTAAATAATTTGCATCTGATACATATGGATATACAAATATTGAGTCATTTCTCATCTTGGTGCAGGTTGAAGGAAGCAGATCAATTTCAAAGTAACAGTAAGCAACGTATATGAAGTGGCCTTCAGATCCAAGACATGAAATTGGACCAGCCAAATCAGTATACTGAGATGCATCCTTAATAGCGGCAGTGCAATTCAGCCAGGAGACCGATATGGGGTCAGAATTAAAGCTAAAGGGAGAACCGGTCACATTGAGGTCAGCCATGTGAAGCCAAGGGCAAGCAGTCCAGGAGTCTCTTGTGACGGTTAGGTATGTATCTTTGTAGCTTATGGATGTTACTTTATACTCGCCAGAGGAGGGGAGGTGCAAGATGGTGTTGTTGCCAGAGCATGAGGGCACAAGGTTGCCATAACCACAATATGATGCTTGGGAAGTGAGGCGGAACGGGTACCGGATCAATGGGCCATCCTTGCTGCATCTCAACGGAGTACAATCTTTCTTAAATCTTGATCAGCGGCTACAGCAGCTGCGAAAGTGCAAAAGAGGACTAAAATTGTATATATCAGGATTCTTGTGAGTAAATCCATGGGAAAGGCAAAGCGATAGGCAAAACTAGATGATGCCAGTAATGATGATCTTGAAAATTTGACTAGAACTTCAAATAGCTGGTAGCATTATTCCTAATTTTCCAGTGCAATCAGTTTGTCAGCATTTGTTTCTTTTTTCCATGAAAATTCAAATGTAGAATCCAAATCAACGTGGAATTTGGATGGCAGTATATGACTATTCAACAATCACTAAAGATTTTTCTTGCGGAACGTGACATCAATTGAATGTGATGGCAATTGTAAGGACAAATTTGACCACAAGAAAAAAGAAATCAAAGTTGTAAAAGCTTACACCCACTGCTGTCAATTTGACGGGGGTTGTATGGAACTCAGATTCTGCTTCAGTTAGACCAATTGATATATTGTATAAATGCTGTCAATTTTCAATCGTTTTCAAATTTAAATGTGAGCATGTATGACTGGCATCTGGACTGAAAGACTTTCATATTTATCCAAGAATGCTAAAGCAATTTAGGATCAGGGATGCTCCTGTATCAATTGGTATAACTATATAATGTGTGGTGACTGGTGACTGGTAAGTGTTATAAACAATACAATTAGGTACTGTGAAAGGAATGAAAACAACACCAGTCACCACACATCAACGTTTGAAGCTGAATAGCAGCTGAGCTACGCCCAATTGTTGTTGAAGTCAGCAACGACTTGAGTATGCATTTTTGGAGATGGATAGCAGCAAGAACCACTTGGGTACAATTTGGAGATGCTTGCTTGGAAATTTGATATTGAAAACGTGTTACTGTGATGATCAAATTAGAAGCCAAGTAAAGATTGATCATGAAGCTTCAAGTGAACTCTAGAAACAGGATATTGTGTGTTGTATTGAATTAGGTAGAAAATTCTAGTTCTATGTTGTATGAAATTGAAAAATCTAGAATAATCTTGTGAGCATTGCAACCGACATTTAGTGGTATAAATAGGCATGTTGTACGGATGTAAGAACGAGAGAGAGCTGCTCCTCTCCAATATTTTGGAGAAATGTTGTACCCGTGTATAAGTAAGACTGTAAGATTAATATAAACTAGCATTAGACCTGTGCAATGCCCGGGTTGAAAGATGAATAGGGACTTAATGTCGGTTCATATAAAATTTTGATATTAAAAATATTGTTTACAGTTGTAAATTTCATAGTTTTGGTAAAGAATTCGAAAACATAAAGATAAATCAATTGAAGTTTTACGACCAATATTTATTGAGATTAATGAAAAACATATATATTAGTGAGACCAATGAACATATGAAATATAAATGATAATTTTTCCAGTCAAATTAATTAACAGTGGCGAAGCCATGACAAATTATAAGCGGAGGTCAAAATCGATAAAAATAAATTTAAAAAAATTAGATACCTAGTATCAATTGTAAATTTAATTTGACAGTGTCTTACAAATAAAAGTTAGTACAATATTTTAATGAAATTCACTAAAAATTGTGTCCATAATTTAAATTTTTTGACAATTGTATAGCATAAAAAAATATGTATATTGTTAAATTAATTAGATATTTAATTAAATGAACTATATTATCACACTTTTTCACAATTTTGAAAAATAAAAACAACAATTGGGCAATTGTATTGAATATCAAGGGGGGACAAAAATATATTGCACAATATATTTTTGTTGGTCAAGAGGAGGCCATGGCATCTAACTGAACAAATGAGAACAGAGAAGCAAATTTCCTTGCCGCACTCATGGAAGTTGTATTAAGATGATAGAGTCCAAATTCCAATCGCTTCAATATGTTGTTTTATTTTATTGTCTTCAAACCCCTGTATCTTCCTATAAATGTGCCTCTCAAATTCAATCTCCATGCCTGGCTAAAACGAATATCAAACAGATCACATATATATTACAATTTTTTTTTGGGAATCCAAATATTAGACAAATAATCACCAAATACGATCATTAGTTGCAAATGCAACCAATGGAAACTTCATATTATAAAGACGAAACTTCATAATATAACCTCTAACGTTTGGGCGAATTGCAATTAAGCAGTCAATATCGATACATGAAAAGAAATAAGGGTGCCAAGCACTGGATTTGAAGGGAGGCAGCATCCGCATCAGTCTTTCAGTTTGGTTTTCTTATTCTGACGTAGCATCGGTTAGAAAGTTTTCAAACATGTAGAGATTTCAGCGTCAATTTCTAAATTAGAAATCTTTCTACATTAGAAACTCTTTTCAAACCGTAGGGATCAGCGGAAAACCATCCGATTCATGTATGATTTTGCCATTTGAAAATTTCAGATATGTGTAACCCACTCAATTAACCAACCCACTTTCTAAAACTTTCAAATAATTTACCAAAATACCATTATGACAGCTTTTTGAAATTTCACTGATGCGGATGCTCTTAATATCATATTTACTTCTCTAAAACTTCATATGTATTCCCCTAAAAAGCAGCCACAGTTGTGAAATGGGGTACTTAGTTGTACAAAACTATATATCCATCAATTATAGGGGGCCAAACGACAATTACTGACCAAATTACACAGAAAAATAACATATATTACTTTAAGTTGCAAAGTTATGGGGGACTTAGCACCCCCTGTCCCCCTCTCCGCCCCTGCTTAAAAGCTTACAACATTATATGTTGACTTGACAAAATACTTCATCTCACTAATACTTAAATTAACCTTACAAATTATTATACAAACACTTATACTAATACTATACTGACTTCTAAAGACACTAATACTCTAACTACTACATCATATAACTCTACATATACAACACCTGGACACACAAAGAGGACTACATACTTAGCTCACAACATGGCTCTAATTGATGTCACGTTGCCTATTTATACTCTTCCATGTCGGTTAAGTACATATCCAGAAATTTCTCAAATTTGCTCCCATGTTCTTCAATTCAAGTGGAAGGCAGATCATTCCATGATCTTCTACATTCTTTTAGCCATGCGGTGAAATATTGAGAAGGTTCTAAATTAATCTTGTTACTTCCGAATTGGGCTGGGCCTTAATTTCGGTGCTGATTCTCAACACTCCCCCTCAGCACCGACTCGGTGTTGCCCAGAACTTTGGTACCCCGCGCCCGTCCGGATCGTCATACTTGTTGGCTCGCCTCGAATCTTGCCAAGTTAGATGCTGCTCAGATATTTGCGATCGAACTTCCCGATGGACTTCTTGAATCTGCTCTACTAGTGGTCCCGGCACTAGTCTTCGTCGAGCTCCGACTTCTCGACGGATAACCTGACGGGCTGTTGCTCCTTGCACCGACTCCCGTCCTTCAGCTGCAGTGACACTTCTATGTGTCATCCTGACAGCATCACACTCCTTGGTGATGGCTTCCACCTTGGCGCTCTCATGTGGCTTCTCCTCCTTAGCCACCGCGCAACTCGCAAAATCGGTCATCTCCTTGACCGGCTCCTCAATTGGTTCCTCAAAGAACCATGACTCAAAGTTGATCTCCTCCTCAGGCTCATCAGCCTCTTCGATGTTTACTACGTCAGCTCCAGCAACTAATGCTAGCGCATCCCAGTCCTCCTCACTTGGGACCTTCTCGGGTGCCTTCTCCTTCGCGGCCACCACGAGGTTTCCTTCTTCCTTTCTAAATCGGCACTCTCGCGCATAGTGCCCCTCTCGTCCGCAGTTGTAGCACACCACGCTTCTACTGCGGGATCTGCCACGTTCAGCTCCTCTGCCTTCTTGGCCTCTTGGAGCTCCCCCGCAACATTTGCATCTCTCATCTCGTTCACGACCAACCTTCTCCGCATCAGGTTGTTGTCTATACTGTGCCCTGCTCGACTCCCTGCGTCGACCACTGTACAGGGCCTTCTCCTCTTCGACCTTCACGGTCATGCCTGCCAGCTGCTTGGCAAGCGCTTCCTGACTGGCCAGCAAATTCTCTAACTCCAGTAGGGTTGGCTGCGTCGCCCATCCTTGAATTGCTGTGATGAAGGCGCCATATTCAGGCCTCATGCCATTCAGGATTATTCGCCGCATTCGATCATCGCCAATTTTCGCATTGGCATCCAACTGCTCAATCTCCCTACACAAACTCTTTACTTTAAGAAAGTACTCACTTACCGACATGTCTCCTTGAGAGAGATTCATCAGCTCCCGCTCGAGCAGTTGCAGCCGACTTGTATTCTTTCTCGAAAACAGTGCGGCAAAGACATCCCATGCTTCCTTTGGTGTCTCCACATCTTCAATGTGAGACAACAGACTCTTGTCGACAGTGGCCTTCAACACGAACAACGCTCGACCAGCCTTCACCTTCCACTTCTTGTAGGCACGGATCGAATTCGGCGGCGGCTCCGTCTCATCACCACCCACGATCTCCCACAAGTCTTGACCCTGCAAATACGACTTGATACACGTACGCCAGTCTCTATAATTATAATTATTCAACTTCTCTATTAAACCACTCATACCACTTAAATCCGACATATTGACCAAACAACAAGTGACAATACACTAAGAACAACTATAACTCAAACTAAGACCGACTAACAAGAACTACGACACTAACGAACACCGACAACATAGCTACCTATCTAACGGCCTAGCCCGGACTAATAACTCAACATGACCAACCTGGCTCTGATACCAATTGTTGACTTGACAAAATACTTCATCTCACTAATACTTAAATTAACCTTACAAATTATTATACAAACACTTATACTAATACTATACTGACTTCTAAAGACACTAATACTCTAACTACTACATCATATAACTCTACATATACAACACCTGGACACACAAAGAGGACTACATACTTAGCTCACAACATGGCTCTAATTGATGTCACGTTGCCTATTTATACTCTTCCATGTCGGTTAAGTACATATCCAGAAATTTCTCAAATTTGCTCCCATGTTCTTCAATTCAAGTGGAAGGCAGATCATTCCATGATCTTCTACATTCTTCTAGCCATGCGGTGAAATATTGAGAAGGTTCTAAATTAATCTTGTTACTTCCGAATTGGGCTGGGCCTTAATTTCGGTGCTGATTCTCAACATTATATTTAACTCATTAAAATATTGAAACTCAATATTTATCAAAGACAATATAATCCAACGTATTTGGCCCTGACTTTCGTATATTGTCATTGCCGACCATAGTTTGATAGGAGACTGTTTTCTTTGAAGAACAAAATGTCAATTTTGTATCAGATAGTAACATATTAATTCTTGGGATTTGCACTTTAATTAGTACTTTCTCTTAGCAGATAAAGCCTTTTCCTCTATAACATAATTTGCCAAATTAATTATGAATGATCTTGTCCCGTTGCTCAGGATCATGCATGCTGTATTCGATATATATATTGTGAAGCAATATTATTGGAGACCCCACTTTCAGAGTCAACTATTGATTTGGAATGGTTGCAAATTTCAGCGTCATCAGAGAATGTATGAAATAGCAATCAGATGAGTAACGTAAATGGAAGTTGAAATACAAACCTCCGTGGTGATCTGTGGAGCGGAAGAAGCAGAGAAAGAAAATTAATTGAAATTCTCCTTGGTCGAGCAGTGTGAGCAGAAGTGACCAAAAGAAAATTGTTCGCTGAGCCTGAGATGGATGAAACGAAGAGAGACATGGAGAAATAAAGCACGAATTCAGAGAGAAAAAAGAGGAAGGCACCGACTGGGACAGTAAGTAATTAAGAACTGAGGAAATGAGAAGAAAGAGAATGCAGTTATGAGGATAGAACAAAAAAGACGCCCGCTGATGAATGGATTGAAGGGATGCATCATGCATAGGCGGTGGAATTTTTTTTTTTTTAATCCAGCGCTATTGAGAAAGTAAAATAAAATAAAGATCGCTGTTATTAAAGCTGACGTGGCGGCTTGTGGAGACTGGAAAGTCTTCCGCTTTTCTTTAAAGAAAGAGATATGAAGTTATGAGTGAAATGTTGCTTCCAACTATTTAGAAAATTTTTGCTTCCGCTGCCATGCTATCAAAATCCCCAACAATTGACTTCCTTGCCCGAGTCTTTTCAAACTACAACATTACTAGCATGCAGGTCTGCAGCTATTAAGGACAGTTATGCCTACTTTGATCTATCTCTGGCTTCTCCACTATTCAGTTGCATTTGCACGTTTGTGTCCGGCTTGTCTGTGCCCACAAAGTGTTCAACGAAATGCCACTTTTTTCACTGATCATTTAGGCCATTGAAGTCTTGCTTGACTGGGCTTGGCTATATAAACTCGGTACCAAGTAGTTTCCTAATTATTCCACCATTTACACACACTGAGGGAAAATAAAAAAATAAAACTAAGCTATCAATTAAGTTAAGAATATTTTATCCTGGTGCATGTTAATTTACGTGCTTGAGCCTTGTAGGAGTTGCCCTTCAGGCCTTCATTACGTTGGAATAAGTTCTCCATGAAATGCCGGAATCAGTTAGATCAGCAGTGAGTTCTGTGACATCTTGGTGAAAGAAAACTGGCCTTGGAATCAGTTTTATCCTGGTGATTATGTACTTAACCTTGTATGAGTTGCCCTTCAGGCCTCGCTACCGGTGGAAATCAGTTTTCTAGGAATGCTGGAACCAAGATCATCGGTGAATTCTGTTATATCTTGGTGAAGAAGACTGTGTAATAGAGGGTGAAGTACTTCGAGCCATAGTAACAAGATTCGCGATTAATTCGTACTTGAGACCTTGACGAATACGTCGCCGTATAAACTTTTCTTTTCCCAAAAAGAAAGAAAATGTAAAATGAAATGAAGCCTACACAATAACAGCACAAGATGCTTTAAAAAGTTGATGCAAAAATATTACATTGTTGCTATCAGAATGCAATATATATATTCACTCTGCTTCCTTCAAAATATATATATTTAAACACTTATACACTTAAAAATCGCAAATGGAACAACCTAAGTACTTAGAATGGAAATTTGTTCCAAACTTGAATCATGATATAATGGAGATAGAACAGGTTTTGGGGGCACTTGCAAATTTTGCAAGGTCTCCCCTAACATCTGAACAACTTTGGTCATTGAGGGTCGATCTTCTGGATTCCACTGTATGCACCATGAAGCTACAATAGCAAGCTTTTGCATTATCTCTTCATCACACGCTTCATCATTACTTGAACACAATTTTTTTCCTTGCAATAGTTGATCATAGATCCACTCCGGAAAGTATACCTCAGTATCACCGTCTCTTAGAGGCTCACTATTCTTCCGTCCACTTATCATCTCCAATACTAGCATTCCAAAACTATAGACATCAGATTTGTATGAGACTGTTCCAAAGTTTCTAGAATACATTTCTGGAGCCAGATAGCCCATTGTGCCCCTAACAGCACTTATGGTGACACAACTCTTATCCTTTGGACAGAGCTTGGAGAGACCAAAATCAGAGATTTTAGGTACGTATTTATGGTCCATTAAAATATTATGGGGCTTGATGTCAAAATGAAGAATGCGATCATCGCAACCTTGATGTAAATACTCGATACCCTCTGCCACACCCATAGCAATTGCAAGCAACCTCTCCATGCTAAATTGGCAGCTCCGCCCTTTTGGGGAAAATATGTACTTGTCTAATGATCCATTCTCCATGAATTCATACAGAATTGCACGTTTTTGTCCTTCATAGCAAAATCCCAATACACGAACTATATTGACATGGTGGATTCTTCCCATGGTTGCAACTTCATTAATGAATAGATCCCCATTACCACTGGATCTGTTTAATACCTTAACAGCTACTGGAATTCCACTCGGTAACTTCCCTCCATAAACTACCCCAAATCCTCCATTGCCAATTTTTTTTTTAACCCATTTGTGATCTTCATAAGCTCAACATATGTGTATCGTGTAGGATTCATCACCTTGTAGTTTCTTAAAAAGAGTTCTATCTTCTGTCGTGTAATCCTCTTCCTCTTAGATTGGCGAGATATGTAGAAAAACAAACACACGCCATGGAGAATGCAAAGAGCGCCAAAAGAAATGCCTACACAAGAAAAAAAAATCGGTATGACGTTAATATAATCAATTATTATAAGTATTCAGTTCCATCAATAACGAGATAATCGAAGTTTTAAGCTTAATTACCAGCGATCATCAGCACATGTGAATCTGCAAATCAAAACCCAAATTTGTTAGTAGTGAGCTTCAATTTAACTTCTGAAAAAAAAAAGGAAAATTAATTTATTGTGGTAGTCTAATTTAGGATCAATACACCCATTTCTCTTCCCAGAAATGAGTTAATATATAACAAGTTATATTTTGCAAATTATTGTACCATTAGCCACATATTTTGTCTTTCGTAACATACGTAAGTTACCTATGCCATCAATTACAGTTCTGGCTTTGATTTCTATACACCTTTACTGTTAAAATTTTGGTTTATTATATAGAGCAAAATATAGTAAAAAACATCATGGTTTAATTGCCAACAAGATACCCAGTTAATAGACTAGATGATCCAAACAGGAATACGATTTAAACAAACATTTGCATTTGTTATTCCTCAAAGTATGCCTAAAAGTATATCATCCAAGATATAGACTGATGCAAAACATATGGAAAATTTGTTTTTTCCCAATTCGGTGTTAATTTAAGCAGCATTACCTTTAGGAGCACACACTGATCTTTTCAATTCAGAGTTGAATTCGCAGATGTGTCCCTTTTTCTCACAAACAGTGCCGTTGATCAAGTTATCTTGCCATGACAGGCCAACTAGAGGCCTCACATTTGTCTCTTGTACCTGATCTTGGAATCTGTCTAGAGGGAAATATTTTGCAACTGATACAGATGGGTTTACAAATATCGAGTCATCTCTCGTCTTGGTGCAGGTTGAAGGAAGCAGATCAATTTCAAACCCTGAGTAAGCAACATATATGAAATGGCCTTGAGATCCAAGACATGAAATTGGACCAGCCAAATCAGTATACTGAGATGCATCATTGATAGTGGCAGTGCAATTAAGCCAGGAGACCCATATGGGGTAAGAGGTAAAGTTGAAGGGAGAACCGGTCAGATCAAGCTCACCCATTTCAAGCCAAGGGCAAGGAGTCCAGGAGTCTCTTGTGACGGTTAGGTATGCTTTTTTGTAGTTTATGGATGTTACTTTATACTCGCCAGAGAAGGGGAGGTGTAGGACAGTGTTGTTGCCGGAGCATGAGAGCACAAGGTTGCCGTAACCACAATATGATGCATGGGAAGTGAGGCGGAAAGGGTACCGGACTACTGGGCCATGGTTGCTGCATTTTAATGGAGCGCATTCTTTTTTAAAATCTTGATCAGTGGCTACAGTAGCTGGAAGAGTGTAAAACAGGAGTAAAAGTGTAAATATCAGGATTCTTGTGAGTGAATCCATGGGAAAGGCAAAGAATTAGGCAAGATGAGAGGATGTAGGTTTGATGGAGTAAAGCTCATAAATCTTGAAATTTTGACTAGAATTTCAGAATAGCATCATCCTTAAATTTCCAACTCAATTATTTTGACTGTGTTATATTTTTTCCACAAAAAATGAAACGTAGAATTCAGCTCAACGTGTAATTCTGTTGTATGTGTACTATTCAACGATTAGTCAAGATATCTCTCCACTATCAACGGAATGTGATAGCAATTAATTTTGGATGTAGGTATGATGTAGAAAAGCTCATCAAGTTTGAAAGTTTGACTAGAATTTCAGGGCAGCATAGTCCCTAAGTTTCGAGCTCAATTATTTGTCATTGTATTTTATTTTTTTCCACAAAAATTGAAACGTAGAATTCAACTAGACACGTTATTCGGGTTAACAGTGTACTATTGAACAATTAGTCAAGATTCCTCTCCACTATCAACAGAATGTGATAGCAATTGCATGGCCCACTGAGAAATCAATGTTAGACTTAAGACCAAGTGATACAATATGAATTTAGGATAAATAAAACTTGCCACACACAATACCCACAATACCCCCAGAACACCCCAATGCGCTTGGAAAAAATTTACAAAAATAACTCTCTTTTCAGAAAATTTTACAGAAATATTCTTTCATTCTAAGAAAATTTACAAAATTACCCTACCATGACATTTTTTTATAAAAATGACCCTCACAATTTTACAAAAATGTTCCTCCGCCTCACAAAATTTTACAAAAATTACCCTCTCCACCCATATGCCATCTCATCACAGGGTTGTGGGGACAAAATTGTGGCATAGTATCATTGAACTATGAATTTAATGTGACTCTGCATTGCACTCAGAAAAATCTGATATTCCAAAATTCTAGCCACAGCTGTCAGTTTGACAGCCACAGGTGTTCTATGGAACATTATTTTTTCTTCAGTTAGACCAAATGAAATTGTATAACTGTTGTCAATTTTCTATCTTTATCAAATATAAATGTATGTATGCCTGGTCTGTGGGCACATGACTTCCATATTAGCCAATGAATGCCACATCAATAAAGACTATAGTTAGGGGTGTAAACAGAAGACCGTGTTCCGCTATTTTGTATCGTTTCGTCCCAAATGAAATGAAACGATTAACAAAACTTCTCTTTCCATTTTGTTTTCTATTTTGACAGTAAAATACTAGTGTTAAACGATTATTTTCTTTTTTTTTCTTTGAATTAGTAGGCAATTTCCTACTATTTGATTTTCATTAAATAAATATAAAAAAAGTTTACAAGAGAATAGAGAGAAATAACAAGAAACAATGAGACGAAATTTAAACTAGATTCCCTAGTTATACAATAAACCTCCTATTTGAGTAATGCTTCATTCCACAGTCGTACGAGATGATCGGCGTCTCTGATTATGTGCTGCTCTTGCCTTCAATGTTCGTTATTGGCGTTGAAGACTTGGGCCTTACGTTCCTTCCATAGCAGCCAAGATCTAGCAGCTTATCTCTGTCTGGAAGTGTTGTCAGGTAGGCTTATCCATAGATCACAGATGAATTCACGTTGGTGCAGTGATTGGGGCAATACCTATACAGAATATGTGCACTTGTGGAAGATGTGTAAAGTAGTCTCCTGTTCATTGTCAGCACACAATACACAAGTCGGGTTTGCCGGCCAACCTTATTTCTGAAGATTGTCTGCAGTGTGTAGTCTCTGATGTAGGATTGTCCAAATGAAGAAGTTGACCTTGGGGGGAGCCGTGAGTAACCAAACAGAGGGGAATTCAGGGTGTGTTATTCCCGGGTTGTTAAGAAACATGTAGGCGGAGTGGACTAGGAACGAAGAGTTTTATGACCACCGCCATAGTAGTGCTTCATGTGGAGACGTTTCTGTGAAGATCGATGGCGAAGATGTGTTGAAGAGAAAGTAAATCCCTGATGAAAAATGAGGCAGACTTATTGGTATGGCTGACTGAAGTCGATGGGGAGAGGTGAATATTTAGTAGTGCCAGTGTTTGTGTCCAGAGAGAATTTTCATTATTGGCAGCTATCCATAGCCACTTGACAATGAGGGACTTATTTTGTAACTCTTGATCATGAGACAATGAGGAACTTATTCTGTAACTCTCTATCCATGATCCCCAAGCCGCCACATGCATTCTTTTGGCAGAGTCACTATTTTCCAGGGCAGTAGGCAATGCCCTACCGAGAAGGATGAACTTGAACCCCGCCAAAGGAACCTTCTTGTAAGTCTTCTTATATGTTGTATAGTTGATGAGAGTAGAAGGAATGCTTGCATGTAATGAAGTGGCATGGTGTTCAGGATTGAGTTTGTAAGGATTGCTCTACCCGCCAATGTAAGGTGTCTTCCCGCCCATCCATAATATCTCCTCTGAAGTCGTGTAAGCATAGGTATGTAGGCCGTTTTGTTTAGTTTTTTGATGGTGAGGGGTAGTCCTAGTTATTGAACAGGTGTCTGTAGCTGGCTGCAGCGCAATACATTATGGATGACTGTAATGAGGGCCGTAATGATCGTAATGGGAAGAAAGGCGCTTTTGGAAAGGTTGACTACCAGTCCGGATGCCTGGCCGAAGGTGTGTAGTGTCTCTATTACTGTTTTGAGGTTAGTGGCATGGGCCGGCGTGACTATCGCCGTATCATCTGCGAATTGAAAAAGAGTCGTTCCAAAATGTTGAGCTTGACACAATTTGATACTATTTGATGAAAGGAGAAGAAAAGAGTACTGCTAAATTTATTTAAAAATATATGTCGGTTTCTGAAATCTTTTATCGTAAATTATAAGCACTGAAGTATTATTTAGACGATGCACATATTTCCAACAACCCCCCCCCCCCCCCCCCCCCCCCAACAAAAAAAAAAAAAAAAAAAATCCTTCGTGTATGCACCCTCGTACAATTTATTGCATCTTACAACTATATTGGTTACAACTCTACATATATCTACTTGATCATTGTCATTTTTCTTTGTTCAAAGCATTTTTATTTCTTTGGAAATTGATGATAGCTCTATACTACATGATTCATTTCCAGATGGTCTCAAGGAAAATTCATGCGATGTCAATGCTGCGAAAGGTCGTGGTGGCATCTCCACACTATCTGCATTGCTCTGTAGCATCTCAATCACTCTACTCATTGTTGGTCGGTTAGATGCCTTCATTTGAATACACCATAAGGCAATCTTATAGAGCCTTTCTTCAATTTCTCCAAATTTTTCTACATTGCTGCTCAAATTATGAGCCTCCTCTGGAAGGTTAAGTTGATCATACACCCAAGATGGATAATAGACTTGATTTGAGCTCTCTGCATGATTATTTACACTTCTTCTTCCGCTCACCATTTCCATCAGCAACATCCCAAAACTATAAACATCGGCCTTGTAGGAAATAACACCAAAGGTATGTGATATTAGCTCAGGGGCTATGTAGCCTATTGTACCCCGTGCCATGCTCAATGTCACTAAACTATAGTCTCTGGGGTACAATTTCGCGAGCCCGAAATCTGAAATTTTTGGGGTCAAATTGTGGTCCAGGAGGATGTTATGTGGCTTTATATCAAAGTGAAGTATTTGCATCGTGCAACCGCGATGAAGATAATCTATCCCACGAGCGATGCCAATGGCAATTTCTCTTCTTTTCTCCATAATGAGAGCAGCGCTATTTGAACAAAAAATATACTTGTCAAGCGAACCATTTGGCATGTAAGCATATATAAGAGCCCTCTGAGCAAAACCCAATGAGACACACTATGTTGGTGTGGTGAATCCTACCAATGGTTGCTACTTCACTTATAAAATCATCCCCATCACCAATCGGAGTGCTCAATATTTTGACAGCAACCTGCTGACCACTTAAGAGCTTGCCTTTGTAAACCGATCCAAAGCCACCTTGCCCCAGCTTCTCTCTGAAGTAGTTTGTCATTATAGATATCTCGACAAAATCGTATCGTCTAATATGTAGCAACTCATTTTTTCGTAAGAAATTTTTGATGGAACTAACGGACAAAGACCTTATCCACCATTTATGAAAAAGGAAAGAACATACTGCCAGAGGAGATAATATAATCCTTGCCCCTGAAAGAATATTTCATCATAATGATCAGTGTCTGTGCAAATGAAAATAGACTCTACTTAAACATCAAATTCAAACATGATGCTATATTGGTTAATCACCCTTATTGAACTTTGAAAAACTGAAAAAGAAAAGATATGTTAAATATGTTTTGCTACCATATGTGGTCCAAAAATCTGGGCCTTCAACTTTACAAGCTGGACATGATTTTTTTTTTTTGGTTTCATGATCAAGATGGATAAACAATACATCTAAGTTGTGATTTTTCAACAAAGACTGACTAAATTGTACATGTGGCTAGTGTTATTTAATCATGGCCGTTTGTAACTCTGTATTATTTTGGATTGTTGCCCATTTGAGTCTCAATTTAATTAGAACTTTAAAATACAAGGTCTCCGTTAATTTTAGATTAGTCAGTAATTAAGGAGCTTGGGTCATTATGGTTATTTCCTTTTCCTTTTTACACAGAAAGTTGGGATTCGGATCTACGGCATGAATTTTATATATTTCGGGCACTTGACAGGCAAGTTTATTATATAAAGACAAAATTAGGGACGTGATAACTTATCTGAATCTTACATAATATAGCGAGGACAATGTCATATAGAACAACCAAGATAAGCATGAAACTGAAAGCAACAGGAGTGGCATCAGAAAGAAGACAAGTTAAGAAAGATGGTTCCCAGAGCAATGGCAGACATAAGATCTCAATGGCTATAGTCCATGGTTTGTAAGGCCTGCACCGAAGAGAATAAATCAAGTAATTAATAAATATAATCTATTGGACAACTATACACGTACATTGCATGAGAATCAGATGCTTTTATGTTATCATATCATTGAAAAAAATACAAGTTACAAAATTCAAATCGTAAAGAAAATTCAAATAAGTTGTGCAGACCAGTTCTGGTTTGTTTGGCCTTTAATATTTGGCAGTTTACGTCCATAATTATTGATAGATCTTATCAAGTAATTAATGAGCTCAATTTCTACAGAGAGCGAAGAGTAATCTGGGAAGAAGAAAGATTAAGGGTCGATTAGACAGCAGACCCCTTATCTTAATATCTTGTTTGTACACTTTACCAAAATAACCCCAAAACTATGTTATATTAGATGAGTAAAAATTCGAGTGTTTTAAACCATATGATTAAAGATCCCTTGTATCAGATTAATTGATACCAGCAGATGCACACTCAACGTTTTTCCTACACAAAATTAAATTATTTTTTACTTCTTGTAGGTCCATTCCTGAATCCAGATAATCATAATACATAACATTTGGGACAGTGATAGTATGCCTCCAACTTTGCCTCCACAACCCTATGATGAGGTGGCATATAGGGTCGGAGGGTTATTTTTGTAAATATTTTTTGTCGGAGGTGCATTTTTGTAAAAATGCTTAAGGTATTTTTGTAAAACATATTTGGTCGGAGGGTCTTTTTTGTAAATATTTTTGGTTGGAGGTACATTTTTGTAAAAATGTTTAAGGTATTTTTGTAAAATGTCTTTGAAAAAGGGGATGTTTCTGTAAATTTTTCTTAAAAAGGAATATTTTTGTAAATGTTTTGCCAGTGCATCATAGGGTTCGGGGGCATTGTAAGGGGTAAAGTTATATTTTTCCTAACATTTGTTATATCAAATGTAGGATCATACAGTCCTACCTGAAATGAATATAATTTCTCCAGATTATATATAAGCTAAAGCTGATGTATCCACAAAAAATCATGAAAAGGAAGATAAGCAAATTAATTGTGATCTAAAAGTGGGAGATACGGGGATGTATTTACCAAAAGGAAGATCTCAAACATAATTCTAGAGCCGTGCAATATGGCCCATCCACTCCATCGTCGCTAGCTGTCCAATTTACTAGGACTCCCTTTGCTATGGCTCGCATCATAGCTGCATAACCAAAATGTTCAAAAGAGTCATCTGGTGTATCTACGATAGCACTTCCGACCGGTCTATGTGAATCGTGCAAACCAGAGACATAGAATGTTCTGCCATAAGGACCCATAGCATAGACTCTGGAATTTGTTGTGTTCAGGCAGGGAATGAGCACATATCTTGAGTTTTCAATCTCTTGTGTGCAATTAACGAAGTAGATGTAACTGCTGTGGGAATAATAGAATCGGAAGGGAGGAAAATCATAATCCTCAGCGATAGTATCGCTTGGGAGATGGCAATCATATCCAGCAGCAGAATATGAAGAATCTACAAGACGAAATGTTGTGTTTTGAAAGGAAATATCCTTTATAAGAAACTTGGTGGATTGCATATATATGACAGGATCTCCATCTCCTTTGCAATCCAGCTGGAAGCTATTCCCTCCACACCTTTGGCGAAGATGATTATAAATGATGTTTTGAAGCTCTTCACATGAAGAAGAGCTTGAAGCTTCTATATGACGAAAGAGGAATAAAAAAGTGAGGACTTTTAAGAACTTCATGTTTATCATAGAAGTGAAGTAGTCGTAGATTAAAGATAAGCAATCCCATTTTATAAGTGGTTTTGAATAGTGTGATTAGAAGTCTAGATGTCGATGGAAGGCACAGCGTCAAACTAAAGACTTATTATAGTTGGAATTCATATGCTCTGACCTATGTCACATGCCATTCGGTTGAATCCCTTCGGTATTCGGGCAAACCTGAATCCCGAAGAGATCCAACGGCTCACATGCCGAATGGCATGTGACATAGGTCAGATGATAATCATCCTTATAGTTGGTGCATTAATGCAAATGCACAATCTTTTACACTCGGTGGAAATTTAACATGATAGAAAAAAATGAAGACTCCGAGTCCAAGTCAAATTAAAGATTCAAAGTCAAAGTCTACTTTTTGACTGAAAGCAATATTTAACAGATGATTGACATCCACTGGACCTCTCTAGATACAGAGGGGTGGCAAACGTCTAAAACGAAACGCAAATGGGTTGTTGCGTTTTCTGTTCTGTTTAAAACACGGAAGTAAATTATGTTGCGTCTTGCGTTCTGTTTAGGGGACGAAAAAAATTTTTATGGCATTTGCGTTTGCGTAAAATTGAAACGGAACGAAACGAAATAACATTAGAAAATTTAACTATTGAGTAGATTTTTGTAAACTTGTAAATTGTTAATCCAAAAATTAAAATTAAATTGCATTTGCATGAATTAAAAATCACCAAAGTCAGCTGGTACAAAGGCAGCTCGTACCAGTAAACCAGTACCAAGCCAGCTGGTACCAAGGCAGATGGTACCAGTAAACCAGAAAGTCAAAAACAAATCAGGATAAAAATCTAGTAACAAAATTCATTTCGTCTATTTACCAGTAAATACTTGCCAATACACAAAACAATATCATATTAAGCTCCAAACCAGAAAATATAAACAACAAAACTCCTTTCATGTATCATATTTGCAAAACAACCAAATCCGTACAAAATCCATTTCCTGTTCGTAAAATTGAACAACAATTACAGTTACCAGTCAGTTTTGATTTGAAGTGACTGAGAGGCGGGGCCTCACATTGCCTTTGCCTCGAGGTGTGCGGCCTCCGCGTCGCCTTTGCCTCGAGCGGCGTGGCCTCCTCACGACGCCTTCACCTCGGAGCGGCGCTACCACCCACGTCGCCTTCACGTCGTGCGGCACTGCCACCTCACGTCGTCTTCGACTCGAGCGACGTTGCCTTAGAACCAACTCAAGCGGCGCCCCCTTGAGGCAGCATATAGTGATGTGGAGGAGAGGAGCAAATGTCTGTGCGAGAGAGAGTAAAGAATGGGGAAAGTGCTGAACACGATTTGGGATTTTTTTTTTTTTTTTTTTTTTGGTTTTCTGCCCACTTCATCCTCCAAAAGCAACCCCTCTTCATCTGGAATCAAAACAATAGCAGCGGGTACAATCTGTAACGAAAAAACGAAAGTTAACGAAACGGAATACACCAGTTTCGTGATCTGTTTCGTTTATACCGACGAAACAACAGCTCATTTCGTTTACCGTTCCGTTTCGCCAACGCAACAAAATTCCGTTGCGTTAACTGTTTTGTCCGGACGAAACAGAACGCAAGAATGTATGTTTGGATGGCTCAGGATAGTGCTGTTCCAGGATTAGTAGCACTATTCTCAAGTTGGAAGTGATTCAAACACTCAAATACTATTCTGAATAGCTTGGGAACATGACTGTTCTACTAATCTTACCAAAAGATGGAATAGTCAGAACAGCGATAATGGGCCGGCTGTTAGTAAAAAGAAGGCTTAATTTTTTATATACCCTTCAACTCTTCTTCATTTTCTTATTTCTCCCTCAACTCTTAAATATATTTCATAGGGTAATTCTCCAATCCCCCACTGTAACATCTCCAAATTTTCGGCAAATACAAAAAAAAATATATATTTTAATCGAAAAATTATTGGCAAAATAATAAAAGAATAATGGAATATGGTGAACAGCAATTAAGATTTCACTAATATTTTCTAAGAACAACTGAAATTAACAATGGTTTTGAACAATTACTTATAGGAAATTAAAAATCGGGTCAACCATTATAATATGTAACAATTAATTATATTGGTTAAGAAATTGATTAAACGTATCAAACATTTAACTAATGATATATAATAAAAGAAAGACTGCATTAAATTAAATTGCTCAACTAAAACTAGAGACAATTTTAAGGGAATCAAATAGTTCTTGAAAAACAAAAAGAAAAAAAAAAAAAAACGAAAAACCAAAACCAGAAAAATTATTTCCTTTCTCATTCCTTCTTTCTTTTATTTTTCGTTCTTTTCCCTTTTCCTTTCTTTTCCTTCGTATCTTTCTTTTCTTCCCTTTCTACTCGACAGAGGAGGCAAGCAACAGCGCTGCCTCCACTTCGTCGACGCCAGTGCCGCCTCCACTTTGTCGCCGCCAGCACCGCAACCGACTCGCCCCGCCGCTACGCCGCCCGCCCTCCTCCCTTGCCCCTCCCTTCCTCCTCTCGGCTGCCACAGCCCCCAACCCAACTCCCCTCTCCTCACCCCACAGCTCCTCTTCCCACACCCGATCCTTGCTCGCACCGCCCTTGGAGGGGCCGCGCCGTCCATGCCCCTCCGCGCCGCATCCCAAGCGCAAGGCAGCCCCAGCCACAAACCCTAGCCCTTCCATCCGCCTCTGGGCCCCGCTCGACCGGGCCCTGCTCGACCGGACCAGGCAGCGCCACGCCTCTGGTCCCCTCCCCGCCCTTCCGTCCGCCAAATCCTAGCCCGCCGCGCCGAGCCACTGTGCCGAGCCGCCGTGCCGGGCCCGTTGTGCCGAGCTCACATCAACGCCATGTGAGCTCGCGTCGCTCCGTGCACGACACTTGAGCTCCTTACATGTCGGCAACGTCCTGCCAAGATTATGTTTCCCATTTACGATTGGTCAAGAAAAATTACGATCTTGTTTTACGGTATGACACTCCCTTATTTCCTCTATTGTTGTTCAATTTAATAAATGAAAATGACTTATTCCTTAGTCAAATATCTGATAAATTTCTGTTGTGTACTCGAATTGATTGATCTTAGGAGATAATAGAATGTCCAAATTGCTTAGACACCGATGTTGCTCGAAATCGATTCGAATCACCCAGAGATTTTGTTATCGTCACCGCTTGAATTCAAAATCAGGTAACCGGACTTCTCTATGACTCGATTTACTGTTTAATAGTTAATTGTTACTTTCAGTTCTTAATGGTAATTAGTATGTGCATGTGATTTGATGTTGAAAATGTCATGGTATTTATTATGTGCATGGAAAGTGTTTTGTGGAAAATGGTTTGTGGCATGAAAATGATTTATGAATGAAATTGGTTTTGTCATGGTATTTCTTTTATATGCATGAAAAAGGATTTGGGATTTTGTCAAATTTATGACGGTGTATTTATTGAGTCCAATCGTCGGTCTTATAGTTCTGTGACATGACGGTTCATGGAATCGGCAGAAAAGGATTCATGTAAATAACGGTGTACTGATCTGAGAGACCGACGATTGACTCGGTAAATGTGCGGAAGTAAACGTTATATGTTCCGTGCATCAATTTTATTTCATTGATTAATATTGAAACTGAATGTTTTTATCAAAGAATCTGGAACAAAATAGATTTGCAATAGATACAAGATTATAGTTGGTTTGTATGTGCATGTTTATGTTTGGCAATATGCTATGATGAGAAAAAGGAAATAAAGTTTTCCTAAAAGAAATTAAGAATAATTAAAATTTACTAAATGTCACTACGGGAATACAGACGGTGTCGGATATTATATCGCGATTATATTCCCATTACTACGGAATCTTAAGTACTTAAGTGAACGTCCCTTACGGTGCCCATACTAGTCGGGTTAGGGAACGGACGGTGTGACATACGGGACAGATTATTTTTAAAAAGGAATGTATTTAGTTGGACATAACCGAACCTCGGTTCAATACAAGACAGATTTAAATGTTTTCAATCGATAATTTTTTTCTTAAAATTCAATAGCCTGATATTGTATGTATAGATGTTGTGATAAATGCGTTGCATGGCATGTTTAGTTTTATTTCTTAATATTGCATCTGTATTTCTTAATTTTACATGTCCTGCGCGTCGTTAAATAACCGGTTACTGAGCTTTTTAGCTGACTCCGTTTTGTTGTTTTCCTTTCTTTTGTTGGTGACGTAGGTCGACGGATTGGTGACGTAGGTCGACGGACCGTCGGATGGATGCACAGGATACCGCACCGTAGCGCCCCGTGTCGGGGCGTTACACCCACTGTCCAATCCCCAGTCAAAATCCCCATAGTCTAATCTATCTTTAGATACTCCATAAAACTTCTATAACCGTCAAAACCATCCAAATTTGAAATTTGCACATGAGAAGCAAGCTCTGTCCCTCCCTCTTTCCATACTTGATCTACTTCCTTCATCTCTTTGTTTCTCCATTAAAGCATTATTCTTTCTCAATTCATTCTTCCGGCAACCAAACGCTTCTCCTAGGCGATCAATCTGTTCTCTCCGGTGATCAATCCCTACTCTCCGGCGATCAATCTCTACTCTCCGGCGATTACTTCTTTCCAGCGATCAAGTCCTCTCCGCTGCCTCTCTCTTTGCTGTTCTGCTCAAGTGATTAGTGTACTTCGGATGACGACAAATTTGAGCCCAAAAACATGATACTTAATTTGATGCTAACCAAAATCCCAAACGATTCTTTTTCTTTCAATTTTTATTGATGCAATTATATGTTTTAATTACTTAGTTGAGTAAAAATAATGATAAAATTTTAATGGTAAATTTAGTTTTCAAATATAGGTATATTGACTTCAAATGTTAACAATTTATATTTTGATAGTCATTATATTTATACATTACTGTATATTACTATTTTGACATTGATTGTTGAGTATTTTTACTTTTTGCCTTTCAATATTATTAGTATTTTCACTTTTGCATATTAGATATCATTTTATGTTTTGAAATACGTATATTGACTTTGAATATGAACTATATATATTTATTTCAATTAAACTTAATTGAAATAATATGGTAAAAAGGTATTTAGGTTTTCAAATATAATTATATCTACTTGTAATGAATACTATTTATATTTTGTTGAGAATTTTAGAGTGTAAAGTTTTTTTTTTTTTTTAATGTTATGAGGATTTTGAAAAGTTTATTTGATAATTATTTATAATTTTATTTTTTAATATTTTAGTTATTATGACGGACATTATTTTTCCAAAATTATGTATTGACTATTTATACTTTATTATTTCTTGACGGTGATGTGGCGCGATCAAATTTGGGGAGTAAAAATATTACATTTTTTTGTAACAAGTATCGTACATAAAATATTTATACTTTATATAATAATTTATATTTGTAATGTTCACTATTTATACTTCGTTTGTTAGGAAAGGTAGTTATACTTAATTACTATTTGGTCAAATTGGGGATTTGACTTGGAGATTTTTAGGATGAAACATTTTTTTTACATTCTTTAATATTATGACGATTTTTAGAAGTTTTATTTATAGATATTTATACTTTGATTCTTTAATATTTGTACTTCTTTTTGTAAGTATTATTACCAATGTCTGTTTTTCATATCATTTTGAAATACATGTAGTAGTATTTATACTTTGCATGTTAATGTTAATAATGAGTTGGTCACATTTGGGGATTTGACTTGGGGATTTGTATTTGGGGACAAATTTACCCATTGAACAATTTACAACAAATATTTAACATTAAACTTTTTGTAATTCCTATTATACCCCTCTATCTATATGCTTCCGTTTTTTTTTTATTTTATAAAATCTTTCATATTTGATTCGTTTCTACAACTTTGATCTTAATCTGAAATTTTAATTAAGGATTATAATATTCCCATTGGTTTTAGATGGCACCAATTAAAGTTTCATCCAAAAAGCAAAGACATATCTTGATTGTTTTAGGATGCCAAAAAAAAAAAAAAAACGAATATTCTTGTAGACATATATGTTAGTATATATAAGATTCTTCTGCTTTAAAGGATATTAATCATCATTCTTCGTAAATAGATCTTAGAATATTTCAATATGCTTGATGTTTTTTAGTTTATAATAATTCGACCAAATTCTTTCTTAATTATGTTTTCCCAAGTGGAACTATGGGATGGCTTAACTTATGACCATACGACAAAGATAAAAATTGTTAAATATAATTTGGAATTGAATAGATAAGTTTCACTTCCCTGCGTGCTACGTACTGCTTCGGATTCAGAGCAATATAGATGCCGAGCCATGAGTGAAGGAAATGAAATTAAAGAGCCATAAAACATAATAGAAGGATCAATATAAAGGGTAAAAAGGTCATTATATTCTTAAATAAAGCAAATTTGTTTATAATACTAGAATTAATATAGGAGTAATAGATAAGGGGTAAATAAGAAATAGATTAAAGAGTTGAGGGGTAAATGAGATATATTGAAGAGTTGAGAGAGAAATAAGAAATTCATGAAAAGTTGAAAGGTATACAAGAAATTAAGCCTAAAAAGAAAATGCTTTATTCATTTTTTTATTATTTTCACCTACCCATCCATATTTCCATGAGAGAGAAAGAAAGGCATTTCAAACCTAGAACTTCTCCACTTGTTTTTCGCCGACACAGCCATAAACCGGCCAAATGGATGCTTCCATTGCATCTCCACGCGACGACAAACATTTAGAGATCCCACATGACTATATTTTCTCTCCGGTCGCCTAGTCTGTTCTCTCACTCAACTATCTGCTGCCATGGATGACTACCCGCTCAACATGGATGACTGTCAAGTTCCACTCGTGCCATGAGAGTAAAAATTTTTTGCATTGAAATGTTTCGTTCTTTCAATTTTTTTTTTTTTTTTTTTTGTGAAATTTAGAGAAGACACCGGATTTATTACAATTAAGGAGCATAATTTTTTATCATTGTTCCATTCTTGAGTGGGGGTTGAAATTAGAGTAAATATTTTCAGTTTGAGACAACAAGAAAATTGTATAAAAATTTCATCTGTAATATAATTCATATTCGAAAATTAATAGTACGAAGTTGAGAAACATATTGTTTCATTAAATGATATATAAGTTACAAAGAAATTGGAGTTGGTTCAAAAATTATCAATATTTTATTCATTCTCCTTATCACTATTCTAAATATACAATCCAAACAACATTTATTTCATTTAAAATAGTACTAACTTTTACTATTCTTCATCACTAATCCAAGTCACTATTTTTTTACTATTCTCATTTACTAACCTCAATTCCTCTATTTTTTTACTAATCCTTGCATGATCCAAACGTACCCTTCATAAACATACAATCTAGAATTCTCTTCCACAGAATTGTAGAATTCTATATCTAATTTTCTACAGACAATTAAATTTGATAGCAGTTGCAAGGGCCTGTTTGGTAGCTAGGAAAAAAAAAGAAAGAAAGAAACAATGCTGTAAAAATATCGGAAAGTTCATGCGTCCACGGAGTCAAACCAACCATCAATCAATCTTTGACCATTTGCCTATGTGTTCTTGCCATCTCAGCCTGGAGAGCCACCTTGTAAAATCTTTCTCTCTTTCTTGCTATCACGGTGCCATCATTAGTTCGGCAATTTTCTCTCTCCGTCTGAACTTCACGTCTAATCGAAATCAATGCTCGCATAAACTTTCTGTTGGCCTAAATCCCTTCTTTCACTAGTTTTTAACCATTTTTTTTTATATAAGTACATTATATTATTGAGGAGGGATCTATTGACAATTCTTATTTTGACAATCTTAACAATGATAACTTTCAAAAATTTATAAAATTCTTAAAAAACCTTAAAAATAAAAAAAGTATACGAAAATATTGCTTAACTTAGAGGTGGCAGATTCCCGGGTTGGGTTCGGGTCAAGTCGGGTCAGTTTGATCAACTGAAAATGTCGGGTCGGGTCAGGTCGGGTATCGGGCTGACGGCTGCCAACATTTTTTGGGTCGGGTCGGGTTCGGGTCGGGTCAGGTCGGGTGTCGGGTTGACGTTTGCCGATATTTTTTTGGGTCGGGTCGGGTGGGTTTTTCGTTTTTGGTCAGGTCGGGTTCGGGTCAGTTTGACTTTCCCTAAACTTGGGTCGGGTCAGGTTCGGGTCAGTTTGACTTTCCCTGAAACTTGGGTCGGGTTGGGTTTCAGGTCGGACAGGTCGGGCGGGTTTTTCAAAAGTTGGGTCAGATTTTGCCACCTCTACCTTAACTTACAGATTGATTATGTTTCCGATTATATTCGATTTAAGCGATATTTGATAACTCTTTAAAGATCTTTAAATTACAACCATTAAAAAGATGTAAAAAATTCTGATAAGACATCAAATGATGTTCAGAATGGTTGAAATTTAAAACACTATCAATTTATAAGTTAAATAATGTATCTATAATTTTTTTATTTTTAACATTTTTTATGAATTTTTACAAATTTTTAAAAATAACCATTGTGAATTAATCCCTCTCTATATTACTTTTTCTGCTTTATAAAGTATATTTTTAAATCGATTGTTCTTACGATTTTGGTCACCTTTTTTGGTAATTCTGTTACACTTTTGGTAGTTTCCCCTCAAATTGGACTTCATACATTTTACCATTTAGTTGTTACATTCTACCATTCAGTTGTTACGTTTTACCATCCAATTGTTACGTTTTACCATCCAATTGTTACATAGTGGTAGTTGTTACAACCGTCAAATACAAAATTTTGATAAGACATCAAATGATGTTTAAATTGATTGAAATTTAAAACACTATCATTTTATAAGTTAAATAATGCATCCATAAAATTTTTTAACTTTAAGATTTTTTATGAATTCTTACAAATTTTTTAAAATTAACCATTGTCAAGATTTCAAAATAAGCATTGCCAATGGATCCCTCTCTATATTATTTTCTATTTTATAAAGTATATTTTTAAAATGATTGTTCTTACGATTTTGGGTTACCTTTTTTGGTACTTTTGTTACATTTCTTGGTGTTTCCCCGTAAATTGGACCTGTTACATTCTACCATTTAATTGTTACATTCTATCATTTAGTTGTTACATTCTACCATTCAATTGTTACATAGTATTCACTTATGTTAGGTATATTTCCCTAAGTAGATGTTACATTTGTCCATAGTAGTTGTTACATTTTCTAAGTACTTGTTACATTTGTCCAAAATAGTTGTTACATTTGTCTAAAATAGTTGTTACATTCCCCAAGTAGTTGTTACATTTGTCCATAGTAGTTGTTACATTTGTCCATAGTAGTTATTATATTTTCTAAGTACTTGTTAAATTTGTCCAAAATAGTTGTTACATTTGTTTAAAATAGTTGTTACAATCACCAAGTAAATGTTACATTTGTCCAAAATAATTGTTACATTCCCCAAATAAATGTTATATTAAATACATTTGTTTAAAATTGGGCGGGATGTAGTGTTCAAAAAAATGATACTAGGTGTCTGTAGGGGGAGGGAGGATACTGGGTTTGAAATTGATATGATGTGATGTCTCCAACATTTCTATTAAAAAAGAGAAATACAAATTGGCACCGAGCCTATGTTTTGTAGGATAGAAACTAGACCCAGACTTGCAGTGTAGCACCGATTGAAATGGATTCCAACAGGGCACCCACGTGTGATTATGGATCGATGGCGAAGAATTCCTGTGGACGCTAGGTCGCGCCCTAAAAATATCTACCCGTAGCTGTCAACTTGATTGTACTTCAGTGGGCCAAATGAAATTGTATAAATGCAGTCAATTTTCTATAGTTTTCAAATAAATGTGAGCATGAATGACTAGTATTAGTACACAGGACTTTGCCGAGGCTGTGAAATGAGGCCCTCCTCCCAGGTTTCAGAGGACTCATCAGGTTTAACTGCAGATCTGCAGCTATTGAGTACTGTTTGGTCAGGTTTGATCTGGCTCTGACTTCTCCATTATTTCAGTTGCATTTGCGCGTGTCTGTCTGGCCTGTTTGAGCCCACAAAGTGTTCGACGAAATGCCAATTTTTTCACTGGTCGTTTTGCTTGAGCCTTGCACGACTTACCCTTCAGGCCTTCACTACCTTCGAATCAATTTTCCTAGGAATGTTGGAACTAAGACACTGGTGAGTATGACATTGATTGAAGCAACAGAATGAGTTCAAAAGTGCATTTTTTTTTTTTAAGTTGAAGTTCCTAAAGTGAAAACTAGCGGAATACCTTGTAAAAGAAAGCATTTACCAAAAATGTTGAAAATATAAACTTAATTATGATAATAATGTTAGATTTATTGAGAATATAGTGAAAAATATTAAAGTACAGCAGCAGCCAACAGCAGTCAGCAGCAGCCAGAATTTTGGGGCTGATGGATGAAGCGATTTGAAGGATCAAACGAAGGTGGATTTGAGTAAATGACCCATTGTTGGAAATGTCTTGAAGTCTAGTTTCTGATGGTTCAAGTCTCAAGACGTTTGGAGATCCCTACAGAGAGTTATGACTGTTTTAGTGACAGGGGGTCAACCGAAACAGGGCTGTTTTGTATTCTGTGATTTAATGTGAATTTCTAGAGTTTCTGAAGTTTAGCCCTATATAAAGGGCTATAATATGTTGTTATAATGTAAGAGAAATACATAAGAGTTTGTCAGTACAAATTTCTCTTCACTTCCTCTTAATCTAAGTCAACAAAGTGGTATCAGAGCCAAGTTCTAAGTTAGGTGATCAAGAGAAATCAACCATGGCGAGAAAGAAGAAGAAAAAGAAGAAAAAAAACAGAGAAGAAAAGAAAAAATAAATGATAAAGAAACAGAGAGAGAAAAAAGGCGAAAGAAAGAAGAGAGAAAAATAAAATGAAAGTTACGAGAGAAAAAAATGTTCAAGTTGAAAAAAATTGTGTGTCAAGTTAAAAAAAAAAGAGAGAGGAAAAGAGTATTGGTTTCTTCCTGAGTTAGAGAATATATGTTTGAGTTTGTTGTGATATTGCTTGCCAATTTTGTTGTTGAGTAGCAAAATGTTATGAAGAAATGTCATGGTGAAGTTTCTGTCAGTGGTCTTCGAAGAATCAGTGAGTGAAGCCGACGTGAGCAATGACTCACATGAGAAGAAAACCTGTGCAATGTGTGTCAGGAGAAGAAGAACTAGTGATCAAAGAGAAGGCTGCTAGAAAAGTGTTGAAGACCAGAAGATGTGGTGTGGAACCACAAAAGAAGCGGTGTGGAGCCGCGTTGTGAGTGTGGAGCTCACAATATGCCTGAGATGAAGTTTCGGCAGATGAAAAAAACCATGAGTTAGGAGTATTGGGTCGAGCAAGCAATGAGCAAAGATGCTAGGCGGAGATGATTCGATGAGTAGATGAGAAAACCATCAATGCAAGGCGGAGATGATTCGATGCAAGTGACAAGTAACAACAAACAAAAAATGAAGATAGACGGCAGCCGACTCAAAAATGAAAAAGATGTAATAATTAAGCTTAAGAGAGGGTGTTTAAAATATAAACTTAATTATGATAATAATGTTAGATTTATTGAGAATATAGTGAAAAATATTAAAGTACAGCAGCAGCCAACAGCAGTCAGCAGCAGCCAGAATTTTGGAGCTGATTGATGAAGATATTTGAAGGGACAACCGAAGGTGTATTTAAGTAAATGACCCATTGATGGAAAGGTCTTGAGGTTTAGTCTTTGATGGTTCAAGTCTCAAGACATTTGGAGATCCGTACAGAGTGTTATGATTGTTTAAGTGACAGTGGGTCAGCTGAAATAGGGTTGTTCTGTATTCTGTGATTTAATGTGAATTTTCTAGAGTTTCTGAAGTTTAGCCCTATATAAAGGGTTGTAATATGTTGTTGTGATGTAAGAGAAATACGTAATAGTTTTTCAGTACAAATTTCTCTTCACTTCCTCTTGATCTAAGTCAACAAAAAAACATATACTAACAAGAGGGCCGGCTAAATTTATTTGAACACATACCAGTTTCTAAAATCATTTATCGTAAATTACATGGACTGAAATATCGCACATATTCCCCCTACCCCCCATTCCTCTCCCCTATGTCCTTCCTGTACATACCCGTGTACAATTTATTACAACTTACAATTATATGCATTACATATAGATTATACAGAGCTACAATTTGTGGTTGTGCTGCATGCTCGTTGTCCCTTTTTATTGTTCAAAGCATACTAATATCTTCTGAAATTAATGATAGCTCTATACTACATGATTTATTTCCATAGGGTCTCACAGGAAACTCATGTGGCGTGCATATCGCTGAAGGCCGCGGTGGCATCTCCAACCTATTTGCATCATTCTGAAGCATCTCTATTACTCTGCTCATCGTTGGCCGGTTAGATGCCTTCATTTGAATGCACCACAAAGCAACCTTGTAGAGTCTTTCTTCAATCTCTCCAAATCTTCCTACATCGCTGCTCAGATTATGTGCCTCATTTGGAAGGTTGATTTGGTTGTAGATCCAAGATGGATAATAGACTTGACCAGAGCTCTCTACATGATTATTTAAATTCCTTCTTCCACTTGCCGTTTCCATGAGCAACATCCCAAAACTATATACATTTGCCTTATATGAAATGGCACCAAAGGTACGTGATATTAGCTCAGGAGCTATGTAGCCTATTGTACCCTGTGCCATGCTCAGTGTTACTAAACTATAGTCTCTGGGATACAATCTTGCTAGTCCGAAATCGGAAATTTTGGGAACCAAATTGTGGTCCAGGAGGATGTTGTTCGGCTTTATGTCAAAGTGAAGGATCTGCATTTCACAACCACGGTGAAGGTAATCTATACCTCGAGCAATGCCGATGGCAATTTCTCTTCCTTTTTCCATTGAAAGAGCATTGTTACTTGATGAGAAGATGTACTTATCAAGCGAACCATTTGGCATGTAAGCATATATAAGAGCCCTCTTTGAACCCTCTGAGCAAAACCCAATGAGACGTACTATGTTGGTATGGTGAATCCTACCAATGGTTGCAACTTCACTAATGAAATCATCCCCATCACCAACTGGGTTGCTCAATATTTTAACAGCAACTTGTTGACCACTTAAGAGCTTACCTTTTGTAAACTGATCCAAAGCCACCTTGCCCTAGCTTTTCTTTGAAGTGATTTGTCATTATAGATGTCTCGATGAAATCGTAGCGTCTTATATGAAGCAACTCATTTTTTCTCAAGAAGTTTTCAATAAAACTGCTCGATGAAGATGTTCTCCAGCATTTATGAAGAAGGAAAGAATATATTGCCAGTGGAGCCAATATAACCCTTGCTACTGCATGAAGATTTAAATTCAGTGATTAGCATGAGTGTAAATGAAAAGTTACTCCGGGTGAACAAAATTATATATCGAAATGAATAATGTTCAATACAAACAACTACCACGCAGATATGATATTCCAAATTTGGTACTGGTTTACCAAATTTTCGAAAGTAAGAATCAGTTTTGGTATGCTGGATCGTGTGTTGCTTAGCGATCAGCTCATACTAACTTATTTATTAGTACCGAGCTTTCCAAGCAGAGCACATACTACACATCTAAAAAATGAGGAGGGATCGAATAACCATATTTTTGGTGACCGATCGTGACCGTGAAACTAAATCTTAAATAACTACATTTTATATTCTTAAATAACAAAACTAATTGATAGAATTTTTGTATATATCATATTTTATGTGTATACAAAAAATTATATCATTTTGATTTTATTTCATGTGCATTAAGTATTAACAAAAATCAACGGTTCAAGTTTTATAATTTTTTCTCATCTCTTGATGACTATCGAAACAATGTTAAAACTTTACCATTTTTTATGTATATATTATTAAGATAATATAGAATACATCTAACGGTTTAGATTTTTCAATTTATGCATAAATAAAAAAATGGTCATGAAATGTGTTTGGGCCCTTAAACCAACAAAAACTGGCTTAGCCATAATTACATTGGGTTATTTACAATCGGTTGTATTATTGTGGCTTTTAGGACATTGAACTCCGAATTTATCACATATGCAGAAAAAAGATTCTCATTATAATCCTTTTTTTTTTTCTGGGATTAGTCTTCAAAGAATTAAGCTTGTTTCAGTTCTTTTTTACCTAGAGATAACATTTATACAGGAGCTATAGACTGTACTGAAAATTTTAATTCTACAGAAGCCTACTAAAAGTATAATTAGAGAGCTGATAGAACTTACATAAAAAAATAAGTAAAATGTCGAGTAGAACAACCAAGATAAGCATGAAACTGAAGGCGAAATGAGCACGCAAATAAAGACACCTTAAGAATAGTTGCTCCGAGAGAAGAAGCCGAAGTAAGATCGGCCAGCCATGATTCAAATTGTGGATATCCCTGCATTGATGTGGATAAAGCAAAAGTTAAAATTTGTTGAAATATATTTTAAACCAGACATTTATAGCGTGCTCTGCATGATCAGAAGAGGAAAGCGATAGAAAAGGGTGTACTTACAAAATTTAAAATGACCAACATTCACCAAGAGCAGAGCATGGAAGGTACCAGCTTGTCTCAATGTAGTTGCTGTATGTCCAGTTTACCAGGAGTCCCCTTTCAATAGCTTGCATTAGAGCTGCATAGCTAACATGTTCAACTTGGTCATCTGTTATAGCTTGTCCAACTAATCTACATGAGTCATGCATTTCTGAGATACTAGTGTAATGCCATGGTGACGTCCAGGCATAAACTCTGGAATTCGATCTATTTTGGCAGGGAGTGGGCACATATTCTGAGTTCTCTATCTCTCGTGTCCAATTCACAAAGTAGATATAACTTAAGTTGGAAGAATAATATAAATAGAAAGAATAAAATTCATCCGAGATACTCTGGTTTGGGAGATGGCAATGATCTCCTGTAGCAGAGATAGAAGAATCTACAAGCCGAAATGTTGTGTTCTGAAAGGAAATATCCTTCACTAGAAATTTGGTGGATTGCATATATATAATGGGGTTGTCTCCTTTGCAGTCCAACTGAAAATATTCCTCTCCACAACTTCGAGAAGAGAGACGAGAAATAATATTTCGGAGCTCTTCACATGAAGAAGAGCTTGAGACTTCTGTATGTGGAAAGAGGACCAGGAATACGAGTAGATCTAGTAACTTCATGTTTGCCTTAGCTTAGAGATGGGACAATCCAATTTGAAAGAAGTGTTTAATGGTATGACGAGTGATGAGAGGAAGTCTAGATGGGAAAAGGCACAGCAGCAACCTAATGACTTTTTGTTGATGGGTATGCACCAAGTTTACCCTTGTATAAATTTTTTTTTTTTTGAGTAAAAGATGGGGGTCAAGCCCCCAAATTTCATTAATTAAAGAAGATCACTGATAGGTGATCAAAATTTACAACATAAGAATGAAAAAGAAATAAAATTTAAAAGAGGCAAAGATGAAAGAATAAATGCACACATCAAAATTATTTTAACCAGCTTCTCCACTCTTGCTGTATTTCTTGGACCAAATTAAGACCATGTAGCTCTTATCAGTGAATATTTGGAAATGATGGCATGGAGATTTGACTATGCAGAAAGTTTCTCCAGCCGAAAGGTGTTTGGCAGTGGGAATTTGGTAGCACAGGATATCAAGATCGGGGAATGGTCAGAGATAGTTGACATAGAAGGATGTTGCATTATGTTTGGGAAAGGTTGATTCCAGGTTGGAGACATGAGGAAACAATCAAGTCAAGCAAAGGATGGATCGTCTCTGTCATTTGTCCAAGTATATTGCCTTCCATAAGCGGAATATCAATAAGTCCCAATGTGTCGATCACATGCTGAAAGGCTGTGTCTTGCTGTTTATGTACCAGTGTCTTGCTGTGTATGTACCAGTGACCAATCCGGAATGTGTAATGTCTGGTTGAAGTCTCAACAGAGTTTGATGATTGAGCTTAGTAAAGAGTGAAGATTTCCAAACCAATGAGAAGCCTCTTGATGTCCCGTTTACCAGAATATATATGAATACTAGAATCAAGTCTTTTCCCCACTATTTCTTGCACAAGAGAATCTATCACTGAACTAAGTTTCGTCTCCTAAATACAAGCTAAGTCCAGAATTTCAGATAATTAAACTAATTTAACCATTTAAGATAACTCAGAAATGCGAAGCATAGATTGGACCTTGAAAGTTTAGTCCCCATTAATGTCTTGTTCTTCAAAAGGTTGCAACGGCACTGAGTCATGAACTGGTGTGAGAGGTGGCGGAGGTATGTCTGTCTTAGCAAAGGCTTCATTAACTGCTTGTACTACTGATTCATTCAGCTTGAGTCCCGATGCTTGCAACAATGCCAAAGTCTGGTCAGGAAGCAATTGCGTTTCCTGGTCATGCAGTGGGAAAGGCAAGCCATGATTCCTATTGTCACTTGCTGCAATTGTCGCACGTCTCGTTTTGACAGGAATTGGGCGTGGTTTGAGAGCAGCCTTGGCTTGCAGCCTGGGGCTTCTTCTTGGCGAAATTGGCTGTATAATTTGTTGAACAGGCAATGTTTGTACCGGAAGATCCAATTCAGGTGCATTATTTTCATTTGACATTTCGCACTGCATAAGGCCCAAAATGAGAGAGTTTGGTGGAGCAAGCCCATTACCATCCTTTGGGCCTTGCTGGACATTAACAAGGGCCCTTTGTGCTGGTTTGTGTATCTTTTCCTGAGAATTCGTGTCTTTGTTCAGTAATGACCCATAACAGGCTCCTCCTTTTCCTTGGGATAAGAGCATGAAAAAGGTTGCAGCTCTTATGTCCAGTAAGCTATCCCTGACAACTTTACTCAACTGGATAATCACAAGGCTCGAGAAGGGGTTTTGCTTAGGTGAGGTGACTAGGCCAGCTGTGATGGTGAAAGAACGTGTTCCCTTGACAATGACAGTGATTGAAGTCTCCCTTGCAGCGGACTGGTTGTAGCCGTTTGAAATTATAACGGTCGGTTGCAAGGCCAGGCTGTCCCCCAGATTTTCTGTAGCAATCTTTGCAATCTGTGGTGTCTTTTTTGGCTGGCACACCTGTTTGAACTGGGTGGTTTTCACCTTCGGAACCCAAATCTGATGGCCTCTACCCCGATTTACTGTGGGTGGTGGCGACGGTGGCAAAGTTAGAGAATCAGAATTTTGATCGGACAACTTTGGTGAAGTGTTGCTGGAAGAGGAGAGTTGAGTCTGATAGGTAGACTGCCATTCTCGTGTGTTTGAAGGGAGGAGAGGAGAGCGGGGTTGACAGAAGGGAAGTTGTGAAGCTGCCTTAGCGTATGTAACACCAGGACGTAAGAAAGCATGATTGAATGGTGCTGGTTGAGCTTGCTTTTTGAAGACATGTTTGCAGAATCTCATCGGATGCCCAAATTTACCACATCTAAAGCATTTTAATGGATCCCTGCAGTTATTTCTCTTGTGCCCTTTACCTAGGCATCGAAAACAGAGGCCGTCCCTAGCTGCCAATTGAAGGATTTTGTGTACCTGGCGTGTAGGTCCTCCCTGTTGCCGTGCTTGTTTCTGATTCGTTTGCACCTTCCTCTTCCTTCTTTGTACCTGTTGCCAACCTTCTTCATCTTGGTTGTCTTCCTTAGTGAGGTCGTCAGGGGGTTTTCCTAGAATTGATGGGTGAGGGGGGTTAGCAAATCTTTTTCTCTCTGAAAAAAATCGTGTGTGGAGAGTGTGGGCAAGGTCATCAATGGCTGGTGGAAGAGAAGTTTTCATAATCTGTGGTAGTCGTCCTTGCTCCGAGTTCTTCTTCGGTTGCTCCAGGATCGCCCACGAGATCGCCCTTTTTTTGAGCGGAAGTAACATCTGCTGCTCAAGCCAGAGCAAGGTATTCTAGATTGTTACCCTTGTATAAATTTAACATGATAAAATGTTAAAAACTCAAAGCATTCAGGAACCAAATTGTGGTCCAGGAGGATATTATGCGGCTTTATGTCAAAGTGAAGGATCTGCATTTCACAACCACGGTGAATGTAATCTATACCTCGAGCAATGCCAGTGGCAATTTCTCTTCTTTTCTCCATTGAAAGAGCATGGTTACTTGATGAGAAGATATACTTGTCAAGCGAACCATTTGGCATGTAAGCATAAATGAGAGCTCTTCTTGAGCCCTCTGAGCAAAACCCAATGAGACGGACAACGTTGGTGTGATGAATTCTACCAATGGTTGCAACTTCACTTATGAATCATCCCCGTCACCAATTGGATTGCTCAATATTTTGACAGCAACCTGCTGACTATTTAAGAGCCTGCCTTTGTAAACTGATCCAAAGCCACCTTGCCCTAGCTTTTCTCTAAAGTGGTTTGTCATTATAGATATCTCGATGAAATCATGGTGTTTAATATGAAGCAACTCATTTGTCCGTAAAAAAGTTTCTATAGCACTAACCGACGTAGACATTCTCCACCATTTATGAATAAGGAAAGAACATACTGCTAGAGGAGTTAAGAATATCGTTGCTACTGCAAAAAGGATTCAACATATGATCAGCGTTAGTGGGATTGGATATTGATGGACTCCACTTGAATGAATGCAGTAGAAAGAGTTATTCAGTACAAACAAAAAACGCAATCAAAATGATATGCTAAATTGAATGAATGCATTATATAGAAAAAGAAAATTAGGCATCATAAACTATAATAACAAGCAATCATGATATGCTAAATTATGTGATAAATGACCGAAGAGTTTTTCTGGTATACGGAAGAGTTTTGGTGTGCTGCAAGTTACTTGATATACGGCAATTCCTAACAGCCGTCGATTGAATTTCTGTTGTATGTATAGATATAAGGGTACAGTCGTAATTGTCTTCAAAAGAATTTGGAAAGAATTGGCAGCGGATCCTCTCATTCAATCTCAGCGAAGGGATGAGCTCTATTTTCTGGGCGCACACGGTTCTGTGAACCAAAAGGAAGAGGGAAATACGGCAGCGATTCGGCGTACAGAAGAACGGGCGCATGAAGACTTTGTGCAGGGGAGAAATAGTACCACCGAAGAGTTCATTATTGGGTTATGTTCTGTTTGCTGCGTACACCGGGTCCTTGTGAACCATAGGAAGGAGGGAGGCATGGCAGTCAAATAGCTCACACAGACTTGGTGTAGATGAAATTATGACCCCATTTTTTTTGTAATTTCACTATTAATTCCATATCTCGAGTTCTTATACTCAGAATGTGCAGAAATTAGAACAAAGGCGTAATCTAAATCATTTTAGACTTGTTTCTGAGTCATAATGTGCAAAAATTAGACTACGATTGACTTAAAACACAAATGAAGCTATTCAATAACGATATTATCAATGTATTTTGGGGCTATTTTTATCTTAACTGGCATCAAAAAATACTTTAATCATTATAGACTTGTTTCTCCTCCATAATATGCACAAAATGGACTGAAATAGATTTAAAACAAAAGGGAGCTATTTAATAACGACGTGATAAATGCATTTTTGGGTTATTTTCACAGTAACTGGCGTCAAAACGTACTTATTTTTGTCTTATAAGTACTTTAACAACATGATAAATGTGTAATCTAAATCATTTTCAACTTCTTTTCGCGCTATAATGCGCACAAATTAGACTAAGATTGATTTAAAACACAAATAGAGCTATCTAATAACGATGTTATAAATGTATTTTGGGGTTATTTTATCGTAACTGGCATCGAAACATACTTATCTTTCTTTCATAAGTACTTTAACAACATGATAAATGTGAAATCTAAATCATTTTAGACTTGTTTATGTACCATAATATGTACAAATTAGACTACGATTGATTTAAAACACAAATGAAGCTATTCAATAACGATATTATAAATACATTTTGGAGCTATTTTTATCGTAACTGGCATCAAAACGTATTTTTCTTTCTTTTATAAGAATTGTAACATGCTGCGGATGAAATCTAAATAATTTTAGACTTATGCGCCATAATGTGCACAAATTAGACTAAGATTAATTTAAAGCACAAATGAAGCTATCCAATAATGATGTTATAAATGCATTTTGGGGTTATTTTTACCTGGCATCAAAATATAGTTATGTTATGTTTGTTTTATAAGTACTTTAACAACATGATAAATGTGTTATCTAAATTATTTAGACTTGTTTCTACGCCATAATGTGCAGATATTAGAATAAGATTGATTTAAAACACAAATGAAGCTATCCAATAACAATGTTATAAATGCATTTTGGGGTTATTTTTACTGTAACTGGCATCAAAATATATTTATGTTTGTTTTATAAGTACTTTAACAACATGATAAATATGTGATCTAAATCATTTTAGACATGTTTATGCGCCATAATGTGCACAAATTAGACTAAGATTGATTTAAAACACAAAACGAGTCATTTAATAACGATATTACAAATGCATTTTGGGGTTATTCTTATCGTAACTGGCATCAAAACATATTTTTCTTTCTTTTATAAGAATTTTAACATGTTGCGGATAAAATCTAAATCATTTTAGACTTGTTTCCCCACTATAATGCGCACAAATTAGACTAAGATTGATTTAAAGCACAAATGAAGCTATCCAATAACGATGTTATAAATGCATTTTGGGGTTATTTTTACCTTAAATGGCGTCAAAATATATTTATGTTTGTTTTATAAGACTTTAACAACATGATAAATACGTAATCTAAATCATTTTAGACTTGTTTATGCGCCATAATGTGCACAAATTAGACTACGATTGATTTATAACACACATGAAGCTATTTTTATAATAACTATATTATAAATGCATTTTGGGGATATTTTTATCGTAATTGGCATCGAAACAAACTTTTCTTTTTTTATAAGAATTTTAACATGCTGCGGATGAAATCTAAATCATTTTAGATTTGTTTCTGCGCTATAATGCGCACAAATTAGACTAAGATTGATTTAAAACACAAATAGAGCATATCCAATAATGATGTTATAAATGCATTTTGGGGTTATTCTTATCGTAACTGGCATCGAAACATACTTATCTTTCTTTTATAAGAATTTTAACAACATGATAAAGGCATAATCGAAATCATTTTAGACTTGTTTCCCCGCTATAATGCGCACAAATTAGACTAAGATTGATTTAAAGCACAAATGAAGCTATTCAATAACGATGTTATAAATGCATTTTGGAGTTATTTTTACCTTAACTGGCGTCAAAATATACTTATCTTTATTTTATAAATACTTTAACAACATGATAAATACGTAATCCAAATCATTTTAGGCTTGTTGCTGCGCCATAATGTGCACAAATTAGACTACAACTCATTTTGTGTTTTAAATTAATTTTAGTCTAATTTGTGCACATTATAGGACAGAAACAATTCTAAAATGATTTAGTCTAATATGATTTAGATTTCATTCGCAGCATGTTAAATTAGTTATAAAAGAAAGATAAGTATGTTTTGATTCCAGTTACGATAAAAATAACCCCAAAATACATTTATAACATCGTTATTAAATGACTCGTTTTGTGTTTTAAATCAATCTTAGTCTAATCTGTGCACATTATAGCGTAGAAACAATTATAAAATGATTTAGATTTCGTCTTTATTATGTTGTTAAATTACTTATTAAAGAAAGAAGTATTTTATAATGCTAATTACGATAAAAATAACCCCAAAAATGTATTTATAACATCGTTATTAAATGGCTCCGTTTGTGTTCTAAATCAATTTTAGTCTAATTTTTGCATATTATAGCGCAGAAACAATTCTAAAATGATTTAGATTTTGCCTCTATCTTATTGTTAAATTACTATAAAAGAAAGATAAGTATGTTTTGATGCCATTTTTGAATTTATTTTTCAATAACAAGCATTTTTTGTATTTTTCAATTTGAAATTTTAAAATGGGTTTAAATGAGCATAAAATTCTCTAAAATTTATACAAAATGATGTAGGAAATATTTATAAAAAATTGGAGACTTTTATTTTGAAAATTTATGTTTTTGTCCTTTTTTAATTTGAATTTGAATTTGAATTTGAAATTTTGAATTTTGAAAATTTGAAATGTTTTTGGACAAAAAAATCATAAAATTTGTAAAATGAATTTTAAAATTGATTTTGTGATTTTTGAAGTTGGGAAACTATTTTTAAAATATTTTTATTTGAAGATCCGAAATTATTCAACTTAAATCAAGTTTTGGGCCGACTTTACATGGACTGGCCGAGTTCTGGACATTTTTCTTTGGACCCAATTGGATTACGTCAATAACCGTACTTTTCTCTTTTATCTTTGCAGGGTTTAATCGTGGCCACCGGACTTCGCACGGTGGTGGATGTCGGCGCTGGGAGCTCCGATTGACGATCGGCCGGTGGCATTGGAATCGTGGAAGCGAGGAGAATCGATCTACAGTGTTGGATTAGCCGGAAGAGGGACGAGGAACAACCGCATGGATCAATTATTTCGGCTTCTGACAAGCTGGACAGGATGAGAGACAGGATGAGAATTGGGAGGAAAAGGAAAGTGATGCGGAAGGAAAAGAAGGCTGACGAAAGAAAATGGGAGAGGAAATCACGCTGCCTGCTGCCCAACTCTTTCCCAATTATTCTGAAGACAATTACGAATTTATCCTTATATCTATACATTCAGCAGAAAATCAATCAACGGCTGTGAGCATTTGACGTATTTCAATTCCATTTCCGTACTCAAATACTTTGCCGTATACTAGAAACACTCATGACGAAATTACCAAAAGGATAATATGGGGACACTAAGGACTGGCTGGATGGTGCTAATTTTTGGTGTCTTTTGAGAAAAGTGAGTTTGGAGCTCTAGATAGTTAAATACTTACGGGCTAATCTAACTGTACTTGATTCTATATATAAAAGTATATTAGATGTTGGTATTTGCACTTAGCCAGATTTCACAGAGATAAAGAAACTTCCAGCGCACTAAGAAAAATTCACTCAGAGACAAAATATATATTTTTTTTTGTGATGCGATCTGTCTGCATCTTTTCTGGTTTTCTTTACTCTATATAGATAAACACCTGAAAGGTTACATCTTACAACAAATAGAAAATAACTGCTCTCTAAAAATAACTTCTACCCTATTCTTATCTAAACGCCAATTACTCTGACAGCACCCTATATCTAAAACAGAAAAAACTTAAACTTTGCTGGAATTAAAACAAAACAAAAACAAAAACAAACTGAAACATAACAACAAGATTAATCTTATCATTCTCCTCCTTAAGCTTGTTGTTCCTTATTGATGTCCAGCACACCAATCTTTCCTCTCATCTCTTGAAACTTCATCCTTGCCAGTGACTTTGTAAGAATATCAGCACGCTGATCTTCGGTGCGAACATGCTGAACTTTAATAAATCCCGATTCCACACAGTCTCTAATGTATTGAAACCGAGTGTCAATATGCTTACTCCTCTCGTGATGGACTGAGTTCTTGGTTAGAGCAATTGCGGATTGATTGTCCATGTTCAGCACCACTTTCTTAGGCTCAGTTTTCAACAACTCTCCTAGCAATCAACTCAGCCACGCACCTTGGCACGCTGCCGCACAGCCAGCAATATACTCTGCTTCGCATGAAGACAGTGCCACCACTTTCTGCTTTTGTGAACACCAGCTGATCGCATTTGCCCCAAGAAAAAATATCAATCCTGTAGTGCTTTTTCTGTCATTATTGTCACCAGCCAGATCACTATCTGAAAACCCGATCAGCTCCAAATCTCCTTCATTCTTCTCATACACACAACCAAAGTTTAATGTTCCCTTCACATACCTTAGTATATGCTTTACTGATGCCATGTGTTCCATCACGGGTTTCTCCATAAATCGGCTCACCATTCCAACAGAAAACGCCAAGTCTGGACGTGTGTGCAGCAAGTATCTCAAACTGCCAACGATACTTCGGTACAAGGTTACATCTACAGGAGGTTCATGGCTGTCCTTGTTCAATTTTAGACAAGGCTCCATCAGAATCTGTGTTGAGTTACAGTCCTTCATCCCACATTTCTCCAGCACCTTCTTTGCAAAACCTGATTGCTTTAAGGTAGTTCTTGTTGGAGTCTGACACACTTCAATCCCCAAATAATAGCTAAGTAATCCAAGATCACTCATGCTAAATAAAACCTTTCATCTGAGATTTGAACTTGTCAATGTCTCGAATACTCCCTCTGGTGATTATCAAATCATCTACGTATACTCCAACAATCAAATTACCTTCCTTTCTCGTGTACACAGCATGTTCTAATTGACACCTCTCAAAACCGAGTGCCTTCAAGGATTTATCCAACTTCGAGTTCCAAGCTCTAGGTGCTTGTCGCAAACCATACAATGCTTTATACAGTTTCAGCACCTTATGCTCTTTCCCCTCCATTTCAAAACCCGGTGGCTGCATAACATACACGTCCTCCTCCAATTCACCGTTAAGGAAAGCGGATTTTACACCCATGTGATGTACTTGCCACCCCTTTTGTGCAGCGATCGAGATCAATAGCCATATAGTTTCCAATCGAGCAACAGGAGCAAAAACTTCGTCAAAATCAATCCCGTGCTTTTGAACATACCCCTTTGCTACTAACCTCGCCTTGTGTTTAATTGTTCTGCCTTGAGTATCTTTCTTTAATTTAAATACCCACTTCAAACCAATTGGCTTCTGATTTTCTGGTAAATCAACTAACCTCCATGTTGCATTCTCCCGTATGCTGGAAATCTCTTCTTCCATAGCCTTTCTCCATGCCAAATCGGTTGTTGCTTCTTCATAACTCGTAGGCTCCTCTTCTCCTAGCAAACATAGCCCCAAATAATCCAGTTCAATCGGAACAGTTGTGTTGTACAAACTGCTCAAGTCTCGTTTCCCTCTTGGTCCCTCTTCTGATGCCTCTGAATGCATGAATTCAGTTGCCCTTTGCTCAACAGGAATTAGATCTGGTGTTTGTGCTGTGCCAGAATTGAATCCATCTGCTCTATCGTTGCCAGCAGGTGTCTTGTCATACTCACCGGGTTGATAGAGCCCGGGCTGGGGAGACGCCATATCAGAATACAACCTCTCCTCCTCAATTCGTTGATTGGCAGCATCACTGGAACCTGCAACAGGAAAATAAAGAACAGTAAAGATATCCTTTGCTAGTCTTAATTCTGTAGCAGGCGCAGCTGACCAGTCCCACTTCTTTTCTTCATCAAAAATAGCATCACGAGTGACCACAACCTGTTTTGACTTTGGATCAACCATTCGGTAACCCTTGGTATTCGAATCATATCCGATAAACACCATAGGTCTGCTTCGATCTGCTAGTTTTTGAAGGTGAGGTGTGACTATCTTCACATGAGCAACGCATCCAAAAATTCGTAGGTGCTCAACCCTTGGCTTTCGGTTGTAATATGCTTCGTAGGGTGTCTTGTCAACCAAGCTCTTGGTTGGTGCTCTGTTCAGCAAATAAATTGCCGTTGACACAGCTTCTCCCCAAAATTCACCGGGAACACTCTTACTTTTCAGCAAACTTCTTGCCATGCCAACCACCGTCTGAGTTCTCCTTTCCACGACACCGTTTTGCTGCGGAGAATAAGGTGCAGTAAGGTAGTGTTTAATACCATTTAATTCGCAAAAGCTCTTGAACTCATTTGATGTGAATTCACCACCACGATCACTTCGTAAGGCTTTCAACTTACACCCCTTCTCCATTTCGGCTGCAACTTTGATCTTTTTAAAACTTTGAATATAGTAAACATTAGTGAGTAATCTATGTTCACCAGTGAAGCATTCAAAGAGTATCGAACCCCTTCCTTGTATCTCTATAGTTGAACCATGTCCAAACCCAACTGTTCCTCTATAAGTTGTATCACTCTCTGCAAATCTTTCAATGCAACCTGTCATATGATTGCTTGCGCCACAGTCTAAATACCAGGTTGTGTTCATGGTGTTGACAGCCTGTAGCGCCATTTCATCTTCTTGTAGCAACTTTCTTTTATTCAGTATTGTGTGGATAAGTTCACAGGTTTCAGCCAACAACAGTGCTGGTTCATCATCACTGTTCTTTACAACCAAATTAGCCTTTTCTCTTCTATTTGGTTTGGGACATTCTTTAGCGAAATGACCATAATCATTGCAATTGTAACATTTCACCTTAGAAATATCAAACTTGCTTGGCTTCTGTTCAACCCCCGTGTGATCATAGCTTCCTCGGGCTGCCCCCTTACAACGACCACGGCCCCGACCCTTCCATGTCGGCCTCCTCTTTTGGCGCTGCCAGAACCTTCTTCTCTCTTACCTTTTGAGAATTTAGCCTCCCATTCGGCTTGACTGAGAAGCAACTGTTCCCCTGTACCCTTTGTATGAGACCGCCCCTTTAGTCCTTCTTCAAATGTTCTCAATCTGCCAATTGCCTCAGAGACTGACATCGTGTCCAAATCTCCGAATTGCTCAATTGTTCCAATGATCTGAAGAAACCGATCTGGAACCGAACTAAATAACTTCTCTACAACTTCAGTATCTTCAAGTTTTGTGCCAAGGGATCGGATCGCACCAACCAAGGCAGTCAACTTCATCGAGTACTCATTCAGAGTTTCCGATTCTTGCATATGCAGTTTATTGAGTTGCCGTTTCAGCACTTGTACACGTGCCTTCTTGACACGATCGTCGCCAATACGCATCTCCCTGAGAGCGTCCCAGGCCTCCTTGGCTGACTGCTTCTCTGCGATTGCCATCGTGACATTGTCCGGCACTGCCTGAGATATTGCAACCATTGCTCCTTGATCCTTGTCCTCATCTGTGTCCACTCCTTTGATCACAGACCAAACTCCCAGCGAACGAAGGACTATCTTCATCTTGACAGCCCATATGCCGTAATTCATCTTGCTTAACATGGGATACTGGATAGGTACAGAGACACCTCTGGCCATCGGTTTGGTAACTACAATTGTCTTGGATGGATCTCCTTCATCTGCCATGGATACTTGAACACTCGGCTCTGATACCAAATGTTGGTATTTGCACTTAGCCAGATTTCACAGAGATAAAGAAACTTCCAGCGCACTAAGAAAAATTCACTCAGAGACAAAATATATATTTTTTTTTTGTGATGCGATCTGTCTGCATCTTTTCTGGTTTTCTTTACTCTATATAGATAAACACCTGAAAGGTTACATCTTACAACAAATAGAAAATAACTGCTCTCTAAAAATAACTTCTACCCTATTCTTATCTAAACGCCAATTACTCTGACAGCACCCTATATCTAAAACAGAAAAAACTTAAACTCTGCTGGAATTAAAACAAAACAAAAACAAAAACAAAAACAAACTGAAACATAACAACAAGATTAATCTTATCATTAGAGAGGTAAGAACTGCTTACATAACATAAGAAGTGCTATGACAAGTAGAATAGTGAAGATCGGCGTGAAACTTATAGTGGTATTAAAGGAAGTATAAAGACACCCTAAGAATGATGACACCAAGTATAGCAAGAGTGGTAGAAATGATGCTGGCCGGAGTGATAGAAGTAAGACCTCACTGAAACCCTTCCACTGTTTGAATGGCCTGCATGCACGTGATGATAATCAGTACATGCATATTTTGTAGGTTAAATAATTTGTTGGAAATTGTATACCAGGAATTGGACAACTAGAGACAAGTACTGTATGATCAGAATGAGATGTGTTTTATAGGTAAGCTAGCGGCGAACTGACATTTTAATTGAAAAAATAGAAATTACAAAATTCAAGGTCCTCAAGAAATTCAAGTAATATGCCTTTTGTACATTGTTTGATCTTCATTGGACAGTTCACCTGCATCACATTGATGGCACCAATTTCACCCAGTTTGACAGAAATACAATAGTACAATCTGTAGTTTCGTCCCAGTTTTTTTCAATATATATATATATAAATGGACATCTCCAGATTATAATTAAGCTTGTTCACCCAGAGTACCTTGGCAGCACTTACTAACTTACCAAATTAAAAAAATAAATAAAAGGGAACATGAAAACCAAAAGAGAGGGAAAGAGGACATATTTACAGCATCATCCGTTTCGAACAAACTTCAAAATAGGAGCAGGATATTAAGCCCTTCCAATAGATTCTTCTGGCTGTCCATTTTACTAATATTCCCTTTTCAATGGCTTGCATGATAGATGCATAGCCGACGTATTCAAGTGGTTCATCTATGTAGTCTGTCATAGCACGTCCAACCAAACTACATGAATCGTGCACCTCGGAGACAGTGTACAAGAAGCTTCTTGAAGCCACGGCATAAACTCTAGAATTAGTTCTATTAAGGCAGGGAACTTGCTTATATCTTGGGTTCTCTATCTCTTGTGTGCAATTCAGAAAACTGATTACAGTAACGTTGGAATAATAGAGAAAGAAACGGTACAAGGCATGGTCCCTTGTAACAGTCTGATGTGGGAGATGGCAACGATTTCCTGTAGCGGAGTAAGCAGGATCGACAAGCCGAAATGACTTGTTTTGAAATGAAATATCCTTTACAAGAAATGTTGTGGATTGCATATAGAAAATGGGGTCATTTCCTTTGCAATCCAACTGAAATTTTTCCTCTCCACATTTTCCTATGACATGTTCTAAGATGACCTGTTTTTGGAGCTCTTCACATGAAGAAGAGCTTGAGGCTTTTATGTAGGGAAAAAGGAAAAGGACAATGAGGAGATATAAGAACTTCAAGTACATCATACAAGTGAACTTAGCTTAGGTTAGAGATACGGGATAATCAGATTTAAGAGAGGTTTGAATGGTATGATGAGGCGGTCTAGATGGAAAAAGCACGGCATCAATTTAAAGACCTTTTAATGGTGGAAAGTGGAGATTATTCATGATGCAACGTTTAAGAGTTTGAGTCAAAGTCTACTAAGTTGAAGCGTATTCTGTAAATGATTGACATCGACTGGACTTTTCTCGATGATATATATAGATACCTTTGTGACCATACAAATTCGAATTTAAACTAAATTAAAGGTTTGGAGATTATTCGTCAGCAATAGCGGGAAGAAATGATGATAGAGAAAATATTAAGTTGGTTTTGTAAAGGGCTGGGAAGGTAATGGGGAAACTAAGATTAAATGAGAAAAATAATAGTAAAACAACTGTTGGGATGATCCAAGAACTTCATCTGTATATAACCATTTTTATATGAGGCCTTCTGATTTCACAGATGCTCTTTAATTATGCAGATGCTGGAACCATGATCGCTGAGGAGTTCTGATACTGATACATCTGCTCAATTGTTAGTGGGGAATACCATTCTCAGATTTTGAGTACTCGGAGCTTGACTGGATATATGCACCTCTGCTTATTAACATACACGATCAAGGTCCGTATAAATCGCATTAAATCTTATTTTAGTATATCTATTTGGTGCCTGGCTGATCAATCCTTGCGCATGAGAGCCAACTGTGTTCCTTAATTTGGAAAGCGAAGATAAGTTGTCTATCGTAGTTGTGATTTGTGAATATGAATAATTGTCTTGCTGTGTGATCATTGTATAGAATAGCATATAGTTCGATTCTGACCTCTAAATATACAAATTAGTACTATACTAAAACAAAAATATCCAATTTTACAGTTTTGTCCCTCTAACTATATATGGTATTTCCATCTATAATGTTGGTTTTGAAATTCTGATCAAAATCGCACGAACGACAATTAAGGAGGACAAAAACCAGATGCCTTATCAAGTCAGAATATCTTGACTGGACCCTTAATTCATTGGATTCCGTCCTTCCTGGACACATGAACAACGTACCCAGAGCTGAATTTATTAGGGGATTTGATAAATTCATCCATAGAAATGTACTTTTCAAATGAAAAGATTGTAAATACGTCCAGAAGACTAGCAAGTATATATTACACCAAACACATAAAAGTTGTAATCAATAAAACAGTCATATGCATACATATCAGCATATATATATGCCAATTAAGCAGCAACAACAACAACAAAAGCCTTTAATTCCAAGCAAGTTGCAGTAGGCTAGAGTACGTATCTCACAGACATTTAAAACAATAAAAACTGAAATAATATGCCAAATACATGGCACTCTGAAATAATACAACAAATTAAAGCCACTCCAATATTCAATAAATAACTTCCTGAGTCCAAATTAAACTCTTATTGAGAGCAACATATATAGTAGTAGTACAACAAAGCAAGCTAATACACAGTTGACCAAACCATATATTCACATTTGATATAAGAAGCCGCATGACTTAACATAAGCAAGAACTTCAGGCTCAACCGCACAAAGCATATCCGAATTGTCATGTGAGAAATCCGGATTGTAATCTGAGCCACAAAAGCCAAAAAATAGTTAAAGAGCTTTCCAATGACCTTATATATTGCTATTCAAAAAACGAAGTTCAAATTATTTACCTGGAATGAATTGATATAAAATATAATTCATTATTAATTTTTGCAAGTTTAATTAGTTCCTTAATAACCCTATACTTATTTACATGTAAATAATTGGAAGGAAAATTAGTAAATGGAACCTTTTTCTAGGCCTTGCCAGCATACAAGCTATATACTTGAATGTAACAATATATATATTGAATTAACTAACCTCATCAAACTGCATCGTCAACAAGAAAGCATCCGATTTCACTTTAATGGAGAGGCAATTATTGTGCAAACCGTGCAAAAGAAAACAAAATAGCAAATTAATTGAAGTGGAAAAAAGGAAATGAAGTATTCAAGATTTGTACATGAGAAAGAAAGTATACAGCCCCCAGCCCCAGGTTAACAATTTCTGTTAATTGGTCAATGAGTACCTTTTTTATATATAAAAAAAAAAGCCTTTAAAGAACCATAGACAACTAATTTCATTTCATTAGAGAGTTGCATCCACCAAAAGATAAAATTAAATTGTGTTCTTCAATCTAAAACCAGATTACAAAAAATATCAAAATCTAAACTAAAATAATCTAACTTATTTTGCTGTCAATACACAGAGAGAAAAGAGAAAAATTGCAATTCTTCTTTTGGATAAACTTGGATTAAACAAAATTGGTTTTTTGTGAATGCTTGTCCTAAGTATATAATCATTTAAAATAAAAGAGAAGGTATAAATGGAAAATCCTCTTACCTCCAAAAATGTAACGTTCACATAAATATCGTTTCTTAATTTAAAAAAAGCAATGTTACCAAAACTACACCACATTAGTATTTGACAATATATAACAAGGGAGCACCCAGTTATGTCTGAAATGTATGTTCAAGGTTCAGCTGAACGTTAAGTCCCATATTTTTGTATAGAGGAGGGATCCGGTGCCAAGTCCGATCCGGTGCCAACGGTGTCAAGTCTGCGATTTTCAAATCCAAATTTTGATTTATATGGCTCAATAAATTCTTTATATCAAAATCTTATAGCATGCAAAAAATTTTCATTTTTGGAGATTTTTAAGTATTTATTTCCGGTTTTTTCAAAAGTTATATATGAAACATTGATTATTTTATTCATATTGTACAGTTGCTATTAGAAAATCCGAAATAAATACTTAAAAATCTCTAAAAATGAAAAATTTTTGCATGCTATAAGATTTTGATATAAAGAATTTATTGAACCATATAAATCAAAATTTGGATATGAAAATCGCATACTTGGCACCGTTGGACTAACTTCTTATCAATTCAATTTTTTTTTTATCAAATTTGGTTAATTTGAATACCTTTCTTGTTTAAGCAACTTACTTTGGTCGTATATACAAAAGAGGAGGGATCCGGTGAATCTTACATAACCAATTTCAGCCCAAGAATGAAATCCCGCTAAGGTCTCTCCATTCAGTTTCTCTTAAGTTGCCAAGGAATTGGTCCGGCATATCTGTGAGGATCAGTTTCTTTAGCGTAGGAAGACATCTTATACCATCTGGGACACGTGTCAGTTTGCTTAAACCTATAAAATTCATATAATGCAAACTTCCCATGGTACCATCCTCAAAGTCAATGCAGGCCAATTCGAATAGATCGGCCAAAGACAACTTTTGCAGCTTTGGGAACCATCCTGAGCGAAAAGTCAGGGTACTGCCCTCGAACATCCTATAGAGGTGGAGTCGAACAAGGTTTGACATATGAGAAAAGGAGCTCAAAGGATCTTCTCTTAATCCTGACCATCCCAATCTTAGTTCTCTCATTTTAGTGAAGCTGCCAAATATTGAGGGAATTATTCCTCCCTCCAGCTTGCCCTTAAGGTGAAGTTTCTCCAAGCTTGGCATGGGACTAACATTCTGAAGATTAAGAACTTCATCTTTGTTGCATGCAATTATGCCCAGTTTAGAGAGAAATTGGACTTTTGTGATTGAAGCCCATAAATCACCAATATGGCTTGCCTTTACTTCCAAAAGGAATAGATTCCTTAGCTTTTCCAAGCTTCCTAGCCTTAAAACTATATCATCGTTTGCTTCGATACAGAACAATGTTATTAAATCTTTTAGATTACGAATGTTAGATGCAACAGATAAGCCAATAAAGGAGTCATACTGCCGGAATTGATCATCAATATGGACCACTGAAAGTAGATGCCTGAGCTTACTCAACTCTGTTACCACACTGGGCAGTTTCTCAACAAGAGTAAGGCGAAGATCTAATGTCTCTAGGAGCTTCAATTTTTCCAATGACTTTGGAAGGACCTTAACTTTTGTACCTGCTAAATCTAAGTAATGCAAGTTGAACAATTCAAAAACCACATCAGGCAAGCTTTCCATATAACATCCTCTAAGAGAAAGGACACGTAGCAACCTAAGATTTTCCAACGCACCCTCAACCCAGGCAGTAATTGTCCTGTCCAGAAAAAATGGAGGGATCGGAGCTTGGACAGCTCCACACTAGGTGGTAAATCTTCACTAATATTGTGAATAAAAATACGACGAGCTTTGCACTCTAAGGGAGACAATTGGTTGTCACATTCAATGCCAAAGTTTTCAGCTTTTGCTTTAGCAATGCATATGTCCCTCACCAGGTCATGCATTCTAAACCTCTTTGCTCTTCCATAAACATTCCTTTGTACAACTTGAAGTAGAGACCGGTGAGCAAGCTCCACAAGATAGCCCTCAGCTACTTCCTCCATTGTAGTCTCTGGCCCCCGATCTTCGATAAAGCCTTCAGCAATCATTAGCCTTATAATCCACTTTCTCGGGATAAGATAATCTTCAGGAAATAGGCTACAATATAGAAAACAACTTTTTAAGTATGTTGGCAAATTGTCATAACTTAGATTTAGGACATTAGCAACTGAACTCAGCTCGGGATTATTTGACAGTTCCCAACTAAGTTGATTATAGAACAATCTCCATTGTGTTTCTTCCATTCCTCTGAAAGATAGAAGGCTTCCAATTGCTACAATAGCTAGAGGTAGTCCTTGACATCTGTCCGCAATTTTTTTCAGCCCAACCAACAAGTTCTTGAAGACATGCTCTGTCTTTTAGCTTTCCAAATGCTTTTTTACAAAATAGCACCTGTGCTTCCTCCTTTGACAGAGCTCTCATTGTCATTAACCGGTTCTCATCCGCCAGAAAGGCCACATCCTCAATCCTAGTTGTTATTACCACTCTACTTCCTTTATTATTCTTGGGGAACGCCCGAGATAACGACAGCCATGCATCTCTTCTCCACACATCATCTAAAACTATCAAGTACCTTTTGTTTTCCAATTTAGTGTGGATCGTTTTTTTTTAATTTGCACGGTCCATACGATCAAATTCTGTTGTACTTTTTCCCTCTTTCTCAAGAATCTGTTTTATTGTACTCCTCATTAAATCTTCAACTTGAAAAGTTTGGGAAACTGAAATAAATGCGCAGCACTCGAATATTTCTTTTTGTTCTTTATAAATGCCACTTATGAGAGTTGTTTTGCCCGAACCTCCCATCCCCTGGATTGAAATAATTGCCCGATCTTTGTGTGTGTTTGTTAACCACTGGATTAGTCGGTTCCTTTCATCTAAATGCCCCACTATATCATTTTCATCAACAAGGTGTGAATAATCTGACATATCAGGCAACCTATAATTTGATCTGTTGCTTCTACTTCCTTCCGGGATCGTAATTCCATAACGTTCTCTCATCTGTGTTAAATGATCAAGGTGGCCTCTTACTTCCTTGAGCTGTGTGGTCATCTCATGCCAAGTTTTTCCCTTTTTAACATAATAAACTGCTTTCTGTACTATGGTGCTTTTGCTCCTTTTTTGTCCGACCAGATATGCATATTCGTCAATTATATCCTCAACATCATACGCCACCTTTCTAACTTGCTCCAACCAGCTTTTGAAACCTTGGTCATTTGATGCTTGCACATCCACTTTTCTTAAAAATCCCTGCATTACATCAAACTCCCTTTGAATTTGCTTTATATTGTACCGAACATCTCTCAGTTCAGATGCCTCTTTAAATAACTTGGATGTTCCAGTTTTCACCAGTTCTTCCCCAACGATGACAGCAATTTTCTGGAGCACAACAAACACCAGAGCTTCTGCCATTTCTCTTTTATAGTTGTGCCTAAAAGCTGAAAATGATATTGAATGGATAAATGAAAATATTATTTCAAATAAAATTCCAAATGCAGGGACCCAATCTATATAGAGCTACACTATTCGTACAAACAATTGCATTTCGATTCAAAATGCAAATGCCTTTCAGGATGTGTATTTTTGGTTATGTAGGTTTTATCGGTTGACAGCCGCTGTCAATCTTTTAAAAAAAAGAAGTTTGTAGCAAGTATCAAATAATCCTGTCAAATTCCTACCATTGTTCGGGTCTGATTTTGTTTATACATTCGTCGTGAGACAGGCTTCAGTATCCTGAGAGGCTATTCGTTTTACCCGTTTGAGGACGATTAAGTCTCAAGGAAAACGACTTTGTAACACGCACTTAATGCCACCGGGTATAGAAATTGAAACTATGTTTGTATAAAGATACACACTTTGTATAGATATTTCCAATTGTCAAATTGTGCGTATCTTTATAGCAGCTAGACTATTATACTGACGTTAGCATTTCAGACCGAAATGCTAACGCCTCAAAATTTATGTTATCGTATCCGAAATTATGATTTATGGTGCTTAATAAATTTTTTATATGAATATATTGGGGAATACAAAAATTTTTCATTTTTAGAGTTTTCTGAGTATTTATTTTGAATTTCATAAAAGAGCTCATAATTATTAATAAAATATTAATATTTGTACATGTTATTTTCAAAAATGCAAAACAGATACTTTGAAAACTCTAAAAATGAAAAAAAAAATTGTATTCCCCAATATTTTCATATAAAAAATTTATTGAGTACCATAAATTGTGATTTCGGACACGATAACATAAATTTTGAGGTCCGAAATGCTAACGTTAGTATAATAGTCTAACTCTCTTTATAATTGTCTAACGTTAGTATAACATTTCGGTCTGAAATGCTAACAGTATAATAGTCTAACTCTCTTTATAGTTTGATTGAATGAAAAGATTCACAATCTCCTCTTAAGTTTTCATGATGGAGTGGAGATTGTTTCAAGAAAATATATATTAAAAACAAAATAGAGAGGAACAGAGAGGTACGTACTCCGGTACTCGCAAGGTCATGGTCTTCATCATGGCGACATGCAAATTAATTTGGAAGTTCATGTCGTACAAAACCTTGCTTCAGGCATGTTTGTATGTTGTTGATGATTTAGTTTTGCTAATATTGGTTTGGAGGCAACTGCATACGCTGGTGCTTCATTGAGATAGGGGCCAAAGACATTATAATTACCAAAAGTTGTCGGGAGCGTAAGTCAATTAATTAATTTACTATCTTGCTAATGGCGTGTCATGCATAACTCATCATAAATGTTGTCAGAGTTGACCTGAGCAATAATTGGCACGCATGAGGTTTTATTTTTAGAAAAATGTTGCAATACTACCAAAACGGATATCAAAAATGGATATCAACTATACTAATATTCATATTATATGATATACTATTCCAATTAATACGTATCAGTTCTCTTATTTTTATTTTACATAGAAATTAATAGTAAACTCTAGAAATGCGAATCTAGCTCCTACATATCCTTTGAACAACTCAATTAATTATTTTATGTAGAATTGAGCAGCAATTAGTTGATAAGTGGGTATTTTATACCATTTTATAAAGAAATTATTTCAAAAACTCAACCAATTTTAGTTAGATTTTGTTTGAATGTACTTTGTTTCATGCTAAGATCAAGATACTGCCGTGCTTTCACTTTTATTTGCAGATTTGGAGCAATTTGGAGCGACAATGTATCAAAATACCAAATATGGGCATGATATATTGGATGAAAGTATGTGCTATCATTTCCATGTTGTAGAGCTTGTTTCAAGCTTTCCAACGAGTTTTGAATCGTCCAATTTGCAGTTAAAATGAGAAAATTATGGCCGAAACAGTAACATGGAAGAACTGGATTGTCGCGGTCGGTCTGCCTTTGTCCGTCCGGCGGTATGCCTATCAACGAGCAGAACTCCGAGAGTAGTAGGGCGGTCCGCCCCAGAAGTGCATAGAAAGTCGGTTATTGATGTTTTAAGCGATTTTTGGTATGTTTATGGCCGGGAGTTCTATATATAGACTCATATTCTCTTCTCTGGGGCTGTCTAACACTCTTGGGGATCAAGTTAAATAGATCTAGGGTTAGAGAGAAGAACTTGGAGCGAGGATTGGAGATTGAAGCAAAGATTCGAGCGAAAAACTCGGTGTTTGGTTTCCTTCTCTTTTTCTCTTTTTTGTTTGTGATCTTGAACATGAACTTTAGTTGTTTTGTTTTGTATCTATGAGAGGCTAATCCCCTCTCTAGGGGTGTAGGTTTTAGTTGAATTTGTAGCTGTTAATTTTACTTGGGGGATGCTTTTAATTGTCATGTTGTGATTTTATTTCTTCGTTTAATTACTCATGTGTTACTTAATCGTTGTGCATTAAATCTTAGAAATTAGGGTTAGGATTGAACCAATTCAACTTAGTTTTGGAATTGAAGAAATAAAATTAAGTTAGACCAGATAATTAAACGTGAAGCATTAACTTAAGAGATCCCGGTAATTGACCATTAATTGTGCGAGGTACTTAATGGTGAAGTATGATTAGCTATGTTACCCCGATACGGCAAAATACCTGCCGCTCCCGTATCAGGTGCGTATCCGATACGGATTCGCGTACGATACGTTGGTGGTGCGTATCAGATACGCCACCTGATGCACCGATTAAACTATATTAAGTTGACTGACGGATTCGGTCAAGGTTCGGCCGCGATACGCATATCCGCAGGCTGCGAAAGAGCCGGACGTCGAACATTACCCGCTCGCTGGGCATTTAACTTGCGTGATTGGGGTCCCTCTTTTATATAGGCACTCCAGCGCTCAAAACAAGAGTTAGCTTTCGAAGTTGGGACTAAGTTTTCGCATGTATCCGGATGAGAAGAGCCTTTTATTATTTTATTTATATTTATCATTTATTTGGGCTGAGGGAGTGTGGGCACGTGAGCACGGTTGGGAACTTGGGATGAGACTTTCACCAGTTGCTACTGGAATGGAGACACAATAATCCACGTATATGTGTAAATATGTGTAAATTTTTTTATATACGTTTCAATCTATTGTATCCAAACTTTTAAACACACTAATAGAAATTACAATATATTTATTTTTAATATAAATATTAAATATATATTTTTTTATTTATCTATAGCCGCACCCGTATCCGAGATTTTTGAAAATTTCCGTATCGCCGCACCCGCACCGTATCGGATACGATACTCGCACCCGTATCCATGTAACATAGATGATTACGAATTATACCAATTTGTATCATGAACTTAATGAACCATAAACTTGTAGATGAGGAACTTAGTCATGAAACCCGAGAGTTTAGGTACGGTATTAAGCTAAGAAATTGTAGTTTAGTAGAAATTTTTATTGATACCCTCTCACAATAATTCAATCAAAAGTATTAGTCGAGTAAATTGCATCTATAGGAGATACGACACTGAAGTACCTAGATAATGTTTTATCGAGTTCTACCAATTGTTGCTAGTGTTTATTTTATTATGATTTATTTTCTTTTGCAAAAACTAGAGAATTGATTAGTCTAGATTGGTGATTTAGGTTAGATATCAGTGTATTACGTGTTGTCCCTATGGAATCGACACTTGAACACTACATTGGTAGGTTCATGGGTTTGTAAACCGAACCAATTTAGTCTTAAAGATTATTAGCATAAATATTTCGCATCACTAGTGAAGGAGTATTGGACAAACAAATCAACAAATTGCTAATTTATATTAGAATTTAGAAACGAGTTTTGATACGTCACGCGTTTTCGTTTTCTTTTGCGAAGCGGAATTTGTCCATGAAGTTGTCTTTGCCGAGACTGTACTGAAGAAAAGCTCCGTTCAAGGTTTCATTATTTTCCGATCAAACGGCGATCTGGCTCCGGCCGATGGGAGCTACCCGCTCTCATAGCCAAGGTGAAGTCTCTACGGCAATCGGCCTGTTACATCATTATTCAGTAGCATAGTGTGCCCAGTTTGTTGGTGCCCACTAGCTGTTCGACAAAATGCCTCTTTCCAGGACTCCCGTCTTTTGCCAGCTTATGGGCCTGTAGCTGTAACTTATGGGCCTAGATTGGACATAAGGCATATTAGCTTTAACTTATGTATGGGCCTATAGCTTGAGGCAAGAGAGAAGAATATATAATACTGCTTATAAAAAAAAAACTAAGCTCATTCCTCAGTTAATTAAAAGAATACCAAAATTAGAAATTAGAATGAAAGGAAGAAAATAAATTGTTCCGTTCCCCCAGATGGTTAGACTCTGTACTGGGCCTTTAACCTGATCAAAGGAGCACTTCTGAGAAAAGATCCATCTCCATTAGCAGTTAATTATTACATTCATCCATGTGGTCAATTATCGGGTGACACCGTTTTATCTTGGTATAGTTTTGCTCAAGCCTTGGTACTGTACAGGTCTCCTATAATAATCTTGGAAGAATTGTTTTCAAATTGAATTGCAAATGCTGGAAATATGATCACCAGTAAGTTCTGATTCTGAGACATCTGCTTGATTAATTGTGTTGGAGAAGAAGACCATTAATTCTTAGATAGAGTTCTTGGAGCTTAACTAGATGCACCTCTGCTTATCTTTCATACACCAGGTCTGCATTTAATTACATTGAATCTTGATTTTTATATCTCTGTGGTGCCTCTGGCTGGTCCATTCTGGCGCATCAGAGCCAATTGTTCCTTAATTTAGAAATCCATGATAAGTTGTCTATCGTAGTTGTGATTTGTGGTTATGAATAATTGTCTTGCTGATCATTGTGGAGAGAATAGCATATAGTTCGATTCTAACCTCTAAATATACAAATTCGTACTACACTAAAATGCAAATATCCAATTTTACAGTTTTGTCCCTCTAACTATGATATTTCCATCTTCAATGTATTAATGTTGGTTTTGAGATTATGATCAAAATCACACGAATGACAATTAAGACGGACAAAAACCAGATGCTTTATCAAATCAGAATATCTTGACTGAACCCTTCATTGGATCCTGTGCTTCCTGGACACATGAATAATGTACCTACAGCTAAATTTATTAGAGGATTTCATAAATTCATCCACAGAAAGTACTCCAATTAGAAGATTGCAAATACTTCCAGAAGACTAACAAGTATATATTACACCAAATTCAAATTAAAAGTTGTAATCAATAAAAGGGTCATAAGGGCAAATGGCTTAGTAGCTCAAATGGTAGCTAACTAGGATTATTTTCAAGAGATCATGGATTCATTCTCTATTGGCACAAAATAAAAAGTTTCAATGAAACTGATGGAGTATTCCACTTTCTTCAAAAAAAAAAAATTAATAAATAAATAAAACAGTCATATGCATTCATATCAGCATATGTATATGCCAATTAAGCAACAACAACAACAACAAAAGCCTTTAATTCCAAGCAAGTTGCAGTATCTCACAGGTATTTAAAACAATAAAAACTGAAATAGTATGCCAAATGCATGGCACTCTGAAATAATACAACAAAGCCACTCCAATATACATTAAATAGTTTCCTGAGTCCAAAACTCTTATTGAGAACAATATATAGTAGTAATAACAAAGCAAGCTAATACACAGTAGACCAAACCATTCACATTTGATTTAAGAAGCCGCATGACTTGAACATATGCAAGAACCTCAGTACAAAGCATATCCGGTTAGTCATCTGAGCCACAAAAGCTAAAAATTAGTTAAAGTGCTTCCCAATAACCGTATTGGTAAGTAAAGGAAGTGGAAATTATTTACTGGGGACGAATTAATATGAAATATATTTTATTATTTATTCAAGTTAAGTTCCATGACTTAATGAACCCTACTTATTTCATGTAATTAAATGGAATGAAAAGTAATTAAAGGCACCTGTTTTGGACCTTGCTAGCATACAAGCTATATATACTTCAATGTAACAATATATTGAATTGACTAATTACCTCATCAAACCGCATCATCAAGAAGCAAGCATCTGATTTCATTGTAGTGGAGAGGCAATTATTATGCAAAGCATGCAAAAGAAAACAAAATAGCAAATCCATTAAAGTGAACAAAGGGAGATGAACCAAGTATATGTACAGCTCCAGGTTAACAAAATCAGTTGGTATCCGGATATATATATATTTTTTTTTAAAAATCAAAGACCGTTATTTCACATTGTTACAATTTAAAACCAAATAATACAAAAATACCAACATCTAAACTAAACCTTCTACAATAACAATCTAAATTACTTTGCTCTCAGTACACACAGATAGACAAACAAAATTGCAACTCTTCTTCTCGACAAATTGGGGTAAATAAAGGGGGTGGGTTTTGTGAACATATGAATGCTTAACTTGTCCCAAGTAAAAACCGTTCAATATAAGAGAAAGTATAAACTGCAAATCTGCCTTCCCGCAGGGATGGATCTCTCATTTAAAAATGTAACTTATACCTAAAATATCACTTCTTAAACGCAATATTAGCAAAACTACGCAATACTTGCATTGGACAATAATAAGGAAGCACCCAAGTTATTATGTGTCTAAAATGTATGTTGTTAGGCTCAGCAGGACATTACAGTCCCATATTTTTGTACTGAACCTAATTAAGCTGCTTAAATAAACAATTGTTCAAATTATCGATTTTGGTATTTTCTTGATATCAACGTATGAGTTCCTAATCGAAAAGATATCAAAAGGATACCAAAATCGAAACCCAATGTGTTTGTTTTCTTGTTAAATTGATTAATATCACGATTTTGATATTTATGATCTCCGTAACCTTTTTCCTTCAAATTGACCAAATTTAATAGAAAACTGAATTCATAAGGTAAATGATTATAATCTTACGTTTCCTGTTTCAGCCCAAGAATGAAATACCGTGAAGAATTTCCCACTCATCTTCTTGCAAATTGCTGATGAATTGATCCGGCATATCTGTGAGGATCAGTTTCCTTAGTGTACGAAGACATCTAATGCCTTCTGGGACACGTGTCAGTTTGCTTAAACCTATTAAATTCATATAATCCAAACTTCCCATGGTACCATCCTCAAAGTCAATGCAGACCAATTCGAATAGATCGGCCAAAAACAACATTTGCAGCTTTGGGAACCATCCTGAGCGAAAAGTCAGGGTACTGCCATCGAAGATCCTATAGAGGTGGAGTTCAACAAGGTTTGACATATGAGAAAAGGAGCTCAAAGGATCTTCTCGCAATCCTAACCATCCCAATTTTAATTCTCTCATTTTAGTGAACCTGCCAAATATTGAGGGAATTATTCCTCCCTCCAGCTTGCCCTTAAGGTAAAGCTTCTCCAACCCTGGCATGGGATCTAGGTTCTGAAGATTAAGAACTTCATCTTTGTTGCATGCAATTATGCCCAGTGCAGAGAGAAATTGGATTTTTCTAATTGAAAACCATAAATCACCAATATGGCTTGCCTTGACTTTCAAAAGGAATAGATTCCTTAGCTTTTCCAAGCTCTGCAGCCCTTTAACTATCTCATCATTTGCTTCAATATTCCACAATGTTATCAAATCTTTTAGATTAGAAACGTTAGATGTAATAGACAAGCCAATAAAGGAGTCATACTGCCGGGCTTGATTATCAATATAGAATATTGAAAAGACATGCCTGAGTTTGCTCAACTCTGTAATTTCACGGGGAAGTTTCTCAACAGGAGTGAAACGAAGATCTAATGTCTCCAGGAGCTTCAATTTTCCCAATGACTTTGGAAGAACCTTAATTTTTGTATATGATAAATCTAAATAATACAAGTTGAACAATTCAAAAACCACATCAGGCAAGCTTTCCATATTACACCCTCTAAGAGAAAGGACACGTACCAACCTGAGATTTTCCAACGCAACCTTAATCCCAGGCAGTAGTTGTCCTGTCCAGAAGAAATGGAGGGACCGGAGCTTGGATAGCTCCACACTAGGTGGTAAATCTTCGCTCATATTGTGAATAAAAATACGACGAGCTTTGCAGTCTAAGGGAGACAATTGGTTGTCGCATCCAATGCCAAAGTTTTCACATTTTGCTTTAGCAACGCAAATGTCCCTCACCAGGTCATGCATTCTAAACCTCTTTGCTCTTCCATAAACATTCCTTTCTACAACTTGAAGTAGAGAGCGGTGAGCAAGCTCCACAAGATAGCCCTCAGCTACTTCCTCCATTGTAATCTCCGGTCCCCGATCTTCGATAAAGCCTTCAGCAATCATTAGCCTTATAATCCACTTCCTCGGGATAAGATAATCTTCAGGAAATAGGCTACAATATAGAAAACAACTTTTTAAGTATGTTGGCAGGTTGTCATAACTTAGATTTAGGACATTAGCAACTGAACTCAGCTCTGGATTATTTGACAGTTCCCAACTAAGTTGATTATAGAACAATCTCCATTGTGTTTCTTCCATTCCTCTGAAAGATAGAAGGCTTCCAATTGCTACAATAGCTAGAGGTAGTCCTTGACATCTGTCCACAATTTTTTCAGCCCAATCAACAAGTTCTTGAGGGCATGCTCTCTCTTTTAGCTTTCCAAATGCTTTTTTACAAAATAGCACCTGTGCTTCCTCCTTTGACAGAGCTCTCATTGTTATTAACCGGTTCTCATCCGCCAGAAAGGCCACATCCTCAATCCTGGTTGTTATTACCACTCTACTTCCTTTATTTTTTATGGGGAACGCCCGAGATAACGACAACCATGCTTCTCTTCTCCACACATCATCTAAAACTATCAAGTACCTTTTGTTTTCCAATTTAGTGTGGATCGTTTTTTCTAAACTTGCACGGTCCATACGATCAAATTCTGTTGTACTTTTCCCCTCTTTCTCAAGAATCTGTTTTATTGTACTCCTCAGTAAATCTTCAACTTGAAAAGTTTGGGAAACTGAAATAAATGCGCAGCACTCGAATATTTCTTTTTGTACTTTATAAATGCCACTTATGAGAGTTGTTTTGCCCGAACCTCCCATCCCCTGGATTGAAATAATTGCCCGATCTTTGTTTGTGCTTGTTAACCACTGGATTAGTCGGTTCCTTTCATCTAAATGCCCCACTATATCATTTTCATCAACAAGGTGTGAACAATCTGACATATTAGGCAACCTATTATCATTTGATCTGTTGCCTGTACTTCCTTCCGGGATCGCAATTCCATAACGTTCTCTCATCTGGGTTAAATGATCAAGGTGGCCTCTTACTTCCTTGAGCTGTGTGGCCATCTCATGCCAAGTTTTTCCCTTTTTAACATAATAAACTGCTTTTTGTGCTATGGTACTTTTGCTCCTCTTTTCTCCAATCAGAAATGCATATTCATCAATGATGTCCTCGACCTCATATGCCACCTCCCTAACTTTCTCTAACCAGCGTGCAAAGCTTTGGTGATTAGATGCTTGCACATCCACTTTTCTTAAAAATCCCTGCATTACATCAAACTCCCTTTGAATTTGCTTTATATTGTACTGAACATCTCTTAGTTCAGATACCTCTTTAAATAACTTGGATGTTCCAGTTTTCACCACTTCTTCTCCAACGATGACAGCAATTTTCTGGAGCACAACAAACACCAGAGCTTCTGCCATACTACTGTGTTCGTCGACTTATTGTGGTGGTCTAAAAACTGAATGTAGAATAGAATGTGAGTTAAAATCTGCTATAGTACTTGTGTGTAACTCTTATTAGCCTGCAAAGGGCACAACAGTTTCATCATAATTTTTTGGTGACATTAGTTCTGGTTTGTTGCCCTTATACTGACAGAACAAAATGAATTTTGGAATGACGAAATGGATAATTAAAGTATGCCTTGTGACTGTAGTATCTGTCTGTGTTAGGGGTAAAGTAGCACTTGCTAGCCTATATTAGACTATTAGTTTTGTCATGCTGAAACTTTTTTCAATGCTAACTGCAGATCAATTACTTTTTATAACAAGCATTCGGTTTCATCATGTTTATCAATATAACTTGGTGAGATTTGCATCTTTATTAGGAATTATTGGTAAATAAGAGAACATAGAAAGACTTATGAACTTGTATAAATAAGTTTTTACTTAATTAATCTTTTTGGTATCATAGCCAAACCCTAACCGCTACAGTATTGCGTCCACTACAGTAACCACTACAGTACTAACTTCCAGTTTGTTTCTTATCATCAGTTGTAGGGTGCCCGTGTGGGGAGGGCAATACCCCATGGGTCCAGAGGCAGCACGAAGATAAAAAAATAGATTTTGGTGTAGGAGGTCGAGATCAGATCAAGACGAAGGGTACAGGAGTGGTAGACAGGGACTAGCACGAATCCAATAGAGGAGATAGTGGACCCCGCAGATATTGTAATATTGATGCAGTTTATGAGGATGTCGGCAAAAGGAAATTCTTTGAGGCTACATCTTATTGAGGTAGAGCTCCTACCTATTGATTTGAAACTTGATGGGCCTGCAACATATCTGAGATGGTCATATCGGGTGAGGTATACTCTAGAGAGGAGGAATCTAGGTGAGCACTTGATGGGTGAGAAAGCAGAGCAAGCTGAGAGCACTGTAGGAAGAGTTATATGGAAGTCAACTCACATGTTGGTGTACATGTGGCTTCTAAACTCAATGGTCCCGTCTATCACTGCAATAGTGGATGGTATAGCAAAGATAAATGATGTTTGGGAGAAGTTGAGAAGAACTTATAATGGGGTGAAAAATAACGTGAGGGTGTATCAAATTAAGAGAGACATCTATGCTAAAGTCCCAAGAGATAGGACGTGGTCTCAGCCATGAACAGGAGGTGGTCTCCTACATCTATGGAAAATAACTTGTGGCTTCACTAAAGGAGGTGGTCTCAGCTACGATACTGGAGGAAAGTTGCATTAAGATACTGGTTGGGACAGGTGGACCTCCCGAAATGAAATCTGCGTTGAAGGTTTCCAAATCTGGTAACACAAGGTTCAAAGAGGAGACTAGGTAATGCTACAACTACTATGAGGTAGGTCATTTAAAACATGCCTATCCAAAGGCAGAGCCAGAACTCTAGCATAGGGGGAGCCAGAGATGAAAAGTCTAGCGGTCGGGCTGGTGTGAATGAGAGAAACTGCGAAACTATTACACTTGGACATTCAAGGGAGATGAAAACACAAAGCGCGAACATGGTCTGCAGGTCGGGAGCTGCTTTGGCATATGTTAGAACTCTCTAAATACTATAATTATATTTTATAGATCAAAATACCATTGAGGAGTCTGACTTTGCTTGTTTACTTATTAAAATACTACTTTATTTATGAAGCGAATAAAATTTCTTTGATAGGAATCACAACTGAGTTGTAAAAAATAAGAAAATAAAAAAATCACTTTTCAACCCTGTGAATATTTTGGTCCATAAAATATAATGAAATATTAAAATCATTAGAACTAAAAAAAAAATTAGAGTGCTTTAATTATTTGAGCTCATATAGGCTATACACGTTCAAAACAAAAGCCCACAAAAACTTGTACCCAACAAATTATAATTAAGAGAGCATGAAAACAAAATTTTTCATAGGGGGGAGCCAAGCCATTTTCCCTGACCAAATTACACTGATAATTATTACCTCAGTACAAAATTTGGCAAATGATTGGAGGGGGGGTCTTAGCACCCCCATGTACCCTCCTCTTCGCACATGTGCCTATCCTAAGCCACCCAAGAAGAGAGATTCAGGTGGACATGGACAGTCCAGAGGTTGTGTCGCGGCCGTGGGAAATAAGTATAGGCTATTGATGATAGCAGATGAGGAGGTGGAAGAGGTTGGTGTGGTTTTCTATTGAGGAAGACCATGCGCTATAAGAAATACTGAGAAAGAAGCAGAGAGTAGTAGGTGATGGGGACAAGAAGAGTGCGATTGAGGTTTCATCTAGTTCCTTTTTGCCCGTGGACACAGTAACTATGCCCAATTAAGCAAATATACTAGTTACATACATCCTCTTGCCTATATCTCCACCACTAGATCACCAGAATGAATAGTAGATTCTGGTGCATCTTGACATATGACAGGTTATGCAAGTGAGTTATCTTCTTATACTCACTTAGCGATGCCAGAAAGCTTCTACACCATTGACAGGACATCACAACCTATGATTGGCAAGATTACAGTGAATTGTACAGGTTCGGTAACTTTGTCCAATGTATTGCATGCTCCTTCCTTTCCAGTAAAACTTTTATCTATTAGTGCCATCGTACACCAACTAAAATGTGTTGTTTATTTTGGTATTTCTAAGGTGATCTTCCAGGAGAAGGAAATAGGCTGGAGGCATGGGACTGGCGTTTAGTGTAGTGGACTAAGGTACCTATGAGGAATTGAACTGTGCATCGATTTCTATGGTGGAGAAGGTAGGAGTAATATCAGGATCTGAGATGAGTGCTGAGGATGTGTTGATGCTTCATCACCAACACATGGGACACACTTCGTTTAGTGTGTTAAGTCGATTGTATGCAATTTTATTTAAAAGTGCTAATAAACAGAAATTTGTCTGTGATGCATGTGAATTTGAGAAACTTACTAGAAGTTCTTATGTTAGTTTCGATCATATAAGCTCTTGTGTTTTTTACTTGATATATTCTTATGTTTAAGTACCTTGTTCCACGAGTTTCATGAATAATTTTAGATATTTTGTGATTTTCATTGATTGTTTTTCTCGTATTACATGGTTATTTGACGATATATTAGAGCAATGTATTTGGTCGCTTCAAAAAAATTCACAGGTCTATTCAGACTTAATATATTGAGGTCTGATAATGGCACATAATATATCAACAGAGTATTTGTAAAATATTTATTGTCTCAAGGAATACAACGTCAAACTACATGTTCATAAACATCGGCTCAAAATAGAGTAGCAGAAAGGAAAAAATAGACACCTTTTAGAGGCAACTAGAAGCATGATGATCGTAATCAGGGGCAAAACTAGGGGAGACCAAGGGGGGCCAGGCTCCCCCCCCCCCCCCCCCCCCGATATGTGACTTTTTGTACCGGAGAGGAATATTACAAGCCATTTTACAAGAAAAATACAGATTGGCATCCCCAAAAAAACTAGAGCCATGGTCTTCTTAGTTCTTAATAGTATAAACTTCATCAAAATGAAGTCAGGAATTTAAATGTTGGTGCTTGCTGTCCAAATTGGGGATAGATTTTGCCCATACGCGAATAATGAGGATTGAGGACCAATTGAACTATTGAAAGGGACGAATCTGACAGCGGGTCCCACCCCTTATAATCAATTACAGTTTTTGGACCAACATTAATTTTATGGGACCGGACTTCCAACTTAGAAATTGAATAGAATAAACAACATTTTTATGTACTGTTACAAGCGGACAAGTGAAAATGGAAAAATAACATAAATTAGATGATCTCAGATGATGATCTCTTTTAATCCATTAAGATTATTTTTCTTGAATTGTAATTCTGTTCATATAATAATTTTTGGTAATTACATTCTAATAGTGAATAATGTCATGAGCTATTATACATACGAAAGGGTGACATAACTTCTTCTCTTGTTATATTTTTCAAAGGAGAATATATAATTAGTTGTTATATAGGAAAATAACTTGGACATAGTAATTAGAGAGACTATAAATTAACATAGTTTTTTTTAAAGAAATTTAAACATAAGCTTTTTTTGGGGTTTACGAAGGTACATTTTGGAAAGCACTATAATAGTAATTCTTTTTGGGTAAAAATATTACGTCGTTAAAAAAAATTGAACATGCTAATAAAAATCAAATAATATTACAAGAATAGCTCTAATTAAGCTGTTAAGTTGCAAAATAGTTTAAGAATGTCGACCGCCTTCTCGGCCTCCCATGTAAAAATCATGGTTACGGCCCTGATCGTAATAACTGTCCCAAAGTAGTTATGGGGGCAAGCAGTCTTGACAGCAGCTCAATTGATCAACAGGATGCGCTCGAGAGTGTTGGATTGGAAGTCTCCTTGTGAAATGTTGAAGGGAGACAATGGCGGGATCCTTCCATTGAAGGTATTTGGTTGTGTGTGTTTTGTGAAGGACAACAGACCATCCGTGGGGAAACTTGATCCCAAAGCCGTTAAATGTGTATTTGTTAGATATTCTGCTATCCAGAAGGGGTATGTTTGTTGGAGCACTATAGAGAAAAGGTTATTTGTAAGAATGGATGTGCATTTTCAAGAGTTTTAGTCATATTATAAATTAGAGGTGACCTCACCTTTTGGTGACTTACCTAAGACTGGAGGTGTGAGGCGAGAGGGGTAGAATAGTGAGAGGCTGGTATCAACTTTTTGCGTTGTTGAGAGGGGAGAACTGGTAGAGGAGCACGAGGACGAACAAGAAGAGGAAACCGTAGGTGTTGGGACACAAGCTCAAGGGGAGTTAGTGGTGTATACCAAGAGGAGACAGAATGAGGTACCACTTGCGCCTACAGTTTTATTTCTGTCGTGTAGTTCATTGCCGCGGTCTACTCAGACTTCTGAGAAACTTACACCACCCTCAAACTCATAATACATAGGTGATATGATATCTTCTTTTCCTTCCACCCCCATGATAGTAAGGCGGACTTCTCGATGCAGGTCTTGACTGTTATGGTTTTCCTCATGATATTGCTAAATTTGCCACATACTCTTAACTTATTTCCTATATATGGAGCATTCATTGCATCTTAGGACTTTACTTTTCCTAAGTGCTTGTAAGATGCTAAGGAGGATCCAAAGTGGAAAGTAGCTATGCAAGAAGGGCTCCAAGCTCTAAATAAGAACAAAACTCAGGAGATTGTGATACTACCACCAGGCAAGAAGGTGGTTGGGTGCTAATTGATATTTACAGTGAAGCGTACTCTAGATGGGAAAATTGAATGCTAAAAAGCACAGTTGGTGGCAAGAGGTATAGTCAGACGTATGGCATAGACTATGATTAAATATTTGCTCCTATGGCAAAGATGGGCACAATAAGGACACTTGCCTCCATTGTAGTGAATGGGGGTTGGAAGTTGCACCATATGTTAAGAATGTATTCCTACATGGAGATTTGTGAGAGTATGTGTATATGGAGATTCCCCCGGCCTTTGGTATGACGCAAATAAGGGACAAAGTATGTAGATTGAAGAAGTCACTATGTAGATTGAAACAATATCCTGGAGCTTGGTTTGATAGGTTCAGGAGAGCTTTGGTAATTATGGGCTACTAGCATATCAATGTCGATCACACAGTGTTCTTTCGACAACATTATTGTCACATTACCATGCTAGAAGTGTACGTGGATGATATGATTATCATCGGTGATGATGAGGGTGAGATTGCTCAACTGAAGGCGAAATTGCACAAAGTGTTTGAGGTCAAGGAAGTAGGACAACTAAGAAAAATCCTAAGAATTGAGGTCGCTCATGGAGAAGAGGGAATTGTTCTATCTCAAAGGAAGTATATGCTAGATTTTCTCAAGGAGATAGCCATATTGGGTTGCAAGCCTGTAGATTTACCAATTGATCAAAGGATCAAATTGAATGCACATGCAGGAAAGCCAGACCATGAGCATTACCAGAGGTTGGTGGGGAGTCTTATCAATTTGAGTCACACTCGCCCTGACATTACATTTACAGTGAGTGTGGTGTGTCGCTACATGCATGACCCAAGGAAGGGTCATATAGATGGAGTGTATCTGATTTTGAGGTATTTGAAGAGTGCACCAAAAAAGAGGTTGATATTCAGAAAAAATAGGCATCTAAACATTGTAGGCTATTATGACTCAGACTGGTCAAGTTGTACTTATAATAGGAAGTCTACAACTGGATGTTGTATATTTGTAGGAGGTAATTTGGTCTCTTGGAAGAGCAAAATGAAGATCGACAGCTGAAGTTGTGTACAGGGCAATGGTTTTGGGAATTGCCGAGATGACGTGGCTGAGAGCTTTGTTAGTAGAGCTCAAGATGGACCATCAAAATGAAGTTGCGGCGCGACAATAAGTCCGCAATTAGCATCGCTAACAATCTAGTGCAACATGACAGAATCAAACACGTAGAGGTTAATAGGTTCTTCATCAGAGGAAGACCTGATAGTAGACTATTAGAATTTTGGTTAATTCTAGTCTCTATTTCAAACTGCTATTTCTATATTCCTTTCCAATCCGCATCGTCTAACATATGGTATACATACTTAAAAATCCGAACCGTTCAAACAAATGAACGTCTTAGATATCTTCTGATCCATCTTCTCCAAATCTGAGATGAGAAGGAAACCATTTGTTTGGCATATTCCATGTGTCAGTGAGTTCAAGAGCAGCGTCAAACAAGGAACACCTCACGTTGTGGCCACGCCGCACACACTCCGACCCGTCGCAACTTCATGTTGTGGCCGCCTTTGCACCCCTACCCCGTCGCCTCTCCGCTTCTTCGCGTCATGGCCACACCGCACCCCCAACTTCGTCGCCTTCTTCATGTCGTGGCTATGCCACACCCATACACCGTTTGTGTCGTGGCCGCGTCACACCCCCAACTTTGTCTCCTCTTTGCGTCGTGAACGCGAAAGATGAAACAAGGCACTCATATTAGAAATTCGGACTAACTTGTTCAATAGTTTGTTCAAGACAAGACAAGACACTCAAAATTAGTTAGGGTAAAAGAATTTTCTAAGTGTCCTAATTTTAACTATTCACACGTCCACACATATATAAAATTTATAACCCGTATCTCAAATTTTGTAAAACTTAATTTAACTTATATAACAATGTGGACACTAGATATGACCCTTAAGGGAAATGACTACACAGTACACACCCTCTCAAACATTCCCTTCATGACAATTTGGCCCTATAATTTTTTTGTGACAACACCCTCACAAACTATCTTTTTTATTTTTTTTTTTTAAAAAGTGGGCTAAGAGGTCCCTCTGATTTCTATTGAAAACCTTAAATAGTTCTCCCAAACTATATAATTGTAACAAACACACTCCTAACAGCCAATTAACCCTCTGATACTCAATTTTAGAGTGTTAAAAGACCAAGTACCTTGTATATATGTCATAATATTTAAACTACTAGTGTTTCATAAAAAAATCTAGTTTTAAGAAAACAATTATCCGTATAAGTATTTGCAATTCAGTATCTTTATTATATAAAATGTTTATCTTTAAGCTATATTTGTATTTTCATTTTGGGTGAGACTATCAATTCCCGGAGCAAAATCCTCAGACAAAATCCCCCCAATCAGAGTACACCATGTGGCAAAAGTTTGTTGATCGGTCAAATATTGAAAACATGTCACTGCGCAACTTGTGTAGCTAGGTGTTTATATTTTGAAACCAAGTGTTTATACCACAAATCCAGCTATTTATATTTCACATTCTCGGACGAACACGCTTTCCATTACGAACGCGCTTTCCATTACGAACGCGCTTTCCAAAAATGGAAAGCGCGTGACCCCATGCGACGTGCAGAAGCAAGTGGCCCCCCCACGTGACGCGCGTGCTCCCCATCCAGCGACAGCCTTCACGTAATCTCCTCGCATCACGTGATCATATTTCTGAGATAGGTATTTATATTTCTCAGACAGATATTTATCCACATAACATATGTATTTATATTTCTGATATAGTTGTTTGTCTTTTATATTTCTCATAACAATTCACATCAGCATAATAGTATGATGTATTTATATTTCTCAGATAAACATTTATTTACATAACATAGGTATTTATATTTCAGAGATAGATGTTTATTTTTTATATTTCACAGAACAATTCACATCAACATAACAGTATGATGCATTTATATTTCTCAAACAGACATTTATCTATATATGATGTGTATTTATATTTCAGCGCGACGAATCTGGAGAAGCCGCGTTCGTCTAGATGCGTCACGTCAGGGGGAAAATAATGGGGGATAGGAACGTGGGGATCTTAAGATTTTTCACTTTGATTTTATATTATTTTATGTTTATAGAATATATTTCATTATAATATATAAACTAAAAAATTTTATTTTTTAATTTCAGTTATAAATTAGCATAAATACAATTTTTTTAATTTCATTAATTTTTATATTTATATTTAAATAAGTAAATTTATTTTAGTTATATATCATGCCACGATAATTTTCTTAATAATAAGTTTATGAAACACTAAGACTTTAATTATTATGCCATATATATATAAAGGCATTTTGGTCTTTTCACTATTCAAAATGGAGTATTAGAGGGTTCATTGGTTGCTAGGGTATTGTGTTTGTCACAATTATATAATTTGGGGGCCAACATGTTACAAAGAGAATGTTTCTTTTTTTGGTTGGGGGGTGGACTCATTTTCCCAATTAGTTATCTCTTCTTCTAAAGAAAAGCGGAAGAAATTGGAGCTCTCTAAAGGCTGCCACGTCATCTCCACAAACCGCTTTATTAATCTATCGTAAAGCATCCCTTCGTATGCCTAATTAACATGCATCCCTTCGTTTGCTTTATTAACAGGCATCCCTTCGTCTGCTTGATTAACAGACTTATGCACCTCTTTACTCCTTCCTTACCACAGTCTTTACACCAGTCTTACACCACAATCAAGAAAAATTGGACTCTTTTGGTGCCCTCTGAACAACTGAGCATGTCTTTTTCAATGCCTTCTACTTCATCTTCTTCAAATAACAGGTTGATGTCTGCCTTCTTCTCCTCCGTTATTTCACCTTGAGGGCTACAAGTTCTTATTCCTATCCTACTTTCAATCTCTTATTGAATGAGGACCACTTTCCTTTTTGTTCCCACATAGATTTCTTTTGTTTCCATTCAATTCTTCATTAACGATTTTTAATTTATTGCACTTTACGGTTGTCTTTTAATTGCCACATGATTGTTTATGATTTCACCCCTTTATGGTTTTTTCCCTTTCCATTCTCTCCACTTCAATTCTTTGTTAATTAGTAGGTTTTGTTACCATAACAATGATGTACTTACTAAATTATTTCATCCAATTTGTAAACTGCACACAATTTTGTATCAGATATGATGGCATTAAGTTTAATATTTACCATAAATGATGTTTTTACTACCGTTTCCATTGCTACATTTACTAACTTATCACATATGTAGATTATTTCAATATTAAAAAATATTAAACCATAAAATTTTTATTGTAGAAAGAGGCATCTTCATAATATGTTTTTTATTATATTAGCAAAGTTTCTTTGTAATGTAATTCTTGGACAAAGTTTGGTTCATTACTGTTTAGTTTCGATTTAAATTTTCTAGAGTTATGATCCATTCAATTTATTTAATTTCTCATTATTGTGAACTTCAAATTAATTATTGATGTCTTCTATTTTAATTTGTTTTTCCAGGATGAAGAAAAAAATCCAAAATGAAAAGATTATTAAAAGGACTTTCATTGAAGACCTGGATGAAAATTGCACACACAATTTGATCTGCCGTGCCATAAGAGTATATGGGATGGCATCAATCCTAACACACTAATACATGCATGGGACTTAATGTTATCTTTGCTGATGAAAAGGTTATTTTTATAGGTTTAATTTAAATCAAAGTTTTGTAATGATGATTTTCCTAATTTTTGTTTACTTACAAACAATAAATAAAGTTGTTTTTAGAGTTTGACACTGAGATACTACCAAGTTTAGTCGATTTTAATGCAAAAGATTATAATATACTGCTGACTTAACATAATAAACAAAATTGGTCTACCAATTGTATAAAAAGAATCATGCATCATAATGAAGTTTACCAGGCCTTCATAACAGCACAAATTAAGTATACCATTACCAGCATGAAATTAGTCAAGGACAAATGTCAGAAAAGGGTTCACTGCTTTTCATAGGTAGAATGGTGTTATGTTATTTATATTTGGTCTTGAAAAACAATTCTAATAATTTAGGTTTGTGGTTATTCCTGAACACAATCTCAACTACAAAATATTAGCAAATCCACAATATCTCCAAAAAGGACTAACAATAATTATCTTGAAAACCATGACTTAATTTTAATCCCGGGCATTGCACGGGTCAAATGCTAGTTAAGGGTCAAAATTACAGCAACCAGAGGGTTTGTTCATGGGAGACAGAGTTTGTTCATATTAGAAATTGGGATGTAACTTGTCACAACTTATAAGTTTAGAGGCAAACTACGTATTTATTGAAATCATGTAAAATATTAAATTTTACTTGAAATCTTATTGTTCTTCAAATCTTATTTGATCCTTCACATATTGAAATCATATGAAATATTAAATTTTATAATTTTTTGAGCTTTTTAACTATTTTTTCAGATTTTTGAATGATGTGTATACTTTTTGCTATGCAAATACGATTATTTTTGGATCATCTTCCAAAAATCTAAGAAATTAGTTAGAAAATACTAAAAATTATAAAATTTTGTTTTCCAGTATATTTTAATATATTGATTGTGTTAGACATACTGGATTGATCATATAAATTTTGGTTTGTGAGATTTTAAAAACGATAAAACAAAAATAACTTTGCTTCGCAAATCGCTATGCAGGTAAGTTACTCCATACATAAATTGATATGATCCCTCCGTCACTTCGAGACATACAGGATTAGAAATTGAAACAACGTTTCATTCTATGAAAAGATTCACAATCTTTTTCATGATGGATATTGTTTCAAGAAAATACATATTAAAAAGAAAATAGAGATGAATAGGGAGGTGTTACGTACTCCGGTACTCGCAAGGTCATGGTCTTCATCATGGCGACATGCAAATTTGGAAGTTCATGTCGTGCAAAACCTTGCTTCAAGCATGTTTGTATGTTGTTGATGATTTAGTTTTGGTAATATTGGTGTGGAGACAACTGCATGCGCTGGTTCTTCATTGAGATAGCCAGATAGGGACCAAAGACATTATAATTACCAAAAGTCGTCGGGAGCGCAAGTCAATTAATTAATTAAATATCTAGCTAATGGCGTGTCATAACGCATCACAAATATATTGTGAGAGTTGACTTGAGCCATAATTGGCCCGCATGTGGTTTTATTTTCAGAAAAATGTTACAATACTTACCAAAACGGATATCAAAAATGGATATCAACTATACTAATATTCGTATTAAATTATATATTATTCAAATTAATGGCTTTACCATACTATTTTTTTTATATATATATAATGTAAAGTAGATAATATTTGAATAACTTAATTACTAAATAATTTAACATGAATATTATTTAATATGAAAATTAAGTAATACAATCTGTATCGACTAAAATATCTTCTTTAGTATCTACGTATCAGTTCCCTTGTTTTTATTTTACAGAGAAATTAATTGTAAATTTTAGAAATGCCAATTCTATCCTTTGAACAACTCAATTAATTATTTTATGTAGAATTGAGCAGCAACTAGTGAAGGCGTATTGGACAAACAAATCAACAACTTGCGAATTTATATTAGAAATACGAGTTTAATTTTGCTACGTTACACGTTTTCTTTTTCTTTTGCGAAACGGAATTTGTCTAGGAAGTTGTCTTTTTGGAGGCGTTGAAAAAAGGCCTCTGTTCAAGGTTTCATTATTTTCCGATCAAACGGCGATCTGGCTCCGGCCAATGGGAGCTACACCGCTCTCATAGCCAAGCTGAAGTCTCTTCGGCAGTCGGCCCGTTACATCATTATTCAGTAGCATAGTGTGTCCAGTTTGTTGGCGCCCATTAGCTGTTCGACAAAATGCCTTTTTTTAGGACTCCCGTCTTTTGCCAGCTTATGGGTCTGTAGCTGTAATTTATGGGCCTAGATTGGACATAAGGCATATTAGCTTTAACTTATGTATGGGCTTATAGCTTGAGGCAAGAGAGAAGAATATATAATACTGCTTATAAAAAAACTAAGCTCATTCCTCAGTTAATTAAAAGAATACCATAAATAGAAATTAGAATGAAAGGAAGAAAATAAATTGCTCCGTTCCCCCAGATGGTTAGACTTCGTACTGGGCCTTTAACCTGTTCAAAGGAATACTTCTGAGAAAAGATCCATCTCAATTACCAGTTAATTATTACATTCATCAATGTGGTCAATTATTGGGTGATAACATTTTGTCTTGGTAAATTCGTGCTCAAGCCTTGTACTGCACAAGTTTCCTATAACAATCTTGAAGAGTTGTTTTCAGATTGAATTGCAAGTGCTGGAAATATGATCATCAGTGAGTTCTGATTCCGAGACATCTGCTGAATTTGTGCCGGTGAAGAAGACCATTAATTAATTCTTAGATTGAGTTCTTGGAGCTTAACTAGATGCACCTCTGCTTGTCTTTCATACACCAGGTCTGCATTAAATTACATTGAATCTTAATTTTTATATCTGTGGTGCCTGGCTGGTCGATCCGTCCTTGTGCGTGAGAGTCCACTGTTACTTAATTTAGAAATCCATGATAAGTTGTCTATCGTAGTTGTGATTTGTGAATATGAATAGTTGTCTTGCTGTGACTGGAGTATAGCATATATGTAGTTCGATTCTGACCTCTAAAAATAAAATTCGTACTACAATAAAACGCAAATATGCAATTTTACAGTTTTGTCCCTCTAACTATGGTATTTCCATCTATAATTAATGTTGGTTTTGAAATTCAGATCAAAATCACAGGAACGACAATTAAGAAGGACAACAACCAGATACTTTATCAAATCAGAAGATCTTGCCTGAACCCTTCATTGGATTCTGTCCTGCTTCCTGTACACATGAACCATGTACGCAGAGCTGAATTTATTAGAGGATTTGACAAATTCATTCTCAGAAAGTAAAATTTCCAATGAAAAGATTATAAATACTTCAAGAAAAGTTGCAAGTATATAACACACCAAAAGTTAAAAGTTGTAATCAATAAAACAGTCATATGCATACATATCAGCATATGTCTATGCCAATTAAGCAGCAACAACAACAACAAAAGCCTTTAATACCAAGCAAGTTGCGGTAGGCTAGAGTATCTCACAAACATTTAAAACAATAAAAACTGAAATAGTATGCCAAATGCATGGCACTCTGAAATAATACATAATACAACAAATTAAAGTCACTCCAATATTCAATAAATAACTTCCTGAGTCCAAAACTCTTATTGAGAGTAATATATATAGTAGTACAACAAAGCAAGCTAATACACAGTAGACCAAACCATTCACATTTGATTTAAGAAGCCGCATGACTTGAACATATGCAAGAACCTCAGTACAAAGCATATCCGGATTGTCACCTGAGCCACAAAAGTTAAAAATTAGTTGGTGCTTCCTAATAACCGTATTGCTATATATTCAAGTAAAGGAAGTGAAAATTATCTACTGGGGACAAACTAATATGAAATATATTTTATTAGTTATTCAAGTTAAGTTTCATGACTTAATTAACCCTACTTATTTCATGTAATTAGTTGGAATGAAAAATAATTAAAGGAACCTGCTTTGGACCTTGCCAGCATAAAAGCTATATATACTTCAATGTAACAATATATTGAATTGACTAAGTACCTCATCAAACCGCATGACCAACAAGAAAGCATCTGATTTCATTGTAGTGCATGGAGAGGCAATTATTGTGCAAAGTATGCAAAAGAAAACAAAAGAGCAAATCAATTAAAGTGAATAAAGGGAGATGAGCCAAGTATATGTACAGCTGTTTCTCCAAGTTAACAAAATCAGTTGGTATCCGGGAATTTTTTTTAAAAAAAATTAAAGACCGTTGATTCACATTGTTACAAATATAAACCAAATAACACAAAATATCAACATCTAAACGAAACCTTCTACAATAACAATCTAAATTACTTTGCTCTTAGTACACACAGAGAGACAAACAAAATTGCAACTCTTCTTTTCGATAAACTTGGATTAAACAAAGTTGATAGAAAATTGAATTGATAAGGTAAATCATGACTTAAAAGTCTTACGTTTTCCAATTTCACCCTTAGAATAAAATACCGTGCAGAATTTCCCACTTGTCTTCTTCCAAATTGCTCATGAATAGGTCCGGCATATCTGTGAGGATCAGTTTCTTTAGCGTACGAAGAAATCTCACGCCTTCTGGGACACGTGTCAGTTTTCTTAAACCTATTAACTCCATATAATGCAAACTTCCCATGGTACCATCCTCAAAGTCAATGCAGACCAATTCGAATAGATCGGCCAAATACAACATTTGCAGCTTTGGGAACCATCCTGAGAGAAAAGTCAGGGTACTGCCCTCGAAGATCCTATAGAGGTGGAGTTCAACAAGGTTTGACATATGAGAAAAGGAGCTCAAAGGATCTTCTCGCAATCCTAACCATCCCAATCTCAATTCTCTCATTTTAGTGAAGCTGCCAAATATTGAGGGAATTATTCCTCCCTCCATCTTGCCCTTAAGGTAAAGCTTTTCCAACTCTGGCATGGGTTCTAGGTTCTGAAGATTAAGAACTTCATCTTTGTTGCATGCAATTATGCCCAGTGTAGAGTGAAATTGGACTTTTGTGATTGAAGCCCATAAATCACCAATATGGCTTGCCTTTACTTTCAAAAGGAATAGATTCCTTAGCTTTTCCAAGCTTCCTAGCCTTAAAACTATATCATCGTTTGCTTCGATACAGTACAATGTTATTAAATCTTTTAGATTACAAATGTTAGATGCAACAGATAAGCCAATAAGGGAGTCATACTGCCGGAATTGATCATCAATAAGGACCACTGAAAGTAGATGCCTGAGCTTACTCAACTCTGTTACCTCACTGGGCAGTTTCTCAACAAGAGTAAGGCGAAGATCTAATGTCTCTAGGAGCTTCAATTTTCCCAATGACTTTGGAAGGACCTTAACTTTTGTACCTGCTAAATCTAAGTAATGCAAGTTGAACAATTCAAAAACCACATCAGGCAAGCTTTCCATATAACACCCTCTAAGAGAAAGGACACGTAGCAACCTGAGATTTTCCAACGCACCCTCAATCCCAGGCAGTAATTGTCCTGTCCAGAAAAAATGGAGGGATCGGAGCTTGGACAGCTCCACACTAGGTGGTAAATCTTTGCTCATATTGTGAATAAAAATACGACGAGCTTTGCAGTCTAAGGGAGACAATTGGTTGTCGCATGCAATGCCAAAGTTGTCACATTTTGCTTTAGCAATGCAAATGTCCCTCACCAGGTCATGCATTCTAAACCTCTTTGCTCTTCCATAAACATTCCTTTCTACAACTTGAAGTAGAGAGCAGTGAGCAAGCTCCAAAAGATAACCTTCAGCTACTTCCTCCATTGTAATCTCCGGTCCCCGATCTTCGATAAAGCCTTCAGCAATCATTAGCCTTATAATCCACTTCCTCCGGATAAGATAATCTTCAGGAAATAAGCTACAATATAGAAAATAACTTTTTTAAGTATGTTGGCAGATTGTCGTAACTTAGATTTATGACATTAGCAACTGAACTCAGCTCTGGATTATTTGACAGTTCCCAACTAAGTTGATTATAGAACAATCTCCATTGTGTTTCTTCCATTCCTCTAAAAGATAGAAGTCTTCCAATTGCTACAATAGCTAGAGGTAGTCCTTGACATCTGTCCACAATTTTTTCAGCCCAACCAACAAGTTCTTGAGGGCATGCTCTGTCTTTTAGCTTTCCAAATGCTTTTTTACAAAATAGCACGTGTGCTTCCTCCTTTGACAGAGCTCTCATTGTTATTAACCCGTTCTAATCCGCCAGAAAGGCCACATCCTCAATCCTAGTTGTTATTACCACTCTACTTCCTTTATTATTTATGGGGAACGCCCGAGATAACGACAACCATGCTTCTCTTCTCCACACATCATCTAAAACTATCAAGTACCTTTTGTTTTCCAATTTAGTGTGGATCGTTTTTTCTAAACTTGCACGGTCCATACGATCAAATTCTGTTGTACATTTCCCCTCTTTCTCAAGAATCTGTTTTATTGTACTCCTCAGTAAATCTTCAACTTGAAAAGTTTGGGAAACTGAAATAAATGTGCAGCACTCGAATATTTCTTTTTGTTCTTTATAAATGCCACTTATGAGAGTTGTTTTGCCCGAACCTCCCATCCCCTGGATTGAAATAATTGCCCGATCTTTGTGTGTGTTTGTTAACCACTGGATTAGTCGGTTCCTTTCATCTAAATGCCCCACTATATCATTTTCATCAACAAAGTGTGAATAATCTGACATATCAGGCAACCTATAATTTGATCTGTTGCTTCTACTTCTTTCCGGGATCGTAATTCCATAACGTTCTCTCATCTGTGTTAAATGATCAAGGTGGCCTCTTACTTCCTTGAGCTGTGTGGTCATCTCATGCCAAGTTTTTCCCTTTATAACATAATAAACTGCTTTCTGTACTATGGTGCTTTTGCTCCTTTTTTGTCCGACCAGATATGCATATTCGTCAATTATATCCTCAACATCATACGCCACCTTTCTAACTTGCTCCAACCAGCTTTTGAAACCTTGGTCATTTGATGCTTGCACATCCACTTTTCTTAAAAATCCCTGCATTACATCAACTCCCTTTGAATTTGCTTTATATTGTACCGAACATCTCTCAGTTCAGATGCCTCTTTAAATAACTTGGATGTTCCAGTTTTCACCACTTCTTCCCCAACGATGACAGCAATTTTCTGGAGCACAACAAACACCAGAGCTTCTGCCATTTCTCTTTTATAGTTGTGCCTAAAAGCTGAAAATGAAATTGAATGGATAAATGAAAATATTATTTCAAATAAAATTCCAAATGCAGGGACCCAATCTATATTGAGCTACACTATTCATACAAACAATTGCATTTCGATTCAAAATGCAAATGTCTTAAATTATATTTTGCCACACTTGTAATTTTAATTTATGATTCTGTTTCCATTCTTCATAGAAAATTATTGGGTGATACAATAGTTTTATTTGCCTTTTGGAGTTTTGCAAATATTTGTTTATATCCTTGAAAATAGCATTTCTCATGTATAAACATTGAATATTTTATTATTGTTTTTAAGCTAACTTCAAAATTTTCAAAACAAGTACTTCAAAATTAAACGCCAAAGAAAAGTTTTTCGTATACCCCAATATTTATATATGAATGATACATTAAATAATATGAATCAATATTTTGACCAAGAGGAGTATATTTTAAGGATTTTTACAAACATTTGCACGATAATCCGACTTACTCTATCTATATCTAAAATTTCAATGATCATAATTTATGTTGATGAAATTTAAGAACTTAAATGGCTTTCAGAATTTTAAAGAATGAAATGATAATAAATCAACACTTAATAGGACTAATGTGTGCAAATAGCTAAAAAAGAAGTAAAAAATAGAGTAAATTACATGATTGGTCCTTCAAGAATTATTACTTTACCAATTGATCCTTAGAATTTTTAAAGCACCAATCTCGTCCTTAAAATTTTGAATATACAGTTTAGGTCCTTTAAGTTTTATTAATATATCATTTTGATCTTTAAAACTTATATTTGTACCAAATTAGTCCTACCACCATTCATTGATGCCAATTTTTTTTATTAAATATATGATTTAATGAAAAAAATATTTGCTTGCACGTTATTTTTATTTTTCACTACTTTATTATTGTTATTTTGAACACTGTTTTATGATAAATAAAAATATTAATTATTATGGGGACTAAATCGACATAAAGTTAGAACTTTGAGGACTAAATGGTATGGTAGTGAAACTTCAAGAACCTAAATGATATAATCAAAACTTTAAGAACCAAAATGGTGACAAATCAATACTTGAAGGACCAAATTGATACTTTTGAAACTATAAATACCAATTTGGTATAGCGATAAATTTTAAATATCATTTGTCTAATTTACTATAAAAATATGATAAAGGGAACACAAGTATGTTGTAACTAGGAAAGATCTGTTGGCCTAAATGAACTGGATCTGCTCTTTTTTCTCCACCGACAACTCCATTCAGTTTAAAACCCAATGTCTTCGTACTCCCATTAATCCAAACTAAGTTATCAACTTACTAAAAAATGAGAGTGAGAGAGAGAGAGATTGTATTACCAGGGAGATTCCAAAAAATCGTATTATGCCATGGAAGGTGCGATCGAGGAGAGCACTGTGTGTGTTGTTCTGGGTGTGTGGGTATGGTGGAGTGTGGGATTCGCATCTTCTGCCTTAAGGCAAATTGCCATGGTCAAAATCTCAACCGTTTAAAAAAACGAACGGCTCAGATCTGTCCCAATCTTTTTTGCCCGATTCAACTCTCATCTCTCAACCAGGCAGCCGTTTCCGCTCGCCGCTCGACTCGCCCGCGGACCCCCTCGCGTATCTCCCTTTCCTCCTTTCCCCTTCTCCTCCTGGGCGCCTCTCCTATCTCTCCGATCGCCTTCGATTTCCCTGATCGGTCAAGGCCTAAGCATATATACATTCATAAATTACTACATCAATGGGCAGCTGGGCCGGCGAGGCGCAGGAGGCGCAGCAGCAGTCGCCGAAGCAGCAACAGCAGGAGGGGGACGAGGAGGAGGGGGTGGAGGTGGAGCTGCTGGTCTCGAAGAATGGCGGGCTGCACCTGAAAGCGTCGGCCCTGGACGAGGAGGAGGTCAAGGTGCTGGAGGCAGAGGCGCGCGTGGCCAGGCTCGTAGCATTCTCGAGGCCGAGTCCTCTCTGCGCGAGGGCGAGTCGGGCGGGCGAGTCGAGCGGCGAGCGGAACGGCTGGCTGGTTGAGACTTGTCAGAACTCAGAATGAGAGTTGAATCGAACAAGGATTGGGACAGATCTGAACCGTTCGTTTTTTTAAACGGTTAAGATTTTGACCATGGCAATTTGCCTTAAGGCAGAAGATGCGAATCCTGGAGTGTGTGGTCTAGAGTTGGAGAGGGCAACAACCCAACTGATTGGCTTGAGATAATTATATTTCTTGCCCTGAAGACCTGAAGGTTGACTCCATTATTTTTGTGGTCCCGTTGCTCGTGGGGTGTCTTTTTCTTGTTTTCTTTTTCTTTTCTTTTTTAATTACAGCCCACTCATATAACAGTTAAATTATGAATTATTACATATTTTTTACACATTATTTGATTAGCTTTTTCAAGTTTCAATAGAGCTTAATTATACTCTAGTTAATTAACAAACAATATATTTGATTTAATTTGAAATTAAATTACTTATACTTTGTATAAAAAATATTTTTATTTCTCGCAAAGGCATATCCAATTGAGTGCGTAGCAGCAAGAAATGTTGAAGCTTCCCCATTTCCTATTTTAGAGAAAAATAAAATAAAGTTGAATTGAGCATCAATATAGTTCAATACCTTTTGAGTTCTGAGCAAAGTGGAAAGCCTCAACGACCCATGCACGAACAATAGCAAATCTGATTTTTGTCGATCTAGAAGAACCATCTAATCTTATTCGAACAGGAAATCAAACATCGTTTAATAATTTCAATAAGTTTGAAAATCATTGGAAATCGATCTCAATAAACCTGAGACAATAAATAATAACTCATATATACTTGTGAGTTGTGAGATAAATTATATATATAAATGAACATTTTTATGGACTTAAATTACATATATTAAGTTATTTTGATTGAAGAAAATATGGAGGCTGATGGGGCTGAAGCTTCAAATGATCTCAGCTAATTAGCCATATATTAGCTTCTTTTCGATTTAGCTTGTGTCTGTGGTTGTTAAAACTTAATCTGTGTTGTTTGGGTAGTTTATATCTGGATGGAAGTTTAGAACTTCTTTACATTCTGTTAGTAGATATCAGATTCCAATATAGGATTCTGACTCTTGTTAGGATTTAATGTAGCTCTGGTTTCCTTAAAAGAAATGGGAAACGGTGGACTATTTGGTCCACTTTTATCAAAAAAAAAAAAAAATTTGCTGCCAGGTATCCTATATATGCAATGGACATGATAAAATTTTAGCATATTTTACCAGAGAGTAGTATTAATTATCAACAGATAGGTTGGTAGCGGCGGCCCCACATAAACTGCAGCACATTAATATTATACATTCATTTAAGAGGAGGATCCCCTTCAATATGACAGAACGAAAATTTAACATAAAAATTACGCCAAAACCCATAAAATCACAAAAAATATTATTATAGAAAATCTTTTACCACCTTATTCATTTACTTATAGATCGATTTCATTTTATAATTCATTTAATTTGACTATTATTTGATACTTCAACAAGAATAATTAAATTTAGACCGTTCTAATTACCATACAAACTTGATGGTCATTGATAGTGTATCAAATAACACTCAAATTGGATGAAATTTGAAATACTATCAACCTACAATTAAATAAATATTTTTGTAAAAGATTTTTTTTTTTTAATTTTTTACGAATTTATAAGCTTTGGTGTAAGTTTTGTGTGAAATATTTGTTGTGCAAGTGCATCCCTTCTCTTCATTTATTTGATGTAATACTGAAAGATACGATAATTCATTTTATTATAGGAAATTTTCAATTGTCCTCATTTTGAGTGTCAACATGTCACATAAGTACAAATTTTGTAACTCATATCTATAAAGTTTACTAACAATGTGACAATGCATGTGGACACTAGACATGACCCTTTATCACATGCATTATTCATTAATTTTTATTGATGTGATATTAAAGGATATGGTAGTTGACCATTTCATTATATGAAAGAACGAGAGCAAAGAAAGAAACAAACAAAAATAGGTCCTTCAGATCATAGCATTCGGGCTCAGATTTTTTTCACGATGATGATGAATTGATGATCAAGGACATGATGTCACATCATGTCTCCAGCAATAATTGTACCATCCTGGTTTCCCCTTTCTTTATTATGAATTTATGATGATAACAACATGGCAGAACTCGTCAACACAACACTTCATCCATGATCCATGTTTTCCACACTTAGCCTGGGCCACATTAGGGGTGAATAACGTGTACAGTACAACGATCACGAAATTAGCCATGATCGTCAAACTAGCCATTTTGTGATCAATTAGATGGCAACAACATTTTATGAGTCGCTCGTTGTTTTCAGAAATGCAGATGCTGGAAATATGATTACCAGTGACTTCTGAATTCTGACATATCTGCTTAAATATTGTGTTAGTGAACAGGACTATTCTCAGATTGAATTCTTAGAGCTTAACAAAATCATGCGGTACCTCTGCTTGCCTTCACATACATCTACAAGGTTCGTATTCAATCACATTAATCTTACTTTTCTATATCTATGTGCTACCTGGCTGGTCCATCCTTGCGCATGAGAGCCCACTGTTCCTTAATTTAGAAATCCATGATAAGTTGTCTATTATAGTTGTGATTTGTGAAGATGAATAGTTGTCTTGCTGTGATCATTGTGACCTCTAAAAACATACATATTCGTACTACACTAAAACGCAAATATGCAATTCTACAGTTTTGTCTTTCTAACTATATATGGTATTTCCATCTATAAAGTTAATTTTAAAATTCTGATCAAAACCACACGAACGACAATTAAGAAGGACAAAAACCAGATGCTTTATCAAATAAGAAGATATTGACTGAACCCTTCATTGGATTCTGTCCTTCCTGGACACATGAACAATGTACTACCCACAGCTAAATTTATTAGAGGATTTGATAAATTCATCCACAGAAAGTACTTAATTCTCCAATGAAAAGATTGTAAATACTTGCCGAAAACTTGCAAGTATATATCACACCAAATTTTAAGAATTGTCAACAATGAAACATTCATATGCATATATATCAACATAATATATATGTAAATTACACAACATAATATAACAAGAACACAAAACCTTTAATCCCAAGCAAGTTGGGATAGGATGGAGTATCTCACAGACAGTTAAAACAATAAAACTGAAATAGTATGCCAAACACATGCCACTGTGAAATACTACAACAAAGCCCCTCTAATATTTAATAAGTAACCTCCAGCTGACTCTATAACTCTTATTGAAAATATGATATATAGTAGTACAACAAAGCAAGCTAATACAAAGTAGACCAAACCATTCTCATTTGATACAAGAAGCCGCATGACTTAATACATATATAAGCAAGAACCACAGGCACAAAGCATATCCAGATTATCATCTGAGCTGCAAAACCTAAAAATTAGTTAAAGATCTTCTCAATGACCTTAATGCTATTCAAAGGAAGGAAGTGAAAATTATTTACCTGGGATGAATTGATATGAAATATAATTCATTCTTTTTGCAAGTTTGGTTCTTACAGAAAAAATTAATGGAACCTTTTTTAGGCCTTGCCATTATACACGCTATATATACTTGAATATTACAACATATTGCATTGACTAACCTCATTAAACTGCATCATCAACAAGAAAGCATATGGTTCCATTGTAATGGCCGGAGAGGCAATTATTGTGCACACCATGCAAAAGAAAACAACAGAGCAAATCAATTAAAGTGAAAAGAAAAGGTGATGAACAAAGTATCCAAGATATGTACATGAAAAAAGTATGTAGCTGTGGGTAATTGGATACTTTTTTCTATATTTTAACATTAAAGGCCCTTAGAGAATTAATTTGAGAGTCTATATCCACAAAAAATAAATAAAATTGCCTTTCAATCTAAAATCAAATGGCACAAAATATATATCAAGATCTAAACTAAGATAATCTGAATTATTTTGCTCGAACGAAGAAAAAACAAATTGCAATTCTTCTTTTTGATTAACTTCGATTGAACAAAGTGGGTTTTGTGAACACATATGAATGCTTGTCCCAAATATATAACCAATTGAATAAAAGAGATGGTATAAACTGCAAATCTGCCTACCGCAACGGTAAATATCTCATTTCTATTTATATAACTTTTACATAAACATTTCCTAAGTAAAAAATAATGTGGTCATTTGATACCTCCTTATTTTTTATACATAACCTAAATATATAAGCTCTTTAAACAAAAAAATGTATTCAAATTAACCAGATTTGACTAAAAAAATATATGAAATATGAATTGATAAGGTAAATTAATTAGAATCTTACATTTTCAATTTCAGCCAAAGAATGAAATACTTCTAAGCTCTCTCCTTTCAACTTCTCTTAAATTGGCAATGAATTGCTCCGGCATATCTCTGAGGATCAATTTTTTTAGCGTACGAAGCCATCTCATGCCTTCTGGGACACGTGTGAGTTTGCTTAAACCTATTAGTTTGGAAGTTCGTAGACTTCCCATTGTGCCGTCCTCAAAGTCGATCCAAACCAATTCAAACAGATCGACCAAAGCTAGAACTTGCAGCTTCGGGAACCATCCTGAGTGAAAACTCAAATTACTGCCCTCATAGATCCTATACAGATGGAGTTCAACAAGATTTGACATACGAGAAAAGGAGTTCAGAGGATCTTCCCGCAATCCTAACCATGCCAATGTTACTTCCCTCATTTTAGTGAAACTGTCAAATACTGAGGGAACAACTCCTCCCTCCAGCTTGCCCTTTAGGTAAAGCTTCTCTAACCCTGGCATGGGATCCAAGTTCTGAAGATTGAGAATTTCATCTTTGTCGCATGCAGTTATGCACAGTGTGGAGAGAAATCGGATTTTTGTAATTGAAACCCATAAATCACCAATATGGCTTGCCTTGACTTTCAAAAGGGATAAATTCCTTAGCTTTTCCAAGCTCTTGAGCCTTTTAATAATATCATCATTTGCTTCAATATTACGCAATGTTATCAAATCTTTTACATTACAAATGTTAGATGTAATAGACAAGCCAATAAAGGAGTCATACTGCCGGTCTTGACGATCAATACAGACCACTGAAAATAGATGCCTGAGCTTACTCAAATCTGTTACTTCACTGGGCAGTTTCTCAACAAGAGTAAAGCGAAGATCTAATGTCTCTAGAAGCTTCAATTTTCCCAATGACTTTGGAAGGACCTTAACTTTTGTACGTGATAAATCTAAGTAATGCAAGTTGAACAATTCAAAAACCACATCAGGCAAGCTTTCCATATTACACCCTCTAAGAGAAAGAATACGTACCAACCTGAGATTTTCCAACACACCCTTAATCCCAGGCAGTAGTAGATTTCTTTGAAAGAGAAGGAGGGATCTGATCTTAGACAGCTCGATACTAGGTGGTAAATCTTCGCTTATTTTGTGAATAAAAATACGACGAGCTTTCCAGTCAAAGGAAGACAATTGGTTGTCACATCCAATGCCAAAGCTTTCAGATTTAGCTTTAGCAATGCATATGTCTCTTACCAAGTCGTGCATTCTAAATCTCTTTGCTCTTCCATAAGCATTCCGTTTAACAACTTGAAGTAGAGAGCGGTGAGCAAGCTCCACAAGATAACTCTCAGCTACCTCTTCCATTGTTACAGGTGTTCCCCTATCTTCAATAAAGCCTTCAGCAATCATTAGCCTTACGATCCTCTTCCTCGGGATAAGGAAATCTTCGGGTAATAGGCTACAATATAGAAAACAATTTTTTAAGTAGGTTGGTAGATTATCATAACTAAGATTGATAACATTTGCAACCCAATTAAGCTCTGGATTATTTGAGAGTTCCCAACTAAGTTGATTATAGAACAGGCTCCATTGTGTCTCTGCCACTCCTCTGAAAGATAGAAGGCTTCCAATTGCTACAATAGCTAGAGGTAGTCCTTGACATTTGTCCACAATTTTTTCAGCCCAACCAACAAGTTCTTGAGGGCATGTTCTGTCTTTTAGCTTTCCAAATGCTTTTTTATAAAAAAGCTCCCGTGCTTCCTCCTTCGACAGAGCTCTCATTTTTATTAACCATTTCTTGTCCGCCAGAAAGGCGACATCCTCAATCCTAGTTGTTATCACCACTCTACTCCGTCGGAAGTTTTTGGGAAATGCCCTTGATAATGCTACCCATGCATTCCTGCTCCACACATCATCTAATACTAATAAGTACCTTTTGTTTTGCAATTTATTCCGGATTGTTTCTTCTAAAGTTGCACGATCCATATGATCAAATTCTGTTGTGCTTTCCCCTTTCTCAAGAATCTGCTTTATTGTACTCCTCAGTAAATCTTCCACTTGAAAAGTTTGGGAAACTGAAATAAATGCACAACACTGGAACATCTCCTTAATTTCTTTTCCTTTATAAATACCAAGGTTCTAAATCGCGATTATAGCGTCATCGCGGCGGGTCTTCGGAAAAGCTATCACCGCTATAGCGTGCTATAGCGGAAGCTATCGTACGTAGCGTGTCCATTAATTTTATGAATTGTATTATATTTTTGTATTAAATTTCAACATTACTAAGAATTCTATAAGAATTCTGTAGAGCAAATAATCAAAACAAAATAATTAACAACTAATGTTTTTGCATTAAACTAGTACAAAGTCCGAGTTGCTATTCAAAATATCTGATATAGGATTGTTTTCTATACAAAATGATCTAAATTGTCACAGCTGTGTCATTTTCTGCACAAAAAATGTCATTTCCTAGATTCCTGCGCAAAAGAGTCATTAATCCTAAGTTATTTTCTGCACAAAAGGTCCCTAATCATATTATCAACCCTATACAAAATATCATATATATCAGGTTTACTCTAATTTCAAGTCAAACTATATATTATTCTATAGATTCTTCAGACACTTCATTATCTGTTGGCTCAGTATCAGACTTAACTGGCGGCTCATTATCCTCATCTTCTGAAAAAATATGTTTTGTAGCATAGCGCGCTATTTTGGCGCTATCACGCTATGCGCTATAGCGCACGCTATTTACGCTATAGCGGAAATAGTGCAACTTGCGCAGTGTTAGCCAATAGCATCGCGTTTTGGGTCCAGAAAACGCTATAGCGCGCTATAGCGACGCTATAGCGCGCTATTTAGAACATTGATAAATACCACTTACAAGAGTAGATTTACCCAAACCTCCCATCCCCCAAACAGAAATAATTGCCCGATTTTTGTAGGAGTTGTTTAACCATTTAATCAGTTTGTTCCTTTCATCAAACTTTTCCACTATTTCATTTTCCTCAACCAAGTGATCAGCATAATCTGATACATTATACAACGTATAATTGGCATTTGATCTCTTGCTTCTACTTCCTTCTGGGATTGTTATTCCATAGCGCTCTCTCATCTGTATCAGGTGCTCTAGGTGTCCTTTCACTTCCTTGAGCTGAATGGTCATCTCATGCCAACTTTTGATTTTCTTTACATAATTAATTGTTTTTTTCGCAATATTTTTTATGCGCCTTTCTTGTCTGACCAGATATGCATATTCATCAATTATATCCTCAACTTCATATGCTACCTTTCTAACTTGCTCCAACCAGCTTTTGAAACCTTGGTCATCAGATGCTTGCACATCCACTTTTCTTAAAAATCCTTGCATTACACCAAACTCCCTTTGAATTTGCTCTATGTTGTACCGAACCTCTCTTTGTTGAGACACCTCTTTACAGCACTTGGATATTCCAACTCTCACCACTTCTTCTCCAATGACGCAAGCAATTTTCTGGAGAACAACAAACACCAGAGCTTCTGCCATTTCTTTTATTGTTGTGGCCTAAACCTGAAAAAGAAAAGAAAAAAAAAAAACACTTCACGGGTCAAGATGGCCTCCAATAATTTAATGTGGGGAAATTAGTTTTGGTCCTTAAAAGATTCAAAAGTATAGTTTTGAATATCTATTGTACTAATTTGGTCCTAAAACTTTACAAAGTATGAAATTTGTTTCCAAATTTCATTAGCATATCATTTTGGTCCTTCAATATTTTCATGGTATCAAATTTATCCTTTAGTATCAACATTGTTGCCAATATTAATATATATAGTATTATATCATGATGCTATGTTTTGTTTACAATATTCTATTTTTCATTTTCTTACTATTTTATTAATGCTAAAAATAATTTTCCTATTAATGAAAACATTATTTGGAAATGCCTCAAAATATACTTTGCCACACTCGTAATTTTGATTCATGATTTGATTTATATTCTTCATAGAAGTTATTGGGCCATACAATATTTTGTTATTTTTGGAGTTTTCAATGCACTTTATATTGTATTCTTGAAAATAGCATTATTTTTATGTACAAACCTAAAATATTTTATTATTATTTAAGGTAATTTCAAATTTCAAAACAATACTTGAAAAACACCAAAATGAAAAACTTTTGTACCCCCCAATATTTATATGTGAATGATCCATTAAGCACTATAAATATGATCTTTTTTTGGAAATAATGGCAACCTCGAAATATCAAAAGGAAACTCGAGCTCGGATACAACCCGAAAAGGAAACTCGAACTCAAAGGGAAACTCAAATACCACCCTGAACCCGAAGAGATTCAGCAGCAACAACAACAATGAGAAGACTTCGAGTCTCGGTGTCATGACGAACTCGTGAAGGATGGTCGAGCAGGAGCTCGATGATGTTCTGAATCAGGGACTTCAGGAACCTCGAGGAGTGGAATCTCGAGGAGGGAACTTCGAACTACCAGTCTGACAAGAAGCTGCACTTGTCAGAAACAGCTCAGCAGGAGCACATGACACTTGGCAGAACTGTATCTAGGAGTAGAGGTGGCAATCGGGTCGAGTCGGGCGGTGATGCAGAATTGGTCAGATTGATATGCTGTGGTATTTTGACCATAACTTCCTCAATACAAGTCCAAATGAGGTGATTCAAAATTCTGTAGAAAGATAGCGAAAAGAGCTACAACGTTCATGTTTTGAGTTTTCTCAGCATCGGAAGGCATCCCAGTCGAAATGGCGAATTAATACAACATGGTCATTATAGCAGGAATAATTTCGATCTGAAATTAATTATTTCGGTCCGAATTTCTTGAATCAGAACAGAATTTCGGTCCGAAATATTTGCAGACAGTTATGGATGGCGTCTTTTAGGCTTTCTTTGTATTTTTTAGATATCTTTTGTACTGTTTGTTTTATGTTTATTTTTAGGGTTCAGTTTTGTTTTCCTATATAAGTAGACTCATGCCCTTTAGGCAGAGGCAGTTGTTTTTATGTATCTAATATCCAGAAAATGAATTCTTTGTGAATTCTCTATCGAATTCTGTGTGAATTCCCAAAATCTCTCGTATTTCTCGTACTTCCAATTTGCTTGCTGCTCACCCCCCCTACCATCCCTGCATCAGGCGGCTTCGGGTCGGGTCGGGTCGGGTCGGGTTCGAGTTCGGGTTAGTTTGACCAGGCAAAATTCAGGTTACGGGTTGGGTCGAGTTCTGCACGGGTCGAGTTTCGAGTGAGCAGTAGCCGCCATTTATCGGGTCACAGGTCAAGTCGGGTCAGCGCAGGTCGGGTTTTCGGGTCAGCAAGACCATCTTTTGATCGGGACATGGATCTGTTCGGGTCCGACTGGGTTGGGTCTCGGGTCGACTGGTATCACCTTTTATCGGGTCCAGGGTCAAGTCGGGTCGAGTAAAGTCGGGTTTCGATTCAGGTCAGCTTTCGGGTCATTTGATCTAGTCTTTCCCTCTCGAGTCATCTCTGATTCTAACTACTGTTGTTTGTCCAAGACTTAGAGTATACAAATTTTACAATTCAAAACCGTTTGAACAAGTTTCTAGTTCAATTTGTTCAAGTCAAAAGTTTAGACCAGAGTTATGAAGTAAACTATCTTGAATATAGCTAATGCAGGAAAATGAGAAGATTACATATCAGTTAGCGCGCGTTAGCATGGTATGAAAATATGATCGATTAATTCTACTAATTAATTTATTTATTTACAATTAATAATGAAATAAATTTTAGCTTGTCGTTAGCAATAATTAAAATCAAAGATAAAAATAAGGGAATCATTGGAGTTGCATTGATAATATGAATTGATATGAGTTGATACATATCATTTTCAATTCTAGCTCAATCAAATTTGAATGCTCTTAAGATTAGATCGGGTCGAGTCGGATCGCATCGGGTCGGACTGTTTAGTTTGTATTATATGAGGTTGACCCTACTGTTTCAGGTCCAGTCGGGTTTCGAGTCATCCAATTTTGAGTTGTCTATGGCTCGGGTAATTCTGGTTTAGGTCGGGTCCGGATCGGGTTTCGGGTCTATAATCTAGAATAATACTGGGTCTCGGGTTGTCTTGGGTCACGTCGGGTCAGGTTTCAGTTTGCCTAACTACCGTTCAAGTCGGGTCTCGGGTCGTCTCGAGTCGTGTCAGGTCAGGTCGGGTTTCGGGTTGCCTAACTGTCATTCAAGTCGGGTATCGGGTCAAGCCGAGTCAGGTTGGGTCGGTTTCGGGTAAGTTTGACCATCTGAAAAATCGGATCGGGTTTGGGTCAGGTCGGGTCGGGTCGAGTTTTGCCACTTCTATCTAGGAGTAGATAGTAGTAGAAGTTCAAAATGTAGCAGTATATATAGGAGTAGAGTAGCGTAATTGTATTAGAAATACATTATAATTTTCATAGTTAAATACAAAAACAGATTTTAGAAATTTCTCTTCCTTCTCCGGGATTAAAAGATCCAGTTTTATTCTGTTTCATTCTCCCAAATTTTAGTTCATCACAGAGTGTGTGTTTGAGTTAGAGAGTGAACTATGAGTGCAAGGTCCTCGGGAAAGTTGAAGAGTGTGGGATATGCTTGGTTACCAAAGTGCTGAGGTATTCTTGAGGTTGGCTCAAGCTAGTCAAGAGAAAAGTCGAGGTCAACAGATTGGTTTCAGAGCTATAGCCGGATTTGGATAAAGTTCACTCGAAGTGTCCATACCCAAGTTATCAAAGCCGAACTCTGACAACTGGAGCATCCAGGTCAAGGCACTGCTAGGGGCACAAGACTGTTGGGGAGAAGTTGAGGTCGGATTCACTGAGCCCGAAGCCGGAACGAATCTCAGCAATGCACAACAAAAGGCATTGAGAGAGAGAATAATGAAAGACAGACGTCTTTCTACATCCTATATTAGGGCGTAGACGAAGTTGTTTTTAAGAAGATTGCTGGGGAGTGACTTCAAAAGAGGATTGGGAGATTCTCGAAACTGCCTATAAAGGAGTTGAAGGGTTTAAGCAGGTGAGACTTCAAACTCTATGAAGAGTGTTCGAGTCACTCACCATGAAGGAATCCAAAGAGATCTTGGACTACATTGCTAGGGTGCAGGTGGTGGTTAACAATCCGAAAAGGAACAGGTAAAAATTGACCAAAAATAGGGTCATGGAGAAGATATTGCGCTTATTGACAAATCCCTTTCAAGAATGTTATTTGCGCAATAGAGGAGTCGAAGGACTTGCGAGAACAGCCAGTGGACGAGTTGTAAAGTTCCCTCATGGCACACGCACAAAGGAAGAAATTAAAGAAGAAAGAGTCACTCGAATAGGCTTTACAAGCCAAGGTGTCTCTAAATGAGAAGGCTATGTATGTCCAAAGAGGACAAGGACACTGTTAGTGTTTATGTACTAGAGAAACATACATATTTATATTTATATACATATGGTATTCGCTTGTTCATGGTTATTCTTATTTGGATGTTTTATTCATTAGTTTCCTTGAATTGATGTTACGTTATGGCTTGTGTCGTTTACGACAAGAGCAAGTGATATGCCATGATGGGTATGACGTCAATTCTAAAACTGCCCTGATCTATGATAACTAGCATGGTACTCTAGTTGGTCGGATAGGATCAGCATATGAGTCTAGCAGATGGGTTTGTATCACGTCCCATTGATAGCGCGGCTATCAACTAGATCATATGGATGCATGTGCACATTCTCTGTGACATGGCATTGGACTGACCGCGACAAGAATATGACAAAAGGAATGTGTTATGTCATTCATATTCTTGTCAGTGTTGGATTCACGGTTGAGGTTGTCATGATCAAATATCATGACTGCACACTGTGACTAGTTTCCTATCCCAACCGTAACAGGTGGCATAAGGGATTCCAGTTCGGTGTGTAGAATTGGTAGCTTGGATCATGGATGATCAAGATACTGGAATGTCTCTCATCATAGATGAGTTATGATATCCACTGGGCCCCTTGACATTATGGATTACACACGCGCGCAATGATTAATCTTAGTCATGTGTTTAATCTATATGGACGTCAAGTAAATGATATATATTTGTGGGGATGACACAATCCTGCCTCAGACTTTATCTTGGATATTCATATGACATAGAATCAACACAAGTAAGGTACTCTTACTCAGGATCAAGATACTACGTGGACGTGCGTACTGTCTGTATCATTTGGGGATCGTCACGTGGATGGCTTGACACTGATGATGATCAGCATTGAACAGGTAGATGAGAATCACTGTTAATGCAACCCAACATGATCCAGATCCCTATAAGGTCACACCTACAAAGGCTCTCGACCATTAGTCCTGTTCAGGTTCGTGTCACGTCGGCGAACGTGTAACGAGTGATGGCAATAAGTCAAATCAGGCGCGGCCTGACTTGAGCTTGATTGGGCATCATGATAACCTGAATATCATCATGGCTATGATGTTTTGATCTTATGTCTCGAACATATGAGAGAATACTTGTCATTTGGTTCTGTCAGCAATCTGTGACAGAAATCTGGTTCTGTCAGGTGTTGCGTTATAACGCAATATTGGGTGCGTTATAACGCAACCTGACAGAAAGGCAGATTAGGGTATGTGATTAGGGTTTCCTTAATCACTCTTGACAAGTATAAAAGGGAAGGTTTCATGCACGAAAAAGTAAGTTTTTCCCAGCCACCTTTCTTCCTCTCTCTCTCTCATGTGTTGAGAAATCTCCTCTATAAAACCTAGGGTTTAGGGTTGAGATTCGTGCGAGGAAAAGATCGAAGGACCCGCCGGCAACGTCTTCTTGCCTAGACGGACGGTGGTGGCCGACCCTTTGGTGGACAAGGGTGACGCGCGCGACGGGACAGCCGAGAGCAACCAATCACGCGTCAAAGGTATAATAACTACTGCCTCTCTATGCATGTTATTGTATAGATCAGCGATAAGTCGTTCGTTTGGCAAGATCTGATTGAACTGCACATGCTTTGGTTAGAAAAATTTTAATTTCCGCATCTCTAGCCATCGTGCTATTCCTTTCAGACAATACCAGTCCAGCAGTAGTGGAGGTTGTGGTCGAGGTAGAGGTTTTAGGGGCCAGTCGAGCTCCAACTCGCATGGTCAATGCCGAAGCCCGGAGGGAAAAGGCAAGAAACCCGATGTAGATTGCTACAGTTGCGGAAAGCACGGGAACCATGCCCGAGATTGAGTGGTCATAAAGCAGACGAGAGCTTCATTCGGGAAGGCATAGTTTCATGCGAAAAGGCCTCTCGAACTAATTCGTACCGACATCTGCGGACCGATCACCCTAGGCTCATTCATAGGGAAGAGGTACTTCATCACTTTCATCGACGATTTTTCAAGAAAGTGTTGGGTATATTTTCTGATGGAGAAATCTAAAGGTTCCAGGCCTTTGAAATATTCAAGGTCATGATTGAGAAGAACACTAGACTTCAAATTAAGGCATTGAGATCGAATTGAGGTGGAGAGTACCTGTCGAAGTAGTTCATCTCATACTATGAGAATGAGGGAATTCGAAGGTATCTCACAGCCCCGTACACACCACAATAAAATGGAGTTGCAGAAAGAAACAATCGGACCATCCTCGATTTGGTTCGGTCAATGCTAAAAACGAAAGGCATGCCCAACGAGTTCTAGGCTGAAACTGTGTCATGTGCGGTGTTCATACAGAACATATGCCCACAGGTGATTCTCGAGCAAATGACCCCATAGGAGAAGTGGAAGGGTAAAAGGCCGAATGTTGCTCACTTGAGAGTATTCGGGAGTGTGGACTATGCAAAGGTCCTCGAAAAGAAGAGAAAGAAGCTGGATGACAAGAGCAGAAAGTTTGTGCTTGTCGGCTATAGTGAGAAGTCGAAAGCATACAAACTTATGACCCGATCGAGAGGAAACTCGTGGTCAGGAGGGATGTCGAGGTAAATGAGGAAGCAAGAGGGATTGGGAGTTGAGCCAGCCACAGGAGTTGGTAAGTGGGGAGGATCGAACTGTTATCAAGAGCTTAGTTCAGAGAAGAAGAGGGTGAAAGAGAGGATATGCCGAGAAGCCCCAGGTACCGAATTGTACATGACCTATATCAGACAACTGGGGAGGTGAACCTGGTGAGTCTGTTAGCCGATACCGCGGAGGTCTCATTCGAGGAGGCTGCCCGTGACCCAAAGTGGAAGGGAGCCATGGACGAAGAAATTAATGCAATTGAGAAGAATGACACTTGTGAGTTGGCAAAACTGCCCAAAAGGATTAAAGTCAGCACTGTCAAATGGGTGTACTAGAAGAAAATAAACCCACAAGGTGAAGTCGAGAGGTACAAGTCTCGGCTTGTAGTCAAGGGATATCGGCTTGTAGTCGAGAGGATTGATTCTTACATGAAGAAGAGTGGGTTTGAGCAGTGTCCTTACGAGCATGCCATCTATGTGAAAGTGCACAAGGAGTAGATCTTGGTGGTAGCACTGTACGTGAACGACCTCATCTTTATGGGAAACAGCCAAAGGCTTGTGGACCAGTTCAAGGTGGCGGTGACCGGGGACTTCCAGATGACTGATCTCGGACTCATGAAGTACTTCCTTGGTCTCGAGGTAAGACACCAGAAGGGTGGAATCTTCGTCTCGCAGCAAGCATATGCTCGGGACATTCTCAAGAAATTCCGCACAAAAGGATGTAACTCGGTAGCAACCCTGATGGAACTCGGTAATAAGCTTTCGAAAAATGAGGGCGGCGAGGCCGTGGACTCGAAGTATTACCGAAGCATCATTTGCAGTCTAAGGTACTTAACTTGGACAAGGCCAGATATAACATTCGCAGTCAGCGCTGCAAGTCGGTTCATGGGGGACCAGAGATATCCTCACTTGAAAGTGGTGAAAAAGATACTCTGATATGTCAAGGGGACAGAGGGACTCTGACTATATTATATAAAGACTGACCACTTTAATTTTGCTGGTTATGTGGATAGTGACTGGTGCAGTGACATAGATGATTGCTAGATCACTTGGGGTTTTGCATTTTTCATGGGGGCACAACCTTCACATGGTTATCGAAGAAGCAGCCATAGTGACCCTGTTCACCTTTGAGGCCAAGTATGTGGCGGCATCACACGGTGTAAACCAGGCAGTCTGGCTTAGGAGATTGCTACAAGTGATGTGAATCCCGCAGCTGGAGGCAACTGAAATTCGAGTAGAAAACATGTCGGCAATCGAGTTGGCCAAAAACCCCGTACACCATGAGAGGTTGAAGTACATTGATGTTCGGTTCCACTTCATCAAGGAACATATCAAGGGGAAGTTCGGGTGGTACATGTGCAGAGCAAGGACCAAGCTGCAAATATTTTTACTAAAGCCCTGGCAAAGCCTCTGTTCAAAAACTACAAGCAGACGTTAGGGATAATGGATGTTCAAGATTTGAGCTTGAGGAAGGATGCTGGAAATAATGGTAAGCTCAAAATATCAAAGAGAAACTCGAGCTCGGGTACAACCTGAAGAGAAACTCGAACCACACCCGATCCAAAGTGATCTAGTAGCAACTACAAGTCTCGGTGTCATGCCGAACTCGAGAACGATGGTCGAGCAAGAGTTGGATGATGTTCCGAGTCAGGAACTTGAGGAACCTCGAGAATTGGAATCTCAAGGGAACTTCAAACTACCAATCAGACAGGAAGCTGCGCTTGTCAGAAACAGCTCAGCAGGAGCACAGGACACGTAGCAGCATTGTATTTAGGAGTAGATAGTAGTAGACTTTTGTAGTAGTTCGAAATATATAGGAGCAGAGTAGTTTAAATTGTAAGAGAGAGAAAACATTGTAATTTTCAGAGTTAAATACAAAAGCAGTTTTCAAAAATTTCTTTTCGAGGTTGGCTCGAGCTTGTCCAGAGGAAAGTCGAGGTCTGCACTTTTGAGCATGACAGAGTATATTATGAGGCCATTGTATTTGCGATCAAAATACAAATATTTGCACAATAATATTACTCAATCTATATATATATATAAGTAAATCTAGTGTGCTCCTAGGAGCACGGAGGCATCCCGTGCTCTTAACCAAAAAATCATATTAAACCATCATAAAATTTTGATTTATCATTCTCATTAAATTATTTATATCAAAATCTCTTAGGATACAAAAATTTTCCATTTTTTGAGTTTCTTAAGTATATGTTTTGAAATTTTTTAGAATGAACTCAAAATAATAATAAAATAATGTATAAAACTATGTCATCTTTAGAAAATACAAAACAAATACTTAAAAATCTCAAAAAATGAAAAAATTTTTGTATCCTATGATATTTTCATATAAAGAATTTAATAAGACCCATAAATTGAAATTTTGAGATGGTTTAGTATGATTTTTGAGTTAGAAGCACGGGAGCCCTCCGTGCTCCTAGGAGCACCATAGTTTTACTATATATATATATATATATATATATATATATATATATATATATATATAAGTGTTAGGAGCACCATAAATTGAAATTTCGATTTATGGGTTTCATTAAATTCTTTATATCAAAATATTATAGGATACAAAGATTTTCTAGTTTTATACATTATTTTATTATTATTTTGAGGTCATTCTAAAAAATTCCAAAAACATATACTTAAGAAACTCAAAAAATGAAAAATTTTTGTATCCTAAGATATTTTCATATAAAGAATTTAATGAGAATGATAAATCAAAATTTCATAATGGTTTAGTATGATTTTTGAGTTAGGAGCATGTGAGGCCTCCGTGCTCCTAAGAGCACACTAGATTTACTCTATATATATATATATATATATAACTCTATATATATATATATAGCTACAATTTCAAAGACCAAATAATATGCTGATGAAATTTACGGACGAAAATGGTTTCTAGTACATCAAAGAACGAAATGATAATAGACCACTACTTAATAAAGGACTAATTTAGTACTTTTTGACACTTTAAATATCATCTTTAAGGACTGGTTATATAATTTGCTCTAAAATAAAGTAGCATGCGAACTCACATGTATTTATAATTATCTCAAAATAACCGTTGTCGATTCACCTTTATCTTGGATTAACTCAATTTTTGGTTAAAAAAGGGATCTATTATTAGAAGAATTATAATTGCAACCATATTCTTGCACATCAATTTTGCATCTCAAACCTTTGACACAAAAAATAACACAAATTCACATCACAAAATATGCAATCTCACTGCACAAAAAAGCTAAGAAGGCATATTTGAAGGGGTAGATGAAAGAATATACAAACAAATTTGGGTGAGAGCATGTGTACCGGGAGAAACAACAAATTTGGGGAGAGCATGTAACAAAAAGAAAGATCTGTCGGCCTAAATGACACCAGTAAATTGCTAGAAGAATCGAGCTTCAAAGGATGCAAATCAAATTGGACCTCTTTTTTTTTTTTTTTTTTTCCCACCCACAACTCAATTCAGTTTAATACCCAATGTTTCCGTGCTCGATCCCGTTGATCCGAACTAAGTTATCAACTAATTAACAAAAATGAGATTGAGAGAGAGTGGTTGTATTACCAGAGAGATTCCAAGAAATTATCATGCCATTGAAGCTTCGACGAGGAAAGTGTGTGTTTTGGGGTGGGATGGGTACAATAGTGTGTTCTGGAGTTGGAGAGGGCAACAACCCAACTGATAGGCTCAATATAAATTGACATCCGCTGTCAAGGTTTTCAAAAATATAAATTGACATCCACTTTTATTTGTCTTGTAAAAAGTGGGATCGATAAAAACATGGCCCCTGGCCTATATCTGAAAATATGGCCGTCCAAACCAAATTCAACCGTTTAGATTGTATGGCACATTGCTGTCATTTAAATATAATAAAGTATAGTACCAGATACGGACCTGGCTTGAGATTATATTTCTACCCATGACGATACGAACGTTTTTCTTTTTATTTTTTCTCCTCCAAATGACCGTAAGCTCATTACAAAACACGTTTTCTTTTAAACCATTACATAAAGAAGACTAATTCTACTATCCTAGCAGTACTTGAATTACAGGTAAAAAAAAAAAAAACAAAACAAGATCAAGGAAAAGAAAACAAAGAAAGCATCTCTGTCAAGATTATCAAAAAGAAAACAAAGAAAGCAAGAAGCCTCTCACCACTCGTTCCTTCTCTATGAAGTCATCAAGATATGAACATTGACTCAAATATTCTTGTGGTGTCATTGCTCGTTTGGTGTCCTTTTTTTTTTTTTTTTTTTACTTACACTCCACTTACATAACTGCAGCTAATTTATGAATCATTAAGTATTTTCAAATTTTCAATAGAATTTATACTAGTTAACAATCAATATATTTGATTTGATTTTCAAAGATAACAATACTTTATATACAAAAATATTTTTTCGTAATGGCATATCCAATTGGAGGCCACACATACTGCTGCATGACTATGAGTATAGAATCTAAGAAAACCCTTAAAAAAGAAAGGGGCTGTGGGTATTGAATAAAGGGCCAATGACTATGAGTATAGAATCTAAGAAAGGTGAAATCACCTCCTTAATTAATGCGTTACCACTGACCGATTTTTTTATAAATAAGCCCATGTGGACTTGTGGACTCTAGTTCGAAAAATAAGTACATATTTTTTTTTTGAAAAATAATTGAGATAAACTTTGTGCTACCCAGCTTCCCAGTTATTTAGTATAGACGCTATAATATCACAATGTCCCTGTTATGTATAGTCTAACACATAGTTTTTCTTTAAACAGTGGGACTCTGAGGAAAACAACAGATTTGTACCTGCCACGAGCCCCATGTCCAAATTCTATTTTTTTTCTGATTCAATATCTCTGTCCAAATTTTTTTTTTGCTTTTGAGGAAATAACTCTGTCCTCTTTATAAAGAAAAGCCACCATACGGTAGCCCTGTTCCTTGGGTAGTCTAGTGCCCCGAGTCCCAACCTCATCGCTGAAGTGAAATGATCAATGACCTAGTGGCTGTGTCCTAGTCCATTTCCATAGCAAACACTCTAGTTGATGCCTTTGCTTATGGGCCTTGGGATTTAGGCCTTTTTGCTTCAGTGTTGCATTCTCAACTATTCAGGATGTAATGGAAAAGCAAGAAAATTGGTTCCTGTTGAACCTTGCTCTTATTCAATGAAATGTTTCTTACAAAAAACCCATCCATGTAACAACTTTTATGGGGTCTTGTTAATCTTATAGATGCTCTTTATGATGTGATCAATTATCTGGCGACAACATTTTATCCTGGTACATAGCGTACTCAAGCCTTTGTTGGGTTTGTTGGGTTCATACTTCAACCCCTCTGGGAATCTCGAGTCCTTTTGGAGCTCGAGAAACATTCTATTTTATTCTTGCACCCTCCTCGAATATTTCAGCGCTTTGCTAATCGAGCATATCTTGCACATTTCTACTCTGTTACCATATGTAGTTGGTCTCGACGTTGAGTCAGTCAGCCCGACTGACTGCGAACTATCCATCCCTGTGGACGCTCACAGTCCGTCTGTGGATATTCCAATAGCCCTGCTACTCGGGCATATCCCGAAGCCTCCACTCTCTCGACTAACTCATACTAACCTCGAGATGACTCAGTGCCTTGCACTCGACAACATCTCTCAGTGAACTTCCTTCTGACTGGGCCTCCCAGATACCAATCCGCTTCGGCTACGTGAACATCCCGAATGCTCTGCTATTCGGTCCATTTCCGAACTTTTGTTGTGCTCTGAGGTCAATGCTCTCGGACTATAATTGAAGTATTACATGTGTTCACTCAAACTACCACTCTTGGATACAAGTGTGGTCATGCACAATCGCAATAAAAAATCATAAAAAATGACAAAAAAACCAATCATAGAGAAAAACAAATACATAATTGAGAAGTAACAAGAGTATCCAAATTCAGTGAACATTGCACAATTTGCTAGCAACCGGGTGCCAAAAGGGTTAAACTAAAATTAAATTTTGCAGATTGGGATGATGAAGATTGCCTGTGAATTCATGTGTTTGTCCAACGATCGTTGAGCCTTGCGAACCTTAAAATCACATGAACAAAGATTAACAAAAATAAAATTCACATGCTTATTCCATGCAATAATAGATCCTAGACCAAACCCTTAATTAAACTCAGTGCTCCCAGAACACATGAACAATCCATCCCTAGGGGTGAATAACGTCTAATACGATCACGGAAGTGATCATTTCCGTTAACTGTTGCATTTAGAAAACGCAAATTTTTGTCGTTGCGTCTTCTGTTGCACCAATGCAATGGAAGAGAAATTATTTTTGTTAACTGTTTCGTTATTTAATAACGATCATAACGGTTGAAACGATTAAAACAATTAATCGTTTGAGTTATTTTGTATCACTTTAACAATGAACCGATCACAATGCAAATACAAGTTTCTAACATGATTTATAAATAACTAACCTCGATAACTTCAATTAAAACAACATCTATTACAATTTACAAGTTTCTAACCTTGATTTATAAACAAATTGAACACTGTCATAATGACAACAAAAATCACAATTCAAATACAGATCAACTAATAAATTTTTCAATTGAGTCAGTGACCAGCAATCAGAACCCAAGCCATGAACAACCCATTATTCATGTATTGAATACCCAGTAACTATGAATCACTTCCGAGTATCCAATACCTAATAACCATAAACCAGTATCCAGTAGAACCAGTATCCAATATCCACTATCCAATAACCAGTATCCAATACCCAGTAACCATAACCCAGTACCAAGTAACTAGTACCCAGTACCCAGTAACTAGTACCCAATACCAGTATAGTAACCACTAACCAGTAACAAGTACCGGTAACCAGTACCAGTACAATAACTGTTGAGTATGGAGGCACTAGCTATAACAATATTTTCTATTATATCTCAAAATATTGTTACAACTACTACTTAAATACTAAACCTCCATATACCCCTAGCTTCTTACTACAACCTAACCTCCAATTCACTACTATCTCTTGCTTGGTTTGCTTGGTTCCTACATCCAACTCCATACCCCTATTTATACTACTTCTATGGAGAATTCTAGAACCTAGATATTTTTCCATAGATATTTTTATAGATAATTCTAGACCTAAGATATTTTTCTTATATCCATAATGTTCTAGATTATTCCTAAGAAATATCTAAACACCACATTACTCTAGATAATTCTTGATCTTGAGCTTGATGGGCTTGGGCCTCAGCGTTGATTCTCAACACTCCCCCTCAACGCTGACTTTGTACTATTCCGATTTTGGTACTCCGCGTCCATCCGGATCATCATACTTGCAACCTCGCCTTTGTGCTCGTTGAGCTTGGCACTCCTCAGTTATTTGCGATCGAACTTCCCGATGGACTTCTTGAACCCGCTTTACTAGTGGTCCCGGCACTAGTCTTCGTCGAGGTCCGACTTCTCGACGGATCACCGGACGGGCTGTAACTCCTTGCACCAACTCACGTCCTTCAGCTATAGTGACACTTCTATATGTCATCCTGACAGCATCACCCTCCTTGGTGATGACTTCCACCTTGGCGCTCTCTTGTGGCTTCTCTTCATCCGCCACGACGCAACTCATAATTCCGACCTCCTTTATGACTTTGGTCTCCTCATCGAGCAATTCTTTAATTGGTTCTTTAAAAGGTAATGACTCAAAGTCAAGCTTACTTACCTCTTTGACATCTTCGGTATCTTCCATGAAGAACGATGACTCGAAATTGATCTCTTCCACCTCGACTTCTGTGGCATCTTCTCCATCTTTGATCGGCCACGACTCCATGTCAAACTCCTCTTCCTCTGATTCATCACTGTCGGCAACCTCTATGCCAACTACCGACTGTATTCCAACAGTCGCCACCACGTCCCAATCTTCTTCATATGGGACCTCCTCCGGCACCATCTCCACTTTGGTCGCCGCGAGGCTTTCTTCATCATCCACGATTGCAGCCGTGAGTGCTACTTCTGCATCCCACTCTTCTTCACAACTACTGCTCTCATGGATTATGTCTTGTCTTCTTGAGGTCGCCACATTACCATGGCCTTTATTCTTCTTCCGCCAGCAATCTCGTGCATAATGCCCTCTTTTGCCACAATTATAACATCGATCGTCATCGTCTTCATTGTCATCGGATGAGTCTCGAGCTCCCCCTGAAGAATTAGTCTTCTCTTTAGGCCTTCGTTGCTGGCTAGACCTTCCTTCGGGTCTACCTCTTGACTTTCGGTCAGGTCGACCCGTCTTTCGGTTGCTGAACAAGGCCTCTTCTTCTTGCTTCAACGAGACTCCGGCCATTTGCTTCACTAGAGCCTCCTGGTTTGCGAGCATATTCTCCAGCTCCAATAGTGTTGGCTGCGTTGGCCAACCTTGGACGGCTGCTATGAACCCGCTGTACTCGGGTCTTAGCCCATTGATGAGAATCCTTCTCATCCTTTGCTCGCTGATCTTTTCTTCAGGGTCTATTTGAGCAATCTCACTACAAAGAGATTTTACTTTTGTAAAGTAATGGTTAATCATCATCTTACCTTGTGAGATTGTCATGAGCTCCTTCTCAAGTAGTTGGAGGCGCGCGTCGTTCTTCTTTGAGAAGAGTGTTGCTAGGGTATCCCAGGCTACCTTCGGCGTGGGCGCTTCTCTGATGTACTCCAGTAGCTCGTCTTCAACGGCTGTCCTGAGTACAAACATTGCCTTCCCAGCCTTGATTCGCCATTTCCGCAGAGTTTCGGCTTGCTTCTCCACGGACAGAGTTTCGGCTGGCTTCTCTGAAGCCTTCTTCTTTTTCGTTTTGGGGTCAGCAACCTGTTCCGATACCGTCTCTTCTACGGTATCAACTTTCGGCGGGGTCGTCTCAGACCCGCCTACTACCTCCCATAGGTCCTGCCCTTGGAGGTAGGACTCTATGCATGCCTTCCAATATATATAATTACTAGAATTCAATTTCTTCATTCCACCAATCGTACCTGAGAAATCCATGGCTTCAACTAGGACGGCCGACGTCTAGTAAGCCTTCTTGAAGATTTCTCCTCCACCGCACTTCGCAGTCCCGGACTGTCGTCAAGCTGCGGCTCCTTCGACAACTTGTCGATACCACTATATTGACTGGCGGAACACCGGCAGAATTCCGGCTCTATGCTTGACCCCTACCACCGACTCTGAACAAGCTCCGACAACTCCGGCTCTGATACCAGATTGTTGAGTATGGAGGCACTAGCTATAACAATATTTTCTATTATATCTCAAAATATTGTTACAACTACTACTTAAATACTAAACCTCCATATACCCCTAGCTTCTTACTACAACCTAACCTCCAATTCACTACTATCTCTTGCTTGGTTTGCTTGGTTCCTACATCCAACTCCATACCCCTATTTATACTACTTCTATGGAGAATTCTAGAACCTAGATATTTTTCCATAGATATTTTTATAGATAATTCTAGACCTAAGATATTTTTCTTATATCCATAATGTTCTAGATTATTCCTAAGAAATATCTAAACACCACATTACTCTAGATAATTCTTGATCTTGAGCTTGATGGGCTTGGGCCTCAGCGTTGATTCTCAACAATAACCAGTACCACTACCAGGTACCAAGTAACCAGTACGGAAGTACCAGTACCCTTGAGGTCTGCTGTACCACCGCTGAAGTCCAAGAGACAATCAAGGAGAGGCGTCGCGCAGCCGTGCGGTGTGTGAGAGAGGAAAGCGGTGTGAGAGAGAGGAAAGAGCGGTGCGAGAGTGCTGTTTGGGAGAGACAAAAGAAACAGTGGCTGGGTTTTAGGTTTGGCCTGTGGTTTTGAGGGTGCTGACTAAATAACAGAATTAAACGAAACGGAACACTCCATTGTAGTTATCTGTTTCGTTAACAGAACGAAATTGCAGCTCATTTCGTCTAACTGTTCCGTTTCGCCAACGCAGGAAAAAACTGTTGCGTTAACCGTTCCGTCCAGACGAAACGGAACGGAATAACGCAAATTCCAGTTCCGTTTTCACCCCATCCATCCCCCAGATAGAAAGTGAATATTCCGGTAAAATCAAAGATCGTAATACTTTCAGAAGATCACAAGGAAGTATATATCACACCACAGAAATCGTCAACATTAAAATATTCATCATATGCATATCTCAAATACACAATATAGAGTATAAAGTATCTTATAAATAATTCAAACAATAAAGCGCTGAAATAATAGGCCATATACATGGCACCCCAAATCACAATTACAACAAAGCCACTCCAAGATTTCATGATAAATTCTTGAGTCCATAACTCTTATTGAAAACAATAAATTAGTAGATTATAACAGAGCAAACCAATGCACAGACCATACCATTCTTATTTGATAAAACAAACCACCACTTGCACACAAGCACGGAAACTCTGGCACGAAACATTTACTGGATCTTTTATCTGAAGGAACAAAAGCTAAAAGTTAGTTTTAGAGCTTCCCAATGGCATTATTTCTTTAGAATTTGAGTTTGCTGGGAATATTTGGTATAAATTTAATTCACTCATTATTTTTATATATGTATGGTTCCATACACTATAAATTTATTTGAACCTCTTTTAGCTCCTTGCCTAACAGTCTAATTACCTGTAGTGAGCCTAACCTTAGATTAATAGATACAAACATAGAAAGCTATTGCTTTAATGCACTACATAGGTATAATATAAAGTTGACTAACCTCTTCAAATTGCATCCCCAACAAGAAGCTTCAAAGATATTTCTATGAAGGGGCGATTACTGTGCAAAACGTGATGGGACAGAAAACAAAAACAATAATTTAATTATGAGCACCGAATTACAAAGATTATATAAAATATTCAGAAGCTACACAATTGTAAAACTGTATATATAGCTGCGTGGATCTACAAACAGTTTTTGTTGGTGGCCTAGATTTGGGACTTCTTATTTCTTAACCAGAGTAGTATGTAACTATCAAGCACTTAGTTAAGTCTAACATAAGCAGTGTTGTAATTAAAATACAACTAGACATGATATATTCCCATGCATACTGCACTGATGTAGACCCAAAACTGTAATTGCATTTGCACCCTCTCTAATAGTAAACTATTATTCAAATTAACCAATTTGGTACAAAAATATATATCGCTGGTACGATAACTAAATTAGAATCTTACAATTGTAGTTTCAGTTATGGATGAAATCTTGTGAAGACCTTTCCATTCATTTTCTTTCAAATTGCTAATGAATTCATCCGGCATATCTGTGAGGTTCAATCCTTTGATCGCATGAAGATGTTGCATGCCTTGAGGGACATGTTTGAGATTGGTTAAACCAATAAGATTTACAAACTGTAAATTTTTCATGGAGCCATCCTCAATTATGATGCAATTCAACTCCAACAGATCAGCTAAATACAAGAACTGCAGCTTTGGGAACCATCCTGAACCAAAAGTCAAGGATTGCCCCTCATAGATCCTGTAGAGATGTAGTCGAACAAGGTTTGGCATGTGGAAGAAGGATTCTATAATTGAAGGATTTTCTTTTAATCCTAGCCATCCCAATTTTAGTTCTCTCATCTTAGTGAAGCTGCTAAATACTGCAGGGATAACTCCTCCCTTTAGCTTGCCCTTAAGGTAAAGCTTCTCCAAGCCCGGCATGGTACCTACATTCTGAAGATTAAGAACTTCATTTTTGTTGCATGCAATTATGCCCAGGGCTGAGAGAAATTGGGTTTGTGCAATTGAAGACCATAGATCACCAATATGGCTTCCCTTGACATTCAGAAGGAACAAATTCCTTAGATGTACGAGGTTACCCAGCCTCAAAACCAATTCACTATTTGCTTCTATGCAATGTAAGGTTTGTACATCTTCAAAATCACAGATGTTTGGTGTTACTTTCACGCCAAAAAAAGAGATGTACTTCCTAACCTGATAATCACGGTAGAATTTTGCAAAAAGATGCCTGAGCTTGCTTAAATATTTTATTTCATCGGGTAGTTCCTTTACCGAAGTATCACGTAGATCTAATGTTTGTAGGAGCTTTAGATTTCCCAATAACTTTGGGATCACTTTAATTTTTGTAAATGATAAATCCAAATAGTGCAAGTTAAACAATTCAAACACCACATCGGGCAAGCTTGCGATGTTACACCACCTAAGAGAAAGCACACATAATAACCTGAGATTTGCCAATGTACTCTTAATCTCAGGTAATGATAACTCTTTCTGGAACAAAAGGAGGGATCGGAGGTTTGACGACCCGACAGTAGGTAATAAACGTTTACTCATATTATGAATAAAAATACGACGAGCTTTCCTATCCAAGGGAGACAATCTGTTGTTACATCCAATGCCAAACTTTTTATTTCCAGCTTTAGCAACACATATTTCTCTCACCAGATCATGCATTATAAAACTTTTTGCTCTCCCATTAACATTCCTTTCGACGACTTGAAGTAGGGAGCGGCGGGCAAGCTCAACGAGATAACTCTCAGCTACTTCCTCTAATGTTGTATCTGGTCCCACATCTTCAATGAAGCCTTCAGCAATCAAAAGCCTTATAATCCACTTCCTTCTAATAAGAAAACCTTCTGGTAAAAGGCTGCAGTACAGAAAACAATTTTTTAAGTAGGTTGGTAAATTATCATAACTAAGATTGAGAACATTTGCAACTGAACTCAGCCCCGGATTATTTAAGAGTTCCCAATTAAGTCGGTTATAGAATAATCTCCATTCGTTCACATTCATGCCCATAAAGGATAAAAGGGTTCCAATTGCTACAATAGCTAAAGGTAGTCTCTGACATCTCTCCACAAAATTTCCTGCCAAAACCTCAAGTTCTTGTGGGTATGAGTCCATTAGATTTCCAAATACTCTTCTCTTCAAAAGCAGCAATGCGTCCTCTTCTGATAGATCTCCCATTGTTAGTAACCAATTGTTATTTGCTAGACCACGTGCCACATCTTCATTTCTTGTTGTTATCACTACTCTGCTCCCGTTGGTGTTTTGGGGGATTGCCAGGGACAATGATAACCATGCATCGGTTGTCCACACATCATCTAGTACTATCAAGTACCTCTTGGTTTGCAATTTATTATGAATTATTTGAATCAAACTTTGACGGTTCATGTGATCAATATCTCTTGAAATTATCTCCTCCATGTCAAATATTTGCCTTATTAAATCCCTCAGTAAATCTTCTTCTTGAAAGTTTTGAGAAACAAAAATAAATGCGCGACACTCGAAATTCCTTCTAATCTCTTCTTTTTCATAAACGACTCTAACAAGAGGAGTTTTACCCAACCCTCCCATCCCATGAACAGAAATAATTGCCCGATCTCTATATGTATTGTTATTTAACCACCCAAGCAATCGATCCCTTTCCTCCACTTGTCCAACTACTTCATTTTCATCGATTAACTGAGGATAATCTTCTGTATTCCGTATGAAATCAACATTAGGTCGGTTGATTTTACTACCATTTGGTATTGTAATGCCATAACGAATTCTCATTTGGCTCAGATGATCAAGGTGGCCTTTCACTTCTTTGAGCTGAGCTGCTATCTCTCGCCAAGTCTTAGCATGTTTTACGTAATTAATTCTCTCTTTGACAATGCTATTAATACAACATTTTTGCCCAACTAGATATGCATATTCATCCATTATGTCCTCAACATCATATGCCAACCTTCGAATGTGCTCTGTTGAGTATGGAGGCACTAGCTACAACAATATTTTCTATTATAACTCAAAATATTGTTACAACTACTACTACTCAAATACTACACCTCCATATACCCCTAGCTTCTTACTACAATCCTAACCTCCAAACTACTAACTCTTGCTTGATTTGCTTGGTTTGCTTCATCCAACTCCACACCCCTATTTATACTAGTTCTATGGAGGGTGGTGGATAATTCTAGATACAAGATATTTTTCTCAAGATATTTCTCAAGTATATTCTAGACTTGAGATATTTTTCTTGTCTCTAGAATATTCCTAATAAATATCTATTATCTCCATAATTCTAGATAATTCTTGTATATGGGCCTTGGACCTTTTTGGGTTGGGCTTATGGGCTCAGCGTTGCTCATCTTAACACTCCCCCTCAACGCTGACTCGGTGTTGCTCTGAACTTTGGCACTCCGCGTCCATCTGGATCGTTATGCTTATTTGCGGTCGAACTTTTTGATTCTTTACTTCTTGATCGGCACGGCTCAATTGCTTGTAGCTGAACTTCTCGATTCTTTACTTCGGGACTCTGATTCAGTACCAGCCTTGGCACTGGTTCTCGTCGAATGGATACTCCTCTGCGGATCACTTGACGTGTTGCATCTCCTTGCAAGATTATCTGTCTATCACCGACACTCCTATGTGTCATCTCATCAGCATCACCTTCCTCAGTGATGGTTTCCACCCCATCGTTCTCTTGAGGCTTCTCTTCATCCGCCACGACGCAACTCATAGTTCCGACCTCCTTTATGACTTTGGTCTCCTCATCGAGCAATTCTTTAATTGGTTCTTTAAAAGGTAATGACTCAAAGTCAAGCTTACTTACTTCTTTGACATCTTCGGTATCTTCCATGAAGAACGATGACTCGAAATTGATCTCTTCCACCTCGAGATCACTGGCCTCCTTGACATCTATGCCATTGATGAAGGACCGCGAATCGATGTCTTCTTCCTCAAGCTCATCAACTTCTACAATGTCTCGTATATTGTTGACGGGCCAAGCCTCGATATCGATCTCTTCTTCATCTTCTATGGCATTTTCTTCATCTTTGATCGGCCACGACTCCATGTCAAACTCCTCTTCCTCTGGTTCATCACCGTCGGCAACCTCTATGCCAACTACCGACTGTATTCCAACAGTCGCCACCGCGTCCCAATCTTCTTCATATGGGACCTCCTCCGGCACCATCTCCACTGTGGTCACCGCGAGGCTTTCTTCATCTTCCATGATTGCAGCAGTGAGTGCTACTTCTGCATCCCACTCTTCTTCACAACTACTGCTCTCATGGACAATGTCTTGGCTTCTTGAGGTCGCCACATTACCATGGCCTTTCTTCTTCTTCCGCCAGCAATCTCGTGCATAATGCCCTCTTTTGCCACAATTATAACATCGATCGTCATCGTCTTCATTGTCATCGGATGAGTCTCGAGCTCCCCCTGAAGAATTAGTCTTCTCTTTAGGCCTTCGTTGCTGGCTAGACCTTCCTTCGGGTCTACCTCTTGACTTTCGGTCAGGTCGACCCGTCTTTCGGTTGCTGAACAAGGCCTCTTCTTCTTGCTTCAACGAGACTCCGGCCATTTGCTTCACTAGAGCCTCCTGGTTTGCGAGCATATTCTCCAGCTCCAATAGTGTTGGCTGCGTTGGCCAACCTTGGACGGCTGCTATGAACCCGCTGTACTCGGGTCTTAGCCCATTGATGAGAATCCTTCTCATCCTTTGCTCGCTGATCTTTTCTTCAGGGTCTATTTGAGCAATCTCACTACAAAGAGATTTTACTTTCGTAAAGTAATGGTTAATCATCATGTTACCTTGTGAGATTGTCATGAGCTCCTTCTCAAGTAGTTGGAGGCGCGCGTCGTTCTTCTTTGAGAAGAGTGTTGCTAGGGTATCCCAGGCTACCTTCGGCGTGGGCGCTTCTCTGATGTACTCCAGTAGCTCGTCTTCAACGGCTGTCCTGAGTACAAACATTGCCTTCCCGGCCTTGATTCGCCATTTCCGCAGAGTTTCGGCTTGCTTCTCCACGGACAGAGTTTCGGCTGGCTTCTCTGAAGCCTTCTTCTTTTTCGTTTTGGGGTCAGCAACCTGTTCCGATACCGTCTCTTCTACGGTATCAACTTTCGGCGGGGTCGTCTCAGACTCGCCTACTACCTCCCATAGGTCCTGCCCTTGGAGGTAGGACTCTATGCATGCCTTCCAATATATATAATTACTAGAATTCAATTTCTTCATTCCACCAATCGTACCTGAGAAATCCATGGCTTCAACTAGGACGGCCGACGTCTAGTAAGCCTTCTTGAAGATTTCTCCTCCACCGCACTTCGCAGTCCCGGACTGTCGTCAAGCTGCGGCTCCTTCGACAACTTGTCGATACCACTATATTGACTGGCGGAACACCGGCAGAATTCCGGCTCTATGCTTGACCCCTACCACCGACTCTGAACAAGCTCCGACAACTCCGGCTCTGATACCAGATTGTTGAGTATGGAGGCACTAGCTACAACAATATTTTCTATTATAACTCAAAATATTGTTACAACTACTACTACTCAAATACTACACCTCCATATACCCCTAGCTTCTTACTACAATCCTAACCTCCAAACTACTAACTCTTGCTTGATTTGCTTGGTTTGCTTCATCCAACTCCACACCCCTATTTATACTAGTTCTATGGAGGGTGGTGGATAATTCTAGATACAAGATATTTTTCTCAAGATATTTCTCAAGTATATTCTAGACTTGAGATATTTTTCTTGTCTCTAGAATATTCCTAATAAATATCTATTATCTCCATAATTCTAGATAATTCTTGTATATGGGCCTTGGACCTTTTTGGGTTGGGCTTATGGGCTCAGCGTTGCTCATCTTAACATGCTCCAACCAGCTTCTAAAGCTTTGATCGCTGGCTGCTTGTACATCCTCCCTTCTTAGGAATCCTTGCATTACATCAAATTCCCTTTGAATTTGTATGATATTGTAACGAATTTCCCTTCCATCATATGTTCCCGCATTCACTACTTCCTCTCCAATTGCGGCAGCAATTTTTTGAAGCACTACAAACACCAGAGCTTCTGCCATACTTCTCCGAGTACGGTTTTCAACTTGAAAACTGAAAAAGAAGAGAAAAAGGACTGTTTATTGATATGATTGTGAGGGTAGCATTTGGATTTACTGTTTGCTGCATCAGGCCTACAACATATTTTCAATGTGAATTCAAGGCCTACACAGCCCAGTGCCATAAAATTCAAAATAAGCCTAGGCTGATCATTTTCCTTTTATTTTCTAGAAGAGTTAGATCTGTTAAAATTAATGTGTTTATTTATTTATGCTATTTTGAATTTTCTAGGTAGTCAAAGATATTTGGATTTTCTCCTAGATAATTAATAGATAGCTAAAGATACTTGAGAACTAGGTAATTTATTGTATTGGAAATGATATTTCATGTATCTAGAAAATTGATGCCATTTAATAGGGACTAAGGAGCTTTTTATCTTAGAACTTTTGGCTCAGATTATTATAAAGCATCTTCTCTCTCTCTTCTTTCTCTCTTCTACTAACACAAGAAAGTATATTGGTCATTGCTAAGCCAAAATAAGTGGCATCAAAGCATAGGTTAAGTTGTCAAGTTTGAGTCTTTTGGTCGAGTGAGAAATCAAACAAAGAAGAAGTTGAGAGCAACATGACTATGCAAGGAGGTCTGTGGCCGCCGCACGGTGGGCATCCTGTGTTCAATAAGAACTATGACTATTAGAGTATTGAGATGAAGACCCTCTTGATCTCACAAGATTTATGGGAGATAGTAGAAGAAGATTATGTAGTGAAAGTGAAGCCCGTGAATAATCTGACAAGTTCTTTCCGAGAATAGGAAGAAAGATGCAAAGGCCCTCTTTCAACAAGTCATCACCAACAGGATATGTTTCTGAAAATAATCTGAGCCAAAAGTTTAAAAGAAGCATGGTAGATTTTGTAAAGTTAGTTTTGAGGCACTGGCAAGTTTTTTTTTTTTTTTTGATGAAAAATAAGGGTCAAGCCCCTATTTACTTTATTATACCAAAAAGTTAATGGTACATGTTACATAAAAAGAAAGAAAAGCAAGGTTGTAACGGTCTAAGAAAATGCAATTCTAGAGGCACCGGCAAGGTTGTAACGGTAAAGTTCTTGACTTTAAATACAGATTTCCAAAACATACAAATGACGGAGAAGGAGAATCCAAAAGAGTACTTTTTCTCTGATGATTGAATTTGTAAGCCAAATAAGAAGCTTGGGTGAAGATTTGAATGATAAATCGGTGTGTGAGACAATGTTGATTAGTCTCTCTCCTAAGTACAATAATATTGTAGCTACTATTGAAGAAACCAAAGATCTCTCTACCATTAGTGAGCTGATTTGATGGGCTCCCTTGTGATGCATGAGCAAAGATTGAGTAGGCATAGTGACCAACCTCTTGAAAATGCATTCCAATCAAAGGTGAATGTGAAAGAGTCGGGTTATTCAGGTGGGTGTAAAGGGGAGTGATCACATGGTGGTTATGGTGGTGGTAAAGGTAGAGCAAAACTTTAGTAGAGGTAACACCCAATAGGGAGATATGAAAACTGATAATTTTTGTAAGAAGCCTGACCATAGAGAAGTTTTGTAGAAATAAGGGGAAACATCAATATTATTATTGCAAGAAGTATGGCCATGTAGAAAAGTTTTGTCGATTAAAAAATGAGGATCAAGACAACTACACCAAGGAGAAAAAGAAATAAAGAATGATGGTGGTGATGAAAAGAATGGTGTAGATACTTTTTATATATATGTCAATTTGTCATAAAGAAGAAAGAGGATTATAGTATGTTGATTGCGGGTGTAGTAATTAAGCATATGGTCAGCAAATAGTCAATCTTATGCAAGCTTCATACGATTGCCATTACTCAAATCACAATGATAATGGGGCAGTTGTGAAGTTGAAAGGAAAGGGGACAATAACGATTGTTTCAAAGAAAGATAGATTGTTAATACATGATGTGTTACTAGTCCTGGATTTTCAAAATTTATGGAGTGTTGGGCAATTGATTGAGCACGGTCATTCAGTTTACTTTGAGGGAGCCAAGTAAACGATGTATGACAAGTCGAAAAAATAAAATAGAATTGATGGTGTGGTGGTGGTGGAGATGGAGAGAAACCAAAATTTTCCTCCCACCATGAAACCTCAAGAAGCATTGCTTTGAAGATTAGTGTCAATGACTTGTTACGGTTGTGGCATAAAGATGCTTGGGTATGCAAAATTTTGAAGGCTTGAAGAAAGAACATGGTGTACGGGCTACTTTAAATTGAAGAAAAGCATAATGTATGTGAGGCATGTGCTCCAAGTAAGATACACTGTAATTTTTTTTCTAAAGATAAAGCATGGAGAACAAACGAACTATTAATTGGAGCTTGTCATACTAATATCTGTGCTCTAATGAGTGTAGATTCACGTGGTGGAAACTAGTATTTTATCACCTCTATTAATGACTATTGTAGAATGTATTGGACCTATATTTTGAGAAAAAAAAATTAGAAGCATTTTCAACATTTAGAAGACTTTATCAAATGGTTCAACAACAAAATGGTCGGTTGATAAAGAAAAGAAGTTATAGAGGTGGTAAGTACAACTCTAAGGAGTTCGAAATATTTTGTGAACATATTGGCCTTGAAAGATAATTGACCGTTGGACACACGCGCCAGAACAAAATGGTATAACCGAAAGAGAAAAAATAATAGATAATGAAATAGGAAGAACAATGATGAATGAGAACAAATTGCCTTTGACATTTTGGAGATAATGAAATAGGAAGAACAATGATGAATGACAACAAATTGCCTTTGACATTTTGGATGATGACAACATATACGAAAATTTACTTGTTACGTCCAAGTGTCCCGTGAAGGTATTTTTCCAATGATCAATGTAGATTCACGTGGTGGTAACTAGTACTTTATCGCATCTATTAATAAATATTGTAGAATGTATTGGGCCTATACTATGAGAAAAAAGTCAAAAGCATTTTCAGCATTTAGAAGGCTTCATCGAATGGTTCAACAGCAAAATGGCCAGTTGATAACGAAGTTGAGAAGTGATAGAGGTGGTGAGTATAACTCTAAGAAGTTTGAAAATTTTTGTAAATATATTGGCTTTGAAAGATAATGACCATGGGACAAATGTCAGAACAAAATGGTGTAGGCACAGATGTTGAAATACGAAGAACAATGATGAATGGGAAGGGATTGCCAAGTGTCCCATGAAGGTAGTTGTGAAGATATTGGCCTTGAAAGATAATTGACCATTGGGTACATGTCATCAAAACATAATGGTGTAACCAAAAGAGAAAATAGAACAGATCTTGAAATACGAGGAACGATGATGAATGAGAAACCATTGCCTTTGACATTTTGGATGAAGACAACATATACGATGATTTACTTGTAACGTGCACAAGTGTCCCATGAAGGTAGTTGAGAACAAGATACCACTTGAGGCATGATCTAGTGGTAGAAAATCATTGGTAAATCTCTTTAAAAAGTTTTTGGGCCGTTTGCTATGCTGATGTCATAAAAGAAAGAATGCTCAAACATGAAGACAAAGGAAGGAAATGTGTTTTTGTTGGGTGTAGCACAAATCTAAGGGCCATACACTTTTTAGTTTAAAGGGAAATTAAGTGATTATAATCAGGATGTGATCTTTATACCATAGCCAAACGGTTTAACAAGAAAGTTCATAGTGCTGACATGTTCATGCCATGCACAGGCTATATACGAGAGTGCCAGCTACTTTTCTAATTCTGTTGGTTGAGCCCTAGAGTCGCGGGAGCGCACAAGTTGTGTGGAGTGAGCCTAAGTAGATTAGATGAGTCTAAACCCTAAGAACACTTTCATAATTGTTTGTCCAAAACCCCAAAATATATATTTGCTTTTATTTATTTTATTGCTTATCTTGTTTGACTGCAATAACTCAAAACACCAACAACATCCCTTTTACCTAGGAATTAGAGTAAGAAGATTTTGGTTTTACTAGTCCGTTCCTATGGTTTTACTAGTTCGATTTTACTGGTCGTTTCATTATTGCGGCTTGACAGTGGTTCGCCTAGGATAATTATTAGTAGTGTCACCCTCGGAAGACAACAATGACCCGGGAATAGAGTTGCAAAATCTGACCAGACCTGAAAAACCCGCCCTACCCGACCCGATCCGAAAAAATGTCAACGGCCGTCAACCCGAGACCCGATCTGAATCTAACCCGACCCGACCTTACATTTTCATTCGGTCAAACTGACCCGACCTGAACCCGACCTGACACGACAATCTGCCATCTCTAGCAATATCCAATGTTATTTGCTTTTCTAATTGCAATTTAGGCATTGATGTGTCATACCGGAGAAGCCTCGTTACCGGCTCATCTTTTTAGATTATATATTATAGAGACGGTGACTTGCAGAGGAAAGTGATTTTTACATTTGATATTTTGAGTTTTCTTAATTTTTTCAAAATTTTTAAAATTAAAATTAAGAGCAGTAAATTTGGCTTAAACTACTTAGTTGCAGCTATGTTTTATTAATATGCATTGTCAATTTACAATTAGCTTTTGGCTTTGTCACATTATAAACAAAGTACACATTCTTTTTTTATTTATTTTTGGAGATAATGATGAGGGTCTAAGTTACTTAAATTCTAGAAAACTCTCAATCTAGATTTCGTATGTGTGAAATTTGAGTAAACCGTGAGCTTAAAACTCACGCAACGGAATTTTGAAGGTGCGCTATGGAATGGTTAAGCTAACGCTAGCTTGTGAACTTCAACATATCTTTTTCATAAAAAATATTACACCAAATGCTACTTTACGAACACAAATAAGCACACCTTTACCATTACTAGACCAGAAACTAGATTTTAAACGGCATGCCATGTTTTAACAGTGACATGCATATATTGTGTCATACATATTACGGACTACTAAATATTGTGACTATATTGTTATCTGCATCCAGAAGATTTCGAACCTACAAGTTTTTGGTAAAATTCTTAGAAATGAAAAGATAGGGGGAGGATATTACCGGCAACGACGAAATGGCCGGCTATTTGCACCTCATCACGGCGATACGTAGCAAAATAATTTGGAAAGAAGTGGAAGGCAGAGAGCGACGATGAATGTGATGCTGCTCTCACCTCTGTTATGTTCAGGTTGTTTTGAGCCAGCAACCAGATCGGAGGATAAGTCAATATATGAAAAAAGTCATCATAGGCACTAACTGAGGAGATTAAGTGGGGCCAGAGACTGAGTTGGGAAGAACAGCATGCAACCCACTAAACGGCATCTGGTTTTATTTTATTTGCCAGAAAATTTGAAGGTTTGATTTCTTCAAGTTGACTAGCTTTTATTTAACAATTTAACAAGTATCATCCTAATTGGAATGATAATTATTAATTAGGTTCAGATTAAATTTCTTGATTTAGAAATGATAGTCATATCCACCAATCATCTGTATACTATATTTCTATTATAAAAAAAAAAATACAGTGATGATAAAACGATAATGATTAAAATGGAAATGAAAATTTGGGTCTACAAGAACGAGAGAAGGTCAATAATTGTATAGCTCTTATAGTGTAATTATCAAAAAAAAAAAAAAAAAAAAATCAATGGTTATAACAATCAAGCTTTTTTAAAGTACAAGTACATTTGCCAACTTTTTTATAGAAAGGTGCAACAACAATTTTATATTTAATGGGAAGAGATCAATTGACAATGGTTTTCTTATAATAGGATTGTCAACAAATTCAAATAAGTACAAAAAAAATGTAATTACGAAAAAGAGTATTGAATTATTGATATATTGTTTAACTTATGGATTTATAGTACTAGAAATAATGAAATATCATCAAACTTTATAGATTGATAGTATTAGAAATATCAATCGAACTTTAGCATCGTATGATAGTCCGTCAACATAATCTTTTACTTCCATTGATGAACAACCAAACAATATAAATTGTGTGAAATTTATAACACTATCAATTTAGATTAAAAAAAAAAACAAAATCTATAATTTTTATTTTAAAATTCTTTTAATCTATGTGAAATAGCATTATCAGCATTATGAAATGATCGCTCTCTATATTCCAATCTTGAATTCTTGATATAGATCTTAAATATATCCTTACTCCTAATAAAAACATGTTGGATTTTTTGGCATCCGTTGATTGTTTACTTAGATTGATCACCACCGTTGACATACGTTAATGCTCGTTGACGTTCTCATCCCATTAAAATTTAACGCCCATATAAATTATCACAATTTAAGGTCCATTACGTATTATCTTAAAAGTTTATTATAAGAAATAATAATTTCAGCCCAAAGCAAGGCGTGGGCTTTTTACTAATAGATTCATATAATATAAAACAATTAATCTACAACTTATAATATTGCATGAAAATTGCAAACCGTCAAAAAAAATTATTTTTAAAGAAGATCAATAAAAAATGTCTAAAATATGATAACAATTAACCTATAATTTTTAATATTATGTTTGTACAACATTCACACAATCAGTACGGTGCAGCTCGGGGTTGCACCATAGAAGATCAAGCGTGATAAAATATTGATATGTAGTGAAAACAGAGTAGCTCATGATTAGACGACGGGGCAAGTAGCCAATCACTTGTCTCTTCGGACAACGAATGGTGCCGTCATTTAAGGTTTTATTTTTTAATCCATTTGTTAAGTTTTAATCCTTTTTATTATGAATTAAGCTATCAATGTTTTCAAATCTTTTTTTTTTTGGTTTATCCACAAATTTTGATATTTTCATGAGACCATTCTTCTGTTTATCATATTTAAACCAATTAGCATTTAGTCCTGTAATTCTTTGTGCTGGTTCGATCGATAGAGAAGAACAGGTGACATGAATTATATGCAAATTTTTTTTTTTTTTGGAAAGAAGTGGAATGTTCCACCAGCTTTATTGAAACTGAAGTGAGAATTACATCCTAATTGTCTTGATCCATGATTCTTAGCACTAAACATTTAATACTGAAAAATCAGAACCAAAACAAGACATACGTGGAATAAAACCAAAAAAAAAAAAAATACCTTAAAGCAGATACCTAAAAAAATCTTAAGCATCTAAAGATAATATCTCACAAGTTCTAATACCCTGACTAACACTTAGTAACAAGACAAAATTAAGTTTATCTATAAAGTCCACAACACCAAAACTAAATCTTCAAAACATTATAAAAGCAACTCATGAACTGAAGATCCCTCTTTCCGTGAGAAATCTTCTACATCAGTTTCTATTCCAAGTATATAACGTATTGTATTGTGCAGTTCACAACGTCAGCCATTGGAATGTCTTGAGATTCGTGCCAGAGCGGATCGTGCGATGATCCAATGGCTGACCTTGTAAACTGCACAATGCATGCAGTACGTTGGAGGATGAGTACTCCTGTGCAGTTGGGTTTCTTGTATATTGTCCTGGGAATCCTCTTCCATATTTAAAACCTGCACGACTTGGCATTCTGAAATTATTACCTCAAACACCTCATCTACATAGAAGGGAAATTATATTATCTTTAAGAAAATCCCATGAAACTTGCGTTGGGGTTGGATAATGGATATGGCAATGCAATCCCATATCCACATCTGACAGTCAAGGACTCGAAGGAAACCGTCAAATTAGTTGTAGATCACTAATGAATTAGATCAGTTGTTACAACAAATGGTCGATCACAGCTTATGAAGGTTCAATGGCCTACTCCGTCTTATTCTCTCTTCATCGCTCATTTTCATGGTGCTGCCGTTCTCCGCTCCATTGTCTTAGCTGCTGCCCTAATGGGTTAAGCATTGAGAGAGAACAAAAACAAGTTGGGTAAACACGGGCACGCGAGTGAATATCCTCTGTGGTAACTCAATTTTTGAGTTACCTGTCCATTTAATCTCTTCCGTTGGATTTGTCAAAACGGATGAGGGTAGTCCAACCGGAGCCAATTTGGATTCACGGGGCAGTATCAAAATAGTATTGTACAGGTAACTCAAAAATTGAGTTACCGCAGACGATTTGAATTCAACACGGGCAGCCATGGCCTCCTGCGGTCAGCCCCATTGTTTGACAGAAATTAATTGTTTCAACGCATGCGGCTATGGAGATTTGTAAGCGAGCTTACAAGAACGAGTTAGAAATAGTATTTAAAAAAAAAAAAAAAAAAAAACGGCAGTCTGGTGAAAAGATCAGAATTTTGAGATAGCAAAAAAAATGATGCGAATTTTCATCTAAGTACATTTTGGTACGAAGCTCTACCAAAATATTAACTTACATCAAAATTTAAATATGGACACAAAAAGCTCTAGACAAGAAAAAAAAATCAAGCATAAGGAACTTCCCAGCATAAATTACAGAGGAGGGATAGGATGGTATTATGTATATGTTAGCAATATTTGACAATTGAAATTCAAATAAAATCTTAAAAGTAAAAAAAAAAAAAAAAAAAAAAAATCTGTGTGCATTCTTGAACTCTTGAACTTATAGATTGATAGAGCTTCAAATAATATTCAGTTTTGAAAGTCGTATCAGGCTATCAGCTCACAAAAGTTTGTACAAAATATAAATATATTTTGAATGACTTAGGATTTAAACAATCTGGATACTATCGGATATGACTCAAATCGCTTGAAATATGAAACATAGTGAATCTACGGATTTCACAAGATAATTTTTTCAATTTTTTTTTTCTGAGAAACAAAAACACATTGTCAAGATTATGTCAGTTCATCTCTCTTCTAAATTAAATCACGATCCATCGTAGAATCCATTCCGACGTATCACTTATTGAGTTTTTCCTTACATATATATGGATGTATAGACAGTTTTTTAGTAGACACAAAATGTTTGTCTCATTCATTTATTTGTAGTGGGGATAGATTATTATATATGGGTTTGGGCTTCACGTTTGTGCGGATTAAAGAAGGCTTCGTGCAGCAATTCCAGCCCATCTGTTGGCATCACAGTCCGAAATAAACTTTACAACTAAAATGGTCGGCCGTGGGCGCTGGATACTGAAATGGGCTACGAGCTTTGAAACCCAATAAGGGCCTAGTTCATTTTCTACCGGTGTTTATCTTATAGAAATATCAATTTATTCTTGATTCAATGCCGTTTTAAATTCTTCATATAATTCAAATGCCTTTGTCTGATCTTTCTAGCTTCAGTTCGTACCCTCTACCCCGAACGAATTGCTAGCACCGGCAACACAATAGTTGGCAAAATGATGAGTTTATTTAAGAGTAATACCTAGCGTCCATATAAAAATCATTTATAGCGTCCGTAGATTACATCTCAGGATGTATATATGTTATATTTGAGGATGTATTTGTTACATTATGTACACTTCTATGGATGAATGTATCAATGGTGTTTCTCTTTATTTAATTATTATTAGAACCGCGTGGAAACAAGAGAAAGGGTCTCCAGCTGCGTAAATTTGACAATCCAATACAATCATATGTGACATGACAACTGATGATTATGTCATTGTACTACGTAAAAATCAAACTCAGTTTTATAAAAAATTTTCACGCTAAATGAAGTTTACCTGAATATGTTACATATACTTTTTTCTTTTGGGTCCTTTGTTTGTTTTGTTAGGTTCGTTGATTCGTTCAATTATATTCATTTATATGTTAATATGCAGGATAAAATAGGTATACGCCAATTGATTATAATATTATATATAGTATACCATTTCCACGTGACGTGATACAATTATTTATTAATCAGCAACCTTCCAAGAAATGTAGGTACAAATTCCGACCAAAATAACCAGTGACAGTGACGCCCAAATCTTTTATTTTTTTTATTTTTTAAAAAAGGAACGGACTAGTGTAGTGGGAAGATTCCATTAAGATTGATTTATCTGACAACTTGCCAATGTACTTCAAAAAATTTCAGCTATAAAAGTTAACAAGAATATGTTGGGTTTTTCTATCCAAGCATAGATCATTTTATTATCTTTAATTTATTGACGTTAAATATGAAAAAGATTAATTTAAATAATGAAAATTTTGTATATATCCCATAAAATTATTTATATAAAGGATTTACTGACCTATCTAAATCGAAATTAAAATTTGTTATGTATTTTAGTTAAGCTTACGGTAGGCACTAGCCCGTCCCCTGGAATTTTTTTTTTTCCAAAAATATACTCTTAAAAATTTACAAAAATAACTCCTCTTTAATAAAATATTACAAAAATATGCTTGATTTCTAAAAAAATTGGCGAAATTGGCCCTACCCTGAAAAATATTTGCACAAGTATATACATTCAAAATTTTACGAAAATATATGTAACTTCTTTACTAGTTACAAAACTATATTCCATCGAGAAAGTTGGACAACCCCTGAATCGGACTCTGGCTCCGCCCTGACGGCAGGTGAGTTTGAGTTTAAGATCACGGTACGCGTATTCACTCTACAAGTATATACCATCTCAAATCATAGAAATGGTGTTGCGACATTTTAGTTATATGAATATTTATTAAATTTCTAGACCATGATAATTATTGTTATTCAGGGCACAATTTTATAAACAGTATAATGCAACAATATTCGAGTCATTTTATATTTTAATTTGAACCAGCATCGTGCCCATCGCTTTATCCGCGGCCCTTCTTAGTCCTTTGGACGGCACAATTCCAAGTGAACTAAGCCCCCATTGACTTGACACTTTCAACAGACGAATTAGGAGAATTTCCTTTGTTTTTCCGAATTTCTCAATCAAATATGATTAGAAATCATTGCTTATTAATGAAGTTATTTATCATCATCACAAGTCAAATTCCTGACTTCTCCTATTTATCTAGCCACGAAATTCAGTAAATTAACAAAAAAAAAAAAAAAAAAAAGTTTGATACTTTGATTTGAGCAGCACATTTCATTTTAGAAAAACATATATCAAGAAAAATCCTTTCCTTTCTCTTCCTCCCCTGTTCTAAATCTCTCACAACATCCTATCAATGGGTTGTTTTCTCACAAAAGAAGTACCAAGAGGCAACCAGCAATTCGAGGAGCTGCCGCCGCCGCTGTCCCCGCCCTGCTACCACACGGTTGATCAGGTTTGCAGATTTACTCACTGAATTTGTTACATTTTTCGGTTTGAATAATTAAATTGATTGATCAGAGTTCAATTTTGCTAGTACCGAGATCATTTTAGAAAAAGAAAAAAAGTACAGTAATTAACGCCAAACATCAACCTGTATTAAAATTTTTTGATATGACATTAGAGCTAACTAGCAATCATGTTCATCCCAAATCTTTTCCAGAACCAGCTAATTTGATTGCATATATATAGTTTTGCATGCTGGTACCTTGGAGTTTTTCCTTGTTAACAAAAATTGCTTAAAAGTAATTTAACAGAACAATAACCGGTTTGATCAAGAATCTAACTACAACATATTTGATGCCACTTCAAATTAACACCAAAACGTTTCTAAATTAACACCAACATATCGTGATTTTTTAACAGGTTGCTGAGGCTCTTGCAAAAGCTGGACTCGTATCGTCAAATCTTATTGTTGGCATTGATTTTACAAAGAGCAATGAGTGGACTGGTACAGGAAAGAAAACTTTATCAGGCTATTTACAATTGTTTCACAACTTTTTTGTCCATGAACCAGTTATGCACAGGGTTTCTTGTTCGATCTGTTTGTGTTTAATTTTTGATGCTCATTGGATTAATGTATTTATCTTATATTCTTTCGTCTGTAATACGATTTATTCGATAGTCCTGTACAGGATCATCACAAATCAAGCACTCCATGCTAAACAATGAAACAATATCTTTTGTTCTTTTTCACAGGTAAATATTCATTCCATGGACTAAATTTGCACCACACTGATCGTGATTTTCAGAACCCGTACGAGCATTCCATCACTATCATTGCACAAACACTATCAAGATTCAATGGCAACTTAATTCCATGCTACGGGTTTGGCGATGGTAAAACTTATTACACATTCTTGAATTGAAAGATCCCTTATTGTATCTCATATAATATATATATGTTTTAAGGAATCTTCTTTGTTCTTTGTAGAAAGCACTCAAGATGAGGATGTATTCAGTTTCTATCCTGATGACAGGCCGTGCAACGATCTCTACGAACTTATATGCAGATACAGGGAACTTACTCCATATGTGAAATTGGCTGGTACTTGGTTTAATTTCATCTTTCTATAATTCATTTATTCAGAAAATTCCCTAACTTTCATTATTGTCATAGATATAATTTTAGAAGTTGTTATAAAAACACTTTCAGGACCGACCTCCTTCGCACCTATTATCGAGATGGCAATGACAATCGTTGAAAATAGCGGTGGCCAATACCATGTGCTACTAATCATTGCAGATGGCCAGGTAGGTTTTTGTATATTCTTAATAATATTTCATCTGTATTTGCTCATGTTTTTCAAAGGGATCCTCATTTTCTGAATTTGGACTCAGACTAATGTTTCACAAAATGAACAATGAAAGAGTTTTCAGAGTAATGGTTTCTCAAGTTACTATGATATATTTTGTTGTATATACAATTAGTTATATTGCATATTAAACTTTCATGGATTTAATTTTTGACTGTAGCATACTATATTTTTAATAGAGGAGAAACATATTAAGCAGTCAGACTGCATTCCATTAGATTAAATTGTAAGATTTTCAATTAAAGGTTACAAGGAGTGCTGATACTGATGCAAATCTACTGAGCCCACAAGAGCAAATGACTTTTGATGCTCTAGTTGAAGCAAGGTATGCCTTAAATTCAATTTAAATAATACTGTGTGTTGATGAATTTTGCATTTTGCTGTGTTTTAAGTTTTAACTGTAGCTTGTTCTTATTTATTTTACTTTTTCCGCAGTGAGTTTCCTTTGTCGATTCTGTTAGTTGGAGTTGGAGATGGCCCCTGGGACATGATGAAGAAGTTCGATGATCCTTTTCCGCATTTTCAGGTACCGATTGAGTTCAAATTTGTTGCATAGAACCATGGACCCATCTTTGTTATGCCGATATTAATTTCTTAGACTAAGTCCCTTTTATTAGGATCCAAATATTCAAAATTCTATTGATGTATTGCTGAAGTTTGGAAGTAATTATAAGTAACAGAGGAAAAAAGGTTTTATGACAGCTTGTGAACTGAATTAGTACAGTGGTAGCTATTATTCACAAATGGTTTTGTATTATATTCAGTTTGGTAGAAAATAATCACGTTATACGCTTAAGCTGAGTTGATACTGGGTTCTTGCATGATCTAATTCTTCGAATCCAACTACAATATATGCTCCTCATTTGTGAATTTCTCTATTGCTTGCAGTTTGTTAACTTCACAGAGATAATGTCTGGAAACATGTCTCTATCGAAAAAGGAGGCTATGTTTTCCTCTAGAGCTCTGAGTGGAATCCCCTCGCAATGTGTGACGATAAATGGGCATGGAATTTTAGGGTAATTTTGCACGTTTCATATTCACTAATTTTAATTTATACATTTGCTGTTCTCTGTCAGCTGAAAACAGAAATTATATATGTGATCCATGATTAAAGTGTTGTGTTTATTGGGTATCTAATACCATCTATTAACATCAGGAGTCATTTAGGGCCACCCAATTTAGTTTGAAATTTTGAATATATATAGCTACACTTGGTAGCTTTTTCATGAGAACCAATAAAGTCAGAGAGATCAAATTAAATTTGTCTGTACAAGTTGAAAACGGAAATTAAGGTGATGCTTGCCAATGTAGTACTAGTAATAATGGATACCAACATCATGAATTGAAACTGTTGAGTATGGAGGCACTAGCTATAACAATATTTTCTATTATATCTCAAAATATTGTTACAACTACTACTTAAATACTAAACCTCCATATACCCCTAGCTTCTTACTACAACCTAACCTCCAATTCACTACTATCTCTTGCTTGGTTTGCTTCATCCAACTCCACACCCCTATTTATACTAGTTCTATGGAGGGTGGTGGATAATTCTAGATACAAGATATTTTTCTCAAGATATTTCTCAAGTATATTCTAGACTTGAGATATTTTTCTTGTCTCTAGAATATTCCTAATAAATATCTATTATCTCCATAATTCTAGATAATTCTTGTATATGGGCCTTGGACCTTTTTGGGTTGGGCTTATGGGCTCAGCGTTGCTCATCTTAACACTCCCCCTCAACGCTGACTCGGTGTTGCTCTGAACTTTGGCACTCCGCGTCCATCCGGATCGTTATGCTTATTTGCGGTCGAACTTTTTGATTCTTTACTTCTTGATCGGCACGGCTCAATTGCTTGTAGCTGAACTTCTCGATTCTTTACTTCGGGACTCTGATTCAGTACCAGCCTTGGCACTGGTTCTCGTCGAATGGATACTCCTCTGCGGATCACTTGACGTGTTGCATCTCCTTGCAAGATTATCTGTCTATCACCGACACTCCTATGTGTCATCTCATCAGCATCACCTTCCTCAGTGATGGTTTCCACCCCATCGTTCTCTTGAGGCTTCTCTTCATCCGCCACGACGCAACTCATAGTTCCGACCTCCTTTATGACTTTGGTCTCCTCATCGAGCAATTCTTTAATTGGTTCTTTAAAAGGTAATGACTCAAAGTCAAGCTTACTTACTTCTTTGACATCTTCGGTATCTTCCATGAAGAACGATGACTCGAAATTGATCTCTTCCACCTCGAGATCACTGGCCTCCTCGACATCTATGCCATTGATGAAGGACCGCGAATCGATGTCTTCTTCCTCAAGCTCATCAACTTCTACAATGTCTCGTATATTGTTGATGGGCCAAGCCTCGATATCGATCTCTTCTTCATCTTCTATGGCATTTTCTTCATCTTTGATCGGCCACGACTCCATGTCGAACTCCTCTTCCTCTGGCTCATCAACCTCAGCAACCTCTATGCCAACTACCGACTGTATTCCAACAGTCGCCACCCGCGTCCCAATCTTCTTCATATGGGACCTCCTCCGGCACCATCTCCACTTTGGTCGCCGCGAGGCTTTCTTCATCATCCACGATTGCAGCCGTGAGTGCTACTTCTGCATCCCACTTTTCTTCACAACTACTGCTCTCATGGATTATGTCTTGTCTTCTTGAGGTCGCCACATTACCATGGCCTTTATTCTTCTTCCGCCAGCAATCTCGTGCATAATGCCCTCTTTTGCCACAGTTATAACATCGATCGTCATCGTCTTCATCGTCATCGGATGAGTCTCGAGCTCCCCCTGAAGAATTAGTCCTCTCTTTAGGCCTTCGTTGCTGGCTAGACCTTCCTTCGGGTCTATCTCTTGACTTTCGGTCAGGTCGACCCGTCTTTCGGTTGCTGAACAAGGCCTCTTCTTCTTGCTTCAACGAGACTCCGGCCATTTGCTTTGCTAGAGCCTCCTGGTTTGCGAGCATATTCTCCAGCTCTAATAGTGTTGGCTGCGTTGGCCAACCTCGGATGGCTGCTATGAACCCGCTATACTCGGGTCTTAGCCCATTGATGAGAATCCTTCTCATCCTTTGCTCGCTGATCTTTTCTTCAGGGTCTATTTGAGCAATCTCACTACAAAGAGATTTTACTTTTGTAAAGTAATGGTTAATCATCATCTTACCTTGTGAGATTGTCATGAGCTCCTTCTCAAGTAGTTGGAGGCGCGCGTCGTTCTTCTTTGAGAAGAGTGTTGCTAGGGTATCCCAGGCTACCTTCGGCGTGGGCGCTTCTCTGATGTACTCCAGTAGCTCGTCTTCAACGGCTGTCCTGAGTACAAACATTGCCTTCCCAGCCTTGATTCGCCATTTCCGCAGAGTTTCGGCTTGCTTCTCCACGGACAGAGTTTCGGCTGGCTTCTCTGAAGCCTTCTTCTTTTTCGTTTTGGGGTCAGCAACCTGTTCCGATACCGTCTCTTCTACGGTATCAACTTTCGGCGGGGTCGTCTCAGACCCGCCTACTACCTCCCATAGGTCCTGCCCTTGGAGGTAGGACTCTATGCATGCCTTCCAATATATATAATTACTAGAATTCAATTTCTTCATTCCACCAATCGTACCTGAGAAATCCATGGCTTCAACTAGGACGGCCGACGTCTAGTAAGCCTTCTTGAAGATTTCTCCTCCACCGCACTTCGCAGTCCCGGACTGTCGTCAAGCTGCGGCTCCTTCGACAACTTGTCGATACCACTATATTGACTGGCGGAACACCGGCAGAATTCCGGCTCTATGCTTGACCCCTACCACCGACTCTGAACAAGCTCCGACAACTCCGGCTCTGATACCAGATTGTTGAGTATGGAGGCACTAGCTATAACAATATTTTCTATTATATCTCAAAATATTGTTACAACTACTACTTAAATACTAAACCTCCATATACCCCTAGCTTCTTACTACAACCTAACCTCCAATTCACTACTATCTCTTGCTTGGTTTGCTTCATCCAACTCCACACCCCTATTTATACTAGTTCTATGGAGGGTGGTGGATAATTCTAGATACAAGATATTTTTCTCAAGATATTTCTCAAGTATATTCTAGACTTGAGATATTTTTCTTGTCTCTAGAATATTCCTAATAAATATCTATTATCTCCATAATTCTAGATAATTCTTGTATATGGGCCTTGGACCTTTTTGGGTTGGGCTTATGGGCTCAGCGTTGCTCATCTTAACAGAAACCATAACTGAAAATATACACTGAGGAGTTGCAAAATATATCCGCAGGCGGCAAACTGGAAGAAGCCCAAACAAGGTCGCTTTGCCTCCCCCTCGTGGGATTTCATATCCTCCTTCACCTGTATTCTCAGAACCACCTGCCTTACCGTATACTGATTTTAGTGGTGCTTCTTCTTCAAGATCTTTCCATGCTCAGGTAAATCCTTTTTTTTTTTTTTACTTTCATAACAAAAAAGAAAATAGTTGCTATCAGAGCAGTAGTTACTAGTTAATTACTGATCTGCTGAAAAAGTGAAAATAGTTGCAGTGTGAACTCCAACCAGAACAATAAGTTTCAGCTTAATTACTAATATTAAAGTAATGTATGTTTAGTAGTTTAACAATTTGAATTCACAAGTAATTAATGTTTTAGGTTAAGTCCTTGAATGCAAAAAGGTTTCCAAGCAATTTGGCTTATATTATTCTTCTTAATTTTAGGGTCAGCAATTTGTTTGCCCAATATGCTGGGTAAATCCAAAGGACATGGCTTTTGGTTGTGGCCACCAGGTAAAGAACTAAACTTTTTTTAAATTTTCATCTTTTAATTTATTTTTAGTTTGATTGTGCAATTCTAGTTTGGGGAGGGATCAAATGACAATAACTATCTTGACAACCTGGACAGTGGAATTCAAATAAAATCTTTGAAAGAACATCCACTCCAGATTAGTTCTCCTAATTTTTCGATCCTGCCCCCTGTTCGGTTTTACGAGACCATCATATTGTTATCAGTTACATTCTCATGTAATTATTTTCAATGTTGCAGACGTGCGTTGACTGCAGTACCAGTCTAGAAGTTTGCCCTATATGCCGGCTCCAAATCCAAATTAGATTAAAGCTTTTTAACTGAAGAACTAAAGCTTAGGATCATGGCTGTAAATATATATGTCTCATTCATTTTTCTATCCAAAGTTTGTTTGCTTAGTCTAGTGTACAGAATAGAAACATATAAATTACAATTTGTGCAATCTGTTTGTAATTTGTATAAAAAAAATGCAAAAAATGCAAAAAAAAACAAAAAGAAAAAATTAAGGTACATTCATTTGATTCTATATTACAGTGAAAGCTGTGAATTTTGTAAGAACAGTGTTTGGATTAATTGTAGATTCTCAGTAGTAACAATCATGTTTTGTAAGCTGCATTGAGATGCATATCAGAGGATACAATTTGTTTAGTCCCCTATATGTTGTTACTTTTTGTTTCTTTCATAATGTTTTATTGCTGTATCGATTTATAAACGAGTACCAAAAAAAAAAAAATACAAACAAACAAATTACACATATTAGAGAAGCACTTCTTACACAAAACTTCGGGAGAAGCATGTTTGATGGTTGAAAACACAAAAGGGGGAAACGATAGAAAAAGAAACTGAAAAGCTAGCAAGTACTGGATACTTAATGTAGCAGCATTCCCTTTGACAATCAAAATAAATTCCTTCTCTTGTATATATGGGGATTAGACTCAATCTGATCAATGATCTGAGCGTCGAGCTCTGATGCGTCTGATTTGAAGCTGACATTGTGCTCCGCCTAATGATCAGTGGCTCCATGGTTCTGACAGCTGATTTAAATTCAATTGTATAACACCTCTTCAGTGACCTCATCGATCAGTTCAGCTGAAACTGTTATCTTGAAGTCGAATACAATCTTAAATCTGTTGAACGATTTCTCCACTCTTATTCGGTGGCCTCATGATCAGTTTGCATATGTTGAGAATCTCTTTTGTCTTCAATAGGCCTGATTGATTATTGTTAACCAACTCCCAAGTGAACTTGGTACGTAAGAGTGATAAGGTGTCGCAGCCCGTGAGGCACCTGGAGATTTTGACAATGATATATATATAGTCACATCTTTGGGCACTGGCATGGCACCCTTCTCAAATCTTCCATTCCTCGAGCTCTTCTAACTTCCATGTTTTAAAACTAATCTAACTAATTTTATTTCTCAACAGTCCAACTCAAATTGGGGCTTTCTTTTCATTAGCAACATTTATTTATTATAGCGAAATTTTGCAATTTGTTTTGGTCCCAAGTCATATGATCGATTGCATCGGAATCTATAATCCAACTACTGGTACTCTGAACCAAATTAAAAATATTTTGCACTAATATTTATACTATATTGTGCGAATATTGATGTGTTTAAAAAAAATATATGATTTATATAATACAAAACCTGACGATGCTTTTGATTGGGCCAAGAGTTGCTCCTGCCGGACACACTGAGCCATAGAAGACATGGCAAAATAAAAAATAGACCCCTGGGCACCCTGCTGCTCGAGTCCAACTCCTGCCATCTCATTTCCACTCACACCATTGTGTCGTACCAATGTGCCCACTTTTTTTACACTGCCAATGCCAGCCTTCTGCTCTCTCTTTCTGCTGCTGCTCGTACATTCTTTCTTCTCCCTGACTGATCCAAAATGAGGACAGAGGGACCAACAATCATCCTTCGAGTGATAATGGCTGCATCGGTTGATTGCTTGGAACTGTCTACCTCTCTGACCATCTTCCCGAAGGTCAAGGTTTCTGGTGAAGGTAGAGCTCTCGGCGATGGCAGAGATTTCAGAGATGTCCAAATGTTGAGGGTTTGAATTAGATCAAAAAATTTTGCAATTTCAAGGATTCTGGTACCATTCTTGTAATTGATCTCTGTTTGCTTGGAAACAGATTTGGGAGAGATCTCTAGGCAGCCTTTCGCGGCTCTTGATTCTCTCTTTGTATTGTTGTGGAATTTGTGAACTTGCTAAAGAATTGAGCTTTGGTCTGATACCATTTTAAATTTTGAGAAAAATAAAAAATTTCAACGATAATTTTTTTGGGCTGTTATATCTTTACTATTGGTATATGTGCTATATAAAGGCCTCTTAATTTATATTAACGGCTAACTTGGCCTATTCTAACGGTGCAGCTACTAACCTATAACCTATTCTAACTTACAATGGTACACTTATTTTTATTATTATTCTTAAAATAATAATTTTCCATGTTCTAAAACTAATTAATCTAAATAATTTTGTTTCTCAACAAATTAAACAAGGATTGTAAATGGCCGTAGCCAAATATTTATTTTATGAACTATTGCAAACATCATACATAGCTTGGGAAACAAATAATAAAAAATAAAACAGAAATTATATAAGTTATACATACCCAAAAAAATTCCTAACAGAACAATAAGTAATACACCATATTTATAATAGTATACATTAAAAAGTGAAAGTAATCATATAAGAGTACATCAACTTCCTTTGTCTTTAATTATCGATCTGGCGACTCCCTACCTAGAGGTCTGTCTGCTTTTGGCTCTTTTGACCGCCGGATAAACAATCACTATGGCAAATCCAGTACCAAATCCCAAGCCAATGAACAAGCACAATATAACCGTTGCAGTCATTTTCTTAGAAAAACTTGTAGAAGCGGATGTTGAATTGTTTCCTGGGATTGCAGCCTCGCACTGCTTAGATAATGGCACACCACATAACCCTGGGTTTCCTTCAAATGATGAGTTGTCGAATGTTAAGAACTGATGAAATTGTGGAATTTCGCCCACCAAATGGTTAAATGAAAGGTTTAACTTGGACAAGAAATTCAGGGAGGTGAGGTCTTGTGGGATCTCTCCAGAGAGATTGTTCCAAGACAGGTCCAATGATTCAATCTGATCCGACCCATTGAAAGCATGGGGAATTCCTCCAGTGAAAGCATTATGTGACAAGTTCAATGAATTTAATGATGAGAGTGCACATATGGTCTCCGGAATAGCACTGCTAAACATGTTGTCTGACAAATCAATTTCAACGATCAGAGAAGTTAGTCTTATCTCTAGTGTCATCTGTATTCCTTTGTCGATGATTGTGATAGATATCTCATAATTGTCATAGATACCTCGATTAATTTTATCATCAAATTGTTTGGTAGTTCTTTGATACATAGATGAATTAGCCATGGACTTGAAGCTCTCAAACAATAATGGAGGCAAACTTCCATGGAAGTTGTTCGATGCCAAGTCAAAGACTCTTAGATTCTGGAAAAATGAGTCATTATTTGCAAATTTCCAGGGAACCTCGAGTGTACCATAAAGTTTGTTGGACCTTAGACCAAGAATTTGAAGATTTGGAATTTCTCCCAACCAAAGTGGAAAGGTGTCAACAATGTGGTTATTTTCCATGTTGAGGATTGTTAAATCTGTACACCTTGTCAATAATTTAGGCAGTTCACCACCAAGATCATTGTTGCTCAAATCTAGAACCAAGAGTTGACAAGGCTCTTGTATATTACTGGGTTTGGGTCCTATACCTTGGAACATGTTTGCTGCCAGATTCAAAAACTGTAGACTCGCTGCTCCGAAAATGCAAGAAGGAATTAAGCCATGGAAATTGTTGTTTGATAGATCTAGATACTCTAGAATTGGTGCATCAAAAATTGAAGATGGTATTTCTCCGGAAAGTCGGTTTGCAGATATTAACAAAGATACTGTAGCATTCAAATAAACTGTGTAGTTTGATGGGATTTTGGAGAATTCATTGTTGGAATAATCTAAAGATCCAGCACCTATAACTGGGATACGTCCTTTGATCTTGTTGGAACTAAGATCAATTGAATCAAAGTTCCAACAGAATAGGAAGAAGTCACATTTAGAAATAATTTCCATGCTAGTAAATTGGTTGTAGGATAGGTTAAGATATGTTTTTTTATAATTACAACGAAAAAACGGCGTACAGCGATAACTAGGTCCATTATAAAAAAATATCTCCCATATCCAGCTTGGTATAACTCCATGTATATGATTATTTGAGAGATCAAGATCCATGATATTCCCGTGATATGTCAATAAACGGGGTATGTGGCTTAGGTTGCATGATCCTAAACCAAAATATTTGATTTCCGGAAATGGCAATTCCAAATCTTCATCTAATACATCTTCCACGGAAAGTTGGTTATGTGATAAATATAATTCGGTGAGGTTGCTGAGGTGTTGGAAGCTAAGCTTAAATGTCCCATTGAAATTGTTGGAGTCTAAGTTGAGAGATTGTAGGCTATATAGCTTAAATATCGAATTTGGAATTGGTCCACTAAGTTGATTTGAACTTAAATCTAGTTCTGCCAGATTTGAGAGCTTATACATTACTCTAGGGATTGATCCATTCAATTGATTATAACTAAGGTCCAGATTGCTCAATGGCGAGAATTTAAAGGAAGAATCCTCTGCTAGTTTGAACTGACCAGAAAGCTTGTTAAATCCGAGATTAAGTGTCTCTAAATTTGGCAAAGCAAACAAACTTTGAGGAATTGAGCCATAGAGGGAATTAGATTCTAGGTTCAAATATGCTAAGTTAGAGAGTTCTCCAATTGAAGATGGGATCTGTCCTGAAAGTTGACAAGAACTAATATCCAAATAAGATAAATTTTGAAGATTACCAATCAAATTCGGTAAAGAAAGAAAGAAATCAAAGCTATTAGAACTAATGTCAATTTTAGTTAAAGAATGAAGCTGTAAAAGAGAATCTGTTATTGGACCTGAAAGATCACAATAGCTCATAGTAAAAGCTTGTAAGAGAGGGACGGACTCCGACAAAGCTGCACACCACTCTGTTCCATTCTCAGAGATAGAGACCTCATCCAGATGGAGCTCTCTCAATTTGCTAAGGTTACTGATCAATTTTCGTAAATTGGGTTTCTGAAGCCTCAACAAACGATTAAAAGAAAGGTCAAGCGAGACCAAGTTTGTGAGGTTGGCAATGCCAATTGGGATTTGACCAGTAAAACCTGAGAAGGATAAGTTGAGATGGGTAAGTTTAGTGAGCTTCTCGAACCCGTTTGGAATGGGACTTTGTGAGAATTCATTGTATGCAAGGTTCAAGTTCTGGAGCGAGGTAAGATTGAATATAGCCACGCTGAGGTTACCTTCAAGGTAATAGCAGCTAAGATCCAAGTCAGTAACATGCCCCGATGATTCATCGCAAGTGACTCCCTCCCAACCATGACAACAATCAGTGCCAGGTTGCCAAGAGGTAAGATTTCCTTTTTTTTGATATGGATTAATGGGGGCAGACATTGGGTAGATGATGAATCCTTCTTTGAGTTGAAGAAGGGCAGATCGTTGGTCAGGAAGGCATGAAACAGGGGCTCTTACAGCGGCTGAGGAAAGCGAGTGCAATGAGATGACGATTAGTAGAGTACAGAAAGAAAAGAGGAGAGAATTTGGCCAACAAATTCGATCCATTTGAATCGGGTGGAAGCCAATTTGATTGCAAGTGAAAATAAACAACTGAGACTGTTGGACTATGAAAATCATGGATAGATTGGAGGATGTTATATAGACAGTCCAGCTGCAAGATTCCAGCATATAGTTGTTACCGTGCCTTCCGGTTTATCTCAATTCTGAGGTGCTTTCTTTTACAAGCATGTGTGGCCAAAACCATCCTGAGCAGACATTCTTGATGAAAGCTGTGTTATGTTGATTAGTAGTTAAATCTCACTTTATATATGGAGCAATCAATGTAGAAGATAATGCATATATGCGTCCCAGTTTTGGACGCATTTTAGTAGAATATATAATGAAGTTTTTGGTGGCATATATGACTAATGACTTCCCAAGTCCGTATACAAGGATCTTCTTTTTTTTTTCGAGAGTAAGATTACAGCAGGATAATTATAAATTTATTATATTCATTTAGTCTATTAATTAATCAGGGCGAATTTTCTGTTTTAAAATACAAGGAAGAAATTGTAATCAAATTAAAATTTAATTAGAAGTGCTAAAGTACAGACATGTCACTCATCTGGATCGTAAATTACCACGCAGAACGTATAATCTTTGGACATCCTTTTCCATTTGCTTAATCCCAGATTTAAATTTGCATATTTCCGGCTAGCTAGCAACGAGTATCTAATAAGGTTTATCTTTGTCAATGCTTATTTTCCTTCCTTAATTCACTGTGAAAATAGAAAAATTCATGTGCAGCGTTGATTTAAAATATTTTCGTACTTTTAAATGTACTTTTCAAAAGTGCAGCCACTTCAATAATAATAAAATTGTTGGCACAAATCATGGGGCCCAGGGAAAGAGCACTTGAGTTTGGATAATTAGACCCAATAAATTACCAAAGTGTAATTCTGATATTTCTCCTCTCAGAAATATGAAAAAACAATGAGAAACGTCTTGCGTCCGTTGAAAAACCGTCCATACATCTATACACATATATGAAATGTAACAGATACATTGCAAAATATAACCTATGGACGCTACAGACGGTTTTTCTATAGACACTAGTTATTACTCAAAACAATGTCGGCTTGTGGGTATCCGCAATATTCTTGTATTTTCATGAGCCTTAGGTATTAGGTAGTGTCAAATAGTTATCCATAGATAAAGTATCTAAAAATCTCATAATTTTTATTTTTTTTAAATTAATAATTGTCAACTCAAACATACTTTGTTCGATTAAAAATTCATAATTATTAACTCAAATAGTCATATATAATTGTTAACTCAAACAATATTGTTGGATAGTTGGATGATTAATTTGTTGGAGCCAACACATTTCTTTTCTGTTGTTGGTTTAGGTGCTGATGTACGGCCAAAAAAATACAAATTCAAGATGCATTTTTTTCCCCTGTTTTGCTGACAACTCTCCGTCTGAGACTGAGCTTCTTCTCACACTTTGTCGCTGCTCTCAAGCAAAGCTGTCTTCTCCTGTAGAGAAATTACAACTGTTGTTCATTAAGTTCTATTAATTATGCAATGAAATCAAGCATAAGTATTGTGCTGCTTTATCATTGCCGAAGTATGTTTTTATGCAATGAATTGCTTCTATATCATTGCCTAAGTATGTTTTTATGCGATGAATTAGATTATAGTCTTTGATCGGGCAACTAGCTAGAAATTACACTCTTAGAGGATCAGGAGGTTGAGATGTGACGGTCTGATGTTGTGCTGAGATCACCATCTTGAGTGTTGAGCGCTGCATATCATCTTCGAGGATAATTTATAAAAATAATTTTAGAAATTAGAATCCACTTCCACATAAGAAAAAATTAAATTCTACTACTGGCCACTGTACTGATATACCACTATTAATTACACATATTAGACTCCTGCCATCTCATCTCCACTCGCACCATTTTCAACCTTTGTCTCCCCCTTTTCGAGATAGCTGGGTCATACCAATTTGCCCTCTTTTTTTACACCGCCAATGCCAGCTATTTGCTCTCTCTTTCTACTGCTGCTCGCACATTCTTTCTTCTCCCTGACTGATCCAAAATGAGGACAGAGGGACCAGCAATCATCCTTCGAGTGATAATGGCTGCATTGGTTGATTGCTTGGAACTGTCTACCTCTCTGACCATCTTCCCGAAGGTCAAGGTTTCTGGTGAAGGTAGAGCTCTCGGCGATGGCAGAGATTTCAGAGATGTCCAAATGTTGAGGGTTTGAATTAGATCAAAAAATTTTGCAATTTCAAGGATTCTGGTACCATTCTTGTAATTGATCTCTGTTTGCTTGGAAACAGATTTGGGAGAGATCTCTAGGCAGCCTTTCGCGGCTCTCGATTCTCTCTTTGTATTGTTGTGGAATTTGTGAACTTGCTAAAGAATTGAGCTTTGGTCTGATACCATTTTAAATTTTGAGAAAAATAAAAAATTTCAACGATAATTTTTTTTGGGCTGTTATATCTTTACTATTGGTATATGTGCTATATAAAGGCCTCTTAATTTATATTAACGGCTAACTTGGCCTATTCTAACGGTGCAGCTACTAACCTATAACCTATTCTAACTTACAATTGTACACTTATTTTTATTATTATTCTTAAAATAATAATTTTCCATGTTCTAAAACTAATTAATCTAAATAATTTTGTTTCTCAACAAATTAAACAAGGATTGTAAATGGCCGTAGCCAAATATTTATTTTATGAACTATTGCAAACATCATACATAGCTTGGGAAACAAATAATAAAAAATAAAACAGAAATTATATAAGTTATACATACCCAAAAAAAATTCCTAACAGAACAATAAGTAATACACCATATGTATAATAGTATACTTTAAAAAGTGAAAGTAATCGTGCATCAAATTCCTTTCATTTAATTGATCGATCTGGGGACTCCCTACCTAGAGGTCAGTCTGCTTTTGGCTCTTTTGACCACCAGATAAACAATCACTATTGCAAATCCAATACCAAATCCCAATCCGATGAACAGGCACAACATAACCGTTGCAGTCATTTTCTTCGCAAAACTTGTAGAAGGGGAAGTTGAATTGTCTCCTGGGCTTACAGCCTCACACTTCTTAGATAATGGCACGCCGCATAATCCTGGGTTCCCTTCAAATGATGAGTTGTCGAATGTTGAGAACTGATGAAGTTGTGGGATTTCACCTACCAAATGGTTGAGTGACAGGTTTAACGTGGATAAGAAACTCAAGGAGGTGAGTTCTTGTGGAATCTCTCCTGAGAGATTGTTCGATGACAGGTCCAATGATTCAATCTGAACCAACCCCTTAAAAGCATGAGGGATACCTCCAGTAAAAGCATTATGTGACAAGTTCAATGAATTTAATGATGAGAGTGCACCTATGGTCTCCGGAATAGCACTACTAAACATGTTGTCTGACAAATCAATTTCAACGATCAGAGAAGTTACTCTTATCTCTAGTGTCATCTGTATTCCTTTGTTGATGATTGTGATAGATATCTCATAATTGTCATAGATACTCCGATTAATTTTATCATCAAATTGTTCGGTAGTTACTTGATACATAGATGAATTAGCCATGGACTTGAAGCTCTCAAACAATAATGGAGGCAAACTTCCATGGAAGTTGTTCGATGCCAAGTCGACGACTCTTAGATTCTGGAAAAATGAGTTATTATTTGCAAATTTCCAGGGAACCTCGTGTCTACCATAAAGTTCGTTTGACCTTAGACCAAGAATTTGAAGATTTGGAATTTCTCCCAACCAAAATGGAAAGGTGTCAACAATGTGGTTATTTTCCATGTTGAGGATTGTTAAATCCGTACACCTTGTCAATAATTTAGGTAGTTCACCACCAAGATTGTTGTTGCTCAAATCTAGAACCAAGAGTTGACAAGGCTCTTGTATATTACTGGGTATGGGTCCTATACCTTGGAATATGTTTGCTGCTAGATTCAAAAACTGTAGACTCACTGCTCCGAAAATGCAAGAAGGAATTAAGCCATGGAAATTGTTGTTTGATATATCTAGATACTCTAGAATTGGTGCTTCAAAAATTGAAGATGGTATTTCTCCGGAAAGTCGGTTTGCAGATATTAACAAAGATACAGTAGCATTCAAATAAACTGTGTATTTTGATGGGATTTCGGAGAATTTATTGTTGGAATAATCTAAAGATCCAGCACCTATAACTGGGATACGTCCTTTGATCTTATTGGAACTAAGATCAATTGAATCGAAGTTCCAACAGGATAGGAAGACAGGACATATAGTAATAACTTCCATGCTAGTAAACTGGTTATAGGATAGGTTAAGAGATAGTCCTGATCCTTCACAAAAATATTTGCTCTTACAGGCACGACTATAGCCAAGACTATAGCCACTACTAGGTGCATTATAAAAAAAAATTTCTCCCATATCCAGCTTGGTATAACTCCGAGTAAGTGATTATTTGAGAGATCAACTTGCATGATATTTCCATGATATGTCAATAAACGGGGTATGTGGCTTAGGTTGCATGATCCTAAACCAAAATATTGGACTTCCGGAAAGGGTAATTCCAAATGTTCATCTAATACATCTTGCACGGAAAGTTGGTTATGTGATAAATATAATGCAGTGAGATTGCGGAGGTTTTGGAGTAAGCTAAGCTTAAATGTCCCATTGAAATTGTTGGAGTCTAACATGAGAGATTGTAGGCTATATAGCTTAAAAATCGAATGTGGAATTGGCCCTCCAAACTGATTTGAACTTAAACCTAGTATTTCTAGATTTGAGAGCTTATATATTACTCTAGGGATTGATCCATTCAGCTGGTTATAACTAAGGTCAAGATGACTCAATGGCGAGAACTGAAAGGAAGAATCTTCAGCTAGTCTGAACTGACCAGAAAGCTTGTTAGATCCAAGAGAAAGTGTCTCTAAATCTGGCAAAGCAAACAAACTTTGAGGAATTGAGCCATAGAGGGAATTAGATTCTAGGTTCAAATATGCTAAGTTAGAGAGTTCTCCAATTGAAGATGGGATCTGTCCTGAAAGTTGACAAAAACTAATATCCAAATAAGATAAATTTTTAAGATTAGCAATTGAATTTGGTAACGTAAGAAGGACATCAAGATTGAAAGAGATGTCAACAGTGATTAAGCTCGGAATATGAAATATCTTAGAAGGAAAGGTTCCTGTGAGGTAACAGTTAGAGAGTATAAGATCTTTCAGATGGAAGTCAGAAAAATAGTTGGGGACTGGAGAAACAAAGCTGTTATAACTAAGGTCAATTTTAGTTAAAGAATGAAGCTGTGAAAGGGAATCTGTTATTGGACCTGAAAGATCACAAGAACTCATAGTAAGTGCTCGTAAGAGAGGGACAGACTCCGACAAAGCTGCACACCACTCAGTTTCATTCTCAGAGATAGAGACCTCATCCAGATGGAGCTCTCTCAATTTGCTAAGGTTACTGATCATTGTTCGTAAATTGGGTTTCTGAAGCCTCAAACCATTAAAAGAAAGGTCAAGCGAGACCAAGTTTGTGAGGTTGGCTATGCCAATTGGGATTTGACCAGAAAAATCAGTGTTGGATATGTTGAGATGGGTAAGTTTAGTGAGCTTCTCGAACCCGTTTGGAATGGGACTTTGTGAGAAGTAGTTGTATGCAAGGTTTAGGTTCTGGAGTGAGGTGAGATTGAAGATAGCCACACTGAGGTTACCTACAATGTAATACCTGCTAAGATCCAGGTCGGTAACATGCCCTGATGATTCATCGCAAGTGACTCCCTCCCAACCATGACAACAATTAGTGCCGGGTTGCCAAGAGGTAAGATTTCCTTTTTTTTGATATGAAGAAATAGGGGCAGGCATTGGGTAGATGATGAATCCCTCCTTGAGTTGAAGAAGGGCAGACCGTTGGTCAGGAAGGCATGAGACCGGGGCTGTCACAGCAGCTGAGGAAAGCGGGTGCAATGAGATGACGATGAATAGAGTACAGAAAGAAAAGAGGAGAGAATTTGGCCAACAAATTCGATCCATTTGAATTTTGTGCATGGAAACAAGTTTGATTACAACTGAGACTGCTGGACTATGAAAATTATGGATAGATTGGAGGATGTTATATAGACAGTCCAGCTGCAACATTCCAGCATATAGTTGCGACCGTGCCTTCCGGTTTATCCCAATTTTGAGGTGCTTTCTTTTACCAGCATGTGTGGCCAAAATCATTTATTTAAATGCGTAAAGTATACGTTCATCAAGAACTAAAATTATCCTGAACAAACATTCTTGATGAGATCTGTGTTATGTTGATTTGTAGTTAAATCTCGCTCTTACATATGGAGCAATCAATGAAGAAGATAATGAATATGGGTCCCAGTTTTGGATGCATTTTAGTAGTTGTTACCGTGCCTTCCGGTTTATCCCAATTCTGTGGTGTTTTCTTTTACCAGCATGTCTGGCCAAAATCATTGGTAATAATTTGTTGCTTTTTCAAATGCGTAAATGATACGTTCATCAAGAATGAAAACCATCCTGAGCAGACATTCTTGATGAAGTCTGTGTTATGTTGGTTGGTAGTTAAATCTCATTTTTATATATGGAGCACTCAATGAAGAAAATAATGCATATATGGGTCCCAGCTTTGGATGCATTTTAGTGGAATATACAACTAAGTTTTGGGTTGCATGACTAATGACTTCCTAAGCGTATACCAGGAATATATATATATTTTTTTTTTTTTTTTGGAGATGAAGATTACAACAGGTTAATTATAAATTTATTATATTCATTGAGTATACTAATTAATCATGGCGAATTTTCTGTTTTAAAAATTTACATAATACAAGGAAAGGGAATAGGTTAAAAATTAAAATTAGATTTTAAAGTACAGACATGTCACTCATTTGTCTCGTAAATTCATTACCGGCCGCCCAAAAGTATAACGGAAACCCTTTCCCATTTGTATAATCGCAGTTTTATATTTGCATAGTTCTGGCTAGCTAGCAACGACAATCAAATACAGATACAATTCTCTGTGTCAATGCCTTTTTTTCCCTTCCTTAATTCAGTGTACAAATAGAAAAATTCATGTGCAAGTGCAACGTTGATTTAAAACATTTTCGTACCTTTAAATGTGCCTTTCAAAAGTGCAGTCACTTCAATAATAATAAAATTGTTGGCACAAATCATGAGGCCCAGGCAAACTGCACTTGAGTTTGGATAATTAGACCCAATAAATTACCAAAGTGTAATTCTGATATTTCTCCTGTCAAAGCCCGAAATATGAAAATCAATGTTGGCTTGCGGGTATCCTCAATTGTAGTATTTTTTTTTTTTTTTTAGATAAAATGTGGGTTAAGATACTCAAATTTAAATGTCTATAAAAGACTCTCATCCGGGTTTCGAACCCGCTACCTCAGTTTTAGTATTTTCATGATCGTAGGTATTAGGTTGTGTCAAATAGTTATCGATCTATAGATAAAGTATCTAAATCTCATAATTTTTAATTCAAAATTCATAACTGTTAACTCAAACATATATAGTTTGTTCGATTAATAATTCATAATTATTAATATTAAATCAAATATTCATAATTGTGAACTCAAACTATATTGTTGGATAGTTCGATGGCTAATTTGTTGGAGACAACACATTTCTGTATTTCTCCGGAAAGTCGGTTTGCAGATATTAACAAAGATACTGTAGCATTCAAATAAACTGTGTAGCTTGATGGGATTTCGGATAATTTATTGTTAGAATAATCTAAAGATCCAGCACCTACAACTGGGATACGTCCTTTGATCTTGTTGGAACTAAGATCAATTGAATTTCAACAGGAAAGGAAGACAGGACATACAGTAATAACTTCCATGCTAGTAAATTGGTTATAGGATAGGTTAAGAGATAATCCTGGTCCTGCACAAAAAAAATGGCTATTACAGGCACGACTATAGCCACGACTAGGTGCATTATAAGAAAATTTCTCCCACATCCAGCTTGGTATAACTCCTTGTAAATGATTATTTGAGAGATCAATATCATTGATATTCCCATGATATGTTAATAAACGGGGTATGTGGCTTATGTTGCATGATCCTAAACAAAAATATTTGACTTTCGGAAATGTTAATTCCAAATGTTCATCTAATACATCTTCCACGGAAAATTGGTTATGTGATAAATATAATACAGTGAGGTTGCGTAGGTGTTGAAGTAAGCTAAGCTTAAATGTCCCATTGAAATTGTTGGAGTCTAAGCTGAGAGATCGTAGCCTATAGAGCTTAAATATCGAATTTGGAATTGGCCCTCCAAACTGATTTGAACTTAAACCAAGTATTTTTAGATTCGATAGCTTATATATTACTCTAGGGATTGATCCATTCAGTTGATTATAACTAAGGTCGAGATGACTCAATGGTGAGAACTAAAAGGAAGAATCCTTTTCTAGTTTGAACTGACCAGAAAGCTTGTTAGATCCGAGATAAAGTGTCTCTAAATTTGGCAAAGCAAACAAACTTTGAGGAATTGAGCCATACAGGGAATTAGATTCTAGGTTCAAATATGCTAAGTTAGAGAGTTCTCCAATTGAAGATGGGATTTGTCCTGAAAGTTGACAAGAACTAATATGCAAATAAGATAAGTTTTGAAGATTGCCAATTAAATTTGGTAAGGTAAGAAGGATGCCAACATTGTAAGAGATGTCAAGAGTGACTAAGCTCGGAATATGAAATATCTTAGAAGGAAAGGTTCCTGTGAGGTAACAGTTAGAGAGTATAAGATCTTTCAGATGGAAGTCAGAAAAATAGTTGGGGACTGGAGAAACAAAGCTGTTATAACTAAGGTCAATTTTAGTTAAAGAATGAAGCTGTGAAAGGGAATCTGTTATTGGACCTGAAAGATCACAAAAGCTCATAGTAAGAGCTTGTAAGAGAGGGACGGACTCCAACAAAGCTGCACACCACTCTGTTCCATTCTCAGAGATATATAGAGACTTCATCCAGATGGAGCTCCCACAATTTGCTAAGGTTACTGATCAATGTTCATAAATTAGGTTTCTGAAGCCTCAAATTCATGTAGTACCCATTAAAAGAAAGGTCAAGCGAGACCAAGTTTGTGAAGTTGGCTATGCCAATTGGGATTTGACCAGCAAAACCTGAGTTGGATAAGTTGAGATGGGTAAGTTTAGTGAGCTTCTCGAACCCATTTGAAATGGGACTTTGTGAGAAGTAGTTGTATGCAAGGTTTAGGTTCTGGAGCGAGGTAAGATTGAATATAGCCACACTGAGGTTACCTTCAAGGTAATACCTGCTGAGATCCAGGTCAGTAACATGCCTTATGATTCATCGCAAGTGACTCCCTCCCAACCATGACAACAATCAGTGCTGGGTTGCCAAGAGGTAAGATTTCCTCCTTTTTGAAAAAGACCTTAGCCAAAGGGTAGGAATTGCATTGATGAATCCTTCTTTGAGTTGAAGAAGGGCAGAGCGTTGGTCAGGAAGGCATGAGGCAGGGGCTGTCACAGCAGCTGAGGAAAGCGGGTGCAATGAGATGACTATGAGCAGAGTACAGAAAGTAAAGAAGAGAGAATTTGGCCAACAAATTCGATCCATTTGAATCTGGTGGAAGCAAATTTGATTACAAGTGAAAATAAGCAATTGAGACTGTTGGACTATGAAAATTATGGATAGATTGTGGGATGTTATAAAGACAGTCCAGCTGCAAGATTCCAGCATAATGTTGCTACCGTGCCTTACGGTTTATCGCAATTCTGTTCAAATGCATAAATAATACGTTCATCAAGAAATAAAATTATCCCGAACAGACACTCTTGATGAAATCTGTGTTATGTTGATTTGTAGTTAAATCTCGCTCTTATATATGGAGCAATCAATGAAGAAGATAATGAATATGGGTCCCAGCTTTGGATGCATTTTAGTTGTTGTTACCGTGCCTTCCGGTTTATCCCAATTCTGTGGTGTTTCTTTTACCAGCATGTGTGGCCAAAATCATTAGTAATTATTTGTTGTTTATTCAAATGAGTAAATGATATGTTCATCAATAATTAAAACCATCCTTATCGAGCAGACATTCTTAATAAAATCTGTGTTATGTTGATTAGTAGTTAAATCTCACTTTTATATATGGAGCAATCAATGAGGAAGATAATGCATATATGGGTCCGAGCTTTGGATGCATTTTAGTATAAGATGACTTTTTTTTGGAGATGAAGATGACAACAGGTTAATTATAATTTGGGAGTTGATATAGAGATACCATTGTAGCTCCCGTCGTTGATACGGATGATTTGACCGGTCAAACTTGTTCTGCACTCTTGATTTATGCATGTAAACTTGATAATTATGTAGTGAATATTATCCTTTATGCATGTAAAATTAATTTGTTGAGTTTAAAAATATTAAGCAACTTGCATACTAAGCATTTTTGCCTTAAAAATATATTTAATAGCATGCATTCTACAACCAATACATTGCATACTAAATACATTTTAGTGCATAATAATGATTTTATTTCAAGGTTCTAAATCGCGATTATAGCGTCATAGCGGCGGGTCTTCAGAAAAGCTATCGCCGCTATAGCATGCTATAGCGAAAGCTATTTTACATATAGCATTTTCAATAAATTCATAGATTGTATTATTTATTTTGTATTAAGTTTCAATATTATAAAAAGTTCCATAGAACAAATAATCAATACACAAGTTTTAAGATACTATAATATTTCTATAAACCAGTACAAAGTTCAAATTACTATTCAAAATATATATTGTATGGTATTGTTTTCAATCCAAAATGATCTAGAAAAGTCATTTCCTGCACAAAAAAATCATTATTATTAGAGTATTAGTAATTTAATTCTAACTAAGTCACTCTCTGCACAACAGGTTACTAATACGAACTATGTCTGACGATTGATATCTAAATCCAACCCAAGTAGATGATGATTAACACGATAGAGCAATATAGAATAGTCTAAACCCAAGCAATTTCTATAATTCTCGGTCCAATAAACAAATTTAACTCGTTTTGGACCATAAAAAATATCAATTGTCGGATAGCGCACACTATTTACGCTATCGCGCTATACGCTATAGCACTCGCTATTACCGCTATAGCGGCAATAGCGCTACTTGCGCAGCGTTGGCATATTGCATTGCGTTTAGAGCCTAAAAACTCTATAGCGACGCTATAGAGCCGCTATAGCGCTATTTAGAACATTGTTTTATTTACATATAGTATTTGTAAGTTGTAACATATAATGTAAAACCAATACACTGCATACTAAATGAATCTATATGCATAATAAATAAGTTTACATGCATAATTAGCTATATAACATGCATAAAAAAGTGTGACGTAAAATAAAGAGGAAAAGAGGGAGATGATACAGTGAACCGGACGAAAGGGTCATGAACCGGTTAAAATTCGCTGAATTGGATATTGAACAGCGACTTGATTATTGAAAAATAAGTTTGATTCGGCGAGTTGAGTTTATATGCATAATTATCAGATTTCGTTGGATAATTATCAAATTTCGATGCATAATAAAACAGAAAAAGAAAAAAAATGCTTGTGTACGTATCAACGACGGGAGTTCTGTCTGTATCACCATATCATTTCCCTTATAATTTTATTATATTCACTTAGTCTACTAATTAATCAGGGAGAATTTTCTGTTTTAAAAATTTACATGATGCAAGGAAAGGAAATTGTATTAAAAACTAAAATTTGATTAAAGAGTTAAAGTACAGACGTGTCACTCATCTGGCTTGTACATTACCATCCCAAACTTATAATGGAAACCCTTTCCCATTTGCTTAGTCCCAGTTTTATATTTATTTGCATATTTCTGGCTAGCTAGCAACGACAATCTAATAAAATTCGGTGCCAATGCTTATTTTCCTTCCTTAATCCACTGTGAAAATGAAAAATTCATGGGCAACGTTGATTTAAAAATTTTTTGTACTTTTAAATGAACCTTTCAAAAGTGCAGTCACTTCAATAATAATAAAATTGTTGGCACAAATCATGAGGCCCAGGCAAACTGCACTTGAGTTTGGATAATTAGACCCAATAAATTACCAAAGTGTAATTCTGATATTTCTCCTGTCAAAGCCTGAAATATGAAAATCAATGTGGGCTTGCGGGTATCCTCAATTGTAGTATTTTTTTTTTTTTTTTTTTGAGATTAAGATGTGGGTTAAGGCACTCAAATTTAAATGTCTATATAGGACCCCATCCGGGTTTCGAACCCGCGACCTCAATTGTAGTATTTTCATGAGTCGTAGGTATTAGGTTGTGTCAAATAGTTATCGATCTATAGATAAAGTATCTAAATCTCATAATTTTTAATTCAAAATTCATAACTGTTAACTCAAACATAGTTTGTTCGATTAAAAATTCATAATTGTTGGATACTTGGATGGCTAATTTCTTGGAGACAACACATTTCTTTATTTCTGTTGTTGGTTTAGGTGCTGATGTACGGCCAAAAAATACAAAAGATGTATTTTTTCCCCCTGTTTTGCTGACAACTCTCCGTCTGAGACTGAGCTTCTTCTCACATTTTGTCGGCAATTGTCGCTGCTCTCAAGCAAAGCTGTCATCTTCTCTTGAGGAATTACAACGGTTGTTCATTCAAATCATGCAATGAAATCAAGAAATCAAACGCTTATTTTGTATACCGTGTTTTACTTAGCCATTCATAGTTCTCAAACAGTGACAGATGAGAAATCAAAGAAAAGAAGAAGAAAAAAAAAACAAAGACAAGAGCATGCAGCAGCCGGTATGATTGTTTCATAACACAACAGAGAGATGATGGGCTGAAACTCCCCTAGCATAGGCAACGGTGAAGATTACACCATTACAGTGCTGGCAAAGATTGTGCTCAGCTGCTGTGCCTTGCTGCCAGGGTTGAATCAGCTCAACCTTTGAAATTTCACCACTTTCCTCTTTGCAATTACTTTGATTCAACTTGCAATTTCAGCATACAATTTACAGCTCTTTTTTTTTTTTTTTTTTTTTTGAAGAAAATGGAATACTCCACCAGTTTCATTGAAACTTTTTATTTGTGCCCATGGATGATTGAACTCATGACCTTTTGGAAGTCATCCTAATTAGCTACCACTTGAGCTACTAGGCCATTTGCAACAATTTACAGCTCTAATCCTAACTTACAATTCAACTTTTTCACACACTCTCTTTTTAAGAAGAAAGGAAAATTACAGAGAATAAGTAGTGTACTGTGTATATCAAGGTGCTTGAGAGTGAGAGTGGCTTGGGGGGTTCTGGGCGTCTTCAATTGCAGCTCTTGATTGCCTTTTATAGGCGATGAAGCATGGGGGGCTGCTGGTGTTGTCGCCTTACCGTTGGCTGCTTCCTCCTGTCAAGTTTTGATGCCGAAAATGGTGTCTGATTCTATCAATTCCCCTCCCTAGTCCAGCGCCAAGAAGAGACGGATTCGCTGAGCTCAGGCCATCATGACGCTGAGCTCAGTTGATTTCCTCGAGCGGTGTAGCCGGCCAAATCTTTTCCTTGGATTGCCCAGCCAGCGGTGGCTCTCCATCCTCCTGTCTCGTCACTTGTCAGAGGAATCGAAAGGGAGGAGCAGCAGCGATTTGGTGAATGGGCTCCTGGCGTTCTTTCTTTCCTTTCTTTTCGTTTGTTATTTTTTTTTTGCTTCTGCGATCTGATGATGGACTTGATGCCTCCTCTTATTTTAGTTTTGTGGGCTGAGTTTGGAGCAGCTTCAAAGCAAATTAGAGAGGAAGGAGCCCAACTATCTTGCAAGAACGGCCCAGTGTTTATGGCTCTGCTTGAATTCTGCCAAGTATATAGTCAAGCTTAGCAATTTTTTATGAGCCCAGCTTACGGATTGAAGAGGCAACTTATTAAATAAGGTTATTCAAGCCCACTTGGATTTTGCTCATGGCATCAAATTAATTTTGATCAATTAAGTTTCCGGGTTTAGTTACATGTTCGTGTTTTAAAATGGTCACAAGTTTTTTTCGATTAATTTTACCAAAATGACTCAACAAAGGAAATCATGGAACCATTTCGAGACATTTTTGGTTCACAAAATTTTGTATTTCCTAAGAGATTTTAGAAAGGTCATGACATGTTATATCATGTGAAATATTGACATTTAAATTTCACATTACATAATGTCATGACAAGCAGGCCCCAACCATTTGTTTTGTTTAACACCCTGATAATTTTAGGGGTAAACACCATTATTCTCAAAGTGTGCTACATAATTATTCTTAACAAGTTGTCCCACACACTAAGGAGACTCTGCTACAAATCTAGTACAAGTAGTACATCACTTATGAGCCTTACTCCCTTCTTGGTGTGTACTGCAACTTTGCCCTTTCCCTTGGCCTGAATAAACGAATCATTTCCTAACCGAATTTTAGGTTCTACGGCGGTGTTGATGTCATGAAAAATCTAATGGTTTCGGTCATGTGATTTGTACAACAGCTATCTAAATACCAGACATCGCTTCTATCTTCATTTGCAGAATAAAATGCATAGAAGAGAGATTTTGTAGTCTCTATTTGTTCAGTGAAATTCGCTTGTGCAGTAGGTTGCTGATGGTGTTTTGTATTTTGTTTGGATTGCCCATCAATCCATCATTATAAATGCTATAATGTCTATGACCCTTCTGTAGTTCTGTTTGCATCTGTTGCAAACTTTGGTAGACCAACAATACTTGGTATTATGGCTGCTCTCTTACAAATTCCACACCATCTGTTAGCCTTGTCGGATTCACTACTACCAGCCATTGCAGTTTTCGCCTGATTTTCATTTTTCCAATAGTTTTCAGACCTAACATCTGAACTTGCCTTGAAGGCAGTTTCGTTGGATAAGTTTCTTTGCAGTTTTCTTTCTTCATGTGCTTGAAGTGAACTGATTAGTTGTTGTACTGGTAAGGTTTTAAGGTATTTTGTCTCCTCTATGGTAGTAATAATTGAGTCAAAGCTCTCAGGAAGGCTAACTAGCAATTTTTCCACAAGCTTCTGATTGGTTATATCTTTATCACCTAGTGCACGCATTTGATTAACCAAATCCGTAACTTGTGAAAAATATTCTCTAACCTTTTGTGAATCTCTCATGTGGAGGTTCTGGAACTGTCTACGTATGGTCTATAGTTTAACAAGTTGCACCTTTGTTGATCCTTTGAATTCTTGTTGCAGCAGATTCCATGTTTCTTTTGATGTGGTTGCGTTGATGATGCATGAGAAAATATTTTCTGTTGTCCCTTATTGAATAAGAAACAGCGTTCGTGCATCCCTCGACATGTCTTCCTGCTACTTTGCTCTCGCTTCTTCTATCAGTGGTTGTCCAGCAGCATCAGTGGTATAATCACCTTCAACAATGTCCCACAAACTTTGTGAGAGCAGTAGAGTTTGCATCTTAACTTCCCATATGTTGTAGTTGTCACCAGTTAGCATAGTAGGAATAGGGAATTGCGCTGTGGTTGCGCCTGAAGAAATCAACGATGCCTTGCAGAAAAACTATCTCTGATAATTGCGCCCGTTAAGGCTCTGATACCAATTGTTTGAAACTCAACGCTCTGATACCAATTGTTGGAAACTCTAAACGCTCTGATACCAATTGTTAAAAACACAAAAGCTCTGATATTATATGATACAAAACTATTATGGTGGAATAGTAATCATGTATAGTTTATTTCCACCAGAATAATTTTGTATCATATAGTATCAGAGCCTTTGTGTTTTAACAATTGGTATCAGAGCATTTGAGTTTCGAACAGTGTGATGCCTATCGTCATGGTTGAAAAGAATGATAGGTTGAGAGAACACTTAATCTTGAAGAAGAAAAAAGTCTTTACAGTCTTCACAATAAATAAATAGTCCAAATTTTATCGGTTCTGTTAAAGTGAACAAACCAATTATTATTTCTTAACCATTGCAATTTCTTAGCTGTCATAAGTTGAAAAAATGTATAAAGACGTTGCGCTGCTAAAAAATGTATATACAAGCATTTACAAAATAGGAATATAATTAATAATATTTACATAGTAAGTTTGATTATGTAAATAATTTAAAACGTTGGCCCATTTTATCAAAAAGTTAAAAAAAATTGCATGTTTAGAATAGCCACACAATCACATTACTATACGAGAAAATGGTTTTACCTTCTCTAAAAAAATTGCCCACTTGGCCACTTCCCCTTTCCCTTTCAGCGGTTTACAAGTTATGACATGGCATAGCAAAATTTTCCCGTGCAACTGTCCCGTCTTCAAAATCACAAGTCCAAAACCAATACAAAGTCAAACCATCCTACATATATTTAAAGGCTTAATTTTTGTTATACCATCAAAACTTGTTAAATAGCCAATATACCCATCAAACACCCATAATAGCCAATATTCCCATCAAAATTCGTTTTTCTTATTTCTTTCTCCTTTAATTTACTTAAAATATTATTTAACTAATAACCAATGTAAGTTGACCATTATACCCTTTTATCAAATAGTAAGTAATGAAGATCCTTTCTCTTCATATATAATCCATCCAAATCCTATTATTTTGATGGGGATATTGGCTATTATGAGTGTTTGATTGGGATATTGTATATTTAGCAAGTTTTGATGGGTATAGCAAAAATTAAGCCTATTAAAAACGAAATAAAAAAATAGAAATTATCTTTGTTCCCCTTAACTTTTCCCCTATCTATCTTCCATGTTCAATTGGTTAATATTATTTTTTTTATCTCATGCTTTATCAAATTTTGAGTAAATTTTTTTAACTCTTTTCTCTTCCATAAACTATGTACGAGTTTGCACAATTTAGAATATGCATTATGACCATTAAAATGTGTTTGTTGTGTGTTAAAATGAATTTTTAATTAAAAATATATTGGGGATGGATAAGAGAGATTTTTAAGGGAGGCAATTATCACCCTCCCAAAGAAAAAAAAAGGAAAAAAGAGAAAAGAAAGCTCAAGCTGCCATCTGTTTGTTGACTGATCTGTTGCTCTCCTACCTGCCATTAGTGTCTTGATTGCTCCTCCGTACCTGCCCTTTTTCGATATCTCTAGCTAATTCATCCCCAATAAACATACAAGAGCACAAAATTTCAAAGCAGCAGCAGTAGAAGTACGGGTACCGATATATTTCAGATTTGCACACCACCGTGATGAAGTGCTCATACCAGGCCGGCAGGTCATGCTATCGCAGGTAAAGTACCCCTCCTCTCTCTCAATCAATCAATAGTTTCGTTTATTTAGATGACAGCAATCGTTGTTGAACAAACATCAAAGAAATTTTGGGTTATAAGAGGGTTTATGGGGACAGAATGTTATTTAAATAGTAAATACCAATGTTTATAAGTAAATTCATAGTGATGATGTTCCCAAATAATAGATCACTAACCGTCATTTACCTTACCACAGACGCGTGCTAGTAAAAGTGAAGCATTCCCTTTTGTACAAATTAGAGGTGGCAAATCGGGCGGGCGGGTCAGGTTTGGGTTTGGGTTCAGATCGGGCGGGTTTGATCAATTTTAATATTGTTTTTTTTTATCATATGTTGATTTAAATTAAATTACATGCTATTTTGCTATTTGATTTCTGGTCGGGTCGGGTTGAATCAGTTTGTCTTATTGAACAATGTCAGGTCGGGTCGGGTTTTGCCACTTCTAGTACAAATTACTAAAAGAGGAATGCAAAGGAAACTGTCGAATTTTTATTTTCTAATGTATAATTGTTTAACGCGGTTTTTGTTTGCTGATTTCTTGTACATCTGACAGAATAAGTCTACAATTATTTATCACTAAAGTATTTCATTCACAATCAAAATCCCTCTTTCTGAATCTGAAAAAAGGGCCTTGTTTAACATATTTAATAAAAAATTTAATTAGGAAGTTCTCACTAAAGAGAAAGTTCCTGTTAGGTATACATTAGCTAGGGATAATGTTCATTGTAATAAACTAATAATTAAACTAGAGTTTATTGGCTAACATAAGATATATAGTGTCTGTATAAATCTGAAATATCGCTTAATTCTTGGAATATGAGGTTTCCTGATATCAATTGTTTACTACACTGACTGATCGCCAAGTAATGATTTTAAAAATTCACACAAATTTAAGGACCGATTTTTTTTTTTTGGCAATTTAATTTAAGTCAGTACTATTTGCAAGCTCAGGTACAATTAACTGCAAGAATTTCAAATGCTTCATTGAGAAAATTAAATTAATGCCCGATTTGTTGATCCATTGTAGTTAGCTGTTACATGCACATCTCTTGGTTCTGCAAGGTGCAGCATATGAGAACATAAAAGTGACGGTAAACCCATACTTGGTGTAATATGGCTGAAGCTTTGGTGTTTGTGGTGCTTCAAAAGATTGCTACCACAATTGGACAAGAAGTAGTAACTTCCAAGTTATTTAATCAGGTAATGATTCTAAGAGAAATTTGGTACAATATCAAGCAAATTGAAAGGGAGTTCGTTGTAATGCAAGCATTCTTGAGAAGAGTAGATGTACAAGCATCTAATAATCAAACTTTTGAACTTTGGTTGGAGCAAGTTAGAAAGGTGGCACATGAAGTTGAGGATGTAATCGATGAATATGCATATCTTGTTGAAAAAACAAGACATACCAAGAACGTTGTAAAAATAGCATTAAATTATGTAAAAAATTCTCATGCCTGGAATGAGATAGCTACGCAGCTCAAAGAAGTAAAAGGTCACATCGATCACCTAACACAGATGAGGGATCGCTATGGAATTACAATCCCACAAGAAGGTGGAAACAACAGTAATAATACTAATAGGTTACTAAATATTTCAAGTTATTCCCATTTAGTTGATGAAGTCGGAATAGTGGGAATCTTGGAGGAAAGGAACCAATTGTTTCAGTGGTTAACAGAGATAGGCCAAGATCGGACAATAATCTCTATTTGGGGAATGGGAGGTTCTGGAAAAACTGCTCTTATTACAGACATTTATAAAACAGTAGTTGTTGAAAGGCACTTTGATTGTTTTGCCTTTGTTTCAGTTTCTCAAAGCTTTCAGGTAGAAGAGTTACTGCGAAACATAATAAGGCAAATACTTGAGAGAGAGAGTAAAATTTCATCAGAGTTTCATTTCATGAATCACAAAAGCTTACTGGAAACACTCTATGGTGAATTGAAAAATAAAAGCTACTTGGTAGTACTTGATGATGTATGGGAAAAGGATGCTTGGCGTTTGATATCCAGTGCATTCCCAAAAAACAACAAAGGAAGCAGAATAGTTATAACTACCAGGAACGAAGATATCGCCTATCTGGCAAATAATAATTACTCTCTTAAAATGAGACCTCTTTCAGGTGACGAAGCATGGGAACTTTTTCAAAAGAAGGCATTTGCAGAACAAAAAGAAAAAATATGCCCCCCAGAAGTTATGAGCTGGGCTATGAAAATAGTAAATAAATGTCAGGGGCTACCTCTCGCCATTGTAGCAATCGGAAGTCTTCTATCCTTTAGACGATTGGAGGAAAATGAATGGAGAACATTCTATAACCAACTTAGTTGGGAACTCTCAACTAATTCTGAGCTGAGTTGGGTTGGTAATGTTCTAAATTTAAGCTATGATGATCTACCAACTTATTTGAAGAATTGTTTCCTTTATTGCAGTCTGTTACCTGAAGATGTTCTTTTTAGGATGAGATGGATCACAAGGTTGCTGGTTGCTGAAGGCTTTATTAATGATAGGGAACCAGATATAACAATGGAACAAGTGGCTGAGAATTATCTCACAGAGCTTGTGCACCGTTCTCTACTTGAAGTGGTAGAAAGGACAATTTATGGAAGAATAAAGAAATTCAAAATGCATGATTTGGTGAGAGATGTATGCATTGCTAAAGCTAAAAAGGAAAGTTTTGGTACAATGTTTTACAACCAATTCCCAACCCTAGATGGAAAAACCCGTCGAATTTTGATTCACCATCCAAGTGGAAGTATACAACCTATTATGAATTCATCAAAACTTCGTTCCTTCATTTTAATCAAGGGACAATCATTACTACCTTCAATTGAAAGTGCCTTATCGAATCTCAAACTATTGCGTGTCCTTTGTCTTCATGGTTCTAACATAGAAGTCATTCCAGATGTAATTTTTGAATTATTCAACTTGCACTATTTGGATTTATCAGCTACGAAAGTTAAGGTAATTCCTAAATCGTTGGAAAAACTAAAGCTTCTACAATCATTCGACCTCAGGTTGACATCTGTTAAGAAATTGCCCAAGGAAGTAGCCAAACTGCAGAATTTGAGGCACCTTATTGTGCTATCATATCATGATTATCAAAATAGAGAATATGATTGTTTTTATGGTGTGGCTGTTCCAGCTAGGATTTGTAGCCTAAAAGATCTACAAACCTTATTCTATATAGAAGCAAATGATGAATTAGTTGCGAGTCTTGGGAGCTTAATGATGCTAAGAAAACTTTCACTTTTCAATGTGAAGAGGAGGCATATTGCTGATTTGGGGGTTTCAATTGCAAAAATTCCATTTCTCACTCATTTAGGTGTAGTTGCATATGACAAAGACGAAGTTCTTAATTTTGAAATGCTTAATCCCCTGCCAGGATTGGAGAAGCTTTACCTCAAGGGAAAAATGGAGGGAGGCTTTATTCCCTCAATATTTAGGGAGTTCAATAAGCTGAGAGATCTCAGATTAGGTTGGTCAGGGTTACAAGTGGATCCTCTAATATCCTTCTCTCACATGTCAAATCTTGTTGAACTACACCTTTATAGGGTCTATGAGGGGGATACGTTGACTTTTTCCTCGGGGTGGTTCCCCAAACTGCAAAGACTTTCTTTAGCTGATATGTTCGAATTGTTTTCAATCAACATAGAGGATGGTACCATGGTTATTCTACATCATTTGGAGCTTATGGGATTAAGCAAGCTCGAATGTATCCCTGAAGGCTTGAAACATCTTCATGCGCTCAAAAAATTGGTCCTTGCTGATATGCCGGCGCAATTCCTAAAGAATTTGGAAATGATTGGAACATCGTTCAGCATATCACATTCATTAGCAAAGGAGAGAAATGTACGTAAGATTTTAATTGCATGATTTAGATACAATTTTCTACTAATTATAGGGTACTGAAGCTAAATTGTGTGTTCTGCACTTGTTCCAAAATCATAGTGTTCAATTGAACCATACAATGCAACAAACTTGCACCCAATTTGTTATGTTATTTCTAAATTAATATTCTTTAGAAAAGATTGAGAAAATATTTTCAAGTGGTAGACAATTAATTGCCCACCAGTAATTTTGATTAAAGAAATAAATGTACTCACGTGGTCATATTTATACGCGTACATGCACGCACCAAGAGCGGTGATTTGTTTCATATTGTAAAAATACCCTTCCGGCTAGCACCATTTCAATTTTAAAAGGGCATAATCACGAGTCACCATCAGGACTCGTAACTTAGTTGCTATTTTCCGAGGCAATATTCGAAGATGTTCTTATATATACTTTATTTTTAGCAATTTTATATTTTTCAAGATTGCTTTACTGACTATTCTTTTAATTTAAATCATAATTTTCAGGTTTATGATGCTTTCTTCTTCTCAGTGGAATAGTGGATGTCCCAATCAAGTAAGGCGACTCTTTATACTGGTACGTTGCATTCATGCACTGATTATCCTTGCATTAGTGGATAGTGAATACAGAATTCCAGTTAAACAATTAGACAAACCAAGAATCGGTTGGAATAGGATCATAATATGTTACCATCTATAAAGTTGTGGGTTCTGTTTTCTTGGAGCACAATGGACATTTTACATCTTGACCAAAATTTGACGAAAAGAAATCTGAAATTTAATGGTTCCAGTCCTATTTCGGTATGCTGGCCAGCTGATACAGTAAATGCCTTCCTTATTCAAAAAAAAGCAATTAGACTGTTGGAATTCCCTATATTGTTTACTAATGAATTGTTAGCATTTTCCTCGCAGATTCAGTCGGCCGTACGTTTAAGATTTTTTACTTGATGATCGCTTTTATATGCACGTCATTTTGGCTCTATGATTTAGTAAGAGATTCTGTTAAGTGCGTGCTCTGTTATATGTGAATGTATCCAATCAATTAGAGACAATGACCCGGAAAACTTAGGGTTTTTTTTTTTTTAGTTTACTTTTGTTGTATTAATTTAATGAAGAGAAACAAGACCAGCTTATGGTCTAGTGGTTAAAGGCAACGCTCTCCGTGTGGGAGGTCGCGGGTTCGAAACCTGGATGGAGATCTTTTATAGACATTTAAATTTGAATGGATTGACCCTCATCTTTATCTAAAAAAAAAAAATTAATGAAGAGAAACATCTTGTATCCATTGAAAAACCGTCCATACGTCCATAAACGTGTATGAAATGTAACAGATAAATCCCGAAATGTAACAAATACAATCCAGAATGTAACCTATATATATATGGACGCTATGAACAGTTTTTCTATGGATGCTAGGTATTATCTCTTTAATAAATTACTCTTTATTTTTCGTTTTGTAATTCTAAATTTCTAAAAGATTATTTTTGTGTCAATCCTCTCTTATTTTGGGGTACCCACGGAGTCAATGAAGTTTTTGGTGAGCATATGACCCCCCAAAACCCGCCTACCTTCGTGAGTGCTCCAAAGTATCTACTTTATGATTCCTCAATATCAGAAGAGAGTAAAAACACTAATTTTAAGTAGTTCGACCAAGACCTACTCCACCGGAAAGTCTCAAACCGACAAATTTCACTATCGGTAAGGAAGAGTTACAAGGCTTATGTACAATAGTTAGATCCAAGATATCGATAACCTATCAAGTTCACAAGCAAGTTCTCTCTATACAATGGTGTCTCTCTCACTCTATAGTAAGATCTAAACTGTCTCTCTCTAGCTAGAACAATCTAGAGAGTGGTGGATAGATGTGACATCGGGTCAGGTTAGGTGAGTTTAGGCCGAGTCAGAGTCAGTTTGACTTCTTGAAAAGTCGGGTCTGGTCAGGATTTGGGCCATGTGAATATGCAAAATGACTTTTTTTAAATCTCTGGTTTATTTGTGTTGGATTGCAGGCTGTCTGATTTCCGATTCTATTTGGTCGGATCGGGTTTCGGTCAAGTTTAGATCGGGTTGGATCAGCATGACTTCTTAAAACAGATCGAGCCAGATAGTGGAACCATGCGGGACCATTAAATTACTGCAAATATACAATTACAAAATCCATTAAACAAGCGTCAGAAGCCCATGGATAATTACACATTTTGTTGAAGCCCATGAATAATTACACATTTCGTTGATTAAATGATACTATCATGCGGGACCATGTCTCTTCTTCTCTTCATCTGATCTCTCATGGTTCTGCTCTTTGCATTTCTCGAGTAGGGTTTAGACTTCGGAGTTTGAATTTCGAACTCTTGAGGAATTCTCCGCTCCTTCGCCCTAGCCCGACCGACAGTCCCTGGTCAGTTCATGCATATGTTTTCTCAACCAATCCTCCTCTCTTCTGCATTTCATCTCTTTCAGCTCACTTTGAGCACAAACTCATAAGTTTGTTTGCCGATTCCAAATTCTAATTATTGAAGTATGTATTATGTAATTTGCAGCACATCTCAATTTAATCTCAATCCAATACTCCAATTCTCGATCAAATTTTCTGGCTGATTATTTTGTGTGAGTGTCTAGAAAAAATCGAGCACAAATTTTACTTTCAGAATATATATGGCACTGTCAATAGCTTACACCTAGCTGAAATTACGAGAGTTTGTGGTTTTGTAAATTTGGCACTCTTTCATATCAATTCAATAACAATAATTAAATTATATTTTTGTAAGATTTCAATCATGAAGAGGAAAATTGATGGTTATTTCAAGCTAATTGGAGCTAGCTCATACTCCCAACCAAGTACTGAAGCTCAAGACTCGGTGCAAGCTATAGAATAAAACCATCCTGTTCCATATATGAAGGTACTGAACCAAGAATGGGATCTCCGGCATGGCGGCATATGAGAGAGGAGTGCGGATCGTTAGATCTAAACAGACAGACCTGATCGACCTAATTTAAATTATAGGAGGCTTTTTTGAAATTAATCTAATCCATTTATTTTGATCCGACGGCCCATACTAAGATAATAGGGCCTTGTTATCCTAGATAACAGCGGATGTGAATTCTATGAGAGAGACCCTGGAAAAGCGTCGCCAAATTTGAGAGGACCCTCGGAATCAAAGAGATGAAGTCTGAAGATTTTATGTGAATGAAGGATCCTATCAACCATATATACTCAGTTTATTTTCCTTAATTGTAAAATCACCCTAACAAGTATGCTTGTGTACGATATAACTCTTTTGCTACCACATTGTATTTCATTATTTATAAATTGGAGACACCAAACAATATATAAGAAATAATAGCATGTACTTAATTGCATATTATAAAATATTTAAGCTATTTATATATCATGGTCACATTTCTTTCAGTTTCGATTAACCTTTTGACGATTTGTGGACTTCCCCAACATCTCGTAATTAAGTTTGTAATTATTGAATTAACGAGGGCTCTTTTTTCTCCTTTAATTTTTCATAAAATTGCTTAACAGTTACCAAATGTGTTAATGGAGCTGAACGAGAAAATAATGAACGAGCCGGACTCAAAATTGATGGAAAAAAAAAAATAAAAAAGTATACCAAGTAGAGTTGAGACGTCAATTTCAGTTCTAAACAAAAAATAAAATAAAAGATCCCACATTTCATATTCATATATAATTTATACTCTAGAAAGAGGGGTAAGCTTCCAAGCTTTTTAGCTATGCCACATCATCATTAATCTCAACCATAATTTTGTTTCTCTCTTTTTTATCTTAATCAAATAGCTCAAATTAATTTTTTGTTTTTTCATTAAAGAGGTAATATAATTTGTCTAAAAAATAATTTAAGATTCAAAATATTTGTAACTCTTTGTATTCTTTTATATAAATTAATATGTAGCTAAAAATATAGTGTATAGAAAATATGTTAAGTTCAATATTTATTTAATAAAATATATTTAGGAAAAATATATATTTGTTTTTAATATTTAATTTATGTAATATTATTTTTTCGGGGCGAAGTCTGATTCACAGCTCTAGTATACTTAAGCTAGATAACGAATTAGTCATTAATCCTTTGTAACTAGCATAATCTTTTCATTTTAGTTTCTTGACAGCCAAGCAACCCTTTAACCACGATTAGTAACAGACGACAATGCGTTAATTGATAAAAATTAATTCATTTAATGACCCACTTACTCTGCCTATAACTCCTCCATTTAATTAGAAAAATATCATATTAATTTATTATAACCCCTGTGAAAAAAATATCAAACTAACTAAATTCCGAATGATACAATTTTCTAATTCCTTCATAGTTAAGTCATTACTCTCCTGTTTGCTTCCGCAATATACATCATATATCAAAAGATTTCAGATTTGCACAAAATTGTTTCCCTTTTTAATTTGATGCATTAATTAGTATATATTCCCTTTGGATTTCCCAGTAATACATTTCCATATATAAAATCCAATTTGCATTCTGTGATATGATATGCATTATTACGCAAATTAGGTAAAAAAGATTCATCATTTCCCAAGTGCTCTTCTTTCTCATTTGTTCCATCTTCCCTCTCTCATCTTTGTTCTTAATTTCCTCTTTGACAGAAACCCTTCTTCCCCTTTATGCAATGGAAAATTTACAGTACCAGTACATTGTACATCTGAAGAAGCAAGGAAATTTAGATGAAGATTGGGAATTTATAGAGGGACCAACAACTTGTCAGATGGAAACTGAGTCGGAGATTATATCTTGCAACGTGTGTCGAAGGAATTTCAGGTCTAAGAAGGCATTGTGGGGGCACAAGAGGTGTTGCAAAGCAGCCAGAGCCGGTACCAGAAATGAAGGTACCACCAGTGTTTCAGGTTTCAGACATGATGTGCTGGAATCTGGCTGGAGTGTGACTGCCAAGCGGGGCCGGAAGCCGGTTTTGGATATTACCGGCCCTGAGTCTGTGGCTGCTGGCATTCTGATATACATGTCAAGTGGCAAAAACGGCGGTGCGGTTTTACGTCCCGACAGGGAAAAAAGGAAGGCTGAGATGAGTGAATCCCCGCCGTTCGATGTTTCACCGATGACCCAAATCGTGTGCGATGATGACAAGTTCATGTGTGTCATATGTGGCAAGGTATTTCCGTCGTACCAGGCGCTCGGAGGCCACAAGGCAAGCCACGGTAAGGATGACGTGGTAGTCGATTCTGGTAAAGTTGAAAAGGGGCTGACAATTGCGGAGCACCGGTGCGAGGTTTGCGGCATGTCGTATCCGTCGGGACAGGCTCTTGGTGGCCACAAGCGGAAGCACTGGACCGGTTCTTCGTTCGTGCCGGGTAATAGGAGTAAAGCAAGTGAAATTGAAGTAGTTCCTTGCATGCATTGGGAAAGTTTGTGGGCTGATAACTGATATGTAGGTTTACAAGGGGTTTCTTTAAAAATTCTGATTTTATAAGTATATATGGAGGTAATTTTGGTATTCTGGTAATGGAGTGAGCTTCATGTTATTTTGTAGATGAATATATAGATAGTTACTGATGTTTTCTAGAAAATTTAGGTCTGTTAAATTATTTGCTGATATTTACTTTTGTACTGGTACTGACTTCTTGAGGAATCACAAATGCTTGTTATTCTTGAATCTTGACTAATCAGACAGGTGAAAAAAGTGAGATATATCACCTCAGTTCTCTGACCAAATGTTAGAAATTGTTGTTCCTAGTAATCCAAGGAAAATATGTCTTTCACCTAATTATTGTCTGTTCAATTATCCTTCCCTTAATTTGTTTATTAAATAATATATATTTGTTAAGTGAAACTTTGAAATCTAGTAGTTAGAAACTATATGATACAGTATACAGATATTTCAGATTTCATATCCTCTGTAGCGCTGCATTGTGAAGCGCAGGATGTGAACCCTTAGATCATCTCGGGATCTGTGCTACACAATGCCGCGCTACACAATGCAGCGCTACAGATCCCGAGATGATCTAAGGGTTCACATCCTGCGCTACACAATGCAGCGCTACAGAGGATGAGCACTCGATGTTTCAATACATGCAGCAATAGCTCCTGTAGGTTCACTTTTCTTCAATCAACCAGCTCTCACCCCTTACTATTAGGAAAGCACAAAGTATATCAACCTTAGTAAGCGAGCATGCAGTTAAAAGGGAATGAATCTTCATTTAAAGTTCCATATCATAAGTTTGCTCTATGCTGTAATTGCAGGGGAGAGGTAAGCAATTTTCCAACTTTTTATCAGAATACCTTCTGATTTCTGAAGTCCTTTAATCAGTCTTTTTACTATAGAAAACAAATATAACTAGCATAATAATATATGTGTCTCGACTCTCAAATATGATCTTAGTGATTGGAGGGTTGATATGGCCTTGAATTTGAATAGAGGTATGATGCATTTGCCAAACGGCAAAACTAAATTCATAGTGGCGTATTTGCTGAGTATATGATCTAAACTTAGGCCCAATTTACATATCACATATACATATGACAAACAACAAACAATTTCAACACCACAGCCCAATAATGCAAACAGAAATATCTACAAGTCATATATATCCATAAAGGCCCAAAATAACCCACACACATCACAGTCTCACTCACAGTCACAGCAAGTAGTAGTTAAAGAGCATCCGACCAACCTTAACTACCAATAAATAAAGCTCATCATCTCCACACACACACAAGATCGTCGGACCCACAACAACAGCCATATAAAAATAGAAACAATTTTTTCAAATAAAAAAAAAAACACTCACATTCACATTCACATATCATATCATATGTCATGTGTCATGGATCATGATAATCATAGGAAATATAATTAGCACAGTTACAATAAATAATATGGCATTTGAAATATGTACCCCTCCTCACTCACTCACCCACCAATCATCATTAGATTCATTTCATTACACAAATTCCATTATCCATTTATCATAAATTAATTAACAAAACAAAACAAAAAGGAAAAGAGAACTTTCTATTGACCGTGCAGTGCTTGTTGCTACTTGCTGCTACAAGTTACTTTACTTACCAACCCCAAAAATTAATTAACCACATAATAAATAAACACAGACTCTCTTAACTCTTAATTAACTCTACCAGTCACCTTCACAAAACTACCCAAAAAGATACAAAAAAAGAAAAAGAAAAAGAAAAAAATGTAAACAAATTAATTATAGAATAGTAAACCCCAGTATTACTATTACTGTTACTATTACTAATTACTATTATCAATTCAGCATTGAATCAATATCATCATATCAAGTCGATCACCTCGTTATTCCGGTAACGTTAAGGTTGGATCGGATCGATATCACCGGTCGTCCGGCACGCGGTACAGCTCGACTGTCACCTCCGTGAGCCACAGCCCCGGGAACACCAGATCGACCTGCTTCTGCACGACGCGGGGGCGCTTGCGGGGGCGGCGGCGGGGGCGGGATCCGGTGACGGCGTAGATGTCCTCCTCGATCTCGTCCGTCGAGAGCGGCACGGAGAACCTCGGCCGACGGTAGTTTCTCCAGCTCGCGGGGCTTCGGCAGGACCGGAGGTTCCAGGGGCGGTCGTCGCCGAGCGGCGAGGGTTTGTCGGGGGAGGGAAGAGGAGGGGGAGGGGGGAGCTTGGCGGCAGGGCGGCGCTTGGAGCGGGGTTTGAGGATGGGGAAGGAGAGGAGATCGTGATCGTGGGGGGTGGAGGAGGGAGGAGGAGGGAGGGGATCGGACGTCGGCGGAGAGGACGCGGAGGAGGGTTCGGCGGAGGTCACCATTGCGGGTACGGGTGCGTACGGTCTGGTCGGAGGAGGGCGACCAGACCCGACCCGGTAAGAGGAGAGGAGGAGAGGAGGAGGTGAAAAGTGAGAGAGGTGTGAGTTGTGAAAGGGAAGGAATGAATGTGAAGCAAGGTTGGGTTATAAGTTGTAAGAAAATAAATAAAGAAAGAAAGAAAGAAATGTATGTATAATAAAGGTATATAAATGAGGAACTGAAGTGCAAATATGGATATTTGTGGGGTTAAATATGAAGCAAGGGATTTCACATCCTCTAACATATGGCACGTGCAGTTCGACATGTGGTCCGTTGGATCTCCTCGAGATTCATGCTGGTCCGGATATTGAGGTGATCCAACGGGCCACATACCGAACGACACGGTACCATATGTTAGAGGATAAACTTGGGTTATAGGGAAATGAAGAAAGAAAGAAATGTATAGTAAAGGTATATAAATGAGGGACTGAAGTGTAAATATGGATATTTGTGGGGTTAAATATGAAGCAAGGTTGGGGAAAAAATTTTGTCTATCCAAAAAAAAAATCTTAATAATAGCACTATTTTCAAACAAATCTCGAAACTATCTTTATTTTTTCGGTGGCTACGGTTACAAGTCAAAGTGGCTGCAGCGGTCAGTTCGGAATAATTTGTGTAAAAATTGATTAGATGTCTGTTTGACCGCTGCATTCAGCCGATGCTTCTGACAGTTGCGATCATTTTGAATTCTGACCTTGCCCACAAGTAAAATAGGGATAGTTTCGATATTTGTTTGAAAAGAGTGCTAGTATTAAGATTTATTTTTTTTTTAGGGATGGACCAAAAAAATTTTCCAAGGTTGGGACGTTGGGTTATAAGAAAATAAAGGAAGAAAGAAAATATAATAAAGGTATATAAATGAAATGAGGGACTAAAGTGCAGATATGAATATTTGTGGGAGTAAATAATTTGATAAAGGGAATTTAGGGCTTGGCTTTTTGGTTTTTTTTATTGTGGGGGTTCCCAATTCCCCACACAAGTGACAGCAACTACTGCAGAGGAAGAGCTGCTATAATGGAATTTTTGGCTTAATCTCAGCCGTCTGATATGAGATGATGAAAGATGGACCAACGGTATTGGGTGCCCCACTGGTTTGAGTGATATTTTGGGTAAGAATAGGAATGGTGGATTGGAAAGTTTGAAGATATTTAGGAAAGATAGCTTGATCAAGTAAAAAATATATATAAATGATAATTTTGATGATAACGAAACCAAAATAATTTTGTTGCTTGAGTTTGGAATACATTTAGATTAGATTGCATTTACCCTCTTTTTTTTTGTTTTTTTTTTTTTGAATGTTTTGGAAAGTTTTCTTTCATTGGCAAATACTCCAACAAGAAATATAGACCAACAAAATGAGTGACTGAATTAAGGGTTTACTAAACTTGTAATTAAGAGCAAGTTTGTTGAGAAGGTGCAGATTTTACCTTTTTATTGGAAAATACTCCAACGAAAATATTCTGGAGTTTGAATTTGCAGTTCTCTCTTGATTGGCAAATGCAGATATTTCGTCATTATTTGAAAAGTTAGATTGTAAACGAAATTGACCATATATGTTTCATGTAGAATATATGTTCGCAAAAATAATGAATTTGGAGGTGATATATATGAACTGAGTGATGAGTTCAACATCTCAAAATAATTTTATTCATCTTTATTTTGGCCAGTCAGTTTTGATCGATTTTGTCAAGAAAAATATATTTTTTGGAAAAATGTTACAGAATATATTAATATTAGTTACATGTATTTGTGCATGCGTTTGTGCATTTAATAAATTGGAAAAGCCCTAAAATTAACACCATTCATTATTCATTATATATATCGTCATTAATCATTATTCAATAATAATATAATGTATCTTATATATATTGAGTCGAACATCTAGAGCCTCACGCCTTTAAGAGGTTGACTTGTGAATTATGTGTTGTACGATTATAATTAAATTATTCTTCCAGAACTTAATTTGATTACTATAAAAATGTCAACGCGTACGCTTTAGGAGTTAGGACATATATAGCTAGCTGCCTGCTATCATCCCCTAAAAGTCAAATTCCAACACCTGTGGCGACTTTTCCAAATTAATAATAGTAAAAATACATAATTACGTACAGAATTAACAGATTATTGTTGTATATTAGTTAAATAAACTAGATTAGTACGTAACACTAGTAGATCAAAAGGAAAACACAATATCTTTGCATATTTATATAAGTTTTTTAACGTAAATTTTGTAAAGAAATAGAAAGGGTGAAATAAATTTTCATTTATTTCAAAAAATATATATATTGTATAAAAATATGAGAAAGACAGATAATTAAGACCCTCAAAAAAAAAAAAAAAAAAACATGCGATCGATGCAAAACCAAAGAATTTACAGTGTACAATTTATTTTTTAGGTGCATTATCCTTAATTACCTTTTGTTAATTAAACACGTGATGGTTACTGACTAATTAACCATTGACGAGGTACACGTACACTGTTTTCTTTTTCCTCGTTAAATTTAACATTTAATTAAACATACCGATTGAAAATGAAATTATGCATGCAAGAACTAACGACACGGTTTCGTTGTATTTATATATAATTACCAATTCAAACACGGAGTGATTTAAACAATAAATTAATAAACAAGAGAATTGAAGTGGGCATGGAATTTGGAATGACACGCCACCGCGCAAACAACGAAAGATGCATGAGCATGACGACGGCTGCTGAGTTGAGTACTTGAGGTTGGTCGTATGGCAACATTTATATATATATATCACGCACACAGAATAGAATGGAAGGGGACTATTGGTGAGAGGGGTCTTTTGGGTTACTTTTTTCAAGTCATGTAGCCATCCCATGTCCATTTGTGGGTTTTGTGGGGGCCTCATTGAATTTTCTGCGGCCTCATTTCTCAAGAGTTTCAATGTTTTATTGTTAGTTTTGATATTATTTATCCTTACTCCTAAGAAATTAGATTTTTTTCACATGAAAGTTCTATTTTATCCAAAAGAAGAAACATCAGTCATTGATTGTTTACTTAGATTAATCACCACCGTTGATGTACATTAATGTTCCGGCCCATTAACGCTCATATTATTTTCTTCACGAGAGATGAGTTTTTGGCCCTTTATTATAAGATATAATAATTTCAGTCCAAAGAAAAGCGTGTGCTCTAGTTGTGGGAAATTAAAATTATTATTATGGTCGAATGCATGATTTACGTCATGAAACAAATTTTATAAAAAAAATAGAACAAGTACAAAATTACTTTTAATTAATCATTACATATTGCTTAGATCTTTTGATAAGCTTATTTCCAGTATATGATATGGCATTGATTTGTATTAAGAACAGAAAAATACAAAAATAGAAAGAAAAAAAAAACAATGAAGATATGGTAACTCCAAATTATCCATTTACGTACACAGTGAATTGTTTAATATATAATTGTACCAAAAATAAATAAATAAATAAATACACAAAACACAACGTTTTCTTTTTCCCTTTTAAAAAAACTACCAAATGGTTATTTTAAGCAGATTATATATGTAGAGTTAATTATTCCGCACCAACCTACCCGCAATTAATATGCCATACGTTGTTCAATAATAACATAACCAATCCGAGTCCGACAGCTCCTTCCTCGTAGTGCTTGTAAAAGATTAATTGGATTGATTGAATGTTTGAATGTCAACGTAGTAGGAAAAGTCTGGGGCTTGTTTTGCTTATATATATATTCTTTTTGGGTCATGGTTATTATTGTAAAATCCTCATATAATTTTCTTCCTGAAAATCCTCATTTTACAAAATTAATGTTCCAACTACAAAAAAATAAATAAATAAATAAAATAGGGTTGCATATAAATAATTAAATTAATTATTGGGTAAATAATATAGAGGCACACAGCATAAGTGCATAACTCACCAAAATTCCATTTTACAGTATCTTCAAATCACCAGTTCATGACAGGAAAAAAGATGGACAACAATTTTTCTTGAAGTCCGTCTTGATAGTAAGTTCACATCTCGGAACCCCACCAACATGAGTGCTCATCCTATGTAGCCCACAATGTGAACCGTTAGATCATCTCGAGATTCGAGCTGATACATATCTCGAGAATGGAATTTTGGCCGAGATTATCTAACGGTTTACATCCTACGCTACACCGTGCAGCGCTACAAAGGATATGAAATCCACCAACATCTAATCAAGATACCTCATTGGCAGGAAATGACCTATTTTTTTTTTCTACTCACAAATAATATAACCAAGTAATAAACTAGTCTAGTATTGTAATATGCTGATATGCAGCTCTAAGCTCTTGGAATTAATTAAAATGAATGGCTTAGATTTATTTTAAAAAAAATGACTCTCAAAATCCGCTTTGATACAACTCCCGTAGTTAAAATGGTTTAGCATTACTTTTATTTAGAAACTAAAAACAGTTATTCACGTGAATATACTCCAGTTACCAACTAATATCACCTACCGGTAGAGGTGGCAAATCGGGCGAGCGAGTCGGGTTCGGGTCGGGTGGGTCAGGTCAGTTTGACTGTTTAGAATATCTCGGGTCGGGTGATGGGTGGATCAGGTCGGGTCAATTTTAAATATTAACTTTTTTATTGTAAGTTGATTTGAGTCGATTGGATGCTATTTGATATCAGGTCGGATCGGTTTCGAGTCAGGTCAAGTCAGATCGGATCGGATCAGTTTGACTTTCTAAAAAATACTTGTTCGAGTCGGATCAGGTCGGACGGGTTTCTCGGGTCAGGTCGAGTTCTGCCACCTCTACCTACCGGGATAGCACACTCCAACTCTGAACTGTCCGAAACCTTTCAAAAAAAAAAACTCCGAACTGTCCGAAGTCCCATTAAGCCATTAGGGCTAGGACCATCTGTACTGTAATTGTAGCAGAGACATGCAACACGGCCCGTTGCATCAAATCACGCCATAGCAAATCGAGTCACCATGCATACATGGGAGTATGGGACAATGGCAATATGGCATATAAATATAAGAGAAATACCCAGTGTTCATCCATGGACTTCCATCACACTCACAAAAAATCACGTGGTGGGGCCCACCACATCACACTTTGTGAGTGTGATGGACCGTCTATGGATAGACGGTAGGTCACACTCTAAATATAATATATATAAACTAAATTAATTTTGTTCATTGATTATTTATACCCAATAGTCACCATTAACCAATAACCATCCCATTCGCAGCCTACCAAGCATCTCTACTTCCCTTTAACAACCTCCTTGATCATCTTAGCAATCCAATTGCCTGAGAATCAATGTTACCTGAGTGCGGGTGTAGGTATCGTATCCGGTGCTGTGCGGGTGCGGCGATACGGAAATTCTCAAAAAAAATCCGATACGAGTACGGCTATATATAATATTTATTTAATAAAAAAATAATAAATATAATAAGAGAAATTATATAAATAATAAATTTATATTGATCGGTAATATATTTAGTTGAAAACAAATATTATCATGAAGTGGCCTTTGGCCTAGTGGTAGTGATGTGTTTGGGAAAGGAGGGGAGTTGGGTTCGAATCCCCCTTCAAGCAATTTTAGAAGGTATTTTGCTGCCAAAACGCACCCACGCCGCACCCAAAATGCACCCTGACCAAATCGGCTGGTCAAACTTGTTAAAATAATCCAGTTCGCCACGTGGCGCACCCGGTACGCACCTGCACCGCATCGGAGGCGCACCCGCACTCGATACGCACCCGATACGGATTTTTCTGGGATATACCTGTATCCGGGTAACACAGCTAAGAAGAGACTCCACCTTCTCAGTCTCTAAGCCCCGCTCAAAGTGCCACCCGCTTAAGATCGAGCCGGACCCGCGACTGTGGAACCTCAGTCATCCCGAAACGGGAACGTCCGGTACGTATCGGGCATAACAGGCGTTTGAGATTCGATCTCTGTGGCACTATCCGGTGACATGCAAGAAGCGACCGGCCACGCCTTGTGCAGAAGTATATTGTATATAGACTAGTAAAGAGCCCACGCATTGCTTTGGACTGAAATTGTTATTTCTTATAATAAATTTTTAAGATAATATGTTATAGGCCTTATGTTGAGGAAATTGATATGGGCCTTAAATTTTAATAGGCTGAGACATTAACATCAACGGGTATTAACCTAAATCAACAGTTCTGATCTATCAATGAAAATGATCAATGACTCAAGTTTCTTATTTAGAAAAAAATAGCTCTCTCATGTCATTTTTTCTAATATGTTTTTATATATGAGGAGGGATCCATTGACAATGCTTATCTTGACAAGCTTGACAATGGAACATTTCAAATTTATAAGAATTCATAAAGAATCTTAAAAATGAAAAACGATTTATGGATGCATTATTTAACTTATAGATTGATGGCGTTTCAATTTTCAATCAATTTGAACATCGTTTGATGACTTATCAAAATTTTGTGTAATTTTTAACAGTCGTAATTTAATAGATATTTGAGGAGCTATCAAATATAACTTAAATTGAATATAATCGGAAACATAATCAATCTATATGTTAAGAAATACTTCCGTAAATTTTTTTCTATTTTTTAGAATTTATATGATTTTTTTTATAAATTTTTGAAATATCAAATTGTCAAAATTGTTAAGATGGGAATTGTCAAAGGATCCCTCCTCTTTAGTGTTATGCTCGCACGGGCGGGCGGGCCCCGGCAGGCGACGGGCTACAGTGGGCGACGGCGGGTTTTGTCTTGAGGGGAGGCCCTTGCCCGCCCCTTTGCCCATTGGGCTTGGCGGGCGAGCGAGGGGTTTGGTTTGGGCGTGTTGCCGGCAAACTTCGAACATGTTGCCGGCAAACTTCGAACTTGTTGCCGGCGGACTGCGGGCGGCTTGGGCACTGAGGGGCTGAGGGTTGAGGCGCTCCATTCTCCTCTAATCTCTTCTTGTTTAACAACAGAGGAGCGGTTAGTGAGGTGAGGGCATCGTGAGATGAGGGTGAGACAGAGCCACAGCCCACAGAGGAGAAGAGATGAAGAAGTAGAAGAAGATTAAAGAAAACAAGAAAAGTAATTTTTTTAAACATATTTTTTTTGGAATAATTTTGTTTTTTAAAAACAAAAAATAGCAATTTATAAATGATTTTATTTTATAAGTTTGAATAAGTTTCTTTTTTTTTCTACAAATTCACAACTTCTTTGTAAATTCTTTGCCAACTTTTGTAAGTTTGAATAAGTTTTATATTTTTCTATTTTGATATATTAAAAAAATGAAGTAAAATATAATTTTAGAAACTAAGAAACTTGTAAATTGTAATTGAAATAATATTAGATTTTTTTTTAAAAACAAGAAAGTTACGGGCGGGCAAGAGCGGGAATGGGGGCAGGCACGGGCGGGCGCGAGGGGCGGGCACGGGTGGGCGAGGGCACGGGCGGGAAGGGCGACGACTGGTGGGTGGGTTTCCGAGGACGAAACAAATATCTAAACCCTTGTCCTTCGAGACCCACCTGCCCGGACCCTAGACAAGCGGGTGAGATTGTGGGCCCGGGCGGGCACGGGCGGGCGAAGAGCACAAGACTACTCATCTTTATATATAATAAGGATGTATGTTCTGAGTTCTCTTCATATATATGACGCATATATATTTCTTCCTTGTAGCTGTATAATTAAGGTGCCTCACCTGCGGTAACTCTGCCATCCGGTCACTTCATTGTTGGAACATCCTTTTCTTCTGTTTTGCATTTTCTATTTTATTTTCTTCTTCCTTTTTTTTTTTTTTATAATGCAGGAAGATCCGAAGATGTAATTTTCGCGTCCGCATCGGCTGAGATCGTGAGGGATCTCAGGACCCTGCGATCCTGAGATCTGCTCCGTCCATTTAAAGCAATGCTCCAGATTACTTGATTCAATTTTTATGTTATTTCGGTGCAATCTCTCTTTGCCATGTAAGAGCATCTCCAAGAGCTTCCCAAAAAATGGATCCCAATATATCTATATTGGATGTCTCCCTAAATTTTTTGGGAGCCAATTTTACCTCAATCTCCAACAGATTCCCAACAGGTGGGCCGGTGGTGACTGGGCATTAAAACTATTCAAATAGACGATTTGAAAGTTGTAGAAGCTGTTGCATTAAACCTATTGACAACCTTGATCCAACAGTTCAAGTCAATTGTTTAACCTGGCTTTGTTGTGTGATTGGCTTATTTAAACTACTCAAATAAAAAAAATGTTTATATAAACAACAAACTTATAAAAAAAAAATACAAAAAGAATATTAGAGAAATGAAATGTTGTACCTGCACTTTGTTGTGGATTAATGCCTACACCATCTGAACATTAAGAAAACAATTATTGTAGTTAGACAATTAACCCAATTACGGATTTGCTAAATCATACATCACATAAAAAAACATTGATATATACAAATGAGTTTTTGGGAGTGTGGAGAAGTGAACAAAAATAGGGAGTTTTTGGGTGGATTTGGGGATAACCCAAAATTTGGGAATGGTTTAGAGAAGCTATTGGAGTTCAAATTTGGTCCCTAATTTCTAATATTTGGTTTTAGGGATGGTTTTGGGAAGCTTTTGGAGATGCTCTAAATAGAGATGGTAGAGGTGGTAGATTGTCGAGTCGGATTAGGTCAGGTCAGGTTTGGATCGGATATTGTGTTGACGGTTGTCGGCATTTTTTTGGGTCGGGTCGGGTCGGGTATCATGTTGATGGCTGCCAGCATTTTTTCGGGTTGATATCTGCCGACATTTTTCGGGTCGGTCTGACTTTCTCTGAAACACGGGACGGGACGGATCGGGTTCGGGTTAGTCTAACTTTTCATGAAACATGGATCGGGTCAGATCAGATTTTGCCAGGGTAGGGAATACTTTATGTGAAATAATCTGGAGCGTTGCTTTAAATGGACGGAGCAGATCTCAGGATCGCAGGGTCCTCAGATCCCCCATGATCTCAGCCGATGCGGACGCTGTAATTTTCTTATCCAGTTGTCCTGTACTTGTTCTGTTGGGGATTAAATTGAATTGGAAACATTAAAATAAAGGTAGCAAACAAATTATATATGGGGGACAGTAACGTATTAGCACCATTTGGTCTATTTTTTCACTCATCTAACCTGGATTTCATATCCCCTGTGTCGCTGCACTGCTGCATTGTGTGTAAACCGTTAGATCATCTCGGGATCCATGCTGGCTCGAATCTTGAAATGATCTAATGGTTCACATCCTGCGCTACACAATGCAGCGCTAGATGAGCACTCCATCTACCTGTTTTATTAATTAACTAGCATTTGACCCGCACATGCGCGGGATAATTTTTGAGGAATTATCTTTTTTACTGCACTAATTTGTTATATATATTTTCTATTATCTAAGAATGTAAATTTATTGAACTAAGATTACTTGTAACAAACATCCATAGATTATAACAAAAAAATCATGGCATAAGAACATCCCGAGTCAATTACTACATAGGAAATAAGATAAACATAATAATATTAACATCTATAATTAACAATGAAAATTGATAATTTTTTATTAGCATTACAATTAGGTTGATGGGCTTGGACTTGGGTTCTGCAGTTTGTTACGTACATGTAAATCAGTTCCCCTATGTTGTATGTTCATCCAAATGTTGAAGTGGTCCATTGCATACATTCCCCACAAAATTGTTTGATAATTCTGTCCAACAGTCGGCAGTCCTCACTTGATGAGATATCCAAAAATAAGTTATAACCTGAAAAAAAAAATTACAGTGATTAAGTGCTAATTAAGTGGCAAATATTTATAACTTTTATAAGTCACAATCAATCAATTAAGTTTTCCATTAGACGGAACACAAATAAATAAAATAAATAACCCAACAAATCACAAAATACAAAATCAGAACTCGAATTGGTAGAATAATGACAAATACATAATTTTTGCCAAGTAGAAGCACAAACTGAATTTCTCAGAGAAGAGTGTACCAATTCATCTGAAGGAAGTGTGGATCAATCAGCAATGAAGATCATGCCACTCATATCCTTGTAAAGGCTTGCGGCTACCTATTAAACAAATTCGTAATTAAGTCATTTTCAGATCTAAATTATAACAATATTGAACATACATTTAAATCAGAAAGCAAAACACTACATTATAGAGTAAAATTACTATATAAACAAATCAAAGTACAACAATTAACCTTCTCCATAAATCAAGTAAAACTGAAATTTACATGTAGATCCAGATTATTTGGTTATTCTTTATAAAGCATTGATTGTCACCGCATATTTAAAGTTTCAGAGAGCATGGACATAAACTTCCATTTCACAATGCTGCCATTTTGATCCAATTTATATATCTGTGTGAGAACAAAAACTAATTGCAGATATATATAGAGTTAATTACATGAAATAGGCTAGGCCTCATTAGTCTAGACTACCCAAACGTCACTGTGGTCTTGAAAGGTATAACTGCGGAAAATAGAAGTAAAAAAAAATAAACAACTATAATTGAACATCAATGTCCAACTTCTTGCATATCCTATGTTCTTGCATATGCTATGTACCAGAAATGGCACTCAGGTTTATTACGTAACACTTGGTTTATTTGATATCTTGCAAAAGCACCATGAAAGGTAGGGATTCCTTCAGGAATTCGGAAATTCCAATATGTTGAATTTTCATTTACAGTTGCATAAGTTGCACAAATAAAAACTGAGGTTGTCATGCGCACTTCCTTCTGCACCACCACGATTGCTGGCTTTCTGGCATACATGATAGTATACGTAAAGCCAAAAAAAGATGCATCATATCAGAAACCATAAAGATACATCATATCAGAAAACAAAAAGATTTTTAAGTGTCTAGTTTTTAGTTAAAATAGAAAAAGCCTTGCAAAGTTAATACTTCAAAAACACACCTACTGTAGTATGAGATGTATTGTCTATAAAGGATAATAGGACTTGTAATTGTTTTAAACTTGTTATTGTTTAACACTTTATTTTTTGACCCGTTGTAGCTTTATGCTCACTCTTCTTACAAACCTAAAAACATTTATGTTGATTGTACCACCTAATTAATTAATCTCACAATTAAATATTGTTAACATAGTTAAATCTTGGGTCACAGATTTGATATTTATCTAATTTTGTTACCCATTGATATATATATTTCTTATTAAAAAGTGTTGTCTGAATGCAAGACAATATACCTATGTCATATATTTTATAGTTATACATGGATAGTACCACGTTCAATTGTCCAAATTATAAGCCATAAGTTAGTTCTTAATTTTCTAATTGACCATTATATCGATAATAGGTGAAAAAACAATACATGCTAACCACTTATAACTATCTTTAACAATAAGTATAAATAAAGTTAAAAGGAATTTCCAAAAAATCATTGCTTCAAACTAATTTTTAGTAATTGTTGTTAATCTGACAGAGTCTCATCATCTTCATGCTAATCAAACACGCCTAAACTCTTATAATAAATAAGTCAACAAAAACACACTTTTTGACTGTATATATATTGACCAAAATTTTAGAGGCATGCACAATTTATAAAAGGAAAAAGACATCATAACAAGGCAGTAAATTCACATGCAATCCTATTTACAGTAAACAATAATATATGAATAAAAAACATTCATTTATGCTGTTGGAAGAAAACACAAATTCTCTATTGCATATCTTATCTTAAATTACGGCAATATAATTTATGTTTTTGATAGTAATAAGTAATAATACTTGGAAGTAAGATTTTTTAATTTGGTGATGGTATGATTCCATAAATATTGAAGGATATTGCTGATTGCTGTACTTTTTAAAAGAAAATTTCATGAAAAAGGCAAAAGGGATTGTGGTTAACAACTAATTGAAGTGTCTTCTCACATGGTTTGACCAAAGAATTTGCTAATTACTCGAACCAAAATAGAACAAAGGGTAAATAGCAACTATAATTGAAATTTTCCTAGGAATCAAAAAGCTTACAGTCTAATAATGAAAGACGGAGGAGAAACTTGTTGGTAGAAATTAGTTGTTATCCGAGTAGCAAGCAACAACAACTGTTGACTTGATCTTTTGCATCTCACAGTGAAAAATCTCCAAGATTGAAAGAGGCATCTCTTCCTATACGAATAAGTAAATTCGTTCATGCTAGAAGGTGTAAAAGTGAACGTATCAAAGCACAATCAGAGAGCAATCAAGAAGAGAGAGATTTGAGAGGGGAGAGGCACCAACTAACTATCAAGCGGCCAAGAAAGTAGAAAGGGCCAGAAAAAAAAAATAGACGAATATTTGAAGAAAGTGAAGGGACGCGAAAGAGAAAACAAATGGAAAGGTGCGATAATTTAATTTTTTTTTTTTAGACGGAAACAAATTGAGAGGTGACGTGGCTTATCTGAGAACGCAGTATAGTCTTCCGCTTTTTTTTAAAAGAAGAGATTACTTATCTCCATCTACCTGTGATGTAAATATGTACTATGTATCAGTTAAGAATTAAGTATGGTCCTCCACATATTTAAGAGAAACATATATAAAATGTCAATTCTGGTTCCATTAATTTGCTCGAAAATTTAGTTTCTTTTTACTTTCGATCGGTTGAAACTAAGTAATTAATTATAAATTTTAACCAACCGCTCTAGTAAATCCGTTATTTACTTATTTATCAATTATCAATTATCATCGCAAGATAAATTTATTGTGTCATTTTGTACTCCAGCAATCTAATTAATTAATTAAACACACTAGCTAGTCACTGCATCTCTTAGTTAAAAAGAAATTAAGAATTTAGTTGAGCTTCATATTATATTATATGTCTAATAATTAACTTGGGGTACCAACTACTTGCACTAAATATTATATTGCAATTTGCAAGTCGTTCGTACCCCTGTTATCAATCATATATATTTTTGGTGAGACCATTAATATATATTGCCCCATAAATATTACGGCTGAGCTAATTCATACTCTAGAAAGAGGATTAAACTTCCAAACTTTTTAGCTATACCACATCATCATTAATCTCAACCATTGATTTTATTTCTGTCTCCTCATTTATCTTAATCAAATGGCTCAATTTTTATTTCATTAAAGAGATAATATGATGTAGCTAAAGAACAATTTAAGACTCAAAATATTTGTAACTCTTTGTATTCTTTTATATAAATTGAGATGTAGCTAAAAATATATTATATAGAAAATATATTAAGTCCAATATTTATCTAATAAAATATATTTATAAAAATATGTATATTTATTTTCAATATCTGTTAATTATGTAATATTATTTTTTCGGGGCGAAGGCCGATTCACAGCTCTAGTAACACTTAAATGTATAATTAAGAACAGCAGAAGTTGTAAGAGACAATGTGAATCTTAATTTCTTGTAAGTTTCCTTTCAGACTTTCAGTTTCAGTCCGTTCAATATATTAAGAAGCTTCTAATCTTGGAAGTTTGCATACCGGGTCGTTAGGTAATTCTGGTGAGAATTTTGACCACAAAATGAGCCACAATTGCTGTGCTGATTATTTAACTCGTCCGAGAAAATTAGATATCAATGTCAAATCTAATTACTCAAGTTCTTTTATACATAAAACTATATGAAATCTCTTGGAATAATAAAATGTTAATTCTTTTTTTTGTCAAATTAAAATTCTGCATGCAATTTGCAAACAAAATTAACAAGGTCTAGCATAATCTAACTTTTCATCAATTGATTGTTATTAAGAAAAAATATATATATATTGCATTCTAGTAGCTACCATCTTTAGAATAAGTAATGTCGTTTTCATAGAAAATGCCAAAATATACAAATACAAACTAAGTTGGACCAACATATTATCTAGTGTAGCTAATTCACAATAAAATAATGTGATTTGAGTAAAGTATTAAATATTTTTGTGGTTGTTTGGTGGTATTAAAATGCATATTTCTCTGCTTAAAATGCCAAAATATATTCATGCCGCCAGAATGTGATTATAAGAGATTAAATTGAACAAATTTAATAACAATTAAATGTGCACACTGTTATACACGCATTAAACAGCAAAAATAGTTATTACTTCTTGCCATGCTCTGTAAGCTCATATATATATATTACTCTGTTTAGCAGTCAGGAATAATTCAAACAAACAAATAAATAATCTGACCAAAGTCAAGAGATCTTCACGCGATGACAGATGTGTCATTAATTAAACTCATCCAGTATTCAAACAAAACCAAACTGTACGATCTTTGTATATGAGAAAAGTCAACATGGCTTATGACCTGTCCATTGTGTAATTTATGGAATCTTATTCATAGGCCAGTATCCCCCTTATAGATTACATGTGGCAGTTTCGCTATGCTGTCGAACGTAATACCTAGCGTCCATAGCAGAGGTGGCAAATCGGGCGGGTGGGTCTGATTCGGGTTCAGGTCGAATCAGTTTGATCTTCTACAAGATCTCGGGTCAGGTCGGTTCGGGTGATGGCCGGGTCGGGTCGGGTCAATTTTAATATCGATTTTTTTTTTTATCATATGTTGATTTGAATTGGATTGCATGTTGTTTAATCTCGAGTCGGGTGGGGTTCGGGTCAGTTTGACTTTCTGGAAAATGCTAGGTCGGATCGGGTTTGAGTCGGGTCAGGTCAGACGGGTTTGAGTCGGATCGGGTTAGGCGGGTTCTATAGAGAGTCTGCTCATAGTATAGAATTTGAGATATAAGTTACAAAATTCAATTATCTAGTGTAGAATTGGTATATATATCTATTGATGTATAGACATATTCTTTGTAAACACAAGACGTTTCTCATAAATATAGTGATGCAGTTGTACCATAAAATTTATCCCAACTTACCTTAAATAAATTTTACTTAGCTGTAAAAAAAAATTTGACAAACTTTTAAAATTATTTGAATTTTTCAGTAGAGCGAGGCTATAATACTATACAATATACTAAATATACTAAAGACAGATTGACAGTTACAGAATTGAACAACAATGGATAAGTATAGCATTGTAACAAAATAGACATCGGACCTACACCTAACTTGGTCTCATTTCTCATGCCTCCAATCTCCAAATAGATATGCTCTTCATATTCACCTTTCTGTTGTATTTAATATCAATTAGCCCTTTGAGAGGTAGGGAAAAAATAAAAAAAAATTGGCAAAGAGTTTTTTACAATCTATTTCAATTGTAAATTTGAGAGGTAAAATGAGGAAAAATAAATAAAAAGCTGGTTAACTAGCAATAAATTCTCTAAAATTATATATACATGAAACCTTACATAATTATTATTTGTACTTTATATTTGTCACCAAAAAAAAATTATTATTTGTACTTTATAGCTGGTACGCTCAATTTAACCCTGATTTTACATGCATGCCCAGCTGTCTACCAATTTGTACCGTAGAAGTAGGAGAAGTAGGATGTCAAATCGAAGACTGTAATTGTCAAAGCATCATGTTTCATGTATCATGATATCATTGATATCATTGATATGATATGCCGAGGAGTGTGCATACATAATTATGGAAATATAACACTCTCCCGTGTGTGAGATCGCGGGTTCGAAATCTAGATAAGGGGTGTTTTATAGACATTTAAATTTGAGTGGCTTGACCCTCATCTTTATTTCAAAAAATAATTACGGACATATGGACCGTGGCTTTCAGGGAAAAATTTCACGGATACCCTAAGAAATAAATTTATCTCTACGACTACCTAAACCACTAATTTAATTTCACGAATGCCAAAATATAGGGCGTGACTTGTACTTGCACCCTATAGAACGACGAAAAAGAAAGGAGTTGGGGAGCTAAGGAAGGAAGAAAGGTTTAATGAAGGGGCGGGTTTGTGAGGTACGAGTTCAACTCACGCTTTACAAATCCTGCTTTCAATGACAAGCGGACCCTTGCTATACTTTAATTTAGAAAAATGGTTATAGGACGCTGTTTTTAGTAACGCCTTATATTTTGGACATTTGTGAAATTAAGTTAGTGGTTTAGATATTGGTAGAGATAAGTTTGTTTATTTGGACATTTGTGAAATTTTTCCTTGCTTTAGAGAGGGTGAGAGCATGTATGTGGCATATGCTCAAGTTCCCAAGAAAACGGATACCTTCAATACTTCCAATCTTTCCTGTTTCATGCTACTAGTAATGAACCATCAATTCCAAACTAAGCAGAAGAGAGACATCTTGCGTCGACACAAGAATTGTCCATACGCTCATAAACATATACGGAATATAACAGATACGTCTCGAAATGTAATCTATTGACGCTGTAGACGGTTTTTCTGTGATGTTAGGTATTACTCTAATTAAAAACTAGGGGCGAGCACCAAGTTTTCTTCTTTTCCCAAAAAAGATCTCCAATTCGTTAATAATTAATTACCGCAAAGTAATTTGTCTAAGCTCTCATATATGATGCAAGTATATATACAACATTCATGTTGATTCTTTAAGCAAGCAAGTTATGTAAATAAGTTTGTCTAATTGTATATGCTGCCAAAAATCCCAATTTTATATGGGGAGGGATCGGTTGATAATGAGATATTTCAAAAATTTGTAAAATTAATTAAAAATCTGAAAAGTGAAAAAAAAAAAAAGTTTATGGATGCATTACTTAACTCGCAGATTGATAGTGTTTCAAATTTCAATTAATTTGAATATCGATTGATGGCTTATCAAAATTTTGTGTACTTTCAATGGTTGTAATTTAACGAATATTTGAAAGCCATCAAACGTCGCTTAAATTGATTATAATCGGAAACATAATCATGTATAATTTAAGCAATACTTCTGTAAATTTTTTTATATTTTTGAGAATTTTTAATTATTATCTTTCAAAAATTTGAAGATGATAATGTAACGGAAATTAACAAATTATAAAAATGACAAATGCAATCATGATAGCTATGATTGTAGTAAGATGGTGAACAAATTAAGTAAAATCAATATTAGCAAAAAAAGGGATATCTTTTATGATGAAAATATGTTAATAAATTATTATATTGGTAGCTAAATAAATTAATGATATTTTTTTTTTTAGAGAATGATTAATGATAGTTCCTACAACAATAATCGCACACGTACGAGGATACAAATTAAATTTGTTGGTTCTCTTATTATTATTATTTTTTTGTTATGGTTTGAATAATAATTCATTTTCTTATACGTTTAGATCATCTTAGAAGTAAATGCAACTCAATGTTTAATTATGTGCAGTGACTCCAATGCGGCAATGCCCAGTGGTCCAGTTGTCAAGTCATGATCCAAAGATTAAACAATCTATACATTTCATTCGGGTCACAATCTGTATACCATAGTTAGAGCCTTAGATGTTGCAGATTTTTGGGTCGGGTCAGTTTGATTAAATGGAAATGTCGGGTCAGGTGGGGTATCGGGTTAACGTCTGCCGATATTTTTTTTGGTCATCAGGTCGGGTCGGGCAGATTTTTTGGGTCTGGTCAGATTTTGCACCTCTATTCCCGGATCGGGTTTGGTCGAGTCGGGTTCGGGTCAATCTGACTTTCCCTGAAACAAGGTCGGGTCGGGTTTGGGTCTGTTTGACTTTCCCTGAAACTCGGTTCGGGTCAGGTTTCAGTCGGCACGAGTTTTCAGGTCGGGTCAGATTTTGCCACCTCTAACCATAGTCTAAACGGACCATAAGATCAATCTAAACGATCCAGATTCTAACAATATTATTGTGGATCCTGAATTCATATAAAAAACGGAGGGATCCATTGGGGATGCTTATTTTGACTATCTTGACAATTAGATATTTCAAAAATTTGTAATAACTCATAAAAAATTTAAAAAATGTAAAAACGTTCGTGGATACATTACTTAACTTGTGAATTGATAGTGTTTTAAACTTCAACCAATTCAAACATCGTTTGATGGCTTAGCAAAATTTTGTATACTTTTTAACGGTTGTAATTTAACAGATCTTTTAAGAACTATTAAATGTCGCTTAAATTGAATATAATCGGTAACATAATCAATCTACAAGCTAAGCAATATTTTTGTAAACTTTTTATATTTTTCAAAATTTTTAATAATTTTTTTCAATTATAAAAAGTCTCGTTGTCAAAATTTTCAATATAAATATTGTCAATAGATCCCTCCTCAGACTAAAACCTATGACGATATGGTGCCATAGAAAAACTACGCAGCGGATCTGAATCATTCTCACCTCTTTTCCCAATCCACCCAAAAAAGTTCATCATTCTATTCTAATTCCAAACTTTTCAACCGGTCCACATGTCAGTGCAACCCTGCATAATCAGCCACATCCCCTCTCACCACAGAAAACCCCAAAATTCCAAGCCAGGCCACCACACATTTCATTGTATTAAATATTAATTAATTAATTATTCTTCTTTTTATTTATTAAACTCTTTTCTTCTCTCGCTTTTTTATTCAACATTTCTTCTCATTTCTCTTTTCTTTCTTGCCTTCAAGTTCAACACTCGCATTCCTTTTTATTAACATCTCTTTAACTCCAGATGGTGATCTCGGCCCAAGCCACCGCCGCATCCGATCCACAGCCGCCTGCCGGGTTCGCCTCCTTTGCGGCTAACTCTAAACCGGTCGCGACGACAACCCCGTCTGTGCGGCCGTGGAATTTACGGTCGAGGAATGGGTCCGTTGGAACCGACCTGAAGGAGCGGAGGAGGAAGGTGTTCTCGGTGGCCCTGACGTGCGACGAGATCGCCGAGGACATATACGCCGTCACGGGGGCACTGCCCCGACGCAGGCCGAAGAAACGGCCACGTGTCGTGCAGAAACATGTCGAGGTAATTAAATAATTAACCAAAATTATCAAATCATGTAATAAATAATAAATACTGCAACTCAATGCTGCTTGAAATTAAACATGTTCATCTGATTCATAGCAGAATTAGCCTAGTTTAAATTTATAAACTCATGAAAGTGTGAAAGAAATATCTAAGTATCTGTAGCTTGTATATGAATTAGCCTAGTTTAAATTTATAAGTTATAACTATATATGTTTGTTATTTATTTGATTTGTGTATTGTTTTTGGTTTGTAGATGGTATTTCCGGGTTCATGGTTGAAGGAGATCACAGAGGAGCTCTACAAAGTGCCCCATTCAATTCATGAGTGCCCTTAAAGCGGCGATCTTTCTGGTGGTGGTGCCCTTAAACAAGTTAATTCATGAAGCTCTTACCTTTTCATTACCAAAATAGAAGGATTTTATTCTACTTAGTTAATTAGTTTCTTTGTTTATTTCAACTGCAGAGATAAATGTTGTTTAGATCCTTTTTTTTTTTTTTTTTTTGGGTTTTTAGCTGTAATATTCTCTGGTACTTTTGTAGTTATGTTCATGGGTATTTTACTATTTCGGATGGTGGGTTTTAGAGTAAAAAAGAAAAGAACTAAAAGGGTAGTCAAATTAAAATGGCGTCTGTAAATGGGATCTCGGCCTTTTGGGCCTTGGATTTTATCATCATTTATAAAACTTATTCTGGTTGTTTTGTTTTGTTCTGTCCCTTGTTTATATTTGAGTGGGTTTACAATTAGTAATTAATTTTTTCACTTATCAAATGCCCATAATTAATATTCGCTCTTAATCATTGTATAGTGTATACGCACTTCATTTGATTATTATAAGTTTATAACTTACAAAATGACCCAAAAATAATAGACAACTTTTAGCGATCCTATCCAAAGTTTTATATGATTGGTTGGCCCCGCCATCACGTCAACTCGCCCACGTAATTTAAAAAAAGAAAAGAGATATAAAAATGGTGTTAAAAGCAATGCTTACTGTGTTAATTCATATTAAATAGATAAATATTCAAATTATATGTTTTAACTATACAAGTGATTTTTTTTTACAGTGTATTCATATTAAATAGATATATATTCAAATTATTTGTTTTAACTTTATAACTTATTATTTTTTACCGTGTATTGAGATATATTATACAAATAAGTTGAACACTTTAATAAATTAACTTGAATATCAATAAAGTCGGTATCATTTTTTGTATTTATGTATTGGTTCCCTTAAGAATATATAAAAGCATACTTATGTAGTCAATTAAATATTCGTAATTGGTGCCGTGCGAATTGCAATACCGTAGACTGATGTGCATGATAAAATCGCCAAAATACGCTGTTAAAATAACTTCAAAATTTTTAAATTTCTTTTCTTTTGGAACATCATTTTAAATGTGATAATATTGCCAAATATGCTGTTCAGTTGTGTACTAGTAGTGTTAGTTCTGGGAAGCGATAAGCTCCAACGTATGTTTTGGAATATTGAGCAATGAGCTGTGGACTTTGTTTTATTCGTAGTGTAACAGATAAAAAAATAAACAACACCCATAACTGAAGTACTGAACTAACAGTCTGAAATTGACATAATCGACTCTGCTTATTGTACATTTTTTTTTTCTTCTGGATCAATTTTAACCTTTTTTTAAGAATCTGAAATTTAAAAAAATAAACCTTTAAGAATCTGGCTCGTTCATTATTTTCTTTGTTTTTTTTTTCTTTTTTTGTGCATAAGACAACACGGTATACAATAAGGTTAGGACAGGCCTGAACTCATTCAATGGAAAATTAAATAAATATGACCAAGGTAAATTAATTTAATTTTATTATATGTTAATTGGTCTATATTGGCTTTTTTTTTTAATATATATCTTGTTTAATTAGTCCAATTTATTTACACAATGTAGTCATTAGTCTGAATTGTTCTGGCTAAATTGGGTTGAAGTAATTAAGGTTTTCATAAATGTAATAAAAAATGGGAGCTGATATAGAGATACCATTGTAGCTCCCGTCGTTGATACGGATGATTTGACCAGTCAAACCTGTTCTTCACTCTTGATTTATGCATGTAGACTTGATAATTATGCAGTGAATATTATTTTTTATGCATGTAAAATTAATTTGTTGAGTTTAAAAACATTAAACAACTTGCATACTAAGCATTTTTGCTTTAAAAAATATTTAATAACATGCATTCTACAACCAATATATTGCATACTAAATACATTTAAGTGCATAATAAATGATTTTATTTACATATAGTATTTGTAAGTTGTAACATATAGTGTAAAACCAATACATTGCATACTAAATGAATCTGTATGCATAATAAATAAGTTTACATGCATAATTAGCTATATAGTATGCATAAAAAATGTGACATAAAATAAAGAGGAAAAGAGGGAGATGGTACAGTGAACATGACGAATGGGTCATGAACCAGTTAAAATTCCCTGAACCGAATATTGAACCGCGACTTGATTATTGAAAAATAAGTTTGATTCGGCGAGTTGAATTTACATGCATAATTATCAGATTTCGTTGCATAATTATTAGATTTCGCTGCATATTAAAACAAAAAAAGGAAAAAAAAATGGTTGTGTGCGTATCAACGACGGGAGTTCCGTCCGTATCACCGTAGCATTTCCCATAAAAAATATAAATTTATGAAAGTAGGATCAAGGGTTAACAAAAAATTCAAACACAAGTAGGCTTTAATAATTTATTAGTTGCATGTTAATTATAAGTGCCATAGAATATCAACTTCATGGATTCAACAAAGGTAAATAAAAATAATTTTTTTTTGAAAATGAAAGTAGGATCAAGGCATGTCGCATTTAGCCGCCGAGAACTATCCATAGACTTGACCATAGACCATAGTCCGTAGTACCACTGTACCGGTGAGCCCCTGGAACCAGAGTATGACTATTTACTAGAGGTGGCAAATGCGGCGGGTGGGTCGGGTTCAGGTTCGGATCGGACGGGTCGGGTCAGTTTGACCTTTTAGAAGATCTCGGGTCAGGTCGGATCAGGTGATGGGCAGGTCAGATCGGGTCGAGTTAATTTTAATATCGACTTTTTTTTATCATATGTTGATTTGAGTTGAATTACATGTTGTTTGATCTCGGGTCAGGTGGGGTTCAGCCCAGGTCGGGTCGGGTCGGATCAGTTTGATTTTCTGAAAAATACCGGGTCAAGTCGGGTTCGAGGTGGGTCGGGTCGGGTGGGTTCCTCGGGTGGGGTCGGGTTCCACCACATCTACTATTTACTATTTGAGTATTGACCATCCGACCACTCGCTGCACAAAGTACAGTACAGGATCGCAAATAGTGCACCACAAAAGATCCGGTTAAAATCCCCATTTAGACTAGGAATTAAACTGATGTCACAAAAGCAAACTGCAAACAGATGAATTTATTGCAAACAAGACGCACCAACAAATCCACAATTTTTTGTGTATAATTTTCCAATGGCGACACCACAGTGCCACATCAGTAAATAATAGAATTTTTTTTTTTGTCTATGCCTGAAAAGGAAAGAAATTTTAAGGGTATGCCTGCTTAAATACAAATTACAGGACTATGCCTACTTTTCAAATGCCGGCGTTCGAACAGTCATCTAAAACGCCGGCGTTCAGTACAAGAAATAATCCGTACTTGTCTAAAAATCAAGTCGAGAAGAGTTTTTGAACGTCGGCGTCTAAACGGTGTCGTCCGAACGTCGACGTTCGGAAGTTTAAACTCCGGAGTACTGCCGTTCGGAAGTTCACCAGTATGCCATTTGGAATTACAAAATCTTAAGTAAATTTTTTCGAACGCCGGAGTTCAAACTCCGGAGTTCGAACTCCGGAGTTCAAACGAGTTTTTCAAAGAATTGGTCTAAGTCCAGGATTTTGAACGACGGCGTTTTAGATGACTGTTCGAACGCCGGCGTTTGAAAAGTAGGCAGTCCTGTAATATGTATTTTAGTAGGCATACCCTTAAGATTTCTTTCCTTTTCAGGCATAGACAAAAAAAAAATTCTAAATAATACGAATATATTTCAAATTAAAGTAAGTTAATTAAGCTAATTAGTAATTTATATTTATACATAATTCTGTGCATAAGGCAAAAACACATAACAGTACATTGATATCTTTAACATGGAGAGTGGAGACTAATGATGTGATAGCTTTACAGTTCTGAGTGATTATAAAGTAATGTCAGAGAATAAGCTCAGAGTCAGACACAGGAATATCAAAACGTAGAACCAAAAGATTTTTTTTTTTTTTTTTTTAATGTCTGTTAACGACGAATAGAGTCACCAACACACACACATGTGAGATAATAAATACTGCTGAAGAAATATGAACCAAAATAATCATACTCATGAAGTTTACTTACTTATTGTGAATTTGTGATGAAGTAAATAACTTCATTTTTAATTTATAGATTCATGACTTTGATACATCATGGAACTGCCTGAGGGTGGTCCAAATATATATATATACGGACATAAAATAAATAAATTAATTGAGAATGTAAAAGCAGACTGAGACTAGTTGTTAACAGAGGAGACCCTACATTTTGTAAGTTGGGCTTCTGTCTCTTTTCCATGAATTGGGCTTATTGTTAAGTAAGAAAGGACTGTGTAAACGGCCCATCACTAAGGGCAATTAAGCAGGAGATCGATCGAGGTCGCATTGAGCCCATGGCCCATGTCACAACACTCAAAATGTTGTCCATTCAAGAGTAGAGGAGAAGAATTGGACTCGAAAAAAAAGTACAATAATATTCAATCATTCACATGAATCCTTGTGTGGGAGCCAGAATGCAGTTCCCATTTTTGTTTCTGAGTGTCATTCTTCTTCTTTTTTCGACTTCAGAACCAGCAATAAGATTGAAATAGTACAGTGTAGTATATACTATACAAAGTATAGCATAGTATAAAGAGAGCGCAATGTAAACACTGTCGACTAATTAAACTGTTATATTGCAATTTTGCATTTAGGTGTCCAAAAAAACGACAATTTTCAGCTTTTTTGCCACCCGTCGGAATCTGGCACCCTCTTGGTTAGCAGTTGACATGAGATTCTCAAAAAAAAAAAAGCAGTTGACATGAGTGACCTTGCCAGATAACAGCCTTTAGGGCACTGTTACAATTAAGGAGTATGTTAGAGGATGTGAAATCACAATTTTTAGTAGGACTGTAGTCCATAGATTTTACATATACTATGATCAACTTAAAATATATTATGCTTAAAATAGAAAAAAAAAACTAATAACTCTAACTCAACTTAATAGTCTAATTATTAAACTTAACATCAACTTACAAGTTGAATAACTATATCAATAAGTTTAATATTTACAACAATAAGATGAGTAATAAACTGTACGTAGTGTCGACACTGTAACATTTTCCTTTAATTTAAATCCTCACAATGAGTTGATCATCCGATTCATTGAGAGGACAAATCTTTTGCCGGTGCGCTGAACTTTGGATAGAAATTGATTGTGCCCCTGTTGTCAAGTCATATACATCTTGCTTATTTTTGACAATTTCTTCATCGTAACAAGACAGCTCTTCACATTCCTTGTGTGTTGGAAAGATTTCAGCGCTACTGACCGTTGCAGATTTGTTATTGCCAAAGAACTTGCGCAAATATGTCAGTGCGGAGATGGTAAGAGCAATACCCCACAGAACAGCGGTGATCAGGAATACGCCTCGGAAGCTATGTAAGTCGAGGGTTTCTGAATTTATTGTGTTTTCGTCAGTTGAGCAAGCAACTTGGTCCCCGAACCATGCTCTCTCAATCTCGACCAATTTGTCTCCTTCTGTTACATTTAGAATTGCCCTTGAGATGTCCGGCACAAGGGGAGACCCCATCTGAAAAACCTACCAAAATGATAAGAAATATTGGAACACGAATAATATTAGCTTTTGTTTCTCTATTATGTACACTGATTAAATTACATTTGATGATTGTATGCTATTGGATTTGGTTCATAGATCAAGTAACTGATGCCATTCTGAAAGTACTAGATTAGGCCGAAATAATTCTTGATACGGCCCAACCAAATTGGGTCCAAGACGATAATTCAAGCCCATAATGCATCAATAGTTATTAGGCTGAAGGCACAGTGGTAGTGTAGAAGACCATAGCAATAGGGCCACAGACAATCCCAGCGGACCAAAGTCAAGCCTATAAATAGTGTTGAAATTTAGGACATAGGGGTTGGATACTATCTCATTTGTACTAAACATTCTCTGACTTAAGAACCAGCCTTTGGTCTAGTGGTTAAGAGCAACGCTCTTTGTGTGGGAGGTCGCGGGTTCGAAACCCGGATGTGGGGTCATTTATAGACATTTAAATTTGAGTGGCTTGACCCTCATCTTTATCTCCAAAAAAAAAAAAAAAAAAAAAAAAAAAAAAAACATTCTCTGACTTGTACCATCCCACTCTATCAATACATTGTACTAGGCGTGTAACGCCAATTCTGGATGTAGTTTTCCTGCTATTCAAATTTATTTAAGATCATGTATGTGATACTTACAAATCCAAATCCTCCTGTTTTCAAAATGCGGCCAGCCATGGTGTACTGATTGCAGTGCTCCGAAAGAACTACTTTAAGGTATGGTATTTCATCGAAAAAAGCTGCTATACCACCATTCTTGCTTCCTTTCTGGAGAGCAGCGAGTGGCTCAACATACTGATCAGCTGCACTAAAGCTCTTCAATTTGCTCTCGTCAAAGTTGAGGCTTATGAGGACATCCTTCACAAAGGATTTGTGTTGATACCCAACAAATTCACCGTTTCGTATGAGCTCGTTCACAGTCGATATGGTTGGTTGAAGCTGTCGAACGGTCATCATCGATGTTAGGCTCGCGCTGTAGTTTTTTTCTAGTACCCATGCCACAAGCATCCAATTGATCACAGCAAATCTGGATAGGTTGTGGAATACCCTCTCCTCTGTGTCAAAATATAAAAAAATAATTTGTCCAGTGAATTTAAGCTAAACCAATTGCTATAATCCAAATGTTTTCTTAAACATTTCGTAATTGTGGAAATAAAATAAAATTGACAAATAAAATGAAACAGAATAACGAACTTGGAACTCCGAAGAAAGTGAAGAAGGAGAAAAATGAGATGTTCAAAAGCTGCTGTTTGCGTGTTCCCCCAAACTCCTCATTGTTTCGGTGCTCGATCAGCCAAACAATGAAGCCAGTCAAGACAAATAACAGCGCTATGGCTAACCAAAGATCATTCTTCAGTGGCTTCAAGAAAATCCACATACTTATGCGTTGGTTGTCCCTGACAGGAACCAGCATCTGCACCACCGTCTCGCTGTACGGCATAGTAAAGTCCACGTACAGTGATCGGTTTGCTATGATTGTGACATCTCCGACAAATGCATCATGTTCCTGTTTTTAATTAAGTTGCTTAGGTTAATTTCTTTTGTTAATTATATTAAAAACAAGATTTTTGCTCTTTTGAAGTTTGTATTGGATATTTGTAGAAGTTACTCGAATAAAGAACATTGATTAGTTTCAATATGTTTCAAATTTGCAGACTTTTTGTTGGCTGAAACAAATTGGTATGTCTTGTGTTATGCTGTTATTAGTACTTAGTAAGCATATATTTGTCGACTTCGTCACAGAATATTAAAACGAGCAAATAACTAAAGAAACAAGAAAATCTGAGTAGTCATACTGACCTTAAGGTAAACCTTGTAAACCAAATCATTAAAGGTAAAACTGGTAAGACCTTCTCCGTCGTCAAGCGCCACATACTCATAGGGGACGTGATATGGCAGCGATGCCATGACCGCGTCAAAAACATCGATGGAGTAGCCACTAAACGTTGTTCTGTTTGTATCCCTATTTCTTTCGATATTGACAAATCTGTGCAGTGATAAATCCAACGGAACGAGAATCTTCAGCTTTCTACCGGCTGTTGGAATCTGCCACCCTCTTGGTGTCGCGGTAGAGTGACCTGGCCAGATAACAGGCTTCAGGGCGCTACTGGTAGTAGAACTCGATGTGTTTGTAATTCCAACTATCGGATTCCAAAATCCTATTTGTTGGTAAGATTTCCCGATTACATTCACTATCTCAAAATTCGATGACTGAAGTTGCCCATCTACTAGCCCAAATTTACCCGCCAGACCATCAAACGACGTGTTCCATAATACATTGAGAAGCTTCATACCGGTTTTACAAACGCGAAGCTGACCCAAATCGGTGGAGTTATCCCCGATTCGAGAGATCCAGTCACATTTAGGTGGGAGATGAGCATTCTCTACAGCCATGGCAACGGCAAAAACCGTGTCATAAGCCCACAAGTCATACACAGTCAGGTCGAAGGGATCACTCTTCGGGTTTGCTTGTCTGAGCTTAAATTTTAACTGTTCTGTGAAATTTGCAATTCGATTGGTTGATTCGATATACGGCCGAACACCAATTACCCCTTGCATGGACTTTATGACAGATTCTTCCACCGAGTCGAGCTCATTTGCTATGCTATCAGTGATAATCCAAACATAGCCCTCACCCATCATTTCATTCTCCAAGGCTCTCACAAATAACCGGGACGCTAAAGAAGGCATCATATGTACTATGAACACTCTTGTCTGCATGGTTTTCAACTTGAAAAGTTCTTGATCAATCTGTTCATCTGTGGCATATGATTTGACAACACTCCGATAAGGAACACGCGTATCGATTTCCTGGAGGCAATCGACTAGATAAGGGATGACTCCCATGCCGAATTCAGAGTCTTCATAAACTGGTACAGCCTCACGCCATCCGAAACGGGTGATGATCGCTGTGATTGCGCCAATTTGGGAAGAGTCGTTGAAAGTAGTGCGCAAGAAGAACGGCGTGTGATAAGAGGAGAGAGTCGGGCTTGTGGCGCTGTAGGAAATGATCGGAGTATTAGTCTGGTTGCCCAGGTCCGAGACAAATTTTGCCTGGGTTGAAGTTTTGGGGCCAATTATTGCTTGCACCTTGAAGGTTTTGAGCAGGTCTATTGCTGTCAATGTATCAAAAATAGTTAAAACTTAAAACCCGTCAAGAAATACTGCAGCAGTGTAATGAACAGTTTTTCAGTATATTTGGATACTTTCAACAATTCTAACCAAAATTAAATCTGCATGCTGAGTGTTCTTGTTACGCTACAGAATTGTGCAGATTTTGGTCCTAGTAACAGCACTAAATTTGCTTCTCCTCAAAAGTTTTCGGTTTGGATTGAAGATGGAATCTCATATTTTTATTCTACGGATTGTGCAGATACTGTTAGTTTAGAATTGTGCAGAATTGTGCAGATACTGTAAGTTTTACAATGACAGTAAATAATTGAATATGTTTACAGAAAAGAATTTCCCTCCATTAAAAGTCATTCTTAGACGCAGAATCACTGACATCAAATGCGTACAATACATGGTTATGGACCACCATAACACTATCTAATTGGTCAATTGGACGAACTTATACATTGCGCGCGTCATTTTACTTAATTTTCTTTTTGTTTTTTTGGTACAGAATTCTAATTAACTAGATATATAATTAATGAATCAACCATTAAGGAATTTGCTACCGCGTATATATAGACTTCAAATAGGCTAAGTTCATCATTAGATGGAACCCGTAATAACCATAAATCAAGGAGGCATATATATATACCAGCAGCTGCAGCACTGATGTCGCCTTGTTTCGAATCCTTAACATGAATGGAAAGCCTGGTGGAATAATTTGGATTCAGAGCGTAGAAGTCTTCAAGTGCCAGTAAAATCGCATTTCGTCCCACTTCCCCGGATGGAGATGCGAGGTCAAGTAGCACTCCGACATCGACTGTTGTTCTCTGGGCCACACTCGGGACAATCTTACATGCTATGAGCAGCAGGAAGAGCGGGAAATATAAACAGTTTATGTGAGATACTTTCTCCATGAGCTCTACCTGTCGTGGTGTTGCGTTCGATTTTGCCACCTCTGTAGTGTTTATATATTGTATTCAACAGAACTGTGATGACTTTAAATTGAAGATTTGATTTATATTCACTGCCAATAATTCTGATATATATATTACTATCAGTAGAATTATAAATTACAAATGTCTGACGAAACAATCCGTGTTCAATACTTAATTTCCATCCCGCCGTAATGTAATTGCAGCTTAATTGCCACCCTCTCTGACGAAAGAAACCGTGTCAAAAACTCACACACATTAGCCCTTAATTTTGCTTATAAAATTGTTAAGTAGGCATACATTAATGCCTGACTTTAAGCCGGTGAACGGCCAGCTGCACAACTATGCCTATTATATATAAAATATATATATCAGTATAACTGGCCATTGAGACTGATTGACTGAGTATAGAACTGCCCATCCTTTGTTAATTGTGTATAAGAGATGAGATATGTGGAATCTTTGGAAGGAAAGAAACGGACGGATCTTCCAATGTAAAGAATTACAAGCAAGTCAACTAAGGGTGTGCTCCAATTGAGATGAATGGATGGGAGGGGAGGGGAGGGGAGGGGATGAACCATATGTAACCTTGCTCCCAAGTTAAAATTTGGGAGGTTAATGGATGGAAATGGATGGTAATGGGGTGAGACACTCTATTCATTTTCTCCACAATTGTAACCTCCAAATTTGAGGTGTCAAAAGTGTAACCTCCCTCTCATTTTCATCCCTTCCCTTCCCTTTCCATTCAAACTCGAGAGCACAGCCTAAGGGAGCATATCAATATATCATCATAGACTATCGAGACACCGACGAGTTTGGTGCTACAACCTTGTTTTCTATTTTTGGGCTTTTTTTTTTTTTTTTCCTTCTGTTTTTTCTTCTGTTTTTTCTGTTTTTTTTTTTTTTGTTTTTTCTGTTTTCCCATCTTCATTCTCCTCTTTCATCGTTGTTGTGTATATTATAAGTATCCACCATGTACATAAACGTTTTTGGTTTATTAATGAAATTGTTTAAACTTCATCAAAAAAAAAAAGTTATAGATAAGAGATGAGGGAGGGAGTGCTTAATTAGTCCCTGCATGCAGTGCAGTATTGTATATATGTTGCAGTTCATTATGTGAGCCGAGACAATTTCTCGAGATTCGTGTAGACTTGGATTTCGAAACTATCCAACGGCCCATCTGGTAACTGCAATATACAGGGATCAGCCGGAAATATTTAATTAAATCAAGATTATGGGAGCATCGGTTATTAACTAATAAGTGCATTGACCCTGCTAGAGACTTGCATCTATAGTGGCGTGGCACATGTTACTAAAGTACAAAGATTTGTTAGTGTACGTATATACTTTGACATGTTCTAACTGGCGAATGATATAAAAAAATGCCAGTCCCTGGCACATAAAAAGGAAATTTGAACGGTCGCAAATAATTAAATCCAATGGATAAAATTTTTAATTAACAATTGGCTTTATCTTTTTTTTTTTTTTGAGATCTTTGCAGCAGCTGCAAAGTTGCGTGGATGGGTATCGAACTCTCGACCTTTAGGTAAACAACAGTCGTAAGACTTCTCTCCTAGCTAACTGAACTACCACCCGTTTCCTTAACAATTGGCTTTATCACAAACATATATTTGCATAATTTATTTGGTGCTCAACTGCTCATAGAAATTTGAAATCATGGCATCTTGAAACTTCATTCTAGTTAGCAATTACTGAGTTATTAAGTCATTTGCATAATTTATAGAATTTAGTGGGACTAAATAAATAGCCAATTAATTAATAGACTCCAACTAATAGTTCCCAAGTCAAATCCTTCTAACTAAGTTTCGTTTTTTGATAAAAAAAAATGTGTTGAGAATGTTGCTAAAAGTGACAAATATACAACTTTTTTGCTGACGTGCTTAATTTAAAATGCTCCAACGATATGTTTTTAGAGCGATAAATGTTTAGATAAGTTGCATAAATGTTTAGCAAGATGATTCAAGTATTTATATAGGTGACCTAAGTGTACTATTAACTCTACAAAGTGGTTAATTAGATAGGTAAATTAAGTGTATTATTAGATATGTTTTTCAGCTAGAGCTGCATACGAAGGAATTGCCCATAGCATGACCACTGGTTTTTGTGATTATGAATTATAAATTCATCAAAAAATAAAAACAGTGCTAAAGCCTAAAGCTCTATGAACATCAAAAGCATGGCAAAGTGTTACATGCAACAACTAAATCTGACAATAGAATGGCACGCTTCAACTCGGAGAAATTTATTTACAAATCCTTGTTAGCATTGACTTTGTTTCTTAGTTTCATTGTTCTCAGAAAAATAAGTCTAAAACATGATGATTATTGTTGTAGCCGGTATTGAGAGTTGATCGAAAAGGAAAAGGAAAGAGAGTTCACAGAGTAGCTAGAGAAAGAGAGCACGGTGAGAACTTGCAAATTTCTAGAAGATGAAAACTTTGGTTCAGTTCTATAGTCTTTTTACATATATCAAATGAAAAGAGTGAGCCCTAGCGTCCACTCGAATACAATCCATCAATCCATAAAGACCACCACGACTTTGTTGGAATCCACTTTGCCATGCTAGCTTCAAGCCACGTTAATTGCTACTCCCCCCTCTATCTCCCCTAGCTTTGATTTTTTTTCCCCCGTTGTGGGAAAAGGGGACAAGTCCCATCAAATGCAGACTCGGTCTATTTTCTCCTTTGTTACCTATACCTTGGGTTATATGCAATATTTTTCGATTTTTTTAATAATAATTAAATAAATAATCCGAATTAAATATTTAGGTAAATAATATCTGAAATTCGGGATTTAGGAAGATTACTATTCAAATCCGCGTCTCATACCAATAATTTGCGCGTGCTGGCTTTTTTTTTATCTTTTTTACGGATTGCGTTTTGAATCAGTGACCCATCTTTTGGGATTCTTTCTGAAATGCAACCCAATCTTTGGGTCACTGATTAGAAACGCAACCGTTCTTTTGAAAGGGTTGCGTATTTGACTAGTAGTATCCCTTCTTATGGATTGCGGATTGAATTAGTGTCCCATATCACTATATAAGAGTTCCCATACTAACCGTTCGTTTGGGATTCGTATTATATCTGCGTCCATATAAAAAAAAATAGTTATTCCGAATTTCTGACATTTTCTGATTCTTTTTGACTTTTGTGGTATGGGACGCAAATTTGAATAGTAATCTTACTAAATCCCGAATTTCAGATATTATTTACCTAAATATTTAATTTGGATTATTTGTTTAATTATTATTAAAAAAATCGGCAATATTTTATTCATTTAAGCATTATTATTTTTTTAATCTTTTATCCAGTCACATAAAATAGAAATGATGGGTATGCTGTATGCAGCATAATAATGGAACAAAACTTAAATGTGTAAAGTAATAAAAAAGTAACGGAATAATCCGAAATGTAACGGATGGATATAAGAATGTAACTTTCATAGGTGAAATGCAATTTATCGCGGGGTAGAAAAAATAACACGTCATGGTCAAGTGGGAACAATATTTTTAGTACAAATTATGTTGCAGTAAATGTAGCAATCAGGTATAAAATTGTTGTTAATTTTTGTCACCAAAAAGTGGAAATGTAACAAGCGAAGCATGGATTGTAACAAAAGCATTTATGGATGTAACAATTATTTATCAAAATGTAACATGTAAATCTAGGTAGAATGTTTTTCAATAAAAGGGGTAAAAACTGATGACACTAGTCAAACTATTATTTAACAAAAGCAGTTACGGATGTAACAATTATTTACCAAAATGTGTAACAATTCCATATCAAACTATTATCATGGTTTTGCTCTTTCACGTTACAGTTTTCTTATGACTTGTTACATTTTTTTCTTATGATTTGTTACAGTTTTGCTCTTTCACGTTACAGTTTTCTTATGACTTGTTACAGTTTTGATGATTCACGTTACTCAAAATAGGTTTCAAAACCATATCACTAAACTATTTAACAATATAATATAATATTTGTAACTAGTAGGCATGATCTGGTAACAATATAGTAGAATATTTGTGACTACATTTTTCTGTTGACTTGTTACAGTTTTCATAATTCACGTTACCCAAAACGGGTTTCAAAAACCATATCAATAAACTATGTAACAATATAATAGAATATTTGAAACTAGGTTTTTTTTTTTCCACTTTAGACTGGTAAAGTGTTCTCCGCTGGATGAGGGGGGGGGGGGGGGGGGGGGGGTGTAAATAAAGGAGATGGGATAACCAATTTAGGCGGGATGTTTCAAAACTGAAACCATCGGCGACAATTGCAGAGCATTTAAGGCGATTAAACGTGAGAAAAAAAGAGGAAGCATAGGGTTATGATAGCGCCATGGGAAGGAGGGCAGGAAGATAATCTAGGTCTACCATGGCATTCGCATCGGATGTGGCGATTACATGTAATGTCGCTGGTCAATTATGGAGCGATGGATGTTTCATCCTATGGACGGAAGAGGTTTCCGAAATGAAAACGTAAAATACCTAGACTTGGCCCAATAGCCCATATTATAATTTGTGTCACAAGCCCAACAATTATTTTGTTGTAGACTTCATAGCTCTTCAAAATGAGAGTTCTCAATTCTATAGGTTAAATCTGAATTTATCAAATAAAAGTAAGTGTGTCATGTCATAAATTTTGAATTGAGAGGTTCTATCAAATATTTTTCATTTATATCGAGACCATCTGATTTTAAAAAATTAGTTTATTTCATCTAATCCACAACAAAATTAGCTTAAAAGTAATAGTACTCTCCTTCAAAATTCAAATTCACCTTTCGTTCTTTATGTGCTTAATTAGTTTTGTCAAAATTTATAAAAGAATCCCCAATATTGTTTATTTTTTTCTCAAATTGAGAAGCAATTTAGCTTAAATGTGAGGTTGCTGTTTTTTTTATACTTTGAAACTCGACCAGCTGTCTCCATCTCCTGGTCGAATGCCTCAATTCGACGGTCCACATTCTCATTAGCAGAGCAAACCAGGATAAGCTTGTCTCCATTGGATGTTGCAAAAAATAAGAAACGGAATGTAATGTATTATATTTGACTATTTGAGCTAGGCTAATATGAAAACGTTTGCATCTCGATTCGAAATGCTAACAGCCCAAATTGTACTTTGCCATATTTGAAATTTTGATTTGCGGTTCCCATTAAGTTCATCATATGAAAATACTTGGGATACAAAAATTTTCCATTTTTGGAGTTTGTTAAATATTTGTTTCATATTTTTCAAAATAACTTTAAATATTTATAGAATAGTGCTTGTTTGTACATATATTTAAAAAAAAAAAGAATTGATGATGACTATGCATATTCAATTTTTAATTAATATGATGCACTTTTATAACATACTGATCATGTAATATTACTTTTTTTATAGACATTTTACAATATGTATGTAATCTGTCATTCAAAATATGCATGCATGACAAGTTTTAATACAACGTGATACAAAGAAATGCACTTTTGGTAACAAACTTTATTACGTAATATTATTTTGTTATTGCCATTCAAAATAACAGGATGCAATGAGCTAGATATTATATATTCTGTAAAACAACGCGATGCAATTTTGTAGAAATCGAATGCATAAAATTTTATTTTTGATAAATATTAATTAATAAAATATGCTAGAAATTGAAGTATTCTTGCCATCAATTTCTGAACATGAATATAAATAAAATCTGGAGATACATAATTCATAATCTCTCTCTTTCATCATCTATTTCATTGTTTTTAGAAAATTTTATTTGTTCATATATAATGTATCTCATGCACAACAACTTACTAGTTATAATAAAAAAATAAAAAAATTACTAGTCAACCACCTAAAAAAACCAAAAATGCATTTCGAACTCCTCTAATTGCGTATATTCCTTATGTTCAACCATTCAAAAAAAAGAAAAAATAGAATGCCATTAGTTAAAACAATTCTATGTTTTCCAAACAAACTCTTAAATCAAGTTATATAGGCCATTTGATTTTGCATATGGATGAAAACTTCTAGGATTGAGACTCTGTTGAGAAACACAAGTAGCTGACAAATCGCTGTTCTTCAGATATCACTTCATTTGGTGCTGACATCATTCCACAACTCGACTAGTCCTCCGAATGTTGCGCTCAAGATCAACCCTGACAAGACAAGAGATTATAATGGAGAAATAAATAAGTTATCTAACTAATGAAGATCATGCTTTGGACAGAGTTTGTGTGTGTTAAGGGATTTCTCATAGAGTAATACAGCGTCCATAGAATATTTGTTTATAACGTCTATATGTTACAAAATTGGAAGCATCTATTACAAAATTAGATGTATTTAATTGTTACATTCTGGGTGTGTCTATGGACGTATGGACGCATTTTCAATAAACGCAAGATGTTTCTCTATTTCATATCTTTTGCCTTAAGGCAATGTACAACCAAGTACTACGTGGGACGTTTGGTCATCTCAAGATCTGAGTCAGCACGAATCTCGAGATGATCTAATGGTCTACGCGCTTGGCTGCACATTGACTTAAGGTAGAGGATATATAAGCACTCGTATTGGGGAGGGAGGGAGGGGGTAGAGTGTCTTACTCTTCTCTTCGAAACGCACAGCACCGTGCCACCAAGCTTGCTATGATCATGACAACCGCAAAAGTAGCGATGAATGCCGTCCAAGATGCGATCCATATCCTTCTAAAATTGTGACTTAAATGCGACACATGGAACCATACGAATGCGGCAAACAAGGATGCGAACGACATGCCACCAAAATTGTAAACAAACTCTGTATGATGCTTTTCGGCAAACAACATACACAAAGCCACTATAACAAGAGCAGCATACGAAGGGATTGCCCACAGCATAACCAGTGGTTTCTTGTGATTATGGATTATGAATTCGTCGAAGAATGGAAACAGTGCGAAAGCTATGAACATCAGAAGCATGCCGCAAAGTGCTACGACATGGAAATCTAACAAAGAACGGGCCGAACAGCGTACTTCAACTTCCGGATTGAGCGCAGCATTATCAACCCTGAGAAATTTATTCACAACTTCCGCATTGATCTTTGTTTCTTAGTTTAATTGTTCAAAAAAAAAAAAAAAAAAAGCTTATGATTAACATGGTTACATAATTAAACATAGTTTTATGATCTACAACCAGATGTATTTTCCAATCAAAACAAACAAATTGATTAACAATTTACCTTTTGGTGATTGCCGAGCTTTCACTGCTTCCGTTTTCTTTCTCCATGAGAGAAACAAAATACTATAATGAATGCAAAACAACAATTTATAGCTTTTAGTCTTTTAGATAATTAATGGTGAATCAAGAGAAATCTATTGCTACGCTAATTGGTTTTTAATAAGGAAGAGCTGCTTTTAATTAAGCATCTAAAACAAGATGGTTATTTTTGTTGTAGACTTCATAACTCTTCAAAATGAGGGCTCTTTATATGGTAGCCTAAATCTGAATCTCCAAATAATAGTAGTAGAACTTAATATATAGTTCTTCAAAATTAGAAATGTTGTTAAATTCAGATTATTTATTCTATTTTTTTTCTTGCTATTTTGCTGCTTAATTTGTTCCAAATTTACGTATCGTTCTTTCTGGGTTTAGTTTTGTCTAAATTTATAAAATGGATATCTCAATACAGTTGAATTTTTTTTTTTCTCTCAAATTGAGAATCAATTTAGCTTAAATGTGAGGTTGCTGATTGTCTTATAATTTGACATTCGATGTGCTGTCTCCATCTCCTGGTTGAATGCCTCAATCCGACGGTCCACATTCTCATTAGCAGAGCAAATGATCAGGATAAGTTTTAAGCTTTGTCTCCGTTGGAGTGTTGCAAAAAAAAAAAACAAAGAAAAGAAAAAAGAGAAAAAAAGAATTTAATGTGTTATATTTAGGAGCATGTTTAAATCAGTACTCATAATTAATATCATTGATATAATTGTACACGTTTTACAGAGAAATATCAATGAAGCATAAAAAAACAAAGCATTAATAAAATATGCAGGAGAGTGACTATATAATTCATATTCTTCCAAACCAAACATATATTTCCACATCAATATTATATCACTATATCAGATAGAAAACTGCCTCCTCTTGTAGTGAACTAAAATTTTGTCTTTACCATTCCATTTGCCATCAGGGAAATTTCGGATTATATAACTCCATACCGTCTTCAGCATTACATTATATATTATATAATCTAAGAGTAATGCTAATCAGCCTTTAATGTATGGCCCATCAACACACAATTGTGAAATTCATATGTAACGGAAAAACGAGTGAATTCGGATCTCTTTCGCCTGTGCGGCTGTGTCTACTAGTATTTCGTGTTGAAGCCCCTCAAGAACATCAAAAACATGACTGCATCAGTGTCGAATGTAACTCATTTCACGTTATTTGTGATCAGTACATTCTAAGTTCTAACTACATGTTTCTTATTATTTTGTACAATTACTTCTTGTACAAAATCCATTGGAGAAATACCGGTTTTTGTTGGTTTTAGTACAGGTTACTAAAAGGTTGTGCTGTGAGCCTAGCTGTGAATGTGATGCCTCAAATTGCTACTTCGTTGCCAACTACTTACTCATACTGGTACCAGACTTTTACCTGTTCAATATATTTACCTGTTATATACCTGTACCATCTGATTAACATTGTACCAGATTTAACTGGTACAGAATGCTAAACAAGAGTAGATCATAGAACAGATGATAGATCACTAAATCAGCAAATTAAATCTTGATTGAGAAATGGCGGGAGCCCGCAATATTGCAGGCTCCCTCCTCCAAAAATTAGGACGTCCATCCCGGCATCCCCCGGCGAGATGATGGGAACAATCCCACTGTGCCTCTTTGAGACCGACCCAGGCCATTGCTAGCCCCGTCCGTCCGGATTTTCCGGATTACTGTTGCCATCTCCTGTCCGCCCCCCGCCCTCTTTTATAGCCCGCGTCCTCCGCTTTGGTCCTTTGCTCGGCCCTCGTGGGACTATCCAGGCGGTCTTGCGGGCGGACGAACAGACGGGGTTGAGTCGAGTGTTCCGGATGGAGCTTGGGAGGGAACAAAGAAGCGTTGGGGAGGAAGGGAACATTCCTCCTGTAAGATTTGTAAATAAGATTGGAGCATAGACCAGTAGGTTTTTGAAATAACTGTGGACTGCTTGGTTCACGGATGACCGAGAGTAGCAGCAATTACGAAAACTGAGTGTAAATAAATTTGATGATAATTTATAGAGCAAGCACATTGGAATTATTATTTGTTCAGTAAAACAAAATAAAAGAATAATTAAATTAGGCCGGATTAAATAAATAATTAGTCCCTTTTTTTTGATAATACAGAAATAAAAGAATTATTTACACGGTCACTTTGAAGTTAACTTATTACAAACTTTTTTTTTTCAAGCTGATTTATATACGGATACAAAATTCTTCATTGATGGCACATTTCGACCTCTCATTTAATGTGCTTTTTATCTGACAAATATCGAAACGTAGTCATTCTTTCAATTCATGTATATATTGTCCATTTGTGATTTGCCACAAACAAAATGTCATAATTCATAACTTGCTTTGCACACTACGGGTTTGTTGAGTTAATAACTATTCCAACAAAAAATATACGTAGCAAACATCAATTAGTAAAATAGAATAACATTTACATTAAACTATTCCGGTATTCCTACTATACGGTGGAATACTGGATTAGTACTCTCATATGGCCTATGGAATAGTATTCAATGTTGTCTAACAACATTTTTACTCTTCCGAATAATACGAAATATAACTATTCTTCTGTAAGGGTGTTGCTTGCTGATCAGGTGGTGATTACAGCTAGCCATACTCCTTTCTCCCTTTCACTTCTCTACTCGTCTTCTGTTCTGATCTGAAGGGCTTCTGACGGTGAGTCAGATCTACCAGCACTCACTCTCCTAGCCTTGCCATCCTCCCTTTCAAACAATTGAGCTGAGCTGAAGCTTCAGGATTTGGCGAGCTTTCTCCTCTTGTCTGCTCCAGTTTCCGGGTGGTGCAACAACTGGTCGGTGAATCAAAGCATGCAGGTCCTGTAACAGATGATCAAGGGATACACTGCTATGGCATCTAGGGAAGGATCATATATTCATCAAGATCAGAAGAGATGGAGGAAATGGAAGCATTATCGTTGGGACAGGAATAGGGATAGGTCAAGCTATGATATAGCATTTACATATTTCTTATTTCTTCTTTCTACCTCTTTGTCTTTCTTTTTCTACCAATCTCTGTAACTCTTTTTTAATTTATTTTAATGAAAAATATAGTCGGCAATTCGCCGGCTACATCAAAATATAACTATTCTTTTTACTCTTCCAACAATTACTCTTCCACTTTTACTAATTGTTGGAACTTAAATTTGCACTGATATTAAATGGTACTTTTGGAGCCTCTCATTTCATCTTGTTTGTTAGTTCAATTTTTACTACATTCGAGAAGTGCCCTATTTTATACCCAACTAGTATCAATGGCCTCACTTAAATGCCAGGAGAACCACTAATTAAAAATAGGGGCGTGCTAACTATCCTCCAAAAAAAATACTCCTTAAATGTCCCTTGTACGCTTACCTCCAACTACATACAGTATGAACGCCTAATAGTAGAACATATGAACACCTGGATGAGAATAGTATGAACACTAAAATTTGGGCAGAGGATAACCACTAGGTCAAGAATCTTTAAGCGCGTTCTAACCTTTTAGAGGTAAAATCTATGGTGCTTAATTAAAACATGTGCTTAAATTGATTTCAAACACGTGTTTAAATTTTGTGGAGTGTTCATACCATATACTTCTGGGTGGTCATACTATATACTTCTAGGTGTTCATACCACATGTCAAGTGGTATACATATCAAGTTGTAGTAGCTAAAAAAAAAACAAAAGAAAAAAAAAATTGATGTTACCATCACGAGGGGATCACCGGAGGCGAAAGTTTGTCACCTTCAATGATGCGGCCGCCGGCGAGATATGAGATCAGCATCACGAGTGATTGTCAGATGCTGATGTTAGTCACCTCAAACTACCCTTGGAGCGGAGCGTGCGTGAGAGAGGAGCTAGGCACCGGTGATAAGGTGGCGGTACACCTAGACGGAGGAGGCCGTGCACCTGGGTGGAGGTGGCAGTGCACCTGCGCAGAGGTGGCAGTATATATAGACAAAGGTAGAGTTTGTTTTAGACGGAATTGGATGGGGGACGTTTAGGGGACAAATGATGGACGACAAAGAGATTGTCTCTTAAAATAACATTGTATATTTACACCGTTTCATGAATCATGAAACTTGTGATTTGTGAATTCTACAATAAATTAATGTCTCCTAAATAAAAACTATTTAGCTTTACAGCCAATAAAAACTATTCTTAATTTAACTTGCAGCATTACACTTCCTAACTATTCAGTTTATCCTCCTAAATATTCATCTTAACCTCTTAAATATTCAACTTATCACATTTTTTTATTGGCAGTCAATATTTAATGGTATCCCCAACGGTATCTTTTGCGGTATGCCCATAGCATTTTCCTTCTTTCTAAAAGTAAGTACAGTTTGTACTTCGGAAAAAAAAAAAAACAAAGTACAATCAATTGTCATAATTTTCGCAACTTCACGTTGTGTGAACTTTTCAAAGAATTAAAAAAAATTTCAAAACTCATCTAATTGCACATATCCTTATTTTCAACCATAAAAGATAAATAGAATGCTATTAGTAAAAACAATTATGTTTCCAAACAAATTCTAAAAGCAAAATATGATTTTTGGCCATCTGATTTTGCATCCAGATGCAAACTCCCAGGATTGAGACTTTGTTGAGAAACACAAGTTGCTGGTAGCTAACAAATGGCTCTGGAGATATTACTTCATTTTGGTGCCATCATCTCTCAATGACTCCATTAGACGTCCGAATCTTGCGCTCAAGATCAACCCTGACAAGACAAGAAATTGTATTAGAGAAATAAATAAGTTGTTTAACTAAAATTTTGCCTAATTAAATGGAATTATGTATGTTTAATTATCATTTTGACAATTAATGTCTTCAAGATGCGCAAGTTTTTAGCGAAAAGTTTTTTTCACACTTCAAAAAAAAAGCTCAAATATTATGCTTTGGACAGAGTTTGTGTGTGTGTTACGGAGGGAGGGAGGGAGTGTCTTACTCTTCTCCTCGGAACACACAGCAGTACCGTATCAACAACCTTCGTAAGATGTTAAACGCAAAAAAAGCAATGATTGCCGTCCACGATATGGTCCATCTCCTCCTAAATTTGTCACCTAAATGATGTACATAGATCGTTGCGAATGACACAAACAAGATTGTGAATGAGATAGAACCAAAACACCAAGCAAACTTTGTATCGTGCTTTTCAGCGCACAGCATACAGAAAGCCACTCTAACCAGAGCAGCATACGAAGGGATTGCCCATAGCATAACCAGTGGTTTCTTGTGATTATGAATTATGAATTCGTCGAAGAATGGAAACAGTGCGAAAGCTATGAACATCAAAAGCATGCCGAAAACTGTTGCAAGTGACATAGGACGGCGCGCTTCAACTTCCGGATTGACCGCATCTTTATCAACTCTGAGAATATATTCACAAGCCCTTGTTAGCATTGATCTTTGTTTCTTAGTATAAATAATTTGTTCAGAAAAATAAGTTTAACACCAACATAATTACACAAACATAGTTTTATAATCTAGAACTAGACGTATTTTCCAATCGAAACAAAATAACTTACTTACCATCACCATCAGGCCACAACCGATCGGACGTAGTAGTATTACAAGTGATGCAGAGTCACTAATGATAAGTTTGGTACAAAATTACAAACAAATTAACCTCGATATACTGTTATTATACAACTGAGAAAAATTTGATAAACTTTATGCAGGAATATATTGAATGTGTATGATCTACTGTTAAGTCCATAACAGATCAATGACAGATTAAACGAAAGACACTTTAAAGTAAATAATCTGATATTTCAAGAATTACCTTATGCTGACTGCCGAGCCGCGGGCGCCACTGCTTCCGGTTTCCTGTCTCCATGAGTGGGGAATAAATCACTACAATGAAATGCAAAACAACAATCTATAGCTTTTAGATAGTGGTGAATCAAGAGAATCTACTGTTATGCTAATTGGTTTATACTTAGGAAAAGCTGCTTTGAAGCATCGGATCTCAGGGTGATTATTTTGTTGTAGACTGCGTCGGTATCGACTGAGATCCAAATCGGATCTCAGGGTCCTGAGATCCCGATCCGACGGTTCTCGGGGACCCCGAGATTCGGACTCAGCAGATATGGGTCCTGAGAACCGTCGGATCAGGATCTCAGGACCCTGAGATCCGATTTGGATCTCAGCCGATTTCAACGCGTTGTAGACTATAACTCTTCAAGTGAGGGTTCTCAATTCGGTAGCCTAAATCTGAATTTCCAAATAATAGTAATAGCACTTAATAGTCCTTCAAAATTAGAATTGTTGTTATATATAATTAGATTATTTACTTTATTCTTTCTACTTTCTTGCTATTATGCTGCCTAGTTTATTCCAAATTTACTTTGTTCTTTTCTGTGTTTAGTTTTGCCTAAACTTATTAAAAGAATATCTCAATACAGTTGATTCTTTTTCTTTTTTTTCACAAATTGAGAATCAATTTAGCTTAAGTGAGATAGTAGATTGTCTTATACTTAGACATACGATGTGCCGTCTCCATCTCATGGTTGAATGCCTCAATCCGACGGTTCACACACTCATTTGCAGAGCAAATCATGATAAGTTTGAAGCTCGTCTAAAAGGTCTGTGGGTTATATGTTGAAAGAGTGTTTATCCTGTGCCTTAAGGCAGTATGGAGTGAAAGCACGTGGATCGCTCGATCATCTCAAGATTCATGCAAGCACAGATTCATGCAGGCACAAATCTCGAGACGACCCAATAGCTCACGTGCTTTGCTGCACATTGACTTTAAAGCACAGGATCTGAAATGATGTGGAAAAGATCAAAGATTCTCTCTAAACCAACAATGCAGCAATTGAAAATTTCAAATAGAAACCTTCAGAAGTTCAAAAGTAGCACTTACCGAGTACCGACCTATAACCTAAAGAAGGATGAAGAAAGAACTCGGTACTATTTCTCCTAACAGAACCATACAAGCTTCAGCAGTAAGAACATTTCATAGAGACGACAAAAATTAAGCCAATTGAGTAAAATTAACAAAACTATACAAATAGGAAAAATGAAAAAAGAAAAATAATGAAGAGGAGAGATTCAATGGTGTTAATCATGCATGATGTTTCTAGCAACTGATGAATAGTAATGAGATTCGAGCTCTTTGAGGTTAGTGGCTGCCTCCTCTCCTATTCTTTCTAGAAGCTTCTCTGTTGTCTCTGCTTCCTGATCAAACGCCTCAATCCGACGGTCAACATTCTCATTCAGCGATGCAAATCCAGAGAAAACTGCTGTCTGCTTCAGCTCCGACACCAGCTTAAGCAGTGAATCAGCTGATTGTACCTAATGATAAATGAAACCACATTTCCAGTTTCAGATTTTTAACACAGTTAAATTGAAATCTTTCCTGCTACTTTATAACATTTGTTTGCATTAGCATGAAGTCCAGAGTAGGGAACTTGGAAACTAATAGTTCCTCATTCTTTTCGCAAACCAAACATAAAAAATATTTTGAGGCTATTCAAAATAAAACACACCATTTCTCATGCTTGGAAGTACTAAGTTAACAAATTGGGTTGTAAGATCAAAATGTCATCAACACCGGTGTTTCTTGAACTGTTATGAGAAATTAGATAAACTACCTAAGGCAGCCTAGGTTTCAAGTTTTGAAAGGACATCCTCACAGGTATTTAAATGGTTCAACTTTTAACCAGAAAAACAATTAACTGTGACCAATCAGACATAAAAATCCGCAGATTCTAGCAAAAAGTGTTTCTAGAAGTAAGAAAATACTCACAAACATACCAATTTTGATGCGCGAATGTCCATTAAGAAAGCTTCTTGCGAATTGCGAACAGGCGGTTCAGTAACCTATCCAATATCAAATTAAACAAACATCAATCAACAAGTTACAAATTACACACGATCAGCTCAGATACACAGAACTGATGCATTCACATCTCAGTACAAGCAAGCACATACATACTGGTACCAATCCTCACTGTTTGAGCACAATCAAATAAACCTAACCAGCACAGTTTTCAGTTCACTACAATCTAACCTCAAGATCATTCCAAGAACCACCATTCCGGTACAATTACTAATACCATTTCCTAAACAGAGAACTCCTGAGACGGCTAAAAAGGGGGATCGATCGGGGGGCAAGAAGTCCAAACCCTAGAAGCGCCGACGAGCAGAGTGAAACTGTCGACGATGTTAGAGATGTCGCCGTCGAGTCTCTGCAGCAGAGCTCTCTGCTTCTGCGCCGCCGCCGCAGCCGAGCTCGCCGTCGGTCCGCTCGCCGCGCCGCCGACGCCGCCGCCCGGCGCTCCCCCTTTGTTCATCGCTCGTTGAAAGTTGAAACAGACTGAGAAGTGAATGAATGAGTGAGTTATCCTCTGCTGCGCAGTATTTTACTGCGCAGCGAATCAACGGTGCAGATTAGAAAGGGTCTTTTGAAATTGAGATTGCACGAATCCTAAAGCACGAGAGGATATGAATTCGCGGAGACGGAAACAAGAGAATGAAATGGGCCAAATTGGGCCGAGTTCGGATTGATGGTTTAGATTTTGTATTTTGGGCCTTGGAGAATGTCTTTGTTGGGCTCTTGGGCCTAGAGAGAGTATTTGTGGGCTTAATTGGGCTTTTGTAGTGCTTTGATTGAATGTATATAGTATTATGGGCCTTGATAGATGGTCTTATGAGAAAGAGGCTAAGTTTGGGCCTTTATGGATTGATTGTTTAGGTTTTGTGTTTTGGGCCTTGGAGGTTATCTTTGTTGGGATTTTGGGCCTTGGTGGAAATATTTATGGGCTTAAATAGGTTGTCGTGAGCATTATTTCAATGTGTAATTGTGTATGGTATCATGGGCCTAGATGGATGGTTACATGATAAATCTTCCATCTTCTTGACGGCATCTCATCAAGTAGGTAGTTTAGTTATATTACAATGGGAACTAGAATTTATGTTCTTGTGGAATTACAGTAAATTGGTATTATAAAACAAGAGGAGGGATCCAATAACCATGATTATTGGTGACCATGGTGATCACTTTATTATTTATACATAAATTGGTAAATCCAAACTAGCCCTATCTAGACTATTTCTTGCACGCATATACTTCAGCGCACTATCTTAAGATCCTTTCTTCTATTCAGTGGCATCGATTTTGGTTTGATGTTTTGATTTAACATCATCTTAATAACATATATACAAAAAATGATAAAATTTTAACATCATTTCGATAGTCATCAAGAGAGAAAAAAAAATCAGAAAATTTGAACCGTTGATTTTTGTTAATGCTTGATTGCATATGTAAATAAAATTAAAATGACATAATTTTTTTGTGTATACAGAAAATATGATATATACAACCTATTTTATCAATTACTTTTGTTATGGAAGAGTTTAATATGTATTTATTTAAGATTTAATTTCACGGTCACTGGTCGGTCACCAAAAAATGATTATTTGATCCCTCCTCATAAAACAATAGGTTACATTTACGTGATGTCAAGTTGGAAATTACATGTCTTGCGTAAATAAATCAGACTTTGGGTTAAAAATTGTACATGAAGTTTGATTATGCCAATGAGATTTTCTGTGCCTAAGAAAAACTCTTTTAGGGCATAAATGAGTTGTCACTTGAGAGTTATCTTCCCATTTCTTGAAGTAGTTAGTTTAATTAATTACGTATTATGAAGTTAGATTACTTTGATGTTATTGTCAAATTACAGTGAACTGATATACTAAACAATTAAACAGATTATATTCATGTAATGCAGTCAAGTTGGAAATTAAATTACATCATTTTCTTGTGTAAATCAATCACACTTTGGTTAAAAGAATATATAGTACAGACTAGTGACGGCGGCTTGATCTCTAGCTATATATGAGTAGTTACCACCTATACTTAACTACTAATTACTTCCTATGAAAAATAAAAATATATATATGTACACATACATACATGTCATATATATATAAGGGGAGCTTTCGTGTATGTGTAAATTCCTAGATATGTACATGCTTCCATGATCTAGACAAAAGCTACGTGTCGATATTCTAATGCCCAACAATGTTTTATTAATTGGTTAATTCTTTCTTTTGATGTAATTAAGAGATGGATGCTATCCCCCAAAAGGCGCCCAGCAAGAGCATTGTACATATATATATATATATATGCATGCGGCATCTTTATTCATCAAGCTGTATTAATTATTGAATATGCAAATTAAGCTAAGTACTGTTGCTCTCCTCATATATTGATATGCATTGCTTTCATTTATGCCCATGCTATTTTATTTTTTTAATTTTTTTTTGAGTTAAAATGAGGGTTAAGCTACTCAAATTTAAATGTATGTTTTTGCGCATGCTATTTGGTTAATCTATATATATATAACTTAACAAATGAAACATCATAGATAAGGATTTAATACATACAATTCTACCGCGATACTCAATTAATGACCGTTGTAAAACTGTTTAATAGCGACCTTTAGTAGATGCTACAAAAAACTGCTGTAATAGGGTGTTGTTAAATGTCATTTTTCTTGTAGTAAGTCCGTAAAAGATGACATCCTCAAATTGAGAAGGTTATCCCATTCTATATGTATAATAAATAAATAATTGTGGGCCCCATAAAATTAGTCATTAAGACTTAAAAAGGTTGAAGTAGCTCAGATGTTTTAATCTAGAAAAAGTTTGAAATTAGTTGTGTAATGATGCCACAAATAACAACCAATTTATAATTAAGGAACTTGCTCAATATATACATCCTTGCCAATATCACATCCTTTCTGAATTTCTTGGTTTTGGTTAGTACAGACTTATTTTATACATGATTAAGCAATTAAATTCATAATTAATTCATATATTCTTTAATTTCTTCTGACATGGAACATTGAAAGAACTAATTTTTTTTTCTACTAGTCACATGTTTACCCGTACTTCTACCTTAAATTCCTGTTTATGATGGCAATTGATCATAAAATAGCAAAGTTAAGTAATGCAGTGGCGAACAGTTTCTTAGTTGTTTAGTATTTTGCTTAAAAGGACTGATTTTTCATTTGTAACAAAGCATCAAGATTTTATCCATTCTGGCTACTTACTGGAGGCAATGTGAGAAATGTGTCCATAATTAATAATTTACGCGTGCATAAAGGGTAATCTACTTTTTACATAAAAAGAACTTTGATGTATTTCTTTTAGAATTTTTTTTGTATAATATTTTTAAGAAAATCTCAAACAAGTACTTAGAAATTCAAAAAAAATGAAAATTTTTAGTATTCCATAAGATTTTGATATGAAGAATATGTGTGTGTGTGTGTGTGTGTATATATAGAGCCATATATATCAAAATTTGGAGGTAATTTGATATGTTTTCGGAGGTGCACACGGAAGGACGCTCCGTGATCTTAAACTCACATTATCTTTACTCAATTGAAGATACTAGTCAATATAAAGATATTTTATAAATTTATTCAAAATTTAAAGTAGTTATCATAATTGTCAAGCATTTGATCCCTTCCCAATTAATAGTACAATATATATATAGCCCCACTCTAATTCAAATTTCTGAATATGTGTACTGCTTCATTAATTAATTCTTAATTACTAACACTAGCTAGTATAAAGGATTTGTTGACTCTATCACATGTCAGATAAATAGATATCTCTCTTATATTAAAAAGAATGGAGATCTCCATTGCGGTCTCATGAAAAATGGTTAGATGGGACTGCAATGGAGGGTCCAGATTGTAACTTGCCATCAGATCTGCGGTGCATGATGAATCTAATATCAAATCAACGGTTGGATATCCATGATCCATAATTAATCTTATTTTGGATATCTATTTTGGATATTGAACATTTTCAAATATGGATATTTTGGATCCAAATAAGTTTTCAAATGTTCAATTGTAGACTACAATTAAAATAGAATATATTAATGTTTCCTATGTTTCCCTCTTTACATGATATAATTGTATTGTCTCTAATTTGATTAATGGAAGCCTAAGGGCTGGGCGTTTAAATGTCAAACGAAAAAAATAATCTTTTTTCTTTTTCCGCTTGATAATATGTTTTCCATTTATCAATTTTTCTCCTGGCCCCTGCATCTAAGAGAGATTGAAAAATATCAAAATAGTAGGCCATCTATTTTCATTGAAACAAAAATATCAGAATTCTAATTAACTGCTCATAATTAACATTTTAAGAGTAATATTATTCCCCTAAAAAACAGGGTAACAACTTACAATATTACTACATCAAAATTTGGTATTTTAATATTTATCGAAAAATCATAAATAATGAGTAAGACACATGTCCCAATTAAATGTGGTTGTAAATAAATCATAAACTATTTGGTCTGAAAGGGTACAAACTTAAAATTGAGATTATGAAATTACCTTCTTGATTAGCGCATTGTAGTCAACTAAGATTTTGTCATTATATTGTTAGCATTAATGAAAATTAAATTCTCCGCAGCATGGCACGGGTACGCTGCTATACAATATATATATGCAACTAATTTCTTAATGCGGCATCTTATTTTGCATCCGAAGTTCGAACATATATCGTTTATCAAGTATATATATCTGGGCAGCACAAGTAGGTCGAATGTATTAAACAATCTTGCTAATCTCCCTTGCCTCCAATTAACTTTGTCACCTAATTTAGTTATTCATATACTCTTTCTAGAGGGGTAAGCTTCAAAGGTTTTTTAGTTATGCACATCATCGTTCATCTCAACCATTGATTTTGTTTCTCTCTCTTCATTTATTTTAATCAAATGACTCAATTTATTTTTTTTTATTAAAGAGATAATATTATGATATACCTAAAAAATAATTTAAGGCTCAAAATATTTGCAACTCTTTGTTATTTTCTATATAAATTGAGATGTAGCTAAAAATATATTATATAGAAAATATATAAAGTCCAATATTTATCTAATAAAATATATTCATAAAAAATATATATATTTTTTTAATATTTGTTAATTTATGTAATATTATACTTTCGGAGCGAAGCCCCGATTCACAGCTCTAGTTTATTAATTGAATGAACTTCATCCCCAAATAGTGACACAACTCCGTATATTAAGTTAAATAATACGTATAGAATTCTACTGTCTACGTACTGTCGACATGTACTGTACACAGAAATTCAGCAGCATATATAACAAAATTATTCTAACTAATTATATTATATATTTCTGAGATTCTGCGTGATTTGAATTCCAATACCAAACTTCATATCTGGGAATTATAATTAAATAGCCACACAAGCCCGTAATTTATGATATTTTTGTTGTGTGATTGTTCTTATTCATGCCGACATCCTACAAAATAATTTGGTACGTACGTAGCTGCCGAGTGTCTCAATCGCCGCCCTTAAAAAAATTAATCTATAGTTAAAATCTAAAAACTCAAGATTTCAAAATCTTGACAGGACACGAACTAAGTTCACGGGTTTAGCTAACCATGATTTGTCAACTGACAAGATAGAATTGATTAATTAAATAAATAAATAATCCGCAATTTTAAAGACATTCTAGAGTCTAAAAGTGTGATTAAAAGGACTAGGTTTTAGTTTCTACATCAAGTAGAGGGGAGGGATTAATTAAAATATGGCCTAGAGAATCACTTCACATGACTTTAGGTCTTTTAAGTGAAATGCACCCAATCTCTAGTTTCTCATAGTTTATGGAGTAGGTAATGTCACTTGGAAAGCAATATATAAGACAATTGATTTTTAGTGCTTTGAATATATAGTTCCTGCCCACATTGCTTGAATTGTTAACAGCAGCAGGTTTCCAAGATTATTTATTCTCAAGCAAACATCATCTCAATTATCAACCCCTGTTTATTCTACTCTATTGGGGAGCCTCTATCCATCTCCAAATTGACACAATTAATGCAATTATTTTGAAATTCTATTAAATTATCTACTATTCTTCTTGTCGGTTTGGGGTGCTTAAAATCGGTTATCATTAATTTTCTTAATTTCAGAAGTTACTGAATTATCAAGATACCTTTTTTTTTTATTATTGTGAGTTTGTGACACTGAATTAGATCCAATTTTATCATTGTCTTAGTTTTGTTCCTTATTTCTTGTGTGGCACATATATAGATTGAATCTATAGTTTCGTACATTTGATCATGGCAATTGATGATTTACTATAACAAAATGTATTAATATAATTTCGGCCAATGCTAGAATTTTGACCAATAATAGACTGAACCATATGAGCATAATTAATTACATGCTTGATGCTTGATCTTGTATATATATATGTCTTGTTCTTCCGTTGGAATGGAATGGAATCTTTTTTTTTTTTTTTTTACCATAATAAAGTGGATTTGATCACAATCTTTATATGATTAAATTTAAGAATTATAAAAAGGGAAAAAATTTGGTGAGAAAATAAATAAAATTAATGAAGCCAATTAATAAAGTCCAGGTTTCTTCATAGGAGAGGGGGATCAAAGTTTCAAGCTTTTTCATCTTTGTGGGGTCTAACAAAGCACTTGCAGCTAAGAAAAAAAAAATAATAAAACATAGTGTCTAGTGTCTAATAAGTAGATGGTAATTAAATAATTTAATTAGTGAGGCTATAACTTTGATTGAATGGGTCATGAGGTCATCTGAGATTAATCTACTCCAAAACGATGTCATCATTATCATGGCCAAACAAATTGAATGGGTATTGATTTGATTTAATTTATTCTCCTTTAATTAAGAGCACAATTACTTGGTGGGTCCTAGAAACGATCCGGGAGATCTTAATGCAATCAATTAAACAAATGGGGTATGATTAAGGCCTAGCTATATATATATATATATATATAGAGTCTAGCTACAATAATATGCATATCACGGTTTTACTGTGCTATGCGGTCTATATCTTAGTTTCCGGTGTCCAAATGGTCGATCCGAACCGCTCAATGTAATCTCCATATCAAAATACGTTAGGAAACCAAATTTTACAATTTTTAGAATTTTTTTGCTATTTTTAATGATGGGGAGAAAATTGCTAGATCCAAGGATTCTGGTTCATACAAAATAACAATTTTCTACCCATCACTAAAAATATCAAAAAAATTTTAAAAATTCTAAAATTTGGTTTCCTAACGTATTTTGATATAGAGATCACATTGAGCAGTTCGGATCGACTATTTGGACACCGCAAACTGAGATAGGGACCGCATAGCACGGTAAAACCGTGATATGCATATTATTGTAGCCTAACTCTATATATATAGGAGTAAACCTATATATATAGGAGTAAATCTATATATATATATATATAGGAGTAAATCTAGCGTGCTCCTAGGAGCACGGAGGTCTCCCGTACTCCTAACTCAAAAATCATACTAAACCATCATGAAATTTTGATTTATCATTCTCATTAAATTCTTTATATAAAAAACTCTTAGGATACAAAAATTTTCCATTTTTTGAGATTCTTAAGTATATGTTTTGGAATTTTTTGAGATCCTAGGATAAAATAATGTATAAAACTATGTCAACTTTAAAAAATACAAAACAAATACTCCAAAATCTCAAAAAATGGAAAATTTTTGTATCCTATGATATTTTTTATAAAGAATTTAATGAAACCCGTAAATCGAAATTTTGAGATGGTTTAGTATGATTTTTGAGTTAGGAGCACGGGAGGCCTCCGTGCTGCTAGGAGCACCATAGTTTTACTCTATATATAGAGTTCGGCTACGGTGCTTCCATAAGCATTTCGGAACGAAACGCTTACAGCCCGAATTCGAAAATCCATCGTCCGAAATATTGATCCAAATAGCTCATAATAATCATGACATAATTAAGTTGGATGACGCCAATTTTTACCATTTTATGAACTTTGTTACTATTTTTAATGAATTTTTGAAATATGGTTTTTAAAATAATTAAAAATAAATAAAATTTTGTTTGCCAATCTTTAAAAAATCATTAAAAATAGTTAAAATTTTCATAAAATGGAAAATATTGGGATTCTACAAGTTAATTATGTCAAGATTATTATGAGCTATTTGGATCAAAATTTTGGACGACGGATTTTTTAATTCGGGCTGTAAGCGTTTCGGCCCGAAATGCTTATGGAAGCACCGTAGCCGGACTCTATATATATATATATAGAGTCTAGCTACGGTGAGTTGCAACTCACGGGCTGCTCCGTGAGTCGGGATCCAGAAACATATTAAATCAACTCCAAATTTCGATTTATATGGCTCAATAAGTTCTTCATATCAAAATCTTATAGCACGCAAAATTTTTTCATTTTTGGATATTTTTAAGTATTTGTTTGAGATTTTTTAAAATGACTATACAATATTAATAAAATAATCAATGTTTTATGTATCATTTTAAAAATCTCAAACAAATACTTAAAAATATCCAAAAATGAAATTTTTTTGCCTGCTACAAGATTTTGATATGAAGAATTAATTGAGCCATATAAATCGAAATTTGGAGGTGATTTTATATGTTTTTGGGTCCCGACTCACGGAGCAGCCCGTGAGTTGCAACTCACCGTAGCAAAATTCTATATATATATATATAAAGTCTAGCTACGGTGAGTTGCAACTCACGAGCGGCTCCGTGAGTCGGGATCCAAAAACATATCAAATCACCTCCAAATTTCAATTTATATGGCTCAACAAATTCTTCATATCAAAATTTTGTAGCACGCAAAAATTTTTCATTTTTGGAGATTTTTAAGTATTTGTTTGAGATTTTTTAAAAAGATACATTAAACATTGATTATTTTATTAATATTGTATAGTCATTTTATAAAAATCTCAAACAAATACTTAAAAATCTCCAAAAATGAAAAAGTTTTGCGTGCTATAAGATTTTGATATGAAGAACTTATTGAGCCATATAAATTGAAATTTGGAGGTGATTTGATATGTTTTTGGACCCCAACTCACGGTAGCAAAATTATATATATATACATATATAGATGGATGGATGAATTAAGTGCCTTGTTAATTTGTGTGGCAATGTGGAGACCACCACAACACAAACAAACAAGAGATATTTAAATTGATTAAAAAGCTATGGATGGAGCTATGGTATAATGTAATATTGTATTGACCTATGTAGATATGTGTGTATATATAACTCATGGATTGAGGTTGCCTCCTGTTGGGTAGCCCCACAATTTTTAGGGATAGCGACCTTTTGGAGAGAAATATCCTAATGCACTCCCGAATTGAAATGAGTAATGACTAGCGTCCATCATTTTTACTTAATGAACAAATATCATTTTTCAGTAAACATTTATATCTTTCTGATCAATAGATATCATTTTCCAATAAACAAATTAATACATATGGGTTTCTAGTAAACATTTATGCAACTGTGCTAAACACATGGTTGCATGTGGTGTGTCAGAACTGTGAGAGGGGGTGGATGGGTAGCCTATTTTCTAGGATGGACTCTACATGTTTTTCAATTGAAATTGGGCATATTAATAATTTAATGTTAACATTGTGTGCATATAATATTTATTTCTCAAACTATTATATCTTCATGAGGATAATTAGTGGTTTTTTTTTTTTTTTGTTTTTTTTTGAGATAAAGGATGGAGGTTAAATTTCATGACTTTGTGTATTCACAAACTTTCCTCTGTGTTTTGAGCATGAATTTGATTTCAACAACACAAGATATACTAATCGTGATCACTACATCAAAAATTCGTTTGTTGGTTCATTGAACTTCAAATTTGAGATTTCAGAACATATATTAAGAAAATGAAGAATGTGAGACAGCTTTGCTTTTGTTTTATTAGAGGGTCCTCGATATCTTTTCAGCACATTAGATTGATTATTTGGTTGAAAACAAATAAGGAAAAGATGAAATAGGAAGCACAATTTTTGTCCATTGATTTATTTAATTCAAAAGCTTAAGAGAAAATAGAACTGGGAATAAAACGGATAATTTTATTACTAGTTAATGCACAACTATTTTCAAATTTTGATGTCAATGAGTCAATCACTTGAAAATTCTCACATCATATGCTTGAGCATAAAAAACGATATCTAAAGGTAAAGCACCTTTTTGTGAGCATTATAATTATCCACCTCATAGTCCATCATAACTAGTTAAACAAAATTTTGAATAAGCTATAGCAAGTTTTATATATATTGAGAAGAACAATTTGCATGACAAGTGGGAATTTAGTGTTGATCATGAATGAGTTAGTCTTGATGCTATAAATATACTAAGGTTTAATTAATTATATCTTAAGCTAGCTTGAGCCATTGTTGGTTCCAATTAGTGCACAAATTGGAGAACCAAAGCAACATGATGGGTTTTTATATGACTCTACAAAAGTGTCTTAATTAGACTATATATATATATATATACAAAAATAAAAACATTAGTAGCTTGTGTTGATTCTTTGCATGAAAGGTGGCAGGATAGGATAGAATCTTTTCTTTATTTATATTGAATATTAATTCTGCTGAATGTAAGCAAAAAAAAAAACAAAGAAAAAAAGAACCAGTTGTCAACCATTTCTTCGCTGGAGAAAAAAACTATTTTGAAAGGCTATGATTAAAGAAAGGGCACTAGCCCAAATTACCCAGAGCTTAATTAATTTTCTGCAGGAGGATTCTATGTACAATTAACTTGTAATTAAATTCAGTCACAAAGTATACAAAATATTAATTAATTTTTGCTTATTTTGACCTAATATTTAGTGTGTTTTTGCTCACTCACTCCCCTCCAATTAATTAAGTTCATATATTCTTTAAATTATATAGATTATTACTGTTCAAGCACTGAACTACATGGCATGCATGATCCAATACACAAATAAATACACAAACCTACAATTTTTGTCCGGTCCCCTCAAGGCACATGTATAATTGATCCTAAGATTATAGGATAAAATACCTAAATTAGGCGGCATCCAACTCATAAAAGAGTTGAGATAAAGCCCATGTGCTTTGCAACCCTAGCAAACCTAGAACAGCCCAAATTATAATATGCATATATGTATATTCAAATTAAAATTGCTACATAACTTTAAATATGTCACAAGTGTGGTCCAGTTCTATGTTAATATATAGATTGAGTATAAGAACATTTTTTTTATTTTATTTAAATAGTGCATATGATCATTGCTTGAATTAATTAGTGTCATAGTGTCTTAATTAATACCATCTTAGACTTACACAAATCATCATCGATATAACCCATTTATTATTTGAGAAGGGATCCAATGACACACAAAATTTTGACACAAATATTACACTAAATCATATAAATTTATAAAAAATCTTAAAATAGAAAATTTTTTATAAAAATATTCATTTAATTATAGATCGATTGTGTTTCAAATTTCATTCAATTTGAGTGTCATTTGATATACTCCATCAACGACCATCAAGTTTATCTGGTAATTAGAATAGTCTACATTTAATGGTTCTTGATGAAATATCAAACAAAACTTAAATTGAATAAAATCTGAAACACAATCAATCTATAAATAAATGAATATGTTTATAATAGATTTTCCATTTTTAAGATATTTTTATAAATTTATATGTTTTAGTGTAACAGTTATGTCAAAATTTTGGTATGTCATTGGATCCCTCCTCTCATTATTTAGTCTCTAATTCGAATTCGAAGACAAATATCATGGTATGAGAGATTACAGTAATACCCAAGGAGGAAGGATGAGACAGACGACAAAATGAAAAAAAAAAATTATTCAATTAAGCCAAATAAATACACCTCATGGTACCTCTTTTATAAATTTGTGCCGAATAAATGTGTTTCTTGTGCATAATTAATTGTTGATTTTTATTTTTGTTTATTCTATTTTATATTATTATTATTATTATTATTATTATTATTATTATTATTATCATTATTATTATTATTATTATCATTATTATTATTATTATTATTATTATCATTATTATTATTATTATTATTATTATTATTATTATTATTATTATTATTATTATTATTATTATTATTATTATTATTATTATTATTATTATTATTATTATTATTATTATTATTATTATTATTATTATTATTATTATTATTATTATTATTATTTGCTTAATGTAAGTGTCTATCAATTACCATGTTAGATAGGTCAGTGTCACCATGTCATGACCGCTTGAGATGTGAGAATTGACTGTCCTTAATTTCCTCTGCGTTTACAAGGAGACGGCCAGATGGCTATATAACACCATTAATTGGCCGTCACCACCATTTAATTTTTCAGGTGTATATATATATATAGGGTTGGGATACGGTGATATGCATAGCAAAACCGTAGTTTTGCTATGCGCTCGTATCTCAACAACCGTAACTCGGATGGCCGATCCGATTCGATCAGTGCATTCTACATATCGAAAACTCATAAGATACTAATTTTTACTATTTTTTGGAGATTCCTACTATTTTTAACGATTTTTGAAAGATGACAAGAAAATAATAATAAAATAATATATTTGGAACTCATTATCAGGGACATTTTTTCAAAAATCGTTAAAAATAGTAGGAATCTCCAAAAATAGTAAAAATTAGTATCCGATGAGTTTTCGATATGTAGAATGCATCAGTCGAATCGGGTTGGCCATCCGAGTTATGGTTGTTGAGATACGAGTGCATAGAAAAAACGTAGTTTTTCTATGCATATCACCGCATGCAAAAAATTTCCATTTTTGGAGATTTTTAAGTATTTGTTTGAGATTTTTTAAAAGTGACTATGCAATATTAATAAAATAATCAATGTTTTATGTATCATTTAAAAAAATCTAGAACAAATATTTAAAAATCTCCAAAAATGAAAAATTTTTGCGTGCTATAAGATTTTGATATGAAGAATTTATTGAGCCATATAAATCGAAATTTGGAGGTGATTTGATATGTTTTTGGACCGTGACTAACGGAGCAGCCCGTAAGTCATGACTAACGGTAGCATAAATATATATATATATATTATTTGATTAAGCAATCTATATTAGTGATGATTAAGAATATAAAATCATAGTTAATTGCATATGTGGTGGAACATAAATGTCGACCATCTCGATTTTCTTTGTCTGGGTTGGACAAGCTAGAAATCATTGCAGGCGTGTTGCCTTGGCTTGCTAGCTACTTCTTAATTACCAAAAACAGAAAATACGAGAAAGATCCATTTTGTCAAATTATATATGTCATATGTGGAATATAATTAAATTCAATAGTAGAATTTTTTTCAATCTTTCAGTTCTTATTATTTTATCTGCAATTTCCAACCTTTTAGATATATAAAATATATAACTAGTTTCACTAATCTTCTTTAAAAAAGAAATTCTTGAGCTTTCATTTGCATCTACCTTGCTAATTAGGGACTCATTTTTTTTTGTTGAACCCAACACATCATGTTGACCTAATTACTGCAAATTGTATCGTTTTTCAACATATTATTCCAAACGACAAAACCAAAAGAAAAATTGTGATACATTAACTAAATATAAACACAGAAAAAGTCTATCAGCAAGAAGAAGTTATTAGTTAGGTAAAAGATATTCCCCTTTTTATGAACTGAATGATCATATTAAATATCAGCTAGCAACTTCAGAAATACAAACAAATAAACTTTTATGATTTATTTTATGAAATGGGCATCAGCGTTGCATTAAAAAAAAAAAAAAAAAAAACTTTTGTGTCAAAATTTTCATTAAGGGAAAGGAATAAAGACAAGTTAAAAGGAGAGATTATAAATTATAAATTGAAAAAAAAGGTACGTTAAGGGGACAAGGTGGGTTTCTGATTGGAAAGAGTAGTAAGACTTGTAGCCATGACTTTTGGCATTTCCTTTCCTTGTGCTAGCTTTTCTTTGGCATATGATATGATCATAACTTGACTGAAAAGCTTTTCTAAGTGGTGGGAGGAGAGAATATTACACTGGAAATTAATTTGGTACTTGGTTTTTGCTAGTAAGATCTGAGAGATCTTTTTTCATGGAAAGGGAGACGTAACGGATCCCAAAAGGAATTAAAGAAATGTAAAAAGTAAAAACAGAGGATTATATATTTTAGATTAATGAAGTTAGCGGAGCCACTATACTAGTTTCAAAATAAATGGTATGCACATCACTATGATTTTTTTTTTTTGATAAAGTGGATATTTTTGACCTCTCTTCCATTTCTTTTTAAGAGATTTATTATTTTATGCTTACGGAGAATTGAACACATAACTTTTTGGAAGTCATCCTAAGTCATTGGCTTCTAACATGCACATCACTATGATTAATTACAAAATGTTAAGGAAACCTTTTATAGTAATTTCTTTGTTATGATATTTGGATCAGGACGAAGCAAAGCAATTGAATGATTTTTTTTTTTTTTTGAAGAAAGTGGAATACTCCACCAGTTTATTGAAACTTTTTATTTTGTGTCCATGAAGGATTGAACCCATTACCTTTTGTAAGTCATCCTAATTAGCTACTACTTGAGCTACTAAACCATTTGCAATTGAACGATTTTTTAATGTGTGAATATGTTCATATTTATATATATATATATATATATATATATAGAGCAAATCTAGCGTACTCCTAGGAGCACGGAGGCCTCTGGTGCTCCTAACTCAAAAATCATATCAAACCATCATGAAATTTTGATTTATCATTCTCATTAAATTCTTTATATCAAAATCTCTTAAGATACAAAAATTTTCCATTTTTTGAGTTTCTTAAGTATATGTTTTGGAATTTTTTAGATTGACCTCAAAATAATAATAAAATACTATATAAAACTATGTCATCTTTAAAAAATACAAAACAAATATTTAAAAATCTCAAAAAATGGAAAATTTTTGTATCCTATGATATTTTGATATAAAGAATTTAGTGAGACCCATAAATCAAAATTTCGAGATGGTTTAGTATGATTTTTGAGTTAGGAGCACGGGAGGCCTCCGTGCTCCTAAGAGCACCATAGTTTTACTCTATATATATATATATATATATATTGGTGATCCTGCACAAGTTTAATTGTTGGCGTTGAAATAAAGTTACCCTTGTAAACGGTGGCAAAAGCAACGTCCAGGAGATCAAAGTTAATTATTAGTTCGACATCTGGAGTATATATAAGTTCTCATTATATATATATATATATATATATATATATATATATAGACTTTATACTTTATAGTGTAGGCATTTTGATATAGACTTGATATAGTATGTTTAATTTTAGGTATAGACAGGTTACTCATCTATCTAGGTATATAGTGGCTTAGTTTCTGATGTAATTAATTGGAATATATATATGATACATTCTTTTGTACCTTTTCCTTCCGCACAAAAAAAAAAAAAAAAAAAAAAAAGTGAAATGAGATGTCTTTGCAAAATTGAGTTGGACTATTATACTAACGTTAGCATTTCGGACCGAAATGCTAACATCTCAAATTTTGTGTTATCGTATCCGAAATCACGATTTATGGTGCTCAATAAATTCTTTATATGAAAATATTGGGGAATGCAAAATTTTTTTATTTTTAGAGTTTTCTAAGTATTTGTTTTGAATTTTATAAAAGAGCTTATAAATATTAATAAAATATTGATGTTTGTACATGCTATTTTCAAAAATGCAAAACAATACTTAAAAAACTCTAAAAATGAAAAATTTTTGTATTCCCCAATATTTTCATATAAAGAATTTATTGAGCACCATAAATCGTGAATTCGGACACGATAACATCAAATTTGAGGCGTTAGCATTTTATTCCGAAATGCTAACGTTAGTATAATAGTTTAGTTTTGCAAAATTTACTTGTTGGGTGGCTGGACTATTCAAAAAGGAAAATTTTTAAGCTTCACGATATAAAAAAATAATATTTTACATATAATTTTACATATAAAAAATAATATTTTAGCATATATTTTGGGAATTAATAACGAAAACATATATATGGAGCAGATTTTATAGTGCTAATTAAAAGAAATTATTTACTAATTAATCTGAAAATGTGTATTTATGTTTCGAAGAAAAATATGTCGTTACTTTTGATATTTTTGAATGATTATGATTTAAATTATTTTTGTGATTAATAATTGATATCAAGGATAGATCTTCCTCATTTAAATAAATATAGACTTAATTACTACTTTTGTTTTGAAAAACATATTGAATTAATTAAACTTCTTGCTTAATCATAAATTAAATAATCGCTTTGACATGAAAGTCTTGGCTGCTTCCTGCCAGCTCATTTGATTTAGAACCTTTAATCACAATTTTGTAAATGTGTACCTACTTTTGTTGTACTTGATCGATCCATATTACTTTAATCTAAAAGAAACAATACAGAGATCTGAGAATGATGCAAATCTGGATTTTTAAGAGCCCCTCAATTAAGTTTCAAAAGTTTGATGATGACCCTTGGCATAATATGAGATATGACAATTGATTATATATATGAATGATATATATATCAAGGTAGGCCTACCTCTCCATTTCTAACAACCCACAAAGAAATCGGCCCCATTTCTAGATTGAAATTTTGGAACTTCCTTTTCCAAATACAGAATCCTTATAGTTGACCATGTATTATATTTTGTCTGAAATGTTATTTCATTATTTGATGATGGCATCACCGAATAAGTACAACTATATATATATATCCCAACTTTCCGCCAGATTAATAGCAAGTGTGTTGTTAATTATGCTTGCTTTTAAGGAAGTACATGTGCTGCTATATATATCTATATAAGGTTGTAAACGAATCAGTCAAATTTCATCTAAATTGAACTCGAACCGAATTGAGCTGAAACTAAATTGAACTCGAGCAAAACCGAATCGAGCTAGCTTGAACTCGAATAGAGCTCCGAGCTCCATATGAACCCAATTATTATAATTTTATATTAACATAAATAATTAGAGCTAGAATAAGTATTTTATTTTGTCCTTCTTTGATAATATAAAATAATTATCTATATTTTTTTCTAATTTTATAATAAATTATGATTAAAAAATTATATTTAATTAATTCAACAATAAAATAAGTATATTTTGTTAATTAAATAATAAAATAGGCACAGTAATACAAACAATTTTGACAAAATAGTTCAAAATATGTGCAAATTACTATATATTGAGCTATTACGAATCGAATACGAATTGAATCAATAAATAACCGAGCCAAGCTAAATCGAACTCGAGCTCAGACCGAATCAAACTTGAGCAAATTACGAGGTGCGAACTTTTTTGCCAACCCTAGCTATCTATATACTATATAGTAAAATGTAGATTTTTTTTGTATAAAAATGCAGATGATTATTTATATAGGACTAAATTTACAAATTATATATACATCTGAAATTAATTATAGAGGAGGGATCCAATGTCCACAAAAAGTGGTGCCCTCAATAACCACGGGATTATTTATACGTAAATTGACAAATGTAAACTGTTAGATGTATTCTAAATCATCTAAATAACATATATACAAAAAAGGATGAAAATTTAAACTCGTTTCGATAGCCATCAAGATAGGAGAAAAAATCGTAAAATTTGAACCATTGATTTTTGTTAATGCTTGATGCGCATGTAAATAAAATCAAAATGATATAATTTTTTATGTACACATAAAACACCATATATATAAAATATTTCATCAATTAGTTTTGTCATATAACATTTCAAAAAATAATTATTTCAGATTTAGTTTTGTCGTTACTGATGGGGCACCTTTTTTTGTGGTCATCTGATCACTCCTCTTAATTATATGCCTTGTATCTGACAATAATTAAAAGAAAATTGTTTGGTACAACAGTTAGATATATATGCACCAGTATATATATATATCCGAGAGACTTCTTGTGTCCATCTGATGGACATCCATCATAGACACAAAGTGTCGCATGATGGGTCCAACTTGTTACACTCTGTGTCTATGATGATGGACATTCATTCGATGGACGGTAGGTGTCTGATGCACCACATTCATATCTGTATTTTACCAGACTTGCACCTTTATTTTGGCCTAAAATTTCTAAGTTCAGATGCATTCAGGCGGTAGAATGTCTAGATTCCAGTTACTTCTTTACTTTTGTCCAAATTTCAAGTAAATTGGGCTTTTGGAGCTATTTGGACGTGATACGGAGCGTTGAACGACAAGATGGTGCTGGAACGCACTGTCTGCGGGCCACAGACACAACCCTACGGGCCGCAAGCCCGTTACTGCGCAGTCTGCTTTCTGTTTTGACGCCCTAGCCTATTTAAGGCGGTCTTTTAGACATCTCTCACAACCCTAGCCGCCTTTTCACATCCAGAAACCAGAAGAGAAGTGAGGATTGCTTGTTTCATCATTCCTTGAAGGAGTTTTGAGGGATTATTCCTCCAAGTTGAAGATAGAGTCAATTCTAGTTCTTCTTCCGTTCCTTTGCATCATGAACTCTTCCTTTTCTTTGTTTTCTTTGTTTTCTCTTGCCATGAGTGAGTAGATCTTTAGTTCTTAGGGTAGAACGATGAAGTTTGTGTTTATGGATTGATTGTATGTTGTTAGACTTACGTTGTTTTCATGTTTGCTTGCGATTTTCATTATAACGTGCTTGTGACTTTGCTTGTTCGTATGGTAAACCTGTAGATTATGCGCAAATCTATTTGGTTCATAAAGTATCAGACCAAGAACTGTTATTTGCACAATTTGGGTTGATAGATTTCTGTCCAAAAGTATCCGAGAGGAGAAACTGCGGTTTCGACGAGAGTCGGACCAAATCCTAGAGTAAAAAGTGAACTGAACGAAGTTTAAAAATATTTCTACGAATTCCCATTGACTTGGAAGTGTTAGAAGGACCAAAACGTGACAACTGAGGGACTTGTACCAACTCTGAATTGAATAGGAATTGATAACGTGAGTCGAAACACCGAATTAGAACTGAAACTGCTCTCTGTCAGTTGCCTACAGACCGCAAGAGACATCCTGCGGCCTGCAAGCACCTGTAGAAAGTGTAAGACAAAGGTTTCGACATTGTTTGTGACCCGCAGGAGACATTCTACGGGCAGCAGGCAGTGTTGAAGTCTCTAACCAACCCTCTGCGACCTGCAAGAGACATCCTGCGGGCCGCAAACAATTAATCCAGAAACCAAACTGATTCTGAAAACCCTGGAAACGCCCGTTTATTATCTGTTTTCGAGTATTTACTTGTTGCTGTTTACTGTTTACTTGTTTTATTGTTCTTGCAACCAATCTTTGACAAACCCCCCTTCTTATGCAAAAAGACCAAAAATACTTCCTTTAGGACTTAGGATTGTAATTAGAATAAGTCTAGATTTGATACCGTCATTGTGGTTCGACCCCAACTATACTACACGAGATCGTACACTTGCGATCGAGTGTATGCTTAGGGTAATTAAAAGCCTATACGTTCAGAGGGATCAGTGTCATTAAAGTGGTACTTTCGTAGCTGACATTTCTTTTGAAAAAATAGATATGTTCTCATTATTGTATCTCCAGATTCCAGAAAATGAGATGGCTTACCAGGTAAGAACCTTTATTTGTTTATCTATTTAAAGTTTCTTTTTAGCATGAAGAGGACTTAACCAGGGATCGATCTTAAAGTCCTCAACTTTTGGTTAAAATGAATCACATCAAGACCATTTTAATTGGAACTACTTTATCTTTATGTACTGCTTAAACTTTATGAGGGGGTCCTTATCTCGACGATGAGTATTTTAATAATTTGAAAAAAAAAAGAAACTATAAAAAAAATGGTAAAATAAAAAGATTGTATAATTGTTGTGAAACTTATGGATTATTATTTTTTTTTTAATTTGAAGCAATTTCAATATGTTTGATAGTCCATATATAAAAAAATAGCTAAATTTTGAGTAGTAAAAATTTGTGCAGATTTTTGATAAGCCGTCAAACGATATTCAATTCAATTCTCTTCAAATCTAAAACACTCTCAATTTATAATCAATTTATAAGTACAAGAGTACATAAAAAAAAAAAAATTTATTTATGTCTTGAATGTCTCAAACTTTAAGATGCTAGTTGATATTGGGTGCCTCTACTATCATTATTTAGTGCTTTTGCAATATATAAACAAGTCCCACTTTGTAATTGCTACGAAGGAAAGAAAAGATCGCCAACCGGGTGGAAATTATAACAAAGTATATACAAAATTAGAGTCAACAGCACATAAATGCTCTTTTTTATAAAGGAAATGACAAGGGTCTATATATGCCTTTAAACTTTATGTAACTTGAAAAGATTTATAAAAATTGAACAAGAGTTCATGACCACATAGTGATCTACTCACAAAAAATGAATTATCAATGTAAAAGTTTTAGATAGTGGAAATCATGAGTAGAAAAAAATAAAGAACATCAGATTTGAAATTGTATATATGTGTTGTAATTTTTATTGTCACCCCCTTTACAATAAAATAATTGGTACAGCGATAAAGTATTTTTATTTTGTGATATCAGCTATAAATATGTACTAAGTTATTTGGAGGCTTCTTATCCATTTGGAGCTATACTGAGACCGTACGATTTGGCGATCCGACGGTACTAATTAAGTTATGTTAATTTGTTGTATATACATTAAAATTCAAATGAATTATCAATACTTTAGCTTCTTAAATTTTAGATAAAAATAATATCAAAAAGATTTTAGATACTAAATTGAATCCATAAAAAAAAAAAGAGTATTTGATTTCAATTACCCATAAAAAATTTTGTAAATACTAAATATATATGTCCGGATCTCTTGGTTTCAAAAATAAACCCTCCGTTTGGCAAGTGTAGTAAGTTAAAACGGAGTAAAACGTTAAATCGTCTTAAATCAGTGGTGTTTGGTGATAGTGAAGTAAATAGATGAAATAAAGTTAATGTTATGTATAAAAGATGTGAAATGTTGGTGATTTAGTTTATTACACCTATATAGTTGCGTTAACTTACTACACATTAAATCACTTCCGTTTGGTGACTTAAAATTGATTTAAGAGCTTAAATCAATTTTACTGCGGCTACCAAACGCAAGATAAGCTCGTAAATAACACGATGGAGTACTGATAATTAATTTGGGTCACATCCAGAAACTTTTGTCGCGTCACAAGGGACCGAAAAAAATCAATTTGTACTCTCTATCGTCCTCTAATAAGTGAACAGTGCAATCTAGATCAGAAAGCTATGTAAGTAACTAAGTATATATCCCTCCTGTTTTAATGTACCACTTGACATGTAGAGATCCGTGAAAACTCATGTAGGGGACCAATTACAAAAATTTAATTTACAGCATAATTTTTGTACATCGTTTTTGATGTAGTGAGGGATCCAATTTATGTTTAGACTTCAGATATATATATAAATAGGAGGGATCCATTGATAATATTTATTTTTGATAATCTTAACAATGGTTATTTTAAAAATTTGTAATAATTTATAAAAAACAAATCTTAAAAATGAAGAAAAAAGTTTATGGATGCATTACTTAACTTATAGATTGATAGTGTTTCAAATTTCAATCAATTTTAACATCATTTGATGTCTTATCAAAATTTTGTACAGTTTTTAACGGTTGTAATTAAAAATAAAGAGCTAGCAAATATTGCTTAAATTGAATATAATCGGAAACATAATCAATCTATAAATTAAGAAATATTTCCATAAAATTTTTTCTGTTTTTAAGATTTTCTATGAATTTTTGTAAGTTTTTGAATGTTACCATTGTTAAGATTGTCAAGATAACGACTTAAATTATAGTTCGCCATACCCCAAATTATCTTAAATTATACTTTGCATATTTGGTTCCAAAATGCTAACGACTTAAATTATACTTTGCCATGCCCCAAATTTTGATTTATGGTTCCTGTTAAATTTGTCATATGAAAATACTTGCTAATATAAAAAAAAAAAAATTCATTTTGGAGGATTTTAAGTATTTATTTCAGATTTTTTAAAAATTCATATACAAAGCGCACTATTTTATAAATATTTTAGAGTAATTTTGAAATATCCAAAACAATAATTTAAAGCTCCAAAAATAAAAAAATTTGCATCTCAAAATATTTTCATATGATAATTAAATTTAATGAGAACCATTGATTAATATTTCGGATACAGCAAATTATAATTTGAGCTGTTTGCATTTCAGAGCGAAGTTCGAACATTTTCATCTCCATAATTAATTCATATAAAGTTAATATCATAAAAAAATATATATTTGATTAAAAAACAGGTATAACCAATTATTATATATACAAGTTGCATTACAAATTAGCAACTTGTCAATATATTTCCCATATTAGATACTACACTTGTGCAATTTTAGAATTCAGTGTACGTACGGATTATCTAATATATTGACGCACCACACACAATGTTTAAGGTTGGCAATTAGCCAATTAATTAAATATCTATACATGATCATCATCTGCCATAACTGAAAACAAGATAATTAATTTGGTAGTAACATGACATATTCAAACTTGATATATTATTAATGGGGTATACATGTACATATATAATGAAGTGCCACGTTTAAGCGAGCTCTATAATTGGCTATTAAGCTAGCATTAATTAATTAGGGTTTGGGTTAAAGTGGGTCCTCCAATAATACATTGAGCTTACAACAATCACACTAATCACATAAAAGAATTAGTGAGTGTGAGTGAGCTAATAAAAAACGACGACAGAAAGGAATTAAATAAGGGATACGAATCTTAGGATAATCTACACATCGCTTGCGGCAACTGTAGAAGTCTTGACTAACTAATCCAAGTTAGCATATTAATTATTAGTTTATAGACCTAAGTAACCAGATGTGTATATATATATATATATATATATATATATATATATATATATATATATATATATATATATATATAGAGTCCGGTTACGGTGCTTCCATAAGCATTTCAGACCGAAACGTTTACAATCCGATTTCAAAAATCCGTCGTCCGGAATTTTGATCTAAATAGCTTATAATAATCTTGACATATTTAATTGTAGAATACCAAAATTTTCCATTTTATGAAAATTTTAGCTATTTTTAATGATTTTTTAAAGATTGGCATACAAAATTGATTTATTTTTAATTATTTAAAGAGCCATTTTTCAAAAAATCATTAAAAATAATAATAAAATTCGTAAAATGGTAAAAATTGGCATCCTCCAACTTAAATATGTCAAGATTATTATGAGCTATTTGAATCAAAATTTCGGACGACGGATTTTTGAAATCGGACCGTAAACGTTTCGGTCCGAAATGCTTATGGAAGCACCGTAGCCGGACTCTATAATTATATATATATATAGAGGAAGCATTATGCATAGTCTATTGATTGGCTAGCGAGTGTGTTAGCCTTTTATTTAAATTAAAAAGAGTGCTACGTATCTAGCGTCCATTCTATAGATGTTCCGTAGACTTTATATGTTATAAAATTGACGTAAAAGATACAAAATTAATGCCACTTTAAGAAATTAATCATACTGTTACAAAAATTTGTACAACATAGATGTATGGACAGGTTATTTAATGGAATTGACATCCTTGCTTTAATGAATTACAGTAAATAATCGCCACCAATTACATATAGAGGAGGGATCAAATAACTACAACTTTTGGTACCCCATCGATAACTACAAAACTAAATCTCAAATAAATACATTTTTAATGGTTAAATAACAAAACCAATTGATGGAATGTTTTGTATATGTTGTTTTTTATGTGTAATAAAAAAATTATATCATTTTGATTTTATTTACATGTGAATTAAGCATTAATAAAAATCAACGGTTCAAATTTTATGATTTTTTCTTCTCTTGATGGCTATCGAAACAATGTTAATTTTTCATCATTATATATATATATATATATGTTATTGAGATGGTTTAGAATACATCTAACGGTTTTGATTTATTAATTTATGTATAAATGATAATGTGGTTATTAAGGGCACCAAAATTTGTGGTTATTGGATCCCTTCTCTTATATATATACCAAGATCAATCCATCCAACTGAAATTGTTAAACCGGACAGCAGCAGAGAAACGCAAACCGGAGATACTTGAACCAATTAATTAATTAAGAAGTGCTACCTAGCGTCCATAGCCAGATAGACTGTTTATAAAAGTTAAAATACAAATTGGATGTAACTGTTAAAAGAATATATATATTTGTTACGAGATATAATCTTACTCCTAATAAAAGGAGATTAAATTTTTTGATATGAAAGTTCTATCTTTTCCAAAGAAGAAACCTCAACCGTTGATTGTGTTACTTAGATTGATCATCACCGTTAACAAAATTTAATGTCTCAACCCATTAAAATTTAAAGCCCATCTTAGTTTCCTCACAAGGATGAGCTCATCACTGCCCTTTATTATAAGATATAATAATTTCAGCGCAAACACAAAGCGTGGGCTCATTACTAGTACATTATGATGGATGCAAGATGTTTTTCTTAACTAGTAAAAAACCCACACCTTGCTTTGGGCTGAAATTATTATTTCTTATAATAAACTTTTAAGATAACATGTAATGTGCCTTAATTTGAGATAATTTATATGGGTTTTTAATTAAAATGGGCTGAGAACGTCAACGGGCATTAACGTAAATCAACGATTCTGATCTATCCAAGAAAGTGATCAACGGCTCAGATTTTTTTTTTTTTGAGAAGATAGCTATTTCACGTCATTTTTTTTTCTAATATACTTTTATATATAGTAAGGATTAAGGGACCCTAACTTGCAAAAAAAACAAAAAAAAGAAAAAGGATTAAGGGACCCATAATTAAAAAATCCAAAATCAAAAGCCCTCCCATGAGTCCCATCCCATCCCAAGAAAACCCAAGAAAACCAAAGCTACGTACGCAGTACACTTGCACAAACACAAGTGTAGATTACTAGTGTTGCGCACGACGCGAGGTGCCAAGTGTAGGCTGTCTGCCCGCCGGCCCCTCAGCTCTCATCACCCTTTGGAAAGAAGAAATTAAGAAGATGAAGATCGAAGCATGGAAACAGAACCCACTGCAGGTCTGCAGCCCTTTATTCCTCCCACCCACGTGTCGATGTCTTGCTCACCCTGGCACTCCTCCTCTAATGACGCGCCGAAACGTGTCACGTCGTAAACACGTCCCCCAAGCTGGACTTGTGCTCAGCGTCTCGGGTCCTCTCTCTGTGTTGCGTCGAGCATTCTGTGCTCCTTTGTACTTCGGCTGGGGAAAGGACTACTAACATGAGAAGTGAACCGATTGCTACATGAATGTGTGGGGGCGATGGGATGGGATGGGTTTGGAAAAGGGGACGGAATGATTGATACAAGCGACGTTTGCTATATGGAGGAAGATGGGGGAGGGATTTTGTTTCCTCTTTCAGAAATGAGACCAGAGGTCGTGGACGTGGTCTGTCTCTCTTGATTCTTGATTCCTTCAACGATTTAATAGTCCAATCCAATGATCTATCCATATGTTCATAGCAAAAATACAGATGCACGTACTGCTCCTTTTTTGTCTCAGGCGAGGCGAGGCGATCGAGGTGATTAGATGTGGCAGGACCTGACCTAATCCGAGAAACCCGTCCCACTCGACCTTATTCGAACCCTACCCAACCCGACATTTTTCAGAAAGCAAACTGATCTGACCCGACCCGAGATCAAACAGCATGCAATCCAACTAAAATCAACATATGATCCAAAAAATGTCGATATTAAAATTGACCCGCCTATCACCCGGCCTGACCTGACCCGAGATCTTCTAAAAGATCAAACTGACCCGACCCGTCCGACTCACCCGCCCAATTTGCCACCTCCAAAGGTGATGAAGAATTACAATTTGTCAATTTCCACTCGATCCATTGCACTAATTTTGTTTTGTGGGGGAGGAATTATTTGGGAATGAAATTAAGTTTTGAGAATTTTTTAAAAGAAAATTAATATTTAAGTTCAAAAGTAGTGAAAGTAAGAATTTTAATTTTATGTTATTGAACTCATGGACCGAAATTGTTTTTTTTTTTCTTTTCCTACAATTTGAGTGTTGTTCAGTGGTTCATTAAAGGTTAGAAGAGTTTTACACAATTAATTGCAACCGTTCAGATTTATAGTCCTTTGATGAACAGTGAATATATAACAATATATAAGCAACGTTTAATTTGAAAATAATTAATCCCAGTCAAACAGTATGTTTGTAGATATTTTTTTTTACATTTTCATATTTTGTTGAACAATTTGAATATAAATAAAATCTCATTATCAAATTGATCTTTCTTTTATTATACAAAACAACTTGAATCCCCACTTGAAAGTGCATGTATTTTTTCAATTAAAATTCTCCATTATTTTAAAAGAGGAGGGTTCCAATGCCTCCATTTTTTGTGCCTCCATCATGCCTCCACTTTTTAAATTTCAAATAACTCAAAATTTAAAACTCATTTTTCAAAACAAAACCGTTAGATTTGATCAATATGATATTCTCTACGTGCACATAACAAATTTTTTCAATTTTTTGTTTTATTTTATATAAATCAATGAGTTATAAAAATCAACGTCTAGAAATTGCTCAAACTAGTACATTTTTTTGAAGCCCTTGATGTCAAACAAAATAATATTCAAATTTGATGATTTTTTACATATACATAAATGAAAGGATATAGATTAAATCTAACGGTTTTGTTTTGAAAAATGAGTTTTAAATTTTGAGTTATTTAAAATTTAAAGAGTGGAGGCACGATGGAGGCACAAAAATGGAGGCATTAGAACCCTCCTCATTTTAAAATGGAAGGCAGCAGCATAATTTTACGCCGTTTGCAATTAATTGTGTAAATTTTATGTTATTGAACTCATGGACTCGATGGGAATTCAATTTATTTATGAATTTCAAGATGACTGTCAAGTGGATGCTAAATTATTGTTAGTTTCGAACCGTCCAAAATATTCAAGTGGTAATAAATAATAATCCCCATGTCATTTTTTCTTGGGTGAGGGTTTCAGATGGGGCGTATATTTTTCTTTTATTTATTTTTAAATCAAGTGTGACATGCAAGGGGTCAAAACTATTATTAGAAAATAGAAGTTAGTTTTCACTGATGCAATTTGTGATGGCGATGTATTAATATGCTTGCGTTATATATATGAGAAAAATATGTTAAAATTCAACTTATCAGAATTTAATATCCGAGAGGTATTAAACCCTAGAAATTATCAAATTATTTGACAAGAAATTAAGAAAAATATTTTTTTTTCTATTGAAATTTCCTTATAAAATCGTCTTAATATATCTCTATCTATCGTACATCATCTGTCCCAAAGTTCATAATTAATTAATTAGCAACAGCAACTTAATAGTGTTAACCTAAAAAATAATTTACTTGCATATATAATTAATACATCGAAGCTCGCGCAAGTTAAAAAATTGTGTTAATTAAATAATCACGTCAAGTATAAAGAGTTAGTACTTAATTAGTACTGTAAGCTGTTTAATATAAAACTAATTGGTAGGATAAGGCTTGTTTACGCCTAGGTTAAACCAATTAGAATTCAAACAACAAACTCATTCCAATGCTGACGCAGTTCATGCATGGGACAGTACTTATCCCCATTTGGTAGCTGTAGTAAAATTGATTTAAGTTCTTAAATCAATTTTAAGTCACCAAACGGAAGTGATTTAAGGTGTAGTAAGTTAACGCAGTTATATAGGTGTAGTAAACTAAATCACCAACATTTCACATCTTTTACACATAACATCAACTTTACTTCATCTATTTACTTCACTACCACCAAACACCACTGATTTAAGGTGATTTAACGTTTTACTCCGCTTTAACTTGGGGGGTAAAAACTAACTTCAAATTTTGGGGTTTGTAAAATTGTAATGCATAATTATTTATTATGGCACATTGAGACTCTCGCACAATTTTAATTACAGCTTCTGTTTTAATTTATTATTATAGTGTAGAGTACAAATGTAACGTAAGTCTATATATATAGGATTCAGCTTAATTTCAGGCGTTAGATTGAGCTCCCTTTTTATGTAGGTTCAACCTAGATCGGATGCAAACAAGGATGATGTACTTCTCGGGGCAATGATATATATATATATATATTATCTTTATCTACAACATAAGTTTCGAAATTTGGTGTAATTTAAATTTATTTCTGATTTCAAGAAGTTTGAAAACTAATTTATGTTAACAAATGAGGTTATTGACCCAAAAACCGTAGCCCAAATGATTGAGCTAAGTTGCTCAATAACATCTGCATTTTTAAATATTATTGAATAATTTTTTTTTTTTTTTGAATTTACAAACATACTTTTCATTTTGTTTTTTGAAAGTAGACGTCATTTATAGACAAACTTTTTGCATTTTTCATTCAATTTTCGAAAAAGTTATTTAGGAAGTTTTAAAAATGACAAATTATGGTATTTTTGTAGAGCTGCAATATTAGATGAGGAGGGATCCAATCACCATAGGTATTGATGCCCATAGTAACCATTTTATTATTTATCCATAAATTGGTAAATCTAAACCATTAATTGTATTCTAAACTATTTCAATAACAATATAACATATACAATAAATATGATAAAGTTTTAACATCGCTTCAATAGCCAATAAAAGAAGAGAAAAAATCACAAAATTTGAATGATTTTTGTTAATGCTTGATATACATGTAAATAAAATCAAAATGATATAATTTTTTGTGTATACATAAAATATGATATATATACAACATCTTTTATCATTTAGTTTTTTATTTAAGAGTTTAATTTAGTTATTTAACTTTTAATTTCATAGTCACCGATCGGTCAGTAAAGAGATGGTTATGTGATCCCTCTTCATATTAGATTGTGCAAGTAACTTTAATTAATCCGTCATTCGCCTACGGGCAAGTTGGAATTCAAAAAAAAATAAATAAAAAAAAATTTTCCAACTATGGCTTTTGGGATATGGTCCAAACTATCTGAGTTATTGTGTTTGTGCACCTCAAAATACATTTCAAACCACCTTTTAAGTTTCTATTAATATAACTCAATAATTTTTTTTATATCAAAACTTTATTGGGCAGGCACAAGAATTTTTCATTTTCCATTTCAAAATTGTTTAGTACTTATTTGCAATTATTTAAGAGTAATACAAAAATATTGATTATTTCGTTAATATTGTATATATTGAAACTTGGAGGTAATTTGATATTGTTTTGACGGTGCTCTCGTGGAAGAGTGCTACGTGAGTTTAAAGTTTAAACTCATAGTAGTTTTGCTCTTATTAATTTCTTGCGCCTTAGCTGATAAATTATGCTTTTTACAAATTACTTGATACTCTCCTTTAATTATCATTTAAATTTTCAACTAATTTTTGAGAAATTAAAAAGAAAGAAGGTGTGTTATTATTAATCATTATGGCCTTGTTTAATTGGTACAGAGATAAATGAGAGAGATTGGATAATAGCTGATCACCACTCTCATAAAAGATCAGCTATCTCTCAATTTATCTCTCATTTATCCCCGTACCAAACACATCCTATTATGAGTTTTGAGAAGATAATTAAGGTTTGTAAAGTATCACACTGTAAGATACATACAGAACACCCTCACTTGCCGCCACTCTTCTCACTTGCCTGTTACCATTGTGTTGTTGTTGCTCCTTCCTTTTTAGTTTTTTTGCTTCTTTTCTTTATTTTGGGTATATGTATATATTTTTATTTTATTATGAAATTTTGGTATGGTTGGGTATATGTATATATTTTTATTTTATTAATGAAATTTTGGTATGGTTGTTGCCTACCACTTCCAAAAAGATACGTACAGAACACGTACAGATACCATCAGGTAATTAAGTGTTCACATCATCTAAAAGTGTCTAACTGATGGCAAAACCAGAGAACAATAATAATAATATAACAGAGACAAGTATAATTATATCCTAGTAATTAATTACTAATTAATCTGCAGCATCCTAATTAAGAGCCACCTTCTGTTTGTCCTCAAGTCCTCGATTGACAACTGCCATGCTGCAGGGGAACACATGTGTAGTAAATTGATATACGAATCGTGTTGATAATTATGTTTTACCGTAAAGAAATTCATGTCATAAAGGTAATCACTTTTAGGCATGACAGTGAAATCTGAGATTTGAGTTTTGACTGATGATGATGGTAATTAATTAATTAACTTCTCGTAATTATGTTGTGTTATGTTTGTTGTTCTACGGCATTTATTTTAGATGTACGTATATATATAGATTTTTAATTTCTACCTATTTTCTTAAGGTTCACCGATGATCATCCAAAAAAAATTTGATTAGCATCTAATAATTTATTAATCTTTTGAATAAATGTAATGTCAATTGCAATTGCTACTAACTGTAGTTACTTAGTGAATAATTTTATTTAGTGTTAATCTATGAATATATGAAAAATACAAATCCAACCTGTGCATGATGGAGTTGACCCTCCATGTTTACTAAAATTATTCAAAAAAAATATACATCAGAAGAAAGAAATTACCATAATTAATTTATACATGAAAAAAGAAACAATTTATATACAATAAAACTGGCACATCATGAACTGTTAGAAAATTTTGCAAACTTTTTTCTTGCAAAGGAGAGTTTGTCTGTTTTTTTTTTTTTTTTTAATAAAAAATATGAGAATCAAAGTTCCCAAATTTTCATTAATTAATAAGGAAAATGGGTGTATTTGGACGGGGTGAAGAGTAGTGCTAACTTGGGTTAGTGTCTACTCTCAGTTGCTATTTCATGTTTAGATGTGTAACTAACTTTTCAAAATCATTGGGTTAGTAACTACTACTAACCCAGCCAATAGTTAGATTAACTACTCTCCTAAATCTTTAATTAGTAGCTACTCTCACTAACCTAATATATATTTCACCCGAACACATCTTACAAGTCTTGCAAAAAGAGAGAGTACAATTTTAACAAAAAAAATTCGTACAAGATTTACGTAATTACAATTATTATGATTAGTTGACACTGCTATTTAATAAAGTCCTCCTCATGTATCAACTAGTTCCACCAATTAATTGATGTTAAAAATATTAATTAATGACGTCCGTATGGTCGACAAAGGTCGACAGTTATATAATTTTGGGCTAAACCGATGAGGTTATATATATATATATAGAGTAAATATACCGTCTCAAAAATCATACTAAATCATCATGAAATTATGATTTATGGTTCTCATTAATTTATTTATATCAAAATCTCCTACGATACAAAAATTTTCTATTTTTGAAGTTTTTAAAGTATTTGTTTTGGATTTTTTTAGAGATGACATGGTTTTATATATATTGTTTTATTATTATTTTGAGGCCATCTTAATTAAAAAATTTCAAAACATATACTTAAAAAAAATTCAAAAAATAGAAAATTTTTGTACTAAAGAAGATTTTGATATGAAGAATTTAATGAGAACCATAAATTAAAATCTTGAGATTGGTTAAGTAGGATTTTTAGTTAGGAGCACGGTAGATTTACCCAGGTTATATAAACATATTTGTATGTACAAATAGGAGCTTAGAATCAATATCCAGTGATATTTTCTGTTTCAAATAAACATAACGCCGTAATCTCCCCCACCTCTTTAATTAATTCCTTTTTATAATCTTAACAATGTTAACATCAGTTAGTACATGTTCAGACTTGATGCAAGTTAATTAATTAATTTATATATATATATAATTTGAAAGGGAAGTGTTCCGTGTTGATCTCTCCATATATAGTACAATAATATAGTTTGAAATTGATCTGTGACCTGGACGAGTTGTGTATTAAATATGCCTAAATTGTCCATTTCAAATCAAGCCATAAATATTTTCTTGTGTGAGCTGAATCTTAAAGCCGATTGCACACCTCAGCAGATTAATGTCATCGATCTAGAAACTATTAAACTAATAAGATATGAGACTTAATTTAATTAAGCTTGCCTTAATTATATATAGTTCATTGTTGTTAATTAATTAGTAAAAAAAAAAAAAAAAGACAAATTGAAGTACTTTGTGACAGAACCATGGCCTTAATTAATTCTGCTATATTATATATGCATGTAGCACAATTTTCTAACCTAGTAATTAATTATGCTTTGATAGTTTATAATCTAATATCATCATTATTTATTAAAGAGAATAATTATTATATTTAACATATAAAATTGAGAGGTTTGCTCATATACGTACACAACATGAAAAATAATAAAGTATTTTTTTTGTAAGTACATAATTAAGTAGATGTCAACTTGAGGTTGCTTCATTTGCATACCAATTACCAAATAAGATGTATATATATATGTCCGTACTATATATGATTTCAGCAGAGAGAAATTTGTATGTATATATATGGAACTGCATTTTTTTCCAAAAAAAACCAATAAAATTTGACAAATTCCGATCACCAATCAACATATCGTCATTCAATTATATACTAATGTCATTATCAGTAGGAGCCCAGGGAAACAAACTACATGATCCATCCGACAACAAAATTAGAAACAATAAAAGAAAAAAAAAAAAAAAAAGTCGATCATGACAACAGCCAAGAGAAAAAAAAATTTACAGCCCTTAATTAATTCCCCCTTTTTTTCCAGAATTGGCCTCTGCTTAATTAATATTTTGATCAAAGTCGGGTCTAAGGCAACAACTATGTTACTTAGGACAACAAAATCTCTGAATTGTATGGAAGTAAATATGAGAAAATCATATTATAAATAGAAAAATTTTTGCTATCCCAAGCAATATCCTTGCTGTTCTTAGGCCTAACCTTTGATCAATACCCTGCAGTACGACCCGCTACACCACCCGGCCATGACCCGCTACACATAGAATTCAATTAATAACCTAATTAATATACTCTCATTAGAACTAATTAATCCGATCATGATCCGGCCGGCGCGAGGCTGAGCTGCAAGTCGAGCCCGAAGCCGTCTTCCGTCCTTATGGGCTCGGCGCCGGAGCTTTGCCCGAATCGCACAATCGACCCGGATGATCCCGCGTGGACACGGTGCTGGTGCACCATGGAAGACGCGGGCTGCACCGTGGGAACCCGTCCGGCTGGGAACACGCAACCATGTGACATATGTAACGGTTGAGCGGGAGGACCGACGGGCCGGGAGAAGTACACCCAGCCAGTGGGTCCTCCCGACGACGGATCCATGTGGAGCAAGTGAGGCGGCGGCGCAAAAGCCGAGACCATGGGGTTCGACATGCCCGTGCGAGGGTACAGTAACCCCCCGTTGGACGATATGATGCCGCGGGCCGAGGCCGCTTGCTGCATCTGCGCTCTCTTGAGCTGCTGCCGCTCCTTCTTGTGCGCGTTCTGGTGGCCGCCTAACGCTTGAGAATTGGCGAATTCCCGACAGCAGTACTGGCACTCGTACTTCCGGGTGTCGCCACTGGCGCCAGATCCGCCGCCGCCGATTCCCGTGGTCGTTGTAGAGGACGACGACGAGTCGGAACCCGCCACATGACCCCCATCCGCGGCGTCGTCTTCCATCACATGGAACCCGAAGAGCTTGATCTTCGAAGGACTTGTCATGGCTTCTAGCATATATATATACAAAGAGATGTATAGAATTGAAGGGGCTTGATCTTAATCTTAATGCTAATGAAGAGGAAATATGTTTAAGAGAAGAGAAGAGGAATTAATGGTGATGTGTGTGAGAATGAGAATGAGAATGAGACTGAGAGGAAGTGGGTGGGTGTTTGTGTGTATATATATATATATATATGTATAAAGAGATAAAAAGAGAAGGTGGTTTAAGGAACCGAGACTGGAAGAGAACACTCAGAACAGAGATTATAAAGAGGAGATGAGATTTGAGATCATCTTTTTTTTTTTTTTGAAAGTTTTGGGTTGTATTAATTAATTTTGCTGCTGCTGCCTTTTGGATTGTTTATATCACAGGTGGTCACTTGGAATAAGATATTATAAACGGAAAGAAAGGAATTAATAAAGAGAGAAAGAAAGAGTACTGAGAGAGGGACATGCATAGACAGAATGGAGGCCCGGATTGCGCTTGTCTCGGCTCTTGTTGTGCCATTTTTATATACCAAAGGTGGTGTATAATTTAAACATATGATATATATGTCCTAGGGTTTCTAACTTTCTATTGTAGCTATATAGTAGATTATTTATACATACATATATATATATTTGAAAAACATGTAGGGTCCGTTTGGCAAATCAAGGAATAGCAATAGAATAGTGCTATCCGATTAGTAAAAATGAATTAGTAGTTGCTGGAAGAGTAAAAAGAATAGTGATGTTTAGAGCTATTCGGATAGTGAAAATATTGTTTGGCAAATGACAATTGGAATAGTATTGTGATAAATATTTTTAGAGCTATTCCGCTATTCGACCAAATAGGAGGAATAGCGGATTAGCAATTTTTTAGAGCTATTCGAATAGCTATTTTCTGTTTGGCACATGGAATAGCTATTATTTTGCTATTCTATTCCAATTTTTGGTTGCCAGACATACCCTTAGTGTATAATGTGTTTCGCACCCCATTTCAACTAGAATAAACTATTCTATTCCGAATTTGAGGTGCCAAACACATCCGTAGAGTTTACATATAAAGTAGGCCACATATCTACTTCTCTCACAATTTTGACACACCACGTGTACTTAAGTGCTTACTACAGTCGCATAAATGTTCACTGGAAATCGTAGTGTATCTGTTCACTGAAAAACGATATCTATTGATCGAAAAGATATAAATGGTTACTGAAAATGATTTATGTTTATTGAAAATACGGTAGACCATTGGATAGGTAAAGAGTGGACGATAGCTCTTACTCTAATTATATATTTTGTTAAGTGTAGCTAGGAAGGCTTAATATATATGTTATTATGTAGTGAGTATGATTGGATTTATTGGCGCTAGTAAGGGGAGGAGAAGAGCCATGTGAGATAGTTAGTGGGTGCCACTTAAGCCTTAGACACACAACTAATGGTGCTAGCCATGTGGGGGGTGTGCTCCCCATTTTTGTATATCCAAAAATTTTAATTTCTTCTGTCAAGTAATTTAATTAATTATATATTTTGTTTGTTTATAGTGTTCTCTGAGCACCTACGTACATTTTTGGATTTTGTGGATTTATGATGTTAATAAAATTTGCAATTGAGCTAAGATACCAATTTAACCTGCATCAAGTGTACTTTTCTAAAGCAATTATATATTGTGGAAATAATGATTCTAATTAATCTAGCGTCAGACGCGCTGAATTTGTCCACTATAAACTTGGAATTGGTATTAAATATATCCTGATATTACATCATAAGAATACACAAATATACTTACAATGAGAATTATAATATTGCAGATCTCTCTTGAGCACTTAAACGGTGCGCATAATAATTAATATATACACACATATATGACTGTCCTATATTATATATATGTTCAATTTTGAAAGCTTTTTTTTTTTTTAGAAGTGATAAAGAAAAAAACTTCTGTATTGGGTTTTATTTTGTGGGGCATATTACGATTTTTGGTATGACTTGTCTGCAAAATAAAAAAAGTGAACTCCACGTATACATATTAGATGCGAATTAATCTTGCAAATAAACCTTAATTAATTAAGTAGTGTATATATATATATATTGTACTCCAATTGTTGAATCTAACTCATTGAATTTTTAAGTCTCTAGAAGAAAGTTAATTATGAAACTTGAAAGCATTTGCAAAATTGAATATGACCTTGTTCTCACCTAACAAGTATGAACATATCGAAGCTTTCAAGTAATGCTTCAAGTGGCACCTGAAAATTAAGGGGAAATTTTCCCAAAAAAGGTACATTAGTTAAAAACAAGAAAATATGTTAATGTATACGGATCAAGCTATATTCTCTCTGACCATTATTTATGCATTTAATTATGGATCTTTTTAATAGGATCAAATATTTATGCCTTAGGATATTATTATAACAAAATTAAGTCATGTATAAAATTTAATTGATAATTTTTTATTTACATGTAAAATTGACAACAACATGAAATGGGCACAACACACCCTAATTTAAAACAGAATTAAGTTATAAAAATATAAGTTTAATAATCAGTTCTATTCATTTGGGAAATATATAAATTTTAACAAGGATAAAATAAATAGTATTTATAATTTGAATTAGGTGCATATATGTACTATATATGCGGACCTTTTTATAATAAAGTTACACGAAACATAAATATTTAAACATTATGCATGGCATATGCTTGTGCAAGATTTCAGTCTTTTCACATCTCAAAATGGATGCTACAGAGCTAATTATATACTGAGGTGGAATTGTCACAAATTTCATGTTCAGAAAGAGAATTCTTGTCAAAATTAATTGGCCATTTTATATATCTTTTCTTTGGTTTTTTTTTTTTGAACATGAAAGGTCCGTAGGCAACGGATTTCATTCACAAGAAGTGATTACATTCACAGAGAATAGCAGAGAATTTTCGAATCCAAAACCAAATGACATGAAATAACATATTCTATCTACCATCAAACCTTCTAACTTCGATAAAATATAATTTTTCCTCTAACACTAGAGATTAATTTGAAAAGTACAAAGTTCATTTCTCGAAGTTACCGGCTTTGATGTATCGCGTCGTCTTTGATTGAATGGACCAAAATTGTTGTTAAACGCTCCATAAAACTCCAATCTTTAAACTAATTTATTGGAAGTTGAAGAAGATCTATCTTCTCAAAGGTTTTCTATGGTACGATACTTCTAATGAAGAAAGACTAAATACTCTTGTTAGAAAACAAGAGCGACGAAAGAACGGACGAAGACTCGACGAAAGGACGGACACAAGCTCGACAAAACAACAAACAACACCACAAAGATCATCATCAAATAAGTAGGAATAACAAGATGCGGCTGCCAAGTCAGTGATCACCTATTACAAGTAAAAAGAGTTGGATGTTTGGAGACACTACTGCCAATTTTAATTAAGTTAAATCTCACAAAGAAGGGCAGGTAAAGGAGTAAAAAAGATCTCCAACTTCATATATTAACTTTTTTGGTGATATAAAGAAATAAATATATACTGGTAAAGACTTCACATCTTACTTTGAGATGAAATTATTATATCTTATAATAAATGGCTGAAAACTCATTCCTTGTGAGTAAACTAATATGAGGCTTAAGTTCTAATGGGTCGGGACATTAATGTACGTCAACGGTACTGGTGATCAATCTAAGTAAACAATCAACGGCTGAGGTTTCTTCTTTGGAGAAGATATAACTTTCATATCAAAAAATCTAATCTCCTTTTATTAGGAGTAAGGATATAGCATTGATTGGAGGCAAATGCAATATATATATCAAAAAATCTAATCTCCTTTTATTTGGAGTAAGGATATAGCATTGATTGGAGGCAAATGCAATATGAGTGATGCTATTATACTAGTAACAATACAATTTGTCCACTCTTTTAACCTGTATCTCTAAATACAAATTATTAATAGTCCATCCAAACTGTTCATTATGATCTTCATATACAATTTTACTTATAAACAAACTTTTACATGCTTTTAATTTGTTAACTTTTATTTGATAATATAAAATTTGACCTCATCTAGATGGTTCATAATGTTTTAATGAAGTGAAATTTTAACTTATCGTAAAATCTAGTAAAAAAAAATCTAAACAATATAAAAAATTGTTCATAAGTAAAATTACATATATATAAAGATCATAATGATATTTTAAGTTGAAGATACGAGTCATAGTTCGGGGTTATATGTAATAGAATTAATATTACAATAGCCTCACTCATGAAATACATATATATACATTGCTTAATTTCTTGATAGTAGCTTTCTTTTTACTCCTAATGTTATCAAAATGCTAGGATTCACTAGTCTACTGTAATTATTTCCCTCTTTTGTAGTAGTGGAGGATCTCCACTTCTAATATTTCTCATTATCCGTTATCTCACCTTTAAGAAGGACTATCATTAATTAGTAAACAATTCCTATATATATGTCGAGCCTCACGCATCTATCTTTTTAATTTTTTATCTATTGTATTTAACTGAGCATTAAATTTTTAATTACTCCTTGAGTGTCCTTTATTTATGTTCAAAGTTCAAACTGATGTTAATTAATAGAAGAAACAAGATCAACGGATACAATTAAAATGAAGACACCTTGGCCCAAGAAAAAGTAAAAATAGTGCGGTTCCAAATCCAATAATTTTAATTAATTCTAAATATAGATAAAACCAAATTAAACCATTACCGTAATTATTCCATCCATTAATCACATTCACATGCAATGCAAATAGAGATGTAGCTAGGCTCTACTTTGAGAGAAATCCACTCTCCCAAATAAAAATTAGGGAAATTAGATATGGATAACATTATTTTGGCGAATCTTTAAGCTTAAAGATGGGGCAAATTTGACAAAATGAAAAGGAGTCCCACCTGCCTACATCTATATCTATTTTATATATACAAATAAATCACGTACAAGAAGAATAGATTGCAATTGATAAAAAGAAGGTTCTTTTCTTGTTTGTTGGAGTTCATCACCCCTTTTTGGGGACTAATTGGCACTTATGGTCAATGCCCTCTAATGCTACCGATTGAGACCCTCTAAGGCCTACACATTTGTGATCAATTCATATCCCCTGCGGTACTGCATTATTTAGTTCACGATGTGAGCCGTTAGATTGTCTCAAGATTCATGCTAGTGTGGATCTCAAGATGATCCAACGGCTGATGTCGTAAACAGCACGATGCAGTACGTTGGAGGACAAGTACTCAGTGATCACTTGTGATATGTAGTTCTTTCTTTTTGTCATCTGTACATTTCTTACTTGTGGGGCAGCAACCAACAACCAGTCACTGATCAACACGTAGTGCAGAAACACTAATTAACAAAGCTTACTTCTCAAGGTAAATTAAGAACCTCTACCCTATGAATAGGTTCTGCTCTCTCCATTTCCAATTGGAAAGCCAGAAACGGGATGTTAAACAAGCAGTGGAAATGGATGTCTCCCTTGCTGATCCAAATGGAGAGGATTGATTGAAGAGGCTAGCGATATATAATATAGGTGGGTTAATTTAGTTGTTGATGAGTTGATGAGTTTTAATTTCTTGAGAGTGAGTGAGTGCTGGGTATGATGATTAAAGAGGGAAGATGCTGTCTGAGGCAATAATCAGATTGGGAAGATGGCAAGTGCATGATAGTACATGGTTGGTCTGACAAAAGTTGGCGCACTTTACGGACATCAGTGCCTGCAGACAGACTGCAGTGATCAGTGTGTAAGTAAGTAAAGTACAATACGAATATACAAATGGAATTTTTACATAAAAAAAAAATACAAATGGAATTTTTTTTTTTTTTTTTTTTGAGAATGCAAATGAAATTTTGTAAGTGTCCTCGTTTTAGCTATTTACATGTCCACACATGCAGAGAATATGTAATTCTTATCTTAAATTACGTAACACTTAACTTAATTTTTGTAACAACTAGTTATTTCTTATAATAAATTATTAAGATAATATGTAATGAGCCTTATATTGAGGAAATTGATATGGGCCTTAAATTTTAATGGGCTGAGACATTAACGTCAACATGCATTAACGTAAATCAATGGTTCGGATCTATCCAATAAAATGATCGACAGCTCAGGTTTCTTATTTGGGGAAGATAGTCCTTTCATGTCATTTTTTTCTAATATGCTTTTATATATGAGGAGGGATCCATTGACAATGGATAACTTGACAATCTTGACAATACCTCTTTTAAAAAATTTATATAAAATCATAAAAAATCTTAAAAATGAAAAATGATTTATGGATGTATTACTTGAATTATAAATTGATAATGTTTCAAATTTCAATCAATTTGAACATCGTTTAATGACTTATCACATTTTTGTGCACTTTTTAACGGTTATAATTTAACGGATCATTGAAAAGCTAGCAAACGTTGTTTAAATTGAATATAATCAGATACATAATCAATCTATTAGTTAAGCAATACTTCTGTGAACTTTTTTTTCTATTTTTAAGATTTTTTATAATTTTTTATAAATTTTTGAGAAGTTGTATTGTCAAGATTGTCAAGTTTTCTATTGTCAATGGATCCCTCCTCTTTATATATAGTAAGGATATAGACATGTGACACTAGTTTTCTGGATACTCCTTGCGTTTGGTAGGTGTAGTAAGAGTGTAGTAGTGGTGTCGTAAGTGATTTAAGACGCTTTGAGTTACCAAACGGAAGTTATTTAAAGTATAGTAAGTTATTGCACCTATATAGGTGCTTTAAACTAAATCACCAATATTTCATATCTTTTACTCATTCCATCTACCTTACAGCTTTACTTCATTTATTTACTTCACTATTACCAAACACAATACGTTAAGATGATTTAGTGTTTTACTCTTCTATTTTAAGTTACTGCGCTTGCCAAAACGCGAACTAGATATGACCCTATACAAATATTTTTTTATTTTTTTTTGAAAACCCCTATACGAATATACAAATATATACATGCAAAACACACACACACAAACATGCATTGGATCAGGATCTGTTTACTGGCTGGCTGGCTGCACTGCACCGTGCACACTGCACACACAAACCCATTCTGACACACAGAATACATTCCTGCACTGACTAAGTCAAAAAAAAAAAATTCCTGCACTGACAACTGCACAATATATATTTTCTTTTCTTTAATTCTGGTTTAAAATGTGTACGGAAGTTTATTATTCAATTGGGATGTGTTGAATTTCAGTACCACGGCCAATTGGCCATGATCATCTTTCTTTATTTCCTCTTTTTAAGTTTTCCTTTTTGTGTATGTTTTCTTCATGAAGCTACAACAAAGCTCTGATCTTTGTTTATTAGGATATACCAGGAAAATGCCTCTTTTTGGAATATTTTCAAGCAACTGTTCAGACAATTTTCAATAACGAGAATTTCGATCATTGTGCATTTTCCTTAATTATAAGATTTTTGTAATTGGGGATTTGCTTTATATGTGATATCCATTTCGGTATCACCAGAACATTTTCCTTTAAAAAATTGGCTGATAATGTACGAGTGCTTGTCCTCTGACCCGGAGTACGGTGATCCGGGTCATGTGATCCATTGGATTTCTTCAGTATTCGGACAAACCCGAATCCCAAGGAGATCCAATAGATTACGTGACCCGAGTCACCGTACCCCAGATCTGACGATATGAATTTGATAATGTACATGTCTCCCAGGTATATCTCCACATGCATGGCAAACAAAGTACTCGATATTATCTGTAAGCAAATAATATCAAGACAAATAAGCATCCCTATAGTCCGTTCCAAACATATGAATACAAAAATTTACCAAACAAATAAAATAAGAAAAAATCAGTAAGTACAAATTACAATATATTAATTAGTGATTTCTAATTAAAGCAACGGCCATCAAACTTTTCCAAAACAGCAAAAATATATATATATATATATTTCCATACCCTATTTGATAGTTGTGAAAATCTTATTATCCCCTATGTTTAATCCCCCGACTCTATCCTCCGGGTCAAGACCCGTTTAGACCTCTAATATTATATTCAAACCCATTATCAACCTATTCCCATGACACTAAGCGCCCTCTATCTCCTTCCTCTCTTCGTCATCTCTCTCTCGGCCTCCTCCCCTCTATAGCCCTCTCTTCCCCCCACCCTCTTACCCTCCTATTCATATTGAAAGTGCTCTCTTCCACTGAAAATGAATGCCAATATTTCTCCTCGACTCATCATCTTCAATTGAAAATATTTACTGGACATCGCTCAGATAATCTTGTTCCCACGATCTCACTCCGACAATCTCGCTCCTCGACAATATCTCGCTCCGACGATATCTCGCTCCGACGATATCTAGCTCCGACGATATCTAGCTCCGACGATATCTCGCTCCGACGATCTAGCTCCGACGATCTCGTTCCTACGATCTCGCTCCTCGAGGATCTCATTTTCGAAATCACGCTCCGACGATGACATCTTCGCCTTTTCGTCTCTCCTACTCTCCTTCTCTCATTTTCTCCTGGCAATGACATCTTCATCTCTCCTTCCCTTTTCACCTTCTCCCATCTCTCCTTTTTTTCTCCTCATAGTATCACCTGATATTTAAAATATAAACATCTGGTTTGAAATATAATCACTTGCTATTGAAATATAAATACCCGGATTTGAAATGTAACTATCTGACTTCGAAATACAAACACGGAGATAAGCACGTGACTTTGAAATATAAATGCCTGGATTTGAAATATAACCACTTTGCGTTGAATTATAAATACATGGATCTAAGATTTAACTATGTAATTTCAAAACATTAGCTTTGAGATAACACGTAATTTTGAAATATAAACACTTTGTTTTGAAACATAAACACTTAGTTTTGAAATATATCAACATGACTATGAAATGTAAACACCCAAATTTGAGATGTAACCATCTAAGTTTCAAATATAAATATTTAGCATTTGTGAAAAATTAACTAGACGTGAAATATTAATACTCGGAGTTACGATATAAACACTTGACTTTGAAATATAAACACCTACACTGACATGCGAGTTCATTGCGCTGCACATAATTGGGAGCGACGTAAGTTCCGTGGGCAACGCGCTTTGGAGTTTGATTGGTCAACGTGTTTTGACATGTGGCACGCTATGATTGAGGGGATAAATTGGGGGAGATTTTTGTTGGGAGACTGATAGTCTAACCCTTGATAGTTTCTCATGAAAATTTATTTACTTTTGTCATCGTCTTCAGTCCGTAAATTTAGCTTCATATCAGATGACATGATGAAGAATTTTGCCGAAGATCTCGTATTTACTAGAAGAGGTGTACTTGGTGTTATTATTGCACAGAGAAGTACTGGTGACACAAATCAGAAAGGGATATATACATGTGGGCCATTATTGGAGTATGCAATGAAGATGGGGGACAGTGATATTTGTTGCTTTCTTCAAAAGGTAGTTCCCATGGTGCAAGTAATTCAAAATTTTGAGCTTAATTGGGTTTTCATGGTGATGTGGTTTGTTATATTTATGTAAGGGAGTAATGGTTTTGCTATGAATTTGTACTAGGAGATTGACAGTGGCAGAAATAAAAATTGAAAGGAGGTAAATGTGACAAAGTTACAAACTTTATATCCAATTGTAATAGGGTTCAGTTCAATTTTAATTCTTTGTTAAAATTTTACATAAATGATGAAGTATATTATCTTAAGAATAGTACAAATTTGAAAATAAATGGGGTCAGTGATGCTAATTTGGTACAATTGGATCCATCTGACCATCACAGGCATGAGGGTGTGACAGTGTAAGTTGGCACTCTTCTGTACTGTCTGTACCAGTTTCATTAAGAAAAAAACCTACCTAGCTCATTTGGCGAACAGTTTAGATGATACAATTCAATTTGATTGATGATTAGACCTGATGATGATCTGACACATTGTGTACAATGCCATCTGATGGAAGTATGAAACGTACTAGTTCATCAAGAAAAGGAAGATTTTTTAAATCAAAATAAAAAAAAGGAAGATTTATTCATGGCAAACATGATCAGAAATACCAATACATATGTACCCACCTTTGCTTATCAGTGCTGCTCTGGTCAGAAATCAGGTCAAGGAACTTTTGCAGTGCATTGAGTTCAGAAACAAGCTTATGTTTTTTTTTTTTTTTTTTTTTTGAGAGAAACAAGCTTATGTTTTTAGCAGCCAATTTTTATATATAAAAAATAAAAAAAAATCTTATTTTTAATTTTCGAAAATAAAACAACTTATTTTGAAAAATAGTAAATCCGGGTTCCCAGAAACCAACCTATTTTTATGAGGTTGGCAGGCCGGTTCCTGGGAACCCGGCCTACCAAAAATTTTTTTTATTTTTGATATTTTCTTTAGATAGATCTCATTGTTAGCTTTCCGTAGCCGCGAAGTTGGCTCCGATCGGAGTTTCCTATCAAAAGTTATGCCCGTTTGAATGTTGAGTGCCCGAAATATAGAATAAGATTCTGTGTAAAATTCAGAACGGAATTCAGAAATGTTTCTAATGAATAATATTATAAATAAATATTAAGTATCACAAATAATATTAGAAAAAAGATATAAAGAAATAATTTAAATTTATTGCATGATAATTATGCCCGTTTGAATGTTGAGTACCCAAAATTTAAGATACGACTCAGTATAAAATTCAGTACAAAATTTAGTACATGACTGTTATTTACACAATAAATGTTTAATAAATCCTAGAACTTTTTGCTCATTTCAAAAATTTATTGTGTAAATAACAGTCATGTACTAACTTTCTGGTACTTGTATATCTATAACAGGTCTGAAACCATTTGAAATCTTACTCTAGATTAGAAAAAGGGAGATTTATCCGGATAAAGAAGTTTTTTTTTTAATTAATTCACTCAATAAAAGAAGATTTTTATAAAAATATGAAATGCCTTTATAACATGAATCCTATAGCAAAGGTGTTTAGCCCATATGTGCATTGGACTCTACTTGACTGGTACCTAAAATGAAGAGATTCAAAAATAAGATACCACCTGATATAGTAAAATTGTAGCAGAAAGAAGATTTTGCCATTCTGTACCTGTAATTTCTAGTACAAATATATTTTAATCAGATTCACAATATATACAATGATTTAGTTCCTGGTGAATTACCTTTCTCAGATATAGTACTATATACTTATATAATGGTTGCATTGACTTACCGTTAAATAAGTGAAATCTGGTACCAGTATGAGTATGTAAATGGCAATTAATGAGATACCAATTAAAATGTTCATGGGTTGTGCACTATTTTGGTTGAGCTCTTCCCATTAATTGGGCAATATCATCTCACCTTCACAGCACTGATAAGGTGGTAGTATGGTACATTGGTACCTCTGCAATGGAACTTGTATTATTAGCCAGATCGGTCAAGAGTAGCATTTATTCAAGGCAAAATTGGGTACATACTCATCAAAACTTTGGTTTTAAGATATTTGTCCATCAAACTTTAAATTTTGGATATTAATCCGTCAATTCTTCATTTTCTCATATATTTGCCCATCAAAATAGTTTTAGAATAAAATAAACAAATTTTGATATTGAAAAAGAAGATAAATATTAGAAATGAGAACTTTGCTCCTCCCTTCTCTTTCTTTCTCAGGTATCAGGTTTACGGCTGCCAATATTTTTTTGGGTCGGGTCTGGTATCGGGTTGACGTCTGCTGCATTTTTTCAGAATGGGCGGGTTTTTCGGGTCTGGTCAGATTTTGAACTGCTATTTCCGGGTTATCTCGGGTTTTCAGGTCGTTCGGATCGGATCGGGTCGGGTTCGGGTCAGTCTGACTTTCCCTGAAACACGGTCAGGTCAGTTTGACTTTCCCTGAAACATGATCGGGTCAGGTTCGGGTCAGTCTGACTTTCACTGAAACACGGGTTGGGTCGGGTCAGGTTCGGGTCAGTCTGACTTTCCCTGCTTCTTGCCTTGGAAAGATCAGTGGAGATAAGGGGAAGGGCAAAGTTGTCAATTCTAATATTTATCTTCTTTTTCTATATCAAAATTTGTTTATTTTATTCTAAAACTATTTTGATGGGCAAATATAGGAGAAAATGAAGAATTAATGGGTTAATATCTAAATTTAAAGTTTTGATGGGTAAATATCTCAAAACCGAAGTTTTGATGGGCATGTACCCAATTAAATTGCAACAATTTGACATCCACAAACGAACACCTGTATGTACTATAAGGTGCAATTAGAGATTCTGATTAAATTGCACTGATTGAGGGGGTTTTAATACCTACCGTTCATATGATTTCTTTCCGTCCATAGCATCTGTAGGTTACAAAATTAGATGCATATGTTACAAAATCGAATATATCTATTGCATTCTTTATATGTCCATGAACGTATGTATGGACGGGTTTTCAATGGACGCAAGATGTTTCTCTCGGTATATATAGACAAAGATATGTGGACTTCACAGTTGGGCTATTAACGAGCTATTTATTCTGTCTCGTTCCTTTGTGGGCCTAGATTTTAGATTATATCTAGTATTTAGGTGAAAGTTTAATATAGGCTTGTCTGGAGCCCAGTTTCGTTCTGTCTTGTCAAGCTCCATATCATTGAATATGATTATTTCTTCTTTATGGACCTTGTTTAATTATTCTTTTATTTTGTTTTATTGAACAAATAATGATTCCAATGGGAATGGCCTTGCTCTATGAATTATCAAATTTATTAACACTCAATTTTGGGAACTTCTGATACTCTCGGTCTTTAGTACAGCAAACTGGTCTGTACTAAAAAGTAAAAACCAATAGAACTGGTTGTGTGGTGCCGTACCTCTGCAATGGAAATTGAACTTGTATTATTAGCCAGATCGGCCATTTGTATTATACATGTATAATCTTAGACAGATTTGGACGCTCTAGCTACAGTTCATGAACAGTAAAAAAGATGGTTCTAGATTTTTTTTTTTTTTTTCTGAAGAGCCATCGTAAAATTTTAAATTGTTTAAGTCAACAATTTCTCCATATTTGTCATGCTGCTTTGTCCGTAATAATTCTAAAGCGGGTTCGATAATAAAAAAAGTTTCACAAACACAATTACATAAACAGATATGTTTTGCACATAGTCTTTTCTTCTTTCATCTATTTTTTTTTTTTTAATTTTGTAATATGATCTCATGCATCAACTTTACTCTCTTCCCATTATAATGATTCAGTTAATTAAAATTCTAAATATTAATTTTTATAAATTTGAAATATACAAAATTAATTGCAAAGAATCTTTTTCTATAAAAAATATTAGTTGTAAGATCAATAACATTTGATGATGTAAAATAAAAAAATTTTGGCAAAAACAAGTCAAATGTGAAGTTTACTTTTATTTCTTGCTTTATAGTCCATACTAATTGTTTTAACTTTTTTAAGATACCATTTTGTTTATGTTGCCAAAGCAACGTGAGCCTCTTATCTAGTTATTAATTATAATATAATGTAAGCTCACAATAATTAACTAGTATGATGCACGTGCATTGCTACGGATTCATTATCCAAATAGAAAAATGCCTATTGCAACGTACAATAATAATTCAACACCAAAAAATACGAAACAAAATTCGAGTCAAAGATTATGAAACGTTAAATTTATATATACTAAGATGGCAAAACAATATCTAAGGAAAAATAAAATAGTAAATGGCCATTAGTAAATTTTTCAAAAAAATTTTATGAAAAAAAATTAAGGTGCCAATAACTAATTAATACAAATTGTCAAATGAATTCATCTTCAATAACCACAAGTTTAGCTAATGGTAAGACCATTAGGTTTTGTTATCGCACTAATATGTGACATTCAGATGAGAGTTTAATTGAAGTTGTTGGCATTATTTTTTTATCCGAAACTATCAGATGTGTTTCATATATTAAATATTAATTGAATAATATGGCTATTTGTTTATATCCATTGTACTTTTTATAAGAAATAAAAAATGAAATTACAATAGAAATATAATTAAGTATATCAAGTCACATATCTTTTTTTTTTTTTTTCAAAATAACTAAATAATATGCAACAGAATATACGTACATACTTAAAAAAAATTATCATGTTATACAATATATTCTTTTGGTTATCTGTCATAATGAATTCACAATTAGCTAGTTTCTTTCTATATTAATGCTCAAATTAATCAATGGAAAATACAAGGAAATAAAGTGAGCTATTATGATAGTCATTAATAATAATTATTTCGTAAGGCAAATCAGATTAAATAACAAACTGTGTAGCGATCACATAAAAAACTATTTGACAACTTATAAGCAAAAATGTTGTTACTGAAAATCCTATCTAAAATCATATGGTTCATATTTGTTTTCATAGCTTAAGATTAAATCCTGACCATTGCAGGATTAGGACATTTAACATGCATTATAAGGAGCAGAGATAATGAATAAATGAATTTTACAAATAAATAAACAAGAGCAATGCATGGGATGCTATTTAATTTATTCTGTACGTCCGAGTAGGAAATTCGAAATACATATATGCGCCCTTTCCTTCACTTGACATGCTTAATTGGCAGTCGATTTTCTTTTGAATTTTGATCAAGAAATTCTGACTTTTGAATTCCCATACAGTGATAATGGAAAGAAGAAATTGAAATAATGGTTTTCCTTCCAAGAAAGAAAGAACGGGAAACTTTTTTTTAAAAAAAAAAAAAAAACAAAGAAAGAAGGGTAAAATAGTTGGAAGAACAAGAAAAATATAAGAAACCCAACCGCATAACAGAATGGATCTCCCATATATCCATTGAATATAACAATATAAATATATGATATTTTCCAATTCTTGAAACCCAAAATATACATTCTTGATTTACTCCTAGTTTATCAGTACAATTTAATAGTGCTAATTAATTAAACTACTAATTAATCAACCATGGCTGTACAAGATGTCCTTCAGACGATCGCTGCTGTGAAAACGGCCTGCAAAAGGTACGAAGCTGTGCTTACCGTTGCAAGGCAAGAAGCCTCTACGGCGTCGGTCCCTTCCGGCTCAGGCATTCGGTCTACATGGGATATAATCAAGAAGACTGCCCGGCTCTATGATTGGCTCCTCTCTCAAGAATGCACCTCCTCGGTACCCTTGTTTGATTTGACAGCTGCAATCGCCGCAGAGCTTTCTCGGGTCATCCGTTCGACGCAGTGCGGGCAGCAGCTGCGGAAAGAACACTTCTCACAACGGATATACCCAGTGGCAGTGCTGGGTCGTCGTCACGTTCTCGAATAATGGCTATGAAACGTGCCGTTGAGAGGTGCGAACTTGCTGTGATTTCCCTGCAGCAAGATCTTGCAGCTCTCAGATCTGCCGGCCGTCTATCTAACACGGCATACCAGTCGGCCATGACACAATTCGGGATCGAAGATACTGCCACCTTAATAAAATGCAAAGGCAGAACCCTAATATCCTTGCTTTATTACCTGACCGGCACCTCCAACAAAGCATTACGGGACATACGCTCTAGGAGGGCGCAGCAGTTGGCAAGTCGACATAACCAGGCAACTGATGAAGGCCCAGCAACGGACTCCAATCTGGTTCACAACCAAGAAGGTGGTGTAGTCCAAGTGACAGAGGTGCTGCACCCTAGATCAGAAGCAACGTCCGGTATCGATCTCAACTTGCCGGCACCAGAAGAGTCCGTGCAGAGTGTCGACACAAAGGCGGCGTACGATTTCTGGAGATCTTGACCCAAATGCCGGCACTGCTTGATTAATTCTGGTGGTGTAAGTGTGTTCCAGGACACCAGTTATTAATTTGTTTCACATCAGTTGATAGTTACTTTTTCTTCTTTTCTGTTTTCTTTCTTGTTTCTTGGTGTCTTTGATTGTTCTAGTTTGTAAAGGAATGTTCTTAATTTGTAAAATATCTTCACTGTGTTGATTAATTACTATCCAGAGAATTTGTTAGTCAAGAATAGAATTTCTTGAATCTTGCTTTTTTTTTCTCCCCTCGCATCTTTTCTTTTTGCAGTAACTAATAAAGGAATGGTGTAATTATGAAATGTTACTTTTAATGATGGTTCTCATGGCATAAGTTTCAGTGAGGCCATTGATACTGAGACTTGTCACCGGTACAGAGTCTTGCATAATGGCACAATTACCAGAAAGTCCCTGTTAAGGGCACAAGTACTTGTACTAGTGGTAAGAAAGGGGAGGCTTAGACCAAAGTCAGAGACTTTTTAACACTCTCCAACATATAATCAAGTCAAATTTCCAAATTTGAAAATGAGGAGACATTTACTGTAGAATTCACAAATCACAAGTTTAATGATTCATGAAATGGTGTATATATACAATGCATTTAAGTGAGGCCATTGATACTAGTTGGGTATAAAATAGGGCACTTCTCGAATGTAGTAAAAATTGAACTAACAAATAATTTGAAATGAGAGGCTCCAAAAGTGTCATTTAATATCAGTTCAAATTAAATTCCAACAATCTGACATGAGAGGCCACAAGTAAACACATTTTATTATAAAGCACAATTAAACATTATGATTAAATTGCATTAGTTGAGGGGCACTACGATAATATATTTGGTATCCGGTACCAGTAGACAAATGAAAGATAACCAAATCCAGCATTTTTTTTTTTTGTTTTTCTTGTGGGCTTCACAGTTGGGCTATTCATTGGCTACTAGTTCTGTGTCGCTCCTTTGTGGGCTTAGATTTTAGATTTTGTTGCGTATGTTTAATGGGTTTGTCTGGAGCCCAGTTTCGTTCTCTCTCGTCAAGCTCCATAATTCCATATCATTGAAATTATTTTTTCTTCCTTATGGATCTTGTCATCTCGGAGGCCGGTTTGTATCTGTGTGAATTAAAACTTAACATATGGGAAACATGCACCTAGAGTCCTAGACGAATTATGTATATTCACCCCGTTTGGTAGTGTAGTAGAACTGTAGTTAGGTGATTTAAGGTATTTTAAGTCACCAAACAGAAGTGATTTAAGGTGTAGTAAGTTAACGCAGCTATATAGGTGTAGTAAACTAAATCACTAACTTTTCACACCTTTTACACATTCTACCAACTTTACTTCATCTATTACTTCACTACCACTAAACACTACTGCTTTAAGGTGATTTAGTGTTTTGCTCCGCTTTAACTTACTACGCTTGCCAAACGGAAGGATTGTCTCTAGCAAAAGGATAATATAATATACATGAAATCGAAAGAATAAGAGTGTTTTCGCTATTGTCAGATAAAAGTGAAGAATTTGTATTCGTATATAAATCAGCTTAAAAGAATATATAATATATAAACAACTACACATGAAAAAACAAATGCTTTTAATTAGTTAATTAATAACTTCAAAGAAATGAGTGAGTCAATTATTCTATTATCGAAAGAAAAGGGACTAAATTAATTAATAATAAATATATAAATTTAGAAATATTGAACAATGAATCATCAAATTTATGAGGGTAAATTTTCTAAGAGGTCACTGAAGTTTGCTCCAAATCCATAATTGGTCACTGAACTTCTATTTATTCATTTTTTGTCATCAACTTTGATGTTTATCCAAATTTGGTCACTCCGTTAGTTTTTCTATCCAACTTAACGGAAAAGTTAACATAACATCAATTTTAGAGTTTACACTTTTTTTTCAATGTAAAACTTAAAAAGTTAGAATATAATGATACAAATTATTTTTTATTTATTTTTGTTTGCCATAAAATATTTGATATTTTAGAAATGTTAAAAATTAAATTTACATGAGAATATTAATTAAAATGATCTTAAAAAAATTAGTTTTTTTGAAATAAAATAAACAAAATTTTAATTTGTTTCTTACATCTCACATATTGTATATATTTTATATAGAAAAAAAATATATGTTTAAGACTTAAAATTGAATTCATGTTAATTATTCCGTTAAGTTGGATGAAAAAACTAACGGAGTGATCAAATTTGGATAACATCAAAGTTGAGTGACAAAAAATAAATAAATAGAAGTTCAGTGACTAATTATGGATTGAGAGTAAAGTCTAGTGACCATCCAAAAAATTTACCCATATTTATGAACACTCAGTTTTCGTAATTGCTGCAACTCTCGGTCTTTAGTGAACCAAGCAGTAATGCTCTCAGTTTTCGTAATTGCTGCAACTCTCAGTCTATAGTTATTTAAAAAAAACTACTGATCTATGCTCCAATCTTATTTACAAATTTTACTGGAGGAATGTTCCCTTCCTCACCTCACCAGCGCTTCTGCGTTCCCTTTCAGAAGCCTCTTTTCTTCCCTTCCAAGCTCCATTCGGAACACTCAACCCCGTCTGTGCTGGTGCGTCCGCCCGCAAGACCGCCTGGATAGTCCCACAATGGCTGAGCAAGGTAGCAAAGCGGAGGAGGGGGGCTATAAAAGAAGGCGGGGGGCGCAGCGGAGAAGTCAACAATAGTCCGGAAAATCCGGCGGACGGGGTCAGCAATGGCCTGGGTCGATCTCACAGAGGCACAGTGGGATCGTTCCCATCATCCCGCCGGGGGATGCCGGGATGGACGTCCTAATTTTTGGAGGAGGAAGCCTGCAATGTTGCGGGCACCCGCCATTCCTCAATCAAGATTAATTGATTTAGTGATCTATCATCTATCATCTACTCTTGTTTAGCATTCTGTACCAGTAAAATCTGGTACAACATAATCAGATGGTACAAGAAAAAATTTTGAACAGCTAAAAGTCTGATACCAGTATGAGCTCGTCATTGGCAATTAATTTGCAGTTCAAATGGCGGTGGGCAGTCCTTTTGGCTGAGCTCTCTCCATTGAGAAAAATCCTCTCATCATGTATTAATTGAGACATCACAGCACAACCAAATATTAATCTTTAGCAAACGGAAATGGTACTTCTTCAATGGAACTTGTACGAAAATGTGTGTTTCCTGCTGTTACTATGAGTTGCTTGATATGTGATATGGTTCTTACGTTGGCTTGTTGGTGATACTGTTGGTTTTCTGGTTTAGTCTCCATAAGGGCAAAAAAAGGGACAAACTGTGATTTTATTATGCTGAGATGTGCCCAATTTGATAGTACTTTTAAAGATTAGTCAATCTTGATTACATTTTTACCAGTAAATAAATCACGGTGGCACTCAATGAAGCCTTGTGACACAAAGCGGTCCCACTACAGTATTGCCTGTTAAGCTCACAAGTCGGTTTAGTAGTAGTAGAGACAAGAAAAGAGTCGCTAAGAGAGAAAAAGAGACAAGATAACACTCAAAACATTTCTATTGATCAAATTCTAGATTCTATCTTACAATGACAATATTTGACTTCTTATATAGCCTTACAAATAAAATAGAAAACAACAAATATTAATTTCTTTGACTCATAAATTTACTAAATAATAACTCTAAATATTAACTCTCCTGGAAGACCACCAACATTAATTTGTAGAATTCATGCACCTCCTTGTTAATGCATATAATTGTTCATGCATCCAAATGGCTTATTTCTCAAAATGAATAAATATATCATTGATTGCTTTGAACCTTGTATCTTCATTCTCCGAATCTGATTCAATATCAGAAATGCACATTGCGTCACCTTGCCTTCTGTGTCCTTGCCTTTTTTTTTTTTTAAAAAAAAAGAAAAGGCAAGAAGGAGAAGAACAGGAAAAATGTAATTTAAATAGAACAATAAAACATTGAAATGAAAGACTACAAAAATATATTTTAATATCAGTCCCAACAATTTGAAATTAGAAATTACAGACAGGTATCTTTTATTATCAGTTCTTATTTCTGTTTGTATTGTATTTACTGATGCTCTACACTCGTAAAATACATTATGTTTGTCGGCCATTTTAACTACGAATTTCATAATTGGGCTGTTTGGTCACCCATTTTAGTCTTCGAGTTCTGTGTGGGCCTTGGCATTTATACATGAGAGATTCATCGACAATGTTTATCTTAACAATATTGACAATGGTTATGTTTTAATATTCGTAAGAATTCATAAAAAAAATTTATAGATATATTATTTAACTTTAGATTGATTGTGTTTCAAATTTTAATCAATTTGAATATCATTTGATGCTTTATCAAAATTTTGCACTTTTTTAACAGTTGTAATTTGAAGATCTTTAAAAAGCTATCAAATATCGCTTACATTGCATATGATCGGAAACATAATCAATCTATAGGTTTAGCAATACTTTCTTAAACCTTTTTTTTCTATTTTAAGATTTTTTATGAAATTCTTTTAAAAAAATTTTAAGTTACCATTGTCAAAATTATCAAGATAACCACTGTCAATGGATCCCTCATCTTTATATATTGTTGGGCATTCATAGTTGAATTTCTACTTTACAAATTTAAGAAAAAGTTTTATTTTTCTTTGGATTGTATATTACAATTATAAATTCCAGATTTTTCTTCAACTGTGAAAAAATATAATGTGTCCACATGATTAATGATTTTTTTTTTTAAATAACAGGCTTCTAATAGTTAGCTTCAAAGAAGTGACCGAGTGAATTATTCTTTTATTTGTTATATCGAAACTAAATTAGTTGCTTAATCCAGACTAAATTAATTATTCTTTTATTTCGTTTTTTTGTTTTGCTTTTGTTTGATTGAACAAATAATCATTCCAATGGCTTTGCTCTGTAAATCATCAAAAAATAAACACTCAATACTCAATTTAAGGAATTTCTTCTACTCTCGGTCTTTAGTGAACCAAGCAGTCCGTAGTTATTTAAAAAATCTAGTGGTCTATGCTCCAATCTTATTTACAAACTTTACTCGAGCAGTGTCCCCCTTTCTCGGGAGTTGCTTTGATCAGTGCACAGAGTGCTTATCCCCTAACTTACTGCATTTTGCAGTTCATGATGTGAACCGTTGGATCATCTCGAGATTCGTGGAAATCCGAGACGGCATGAATCTCAAGACAATCTAACGGCTCACGTCATGACTTGCAGTACAGCAGGAGATATGAAACCTCAGTGCACACTATACCTTGCGCTCTGGGCATGAGCGTCTCCAGAAAGTTCCAACCTCCGTCCGGAATCCGGAACGATCAACCCCGTCTGTCCTTCCTTCAGCTCGCAAGACCGCCTGGATAGTCCCACGAGGGCCGAGCAAGGGAGCCGAGCGGAGGACGCGGGCTATAAAACAAGGCGGGGGATGCAGCGGAGAAGGCAACAATAATCCGGAAAATCCGGACGGACGGGGCCAGCAATGGCCTGGGTCGATCTCACAGAGGCACAGTGGGATCGCTCCCATCACCCCCTTAATGGCTGGGGATGGACGTCGTAATTTTTGGATGAGGGAGCCTGCAATATTGCGGTCTCCCGCCATTTCTCAATCAAGATTTTACTGATTTAGTGATTTACTCTTTATTTTGCAGTTTAAGGTAAATAAGAAGATGGAAATATTGTATGCAGAAATACATTGTACGCATGAATGATGAACAATTTGTGCACAAAATCGAGATAATTATAGTTGTGATCTTTGATTCCAATCAACACACAAGTCATTTTTGGAACCAATTCTATAATCAAGTGTACGCAGAAACTGAGAAAAGTTTAACTGAAATCTTCGACACTTGCTCTAGATCTAAGCATTCTGAAAAATTTATGAATTATTCAAGTTAGTAGAGTGGGAGATCTTTCTTAAATATGAAGTGCTTAATTTCCATAACAGCAAATACCAGCTGATTTCTTCTTGTGAAGTTCAGCCAATCTTTGCATTCTTCCATATGGAGAATCTGGTAATAACTGAAATGAAAAAGAAATATAATCAGATGAATCTGAAGTAATATAATCAATAAAGATCAAATTATAAGTGAGGGAATTACAACAATTACCATGATGAATCAGAATCACACCCTTTTAAGCTACAATAGAAGATCATCAACTATTAAGGAATTGAGATACTTTAGACATTCTGTACCAGTAAAATCTGGTACAACATAATCAGATGGTACAAGAAATACGATGTTTTGTCTACTAATGGAGAATGCCTTTCTCAGATACATACTGTATAAAATGGTACCACTGGCTAAGTACTGAACAGGTGAAAATCTGGTACCAGTATGAGTACATAAATGGCAATGAATTTGCAATTGAAATGGCTATGGTTGAAATTTGGTTGAGCTCGCTTAATTGAGAAAAATCATCTCATCATGTAATTGAGACATCAGAGCACAACACAAACTTGTACTAAAAACCATTATAGAGAACAATACGAGCTTGTACAAAAATACAGCAGATGTGTGTTTCCTGCAAGGCAAGGTCCCCCAAACATAATATCATGATTATCATTTTTCCTTTTAACTTGTACCTTGAAGAAAAGTTTCATCTTTCTGTGAATTTCTATTTTAGAATTCATTTTGTATCAGAACATCATAAATGACACTTAATATACGGTAAACTGTACAAAATACAAGTTGTGTTCTGTAATGTACACAAAGTACAATATGCATGCATTTTTATATTGTGGAGATAAAAATACTTTGAGAGGCGGAAAAGTATAGTATATTTCTACCATCTGTTATGACCGATATAAAAACTGTTATCAGTTAATATTTTTTATTTTTTTTGTTAGTATATATAAATTAGCTTGAAAAGTATATAATGCGTACACATGGAAATAGAAAAGCTGTTAATTGGTTATCTACGAAGTGATAGAGTCGATTATTAATATTATTATTATTTTTTTGGAGAAAAGGGACTGAACCAATTAATAAAATAAATTAAATATAAAATATATAAAAATAATAATTTGAATGTCCTTCCGTTGCCTGGTAGACCTTGGCTGCAGCAGGGCATCACACATTTTTGGCGAAGCCTTACACTGTGCTCCAGTAATCAACAGGGAAAGGGAAGGAAGGGGACGGTAGAAGAGAGGGCTGGGTGAAATTTTACACCCCGATTTGGAGGGGTAAGGATTGGAGTAAAATCTGTGCTTGGCTCCCCTCCTCTCCCCTCGTGTCCCCTCATTACTGGAGCAAGTAACACTACTGCGGGGAGGTGAAATTTTTTACGGTCAGCCCTCGTCTCCCCTACCCCCCCCCCCTCGTTCCCCCCTTCTGGAGCACGCTGTTAAGGACCTGGACTCGTATATGGTAAGCTCTATTGAGTTTCAGATAGGGAATGCCAACATGGTGAGGTTCTGGCAAGACAATTGGAATGGATGCGTATTGATGAATGAATATCCACACCTGCATTCATATGCGTTACAAGGTCAGGGATCAGTTTTGCAGGATAGAGTGGGGCATTCCTGGGACTTACAACTCAGACATCCGATACCACAGCATCTGTCGCAACAACAGCAGCAGTTGCTGGTACAAATCTCAGGTCAACACTTGATTCAAAGTGAGAGGGACCGAATTAAATGGAAATGGACTGCAACATGTAAATTTACGGTTAACTCCTTCTACAATAACTTTGTCCATGGCCCACACACTTTAGATCCGGCAGTAATAGTATGGCGCTTGCAACTGCCTCCAAGAGTGGCAATCTTTCAATGGATAATGATCAACAGCAGGCTACTCACCATTGACAATCTCATACGGAGGGGATGGCAGTTGCCAAACATGTGCTACATGTGCCGGGAGCAATCGGAAACAGCAAATCATCTCTTCATCTCTTGCAATTTTTCTCAGCAGGTGAGACACCTACTTGTGCGAGAAATGGGGATAACAGATGCGGATCTATCAGCACGCTGCACATATGCAAGGACAGTGTAGAGAAATATTTCTTCGGCAGATGGATGTGCCACTGAGAAGATTGCACGTTACATTCAACTTTGTAATTTGGAGAGAGCGCTGTGCACGCATCTTCAGAGATCAGGCCAAGACAGCACAACAAATTCAAACTGAGATTCGGGCAGAATATGACATGTGGTTCCCCGGTTGGTTACACAGAGATTTAACATATATAGCCACTTCCACTGACTGTGAAATTACTAAGGGAAGTTCAGGGGATCCTCTTGATTGTTTAGTAGTTGTTGTTACTTTAAGTTTTTGGCTTTTTTTTATATAATATTTTTTTATTACAAAAGAAGATCAATGTACTCAATTAACACCACTGGTGTTATATGATTAATGAAATTTGGGGCTTGACCCTCATCTTTTATTCAAAAAAAAAATAATTTGAATGTCCTTGCCTTAATAAACCTCAAGTATACTATACATACTGGTATTGTTGCTGCTATTCTCGGTCTTTTATGAACCAAGCAGTCTATGAATGAATAATTAGATTCCTTTAAGGTCTATGCTCCATGTTTATTTACATTTTTTTAATGTAGCAATATTAATATATTATCTTTCTTTCCCAAACGCTTCTTCTCAAAAATCGAAAATGTCATTCCATCAAAATTAGATTGATTTGTACAAATTTTTCTTCCTCCATAACAAAAGTTGATGAAGACGGCTTCAGTCTTGTGAACTTCTTCTATGAATTTGACAAAACAAGGTGCCTGAACGAAGGAAGTTTTCGTTGAACAGTGTTAATAACACTACCTGCCTTCCTCCGCATTAGAAGCTCCGTCCGGATCAATCAACCCCATCTGTCCTTCCTTCAGCCCGCAAGACCGCCTAGATAGTCCCACGAGGGCCGAGCAACAAAGCGGAGCGAAGAACGCGGGCTATAAAAGAAGGCAGGGGGCGCAGCGGAGAAAGCAATCACCCTGTACGGCGGTCGATGAGCGATCACGAAGGCTCATCACGGCCTGAGACGCCCCCACAACTACCAGTGGGGAAGCTGTCTCACCATCCTCACGGTTCTTGAGGGTGGCCGTCACAATTTTTGGCATGGGGGCTGCACAGCGGCCCCCACCATCTCTCAATCAAGATTTGCTTGTTTCTGTTTTTACAGAACTAAAATTGGAAAATCGGAAATAAAATATGATTAGTTGATTAATTACTCATACGAGAAATGCAATCTCTATCTGTATAACTCAGCTCTGAAATTCTGTTCAGCAAGCCAATCATGTATCATGCATGATTCATGACGTTTTGGTTGAACAAATTGATTGCTTTGGTAAATCTGGTTGAAGCTTCACAGAAAGGCTAAATTAATTTGCATTCAATTTGTTGTTTTATTTATTAAATACTTAAATAGCAGGCTCGAGTTGAATTATTCTCAGAGTAGATATTGAGTTGTAATTGTTCTGAATTGCATTATTGTATAATAAAGGCAATCATACAGGTAAGTATTATGCTAAGTATTTGAGATACTTCTGGCAATCCATACACACCAGTAAAGTCTGGTACATGATGGGAATCATGGGATGGTGTAAAATAGTATGTACCAGTAAAATCTTGTAGCACTGGAGTCTGCTGGAGGGAAGCTTTCTCATCATATACTGCTCTATAGAATAGAAGATAGAATGATTGTACTGAATCGGCCCCAAAAGCTGGAGTCCAGTACCAGTATAGGTAAATGGCACTGAAGTAGCTAGCAACTGAAATGGACATGCATTGTCCTTCGGCTGGGCTCTTCCCATTGGGCAAAATCGTCTCATCATAATGGAAGTGAGGCATCACAGTCACAGAGCAGACTCTTTTAATCATACAAAACCCCATTATTTCTCCAATGGATTTTACACAAAAAGTAGTTGTAGAACTAATTACAAACATAACCTTTTTTATCAAAGAACCTGATGAAATAATTCCATTCACTGATGACTGATGCAGTGATCCATAATGCTTCTAATGCTTGAGAATTTTTACTGTGGATCTACAGAAATTGTCACATCATCCAAATAGTAAAAAGTTAAAAAAGCAACTGAGAGAGAGATGCTGTGATGGTAGAGAGGGGGAAAGGAGCATCTCCAATAAATTTTCTAAAACACTCCTAAAACCAAAAATTGGGAATTAAGGAGAGAAAACCGTCTCCAAGAGATATCGAAAAAGCTATCCCCATTTTTCGCACTCCCAAAACCAGAGCCAAATCAAGCTATTTTGGTGGCGTTTTTTGGCACTCCTAATCCAACTTCCCAAAACCAGAGCCAAATCCAGACCGTTTAAATGTATTGGGATCTATATTTTGGCTCAGTTTAAATGTATTGGAATCCATATTTTGGGAGTCTGTTGGAGATTGAGGTGAAATTTGCTCCCAAAAAGTTTAGGATGACACCCAATATAGATATATTGGGATCCATTTTTAGAGAGCCTCTTGGAGATGAAGGAGAGAAAAGGGTGGTACACCATGATCTAATTCAATGCCACACTCCAATTATTAGTGTTGGTTCACTATACCAAGAGTACACAAGTATCCAAAGCAAATTAAATTGAACTGCCCATGGCCCGCTTACTGTTCTCCCATTGGTGGACAAATTCACATAAACAAAAGGTCAAGAGGGAAGGATTGCTAAGAAAACACCATTTGTACCCCAAATCAATGATATTTATTACAATACTTGATTTTACAAAAAATATCAAACAATTTTATATTATAATCTGTACAACTATTATTATGTTTTTTTTTTTTTGACAAAGTGATTTTATTACCACCTCCTTCCGTTTCTTTGTGGAAGGAAAAAAATACAGTACATTATATTCTAAGTACTCTATAACAACTATTATTATGTTAATGTACACAACTAGAGATATTATAGATATAATTTGTATATTCTAGATGGACCAGTTTTATTAATAAACAATTTTGTGTACATAGCATATTGTATATTTTGAGGTTGATATAATAAATAGGAAGACACCCAATTTATGTGCCTTTGGTTGATTTTTTTTTTTAATTAAGAATTGAACCTCTTACCAATTGATTGTCCAAGGAGCTTCAAAATTAGATTTTAGATTACAAATCAAATAACATTTACATAATACAACAGTAACTAATCACACCCGTAAAATATGATAGATTGTCGTGCATACTTGTACCATGCATCATATTTATTAATTATAAAAATTGTTCCAGAGTAATGATGTTTAATAAATTATCAAATAATACTTTAATTGTATGAAATTTGATAGTTAAAGCTATCTAACACATACATATTTCTTAAAATAAAAAAATTACACTTCTAACAAATTTATATAAATCTTAGGGGGAAATAAACAATAAAAATTTATATACTAGTTGTTTGCTCCCAGGAAATAAAAGTATGCAAACTAAAATCCTATTTTACATTGCACACTAGGAGTACTCATAACATTATTTCTATTTTTGGTACACAAAAATAGAGAGAAAAAAATGTAATTAGTATCTATGTTATGAACAAAAGAATTTTCCATTGAAATATATTTTAATTTTATTGGATTATGTAATTCACAACATGGATTGATCGATAATATAACAATATATTTAATTAGGTGCGGCGGAACGCGCACAATAGCCAGTGAATATATAACATATGACATACTGTAATTCAAAACAACGTACAATTTACATCTCTACTATGATTTTCCCTGTTGCATGACCCTCAACGCTCTTAGCCCATGCCTCGTGCGCTTTGTCAAACGGGTGTTTTGAATCAATAACAGTTTTAAGCTTCCCTTGTCGCATCAAATCAACTAGAAATTGCAGATCTTTTTTGCCAAGAGACACCCCAATTATCTTGATTCTGTTCTTTGTTAAGGTAAACATTCCCCAAATGAACGCCATTACTATTGAAAGATTAGGCGGTGCCACTTCCAGGAGCAACCCATCCTTATTGCTTAGGTTGGACTTGAGTGTTTGCCATTTAATTGTTGGTGCGCAATTTATGATGTGATCATATTTCTTGCCAGATGAATTCTTCAGAGTTTGACCTGTATTTGGAAGCAAATTCATTTCCAGGAAATTTATGCAAAGATGAATACTTTACTTGGTCAAAGTCAAACACTCAAACATCACAATTGTAAAAGCTGAGCATAATTGTATGAATAACGTACCTTCTGGTGTATTGTAGTCAAGCACTTCATCAGCACCCAGGCTTTTGACAAGCTCGACGTTTTTGGCACCGCAAGTTGCCGTCACGTGGTGGCCCCCCAGCTTTGCCAACTGGACCGCATAAGACCCGACACCGCCTGAGGCGGCAGTGATGAGGATGTTTGCCCCCTTTCCACTACCATCAAACTTTGTCCCGATCAATTGGAGTGATTGTAGAGCTGTCAGACCAGCTACTGGTAGCCCAGCGGCATCAGCTGGAGACACTTCTTCAGGTCGGCGGGCAGTGTCTTTTTCTGAGGCTATGGCGTATTCGGCAAGCCCCCCACCTTTCTGTACCAGTATCAGCAATTGACACAGCAGGAAATCATAATAAAGTTAATAGAAATGAAATTCAATCTGCTTTAATTCAGATCATAATTATTCCTTTTTTTTTATTTTGGTTGAATGATAAGAAGAAGAAACAACTTTAGCCAAGTATATGTTGCGTACCGCAAAACTGAACCGGCATACAACGTTGTCACCAGTTTTAAACGCAGTAACTTCGGACCCAATTTCAATCACCTCACCTGAGATATCAGTAACTGTTGCAGAAATAGATACAAAGTTACTTAATTCATTGGAATTTTCTGGTAACAAAACTGGTACAATTAAAGAGCAGTTATTGTGTAAAAAACTAAAAATTAATACCCCATGATTTTTGCTGTAAGGGTGTGCTAACCTGGAGTGAAGGGGAATTTAAATGGCAAAAACGGGCGCAGCATCCCCTTTTGTATCTTCCAATCTGCAGGGTTGATGCTTGAGGCTTCAACTTTGATCAACACCTCATCTTTCTTTGGTTGTGGAATAGGAATTTCAACATTCTACATTCAAAATCAAACATATATACTGAAAAAAATGTTCTATTTTCATAAACAGTAAACAGTGCCAAAATTAAACAGCCACATGAAGACTTGATCCAAATCCAACACTGATTGACAGTTTCTAATTGTAAAACAGTAAAACCATATTATATATACATAAAAAATGAAAGGGAGATATTGTAGATGAGGGGATGGGCATGCCTGAAGGGACGCAGTGCCACCACCGTAGCGTTTGTACTGTATTGCGCGCATGGTGTTCCCAGCAGTCGCCATGGATTCTCCAAGATTCAAGAGAAGATCGGAGCAATGCAAACAGTGAGAAAGAAGATCAGTGACTCAAAAGTATGAACTTAACAATGAATTAAAGCCCTCTGAAGACTGAACTGATTAATTGAAAATTAGAGAACACAAGAACAATGCTATATATATAAATTGTTGTGTCGTTATAACTCGTTATGCACAAAGTAATGAAGAAGTTATTCTTCTTTTATAGTTTGGAAGTGGAACATACATATATATAAATTTTTTGGGTGTGCATGTATAACGCGATTAAGTGTTTGACCCAACTGATAATTATTTAATCTATATGCTTGGTGTACAAGATTAACAGATCAATTAGTGTTTGACCGAACTGATCATTATGTCATTTAGATGACAGTATTTATGGCTTTGCTATTATATTATATTTAGCAATAAACATTACTACTCTCTCAATCTCTGTGACTCTCTTAAGAAATTAATAATTAATAACAGTACTAATCGTGCCACGCTCTTTATTCATGAATATAAAAATATATATTACTAGCAAAGTGCCTCACACTGTTTCGGCAAGTGTTTCATGATACCATGAATGTCGCATGAAAATATATAACGGATGAGGATGTATTGACAATTGTTGACATGTCAATTAATCTTGAGAATAATTTTCTAATAGTAAAAAAAATTGGTCAATATATAAGAAAAATATTTCCAAACATATTTGTCGATCTTATAAATCTATTATGTTTATAGCGTGTGAAAAATACATAAAATTTACAATTATCTAAATTTAATAGTGCGTAAAAGAATTTGAAATAAAATATATAATAACCCTCACAAATCACAACGGAGGGTTATTATATGTTTTGTTTCAAATTCTTTTACGCACTATTAAATTTAGATAATTATAAATTTTATGTATTTTTCACACGCTATAAACATAATAGATTTATAACCTACGGGTTGTTCTCAATAAAAAAAAAAAAGGCCGAGTCAATTCAAAAAGCTTACTTCATCAAAAAAAAAAAAAAAACTTCAAATTTAATGACCCTGCGAATTGAGTCGGCCTTCACAAATCACGGATTTTTAACCGCTGTCATGATAGCACGACGTGTCATAGTTTCTATGACAGTGGAACCCACAAAAAACAGTCCCCTACAATCTACAAAATCTCAGCCGTCCACTTTAATATAAACCGTCTAGATTAAAACTATGGCACGTCGTGCCATCACAATTATGGCAGCAGATTCTCCAATTGAGATAGTCTGACCCGGGGCACGGTGAACCGGGGCATGTGCCCCGTTGGATCTCCTCGGGATTCGGTTGAATCCTTCGGTACCCGAATCCCGAGGAGATCCAACGGGGCACATGCCCCGGGTCACCGTACCTCGGGTCAGAGGATAAGATCCCAGATTCTCACCCCACAAATCACAACTAGAATGAACACAACACAAATTGGCTGCTAGCATCGGTCTTTGATGAACCAAGCAGTCTATTGCTATTTAGAGTCTACACGGTCTATGCACCAAGCTTATTCAAAAAATTTACAACAGCAATGTTCCCTTCAAGGTAATCACGGGATAACTCTGAATTCATATCCCCTGCTGTACTGCATTACGCAGTTCACAGCGTCAGCCATTTGATTGTCTCGAGATTCGTGCCAGCAAATCTCGAGGCGATCCAACGGCCCACACTGCGAACTGCACAATGCAGTAAGTCGTGGGATGAGCACTCGGATAACTCTTCCTCCCAAACGCTTTCTTCCATTATCGTCTCTTCTCAAATGCACAAATTATTTATAATAAATCAACAAAATAATTAAAAACATTAGTCCAGAATCCAGAATTTTCTTCGTTAACAAAATCCCCTGAAAGATGGATGGATATAATTACCCCTCGAACTCTCAGTAAAGCCTTTTACGGTTTATATTAAGAGAGTATTGATAGTTTGGTTGTATTGAGAATATGAGAGATTGAGAGAGTATTGAGTGTGAGAGATTGAGAGAATTTGACAGTTTGGTTGTGTGGAATGAGTTTGAGAATGTATGGATGTATTTATAAGTGTAAATTGGATGGGGGGAGATTTGAATATAGGGGACCGTTGGGGGGGTCGGGTAGGGGACCGTTGCCCCCCCTGGCGCGGGCTACCCCGGGCGGGTCGGGTGAGACGGGTTCCGGGTGCGGGCGAGAGGACGGGCGAGACAGGCGAGGGGGGCGGGCTACCCCGGGCGGGTCGGGTCGGGCGTGCCGGGCGGGTCAGGTCGAGTGCGCAATAGGATAGCGTGTTCAGAAGTCAGAACAGTCCAAGCCATGTCCGTCCGGTTCGACCTCGCCCGTCCGCCCGCCAGAGCGCATGGATAGTCCCACGACAGCAGAGCAAGGAGGCGGAGCGGAGGAGGCTGGCTATAAAAGAAGGCCGGGGCAGTAGGGCACTTCAGGGAAAAGAGTAACTGGGAGTAATTTTTGGAAGGGTGGCTCGCGTTGCGCTTGCGCGCGCTGAGCCCCCCCACCACTTCTCAATCAAACATTCATCTTGTTTTTCAAATTAACTGATTTGGAGAATATGTTGAATAATTAAGTATTTGATTTGTGGAGAAAACCGCCAAATATAAGCAATTGGTACATCTCATGTTCTTTTTACTTTAAATGACAAATGTGAAATGTAAAGTCAATAGTGAATAACGAAAAATATGTGCAGAAAATTATCACGAATTGCTCTAGCTGTTTCAGATATAACATATGCACCGACTGACTTTACACACAGAGCAGAATACAAAACTGAAACTTTTGAAAAGCACTACAGTAAAAGCCCCAATTTTAATTGCATTGAATTAAATAGACCTTTTAATATATGTTCAACAATCAACAGCAGATAAATTGATTTACGCATCCCTTAATTATTCATAGCATAAGCGATATCCACACTGCATCCACTGGTAATTGCCGACACTGGAGCCCTTTTTTTTCTCAGACTTGAAGTAGGTCCTTCACTCTTTAAATATAAATGGAACTCCACAAATTCATTCTGATTTCTTAAGAAAAAAGTTCCTCAAAATTATCATTCAAAGGAGTGAAACCAATTAGGCGCTGCAGAAATCTACTTAAATCTGAAAGTTTCAAACTTTTAATCAATCTTTCTGAAACAAATATTTTAGCATATCTTTTATTTGCTCTCTACCTTCATGAACTTGTGGTGGCAGTAACTTCAGAAATAAACTCATCACGACTTGTATAGAATTGCTCTAACGAAAAAACCTGCATAATTAGAAAATTTATAAAGATTTTCCTTTCATATGAAGGCAATTTTTGTATGTGCATACGTGTTAAAGTCAACATGGATTTTAAGAAATCTGCCAAACTTACCTTAGGTAGCTTATCTTGATGATTCAAGTAGTCTACATGGAGAGTAACATTGGACGAAGCCCAACGCCAAACCTTCTTATCGACATCAGCATATACATCAGATACTATATCAAACATAGAACAGGCCCCATTTTGGATTGATTTTAAAATCTTTGCTTCTCTGTCTCTCCTGTGCCTACCAAAAAAAAATATATATGGATCTATCTGCTTAACTGATATTGCAAAGCAAAGAAATAATAACAAGCAAAGACAAGTTACATACTTGAGTAACCACAAAGCATGCGCTTTGGCCAGAGGTTCATTCTGCCGTGCATTGGAATCAAAACATGTGGTGCAAAATCTATGAATTTGTACGTCGTGTCAAAATAATCCTGTAATTGATTTATCATATAGTCAGCCTCTTTTTAAATATAATTCTGTGTTGCTTATGTAAGCAAAGAGATAATGCACCTTCATGTTCCCACCAGATGTAAAATCCAAAACAGCACTTCCCTCACTGCCCAGATGATAACCATAGAAAAATTATCAAATATATACCTAAAAAAGCACAATTAATAGAATCAAAATTAATACTACTCATCTTACCCGACACAATGATCCCCAACAATCAGGGAGTTCGTGTTGACATGAAGAAGTGCAAGATGACCATCTGTGTGCCCCTGATATCAGAAACAACCACTGAGTTTCAAATATTGTTTCTCTTCTTACTAGGTTCATATCAGGAGATAGAAAACCTACCGGTGCAAAAATTATCTTCAATTCTTGATCACCTATGTGTATTTTATCTCCATCAGAAACTTCTCTGCACGCGCTAGACCAATTTCCTTAACAACAAAATATCAATCAATTCACCATACAACATATATAGCAGAAGAAAACATTGCAGCACTTGAGATAGTTACCATGGATGCGGCGTATGGTATTTTCATGTGCCAGGAGAGTTGCATCAGCATTGATCTTCTGAACAATTGATAGACCTTTCAAAATAAGAAAGCAAAAGAGTAAGTAGCAGACCATTAATCTGGTTGGAAAATAAAAATGCCCATTTAGTTTCATAAAATAAGTTCCTGCCACATATACACCATGTTGATCAGCGCCTGGATTTATTATAGGCCACTTATGTTTGCAATTGTATCAAAAAATAAAGAATCTATTTTGTAAATCTTTTACCCTTCTAAGAAGCTACTAAAAGTTAAATAATTTCTTGCAGTAACTTTGTAAAATCTAAAAGTTATATTTAGTACATAAAATTTAAATTCTACTGATTATACATACCATTGATATGATCATTATGATGATGTGTAACAAAAACCAGCAGCTTTCTGGGAAGGAAAGATATAAGATCTCCTAGCTGATAATAAATGGCAACCAAATAAAATATTAAAATAAAAAGTACTTCTAATACTGGTATTATTACAAGATCAATAAAACTAAATGCTACAAGATGGTATCACAAACAACAACATTGCACATGCTTTAAGAACAAGACGAAAGGTACAAAATTTATTATTAAATTTTTCGGAGTAAAATAAGTGGTATTTCAAACTTTTATAGGGAGATGGATATATAACAGAAACTCTATCTCACCTCATCTTTAAGTTCACATCCAGGATCCATAATCAGTGCATCAGCATGATGAATATCAGAACCAGAAATGCATGATTTAGAGAAGGGCTTTTTGGGTAAAATGACAACTAAATTTGTTGTTGAGAAAGGCTTTCCAGTAACACTCTTCATTGGAACTAATGTTACTCCAGGAGGGTATTCCTGACACAGATTGGAAAAATATCAAAATAGGGAAATTGTTAATGGACACATCTTTCAACTAAAAAGACCATGATATAAGCTCAGTATTATTTTTTTTTTCCAAATAAGCCATAGTACATGACAACAGAATATATGACTAGATATGAATTAAACAACCAGAAGATCATAATTAATATCTTTTGGGAGTTCTAAATTTTACAACCTGATATAGCAATCGAGAATTGGCTACTTTGTTCAGTAAAGGAGTAGATTGGGAAAGATATCCAATATATGCAAGAGGTCCCAGGCGATCGCCAGACGGCTTCACCCCAGATAGCAATTCAAAGGCACTCTCTTTGCTGATCCATTTGCTCGAATCTATATCAATAATAATGTTTTTTTAAAGCTTGATCTATATAAAAAAAAAAATTTACTGCAAAATAATAAAATGCAATTACCAGCAGTAATACGAAAACAAACATGACATTCTCCATAATTTAAAATTTATTCCAATTTATCCTTGATCATTGACCTCAGTTGTGCACTTTATATCATATTTGTCCCTAAATTCATCACTAATCACATCTGATCATGCGCAATTTCGACACAAAGAAGCAACCTGGCTAATTACCTTTCAACAATTCCTCTTTTGAACCCAATGGAAGAGCAACAAAGAGAGTATTAACAGCAGGACCCGGTCCAAACTCAGCTTCCTCAACAAATTTCAGCAGCGCTGGTTTCAGATTCGCCTTGTCGGTCGGCAATCCCACTTGCTCCAAAATCTATGCAGCAAGCAGTTCAACATACATGCTCATAATTAAACATACATTTATTTCTTTCCTTCTTTCAACAGATTGCATATATATATTCTGAATGAATACTGCTGCTACTACTACTACCTGATCAAGACTCAATCCCAAATCGAACCTGGAGAGGTCGAGAGTTCCTCTGATAGACTCAGCGCCTTCGATGGTCACACTCACATCTGACTGAGAAGTAGAATTAGAGATTGGATTGAGAGGGGACGAGGGGAGGTCCCACAGGTCGGAATCGGAGAACTGGGAGTACTCCTCCTCCGTCAGAGGGGGCGGCGGAGGGACCCGTACGACGACGAACTCCCCGCCGGTGGCGGTGGAGGCCGTGATGGCCACTGCCAGCCTCAGAGAAGCCATTTTTTTCAAGAGTTAATTAATTAGCGAGTGCAATTAATTAGTGAGGAGGAGTTGTTCAGTGCGCCTATAATAAATTATAAGGGCATGATTGGTGTCGAGATTCGTGCAACTGCGTGTAGATTCGTGCGGAGAGAGTGTCAGTGGTTGGGATGTTGGCCGCCAAGAATTGGGAGGGGCTATAAAATATGAACGGAAGTAGTGTTGTTTATTATTGTGACAGACAGGTGGGACCATGCATAGAGTCAAAATTATTGCTTTTGGAGTTTGGTTGATTCGGGTCTGACTGTGACTTGACTGACTTTGTTGACTCTATTTATTAGAGATAATTGCAATTGACACTTTTTTTTAAAGAATCCGATCGAATTCGTACCAGAATCGGTATGGCATTAGTATAATATAAATCCTGAAGCAGGTTTTCAACAGTAAAAAATGAACAGTAGGTCTGATGAATCCAGGATGTCCATTCAGCTTTTTGACCGCAGATTTGGGCCGTTCATCAATTGACTTTTACTGTAGATCTTATATCTTTTTGTCAAGAAAAATAGTTACTATCGAAGGAACACAAAATTTTGATACTTGGCTTGCCTATAGAGGAAGCAGGCGCTTCAAAGTTTGGATTTTTGTAGTGTAATGTTTGGAAAAATAAAAAAATAAATGAGTGTGTTGTAATCCAATCGGTCATGTAACTATGTAATCAAAAATAAAAATGTTGTATGTTTTTTCTGTCCTTTTATGTTGCAAATAAGAACACAGTATGCTTCCCTATTCTTTTAATTAATATTGTAATGTAGAAAATAGAAAAATCATATGATCATTTAATTAATATTCTTTTAAAGAGGAGGGATCATTGACAATGGATAACTTGACAATCTTGATAATACCTTTTTTCAAAAATTTATAAAAAAATCATAAAAAATCTTAAAAATGAAAAATGATTTATGGATGTATTACTTGACTTATAAATTGATAGTGTTTCAAATTTCAATCAATTTGATCATCATTTAATGGCTTATCAAAATTTTGTAGACTTTTCAACGGTTATAATTCAACGGATCTTTAAAGAGCTATCAAACGTCGTTTAAAGTGAATATAATCGGATACATAATCAATCTATAAGTTAAACAATACTTCCGAAAACTTTTTTCTATTTTTAAGATTTTTTATGATTTTTTATAAATTTTTGAAGAGTGATATTGTTAAGATTGTCAAGTTATCCATTGTCAATGGATCCCTCCTCTAACATAAATAATATATATATAGCATGAGTAAAACTACCATCTTCTTAAGCTCACGGGGGCCTTCCGTGAGCTTAACACAAAAAACATATCAAATCACATCCAAATATTGATTTATTTGGCTCAATAAATTCTTTATATCAAAATCATGTGTCATGCAAAGATTTTTCATTTTTAGAGATTTTTAAGTATTTATTTCGGATTTTTTAATAACAAATATACAATATTAATAAAATAATCAATGTTTCATATGTAACTTTTATAAAATCTGAAATAAATACTTAAAAATCTCTAAAAATGAAAAATCTTTGCATGACACATGATTTTGAATTTTTGATATAAAGAATTTATTGAGCCATTTAAATCAAAATTTAAATATGATTTGATATGTTTTTTGTGTTAAGCTCACAGGAGGTCCCCTATAAACTTAAGAACACCATAGTTTTACTCTATATAGCATATCAATTATGAAAATCAGCTTGCTGCTTGCCGAATACATACATATCACCCCTGGGAAATTGGCATCAATAAAATTGTTCATGTACGAAGTGTAGCATGTCGTCGGCAAAAATTAAAAACGCCAAGTGGATGTATACGATACAAATTTGAAAAGTCATTTTACCGTAGAATATAAAACATAGAATATAGAATATAAAGAATGTAACAGGTCAATCCAATTTTGTAATATGAGAAATTATCTTTGTCCCCCTTAATTTTCTCTCTTATCCATCACCATGTTAAATTGGTTAATATTATCTCTTTCTCCCTCATGATCTCTCAAAATTTGAGTGAAAATTTTTTTCACTATTTCATCTTCCATAGAATATGTACAAGTCTTTGCACAGTTTAGAATATATCATTATGACCGTTACAATGTGTTTGCTGTATGTCAAAATGAATTTTTAACTAAAAATGTATTGAAAGATTGATAAAGAAGATTTCTATATGAGCCAATTATCATCTCCCATATGTTATACAAATTTGTAGTCCATAAATGCTATGGACGTATGTTATACGGACACTAGATATTATTCATATCAGAAAGCCAATGTCTAAAGTACATTACACTTGGCTTTGCATTCCTTCTTCCACCACATCATCTCCAGAACAACCATTGATTCATTTCATAATTCATACATGTATATATATCAGACTTCGCTCAAAACAACCCCAAACGCTCCTATAAAAGACTTTAAGGGAGCAAAGGATTAGAGAGGCAAAAAATGGGTTATATCCGGTGTCCTCAATACTTGTATCAAAATTTGTGTTCACATATCTGTATTATTATAAAACTCGAGTCATGAGTTATAAATTTAAGGCATGAGTTACAAAATTATATATTTGTCTGAATTTTGTAACAATAAGCGTCAACCGTCTCAGAGTTTGAAGTGTAAGCCGATCAACACAAGTCTTCGAAAAATAGGACGGACGCGCGCGTCCATGGAGCTATACCTGGATGCTCCAATACTCCGGCGTCCATCTTTGTCGGTGACGCTTCAGTATCATGACGTCCCGGTACCAGCAGGTAGTGTGCTTCTCTTTCTCCATCCCTTTCCATTGCTTCCTCCCTTACCTTCATGTACTCACCTGCATGATACCAGCAAGTGGGACGCCGTGGTACTAGGGCGTCCTCAATAAAGGTGGACGCCAAGGTATTACAACGTCCGGGTATAGATGCAAGGATGCTGATGTACTGCAGCGTCCGACTTATTTTTGGAAAAATGCACAACTAGGAGCTTAAACTTGGTAATCAGACTATGGCGCGGCTTATTGATAAAAAAAATTGGTATATTTGTAGATATGTACATAGTGAAACTAGGGACACTTGATAATTTCCAAGAAAAATATATTAACTATTTGAAAAACAATATTATTTTCTGAGTCATCCAAGTCTTGAGGAGACTTTCATTTTGAGTAACACCTAGTGTCAATTCTATGGATAACCATAGAAGACACAAAAGAGGTGACAAGTGGGACCCGAATGTAACTCATGTGTCTTCTATAGTCATTCATAGAGTGGTAACATGAGGTTTCTCTTGCATAAATGACAGCTTTGCCCCATCTTTGCAGGAAACAATTGACTTCAAAGTCTTTACTCTTTAGGCTGATTTGTGGAAAATGATGCAAGTGGAAACAGCAAAATAGAAACATTTGTGGCCTAAAACCTCTGGATTTTCCTCAAAGAATGGACTGTCGATATTTTAGTTGAGAAGATCAATACCTACTGCTTCAATTCAAAATTTCCAAATGCAATCCACCCAGTTAACAATCAGCTCCACAAACTGTTCTATTGCTTCGACTTGAATATTCACCACTCCATCCAACTAGAAAATGGAGAATCAGAATATGAAAGAGATGGAAAGGGTACGTAGCTGGATATTCATAGTGAACACCTACCAATAATTTTCATGTCCATAATTTTCCAATTAATATCCTCTATTGCGCAGTACTTCAATCGTTGAATCTGCTTTGGGATTCGTGCAACTCAATATTACAAAAGCCCTCCTATAGTCCACATCGTTGATTCGTTGCACAGTACAATTCTGCGCAACAGATGATAAGCATGCATAATTTTCCGGAATCAAATAGCCATCCTACTTCCAAGTTCCAATTTCATCTCCTTTTTGTTAACCAAATTTATCCAAAGAATGTTGCAACTCACCATTTTCCTCTCTCTCATAGCTGCATGTACCGCATCATGCAACCGGACTTGTGGAGAAACCATCGTGCCTTACCCCTTCGGTTTCTCTCCATCATGCAGTATCCAGTTGTCCTGCAACTCCAGTACTTCCGGCATCAGCTTATCTGGCTTTCCCCTTCAAAAATTTACCATCAACAATACATTTTTGCTAAATATGTCTGCTGATTGCACTCGTAAATTTACTTCGGCCTCCAAGTTCTTCTCGACCAACTATGCGTTGACACGTTACAATGGTTTGTTCCTCCGTGATTGTCCCTCGTCTGACACATCCCCGTGTCTCCTACCAACTATGATAATTTCTCAAATGTCACATCAGGTATCGAGCTGTGAGCCGAAAGGGGATAACTTAACATGTTTCTTTAATAATACGGCTGGCATGTACTTGAAAAAAGATAATGTGTTAAATGAAAGTTCATGTTCAAATCTTTTTACGTCTGTCATGTACGAGCCAAATTTGAGTGGCCAAACAGTGCTTGCATTAGGAATTGTAGAGATTGGGTGGTGGATGACTGGGAACTGTCGCTGCTCTGCCAGTGCGACTTGCACACGTGTTAATGCAAGTGAAGTGAAAGATGGATATTGGTGTAAATGTGATGAGGGGTTCATTGGAGATGGTTATGCTGTTGGAACTGGTTGTCGTGGAGGTAAGCATCACTAGCTTTTGAATTTACAATACTTTCGGAATTCTTTCATGCACTAATATAACACTTTATTTTAAGGGGCCATGAGGGCCCCCTTTATGTATACTGGAAATACTGGTAAACAATGCAATTTATTTATGAGAAACATCTTGTGTCCATTGAAAAGCCGTCCATACATCCATAGACATACAAAAAATGTAACAGATATATCCTGAATTATAACCTATAGATGCTTTGGATGATTTTTCCATGGACGCTAGGTACTACTCTTTTATTGTCTTATGTTTTCGGTATAAATCATTTATATCTATATAAATCATGTAATGATGACTTAGTTGTCTTAGGTTTTCGGCGTCATTGGAAATTTCAGTGTCCTTATAGATCATATGAAAGATTGAAAATTTTCAATCTGAAATAGGATACGGAACTAGATAAAATAAAGGCAGGGTCTAAAACTGTCAAGTATAAATGCCTAAAATAAAAATTTGATGCCCCCTAGCAGTTTTCAGTTGTGTTTCAGCACAGCCGGGCTACTTTTCAAAATAACAGTACCAGTGAGATGCACACTTCTGATAAGAACAGTAAAGGAATCAGTACAAAAATACAGCTGCTGTCAGGCTCACGGTTTGGTTAATTTATACTTTATAGCTAAGAACTAATGGTTTGTTAAAAGTTTGAAACCTATATATGATCTAAGCCATTTATCTATTCATTAGTATTTGTTTTTGTAGCTAGTCTTGTTGTTCTGGTTTCATCTTTTACGAACCAATATGTTTGACTGATGTCTTGTTTGATTGCTCCTTTCTTATTGTAGGCTTGAGATTTCATGAGGTTCTTGCTGAAAAACTATTTCATAAGGTCATTATAATAGGTATCTTTTGCTTAGACTAATTAATTTATCTCTATATAATATATTTTCTTTTCTTCTTAGGTTTATGATTTCATAACAAATTTAGTTAATTAAGCTAGCGGCAAACTAATACAGTTCTTGTTGTTAGCTAAATAACAAATAGCTATAATGCCAATACGTACAGTGATTATTAATTGCATGTGTACTCTCTGTTTCATATAATTTTTTTGATCGGTACTGAAATGTAAAGAAAATGAAACATAATATAATGTATTTGATTTACAGATATGGATAATTGTAGTATCTTTCATATATTTGTTGTATCTAACACTTGAGCATTTCATTTCTTTCAGTATCGACGGTGGTGGCATTGATCATTGTAATTGTTTTCCTCATCATATGTACCAAGATTCAGCGATACGGGTCTTACAAGAACAGCAAGGTTCAAGAAAGAATTGAGAATATCATGAAACAAAATGGATCTTTGGCACCCAAAATGTACAGATACGCTGAGCTGAAGAAAATTACAAATTCTTTCAGTGATGAACTTGGTAAAGGAGGTTTCGGCAAAGTCTATAAAGGGAGCCTAAAAAATGGTTTCCTAGTGGCTGTGAAACTTTTGCATAATTCCTCGCATACGGGAGAAGAATTTGTGAATGAAGTTATGAGCATCAGCAGAACTTCTCATGTTAACATAGTTGCTCTACTCGGATTTTGTATACACAAATCGAATCATGCTCTAGTTTATGAATACGTGCCTAATGGCTCGCTTGATAACTATATACATTCAGAAAAAAATCCTAAAGCAAATCTTGGATGGGAAAAGTTGCATGAAATTGCAATTGGTGTTGCACGGGGATTGGAGTATTTGCACTGCGGATGCAGTACACGCATTGTGCATTTCGACATTAAGCCTCAAAATATCTTGCTTGATGAAGATTTTTGTCCTAAAATTGCTGATTTTGGTTTGGCAAAACTATGCCCTCCGAAAGAAAGCATCATGTCACTGGCTGAGATGAGGGGTACCATTGGATACATTGCTCCTGAAGTTTTCTCTAGGAGCTTTGGGGATGTTTCAGCAAAATCAGATGTTTATAGCTATGGAATGATGGTGCTGGAAATGGTGAGGGGTAGAAGGAATTCAAAACTATGTGTTGAGAATTCAAGCGAAGCATACTTTCCTCACTGGATACACGACCATCTTGTCAAAGGGACTGAGATTGAATTGTGTGAAGCGACGACAACTGAAACTGAAGAAATTGCAAAAAAGATGACCTTGATTGGTTTGTGGTGTACACAAACGAATCCGACTAACCGACCTTCAATGAGCAGGGTTGTCGAAATGTTTGAAAGGAGTCCAGATGAGTTGGAAATACCACCAAAGTCGTTATTGGCTTCTCCTCCCCACGGCATGATGGCATCAATATGTTCAAGCTCCAAAGTGGAAACCGAGACTAATAATATTTTGGTCCGGTAATTGTGTATTTATTTATAGACAACTCTCTCCTAGTGGGAGGTTGCGGGTTTGAAACCTAAATTAGGGGAGGGGTATCTTTATAGATATTTAAATTTGTATGGCTTAACTCCCATCTTTATCTCAAAAAAAAATGTGTATTTATGATATGGCAACTTATTCCTTAATGATGCCTAGTAGATTTTCTTGACAAACCATAGCATTTAATAAAGTAGAATTTTCTTTTTATGAGTACTTAAAATGATAAAGCGACTCAACTTAGACATTCATATAAAAACTCATTTATATTTCAAATGTATGGCTTTTCATATTTAGAGAGTATGTTTTGGTGACCAGATGAAAGTGTTGGTATTTGAATGGTCTTTATAATGGTGCATGAATTCAGAGTGATATCTTTGTCTTGCTGCAAAGCATGTGGCAGTGGCACTAGTACTTGTTTAGTGCCATCTATTGCATTTAGTGAACATTTGGGACAGTTAAGATGCCTGATGCAGATAGAGGGCGGTCTGCCCCAGAATTGGTCAGATTGATATGCTGTGGTATTTTGACCATAACTTCCTCAATACAAGTCTAAATGAGGTGATTCAAAATTCTATAGAAAGTTAAAGAAATTAGCTACAACTTTTATGTTTTGAGTTTTCTTAGAATCGGAAGGCATCCTAATCGAAATGGCGAATTAATACAGCATGGTCTTCAGCGGTCCGCCCCCGAAGCTGGGCAGTTCGCCCCAGTGAAGTTCCTGCGCTCTGTTGGGCGGGCGGTCCGCCCCTGATGCTGGGCGGTCTGCCCCCAGACGGGTCAAGTTGCGTCTTTTGGAATTTTCTTGCGTTTTAGACTGTTTTCTTTGTTTCTTTCTTTGTTTTCTTTAGGAGAGTTATTTCTATTTTCTTATATAAGCAAACTCAAGCCTTTTGGGCAGGACAAGTTGTTATTTTGTATCCAAGTTATCAAAAACCTAAAATTCTGTGTGAATTCTCAAATCTCTCGAGTGCTTCCGTGTTCGTTCGATTGTCGTCTCCTACCGTTCGTGCATCAGTTGGTATCAGAGCAACCAGGTTGATGGCGGATGTGTACCATGGTCGTGGTAGAAGTTGGGGCCGTAGTCGAGGTCGTGGAGTCGATCTTGAAGACAAAGAGTCGCCTAACAACCATCGAGACCAGCGGGATCTAAAGATTGCAACAATGAGAAGACGGATCTGAGAGTTAGAGCGCCAACTCGCAGAGGCAAGAATGGGCTCTACCAATGGAGAAGAAGAGGAGGAGTCAGATTTCTTTGACTCTTCTGCCGGAGGCGGTGATGATGAGGAATTCAGCCCGTGGGGGATTCCGAATCAAGGGCGAAATCACAGGCTTCATCATGAGCCTGATCAGTCCTTTCAAAACCTTGGGATGGAGACTGAACTTCCGGAGTTTGACGGTCATCCTGATGAGTTTACGGTGATTATTCCAATAGAAGAACACCAACAACAACCGAGTGGGTTTGTTAATCTGCTCAATATCGTTGATGAAAGTGAAGGTATCATTTTTTATTCTCCACCAATCTTTGATGACTCTCCCGAAGTGATCGAGGATGTCAAAAACTTGGTTGGTGAGTCCCAAACGATAACCAAACCTTTTGAAAATTGTCCAGCATTTGGCAAAGATCCATTTCTCAAACTAAGAAAAGAACCAACAATTACAAGTTTCCGGAATTTGTTTGATCCAACCTTGGCGGAAACAATATTCTTTGTTGATCTGTGAAGGAGAATGATGAACGGAAAAGTTATTTGTTTCATGAGCAACATTGGATTTCTTCACAATGTTTTGGTGTTTGTGCTCATGTTGTACAACTTACAAGAAGTCTACAAACACAAAACTCGAGGATGAGTTTTTTCTTAGAGGGGGAGAATGATGCAGATAGAGGGCAGTCTGCCCCAGAATTGGTTAGATTGATATACTGTGGTATTTTGACCTAACTTCCTCAATACAAGTCCAAATGAGGTGATTCAAAATTCTATAGAAAGATAAAGAAATTAGCTACAACTTTTATGTTTTGAGTTTTCTCAAAATCGGAAGGCATCCCAGTCGAAATGGCAAATTAATACAGCATGGTCTTCAGCGGTCCGCCCCGAAGCTGGGCGGTCCGCCCCAGTGAAGTTCCTGTGCTCTGTTGGGCGGGCGGTCCGCCCGCAGACGGGTTAAGTTGCATCTTTTAGAATTTTCTTACATTTTAGATTGTTTTCTTTGTTTCTTTCTTTGTTTTCTTTAGGAGGGTTATTTCTATTTTCTTATATAAGCAAACTCATGCCCTTTGGGCATGACAAGTTGTTATTTTGTAGCCAAGTTATCAAAAACCTAGAATTCTGTGTGAATTCTCAAATCTCTCGAGTGCTTCCGTGTTCGTTCAATTGTCGTCTCCTACCGTTCGTGCATCAATGCCGTTCTCTTTTTTCTTTTTTTTTTTGAGGAGGGATCCATTGACAATACTTATAATGACAATCTTGACAATCAAGATTTGAAAATTTTGTAATAATTCATAAAAAATCTCAAAAATGAAAAAAACTTTTATGGATGCATTCTTTAACTTATAGATTAATAGTGTTTTAAATTTCAATCAATTTGAACATCGTTTGATGGTTTATCAAAATCTTATACATTTTTTAACGGTTGAAATTTAACGAGCTTTAAAGAGCTATCAAACGTCACTTAAATTAAATATAATTTGAAACATAATCAATCTATAAGTTAAACAATATCTCTATAAACTTTTTTCTATTTTTAAGAATTTTTAACTATTTTTACAAATTTTTCAAAATCTTGATTGTCAAGATTGTCATTTTAAGCATTGTCAATGGATCCCTCCTCTTTTTTTTTGAGGAAAGATGCCGTTCTCTAGCTAGTTCTACATTTAGGACAGTACCATGAAGTTTTGTCTTTCAATACGATCGTGACAAGATCAAAGATATATTCTGCGACATATAATACACAGACATCATCATTAAGTATTCTTCTCCCTAGAGCCTCTTTCGAAATAATGGCACTCTTAATATATAATGGATCTCGTGACAAGTATCATAAAGGAGTAATACCTTCCATAGAAAAAATCATCCATATATAGCGTCAACATATTACATTTTGGAGTGTATATGTCACATTTTGGAGTGTATCTGTTACATTCCGTATACGTTTATGGATGTATGGATGGTTTTTCAATGGACACAAGATGTTTCTCTAAAAATAATTATGCGGAATGTAACAGATACACTCCAAAATATAACATGTGCACGCTATATATGGATGGTTTTTCTATAGACACTGGGTGTTACTCTTATTTTTTACTTCTTAGCGGTTTGGCCACCTTGCAATGTTTTTGGTGTTGGCTTGTGACTTTTATTTTACAAATCATAAATTCGGTAGTTAATTGGTCATTGTAGAGGTGACAAAATCCAGCCCGATATGACAAACCCGTCTGGCCTGCTCGGATTTGAACCCAACCTGATATTTTAGAAAAGTCAAAATGACTTAAACCAATCCGACTGGACCCAAAGTGACCCATGACCCGAGAAAAAGACGGAAAATATTGACCCAAAATCTGACCAAGCCCCACCCAACTCAACCCGAATTGACTCGTGACCTGACTTTCGTCTTTAGTCAAACTGATCGACCCGACCTAAACCGTCTTATTCCACTTCTATTCTAGATAGAAAAATATGACCAAAACCAGACAAAAGACGACCCAACTTTGAAAAAAAAGTCAAACTAATCTAAGCCCGACACAACCCGAATTGACAAGTGACCCTAGAAAATGGGATCTCACATCGTCTGCCTTAAGGTAAAGTGCAGCATGGCACGTGGACTGTTGGATCACTTCAAGATTCATGTAGGCTCGAATCTCAAGGCGATCCAACGGTCCACGTGCCATGCCGCACTTTACCTTAAGGCAGAGGATCGATGAGCACTCAAGAAATGGTGACACCGGTTGACCCAAAACCTGATCCATGACTCGATAGTCAATACTCTTCCTTGGATGTTCAAACTGACACAACCCGACCCCACACGAACCCGAACCCCACCTGCCTGTCCGAATTCCCAGCTCTAGTCATTGCCTCATTGGATACTTGTTACTGGACACATTTGGAACGACACATGAGTACATGGCACATCATATATGAGAATTAAACTTGCTCTGTTTAATGTAAGTGCGAGTTTTTGTATAAATGTGAAATAGAAGGAGCATATTGTCAGAAAAAAGATACATCTGAAAGGTGGTAGCTTCTTATTGTTTCTACTGTCTTGTATAAATAATCAAAATTCTAGGACCGAAGTACCATTTTTTTTCCTTGCCTGTTGTTGTTTCATGTTTGGTTTCTGTTTGCAAAGCTATTTCGTTGTTGAGAAGAATGTTAACTTGTTGTTACATAAATTGAATTTTTATAAGCTGAACATTACACAAAATAACTGGGTATTGTATCACTATATGTACAGAAATTAAATAAGATGTGTTCTGAGCTTAAACTCACATCACATAGCTAGGACTAGGAGTCATGGGAGTTTACCTTAAAAACATTTCAATTTACTTCCAACTTTTGATATATATAGAATTTGGTTGAAGCATTGAGATTTCTCTAGGTTGAAGTGTTCAATACTTGAATGGATTCTGAGATTTCTCCTGCATGCAAACACCTCCGCAGTCAAATTATATAGCGGTTTCCATCTAAATTTTGTTTGTACCACGGTACGTATCAATATTCTTCTAAGCGTGGCCAACTCACAGCCATGAAATAAATCAGGATAAAATCATTGAAGTATCAAACAGATTTATATTTTACATTGTTCCTTTATTCCCTTTACACATTTGCCGTATTTAATTTAACTAGAGTGTTTAGATGGCAAATAAATCATCAAAGGATTTGATATATTGATGCAAAATAAAACTTCCTGGAAATTATCAAAACTTCTATTCTGGCATCAATTATTCAGACATTTTGTATTTTAATATCTGCTAGGTGACATGTTTTTCATAATTAATTGATGTATTCAAACTTATGGAGGGACGATTTGTTTTATAATATTTGTATTCAAACTTCTATTGTGGCATCAAAACTTCTAATCCTTTGTCCAACGTTTGAACGACTCCACTAATGGAGGAACGCTTGGTGGCATTGTTTGTGTACCCCACAAACCCACCATCTGATCTTCTTTGCATTATCTTCGTTCCAAATTAATCGATCCTTCACATGCTTGAATTTAACAACCTTCAGCTAAAGGTTTTTGGAGTAGTACTGCATATATATATATAGAGAGAGAGAGAGTAAAACTATAGTGCTCCTAGGAGCACGGAGGTCTCCCGTGCTCCTAACTTAAAAATCATACTAAAGCATCTCAAAATTTTGATTTATGGGTCTCATTAAATTCTTTATATCAAAATATCATAGGATACAAAAATTTTCCATTTTTTGAGATTTTTAAGTATTTGTTTTGTATTTTTTAGAGATAACATAGTTTTATACATTATATTATTACTATTTTGAGGTCATTCTAAAAAATTCCAAAAATATACTTAAGAAACTAAAAAAATGGAAAATTTTTGTATCCTAAGAGATTTTTATATAAAGAATTTAATGAGAATGATAAATCAAAATTTCATGATGATTTAGTATGATTTTTGAGTTAGAAGCACGGGAAGCCTCCGTGCTCCTAGGAGCATGCTAGATTTACTCTCCATTATATATATATATAATTCCTTCAGGGTTCTGTTTGGCACCTCTTCCATTTTTACTAATCCAATGACACTATTATAGTTCTATTCCTTAATTTGCCAAACGCACCCTCAATGTAGAGAGTACACTCAGCTTGGGTTAATTGTCACCACTTGGCTCTCCATTCCAATTACTCCACAGCTGTATACATCAGACTTCGTTGAAAAGACTAAGGCTGCAATGTGTTAATAAGAAAAAAAATATTTTAACCATTTGGAAAGAACAGCGATTCAAAGTCATTTTAGTTTTAGAATACTTTTCAAGAACATACGCGTAGACAGGGCAACCATCTAACGACAATTGAACTATGAAGTACTACTTACATGCATCCAAATAAAAAAGGGATAATTGGGGATACAAACATAGCAAGAGTACACTAGTGAGGTAAGTTTTGAGAATAAAGACAGTTGACACGGTCAAAGTCTTCATTTTTTACATAAGAAACGCTAGTTCTGTCACTTCGCCAGAAATGATGGTTTGCCTGGCAGTTCACTTGATAGGGAAAATCTAATTCTTAATTAGTGAACTGAATTGGTTTGGTTTTTTTTGAGGAAGGAATTGGTTTGGTTAAACCATCTTAATTACATAAGACTATTATGTTTTTGCTTGTGCAGCTTTGTGCTGTTTAGGGACTACTTATCTTTATTGTACTTGTCAAGAGGTCTGTTGTCAAGCCGATGAGCACCATTATTCGAGACACAGCTTCTACGTACGGAGAGGAGTTTGTAATCGTGCTGGTGTATTATTATAGCATATAGATTTTATCTGTTTGGCAAAAGAAAATAATAAAAAGATTTTATCTTTTTGCCATAATACTAAAAGACAAAATAATATATTAGACCTTCAATGTATAAAAAATTCACAACAATATATAGAGCTTCAAGACCTTAATTGTTTCAAATGTGATCAAACACTTGGGGTGATTACTAAACAATGAGAGATTATCGTAGGCACTTATCTATACTATCTCAATGGAAAACCTCAATGAAAAATTGCCCCATATTTACACTAAACGCAAACAACGGCGTAAACTATAATTAATTCAACATGTGTACTAGCAAACCAATCAGTAAACAGTTACTAGACCAACAAACATTAAATCTCGATTTACAATAGGATTTTAAGGGTCATCATCATTACATACAAGAGGGATAATGAGAGACGATATATGTTCCCTATTTTTAGGAGCTTGACCATATTGATGCCATCATGCCATGGGGAGAAGAAGCCAATAAGGGCTTTGGTGGTACTTCCAACTCATCTAGACTCCTTTCAAACATTTTCACAATCTTACTCATTGAAGGTCGGTTAACTGGATTTATTTGTATACACCAAAAACCAATCAAGGCCATCTTTCTTGCAATTTCTTCAGTTTCTGTTGTCACTGCACACAATTCAATCGGATTCCCTTTGACAAGACAGTCATGTATCCAGTGTGGAAAGTACGCTTGGCTTGAATTCTCAACGCATGGTTTTGAGTTTCTTCTACCTCCCACCATTTCCAACACCATCATTCCATAACTATAAACATCTGATTTTGTTGAAACATCCCCAAAGCACCTGGAGAAAACTTCAGGGGCAATGTATCCAATGATACCCCTCATCTTGATCAATGACATAATGCTTTCTTTTGGAGGGCATAGTTTTGCCAAACCAAAATCAGCAATCTTAGGACAAAAATCTTCGTCCAGCAAGATATTTTGAGGTTTGATGTCAAAATGTACAATGCGTGTACTGCATCCGCGGTGCAAATACTCCAATCCCCGTGCAACACCAACTGCAATGCCATGCAACTTCTCCCATCCAAGATTTGCTTTAGGATTTTCTGAATATATGTACTTGTCAAGTGAGCCATTATGCATGTATTCATAAATTAGGGCACGATTCGCCTTGTCTGAACAAAATCCAAGTAGAGCAACTATGTTAACATGAGAAGTCCTGCTGATGCTCATGACTTCATTCACAAATTCTTCTCCAGTACTATGCCTGGAATTATGTAATAGTTTCACGGCCACTGGGAAACCATTTCTTAGGCTCCCTTTGAAGACTTCGCCAAAACCTCCTTTGCCAAGTTCATCATTGGAAAAGTTTGTAATCTTTTTTAGCATATCTGTACATTTTGGGTGCAAAAGATCCATGTTGCTTTATGATACTCTCAATTTTTTTTGGCCCTTGTTTTTCTTGTAAGACCGGTATAGATGAATCTTGGCAATTACGGAAAGGAAAACTACAACGATCAATGCTGCCACCACTGTTGATACTGAAGGACATACAATTTTTATGTGTTAGATACAAATAAAATATAATAGATTCGATAGTTATCGATGTTTGTAAATCAAGAGTATATTATATTAGGTTCTATTTTCTTCACATTCTCAGTACCAAGATTAAATTATAAGAAACAAATAGTGCAAAATTGATAATATATCACTCTATTGTTCATAAGGAACTATATTTGTTTTTTAGATAATAAAAAAGGACTGTGAACTGCTCATTTTAATATTCTGTGAAATCATAGGCCAAAGAAGAAAAGAAAACTAAAGGTAAATTATTTAGTTTAAGCAGAAGATACCTAAAATAATGGCCTTCTTATGAACTCTCCAACCTACAATAAGAAAAGGACAATTAAGTAATAAAATTAGGAAAATCCTTAGTCAGCTATAGCTAGATGCCTAGATCACACAGTAAAAAAAATATATAAGAGGAAACAGGTTTATTCACAAAAGAAAGCATGCGCGCCTCAATTAAACAAGAAGCTTTTTAGTTTAAGTGTGCATGTGAAGAATTCAGATGAACAGTTTTATGAATTTTAGAGAGAACTAGGGAGTGCCTAAGAAGTATTGTAAATTTTTTATCTAATAATGCTTATACCTCTGCGACAACCGTCTCCATTAGCATACCCATCTCCGACGAATCCCTCATCACATTCGCACCAATATCCACTTTCCACTCCATGTATCTTAGCACGTGTACAATTCGCATTGGCAGCGCACCGGCAGTCCCCAGTCATCCACCATCCAATCTCTACGAATCCTAGATCAAGCATTGTTTGGTTCACCACATTTCGCTCATACGAGAAAGAAGTAAAAAGATTTTCACATGAACTTTTATCTAACACTTCATCTTCCGTTAAGTACAGGTTGCCCGTATTATTGAAGAAACATGTTAAGTTGTCCCCTTTTTGTCCACAGTTTGACAACTCATTCGAGAATAGAGAAATAGCTGTTGTCTCTATGAGACATGTCGCAAATGAGGTACAATTTCGAAGGAAGAAACCATTTCGACGTGTTAATGCATAGTTGGTGGAGAAAAATTTGGAGGCTGAAGTGAGTGGACGAGTGCAATCAGCCGAGAAATTTAGCATAAAAGTATTGTAGGTTGTAAAACGTCGGAGGGGGAAATCAGAGAAGCTGATGCCAGATTTGGGGTTGCAGGACAACTGGATACTGCATGATGGAGAGAAGCCGAAAGGGAATGGGACAGTGGTTCCCCCACAGGCCCGGTTGCACGATGCGGTACATGCTGCCATTAGAGAGAGGAAAATGGTGAATTGTAGCATCTTTTGAATAAATTGGTTAACAAAAAAGCGAGAAAATTGGAATTAATTAGGAAATGGGATGGGTACTGTCGTATGATGAATATATATTGAGGTAACTGTGACATAAAAATTATTACTCGACTCATTTTCCACAAGTCAATCTAATTATATTGAAGTCAATTGCTCCGCACTAAGACCAAGTCATATCCTCTTGCGCAGTACTCCAATCATTGGATCTGCTTTGAGATTCGTGCAGCTCAATCTGAAAATAAAAACCCCTATAATCCACATCGTTGATTCCCTAGCTGCGCAGTTATACTGCGAAGGAAGCTTATTATTAAGTTGTGAATTGTGATAATGCTTGATGACATTTTGTAACAGTAAAATTTAGTACACTGTTATAATATAGTCAGATGGTGCAAGCTATACAATGATTCGGCTGGTGCTTATATATGGATTTCAAGATTGGGCTGTTAATTAACGGACCATACATCAAATTGTAGTCCATTATATTTTACTCCTCATCTCTGGACTTGGTTAGATTTTGTTGGGTATCATCCGGGGAAAGATTGATGGGCTTGTCACGAGCCTTTATTATTCTATCCTGTCAGGCCCCAAATCCTCTTTGTTAAATACTTGTTACAGCACATTTGGATCGACACATGATATATGAGAATCAAACTTGTTTTGTTTCATGTAAGTGCGAGTTTTTGCATACATGTGAAATACATGCGAACGAAAGTAAGAGCATGTTGTCAGGAAAAGATACATCTGTAGGGGTGGAACCTTCTGTATTGTTTTCTACCGTCTTGTATAAATAATTATCAAAATACTAGGACCGAAGTATATACGTTGTTTTTTCCCTTCCAGTTGTTGTTTGGCTTTTGTTCCACGTTGAAGTGGGTGTTGTTACATGAATTGAATTTTCATAAACTACATTTCAGTATTTCACTAAATAACTGGGTATTGTGTCAACATATTTATAGAAATTATGAAATATATTCTGAGGATAATAAACTCACATCACATAGGAGTCATGGGAGTTTACCTCAAAACTAGAAGATTAAATAATAAAATATAATATTATTTTTATATTAGTATTATATTATTATAAAAAAATTAAGGGAGCAATGTACAGTGTCAGGTTTATATAACTTGACAACTCACACAACTTTAATAAATTGGAACTAAATAAATTGGAACTTGCATTCCTCATGCATGTTAGACTCAACCTTAATAAATCAACTAGAAATGTACCTGCGCGATGCTGCGGACAACTTTAATTTTCATGTAAGCTAAATAAGATGAAAGAATCGAAGAGAAGAAATAGGTTAGTGACTTTAGTATAGTGAAATGGTCAGTCAGACACTTTATCACTTTGGTTTAGTGTTGACTTTAGTATTTGAGGATGGAGATTAATATGGAAGTTAGGCTATGACCATCAATAAAGTATCCAATCCTTAACTTCTTTTTAAAGGAGTGTAAATATAGATATAGATAGATGTGATGCTAGAATGACACATTTATTTATTTATTTATTGAGAAACAATCCGTAAGTATTTATTAGTCAGGCGTTACAAACTACGTTCTAACAAAGAGAAGGGCGGTGAGAAGCCAGGTCTGGATTGAAGAGGCAATGATTCGATTGAGTATTTAGTGCTTAGATTTTCGATATGAAAGGAGAAAAATGGGTGGTGTTTTGACTTAAGGAAAAAACATCTAAAATCGAAATGTTCCCAAATAATTCAAAAGAAATGATCTCCATTTTAGTGGTAGACTTGGAACAAAATGGAGGATCTTGTCCTTACACTCTTTTTATAGTAGTATAGATTAGATATACTTACTCCTTGTAAAAGGAGGAATTGATTATTTGTTCAAATGAAATATCAACCGTCAGATCAATTCCTATGATTTAATCAGAATCGTTGATATTGATTTCTGTTGATTCGATTTTTTAACCCCTATTTAGTTTATTTTGACTCATAGATATCCAACTGTGTCTGTAATATTTCTAGCAGTAAATGCTCCATTTAATGGTTTCTCTTCCAAGAGTCGATCTAATGTGGAAAGTGGAAACAAATTGTGTTGACAATCATACAAAGATGCAAGCGAGCTTTCAGAATTAAGCATGAAATGGATTTTGTTTTGTCCATATTGGCAAGAATATGAATGCGCTACACCAACTCAAAACGTTTGGAGAGAGACTGCAACTGATTTGCTGTTCTTGCTAATTGTAACCTATGTCACTCGTAATGAAATTGTGCATATGAGTAGTTTGTCAATATAAATAAATAAACTTGTAACTATTGTTTTGTTACTATTTTTATTTTGGATGCTTCAGTAGTTTAGTTAAAAAACTTTCTTAAATTTGCTAAGAGACTGATCATGTGATAGTACTTCTTTTGCTATGTGTATTGGACTATTGGAGCATGAAATTTTACATACTACTGATGATTTTTTCATCTGTCATTTGTTATTTATTATTTTTTTACTGAATGTATTCTTGTATCAAACATAAGATGATAGCTAATATTTTCGTATTTTTTATTTATGAAACATTTATTGAAAATATTAAACATATTGTAACTAATATATTTTTAAAAATCAAACAAGTGATAATTAATATTATTTTATATCAATTTTTATTACTGCCAGTTTATAAATAATATTTTTTTATATACAATATAGGTAGTCCCACTGCAACGACTAGTTCAATACAATGCATGAGAAGCATAAAAATATGAGGGAATATGTCATGAAATAGGGAGAAGGTATATTTGGGTTTTGGGAGGTGGAAACCGTGGACGCTTCTCTTGTAAGTCATCAAATTGTTAGTGCTTTTATTGAATCATGGTATATTATCTTATCAATAAGTGAGAATGGTTATTAATTTAAGATGATCTCGAGATTAGTTGATGTGTTAATTAATTAAGTTACCGGCCGTTTCGGGCAATTTAAAATGTCACGAAGTTGAGAACGATGAGATCTTAAAATTGGGTTAAAGTAAAATAAAGTTCATCGATTGAAGGAATAGATTATAGATATGCGGCATCTATTATCTACGTTCAAGTCGGATCAAGTTTGAAATCAAACAATAGAAAAATGCAATTTGCAATGAAATGAAACAATAAAAAAAGTGCAGTTTGAAATCAATCATTCAATAAAAAAAAAAATGTATTTTCAAAACATACAATAAGAAATACTGTTTGAAATCAATCAAATAAAAAACGATGGGGCCGTTCGGCAACCCCTACTTAGACCTCTTTAGACTTTTTTTAGCTTCTTTAGTCTCTTAATCCTTCCGAACGCAAGCTCATTAGAGCATCTCCAATAGACTCCCTAAAACACTCCTAAAACCAAAAATTGGGAATTAAGGAGAGAAAACCGTCTCTAAGATATACCCAAAAAGCTATCCATATTTTTAGCACTCCCAAAACCAGAGCCAAATCTCTCTATTTTGGTGGCCATTTTGAGCACTCCCAATCCAACTGCCCAAAACCAGAGCCAAATCAGACCGTTCAAATGTATTGGGATCCATATTTTGGCCCAGTTTAAATGTATTGGGATCCATATTTTGGGAATCTGTTGGAGATTGAGGTGAAATTTGCTTCCAAAAAATTTAGGATGACACCCAATATAGATATATTGAGATCCATTTTTAGGGAGTCTCTTGGAGATGCTCTTAGCACGGATTAAAAATTTATCCTCCTCCTTTTGACTGGGGCTTGAGCTTTGCCCAGATTTCTAAGGAAGCAATACCCATGACTTAAGGCTTAAGCTTTCTTAAATCATTTTTTCTTTTTCCGAACAAATATGACTTAGTAAGGTTTAAATATTTAAGCCAACCACCTTGCCGAACAACCCCGATGTTCTGAACTTCTAATTCAGCCAGGCTAGCTTAGCTTGCAATTGGGATTAGGGTAGTAGGGACTAGGGACAGCCAGTGAGAAAAAAGAACAAAGAAAAGTAGGTAGTATCAGGTTGTATTTGACGACACACTGGTCCCTCGTCTGTAGAGTAGGAAAAACCATTCTCTCTCCTATTTCTCCCTTTCTCACTCTTCTGAGCTCTTCTCTGCCATCATCTGGACTTCTATCATCTTTTTTTTTTTTTTTTTTTTTGAGGAGAACTTCTATCTTTTTTTCTTTTGTTTTTTTTTGAGTGAAGGAGAACTTCTATCTTCTGTGTCTCTTTCAACCATCCCAACTATGTGGCGGGTCACTGGATGGACTCATTCTCCGTTTGCTTTGGCATAGCATTAGAGAATGTGGTACCAGAACCAGAAGAAGTGAAGGACCTGCTCGTTCTTGGATTCTGGCTTCTTCTTTCTGAGATTACCTAATCTATGGGTCAGTATCTGCTGAGATCCAAAACCGATCTCAGGGTCTTGAGATCCCGATCTGACGGTTCTCAGGATCTGTATCTGCTGAGTCCAAATCTCGGGGTCCCCAAGAACCGTCGGATCAGAATCTCAGAACTATGAGATCGGTTTTGGATCTCAGCGGATACCGATGCCCTAATCTATCTATGAAACTATGTATGTATGGGTCCAGACTAATATCTGACCCGTGATCTTGGCTATATTATATTATTAGTTTTGTTTTTTGGGGCTTTGATGAATAAAAACAAAAACGTTGAGTTGCGTGGTAACCGACAACTTTGACAAAAAAATCGACTTGTGTACTTATATGTAGATAGTTTATTGGGTTTTTAATTTATTTCTTTTATATGTAATTAATTATGCACATATTTGAGATGATTTGATGATTAACTGGTTAAAATTGAGAAGTATGATTTAAACATTGTATCACGATTGCTAAATAACTTTAATATTTTTTTGTAATCATTGGGTCTGTGAGACATTATACCCTAGTATATTTCTTTTAAACCGCATACGGCATACTCATATAAAATATTAACAAGTTAATTAATAAGATTGACAGATAGTATTATACATCTACCATGAAAAAAAAAACACTAATAAATAAATAAAATAAATCCACTAATGCTGCATTAAATGTGGTAATTAAGGCTTATATATGACGTATGACTTATATCAGACAATTGGGCAAATATACCTTAGTTTTTGCAGCTGCCAGCTGTGCATTCTGCATTCAGAATTGACCCGCAAATATTATACTTCAAAAAAATGATTTTATTTTATATATACTTGTTTTGAAACCGTCTGATTTTTTAATATTAAGGTACATTACATTAGTGAACTACAGTACAGATGGCAGTGAACAAAGTTGATGGACTTTTGTCCTTGGTTAAAAATAAAGTATGATTAATTTTGAGATTAGATACTTAGATTAGACCGATGGACTATTGATTATTTGATTGACTACACTTTACGCATGTTTGTTTTGGGAGTATAGGCTATTCCACTCTATTGACTTTTATGTGGCGCATAATATGGTGGGTTATTACTTGTTAATAAAAAATGAACACAGCAACAAAGTAAGTTATACATTGTTTTAGTTTAGTTTAAGTTTCTTTCTATCGTTGGACATTGTATATTTGTATATCCTCTTATCCGCATCCATGAAATATCAAATGCCTTTCTATAGGATAATATTGTAATTATAATTGAGATCTGAAAGTTTTTTTAGAAATTCATTCAACACATCTTTGAAATCTACTCATTTCTAATCAGAAATTACTCTATGATCGAAAGACTTTCTAAATTAGAAAGATTTTTCGTAACTTTCTAATTTAGAAAGTCTATAGAAAGTCTCTACATCCTTGAAAGAGTTTCAAGAGGTGCTACATAGGATTTAGAAATACAATTAGAAAAAGCAATGTGGATGCTTTCCGCAGCGCTCTTTTCTATTTCACTTTCCAATTGCGATTTGAAAGGCTTTCACTGATGCAAACATTTCATCCCCTTTCAACCCGACTTTCTAAATCTGAAAGCTTTCTAATTTAGAAAGACTTTGAAACCCAAATAGTGAGCGATTGCTCGGATCAGAAAAACTTCTTCACATGTACCAGTCACAGAAACCGTTTGATATAACTGTATTTATTATTTGAAAATTTCAGCAATGCAGTGTTGTCTTTCAATTAAACCATATCTTTTCTATTTCTTTCACTTAATTACCAATTTGCCATTAAGATAACCGCTGGGTGTTTCTACGTATGTCTCCTGAGTTTCTTGTATTCAAATTTTGTTTTCTATATAGGATTTCATGGTTGTCAATTTTGATTTGAAAAAAAATCTTAGACTTCTATTCTACTTATACATCATCATCTGTACTATCTTTACTATGTTTTTTTTTTTTTTTTTTTTTACAATAAGAACATAAATAATTAAATAAATCTAGTTCCACTTGTCATATACATATAAACTATAAAAGTATAAACTCATTTTCAATAAATATTTTACCGACAACATCCGAAAAAGTTCACAAAATAAGTAGATACATACAGGTCATATCTAGTGCTCTCAAATTATTATTATAAAATTTAAATTAAAAGTTATAAAATTTGAAATAAGAGTTACAGATTTTATGTACACGTAAACACATGAATAATTAAAACGAGGACACGTAGAAAATTCCATACAGAAACAGATTACAACTGCATTGCCCACAACATTACAACCCACATGAAACCCCACAAAAGAATACAAACGAAATTGTAGGAGGAGAGATGCAGTGTTCAGACCAGACAACACGGAATCACATCACCAGTTATCCATATTTCGCATAACAGATCCCCTCATCCCAATATTAACCGTTAGATCACCACGGACGGTTAAGATCCGTTCGCAGAAGTTCTCGCTCCCTTCAAAAACCGTACTTTGACATCTATCCGAACCGTTCATTCTGATCCAACGGTCCACATTAGAATAACAGGGTTCTGTTATTCTAAGAATAGCAGCAGACACCATTCCCTCTCCCTCTCACTCACTCACTCACTCACTCACTCCCTCCCCTGTTTCTCTCCCCAACGCCACCATTCTTCCTTCCTTCCTTCCACCACCACCTTTCTCTTCTCCCCAACTCCTCCATCACATAACCAGAGAAGAACAAGGGGGGAAGGCAAAGAGAACCAACAACCCAGAACCCACAAAGCCAAATTAAGCAAGCATGAGTCTGGCGATTGTGGAGGTGCAGGGGGGGCAGGGGCAGCATCAGAGACCGGTATCAGGCTGCGTGGGGGTGCTGTTCCTGCATTTGCTCGACTGGAACCGGAGGCTGGCCAGGAAGAAAAGGAGGAGCAGGAGGATTAACAGTCTGCTGCCTCCCATTCTCAAGCGCTTTCCCTCCAAGCCTTCTTCTTCTCCCTGTCCCAAGTCCCCTCTCCTTCCTCCCCCTCCTTCTAACCCTGCTTCTTCTGCTTCTGCTGGTGCTGGTGCTGGTTCTGGTTCTTCTGCTGCACTTCTGGTTCTCTTTTTGTCCCTTTCTGATTGTGGTTTTTTTTTTTTTTTTTTTTTTTTTTTATAAGAGTAATGCCTAGCGTCTGTGTAAAAGTTGTCCATAGTGTTCATGGGTTACGTTATATTTTGGAATGTATTTGTTACATTTCAGGATGTATCTGTTACGTTCTGTACACATTATGGACGATTTTCCAATGGATGCAAGATGTTTCTCCTTTTTTAATATGATATATTTTTATTTTATTTTTATTTATGTGGTTGGGATAATTTATTGTGAAATTTTGGAAAGTTTGCTTTGGTTTGTATTGTGAGTCCCATGAATTGTGGCTCTATTGGTACTGGACAGATAATATTAAGGCAATTATGCAGTGATTTTTGTGATTTTTTTTTTTTTTTTTTTTATAGTGCTCCATTGAGTGAGTGTGGAAAGAAGTGTATTTTTTGTTAATTTTTAATTTGGGGAAGAAAAGGGGTATATCGAATGAAAACTTTTTTTTTTTAGTTTTTGATAATTTTTTTTAATTTTCAAAAACTCAACATATATCTGATTAAAATTTCGTTCATTATAAAATAAAATGAAAAAATCTTTTACCTAATTCATTTAATTAGAAAAATTTTATTTTATTATAGAAACATTTTCTTCTTAAAAAAAGATAAAACATTATCCATTATAATAATTAGATATTAAACTGTAGGAGCGCATGAGATATTATTCCTCTTTTTGACTGGGAACACTGTAATGCTCTGATCATTCCCATCAATTGAATTCACATCAGCTGTCGTAGTTTTCCATGGCACGCTGGTACCATAGTTATTTTTGAGTCTATGCATATAGGACTCACACTAAAACAACACTCCCTATTTTCAAAATCTGAGCCATTTAAATCGATCCAACGGCCTGTTTTAACTATGGCACGATCCTGCCATAGTTTTTTATGGCAGCAGATGGGAACCCCCCATCAATTATATTGTTAAATAATTTAATACTGTACTTCTCTTGTCATTTATCACCTCACTTTAAAAGAAATGTAGGGACAATATATTTATTTACTGCAAGAGAAGGTACCAGTAGACATTTTACTGATCAGTAATGTACCAATAATCTTGTATGTCATCAGTTGGGGATTTTTTTTTTTTTTTTTTCACCAATGCACTATTAAATATCATTTATGTCTTTCTTAATTATTAACATGTGGAAGTGTATTAAGTTATGAATTTATCACATTGACATTTCATTCTGTTATGTAACCAAATCTAGACAAATTATTTATTGTTTTTTTAATTTCAGACTAGCCCAGAGGAACCACAAATGGCACCTACTACCCGAATGCAGTCCCCCGGGCTTGTGGCGCGATTAATGGGTCTTGAGTTGATGCCGGTTTCAAGATCTACTAAATCCCAAAAGGATCTAGACACGCAGTTGCGGGCCTCTAATGCTACTCAACCCGGCAATGATCTCTGCTCAGAGGCCGTACGGCCTCTGAAAATGCAAAAAACCAGTAACAGCTCAGGTGATCTTGTTATTCACTCTGGGCCGAGACATTTAAAAAAGTATCACCATAAAAGTACTTGTTTGTCGGCTAGAAGTCCCCGGGCAAGGCTGATTCAGGCAGCAAGTAAAATTTTGGAGCCAGGGTTGAGGCCTAAGTTATCGCTTAGCCCCTTGAATTCTTCTGTCAGAAATATAGAAGAAAATGTGATGGTTGGTTCTTTGCTTGAAGTGAAGACCAACATTGATATACTTTCAGCAAATGAAATGGAACCAATCAGTTTCTCGGTGGAACCGCCAAAGGTTAATTTGCCTGATAAAACTGATAATTTGGAGGGAACAAGGGATCCAAGGGAAGATGCATTGAATAATGCAGTTCAAGGCAGAAAATGCACTCATGTGCAGCAAAAAGTGACGAATTCGGTGATTTCTAATCGCAACATAGAGATAAATCATCCCGCACCGAGAACTAGTAGGGAACAGCGTAAAGTTTCAAAACGCACAAGTTCCCTTCCGGTCGCTGCAAGCAAAGTGTTACCAAAAACAAAGATTTCTGGCGCAAGCTTGAACAAAAGAGTGACTGATAAACCTTTCAGTTCAGGTTATATTGGACCTGGGAAGAATCCGAACCATACTTTCAAGTCTGATGCAATTGGTAACTCAATGAATGCTGCAAATCGTAAGCGTAGAACTGGAAATGATTTGAGGAAGAAAACAGAACCGGTACCATTTGGTAGTAGGTCTAGCAATGGAGTATCTCCGAAAAGGGATAATGTAAAGAAGAGAGAGAACAATAGAGCATGTTCTCTTCCTACTTCACGAGTCAAATCAGTGCTTAAGAGAAGTACGGTAAATAGAGTAGAGAACCAAACATTTCCTTTTGAGAAAGAGCGACTAAAACTGAAAGACCATGCTGGTAGTTTGATCAGCTCGATACTCGAAGACCTTGTATTGGAGGTCAGTCGTGACGCTGGTCTCTGTCTAAGTGCAAGCAGTACACCATGTTGTGAAGTATCTCAGGTTTGTCTATTTGGTCCTTGTTATTTTTATTTAATATCATCGGCTCTATGCTTTAATGTTAGTTTATACTTAGAGGTATTTGAAAGTATATAATTATAAAAATGGAGAACTCTAGACTTATCCTGACAACGTTTAAATGTTTTGTTCAGGGAGAAAAAGATTCTGGTCTATCGACCTATTTGGCAACCTTGGAAGGTGATCAGCCGAGCCCAATATCAATTCTAGAAGCCTCGTTTTCTAATGATAGTTGCTCTTTAGGAAGCCCAGTTGATGAATCAGGTACCTATAAAAAAGAAAAATTTTGTTAGTCTCTCATTTCTGCTATCAGAAGCTCTCATTGACTGATTAACAGTGCTATTAAATGTAGTATTCTTAATACGATCCTTATTTTTTGTAATTTAGATTGCAATATGCTATTTGGTCCAACTGGTGCTATACGGAAGCTACCGGATTATGACTTCTTGGACACATCAACTGAAACAACTTCAAATTCCGATCTCCAAATTCTAGGCAGTAGAGTTGGTTGCGCAAGTGAGGTTATTTCAAATATTGAGCTATTATTTGGCCAGAATTGGATTGAGGTAGAGAATTTCTCTATTCGTGGGTTTCTTCTTGACTTACTGAAGAACTTAACGGAGACCTTTGATGGAAGTTTAAACGGAGAAAAAGAAGGCTGTCGACTGACAAACTTTCTATTTGATTGTATTATAGAGTTCTTGGATTGCAAGTACGGTTATTTTTGTAAATCCGGGTATAGAGGTTGGCTGGTGATTTCTCAGTCGTTAAACAGAGATCAATTTTCTAAAGAAATTCTCAAAGAAGTGCACAGATGGAGTGAAATGGGAGGAAAAGCACTTTACATGTTGGCTGATAGAGATATGGGAAATTCAATGGGGATATGGTCGAAATGTGGCTTCGAAGGGTTTGAAGTTGGAGTTGAAATTGAAAACGCCATAATTCAGATGCTTGTTGAAGACTTGCTATCTGATCTATGCTAATTCTTCGAGGTGATATTATCTCACCGCATTGCAAAATTTTGTTAAGCCTTTAGAACGAAGATCGCATTTGAGTTTAATTATATGCGGTGTTATGTACGTGTATTTTGTGGAAATAAATTTCTGGCGCTAGCTTTAAAGTTTAAATCTTGTACTTGTAAATATAGTTTTTTAGTTAGATGATGATTATGATATATTGTTTAGTAAGTTGGATATATTATCTCCGTTATTAACTAATCATAATGGCTATCATGTTTATTGGATTAAGATAATGATGTCTTTTTTACTTTAAAATTGACATCAGCAAGCATTGTATGAGTTAATTTATTTTCTCATCTCCTATAAAATCTGTTTGTATTTCTCAGAATCTGAATTTCATATTGCTGGTAAAAGTATGTATGATATGGATTCAAACTTCTGCTAAAATTTCCTAGCACAGTTGCTGGCATGAAATCAGCGTACCTAGAGTAATAGATCAGTAATTTGTACACATTACTGTGCATGCGAGGGATCTGTAACATACACCTTGAAAGCTTCAGATATACTGGTAAAATCTTGAGGATATAATTTTTCTGCATTTATTAATATTGCACCAGTTAAATTAGAAAAAAAAAAAAAACAGATGATTAGTCATTATTGCTAGAGTTCAAATTGGTGGTTAAACATTATTTGCTAGGATAGATGCATATAGAAGCCTGAACATTGAATTCAGAAGTAATAGGATCTCTTTAACATAAGTTTTGTATCTGGAATCCTACTGTATCTTGAATTCTTGATACTGATTTGGTACTTAACTCTTTAATTATTTACCAAAAAAAACCAGTTTTAGGTGACAAAACTAACATATAATACTTGATAGTGAATAAGTGACTAACAATACAAATGGAGAAACTACATATAACAACAAAGATGCAGTAATCACTAATAACAGAAAAAAATAATACAACATAGCAACAGGGAAGGAAATATCAATGACCCAAAACTGAAATCTCCTCACATCTACACACCAAATATAATATCATCCTCTAAAACCACAAAATTAAAATAAAAAACAAAAAAAAAGGGAAGCAAATTTCAATATATCAAATAAACTGATTAACAACTTCTCTGAAGCATCTCTTTCCACTGGATAAAAGACTGCTGCCTCTCCAGTCTAATCTCTTCATAGAACCTCTCTATGAACTTCTGCGCCCGCCCGTCAACCGACGAATCATCATCCTCTTCGCCTTCCAGTTCTTGTTCCTCTACAGTCTGCCCAACATTGTCCCCTCCATTCCACTCCAACTCTTCAACCACCCTTTTATCTTCCGGTTCTTTGACCATTATCGGCAATGGCGAAGGCTCGAAATCACCAGACTCAAAATTGGCTTCGATCATGGACTCCATTCCAGACCCACCACACAAAAGATAGAGAATGCGGCTTCTCCTTTTCTTCGAAAACCCACCATGATGGTAATGATGCGAGATCAACGGCGTACTGGAGGGGGAAAACTGGTACTCACCGATGTACGAGTAGTTGTAGTGCCTGAACAGCTTGCTGTACTTCTTGTTCTTCCTGAGCTGCAACAGCTTCTGCGCAATGAGTTTTCGGGACGTTACCAGTGCCAGTGCCTTCCTGAGCTTGTGAATGGCATTCTTCCTCCTTGGCATTGGCATTGTTGATGCTTATTGCTTACCTTAGCTCCACTTTCCCTCTCTTTCTCAGTTTGAATATGAGAAAAGGGGTTGTTGGTTGGTTTGAGGGGTTCAAGAGAGTAAATTTGGGGCTTTTAAAGAGAGTCAAGAGGGTGCCAAGAAAATGTTGAATAAGACAGGTGCTTGTATACCAAGGATTGAATGAAATCATGTGCCTCATTGTAATAGAGTAGCATTTGATTTCACAACAGATAAATATAAATTTTTAAGTGGCCTCATAAATTTTATTATTTGGTTTCTTTTAATATTTTATTATTTAATGTTCAGGATCATTTTCTACATGCATTTTGAGACTATAAATTTAAGTACCCTTTTTTCCATCTCATGTGTTTTATGGAAAAAAAAAAATGCCAACATATATATATATATATTTAACTTTAAAATGTCAAATAAAACTGTGACCCTTGTTAGACATTTCTGCAATTATGTAGCTGCAATGCTGCATATATCTTTTTCATGTTGTAAAATTTATAAATTAAACACACTATCAGCAAAAAAAAAAAAGAACTTTTATTTAAACTCATGTCAATCTTGCTGTAGTTCATAAGTTTCTGCAATCAAATATAATACAGAACTAATAATTGGGGTGCACTGAGACCAGGTTCATATATGGAGGAGCATTTTATATTATAATTTTTATGCGGTTGTAAACTTGAAAGTGGGGTGCGAGCAAGAGCGGGGAGAGGAAAGAAGAGAAATGGGGTCTTCGCTGTAAAGGTGTGGGTTCCAAACTTTGAATGGTCGGTGGTGGGTTTGTCTTTGTCGGATTCTAATTTCTATATAAATTTCTAATGCCATTGCCAAGTAAATGCTGTTATATGGCATTATATATATAAATATAAAGTTGTTTTTATACAGCTAAGTTAAGTTAGCCAATCGATTTGCCTTTTCAGAATTTTGAATCAAGTAGCCGTTGTTGTTGTTGTTGTTGTTGGGGTGCAAGGAAGGAACTTTTTGGGTCAGTTAATTGCCAGTGAGAATCCAAGATGTGATACTGGTAGGTTGGTTGTGTTACAGACTTACATTGCATGTGATATGTAACTGTTATGAGCCCCAGTATGATGCCATCCACAGTCATGAATTCATATATAGTTATGATGATAGGATTACTATGGCATAACATGACATGATGACATAAATGTCTGATTAGAATATTAACACTAACTCAATGTTATTAAATAGCATTCAACCCCAATAAATTAATGCAATAATTACTGGGGTTAAATTTTGGACGAATCTGCCATTCAACACCAATAATTCAATGCAATTTCCTCCTTTTTTTTACCATCAGCTTTAACTCTTGTAAAGAAGCTCCATCTGAGTCTTGAGTACATATTTTGTACCAGAAGTTCAAACAAATATCCAACAGGATTTTTTCTAAGATAAAACTCATAAACCTTTTATTGTCCATTCTTACAATCATCTACACAAAACAAAGCATGAAGAGCTAAGTTCCGCAGCATCTAACACACTCTTTTATTCATCAAAACATGAAAATACAACTACCCAGAAATTCACATTTCTCCTCCGGAAATCCAAAAACACTGAACATGCTCAGTTAGGAACTCTACACGACAGATACAAAGGTTTCAACTTTTAGGTACTAAGAGCTCGCTCAATTTCTTCTAGCGATCTTCCCTTCGTCTCTACCACATTTCCAAGTATATACAGGACTGCCAGAAAACAAACTGAGCTGAACCCCAAATACACAGAACTGATACCAAATTTGTTCACCACACTCAAGAAGTACAGGCCAATTACGAAATTGGACACCTAGGGAAAGAAAAAAGAAAGAGGTCAGTTAGTTCCAAAGGAAATGAGAGCATACAATGAATTAGTTAAAGCATGAGATTAGTCGCATACCCAATGCATGCCAAGAGATAAAGCAACAGCCTTTGCCCTAATTCTGGAAGCAAAAATCTCAGGGAGGAGAAGTGCTGGTACAGGGCCTGCTCCCAGAGAAAATGATAGCACATACCTGTCGGAAGAGCATATTACTTAAAAATCAGAAGGGAAATTCGATAAATTTGATAGTTGCAACTAAAAGTTGAATAATCTGCTTACAGTACTGTTCCGGCTACAGCAAGTGTCCCTGCATAAGGAGCAAGTGCCTTCCAGGATGCTGACAAGGAAAGCAGCAACATCGAAGCCCCCTGAAAGAAAAAAGAAATAATATTAACCCCTCAGAAAACTTGTGCATTATCATAAGATCTTATATATCAGGAAAATGTAATTACCATTCCAGTAAAGCTTGTAACTAAAAGACTCTTTCTTCCTTTCTTATCCATAAGGGAAGATGCGATGGCAGTTCCTAAATAAAGATGTAAAATTGTTAAATAAGAAAAGAAGAGAGAATACAGACTAAACATCCTTTTGGGTCACAAAGAAAAAAAAATAAGTTCACTAACCAAAAACATTGGCTGCCCCAACAAGAGCACTTGCTGCAACATCAGATGCAATTCCAGCCTTCCGGAATACGGAGGTGGAATAGTACACCACAGCATTTATTCCAGCAAGTTGTTGGAACAAAAATAATGCTGCCCCCACGCTAACCACTGCCATGTTTATGAAATACAAAAGGGGATTAGCTAAAGTTCAAACAACTCAAAATAACTATAGTTACAGGCATCTCGCATGCAGGCATGACACTTTAAATACAACGCCACCATCCCCTCAGCATATGCGCAGATGATGTCATTTGGGTACTTTGCAGTAATACAGGATGATATGCCACCATCTCCAACATTCTTATCTAAAGAGGAAATGGCACTGATATTCTCGCATTTAATGCACAGACTAGTGTTATGTTGAATAAATATTGAATATAATTCTTGAGAAAGTAATCACACTGTACATGAAAATTTATACGAACAAATGTACCTTTCCAGTAGCGTTTGCTGAATAGATCAAACCAGCTAGCATCAGGCTCAGTGGAAGCTGCACTTCCAGCTCTCAGCTCAAGCATAACATCAACAACCTTCTCCTTTCCATACAACTTCTTTATGGCTGCTTCTGCCTCAGCAATCTTCCCTTGCTTTATTCATACAAAAATAAAATAAAATAAAAATTATGCCTTGCTATGTTAAATAGTTTTATTTGAATTTGTACGACACTACTGATAAATTAAGCAACCCCTCCAGTGTTGATGTGGTATTTTCATAAACATGAGGTGCTAAGTTGTGTAGAGACAAACGATAGAACAAATGCACATACCTGAAAGAGCCAGCGGGGGCTTTCTGGAGAAAAGGCCATCCCAACTGCCAGCAAAACAGAAGGAATTACCGCAATTCCAAACATACTTCTCCACCTGTTTATGAAGTTAATCACATTACATCAGTGAAAATGAACTGAAATGTTAAATTAACATCCTTGATTTCAAGTTTACATGATTTTAAGAAGAGAGAAAAACGTACCAAACAGGATTTCCTGCCAAAGGCAAGCCAGCTACCAAAGCAAGAAGAATTCCAATGCAAATAAAGAGTTGATTGATCGAACCAAGTGCACCACGGATTTCAGTGGGTGAAATCTACAGGATTGAAAACATATTAACAATATATAATGAATGCTACAGGTATAAGCTTACCACCAAGTTAAGAGTCTAACCTCAGAAATATAAAGAGGCACAAGAGCCGAAGAAATACCAATTCCAACACCAGCAAGCAATCGACCAATAATCATGGTACGCACATCCCGAGATGTAGCACTGCACACAAATAAGTTATGTTCAGTATTACAAAATGTGGAGCTATCAATCAAAGATACGATCAAGTAATAACTTTCTGCTTGTTAACCTGAGAAATGTGCCAATTGCCAGAGGAACTGCATCCATTATAAATGTTCTAGTTCGACCAAATTTGTCAGCCAATGCACCTCCTGTGAAAGAACCAACTGTTGCTCCAGCAAGGCTTGTACTTACAATCCAACCTGAGTAAATAGGAACCTTAAGATATTAATATAACAAAAAGAGAAAACTCAGTTATGCATGTATGTATGTACCTTTATTTCATCCAATTGTTTCAATTACATGCCCTTCTATATAAAGTGAAACACTACACACCTCCAAAATATAGGATAATATCACAAACTTGTTTGCAAAGCATCTAAAGGATGTAATGTTCATATCCCTTAAGCAAAAACCATCAGATCCTCACTATTTCCCTCTAGATTAGAGAGAAGAGAATATTTTAGATAACCGAGGAAACCTGACGGGATGATATAAATGAGACCCAACAATTTTTGACATAAAAACCATGCTATGCTTGGTCCCATAGATATACCGATGCTTTCAATTTCTGTCAGGTAGCCAACAAAATTTTCTCAAGAAAAGAACTACTTTGTTTGATCTGATAAATTCTAACAGTTATTACCTTGCAGTACAGTGTTTTCAGCGATTCCAAGGTCCTTGGCGAGATACTCGAGAGCACCATTCACCACACTGCAGAACGATCCAACATCAAATACCAACTTCTATATGCTCCATAGCAAATAAGTGATATTAATTTCATGCGTTTAGATAACATACCCGAGATGGTACCCAAACAAAATGGCACCCAGACAGGCAACACCGACATAAGGCAGAACACTGCCGGACGATTTCTTCTCCAGTTTATGTGACGGCACATCCTCCAGATCACCTGATTTTAATCCAAAACTATTATTTACCACATACGATGCATTGTGTTACCACTTTACCAGACACCAACAACAAACAGGCCTGATCAGCATGACAGTTTTGAGTACCAGCAGCCTAAGATCACAATGCCGGGTTCCGGTACCATTCAAATTCTTGTCCTTCTAAGTTCTAACCCTGTCAACTTAACCCCAACTTCATAATCCACCATTTCGGTTAAAACCAAATACAAAGGCGATTGGTACCAATTACAAAACGATCAATCAAATCACAACCATATACACTTTGCTAAGATCACAATGCCGGGTTCAGTTACCATTCAAATTCTTGTCCTTCCGACACCATCAACTTAACCCCAACTTCACAATCCACCCGTTTCGGTTAAACCCCAAATACAAAGGCAATGATTGGTACCGATTGGTACCAAGTACCAAATACCAAACAACCAATACAAGAAAAGGAAAAAATAACAAAAACCCAGAACGGTACAGACCCGAAGAGGCCTGAGCAACAACAGACTGGTACTTGGATCTCTCCCTTGATCTGAACATGCCCTCAACGCCACTCCTGACACCGGCCATCTCCACACCCAACACCTGCCGGGCACCGGAGCAGAACCCTAGTCGCTCCGGCATCACCCCGGCCCTCCTCCTGGCTGCACAAATCCGGCGATCCGGTACCGAGCTGAATCCAGAGGAGATAGAGAGCTTTCCTGCTGCTCCCTTTGACACTGCTGCCACCACAGCACTCTGCATCATCTTTCTCTTCGACTACTTTTCTTAAACCTTAATAATCCCACAAAATAATAAAAAATAAAAAATTAGAATCAAAATTAAATAATTGAGAATTGAAGACTGATTTTCAGAAACTGGGTCCAAACCAAGTGGGGCTGGTTTTGATCCACTGATGGAGACCTGAGGAGAGGAAATTGAATTGGATGATGATGGTTTGTGCAGAAAGGAAGAAAAGGGGTTGACTTTTCAGAGTAATTTTTTGGTATTTATTTACCAACAAAGAGGGAGAGAGAGAGAGAGGGGGCTCTAAATCTGGAGGAATTTTGGATGAAGTGCCTTAAAAGAAGGATTTGTTTATTTATTGGATTTGCCCCAAAAGAAGGATTTGCTATTTTTGATGAATTTTATATTCAAGTGGGAAGAAAGAATGAAGGGAAGAGAGTAATTTATGCATTTTGAGGGGAGAAGAAAGAAAGAAAGAAAGAAAGAAAAAGAGACTAGTGAAGAAGGGATCTAAATGCGCTCTTTTTTCAGAAAAGCCACTTTTCTTTTATCTGGTTGAGAAATACTGAACTACCTTAAGATCAGTGCAGCAAACAATCCTGATACAGTGTTTCAGAAAATCAACGGATTTGGATCTGTGAAGAAGGTTCGTGCATTGCTCATAGTACAGCATTCCGATACAATGCAATACAGTCCGTCGGATTATCCGGTTACGATTGCTTGATCGGACGGCTTTGGCATCGATTATACACTTGTACCATTATTTTTGTAGCGCAATTACTAGTTTACTACTACCTGAATTGCAAAATTTGCCGGATGACAGAGAATATTGAAGTCAGTGCAGTAAAATTTGGCGCAATTACTAGTCTAAAAAGAAAAGCAAGCCTACTTTTCTTGATCCAACGGTTAAAAAATATGAAAGTACATTAAGATCAGTGCAGCAAATATTGAAGTCATTTGAGATCGGTATGACAACCGAACCCAACCGTCTGATCGGAAAAGCACACTCCGCTTTTCTAAAAAGTTAGAAAAGCAGCGGATCCTGATCCGGAAAATTTTGCTTCACTTTCCAGTTTCCATTCTTTCTTTTTTTTTTTCTTTTATTCTTATTTCTTCCTTTGTTGGTGCTGAGGATCCGGATCCGCTGCTGTCAATTATATATGCCTTCAATACTTGGGTCTTACCTTAGGCTGTTACACAGCCATTAGATCAGAATCGGACGGTTGATGAGAATCGTAATGTTACACTGCTGCAGTTTTAATAGTAGAAGAACCAATGAAATGAAATGAAATTAATTTACAGTTATATCCCATTGTTATGCTCCCACGTGACATGGGGTACGAGCATGACCCTCTGAATCATAATCTATGGTGTATTCTATGTTGTAAACAACTGACAAAGTGGACCCACATTAGGGTTTTTCATGTCTTTAGTTTAAAGGCCTTTTTAGGATTTGAGAATTGGATATTTGGATTTGATTGGAATTTGAGGGAATATATATTATGGGCCGTTCATAAGTTGGGCTTTGGTCACATTTCAGTGGCAAAAGAACAAAATATTAGACCAGCCTTTTTGCCCTTTCTAAAGACAAAAATGCATGTTAGATGTTACACTTTTTTTTTTTTTTGTTGAAGAGTTCCTGCTCTAGTTTGAAATCTGTTATCAAAATAATAGTATATTCTGGTAGGCAGTCAAAAAGCATGAGAACCATGCATCTCTCGTGAGTCCGTATCTGCTGCGATCCAAAATAGATCTCATGACCCTATAATCACGATCCGACGGATGTAATTTTTAGAGGAGATTTTTTGAAATAATCTCAATCGTCCATAGTTCCATTTTAAATCTCAGCTAATTTCAACGCCATCTCTCATAATTTAGAATAAGAATCTGACAATACATGCATTTTTTACCTGGTCCTTTTCCTCATATCCCTCTTCTATAAAATGGAAACATGCTGGTAATTTCTAAATTGTAAATATAAAGAGAGTGCTATGTGAGGAGTTTTAGGAAAACCTAACTATTGTTTTGGGAAATAATTAAAAGAAAATTAGGGGCCTGGAATGTGAGGATTGGAGAAGATCAAATATATGCAGATTTATTTTGTTGCGTTGATTTGATTTTCTCCAATATCTTACCTTCCAATTCATGCCTCTTTCTAGATATATAACTCTTTATAAACTGTTCAATTCCCTTAATTTTTTAAAGGACCTTGAAAGTGAGAATTAGAGGACATCAAGTAAATTTGTTCTTGTTTCATGGTTTATTTGATTTCCTCTAATGTCTTACCTTCAATTAGTCCTTTCTTAAAAGAAGATGTAAAGAAGCTGTGAAATCATATTAATTTGCAAAAGCGGTTTGATGATTAACAAGGTGGGCAACTTATTGGTAAGTCACATAGTTAATAACAATTTTGATCTTAACATTCATTTATTTTTATTTTTTGTTTTGGGTGGGTGGGTGTGTGTTTTTAGGGCGGGGGGGTGGGGGGTTATAAAAGCATTCACCATTGTCGTTATAACCTATAAATAATTAAATTAAATGCGATTTAAATTGATTGAAGTTTGGAGTTTGATTTTGTGCATAATTTGTATCTTGACTCAACTATTAACTTAATAAATTCTCAATAATATAGGAGAGTAATTTAAATCATTTTTAAATAGTTTTGGCCATATAATGTGTATAAATGAGAACAAAATTTAATTAAACATATAGAGCTATTACATGCATTTATTGGTTATTTTGTGGTAATTGGTATCTTGCTTAAGTAAATACTTTTTAATTTGCAGAAGATCCAATTTAAATAATTTTAGATTAGCTATAGTCTTAAAATTATGGGCAGACAACGCACAAAAATGATTTAAAATACATATGGAGCTACTTAATGTGTTTCAAATATATTTAAGTTTGATTTTGTGAGTAATTGGTATATTAAAACTTTAATATTCCTAAATTAAATACTTTAACATTGATAGGATGCTATCCAAATCATTTTGTAAATAACTATTTAAATTTTTGAAATAATTTAAGTTTGATTTTGTGTATAATTTATTCCTTAACGACTAAATTATAATGCAAAATTGAGCTTAACATGGAGATGTGTGAGTGATTATATATGCACATGAATTACTTATTTTATTTTTTTTGGGTGTAGCTTTTCATATATATATATATTTTTTTATTTGAACCTTTTTAGGCGTTTGTTTGAGATGAAACTCCCCAGTTGCGTTTTTGTTGTGATATAAAGTTGCTCGTAGTCGTGCTTTTGAACCTAATGGGGCTGTTCGGTAGTGCTGGATCAAGGCTCCTCAGAGGTTTTTAAGGCCTTGATCTCTGTTGATCCGACCGAACATCAATTCCTCAGAAAGGATCAAGGGTACCTCCTTAGCTGCCAACTTTGATCCAACCCTCCCCCTTCTTCAAATTGAGACCCTCCTCAACGCCTCCTCAATACCAAAATCCACCTTTTTTTAGACGATATTGCCCCAAAAAAGTACATCACCTTAGAGTGAAAACATATTTTATTATTTTTCTATCATCTTTTCCCTTCTCTCATACACATTTTCCAATACTAACATAAAATGATAACTCTCAATTATATCTCTAATAGCTACTTAGTTACTATTAAATCTACAAAATAAAGGCTACAGTGAGCTTCGCATTGTCGAGATCTATCCATCGAGACCCATTTTGACGGGGTAATAATTATGAGTTTCATCAAAGCTCTTAAAACAGTTTTGGTGCCCTGTAATTGCTAACTATTACAACCAACTTACCATTAAATTGGAGAGTAGGAAAAAAAAAATTTATTTCTGAAACACAATACACATAAATTAGGAGTAATTAAAAATTAATTTTTTTATTGAATCGTAATGTTGTCCATTTTCTCATGCACATATTATTATTTAATACTTTTGCTAACAATTAGAATCAGCGTTATTATCATATTAATTATATATAGAAATATACATTAATAATCAACTTAAAAATTGCTTTCTTATTAGAAGGGCAGTTAAGTCCTTTATATCTTTTTCATGCTAAAAGCCATATTTTATTGATACTAAGTCCAAAACTTTAGTCTTGCTGTCATCCCGAACATGAGTTCCTCAAGGGAGATCAAGTTCTTGATCCTTTTGCTCTTGATCCATGGTGCCGAACAGCCCCAATGTGCCTGTTGGGCAGAAGAGGATCAAGGAGGCTCAACGCTCCTTAGCACCTTGATCTTCGTTGATCTGTCCGAACAAGCTTTCCTCAGAGAAGATCAAACACCCTCCTTTGACCATGGATTTTAACCCATGTCCCCCCCTTCCTCAAAATCTCACCCTCCTCAAGCCCTCCTCAACCCCCAAAAAGTAAATTTTTTTTCACCCTACTGCATTGATCCAAAATATTTAATCCTAGCATCTAGCCGAACATAAACTCCTCAATAGAGATCAATATCTTGATCTTGAAGGTCTTGATCCGTGCTGCCGAACGGGTCCAATTTATGAAATATTGTTGTTTGGAATTAAATAAATAATGAACTTTTTTTATTTATTTTTTTTGGTAACATATGCCCGTAGGCTAATAATGAACTTAACAATTACTAGAAAAGTTTCTGAGAGCTAAAATTCTCAATTAGGAAGTAGCAGGAGATAATAACGATCTGCAACACATTATGGGTCAGTTTTATACTTCTATTTAAGAAAACCTGACATCCTAACTTTCATAATTAGAGATGCCAATATTAATCCTACTCACTAATTAATCACTATTCAAAGTCTCCCTCCTTTGCCTAAGGGCTTGTTCTATTCCAAAAAAAAAAAAAAAAAAAAAATGTCTCCCTCCTATTCCTATTCTTGGCGGCGTCACCGCCCAAGTAGGTAACTAACAACTCCACTAACCGGGAGCTACTTTTGGGCACCCCCAGATTACTTAACAATGAACACCCCCAAATAATAATTTTACCCTTAACTACTTATCAGAAATTTAGTATTTTGATTTTCTAATTGATATGTTTTATAGAAATAATAATATTTATAATTTTGATTTCGTAAAATACCGCAAAGAAAATTTTAAAAATTACAAATATTGCGAAAAAAATATATAGAAATGATATTTAAAATGAGGAGGGATCAAATAACCATGTTTTTTGTGACCGATCGGTGACCGTGAAATTAAATTTTAAATACCTACAATTTAAACTGTTAAATGACAAAACTAATTGATAGAATGTGTTGTATATATCATATTTTATGTGTACAAAAAATTATATCATTTTGATTTTATTTACATATGCATCAAGTATTAACAAAAATCGACGGTTCAAATTTTATGATTTTTTCTCCTCTCTTGATGACAATTGAAACGATGTTAAAACTTTATCATTTTTTGTGTATATATTATTTAGATGATTTAGAATACATCTAACGGTTTAGATTTGTCAATTTATATATAAATAGTGAGATGGTCACCATGGTCACCAAAGTTCATGGTTACTGGATCCCTCCTCATTTAAAATGGGGACAAATTTGACCAAATGAGATCAAAATGGGATGTCCAAGTATATATATTTTTTAAAAGCGCTGTCCAAGTATATATATGGAGTAACTTTATCTTCCAGTGTTCCAACTCCCTACCGTCGATATTCCCCACGCACCAATCTTGGCGCGACTACACGAATCTTAACGCGCCTGCATAAATCTCCAACTACTCAAACCCCGTCGCTAATAACTAAGGCCGTGTTCTTTTCCATAATTTTGAGTGGCTTTCAAAAGTTATAGCCATAGCAAGCCAAGTTACAAATGTAGGAAGCCAAGGTCATAAAAAATAGTGTAATCTAAACCATGACTATAACTAAAAAGTGTTTGATATAAAACCATGACTAAGAAGCTATAACCATACTATTGGTATTGGATCAATTTGTTAAGATTATAATTATTAAAATTGACCAATTGTTTGTGTGATAAAAGTAATACTTTATCTTGAATATGTTTTGTTCCTTTATTAGAAAATATAATTATATTTTAAGATACATATTTAAATTTTTAAGATACATATTAAAATTATATTAATTTTAATTATAAAAAATTGAAAAGGAAACTCGCATGATAGTTTGTCTTCACTGTGTTGGCACTTGGCAGTAACAACTACATATATCCAAAATAAACTTCCAAGATATATGTTCCAACATACACCTTCCTGTGTACCCAGTCAAAACGTTGTTGGCAGTAACAAGTATATGATAGGTACGTGTCTCTCTTTATGAAGTAATCTTGTCAGTCAAAGCGACAAAGCCACAGAAAAATCAGTCAGAGTGGATTTTTAGAAAACCTGGCTTTCGATGTAATTTTTGTAATTTTACGTTGCAAGCCCTGGTTTTCCAAACGACCGTCAAACAGCTCAAAGTTTATAAAAGTTATGTTTCCTCAAAACCACAAATGCGATGACTGAAACCTCGTTACCGAACGGGGCCTAAAATTCTCCGCGATCGCGACTAATTAAAAATGGCGGCTTCTGCTTCTCTGAGGCTGGCGGTGGCCATCACGACCGCCCCCGCCGCCGCCACCGGCGAGGAGGAGTTCGTCGTCGTGCGTCTCCCTCCGCCGCCCCCTCTGTCGGAGGAGGAGTACTCCCAGTCCTCCGACTCTGACCTCTGGGACCTCCCCTCCGCCCCTCTCAATCCAATCTCTAATTCTACTTCACACTCAGATGTGAGTGTGACCATCGAAGGTGCAGAGTCTGTTAGAGGAACTCTCGATCTCTCCGGGTTCGATTTGGGATTGAGTCTTGATCAGGTAGTAGTAGTAGTTTACTTGATAGTTTTATGTTCCATTCATAATTAATTCATGTACTCAGTATTCATTCAGAATATATACAATCGATCAAATATACCGTGAGCTACGGAGCACACCTCCAAAAATATATCAAATCACCTCCAAATTTTGATTTATATGGCCCAATAGATTCTTTAAATCAAAACTTTATAGGATACAAAAATTTTTAAGTATTTTTTTGTGATTTTTTAAAAGTGATACATAAAACTTGATTATTTTATTAATATTGCATAGTCAATTTTAAAAAATATCAAACAAATACTTAAAAATTTTCAAAAATCGAAAGAAAGAAAGAAAGAAATATTTAAGCTCACAGTATATTTACTTATACAATCTGTTGAAAGAAAGCAATAAATGTATATATGTTTATGAGCATGTATACTGAACTGCTTGCTGCATAGATTTTGGAGCAAGTGGGATTGTCGACTGACAAGGCAAATCTGAAACCGGTGCTGCTTAAGTTTGTCGAAGAAGCTGAATTCGGACCGGGTCCCCCTGTTAATACTCTCTTTGTTGCTCTTCCATTGGGTTCCAAAGAGGAATCGTTGAAAGGTTAGCATTTTGGCAAGCAAGCCTTGCCTCTTTGTGTTGAAGTTCGATAAGATCGTATATGATTAGTCCTGAATTTAAGCTCTAATGTTAGATTAAGTGCGCAATTGAGGTTGATCAAGAAAAATTGGAAGAGATTCCAGATTGTAGAGACGTGCGATTAGGGGTGTTCAATCGGTCGGTTCGGTTCAAACTGAAATAATTTTATACAACCAAATTAAACTGAAATTTGTCAAAGTACCAACCGATCCAATCTTTTTAAAATGACATCCGAATATAAACCGATAACCGAATAAACCAAAATTTTGTTTGGTTTATCCGATTAAACTGAACTAACACTTGTTCACGGGTAACAAAAAATATTGTGTTACCAAATTAAGGGTAAAATAGACATATAATTTTGAAAAACAAAAAAAGCAAGCAAATAAAACTTACAAAAGAAAGAATATTGAACAATTTTTATATATAACCATCATTTATATCAAATAAAATAGATTTATTTAGTATATTTTAGACTATTCGGTTTACTCGGTTTATCCGATTTACCAAAACACAAACCGAACCAAATAACAATAACCAAATAAGATAAAATTTTCATCCAAACCAAAAATTTTAAACCGAAATATCCGAACCGAATAATCCAAAGTTTAACGGTTCGGTTGAAATCCGAATAAACCGATCCGTTTGAACACCCCTACGTGCGATGTTAGTTTTGTTATACTGATAGTAGTTTCATATTTTTATTCTTGCAGTAAATATATGTGCTTTTTGTGGTAATGCAGTAAACATTCTTATATAGAGCCTTATTATATTGCAATTATTGATGATAGATTCATGCAAATGGATCAGCAAGGAGAGTGCCTGTGAATTGCTATCTGGGGTCAAGCCGGGTGGTGATCGTGTGGGACCTCTTTCATATATTGGATATCTTTCGCAATCTACACCTTTGCCAAATAAAGTGGCCAATTCCCGGTTGCTATATCAGGTTTGACAGTTCAAACTCTCAACTAATACTAATTGCAAAAGTTGGCTGGTTTTATCTACTCGTTGATATCCAGAACTGAATTTTGGTATAATTTCGTCACGGAATAGCCAACATTATTCTGATTGACAATCTCTGATATCACTGATTTATTTAATAAATATATATAAATATATATTTTTTTATCATGGCTTTGAGTTGACAGAGCATTGACTATATCCCTTTTTTTTTTATGTTATTTGCAACTTTGTTTCAGGAATACCCTCCTGGAGTAACAGTCGTTCCAATGAAGAGCGGAACTTTGAAGCCTTTCTCAACAACAAATTTAGTTGTCATTTTACCCCAAAAGCCCTTTTCTGAAAATCGTAATTATGGCATTGATATACATCATGCTGATGCACTGATAATGGATCCAGGATGTAAATCTAAAGCTGAGGTGAGTTATGAGTTTGTTTCAAAACTTGATACTATATTCTTTCTCTCTTAAGAATATTTGAGATGCCTCTTAGTTCACTACTCAAGAAAATTCAAAATATCTCTGGAGGAGAGAAATCCTCTTGTTCTCAAAAGTCAAAACCATATAGTAGTTTGTACTAATCTTGTAACAGCTAGTTTCAAATGCATATTTTTTAATACTCTGTATGATTGCAATTTATAATCAGCTGGGTGACCTTATATCCTTCCTTCCCAGAAAGCTGCTCGTCTTTGTTACACATCACCATCATGATCATGTCGATGGTATGTAATTTTATCATTCAGAAAGCTTTTGGATTTTAAAAGCTATTATTATAAAAACATTCCATTAAGTATCTTACTGAAACTTGAATTTATTCCTTTTAATGAAACCCTTCACAAAAGAATTTCCCAAAGAAGGATTAAAAAATGGAAAAAAAATGTAAAATATTTGAAATAATGTTCTCTTTATCTTTTGATGCAAACATAACTGGCCTTTAATAGCATGATGTATATGTGACGGGGACATATTTTATGAGACTTAATGTACAATGTTATTTTCCAAATCCAACCTGATTAATAATCTGTTTTTTACTATTTGTTTTTTCCCTATCTTTGAAGGCCTTTCAATTGTTCAGAAAATTAATGCTGATGCAACTCTCCTGGCACATGAAAGTACCTTGAGCCGCATCCATGGTAATTATTTCAAGTGTAGAAACACTTTCTTCTCCTATGTGGTTTGCTGAACTAATTGGTAATTTGTTGTTAAGGAAACTGGTCTAGTGCATGCAGCAAGGTATCTGGTGGAGAAAAAATATACATAGGTGATCAAGAACTGAAGATTATTTTTGCACCGGTAGGTTTTCTATATGTCTTGATTTTAATTTCAGTAAGAGCAAAGTATCTAGAGCTCATAATAAGTTGCTTCTGACATTAGGGGCATACAGATGGTCATCTTGCACTTCTTCATGTCAACACAAACTCCCTGATTGTCGGTGACCATTGTGTCGGGTAAGATAAGTACTGTTGGTTTTCATTCTATAAATCATCATGTTTTATGTTTATTAGCAAGATACCCGCCCGTTTGCAGGTGTTTCAAATTCTAAGCTCATGCCGTGTAATACATATAACGTGCTTTTGGTTTTTGGCTAATTTTTTATTATTCAAATTTCATCTTTACACTAAATTAACTCATTGAATTTTAGAATATAAAGCATTAATTCCTCATTAATATAAATTCTAATCAAATTGATGTCTTCCATACCAAAATTGATATATTTCCATTTTGTAAAAACCAAAATGGAGAGGAAGTTGTTAAATTGGAGAACATCAACACCTTTGAAATCAATGCATTTTGATCTCTACCGTTGATTAAGGGGTAGAATGGGAATTTAAAAAATTTGAAGGAGGAGGAAGAAAATGGAGACGTCCAATACTTACATGCTTTATAATATAGTATAGATATAGATATATATATGCAATGAGCTTTTATGGTTATCATTTTGGTAGTGAAGGAAGTGCTGTTTTGGATGTTGCGTCTGGTGGGAACATGAAGGTGCATCATCTTTTTGTTCAAAAGCAAAACAGATTTTTGTTCTTTTAGGAAAAAAGAGGCTGACTATATGATTAATTACGTATAGGATTATTTTGACACAACGCACAAATTCACCGATTTGTCACCACATGTTTTGATCCCAATGCATGGTAGAATGAACCTCTGGCCGAAGCGAATGCTTTGTGGGTATCTCAAGTAAGCAACTATTCTTCCCTCGTTTCTGTGTTTGATTTGCAAAATTATTTGAGCAAATAGATATATTTGAAATGTCTTATTTTAGGCATAGGAGAGACAGAGAGGCCAAAATCTTAAGATCCATCGAAAATGGAGCTTGTTCTATGTTTGATATATTATCTGATGTATATGCTGATGTTGATAAGAAGTTTTGGATTGCGGCTTCGTCCAATGTTACTCTCCATGTGGACTATTTGAATCATCAAAAAAAGCTACCTCAGGTAAGTTGCCAATTTCTTTTCTTTTTAAAGAAAAAAAAAAAAGATAAATTGAATTTAACACATGCACAGACAAATTTTTGCCCTTCGTATGGAAGGAGAATTTTTAAATATTTCTAGTTATGCAGGGTTTTTTGTTAGAGCAATTCAATATAAGTTGTGATGAGTTTGTTTCTAAAGTTTCCGCCAGCACAAGTTTATAAAGGTAGAGATAGGAGTAACAAAAGTATATGCAAAATTTAATTGTTTCAGAAAATTGATTAAAATTTACATTTTCAAACTTATGTAGGTTTCAGCACCACAATCTGTTTGGTTTTAACTTGAAACTTTTTTTTTTTTTTTTGAATGACAATTTTCAGGGATTTTCTTTTGAGAAGTTCAAATCAACATGTGGAGTTCCTTTTGTATTTAAATGGTTCTGCACCACCTTCAAATCTCAGATAAATAAATCTCTTGTGGTGGCAATTACCATTGGAGGTAGTGTGGCTATTGCTCACGCTATGAAAAAGAGATAGGTAGCTAATTCCTTCAATAATAGTGTTGTTTCATATGTAGAAGCAGATAATAATAAGTTTTGTATTTACTGTGTATAATCATTGTTATGTATTATACACGAGGAAAATCAGAAATTAGGAACATATATATCTATTAATTAATGTTGTAGAAATGTTTCAAAAGACTATTTTAATTTTATTTGAATATTTTGCAAGCTAAGCCCTCTGGTCAATCATCATGGCACTAATGGCATACATTGAATTGAAATAATATATTTTCTTATATTAGCTTATTGCAAACGGCAAATTACATTTAAATAGACCATGAAATCCCGGATCTAAGCTTGATTAGTAAGTGTCGTAGAAGTGTAGTATACTTTTTTTCTTTTCTTTTTTTTTTTTGCATATAACTTCAATCCCAGTAAACTGAAGTGTTGGGTATTGACTAGAAATCAGAATAGTCTGTGTGCTACATTATTAAAAGCTCAAAATTAAGTTGATTTTAGTTTAACATGGGCAAGGAGTAAAGTGTAAAGTGTAAGACCGAGTCGTAGGTTTGTGAATTGCTCTTTACTCGTCTCCTTTGAGCTTTCTTCCAAGCCAATTTGATTAGATATATTTGTGAAGGGGAGGATCGCTTTGACAATAAATATCTTAATAATAATATAAAAATTATAGAAATATAAAACAATATTATGGAAATGTTGTTGGACTGATAAATTTATTATTTTTTCAACTTGTATATAATAAATATAACGATTGATAGTTCCAAAAAAAATAAATAAATAAAACCACTGTAACATGCAAAATTGATGATTTTTATTGGTACTAATTTGAAATACTTGTTTATATATACGTCACCCACTTTTATTAACAGAAAAAAAAAAGTTTGACACTTTCAGTTCAATTCGATTTTTAACTTGAAAGGTGATCTTCAAACTTCTAAAAGTAATAAAAAATTTTCTCACTCGCAAGAGAGATTGAGAAATTATACCTCAAATATATATATCATTCTTAATTCTTAAACATTCCTAAAACAACTACAGTTGACTCTCAAGTGCAAAACCCCCCAACTGTTAGTTGTTAACTATAAACATCCCAAAGCCACCCCCTTTCAACATATACTGTACTGATACTGGGTATCCAAACCCAGGTAAAGCCATCAAAGTAACACCATCCAACAGCAACCATGAGCTTCAGAAATGACCTTGCGAAACCTCGTTGTATCATCTTCAACTGTCTCCTGTTTATCATCGCCTTCACCTCCGGCATGGTGTCAAATCCGTACCTACGGTCTCTGCCCGAGTCCTTTCAGTTGTCTGAAACTTATTTCACAAGAACAAATTCTTCTGATACTTTGATAGCTCAGACAAACTTCTCCGAAACTTCGGTTGCTGATCAAGAGGACATCTCCGAAACTTTTATGACTCGTAAGAACATATCTGAAACCTGCTTGAATGTATCCTCAGTGACAGCAGTACCGGAGCCAGTTAGTGGTGTGATGCACAACATGACAGAAGAGGAGTTGCTCTGGCGAGCATCGTTTGCACCCAAAATCAACCATGCGCCATCTAACCATGTACGGAAGATTGCCTTCTTGTTTCTGACAAGAGGCAACCTGCCGCTAGCTCCTTTCTGGGATGAGTTCTTGAAAGGCCATGATGGTCTTTATTCCATCTATATGCATCCTGCTCCGGCATACAGCGGGTCGGTAGAGAAAAGCTCGGCATTTTTTGGGAGGAGAATTCCAAGCCGAGTAAGTTACTTACCTCATATATTCAATTTTTGGGGCTTAGTAGTTAGTATATGCATGATATATAATTGAAAATACAAAGGAAACTTCTTCTTTGAAATAAAATTTCTGATGCATCTACAAATTTTCAGTACTTTATCATCCAGCCAACTATTACTTTAATCATATATATAAGTGTTCTTGGACTTTCAAAAAAGAAGTAAACGAATTACATTCCTGAATTTTTCAATATATATATAATACTCCATTGATTACATTCAAGATCCTGTGCAAGTATATATACTTATACTTTACCTATTTATGCAGCCGGTAAGCTGGGGAAATATAAACATGATCGAGGCTGAGCGCCGTCTCTTAGCAAACGCTTTACTCGATTCCTCAAACGAGCGTTTCGTACTTCTATCCGAATCATGCATACCTCTCTACAACTTCACCACAATTTACACCTACCTTGTGAATTCCAACATGTCGTATGTGGGCTCGGGGTACGACACGGGGCCTGGCGGCATTGGCCGGTACAACCCTGCAATGGCCCCGTATATAACAGTGCAGCAGTGGTACAAGGCAAGCCAATGGATTGAAGTAAACCGAGCATTAGCAGTCGAAATCGTGTCCGACGAAACATACTTCCCGCTGTTCCAGAAGTTCTGCCTCATCCACTGGAGCCCCCCGTGCATATCCGATGAGCACTACATACCGACATTCATCGTTGCAAGTTCTTGGAGGAACAACGCAAACAGAAGTGTCACTTATACCGATTGGTCGCAGGGGAAGCCTCACCCTTCAAGTTTTGGCAAGAATGATGTAAAATTGGAACTTTTTGACAAGATCAGAAACAGTGAAAATTGCACCTATAATGGGGTTACCAGTAGAGTTTGTGCTTTGTTTGCTAGGAAGTTCTTGCCTGATGCACTGGATCCATTGATGAATCTTGGTTCAGAACTGAAGATTTTTGGATGATTTTTGGATGAATTAAGTGTTCAATTTATCATTGAGATTTACTGACCTAGAATTAATGAACAAATTAGCAAGTTCAGAATGGGGTTTTGATGTGAATAGTGTGCCTTTTTGGGTTAGTGAATGAGAAATGTATTGGATTATACTTAATTACTCACTTGAAAAATGGAAAATTAGTGTTTAATTTCTGGTAAATTGCACATTTGCACTTTTTTAAACATGTATTTTCATGTTAATAAACTTTAATTCTGGGGTTATTAACCACCATAAAAAGATGTTATTGTCACTTTGTCTGTACAGTGAGCTGACACAACCCAACTGGGATATGAAATGCACATTCTTATATATAGATATCATATCATCATATGCATATTTTTTTGAAATGTGTATTTATATGGTTATGACTTTTTTGGGTACTTTTTTTATTTTTGTGTGAGTTAAAATGATTTATTTTAGAGGATATTCAGATATCGCTTGAAGATATATTGAGTCATCGACTGCATTGAGAAATAAAAATCCTAAATAAAATTTGTTAACAAAAATATTTGACAGAAATATTTCTAATATGCTCATGACATGTTCTAAACCACTGACATACATTTCACATTCAGATTTGTGAATAATCACAACCTTGGCACAAAATGTGTATTTTTTTTATGTATCATAATATGTATATTTCATTATATGAACATGCATATAAATTTTATGCATTTTTCATTTCTGGGGAATTTATTTATATTTATCTGGATTTATTCCCAAGTCAGTGACAGATATTAAGATTCCATGTTTACTGTTTTAAAACTCAAAATCTGAGATAAAAAGTTTCACAAAAAATCATCTAAATTTCATGAAGTGATAAAGCTTTGCATATTAACCATTCCAACTATTCTGAAAGTTACATGCTATTTGGACATATAAAGGTTAATTTGGTAGTTTATTTTTGGGTGTTATAAACAAATTCACTGCAAACTGCAATTAAACTACATAAAAATAGACCATGAAATTCCGGATCTAATAAGCTTGATTAGTAGTTAAGAGTCTTAGCACCGTAGCATACTTTTTTGAAAAAAGGTTCCTGCATTTAGGTTCAATCCCAGTAAACTAAACTAAGTGGCATCCTGCCAGATATTATTGAGAATACATGTACAGAGCAAAATACAAGCTGCAACATTACAAAAATCTCTAAATTAACTTAAATATATATAGCTTAATATGTAAGGAGCAAATTAAGAGTAAAGTTCAAGACACGTCCTAGCTTTGTGAATTGTTCTTTACTGATCATTTGACTTTAACAATTAAGTGCAGTAAAAACGCCCAATTGTCCATAAACATGCCAATATATATACGGGAGTTGATAACTGCACCCTTTAGAAAACCCTCCTTAACCGTACCTCAATACATTTTTAGTTAAAAATTTTTTTTCAAATATAACAAATCACTTTTGCCGGTTGCAATTCACATCCTCAATCAAACAAAACACTTATATATATACATTAATAGATCAAGAATAAAAAAAATCACTCAAAATTTATGAGAGTATGAAAAAGAAAGAAAAAATATTACCAATTTAGTTTGGAGATGGATAAGGGGTGTAGTTAAGGGGGGTAAAGATAATTTCTCTATATATACCACCCCTTACAAAACATGCTTCACTCCAAAAAGTTCCTCTGAATATTCCATTCCTCAATGCTCAAACAAAATAAATTATCTGGAATTCTCTTCAGTCAAAAAGATGTCTGAACTATGGAATGTAGCGTTTCCAAATAAATAAAAAATAAAAAAATAAAAAAAAAACTGAAATTGGGTTCATGCATTCCAGTTTCAAAAAAAAAAAAAAAAAAAAATTACACTGGGGTCTCCATTCTGTGCTCAAAAAGGTAGAACATTTACAGATGAACCTATTTGAATACAGAAGTTTAAATAGCAATTCACACACAATTATGCAGTGAAAAAGATCAATCAAATTGGTATATATGCGTTAATTTCTTAAATAATTATTTGGTCCACTTATATGGTTATCGGTTCAATAAAATAATTTAATATTTTTTAAAAAGTATTTTGTAATTAAATTTCAACTTAGTTTTAACAACAAAAAAATAAAAATAAAGTAGGAACTATCAAAATCTTATTTTACCAAATAATAACTAAAATATTATTATAGCCTAAAGGTTCAACTAGATAAATCAGTGTATAATTGAGGCCTATCCATATGAATGCTGCTGCATGCGTACGACGCTATCCAAATGCCGAATTAATCAAACATTCTTCTAATGCCTCCAAATGCTCAGATTTGTATTTAGGGTTGAAGTATTTATATATTTCTTTGTTCTGCATTTTGTGGTCATTTCAGAGATAAATCAAGAATTTCAGCATTATGTGTGTTTCGATCTGAATATTTGTTTTCATTTCAAACCATCAAATTCTGGATCCTAGCTTGACTAACAAGGTCATAGCACCATAAAACTTTGTAAAAAGCTTATAATACTAGTGAAATTATAGTACAAGGTATTGACTAACAAAAAGTTATAAAACCCATGTGCCCCATTATATAAAAAACTCAATAAGTTAACTTAGACTTCAAACTCAAAACATAGCACAAGGGAAATTAATGTGCAAGACCAACCATAGAATTGTGATTGTCACTTGTTAATTGATGTTTACTTCTTCTTTTTTGGATTGCTTTTTACTGATAGTCAGCATTAACAAGTGCAGTAATTCCCAATTCACTATAAAGATCACAATGCCACCCCCTTACAAAATTTGCATGCTGTATGAAAGCAACTATGTTGTTCAGGAAAGATCTTGCAAAGCCTCAGCATGTCATCTCCAAATGTCTCCTCTTTGTTTTCGCCTTCACATTCGGCATGGTCTCGAATCCGTTCCTTCGATATCTCTCCGAGCCTTTACGATTCTCCGAAACTTACTTGACTCCAAAGTATTTCTCTGAAACCTCGTTTGCTCGGAAGAATTTCTCTGAAACTCCCTTTGTTCAGAGAAATATCTCCGAAATTTGCTCTAATTATGTGTCGTCAGTGAAGACACCGGAGCCCGTTAGCCGCCTCATGCACAACATGTCGGAAGAGGAGTTGCTCTGGAGAGCATCGTTTGCACCTAAGATCGGCCACGTGCCGTCTAATCGTGTACCTAAGGTTGCTTTCTTGTTCCTGACAAGAGGCAATCTCCCGCTTGCTCCTTTCTGGGACGGGTTCTTCAAAGGACACGATGGTCTGTATTCCATTTATGTGCATCCAGATCCGGCATATAGTGGGTCAGCAGCAAATAATTCGGCATTTTTCGGGAGAAGAATCACAAGTCGGGTAAGTCACCTTATACATTCATATTTAGGCTTAAGTTTACAGAATTGAAAATCTGACGGAGTTACTTCTTTGAAAAAATCTCTGTGTATTCTGGCAAGAGTGAATTTGTCATTCTGTGTTCATATTTAGGCTTAAGTGAATTTGCCATTCTTAAATCGCTTTATATTCCAAAATACAAAACAACAATTGGCATTCTTATTTAATTTCTAATGTACATATGATCAATTTATGCAGCCAGTGAGCTGGGGTCGAGTCAATGTGGTCGAGGCCGAGCGCCGTCTCTTAGCAAACGCTTTACTCGACTCCTCAAATGAGCGTTTCGTACTTTTATCCGAATCATGCATACCTCTCTACAACTTCACCACAATTTACACCTACCTCGTAAACTCCAACATGTCCTATGTGGGCTCGTCATACGACACCAGGCCAGGCGGCATTGGCCGGTACAACCCCGCTATGGCTCCACAAATAACAATTCAGCAGTGGTACAAGGCAAGCCAATGGATTGAAGTAAACCGAGCATTAGCACTTGAGATTGTCTCTGATCAAACATACCTCCCGCTGTTCGAAAAATTCTGCCTAATCAGTTGGAAACCCCCGTGCTTTCCTGACGAGCACTACATTCCAACATTTATCGTCGCAAGTTCCTGGAGGAATAATGCAAACAGAAGCGTCACTTATACCGAGTGGTTTCCGGGAATGGCTCACCCTACGAGTTTCCGTAAAGACCATGTTAAACTAGAACTTTTCAATAAGATCAGAAACAGTGAAAATTGCACCTATAATGGGGTTACCACTAGAGTTTGTGTTTTGTTCGCTAGGAAGTTCTTGCCCGATACGTTGGATCCACTGATGAAGCTCGGTCGAGACCTGAAGATTTTTGGTTAAGTTAATTTTTCAATTTATTGTTGAGATGCACTAACCTAGAATTAATGATCAAACTAGAAACCCAAAATGTGCTTTTGTTGTGACAAAAAGTTTCCATCTTTTTCCTAAGAATTCCGAGTTGTTCGTGGCGTTTAAATGCCAGTGTTTAGAAGAGGCATAACTTTTAATTCATCAGTGATGAATACAATGTGTGTCCATGAGTGAAACTTTTTTGAGTGAAACTTTTTTGAGTGAAACTTTTTTTGAGTGGAACTTAAACAAACAAACTGATGGTTCAATTTTTTCAACTCAGAACAAACTATGCCTATACTCATATAAGAACTTGTAAGATACAAATATAATAATGTAACAAAATTTTCAACTGCGTTTATACCTATATTGGCACTGGTATGAAATCCATAATGGAATCGTCTGGAAATAATTAGAAGCAGGCAATTAAGCATGCTATTTTGAAAAAGAAAAAGGGAAAAAAATATATGAAAAAGAACAAAGAATTCACATGCAACAGAAACACCAAGAAAACCAAAATATGCAATAAACTGAAATTGGTTACATCATTGAACATGTATCCCTAATGTATCTCTAGGTAAATGCCAGCACATGCAACTGGTGCAGAATATGTTATATGTCCTTGCTTTTTCTAGTTTTGACCTTTTTTCTCTGCCATTTAAGGCTCAACTGGTGGATGGGAATCCATCCCTAATATAAGTATATTACCATATCATGTACCAGTACAGGTAACATGGTATCAGTATCACCATTCATGGTCAGTATGTCAATTAAGGAGGGATCAAATAACCATGTTTTTTGTGACCGATCGGTGACCGTGAAATTAAATCTGAAATAACTTCAAGTTATAATGTTAAATGACAAAACTAATTGATAGAATGTGTTGTATATATCATGTTTTATGTGTACACAAAAACTTGTATCATTTTGATTTTATTTACATATGCATCAAGCATTAACAAAAATCGACGGTTCAAATTTTATGTTTTGTTCTCCTTTCTTGATGACTATTGAAACGATGTTAAAACTTATCATTTTTTGTGTATATATTATTAAGATGATTTAGAATATATCTAACGGTTTAGATTTGTCAATTTATATATAAATAATGAAATTGTCACCATGGTCACCAAAATCTATGGTTATTGGATCTCTCCTCATGTCACTTAGCTAAGCTTCAAGTCCAGCATAAAAACCCAAGAAGGAAAGAGAGTAGTACACAACCCAAACAATTCCTGATTCCCCAGTTGAGCTCCTACAGTAAAATACAGTTACTGGACCCCAATCATTGCACAGTTCAGTGAACTCAGATTAGGGATGATAGTTGTCAATTAGCCATGGCCCATGGGTTAGTCTATAACTTGGGCCGGGTACTGAATCAGGTTGGTCAGTTAAATAAGTATTCGGCCTGTTACAGTTTTTGTTGTACTGGACCGGACCGTTATGTGGCCGGGCCGTTTCAGGTTGGACTCTGAATGTTGTTACTTGTCACTCCAGCTGCAGTGCTGCTGGCCTCTCTGTTTCTTATTTATGATTTATGGTACAGGCACTGGTACGCTAGGTAGATCGATTAGATGGATGGATCATGGAGCTTGTAGAGACAATGTAGAGCGTAGGCTACTAAGGGGTCCGCATCTGCTGCCATAAAAAACTATGGCAGGATGTTGCCATAGTTTATACGGTCCGTTAAATTATTTTAAATGGCTCAGATAGTTAGAAATAGGGGTCCTTTTTTGTTGTGGGTCCCACTTACATAGACACAAGAAAAAGTATGACACCACTGTGCCATAGAAAACTACGACAGCGGATGTCATTCCAGCTACTAAGACTAGAGCTTGTGGCTTGTGACTCTGAAAAATGGAAGGCTTTTCCTTCTTTACTCTTAGTCCAAGGAATATTTCATAAATTATAAAAAAAAAAAACAATGTTTTTTTTTGTATAAAAAAACAAAAATATTAAATTAACAATAATATTGTTTATTGAAATAGCAACAACAATATAATTTATCATTTTTATATCTCTGTTCCATTCTCATATCTAAAGAATACAGAAATACAAAAATACAAACTTACCTCAAAAAGTGTTAGTACCATTAAAAAGAGTAATAATTAGCATCCATCCTTTTTTACTTATCCACCGATTTACCGTATTTTTAATGAACAAATATTATTTTTCAGTTAACATTTATATCTTCTAATTAATAGATATCATTTTCCAGTAAACAGATACATTATAAAAATTTATGTATAGGTACACCTTGTGTGTCAAAAAAAATATTTTCTAAGTGATCTACTACAGGTGGACTCTACATAGCTTTAAAAGATCAGAACCCTGGTGTAAAAAGGTCCACTCTCAGTCTCTTTTTTTTTTTTTTTTTTTTTTGAGAATACACTCTCAGTCTCTCACCTTTCCTAAGTACTACTAAACACAGGGGTCGGTATCTGCTGAGATCCAAAACCGATCTCAGGGTTCTGAGATCCCGATTCGACGGTTCTCAGGATCCATATCTGCTGAGTCCGAATCTCGGGGTCCCTGAAAACCGTCGGATCGGAATCTCAGGACCCTGAGATCGGTTTTAGATCTCAGCGGATACCGATGCCTAAACACAGTACCCAACACCAACTGAGAGAAGAGTAGAAGACACAGAGCAAACCCCTCTATCTCTTTTCCTCTTCCTCTTCCTCTTCCTCCACAGGAAGGGAGAAAGAAAGCAACAAAGAGAACCAAAATGGCAGATGCCAAGACCAAGAGACCCAACTTCCTCTTTTACACTCTCCTACCCACATTCCTCCTCCTCATCCTCCCCATTCCTTCCACCACCTCCGACACCTCCCTCGACACCGACCTCATAGCGCTGCTGGCCTTCCGGGCCTCCTCCGACCTCTACAACTCCCTCTAGTCCTAGAACCGCACCGACCCATCTCCATGCTCCACATGGCTCAGTATCACCTGCGCCAACGGCTTGGTCACGCGGTTGGTCCTCGAGGACCTCAACTTAGCCGACACCGGTGCATTGTCGGTTCTCTCCCGGCTCAACATGCTGAGAGTGGTTAGTTTGAAGTCAACGGAAGGTAGGGGTTCACAAACGGAACGCTTAAATCCTTGTTCCGAGACTTTTCTAAGACATCATCAACACATAACTACCACATGATCTTTGTATACTACCCTTATGCTCTAAACAATATCTACAAGTACTAATCCTCCTTTGGACTGACTAATACTCATATCAATTGCAAGTGCGTACTACTTTTCATGTCATGAATTTAAAATAGTTCTGTAAAAAGAGGCCCGTTTGCGGACATAAATACTAAATTAGATCAAATTCATAACATGGTATACCAAAATTGCCTTTCAAATAAATCTAAAATTATAACCAAAATCTAATCTAAGACGTAAACCTATTTCTAGACGTCTTAAATAGAATTGTACTTAATATATCTAAATTAGTCTAAAAAACTAATTTAATATCCTAAATGCTGAAATTGCTTAAAATAATATATCCGATCTTATGTTATATAAAACTGTTTCCTATTAATCAAATCTGTTGACCAAATATAATTGCCCAAAAATAACTCATCAAATATGAAGACTCAATTTTAGTTGTTAACCGAATAACCAAAATTAAATTTACATAATTTGTAACCTTTATTTGCTAACATCAATCATGCAAGTTATAATTCACATACTTGATAAAATAAGCATCTATAATCCGAATTTATTTTGGCAACTAAAAAATAACCAGATTCGTTAATACAAAAGTGAAACAGATAGCAATCGAGATCAATGACTTGTATGCACAGTGCTCCGAATCTTTGAACTCCTGAGAACTTGGCTTTAGATCCTTCCAGAGCAAGCAACACTGCCGTCGAGATTCTTCTCCGAATTTTCTACGAGAATCTCGCCTTTAAACTTAATGGAGCAGTATAAGGAGGCTAATCTAACTCTCAGAAATTGCTCTGAAGTCTAGATTTCTTGACTGAGTCATGCTGTTGCTTTGGAGACCTAGCCCTTATATACTCGTGTATCCTGACTAGAATAGCGCTTACGAAAATAGCTGCTACTATAATTCTGAAAAATAACATTGTCAAATCTGGAATTTCTGACTAAAATAGCAAGGTTAACCACTATTTTAGAACCTAATTCTGAAACCTTGTGCTATTTTATCACGAGCCCAAATTGTAACATCTCTAATCGGTCTATCAACAATTAGAAATAGTTACCTAAATGTGCTATACATAAATCGGTCCATATCCTAAATAAAATATGTACTTTGCCTAAATAACATAAAAATGTTATTCCGAATTTGATCACTTAATTGTTAGGCATCATTCATGACAGTATGAAAAATATAATTATATAACACGTAGTCCAACATAATAATTGAAATTTAGACGTCTCTAAATTCCAAAAGGTGCTGGAGGAGGTCCCATATGAAGAAGATTGGGACGCGGTGGCGACTGTTGGAATACAGTCGGTAGTTGGCATAGAGGTTGCCAAGGTCGATGAGCCTGGGGAAGAGGAGTTTGACATAGAGTCGTGGCCAATCAGCAATGGAGAATATGCCACAGAAGTTGATGAAGAAGAGATCGACATCGAATCACGGTTCTTCATCAATGGCGTAAATGATGTCGGAAATGCCAGTGATCCCAAAGAGGAGGATGAAATCGATTTTGAGCCACAGTTCTTCATCGAAGATGCCAAAGAGTCATAAGAAAGCTCCAAGGTGGAAACCATCACACTGAAGTGCAACCGCCACTGCACTTTGCCTCACTCATAGTTATTATTTTGTACAACATGAAAGGGAAAAAAACACAATTGGTCCATATTTATTTCAAATGAATACAACATTTTTTGTGAGAATTTTTTTAAAAAAAAAAAATTCATGCTAGCAGATAGTTTTTGTGTGTTTATTATGTTGCAATGCATGCCAGCTTTCGTCGTTCCTTTTATTTTGAAATAATGTATATGTACAACTCTTCTCGAAACATATAACTTCATAAACAAAGTTGACGCATGCATCTTCCGACTCTTGTTTAATGTTTTTACTATTATAAGTACCAAGCAATTTGAAACTTAAAACGGATTATAGCAACTAGTATATAGTTGTGATACACAAAAGTTTTGTGTACTGCATCAAATAATTTCAAATTTCCCGTACAAAAATTTTAAATGACAACGTAACATGACTGTATTTTTGTTTTAGTTCATTTTATTTTTTGCACTAGGTTGATTGAGGATGGACAAACTTAATAGAGAAAGGAAATATGAGGGATGCTAACTGTCCTCCACAAAAAATCCCCCTTAAATGTCCCCCGCGCGCATACTCTCGTCCACGTCAACTATGAACACCAAGGACCATTGGATATGAACACCCGCCAATAAGCAGTATGAACATCCGAGCGCGCTCCGATTTTCATCACGTGCTGAAATTGAATTAAGCACGTGCTTAATTTATTTTTGCACGTGGAAAATATGCCAATTCCCGTCCACGTCAACTATGAACACCAAAGACCATTTGATATGTACACCCTCGAATAAGCAGTATGAACACCCGTGCACGCTCCGATTTTCATCATGTACTGAAATTAAATTAAGCACGTGCTTAATTTATTTTTGCACATGGAAAATATGCCAAAAAAATTTTTTCCCAATTTGCATTGTTCATAAAGCTCTCAGAGGATATTCATACTGAATGTATCATGGTGTTCATACCACTTGCGAACTGGTATTCATACCGGTTCTAGCAAAAACGGATAAGGGACGTTTAAGGGGGACAAATGATGGGGGACAAAGAGATTATCTCAGGAAATATATAGTTATATTTTCCTTTCTTGTAGTGGGTGGCTCCTCTCTCCATTTTGTTTTGGTAATTCAATCCTGCTTGGTCATAAAACTCAGAGAGGTCTCTCTACATATTATTTTCTCTAAATTCTTTCCTTTTTACTTCGCAAATCATATTTAATGGGTTACTTAAATCTCGGTTCAACAACGGATACATGACATTAATGTTCCTCGTTGTATTCAACTGTTGTATTATATACCAATTGAATGTGAGCCATTTGATTAAAAAATTCCAGACCGTTCAATTTTTTTTTTTGGTGCACTGTAGTAATTTTCTATATACTAACGTTAGGAAGGTATTGACTTTTTATTAGTACAAGGTATTGACTAATAAAAAGTTATAAAACCCATGCATGTGCATGTGCCACATTATATAAAACTCTTAAGTTAACTTGGACTTCTAACAAGGGTAATTAATTAATGTGCAAGACCAACCATAGAATTGTCACTTGTTGATTGATGTTTACTTCTTTTTTTTTTTTTTTTTGCTTTTAATTACTGATAGTCAGCATTATCAAGTGCAGTAATTCATAATTGAGTGCTACCTAGTGTCGACTCTATCGACATCCATAGAAGTCACACATTAAATTAAACTGTCAAATGGGACCTATGTAGGTCTAAGTGTAACACTTACACCCACACGTGTAACTCTACAGATGTCTACAGAGTGGGCACTTAACGTTTCCCTTCCCAATTCTCTATAAAGATCACAATGCCACCCCCTTACAAAACTTGCATTCTGTAATATGAAAGCAACCATGTTCTTCAACAAAGACCTTGCAAAACCTCAGCATGTCATCTCCAACTGTCTCCTCTTTGTTTTCGCCTTCACTTTCGGCATGGTCTCGATTCCGTTCTTTCGATATCTCTCTGAAACTTACTCAACTTCGAAATATTTCTCTGAAACCTCGTTTGCTCAGAAGAACTTCTCCGAAACTCTCTTTGTTCAGAAAAATATCTCTGAAATTTGCTCTAAGTATGTGTCATTAGTGAAGACACCAGGGCCAGTTAGCGGGCTGATGCACAACATGTCGGAAGAGGAGTTGCTCTGGAGAGCATCGTTTGCACCTAAGATCGACCGTGTGCCATCTAATCGTGTACCGAAGGTTGCTTTCTTGTTCCTGACAAGAGGCAACCTGCCGCTCGCTCCATTCTGGGACGAGTTTTTCAAAGGGCACGATGGTCTGTTTTCCATTTACGTGCATCCAGATCCGGCATATATTGGGTCAGCAGCAAATGATTCGGCATTTTTCGGGCGAAGAATTCCAAGTCGGGTAAGTTACCTTATACATTCATATTTAGACTTAAGTTTATAGATTGAAAATCTGACAGAGTTTCTTCTTCGAAACAATTTCTGTGATATTCTGGCAATAGTGAATTTGTTGCATTAAATTGCTTTACATTTTCTTTTTGCGATAAAGATGAGGGTCAAGCCACTCAAATTTAAATGTCTATAAAAAACCTCTCATCCAGGTTTCGAACCCGCGACCTCCCATACAAAGAGCGTGAGGGGCACATATATATTACCCTTAGCCACTAATGCTGGTTCTTAACTTGCTTTACAATTGTAATACAAAACAACAATTGGCATTCTTATTTAATTACTAATGTACATATTACCCTGATCAATTTATGCAGCCAGTGAGCTGGGGTCGAGTCAATGTGGTCGAGGCCGAGCGCCGTCTCCTAGCAAACGCCTTACTCGATTCCTCAAACGAGCGCTTCGTACTTTTATCCGAATCATGCATACCTCTCTACAACTTCACTACAATTTACACCTACCTGGTAAACTCCAACATGTCCTATGTGGGCTCGACATACGACACCAGACCAGGCGGCATCGGCCGGTACAACCCCGCCATGGCTCCGCAAATAACAATTCAGCAGTGGTACAAGGCAAGCCAATGGATCGAAGTAAACCGAGCATTAGCAGTTGAGATCGTCTCAGATCAAACATACCTCCCGCTGTTCGAAAAGTTCTGCCTAATCAGTTGGAGGGGGTGCTTCCCTGACGAGCACTACATTCCGACATTCATCGTTGTGAGTTCTTGGAGGAATAACGCGAACAGAAGCATCACTTATACCGAGTGGTTTCCGGGAATGGCGCACCCGACAAGTTTCTATAAAGACAATGTTAAACTAGAACTTTTTGACAAGATCAGAAACAGCGAAAATTGCACCTATAATGGGGTTACAACTAGAGTTTGTGTTTTGTTCGCTAGGAAGTTCTTGCCCGATACGTTGGATCCATTGATGAAGCTCGGTCGAGACCTGAAGATTTTTGAATGAATTGATTTTATAATTTATTGTTGAGATGCACTAACCTAGAATTAATGATCAAACTAGAAGCCCAAATTGTGCTTTTATTGTGATTTAAAAGTTTCCATCTTTTTCGTAAGTTCCGAGTTGTTCATGGCGTTTAAATGCCAGTGCTAACAAGAGGCATAAATTTTACTTCATCAATGATGAATGTATTGTGTGTGCATGAGTGAAACTTAAACAAACAAACTGATGGTTAAATGTTTTCGAGTCAAATCAAACATGGTGAGAATTTTGATATATATTTTGCAAAATATCATATGTAAAGAAATTATCAACTGCGTTTAATATTTTGAAAACTGAAAATTGCAACTTAGACCTCAATGTGTATAATTATACTGCCACTGGTATATATGTAATCCAGAATGGAATTGTCAGAAAAATAATTAGAAACAGGCAAATAAGTACCAGAAGAACTGAAGTTGTTTACATTATTGAACACTTATCCCAACTCTCATCTCTTTTAATTTACCAGCTTGGAACAAGAACAACTTGTGTGAATTCCATCCTCGGCTAGTTTTGACTTCTTTTATCCTCAATTTAAGGCCCAACTGGTGGAGTGCATTTTTAATTTCTTAGAACTACCATATCTTGTACAGTACCAGACTACCAGTACAGGTAACATGGTATCAGTATCTGTAACTGGGCCACTTCTGGACATGAAAATGGGTTGTTCCATAACTGGGCCGGGTACTGAATCAGGTTGGCCGGTAAGATTACTTGTCAGCCTGTTGCAGTTCTGGTTGTACTGGACTGGACCGTTTATGTGGCCGGGCCGTTTCAGGTTGCACTGTTTCTTATTTATGATTTCTGGTACCGGTACTGGTACTGGTACGCTAGGTAGGTAGATAGATGGAGCTTGAAGAGACAATGCAGAGCGTAGGCTACTGTTCTAAGACGAGCTTGTGCAGTGCAGGGCAACTGTTCATAGACTTTTGTACTGAAAAATAATAGAAGGCTTTTCCTTGTCTACTCATAGTTCAACGAATATTTCACGGATCATAAGGATCCAACGAATATGTTTTTCAATATTGTTTATTGAAATAGCAACAACAATCTAATTTATCATTCTTATATTTAAAGAAAGTAAATTCTTTTATGGATTGGAAAAAATATAGACCGTTCACTTATCTAAATCGCGTAGTTGCGATATATTCTATATATAAAACTATACAACAGATATACTTGATTTGTAAAATCTGAATCGCTCGATTAAAAATAAAGAGGTAATCAACTCCAAAAATATAAAAATACCAATTTACCCCAAAAAGTGTATGCAAGTAAGTAGCATTAAAAGAACAGAACCCCCGTTGTAAAAAAGTCCACTCTCAGTCTCACTCTCTCACCTTTCCGAAGTACTAAACTAAACAGAGCTCAGTACCCTCCACCAACTGAAACACTGAAGACAGAGCAAACACCTCTCTTTCTTCCTTGAGGAAGACAGAAAGGAAGCAACTTCAATGGCAGAGGCCAAGACCAAGAGACCCAACTTCCTCTTTTACACTCTCCTACCCACATTCCTCCTCCTCATCATCTCCACTTCCACCGCCTCCGGCACCTCCCTCGACGCCGACCTCACAGCGCTGCTGGCCTTCCGGGCATCCTCAGACCTCTCCAACTCCCTCTGGTCCTGGAACCGCACCGACCCATCTCCATGCTCCACATGGCTGGGCATCACCTGCGCCAACGGCCGGGTCACGCGGTTGGTCCTCGAGGGCCTCAACTTGGGCGGTACCGGGACCGGTGCGTTGTCGGTTCTCACCCGGCTTGACGGGCTGAGAGTGGTTAGTCTGAAGTCGAACCGGCTGTCGGGTGCATTGCCCGACTTGTCGCCTCTTGCCGGGCTCAAGCTCTTGTTTCTCTCCTATAACAATCTTTCCGGGCCCATACCGACCACGATATCGGGGCTTCACCGCCTGTACCGGCTTGATTTGTCGCATAATGGTTTGTCGGGCTCGGTGCCGGGTTCTTTGAATCAGTTGACACGGCTTCTGACTCTGCGGCTCGACTCGAACCGGCTTACCGGGTCGATTTCGGGTCTTTCCCTGCCCCGGCTCCAGGAGTTAAACCTCTCGTCGAATCTGTTGACGGGTTCTATACCGCCATCTCTAGCTACATTTTCTGTTTCGTCGTTTTCGTCCAACCCGGCTCTCTGCGGGGCTCCGCTGTCACCGTGCCGGGACTTTGTCAGTGACCCTAGCCAACACGGCACGCCAAATGTCACGGCCAATGCCGCACCACCGGTACCGCCAGCTGCGGCTGTAGTCACCTCATCGCCTTCGTCGAGACCCGAGGCAGCGGCGCCTCCACCAGAGCATGCCGAACGAATGAGCCGGGCAGCCGTGCTGGCCATTGTTGCCGGCGATTTCGCGGTGCTTGTGCTGGTGTCCTGTCTCCTCTTCTGCTACTTCTGGCGCAAGTTCGCCTCGAGGAAGGGCACCTCCCGGCTGCACGAGGGCGAGAAGATCGTGTACTCTTCCAGCCCGTACGGTGCGGTCGGCATGGCAGCTGCCGGTGGGGGTTTTGAGAGGGGCAAGATGGTGTTCATCGATATCGGTGTGCCGGGTGGCAAGAAGTTTGAGCTGGAGGACCTGTTACGGGCCTCGGCGGAAATGCTGGGCAAGGGAGGGTACGGCACTGCCTACAAGGCCGTGCTAGACGACGGTAGTGTTGTTGCGGTTAAACGGCTGAGGGATGTGCATGTGGCGGGGAAGAGGGAGTTCGAGCACCACATGGAGATGCTCGGGCGGCTAAGGCACCCGAACCTCGTGCCGCTGACGGCGTACTACTACGCCCGCGACGAGAAGCTGCTTGTCTACGACTTCATGCCCAATGGCAGCCTGTTCTTCCTCCTCCATGGTAATTTTTTTCTCAATTTTTTGCTCAATTTTGGGTATAAATATATATATAATTCAGTTGAATATTTTCCACCAATTTGTGAGCATCTGTCAGTACCTGCAAATCTGAAATATTAATAATATTAATATGCAATTAGATTAAGATTAAATTAACCCAAAATCTGTAGACTTTATTTGGTACTAATTAATTAAGCATAACATGATACCTTTTGACCAAAATTATGGGTTTAAATATTTCATAATTACAAAGCCATGACTGAACTGTGAAATGCTTAACAAAATTTGTGCAAATTTGGTGGTACCATTTTACTGCCAGAATAACATCTTCCTGATTGAACATGGTGAAGTAAAGACTTTCATGTGAATTTGGTTAACAAAATTTGTTTAAGTATCTCTAAAAGCGAAAACATGACTGAACTGTGAAAATTTTGTTTAACAAAATTTGTGCAAATTTGATATTACCATTTACTGCCAGAATAACATCTTCCTGATTGATCATCACATGGTAAAGTAAAGACTTTCATGTGAATTTGGTTAAGAAAATTGGTTTAAGTATCTCTAAAAGCCAAAACATGACTGAACTGTGAAAATTTGTTCAACAAAATTTGTGCAAATTTGGTGTTACAATTTTACTGCCAGAATAATAACATTTATTCCTGATCATCGTCACATGGTAAAAGACTTTCAGGTGAGACAAAGTATCTCTAAAAGCCAAATACAGCACACAAGCCAAACAAAGAAAAGCATAATTGATAATTCCATAACATAAAGACAGAAAATGGAATATGATTAGAAATTTAGAACATATTTTAGACACATCACAAGTTTGTTTTATTCCTAATCCGAGTGGTCCGGTACCGGTACCAACAAATAATTCTTCATGTGAAGTTTTGTTTGGCACCTATTAACTAGAATTTTTGTAATTAGTTAATTACTATCTTTCTGGAACACAGGTAACAGGGGGCCGGGCCGGACGCCGCTGGATTGGTCAACCCGGATTAGGATCGCAGCGGGGGCTGCCCGTGGGCTGGCACACATACACCACACGAACCGGTCGGCTCGTTTGACGCATGGAAATGTGAAGACGTCTAACATACTGATTGACAGGAACGGCGAGCCCAGGCTTGGCGACTATGGTTTGGCAATGTTGGGTCCGTCGGTTGGAGTAGCAACGCGATCAGCCGGCTATAGACCTCCGGAGGCACCGCCTGCAGAGTCGCGCCGGCCTTGGGCCACTCAGAAGGGCGATGTGTATTCGTTCGGCGTTGTGCTCCTTGAGATCCTCACAGGTAAACATCATATGTTTCTCATATGGTAATCAATTTCTGTTAAAAAATATTGAAATTGTAGTGATTACTTCATGTTGACATAATTTGTTAGCATATTAATTTTTCTTATATATTAAAAGCATACAACTGAACATTTTTTTAGTGTACTAATTTCCTAATATGCTACATTTTTCTTATGCTTAAAAATGGTATTAATATGCTACATTCATAATTCCAGTAATTGTAATGATTTTACACAATTATATTACTCTCTGTCACAAACAGGCAAGCCTGCGGCAGATTGCGGAGCCATCGATCTGCCGCGGTGGGTGCAGTCAGTCGTGAGGGAAGAATGGACGTCGGAGGTGTTCGACTTGGAACTAATGCGGTATAAAGGGATCGAAGAGGAGATGGTTTCGCTGTTGCAACTCGCGATCAGCTGCACAACTGCATCCCCAGATCAACGGCCCAAGATGAGCCAGGTGGTCAAGATGATCGACGAGATTCGTGTATCATCGGGGGGTAGCGAGGCGTCCCCATCGCACGATTCGTTCGACTCCGTTTCGGACTCTCCTTCTGTGGTCTCGGAGGATGCGAGCGCCGGTACAATCGGGATCGTTGTTAATCAGTGACTAATTAATGATTAATTAGGTGTGGTTTTTGTTAGATAACCTTATTTTGTTGGGTTTTTTTGTGTATTTTGTGAGCAAATTACTGCTTAGATTTTAGAATCAAAGGTGTATCATAGTGTGATTTCTATATTGGTTTTTATTTTATCATCTTTTTTTTTTTTTTTTGCCTTTTCTGTTATATTTTTTCTTTTTGCTATTTAATTAGTAATTGCCTTCTGTTTGGTAGGATTATACTGGATGACTATGGTTTTCATATTATATAAACACAACTATTAAATGATTGGCGAAATTTCGATCTCCTTGTAGAATAAAATATTAAATGAATATGTACGCGCGCATTATAAAGTACTAGAAATATTTTCTGTTAATTTTAGAATTGGGGTTAATTTTTTTTTTTTTTTAATATCAAAGGCCCATAGAAAATTAATTTCATTCACTTAGAAGGGTTATATCCACAAGAAAATAAAATAAAATTGTTTCTCAATCTAAATTTAAATGACACAAAATATCAACCAAAATTTTCTATAATATATTTAACTAATTTTGTCTCGATAAATTACATCTAGAGAGACAAATTTTTGAAGAAACATACAATTCATTTTGAAGTTACTGTTTTACTTGTGATTAATCCATCGTTTTTGATGATGATTGAAAAAGTTGTCAATTAGCACTCCATAAAACCTTCAATTTTTGAAGCACCACTTAGATTTGTTGATGTTGGAGCAAAATCTATTTTTGAGTGATTCATGATGTAGTCCTCTTAAATGAATAACAACGAAAGACCATTTTTAGAACAAAAAGGGTGACGAAAAGACAGACGAAGAAACAAAACGAACAATTGACGAATGAACAAAACTTGAAGGCAATCAACGGAGAAGTAAAATAGAAAAGGGGTGACGGGGAGAGGCACCTCCCTAATGAAGAATTCAGCACCATGATGATGAAAATTATTCAATGCAAGTGACCTTTGTGAAGTCTTCAATACCCTAAACAATGCCTTCGATCGCAAGCGTACAATCTATTGCAATATAGTCGGGATCGAATCCACAGGGACGGAATTAAATCTAAACTATGCTCTACAATCTATTATAATTCTAAAGAGAATGTTTTTGGTGTTTTTGGTATAGAGGGGGGGGGGGGTTTGTTTCAAGATTGGTTTCCTAATTATCAGATGCTATAAAGTAAATAACAGTAAACAAAGACTCTAAACAGATGCTAAACAAGCGTTCCCAGGGTTTTCAGAATCAGTTTGCTGTCTGGATCAATTGCCTGCGGTCCGCACTTGTCAGGCGCGATCCGCAGGGTGTACAATTTCGCCTCTCTTTCGGTTACCAGCTTAATGGTCCGTAGGGGTTAACTGCAGTCCGCAGATAACTATCCGAGAGATAGATTCTCTGTCGGTTACTTGCTTTTGCGATCCGAGTCTGTCACACTGCGGTCCGCAAGGAACAGACATAAAGCAGTTTTGGTTCGGATTTCAATTGTTGACTTAAAGTTACTGACTCCTAACCAAACCAAAGCAGTGACAAGGATTATCTCTAAATTTAAGTTCAATTCATCTAATTATCTCTAAACCTAAGTTCAATTCATCTAATTATCTTTAAACCTAAATTCAATTCATCCAATCCTAAATAATCACCTTTAGTTCAATTACAAATACATAGGATCATCTCTAAACCTAAGTTCAATTCATCTAATCTTAAGCTCAATTCACTTTTATTCTAGGGTCTGGTTTTAACTCTCGTTCAAACCACAATTTCTCATCTCGGGTAGTTTTGGACAACAAGTTATCTACCCAATTTTCACAAATATCAATTTTTGATCGGATGATGTTATACTTACCAACTAGATCTGTGCATAATCTACAGGTTCTTACCAAACGAATAAGAAACAATTCAAGCACAATTATTATTAAGCACAAAGCAAATTAAAAATAACTTGCTTGACACGCCTTAGATCTTCTTTTCCGAGTAATCTCCCTCTTCTTATCAACTCTCTAAAACTAAACTAAACTCGACTAAATTATGGACTAACAACTAAACTCTAAACACTCGATAACAAGATACTAAGATAACAAGACAATGAACCTCTCAAGAGACAATGTTTTTATAGGTATTGGATGCTCCCAGAAATAAGTTTCTTTCCTCTGGAACTGACCTCTAATTTTTGGAATGAATAATAGATTTAGATATCTTCAATTGAAACAGTTCCAGACTTTGGTACAATGATGGTATAAAATTGGAGAGGTTTGATTCATTCATAGTTCATAAAAGACAATGTGGATCTTTTAGGATAAGCAAAAAAAAAAAAAGAAGAGCATAAGGTAAAGGTTGTTATGAATGGAGTCCAGCTCTCAGAAAATCCTTTTATTGGTGCATGTATAGTAGATGGATCAAATTTTGTTGGGGTAATGACCCCGGACCCCCCCGAACTTTTGGGTTTTGACAATTTGGCCCCCGAACTTTTAATTTGGACAAATGCCCCCCCGAACTACCGATTTGTGACAAATTGCCCCCCGGCTGTTAATTAGCCATCTAATACTCCATTTAGAAGTATGAAAAGACCAAAATACCCTTATGTATATATAAATATCGTGCATATAAAACGCTTTCTGGCTTTACCGACTTGTTTACTTCAAATTTGATTGAAAATTTTAAATCATTTAAAACGTAAATATTTTTTTCCATAAAAATTAATTACATGAATATAAATATTATGTTCATAAAATAAAATAATAAAAAGTAAACGATAAATATTCTGTATTATAAATTTTGTATTTACAAAATATTTAATAACTTTTTATATATTTTTAATATATAATGGTTTTTAATTAAATATTTTTTTGAACTCTCCGGTTTGTATGAAAAGATCAAGAAAAAATTATTTACGTTTTAAATGATTAAAATTTTAAAATATCATGCATATATACATAAGGGTATTTTGGTCTTTTCATACTTGTAAATGGAGTATTAGATGGCTAATTAACAGCCCGGGGGGCAATTTGTCACAAATCGATAGTTTGGGGGGGCATTTGTCCAAATTAAAAGTTCGGGGGCCAAGTTGTCAAAACCCAAAAGTTCGGGGGGGTCCGGGGTCATTACCCCAATTTTGTTTTTCTTAGGGATTTACACTTCCACAAAAATTAGTACCAAAGTAGTCCTTTATTAAGGTCCAACCTCACTCACCACCAAACTCGAGAAAGCCACAAAATTATTACATCCGATGCCTCTCTCTCATTTTTTTTTTTTAAGCAATGGACTGAATCTGATGTTTCCAAGACTGTCAGAGGATATAATACTTCAGAAAATAATGACAGCACAGTTTGCAACGGAACTGGCTAGAGATTCTCTTGTTTTAGGTGACCTTGTCTTACGTTACAAGTATTCATTCATTATTTTTGTCCTTTGTTTCGATCAAAACACAGTAGTAATTTGTATAACAGAATTTTGGTAATATCCATGAAGATAGGATTTATACATGTTTTAAAGAGTTAAACTATTACACTGAAGAATGTTAACGCCTCAAAATTTATGTTATTGTATCTGAAATCATGATTAATGGTGCTCAATCAATTCTTCCGAAATCATGATTTATGGTGCTCAATCAATTCTTCATATGAAAATATAGGGAAATACAAATTTTTTTTATTTTTAGAGTTTTCTAATTATTTGTTTTGAATTTTAAAAGAGCTCATAAATATTAATAAAATATTGATGTTTGTACATGATATTTTCAAAAAATGCAAACCAAGTACATAGAAAATTCTAAAAATAAAAAATTTTGTGTTCCCCAATATTTTCATATAAAGATTTTATTGAGCACCATAAATCATGATATCGGATACAATAACATAATTTTTGAGGTATTAGAATTTTGGTTTGAAATGTTTTTTTTTTTTTTTTAATAGTGGTACTAAGCTCCCACCGCTGACTTTTATAAACCAAATGATTCTGATACATTTGAGTCAACATAAACCAGCAAGAGATGAAAGATATTACAAACAGCATATCACAATTACAGCAATCTAAAAAAAGATAAAACCCAAGAAAATTATTTCCTGCATCCCTCCTTTTTGTTGTAAGCTGCTGCTGTTCTTGTCTACACTTCCATCTCAGCCTCACGATTATCTAGAGGAGCTTCTTCCAACAACACCCTCCCTGGAGTGAAGGAAGACATACCTGACCAGCAGACCAGCACATAAAAAAATGAGCAAAAATTTCAAATAACATTCTAGTATTTCGATTTAAAATGCTAACATTACTATAATAGGTTATGTTTTAAAAGATAGCTGACAGCAAAATTATTACAAACTTCCTTGACATAATGACACATACATGATACATGTATCTAAAAAATAATTATAGTCCAGAATTTTGAGTCTGAAAGAAATTGGGGGACATTTTTATAAAACTTTTCCCTCTGTATTCTTCTTTGTACACAAGCTTTTAAAAAATGTTTAACGGCTCTTAACGGTGAGGTGACTATTTAATGGTTTGATGTTAAAACGGAATTACACGGCCGTTAAATTAAAAAACGGGTCCTCATTTTCTATATATTTTTTATATTTAAAAAGGCTACACAATACACTCTCATACAATTATACTTCATAATTAAGTATAAATAACAATTACAAAACTAATTAAGTACATAAAAAGTTATAAATCTTATGAGATGGAAATTATAACATTAAAAAATTATAATGGAAAAATTCTAAGACAATAGTAATAAAGAGTTTAAAATTTTTAATTGTTAATATGCATAGAATAAACATTATTGGGAATGTCTAAACCGTTAATAATGTGCAAACATAGTGTTTAAACACCTCTAAAACACGGATTTTAAAGGTTTTTCCACAAATAACGGTTTTCTTACAAATACTTAACATAAAAGGGTCCAAAAAACGGTTTAACGGTTTAAACGAAATTAATACTAAGTTTTTTAAAAGCTTGTTTGTACATAATGAAATATTTATAAATTATTTATGAATAAGGAAATGAGAATATATAAATGGAACAAAAAATAAGTAACAAAAAATAAATGCCAAAAAAATTAAAGGAAAATAATGCAAAAGGTAGGTTTGGGTTTCCCTACGCATATTATTATCTGCAGGATAGCAGTTCCTGGAACATAGAGACATGGGACCCGTATTCTGATAAAAGTAGGGTGGTGTCAGAGACATGTGATGCTGCAATCATACTTCTGATCCTATTCGTGCAATACGGTGCTAAAGCTGTAGACTAACCGTTGGTTGGTGAATGGTGCATGACAATTGACAAGACCGGTTCTGCTTCATAATTTCCTGCCTATTTATTTGTCAAAAATCAAAATCCAGTCATATTCTTGTACAATTATCAATCCAGAATTAATATTATTAAAATATGGAAATGGTTCGATACTTTATAACTTGCATTATTATTAGGGTTTTCAGTTTCTATGATTTTTCATATACAGAACAAATGTTTGGAGATATTTTGTTTCTAAACAAGGAATTATTTTTTTTATTATTTCAGTGAATTCTGACGGTATAAATGGAGCATACATTTTGATATCATGACCGTAAAAGTATTTTAATAATGAATTGATAGTAGAGAAAACATTAATTAGTTTCAATGAATCTCCATTTTTTTTATAAAAAAATAATAAAGCTGCATTCTACCAGTTTTTTTGTTTTTTTATTGTTATTATTATTTTGTTAGAATGATTGCACGCAGCAGGTTTTTATTTAAGAATGGACTACAAATGAAATGATGCGTACCAATCTCCAGCTTCTGGAGCAGAGAAAAAGCTGCTGACTGCTTAATTATTTATTTTGTTTATAAACATGTTAACTGCTTTTTGCTTAACCACTGCTTAGTCTCGTCGTTTAGGAAGAACACTTTCCTGATTCTCTATGGTCAAAAATTCACCAAACATACCTGTTACTGACTTACTATGCCTAAACCCAGGCAGCAGTGATCTGCAGCAGAAACTATAACAGGAAATATGCAACAGAGAGTTTGGATTAAGGAATAGCACAGCCATGTGCAGATCTGAGCCGCCTGTGCTAAAAGGGTGTGGCAATCGCAGCCGTTGATTTAATGGCGGGGGACAGACGGAGTGGGACCGTTGGAAGTGTCCTATAATGTATTTACTGTTGGTTTGTAATTGAGCTTTGCTGCTTTGGTAGCTTCTCTTTGTCTACTACTGTATTTATTGTAAGCAATTAAATCAGTGTATGAAAAAATGGAGTGGAGTGGACCAATATTTGTGAAGTAAAACATGTTTTTTTTTTTTCTTCTTAAAATCTTGTAACTTTAAGTAAATATTAATATTTTTTTTTGTGTGTAAAAACACTAATAACGTAAGAGGAGGGATCAAATAACCATAAAAATTGGTGTCCCATCATAACCACAAAATGAAATCTCAAATAAATATATTTTAAACACTTAAAAAAATAAAACTAATTGATGAAATATTTTGTATATATCATGTTTTATGAGGATACAAAAGATCATAACATTTTGATTTCATTTACATGTGCATCAAGTATTAACAAAAATCAACGGTTTAAATATTATGATTTTTTCTCTTTGAAGAGAAAAAAACAAGAAGAAAAATGAAGTAATGATGAGTATGGTGAATTACATTGTTATTATTTCATAATGTGTATGACGAATTATTTTAAATTTTCGGAGTTAACTATATGTGCGTGTTTAAGAAATTGGAATTGTGATGAATTTAGAAAAAAAAAAAAATTAAGATGAATATATGAATAGGAGTATTTTTCTCTCCTTGATGGTCGTTTGACAAATTCAATAAAATTAAAGCGAGTTGAAAATAAATTGCTTCTTGATAGTAGTAAAATATATGCGTCAAGGGCCAAAAAAGAGTAAATAATCTGTTTAATTTGGTTTATTTACCTCTAACCACTTTTTATTTGTTAAGCACTTGAATTATGTATGTGGGTGGAGAAATGAATATCTTCATTCTATTTTTTTTCAAAGATATTTTTCTGTAAACGACTAACATAAGATACCATGAAATAAGTGCATGTGCAAGCTGCTAAGTGCTAGCTAACCAATTAATTTGGTACCAAAAAGATCACCAATCATTTATCTGTCAAGTTTGTACAAAGAATGGGACAATATATGGGGCCAACCAACGGCTGCCATGGATCATGATACATTGATATGCACTTGCAATGCATGCAAATTTTGTCCAAAATCCAATCAAGTGTGTATATATATATATATGCATTTATTGGACCATGATTTGCCACTATATGTCTATATGTATATATGCACTCTCAATGCAAATCTTGTCTAAAGTTCAATTGTCTTTTTACACAGAAGTAACCAATCATACTTGATTTCGGCATGCTTTATATCAATTTGGTGGAAAATAAGACAAAGAAAAGTGAATATATATAAAATATGTTTTTTTTTTAATATATATGAATATATATGAAATATGTTAAGCATCTGTTTGCACCAAATTTCTCTCTTGTAATGTAGTTTGTTGCTTATGTAATCAGTAACTGACATTTATTTCATCAAAGAAACAAGAGAACTGAGATACTGATTAGTTACTTCTGCTCTGCAGACTGCAATGATACAGATATGTAACTATGTAAGTTTGTTGTAATCCCAAATGTCCCATATTTTTTCTTTAATTAAAGAAAAAAAATATATCAAATGTTGATCAAATTAAGGAAATTTTTTTTTTTAGATAAATCATGAAGATTCTCATTAAATTTATTATATAAAAACACTTGGGCATACAAAAATTTAAAATTTTTGGATCTTATAAAGTAATTGTTTTGAAATTTTCAAAATGACTCTAAAATATTAATAGAATAATGTTTTTTGTACATAAATTTAAAAAAATCTGAAATAAATACTTAAAAAACTCTAAAAATAATTTTTTTTTTGTATCCCAAGTATTTTCATATGATGAATTTAGTGGGAACCATTAATCAAAATATTGGCCGTGACAAAGTATACTTTAAACCGTTAGTGTTTCACTCCGAAATACTAAAGTTTACACAATAGTTCTACTCAGAATAACAAAATTAACTCGGGCAAATTGAAATCTCTATGTCTACCTATAGCAATCATATATTTATTACAATAAATATCCTCTGTTATTCCAAATAGAATAACATGACCCTGTTATTCTAACTTGGACTGTTCGATCAAAATCAACATCATAGATCTATTTAAAAAAGACCCTCTAAAATCTAAACTGGATCGATCAGATCAATCTATTTAGATCCAACGGTCCAAATTGAAATAACAGGATCCTGTTTTTCTTTGAGAACAGCACCAGATTGTGACTCATTTATTACTATCTCTACAAACTAAAAAGCACAAGATCTAGTAAGTGTATATATTATATCCTCATTGTCAAATCAAATCTTAGCTAGCAGCTAGCTAGTCTTGATCCAATCATATCCAATTCTTTTCAACTTGGTACGATGCAATGGGGAACAACGCAGAAGATAGTAATAATGGAGATACAGTGCGAAGCAGATAACTAGATAAGGTGCGTCTATTACATAACATATTAACATGCATGTATGTATCCATTCACCTACCAAGATCCATACATCCATAATACATTGGTCCAAGGTAAGGTAAGGTAGGTACTTAACCACCTCCACTGTTCCTGATGAGCCCTTTTGCTGTGAGTAATACCTAGCATCCATAGAAAAATCGTCCATAATGTTTATGATTACATTATGGAATATTTGTTACATTTTGTGACATATTTAGTAAATTTTATATACGTCTATGGACATATGGATGATTTTTCAGTGGACGCAAGATGTTTCTCTTTTGCAGCAATGCAGCTCAGAGAGCAATTCGTACGGTGCACACTTTGGTAAAAAAGAACTTTGGTGCTTGCTCAAAAAAAAAAAAAAAAAAAAACTTTGGTGCCTTGTTTGCTGTTTTGGCATGTAAGGAGGAGCTCCAATAAATCTGTGTAAATTTTGTAAGCTGTTTGTAGCATCTTTCTCTGATTTTGGGTTCATCGCTTTTCATGGTTTTATGATTGGTTTGGCTCTCACTTGGATAGTTGTAGAGGTGGCAAAATTTTGATCTGACCCAAAAAATTCGTCCAACTCGAAACCTGACTCGAGTTTTAGGGAAAATCAAACTGACCTGAACCCGACTCGACCCGTGTTTCAGGGAAAATCAAACTGACTCGAACCCGATCTGACCCGACCTGATCCGTGTTTCAGAAAAAGTCAAGCTGACCCGAAATCCAAGCTGACTCGGAAAAAAAATATAAAATTTGATCAAACCTCAAAAACCCTGAGTGACAATCGGTCACCTCTAGATAGTTGGATATTTATTATTTCATTTTTGAGTTTTAAACAAGAGCTAGCTGTGTTAAAGTTAGCATCAAAATCTTAATCATATCAGTGGAACCCTGAGTGACAATGATAACAATCATCATAATCTTTAGGGAAAATTATCAAAATGCCACTCTAAAATGTTGAAGTTGTCAAAATGTCACTCCAAAGTTTTAACTTACTAAAATGCCACTCCAGAACTAATTTGATTGTCAAAATGCCACTATTACATTATTTTTGTATATAACTAATTACAAAATGACAGATAGTATTATTATTTCTTTTGTATTTTCATATTTCCTCTTTTACCATTCTTCTCCCCTCTTTGGCCACTATCATTTTTTGGTCTTGCTTTCATTTCCAATATGTGAAAACTCAATCTTCATCTGAGCACCGCCTCCCATGAAGCCAGTTGCCCTCCGAGATGAGTCGAACCCTACATTCAATTGCTCAGACAAGTACCTCCAACATTGTTTTGACAAAGCAAACCCTCGGTCTCCTCGATCTCCTTCGGTGTTCCTCATCCCAAGTCTTATTCTGATTGTGCGTTCTGAAGTTCCACATGGGAGAAGGTTCTGCTCCGGGTGCTCCCCATCCCAAGTCTCCTCCTGCTTCAGTGCTCCTCAGCTTGCCGGGAGGTGGAACTCATGGGAGAAGGTTATGCTCCCATTGAGTTTGGAATTTTAAGATAGAAAAGAGAGCAAAGGGAGAAGGGTAAAACGGAAATGGAAATATACCAAATCATATAATAATTAAATATGTATTTTTCTTATTAGATATATGCAAAAATATGGTGATAGTGACATTTTGGCAATCAAATCATTTTTGGAGTGGTATTTTAGCAAGCAAAAATTTTAGAGTGGCATTTTGGCAACTTGAATATTTTGGAGTGGCATTTTGACAATTTTCCCTAATCTTTATTGTTGTAACTCATAATATAATAATTATATATATCATCCTTTTTATTATTATTATTTTTATAATTTTTGTTGTTATTAATATAATTATCTATATTTTAATTAATGATAATGATATTATTATTGCATGCCGGTGTTGAGCACGAGCAGGTTGGTCGGTCTATAGATCGACAGATCTGTTTGAGATTAATTCAAAGTAAATATAAATGCGACATGTTATTAATAACTTGCTGCCAACCAGATCCGCCAACTAATTATTAGTTAATAAGATTAGTCAATGATACGGGCGATAGAGTCTTAAAGTGTAAGAAAATTTGTCTATTAGTGAACTACAAGTCAATCAAAGAGAGGGAGCTAGAAAGAAGCGTGTGCTTCAATTTGAAGTTAGGCAAAAATCTGTCATGTGTATGGTATACCGATTGATATAATCTGTGAGTATGATTAGTTTAGTTAACGAAGTATAAACTATATTATGTGTTGCTATTAATTAATTTGTTAACTTGTTGTGTAGTGTAGTTTAGTGTAGTTTAGTTAGTTTGGTATACACCGGCCGTACGTACATGGTGGGAAATGATTTGTGGAAGTTGGAATTTGGAAGATAAATATCTAAGGTTCACAAAGAATCTGTCTATAGTTTTCATATGTTACAAATTTGAAACATAAATTATAAGATCTTGTTTGTCAGTTACAAAATTTATACATCTATAGACGACGCATAAACATGTTCTCTGTGCATGAATGAAAGATGTTTTTGTGAATAAAAAAAGAAACGGCATTATTGGCCCAAGTCGGAAGTAATAAACTGGCAGGCCTTGGGTACAAGTCAAGTCTCTCGTTCAAAGACCTTGTTTGTCCGTCCAAAATCCTCCCAGTTGAATGGTTGGTGGTATTCTATTCCCATAGCAAATAATTCCCCTCCCTTGGACAGTAAATGAGCCCATGGGCTTTTTCCTCTTTGGACTCAAAAAGCCCATTCAATCATTTCATGCCAGTACAATCAAGCACTTTCTGGAAGATATTAGTAGCACCCAGACTAGACGCATCAGGAATTTAACAGAATTCTCCATTCAATAATTCCAGACAATTCCCGATCATTTTATGAATTGTATACTTGTATTGTATTCGTTCCCTCCCTATAAATAGAGCCTAAAATGCAACGCATCAGCATCATCAGAAAAAGAAGTTTTGAAAAGAAAAAGGTCCACTCTTCTGTTATAGCTAAAAAACAACACTCTTCTACACTTCTACACACTCTTTATACATACTACAGAAAGAAGAATGTCGATCATCAGGAGCAACCTCTTCGATCCATTCTCCCTCGACGTCTGGGACCCTTTCCAGGGCTTCCCATTTGGCACCACCCGCTCGCTTAGTGCTGTTGACAATGATACATCCGCGTTCGTCAACGCGCGCATTGACTGGAAGGGGACTCCGGAGGCGCACGTGTTCAAGGCTGACCTGCCGGGGGTCAAGAAGGAGGAGGTGAAGGTGGAGGTGGAGGACGGCAACGTGCTGAAGATCAGCGGGGAGCGTAGCAAGGAGAAGGAGGAGAAGAACGACAAGTGGCACCGCGTGGAGCGGAGTGGCGGGAAGTTCCTGAGGAGGTTCCGGCTGCCGGAGAACGCCAAGGTTGATCAGGTCAAGGCGGCAATGGAGAATGGCGTGCTCACTGTGACAGTGCCGAAGGAGCCCGAGAAGAAGCCTGAGGTCAAGGCCATTGAAATCTCTGGTTGATTTTTCGGAGAATTCGCAACCTGTACGTGTTGTTGTGTTAATTGTTGTGTGATCTTTGAAGTTTATTCGAGAATTATAAAACGTTGTTTATTGTTTAAGTGTATTTTGTGGCTTGGATGGAGAGAGTTTTGATGTAGTGTGAATAATGAATATTAATGATGCAATAGCTCATTATTATAAATAAAAATTTTTTGGAAACCTTAATATTAATAGGAAAAATATTAACTTTAGCTTGGTATGTATCTTGTTGTTGCTAACCTTCATTCTGTCATGAACATATCAGAACATAATTAGCAGGACGTGTTAATTAAATTTGAAAGAAAAGTTTGTCATTGCAAGCAGAATAGAGAAGACTAATTCATAAATTCCCCAAATATAATTATTCACGGCCTATTGATCAGAATGACAGGGCCCAAAATTAAAGTGCGGCTGTCTTAAGAATACTTGCTCTTTAAACGCTGGGGAGAACGGTGCTCCCTCATTCGTTTGGAGCTGGGAGCCGTCCGATCAATGCTTCAACAGTTCAAGATTGATGGAAAACTTATAATGTTTCTTAAACTTTTTAAAGCCATTAGATATGCATTCTGATGTATTATATTTGTGATGTGCGGATAAGATAGCATTGGAGTGTATTTAGTACAGTTATGCACCAACATATTGTCGTTGAGTCTATTGTGTACGATTTGAACCAAATATGAATATAAATATAAACGATTAACTGGACCCTAAAAATATTTTATGCTGTTTTTCACTTTTACTCTTATTTTGCTCATACAATTGAATTTCTACGATGTTAGTATAAGCACAATTTTATTTCTTTCTGCTTCTCATAAAATATATTAAGTACGTTTTTTCACTAAAATATAATACATTTCTTTTTTTTTTCTTTTCTTTTTTTTTGGTGACTATTATATGAGATGATACTTTTGATAGATTGTATGAGGGAATTTTTATGTTGTCTTTTTTGTAAATTCTTTCAATTGTTTTGCTTAATATTTTTTCTACAAATAATTCATTGAACTATGTATTGTTATTTTTTTTTAATTCAAGTGCCGATATAAATTATTTGATTGAAATTAATTCATAAAGACTTCAATCCCGCTGCGAAGCGCGGGGGTTTATTCTAGTTGTATAAAGAGTTGAAGTCAAGAAGCAATCTTTCGCAGTGAGCCCAACGAGTAAAGTCTGAAACAGAAGATTCATACCCCCACAAAGGGGAATTTGCATATTTGTCACTCAAAAACCCTCTATTTGTAACTTTGGCACTCCAAATTTAGAAATTGCAAATTTGGCACTACAAACTTAATAACATTACATTTTTGCCATTAAAATTTTTAAATGACCAAATTGCCCTCAATGAGAGCCCCCCCCGGCAGTCCCCCCCCGGCAGTCCCCCCGGCAGCCCCCCCGGCAGCCCCCTAGCACCTGGAGGCTACCGGGGGCTGCACGGGAGGGGCTACCGTGGAGGCTATCATTGAGGACAATTTGGCCATTTAAAAATTTTAATGGCAAAAATGTAATGTTATTAAGTTTGTAGTGACAAATTTGTAATTTCTAAGTTTGGAGTGATAAAGTTACAAATGAAAAGTTTTGAAGTGACAAATATACAAATTTCCCTAAAACGGATAAGCTACCCATTAATATGTTTGTGTTTATCTACATAATTAATTGTTGGTATACCAGTTGCTCCAAGCATTAATTGGGGCTTAGTTGCCGGATATAGTTTTTAAGTGATCTAAATTCATATCTAGAGATAGGGATGAGCTTCTTCTAGGTTTTTTAATTATGCCACATCATTATTAATCTCAACCATTGATTTTGTTTCTCTCTACTTTATCTTAATCAAATGGCACAAATTATTTTTTTCATTAAAGAGATAATACAATTTATCTAAAGAGCAATTTAATACTCGAAATATTTGAGACTCTTTGTATTCTTTTATATAAACTAGTGAAAAGCCTAAGCCTTGCTTTGGGTTGAAATTCTTATAAATAGCAATTAATGAATTAATAAAATTAAATAAATAGATCATACCTAGCTATACGGGACCATTTCAACTGATGATCCGGAATGGATGGGTTCACCACACGTAAGGTATGTGTTGTGTCCAGCCCATTGCCACTGCTCAACACAAACTGTGTGGAACTCGTGGCTGTATGAAAGTCTAATGATACTGTCGATATATATGATTACACACTTCCATGCAAATCAGACCTTCACTATCATATGCAACCATGCTTTACATTGCGTATCACGCGGCAACATACCCATAAAGTAATTGTGATTATGATGACACCAATTTAAATCCCTTATGATGTTCCTAGAACTTTTAGCTGATGTCTGTTATCGTTTCTTTCTTTGGTTCTATGCAGTGTTGTAAAGTATCTGTAGATTAAGGTACAGGGACAATTAATGATGTATAGCTTTTTAAATAAAAGTTTTTGGTTATCTTAACATTAATATTACTTGAGCTTTGGTATCTTGTTATTATTGCTAAAACATTCATTCTGTCAAGAAAATATCAGAACATAATTAGCAGGACGTATTAAATTTGAAAGAAAAGTTTTGTCACTGCAAGCGGAATTTGATCGATAATTTTTAATGTATTACTATTTTGTGATAATTTTTAATGGTTGTATTAATTGTTGTGCTCTCTCTTCGATGACTAATTAGTTCAAAAATTCCCCAATAATATAAATAAAAATTCAGGGCCTATTTATTAAAATGACATTGAAAAGGCCCAAAATTAAAGTGCGGCTGTCTAAGATTATATAACGAATTGAAGTCAAGAAGCAATCTTTAATTCGCAGTAAGCCCAACTGACTAAAGAAGATAAAACAGATATACAAGCTCCCCATAAATATGTTTGACGTGTTTATTTATCACTTAATATATTGCTAAAGGAAAAAGACATGTCAAATGCTTATCACAAAACCAACTTTTTTATTTTTTTTTTTTCGATTTTCTCTATAATTGTTTTCATGGTTCTTCAACTATGAATGATAGATTGAGCAGTAGTTCTTCAACTATGAATTACGATGACATTGATATATCATGCATTCTTCTTGAAGGGTAGTGATACACTGCCCCCAGTGTGCTGCCCCCCCAATTGCCCCATGATTACAAAACGTTCTAAATGAATTTTGAGCACAAATGGGCAGTTTACAAAATGTTCTAAATGAATTTGGAAAGAGATGGGCAGTTTTACAAAACGTTCTAAATGAATTTTGGGAAGAGATGGACAGTTTACAAAACGTTCCAAATGAATTTGGGGAAAGATGGACAGTTTACAAAACGTTCTAAATGAATTTGAGGAAAGATGGACAGTTTACAAAACGTCTTGAATGAATGAAGACAGACGATTGGGGGCAACACATCATTATCCCTTCTTGAAATATGATGACGTTGATATATCATGCATTCTTCTTATCCCCTTGTGAGGATAACAACGTGAACGTCTATGTCAATTACTTGCGTAGTATATATATGGGTCATAACTTTGACTATATTGCAATACATTCTCTTACACAAATATTTTTCCCCCATCTTCTTAATTCCCACATTTTTTTTTCCAGGGACCAAATTTTGATCATTGTCCCTCTTTACATAAACGATTGTTGGATACACACAGTTTTAAGCAAGCTTTTAAAAAAATTAGTTTTAACTCTGTTTAAACCGTTCAACCGTTTTTTGGACTCTCTTATATTAAGTATTTGTGGAAAACCGTTATTTGTGGAAAAACTGTTTTTAACAAAGTTAAACCGTTAAAATCCGTGTTTTAGAGACGTTTAAACGTCGTCAAAATATGTTGGCACATTGTTGACGGTTTAGAAGTTTGCAATAATGTTTATCCTAGGAGCATATTAACAATAAAATTTTTTTAACTCTTTATTACTATTGTCTTAAATTTGTAAGTTTTATTTTTAATATTACAATTTTTCGTTACATAAGATTTTTAACTTTTTATGTACTCACTTAGTCTTGTAAATATTGTTTGTACTTAGTTATTAAGTATGATTGTATTAGAATGTATTATCTAGCCCTTTCAAATATAAAAAAATATATAGAAAACGAGTACTCGTTTTTTTATTTAATGGCTGTATAATTCCGTTTTAATGTGAAACCGTTAAATGGTCACGTCACTGTTAAGAGGCGTTAAACGTTTTTTAGAAGCTTGGTTTCAAGTGATCCAAGTTATATAAAAAAAATGGAAGTAACCCAATTCATTCGTTCAGGTGATATCATGAGTGAATAAGTATAGATTTAGTGAGAATTGCCACATCCAATTATGGATTATCCAAAAGGAGCCCAATTGAGGTCGCCATCAGAATTTATATCAGATAAATAAAGTCATAAAGAGGCCGATCGACAGACATACAGACCCAGTATTGTCTTTTTCCTGTAGGTGGGTTATGGATTGCGACCGAATACAGCCTCGAAAATATTTGATTCATTTTTCGACCAGGCAATGTCTTGATCTGGTCCTAAGCACGAAGTGCCTCTTCGATGATGTCTACTCAGTGCTCCTTAGCCCTCCTCAATACACTGATCCGCTCTGGCCGAACACCGCTTCCTTAAGGAAGATCAACACCTCCCCCTGAGCCTCAACTCTTGAGGTGCCTCCCCCCCTTCCTCATCTTTTTCACCTCCTCACAGCCTCCTCTAGCCCAAAAAAAACTAGTTTTCAGACAAAACTACCCTTAAAAAGTGCTACTGCTCAAGGAGCGTAACAATTCTTTTCATTTTTCTATTCATCTTTTTTTCTTTCTGTTGCACGATTCCCTAGGAGCCATGGAGGAAATCAGGAAAACAATCTCTTTTCTCTAGCAAAATCAGCTGACTCAACAATGAAAACTCGAAAATTAGCACACAATATTGTTCACACAAATTTTCTCTGCCCAAAGAGATCCATTTTGTAGATACTTCTTTCGTTCTTTGGAGTGCATAATCAATGATCAATTGATGAATGTAGGGTGATTTTCCCGTTCAATACCAATGGAGTGAATATTGGTTGTCATTTATTGTTCATATAGTTCCAATTTGAGTCAGGACAAGCTGGTGCAGTGGTGCTGGCATAGCGTACCAGTTGGCACAGCCACACAAGTCACAAACTAAAAGTATGAGCTATATCCTATATCGTGTGAAGTATGTGAAATATCATTAAGGATAGTTTGGTCTTTTGGTCTCATTTCAATTTAAAACACATTTTTTATTCACATCAACCCATCATTGTTGATCTTCCTGTTTTGCCGAACACATACTCCTCAGCAGAGATCAATATTTTAAACCTCACACCCTTGATCCATGGTGCCGAACAGGCCGAAGAGACCAATATAAATGGCTATTACTATTTATCACTTACAAAAGTTGGAACAACTCCTGTCAATTTTCAGGAGTGTAATTGACAGGAGTGTGTACACACTACCACAGCTTTAGGGGAAGAAATGGAACATCAAACATCACTTGAAGTGCACAAACGGATCGGGATCACATGCTTTTCTTTTTAAAAGCAGGGTCTGCTTTTTTTATCTGACGGTTGAGAAACATCGAAATATGTTGAGATCTGTACAGAAAACATCGAAGTACTTTGAGATCTGTACGACAACCGATCCCGATTGTTTGATCCGAAAAGCAGAATCTCTCTTCGGAAAAGCAGCCGATTCTTATCCGTGCACAAACACATGTAGGCACGTGACTTTATTTCATGTCAAGTTATTTGGATTCCATGTCTCAACAAATTAACAAAAGGAGAGATCAAAGGAATTAAGGGATCAATTATCAATTGCCCTTGGCTATGTTAAGCTGTTAATATACTACGTCAGTGGGGTCCCTAAATTAATTGCATATTTTACTTAGAAAGTGAGAATATTAAATACTCAAATTTTATTTGACAAATTCAACAATGATGTAGTGACCAAATTAAGCTGTTTAATACGAAATAAGGAACAACTGGGTGTGTTTTGGATCCAATTTTAGCTGAAATGAAAACAAAAGCACAAGAAAACTCAAAACAGCCTCTTCAAACTACAGTTTTCAGTGTTTTTTTTTTTATAATTTTGTGTAAAATGAGTGTCATAACATTATAATTAGATGTGGTAACTAATTTGAGCATAAATGAGCACAAAATTTTAAAAAACTCAATAAAGGCTATTTAATTACGGTTTTAGCAATTTTGATAATTTTGAACAAATAGAGTGTCAAATCAATTTTGAGCGGTTTGAATAGACTATTTGGACACTGAAAATAATAATATGAGCCACGTAACATGATTAAAGTATGATATACATATTATCGTAGCCTCATACTAATCTTTATATAATTTTCATAAGGGATAATGTCCCGAGGCCCCCCCAATCTTTTCGGTTTTGACAAACACCCCCCCAATCTTTCAATTTTGACAAACACCCCCCCAATCTATTAGATTTGTGACAAATTGGCCCCCGACAATTAATTAACTCACTAATGCTTTTTTTAAAGTGTGAAAGACCAAAATACCCTTATACACATATATAAATATAGTTATATTTCATCATTTAAAAAAATCATTAAGATATAACACTTATTTGTTAAAATATTTAAAGAACAAAAATATTTCTTATTTACTTTTTTTTTTTACTCCAATTTTATATTTTTAAATAACATTTATAAAATGTATAGTTACGTAAATATTAATATTAAAATTGATCTTTATTTATTCTATAATGATTTAAAGTTTTGATATTAAATTTGAATTAATAAAACGTCATTTATGTCAAAAATACCTAAATATTTTATTAACTCATGAGTACCTGAATATTTCTTATATTATTGAAAACAAAGCATAAAATCCTTATAATTTTAATTTAAAATAAAATAAAATATCAACCATGTTATATATGCGAATATTTAATCTAGTATCTATATTGTTTAAAATTACTTAAATCAAATTAAAAATTTATAAAGCATAAATATATTCATTAATACACAAATTCATAGAAGGGTAGTTTAGTCTTTTACACTTTAAAATGAAACATTAGTGAGTTAATTAATCGTCGGGGGGCAATTTGTCACAAATCCAATAGATCGGGAGGGTGTTTGTCAAAATTAAAAGATTGGGGGGGGGGGGGGTGTTTGTCAAAACCGAAAAGATTGGGGGGCCTTGGGACATTATCCCTTTTCATAAATAACAAATTGACACCTGCCGCCGATTCTTAAAAAAAAAATAAAAAAATAATAATCGTTTTCTTTTTTTCCCCCCAAAAAGTTGCTTACCTCGATTGTACTTTTCCATTCAAGGAACTAAAATTTCTCTATTTTGGTTTCGTTTTCAAATTTTAGGGTGAATTCGTGAGCAATTACTTTATTAAATTGAATGATCACCACATATTTTTTTGGCATGATTAAAGAGGAACACTTGATCTACGAAAAGATAATTGCTCGATTAAAAATAGACGATTACTTGATTGATCGATTGCTTATATTACTTGATTAAAAATAAACGCTTACTTGATTGATCGTAGAACTATTGTGCAAACTGACCACTCAAAAAGAGTATAGACTTTTAATTTACCCTAAGCAAACACTCGATCGCAAGCGTGCAATCTCGTGTAGTACAGTCGGGGTTGAACAACAGGAAGGTATTAAATCTAGACTTACTCTAATACAATTCAAAGTCCTAAAAGAAGTATTTCTGGTCTTTTGGTCTAAAATTGGGGGGGGGGGGGGGGTTTATCAAAGATTGGTTGCAAGAGCAATAAAACAAGTAAATACTCAAAAACAGATAATAAACAGGCGTTCCTAGGGTTTTCAGAATCAGTTTGGTCTCTGGATTAACTACTTGCGGCCCGCAGGAAGTTTTCTTGCGGGTCGCAGAGGGTTGGTTAGAGATTCCAAAACTGTCTGCTGCCCACAGAATGTCTCCTGTGAATTGCAAACAATTTCGTAACCTCTGTCTTACGCTTTCTACAATAGCTTGCGGGCCGCAGGGTTATCCGCAGGCGACTGACAGATAGCAGTGTCAGTTCTGGTTCAGTATTTCGACTCACGTTATTAATTCCTATTCAAATAAGAGATGGTACAAGTTCCTCAACTCTCGTATTTTGGCCCTTCTAACAGTTCTAGTTCAATAGAAATTCATAGATCTATTTCTAAACCTAAGTTCAAGTTACTTTTATCCTAGGATTCAGTTCGACTTTCGTCGAAACCGTAATTTAACCTTTCGGTTGTTCTTGGACAGCAAGCAATCAATCCAAATAGTGTAAATAATAATTCTTGGTCATATGATATCAATAACCACACCGGATTTGACCTAATATGCGGGTTTACCAAACAAACAAGTCAAGTCACAAACACGTTATAATGAAAGCGCAAGTAATCATGAAAACAACATGAGTCTAAACAACGTGCAATCAATCCATAAACACAAATGTCATCATCAACCCTAAGAACAAAAGATCTACTCGCTCATGGCGAGATAGAACAAAGAAAACAAGAAAACAAAAGAGTTAAAGATGCAAAAGAACTGAAGAAGAACAAGTGTGGCTTCAATCTTCAACTTCTCCAAGGAATCCTCGTGAAATCTCCTCAAAAGATGATGAAAATCAAGCCCAAGCACGTCCCTCTCTGGTCTCCTGGCGGTTAGGGTGAAGAGAATCAAAGTAAGATTCCTAAAACCATCCAAAGAGACGGTCTTAAATAGGCTAGGGCCCAGAAACAAGAAGCAGCAGCGCAGTAACGGGCTTGCGGCCCGCAAGCCCTTTGTATGCTGCAGGGTCTTGTCTGCTGCTAGCAGACAGTGCGTTCTAGTGTCAAATCATGTTCAAATGGCTCCAAAAGCCCAATTTACCTGAAATTTGGACAAAAGTAAAGAAGTAACTGGAATCTAGACATCTTACTACCTAAATGCATATGAACTTAGGATTTTAGGCCAAAATAAAGGTGCGAGTCTGGTAAAATGCAGATATGAATGCGGTGCATTACAAACGTTAGCATTTCAGAGAAATGCTAATGGCTCAAATTGTAGTTTACTATGTCCGAAATTTTGATTTATAGTTCTTATTAAATTAATTATATAAAAATACTTGGGTATACAAACATTTTGGGAGAATTATAGAATTGCCACTCCAAAACTACAAACTTAGAAATTTGTCATTACAAAAACATACATTCGAAATTTGCCACTATAAACTTGGTTCATTCATAGATTGCCACTCCATCCCATTTTTATATATTTTTGACTAAATATAATTATAAAAATATATTTTATTAGATATATTACCCAAATTGTCCTTCTACCTTTATAGCCCACCCCTCCTTCGGTCCTTCCTATACTGTAATCGGATCCACTAATTCCCATCTCTACCGTCTCCTTCTCTTCTCAATTCTCATGTATGATCGATTCCACGCAACTCTCTCAGTCTCTCCTCCGACTTCCATCTCTGGGATCCAAAAAAGTAATTACCAGGATAAAAATAATATTGTGAGACATAGCAAGTTAGGCAAAGAACTGAAGAAGCTACCGAGGAGGTGGAAGTGGAAGAGGGTAGCCGGTTTGTGGTGTTTAAGCAATCGGTTGATCCTTATAAGGATTTCAGAAATTCAATGGTGGGAGATGATTTTAGAGAGAAGAATCAAGGGTGTAGAGGACATGAGAAGGTTGTTGGAGTCATTTCATGAATTAAGTCCGTCGGAGCATCATCGAACGATCATCTCAGCTTTTGCCGATGTGTGGGATGTCATTTTTCCAAATCATGATATAGTCTTGCTTATTGTTTTGCTTTATTATTTTCTTATGTGTGTAATTATATGTTAGTTATAATTAATGGAACTTGTTTCTGTAGATCATCTTCTTTTTAATTTGTGAATCGTATGTTATTATCTGTACCAGTATCTGGCTAGGTGAAACTGTGTTTCAAAGTGTAGAAAGAAATAGGAGAGCTGGATCAGCAGCTGTGATTGTCCCAATGTCCATCATCGATGAAGGAATGAGAAATTCTGGGATATGCTTTTGTCTATAACGAAAGCTACAAAAAATGTATTCCATTCTCCACTTGTAATTGCTATCTATTCACAATTCTTCATTTGAAGAAGAATATATAGAAATATTGATTCTCTTCACACCATTTTGTTATTTCTTTTACTAGATTGTAAGTTTGTAACTACATCTATTTTTACCACAATTCCTTCCATAAGAAAAGGAATTCTTGGGTCAACCACTGGGCCTGTAAATCGTTCCAGTATAAATTCCTTCCAAAAACCAGCATAAACATTGAAAGAAAAAAGAAAAAAGAAAAGAAAAAAAAAAACTCAGACTCACAAAGCAGCTGAGGAGATTTACAAAGATTTTTACCATAATTCCTTCCATAATTCCATCCAAACTTGGGCATGTGCTGCACGAGAGGCAGGGTGGAACCCTTCTGGCAGCGATACAAGAAGGGGGGAAAATAGAAATGGCGCGGCAAAAAATTAAGGAGAGAAATATTTCACAGGTGAGAGATTTCATAGACAGTAAAGTGGAGGGTAATTTGGTCACTTATAAATTTTATCATTTTAAAATTATATTTTAATGGCAAATCTATAAATGAATCAAGTTTATTGTGGCAAATTTCTAAAGTACGTTTTTGTAATGACAAATTTCTAAGTTTGTAGTTTTGGAGTGGCAATTCTATAATTCTCCCAAAAATTTTCCATTTTTTGAGCTTTTTAAGTAATTGTTTTGGATTTTTCAAAATGACTCTAAAATATTAATAAAATAATACTTGTTTGTACATTAATTTTTAAAAATCTAAATTAAATACTAAAAAACTGTAAAAAAGAAAATTTTTGTATCTCCAAGTATTTTCATACGATGAATTTAATTGGAAACCATAAATCAAAATTTTTGGTATGACAAAGCATAATTTAAACCGTTAGTATTTCACCCTGAAATGCTAACGTTTGCACAATAGTTCTACTCATATATATGTAAATTATATGTAAATAAACAAAAAAATATCAATTTAAACTTATCAAATATAATAAAAGAAAATTAATTCACAAAGCTTTGGGCCTTCGTAAATCACATTTAAGTCTTTCCACCACGTACATAATTAGTGTGTCAATTTAACATAAATTTCTCCACTACGAAAGCTTATACAAAATTTATTAACTACGATTTGTTCAAAATAAATTCAACTATGAGTGCAATAACTACGTATGACTCGCCAACAATAAGTTGTTGACTTAACATGAAAAAAATATCGAAAATTATCCTACGCTTTGAAACGGTAACTTCAAAATAAATTTTGCAATTTTTCAAAAGTTTGTCTATCTAGATGTAGTTTATTGAGATAAAATTGGTCAGATATATTTTAAAAGGTTTGGTTGATAATTTGCGTTATTTGGATTTAAATTGAGAAACAATTTTATTTTACTTTTTTTGTGGATGTAACTCTTCTAAGTGAATAAATTTCGTTTATACGACATTGATGCTCAAAAAAAAAATTGATCATTATAGTCAAGCAATATACCATCCTTACCAAAAAAAATAAAAAAATAAATAAAAGAAAGGAAAACAAAAGGCTGGATTAATTAGAGTTTTAAAAATATCCATGGTATTTAATTTTATTTTTTTAGCGTGCTCGCACCGCCGCACCGAGTCCGTCTCACATCGTCGGGTCCATCCCCACTCTCGCTTGACTGCTACTGCACCCTTTTGGTTTCCATATGTAAATATCTAATGTATTTAATTTTCTTTTTTTTAATGAAACAAATTGGTAGGATTTTACTACCACCTCAAGAAAAAAAAAAAATTAGGGTTTTAGAAATTGCGTCCTCGTCTACCGTGTAGTATGTGTACAATGCAAATTCTGACCGTGAGAAATCAGAATTATCACGTACCCTTTGAGATTGGAGTTGGTACAAATTTAAGAGCAAATCGAACGGCTTACATAGTGCATAGCAGATTAGCAGGTGATACATATATATCCCCTTTAAAGAGGGGGAATAATAGAGCTCTCCTTCATTTGGAGCTAAGAGCCGTCGGATATGTAGATCTAACGCTCCAGAAAACTCAAGATTTCCTTCTATTATTATTAATATTTTAAATGTCTGCAATGTAAGGATGATATTAATATTTTGTTTGTCTAAAATTTGAACAATTGTATAGATGTTTTCACGCTATTTGTTTATATATAACTTACTCTGTATATATTCTAAATTTAGATATTATTAGAGACATCCGACATTGATACTACGCTTGTATATTTGTCTACTGGTTCATGCCATTCAAAAAAAAATTGTACATTATTTTAGTTGTTTTTCGTGCATTGATTGTCAAAAAACATTGTTATGATATTCTATATCCATTATTTAGGACCTTTGTGTGTCAATGTACATATATATATATATACACACTACTCATTACATATAAACAACATAAATCATTATACAATTTTTTATATTGAACAAAAAAAAGATATTATAAATTAATAAGTATACCAACTACCACAATATCCTATTAGTTAAGATATTACACTTTTATTGTCATATAAATATTGTATAAACATTATTCTTAAAAAAGAGAGTTACTAAAAAATTGTTTTGGACATCTGACTAAAATATAATTAGGTAAATACCCTAGTCCTTCATAATTCCGGACGTGTTGAATATGTATAATGAACATTTGGAATCCACATGAAACTTCGAGACCATAGAAAAGTTTTATCATACCGATTAAAAAAAAATAGATTTGACTGAAAGAAAATTTGTGAAATTTCCTGCCGTGACAGATCTTTGCAAAAATAAATTGTTATTACATAATCTTTTTAATATTCCTCAACAAACTTGTTCAAGTCGCCGAATGGGATTAGATGTAGCATGCTTTCCGACTTTAATTATAAGACATGTCTCTTTAATTCTATTTAACAAACATATTGTGACCACCTGGTTATGAAAAATGAACGGTCCATATTTTATTCGATCCATAGTAGAATAAGCCAAAAAAAAATCCTTACTGTAAACAAAATTACAACAAAAGAGTGAAAACACTACTAAGAGAAGCTACACCAATGGACACAAGGATACTGACACAACAGATCCCTACTTAATAGCTTCAATCTCATTTTTCATTATCATTGTTCATTACTATTATTATAATTATAATTATTATTATTACTACTGCTACTATTACTATTATAACTATTATTATTTTTATTAGATAAAAGTCTGATTTTGGTTTCTGAACTATTGCATTTGGTTTAAGTTAATCCTTGAACTCTTTTTTTGTTCAAATAGGTCCCTAAACTATTAGATTTGGTTCAAATTGGTCCTTAAACTATTTTTTGGTTCAATTTGGTCCCTGAACTATATGGTTTGATTGGTATTACTCCCTATTTTACTTCCATTTATACTAACTGGTATAGTTTAGGAATGAATTTCAGTATCAATTAGTATAAACAAAAGTATCTGGGAGGGATTATATGTATCAAAACTATAAGTTTAAGGATCAATTTAAACAAAAAAATGCAATAATTCAGACACCAAAATTAGACTTTCCTCTTATTATTATTATCACTATTATAACTATTATTATAACTACTGCTACTATTATTATTATTATTATTTATTATTTTTGGGTGCCGAAATGGGCACTTCGACTTCGTCACTCTTCTTGCCTTCTCTTCTCTTCTCCTCTCTCCTCTGATCTCTAAAAATTGCAAGGCAGACTGACTGACTAAAGAATGGTTCTTCCTTCCAGTCTCCAACTATTTCCTTTCTAATCCACTCTCCACTCCACAAAGAACCCTTCCTTCCTTCCTCCCTCCCTCCCGGTATCTCTCTCTATAGACCCACAACCAAGGAAGGAAGGAAAAGATTCTGCTTCAGCTGGAGAGAATTGGGTAGGTTTCAGGGAAGCATGCCTGGCGCCGAATCAGTCGGGCTGAGCAGCCGGGATCTCCTCAATGCCTGCGCCGGGGCCTCCTCAGGTTGCAACCAAAGTGCCCAATTTTGGGTTCTTCTTGGATTTCCATCACTCTCTTTGGTTTTGGGTTTGTGGGTCTTGCAGAATTGAGAGGATTTGTTGGGTTTTTGATTTCTGTGGGGAATTGTTATGCTCATGTGAAAACTGAAAAGGGGTTGTTGTTGTTGTTGTTGTTGCAGGAGTGATTGCTGCGGTGTTTGTGTGCCCCTTGGATCTGATCAAAACCCGGCTTCAGGTTCATGGGTTGAGGAATATCCCACCCACAAATGGTACTCTTTTTTTATTATTATTATTGTCAAGTGTTTTGTTCATATCCAGTTTTCATGAATTCAATTGAGAGATCATAAATTTAGGTACCAACAAAGAATAATTGTACCACTTAGATACAGTAGTTGGTAATTTTTTACTGACTATGAGATGAACAGAAAGTTCTTTTCTTTTGAGAAAAAAATATGGAGAGATATTAATAGTTATTGCCTAATATCTGATTTATTGACAATGTGAGTTGTTCCTGTGTATAACAAGTGATTATGAGGCACCAATTGTATATGTCAATGCAAATATTTTATTTTCTGTTAAGATTTGTTTTTGTTTTAGTAATTGAAATTTTATTTGGTTTATTCTTCAATAGGAAGTTATATCATTGCAAGCTTACAGCAGATTGTTAAGAATGAAGGCATTACTGGCATGTACCGGGGCCTATCTCCTACTATTCTTGCACTTCTACCAACTTGGGCTGTAAGTACAATTATATCAGTGCTTTGTCATCTACATATATGCACCTCCCTAAACCAAATATTTTGCAGTAGGTCGTATGGCATTGAGTTCAAAATTCGTAATTTGTAAAATTTCCTCTGTAAAATTAAATACTTGTTTTCTCGGTCTTATCAGATTTAATATTTGCAGCTCACAAATTATCAAAAGAAAAGTTCCCAATTGCATGCAAATTTTCTATGATTTGTGTTACCTTTCTATATACAAACAGTGAAAGAGTTTGTCCAGAAGACACATTAAATTTATGGTACAATACAAGAAATTGTACAGACCGAAGTCCATAATTTCTCATGGAAAGATGGTTAATTTCATAATTTATTTACCTGTCCTTCATATTTCACACATATTGTACCTTTGACTTGGGAGGTTTAACTGTTGTCTGTTTTAGTAGAAATAAATATGTTTTGTTGATCTGTTATGTACTGACAGCAGTAATACATTTCTATTATGTACACAACCTGGTTATGCCAGGTGACAGTTTATTTAGTGTTCACTTGCTATGTCACTTGTCACCAAGGCATGGAAGCAAACTGTATATATGCTTAAATAAACATTAGTTTAGTCCCAAATTACACATCATCAAGACATAGTGAATCTGTTTTCATCTTCTTTTACCTGATGAGTCTTTAGATACACTGGAAATGTACCTTCCCTGACTGGTTCATAGTGTCGGCCATACTTTGGTGATTTATTTCTTATCATCTGGCAATAGAATTACGAGAACAGAATAGGATTGGTTTGTACTATTCAGTTGTAGACTTTCAGCGTGACGCGTAATGGCATAGAAGAGAAATGCAGTACTTACCAACTAATATTCTGTCATCAAATTGGCAGGTATACTTCACTGTATATGGTAAGCTGAAGCATGAATTTTCATCTGGTACAGATGGCCAACTCTCAGTTGCTGGAAATGTACTTGCTGCTGTTGGTGCTGGAACTGCCTCTGCAGTTGTGACTAACCCTTTATGGGTTGTGAAGACTAGATTCCAGGTTCTCGTCTTCTTTGATTTCCTTTATTGATGATGGACGTAAATTGTTTGCCAAGTTCAACACAATATAGCAAGTTCATTGCTTATAGCAATCCTAAAAAATTCGTACTTCCTCTCCTTTGAGGCATTAGCTCCGTATGTAGTATGGATAATTTTTACTTGTAATTCTTATGCCTTCTATAACTTCATTTTTATTTTTATTTTTTCTTGATAAAAGGCAAGGGAGATCAAGTCAGCAAGTGAACCGTATGTAAGAACAATATCAGCTCTAAGAAACATTAAATGTCAAGAAGGCTTCAGGGGTTTATACAGGTAGGATCTGATTTTATCAATTAGCTTAGGTTTGGGACTTTTTGTTAACCGGACCAAATACTTTCTATTGTACATAAAAAACCATCTAAGATTTTTTATTGTTGCAGATAAGGCAAATTAATAAAGTTAAGATTGTATCAAGTATATACTGATTGTATTTTTTACTTGCTTTTTTATGTCAACTCAATTCAAAACACATTAGTTGCTCTATGCAATCCTAAATACATCCATATGAATGTACTTCCGCATAATTTAACATAATTGGCTTTGAAGGAAAGAAAATAACTGGAGCATCTTTCTTTTCTTTAATATAACAGCAATACAGCATCAAATTCGAAAATGAAAGATTTGGGTTATGAAATTGAAACTTTCTAGAGGTGGGAAGTTCGCAAAATATGTCAGCGAACCTATCTTTTGTTCGTAAACAATGATTGCGATCCTCTGTGAAACAATCTATACACCACTGGCACTATAGAAAATAGGAGCCCGCAGACAAAATCTGCGAACTTCCAAATTCTAAAGCTTTTGCATTTGCTGTTCTTTTCCTTTGAATTATATTTTGTATTATTAAATATAAAATAGTAGTGGGCTAGGGTGGAGTAAAATTTGGTTGCTTTCAGTTGAATAGATTAAAAATAATTGGTGGTAGCTAACATTGCAGAACGAGTGTTTAAAGTAGTTTGAGAAAGAGAAACTGGTAATAATATTCAGTTAAATCATATCACTTGGAATGCTTATCTGATTTTTTTTTTTTAATCTGTTAATAGTGGCCTGCTTCCTTCTTTAATCGGTGTTAGCCATGCAGCAATTCAGTTTCCTGCTTATGAAAAGCTTAAAGCTTACCTTGCTAAAACAGGTAACTTCTGATAATTTCCTTTTACATGAGCTTTTGTATTTTTATGTGTATTTTTTCTTTGTTTTTGTAGTAATGTAATTTCTTTTTCTGTTTTTGGTTTACTGGCAGAAAATACAACTGTGGATAAGCTTAGCCCAGGAAATTTAGCAGTTGCCTCTTCTCTGTCAAAATTACTTGCATCCTCCATGACCTATCCTCATGAGGTATGGACAGCCTAAATACCCTCTTGCCCTTGTCCTGAAGTCTGGTGTCTAACTTCCACTTTCTTTGTTAGGTTATAAGATCAAGGCTTCAGGAGCAGAGCTACACAAATGAAACTGGCAGCCGGTACGCTGGTGCAATTGACTGTACCAAAAAGGTTTTCATGAGGGACGGATTACCCGGTCTGTACCGAGGCTATGCCACCAACTTATTGCGAACGATACCAACCAATGTCATTACTCTTACCAGCTATGAATTAATATATAGGTTGCTAAACCGAGTTTTCTTAGATGGCAAAAAATCCTAAATAGACATTGAAACTTAAGAAATTAATAAAGCTCTAGGTGATGTAGGTAAAAACAGAACTGGGGTAGTAACCCTTGGATTAACAGGATGAAAAGGGTTTTGAGTTCTTGTCAGTTTTGAGTTTTAAAGGTTTATATTGATGGAAGGTTTTCCTTCTCTTCCATTTATAACATTTGTGGTGGCAATTGTAATAAATATGCAAATTATTGTAGGGAATAGATTTTTTTTTTTCCTCTTTTTAGGTTGAAAAAATGTATAAATGTTCTTTAAAAAAATAGCTGTTGGATATGATGGTTTCCCATGGTTTGATTTGCTCATGATTCTGCATATGTACTTGGATTTTTTAAAGAGCTTGTTATATTTGACCTTGTTTTGCAAAGTTGCAAATATCTTTATTGAACTTAATTTTTGATGGGTTTAATCAAGGGCTACCAATTTGGTTGTTGTGGACTTGTGGGTAATGACAGGATTGCTGATTTTAAATTCTGCTATTTCTTATTCTATTATTTAATTGGGTTACAAGGCCTTTCTTATAATATTACTGTGATAGCCCAGTAAAACCAATTTTAACAAGAAGGGAACTCGGCTTTTCTTTTCTGAGATAAAATGAGGGTTCAAAGTTATTCAAATTACCTCTCATTCAGGTTTTGAACCTACAACCTTTTATACGGAAGGCGTTGCTTTTATCTACTAGACCAAAGGCTGGTTCTTGGACTTAGTTTTTCTTGTTAACTTAACAGAAATGATTGATTTAATTCAATAGTCAGGAAACAACATGAGTGCCAGTCATAGTAAACAAGATCTCAATAAAACAAAAGTAGCATGTATGAAACAGTTGACATATATATTACATATAAGTAATGTTACATGGTTAAATTACAAAATAAATGAAAGAATACATCACAAAAAGCATATACATGAGTGTTTCAAAAAAGAGGACCAATAAAACCTGAAAACTGAGATGAAATTTTACATGTCCAAATTCTGGAACCAAAAGCTAGAAACAAAAACCTTAATTTACATGAAAAAGAACTAAAATGAAATTGCAAAAAAAAAAAAAAAAAAGTCGCCTCTTTTGCTTACAGGTATTACTTTGCTAGTGTAAGCAAACAGGGCTGCTAAATAGTAATAATAATAATAATTTACCATCTTGTTCCTTCCTTTCCTTTACTTCATGTACTTGTTTAAGCATATTAAGTAAGGGAATTAAGCAAGGAAATATGTACACCACTAAGCTTGTTAATTAACCTCTTAAGCTTGTTTAAGCCTCGGGCTAAGTTACATATATGGCTCGAAATGGAACGAGCCGGTGTATGCGACCTGGAAGCTTGTGGAAGCTCCGTCGCCATCGAAACCTCCAACCTGGAAATCCTCCTCGGTTGCCGGGTACCATGGCAGTGGCACTGCAGGACCCTGGATCACAGTTTCACCTGAAAACAATCGAAATTTTAAGTAAGAAAAGGATGATCAAAGAATGAGAAAGAGAAAAAAGTATATATGATACGCCTTAATGAGAAGTAGACATAATACTTACTTTCAATTAGAGCGAGACCCGCATCTGGGACTCCGTCAGCCTCTCTGAGGCTGCCCCAGCGCCGGTAAGCGTCCTGGACCAGTTGATGTACAAAATTCTGCATTGATCCAAACTTTGGGGTTAATTTTTTCTGTACATAATTTTTTCTTCCAGATTTATGTCAAAAATGGTTTGATAAATGTCGCACCTTGTGATTTCTCGGAAGCTCTTGCAACGAATGAGGTATGCCATCAATCGTGACCGAGAGAATCTGACACAATGAGTTCAGGTACACAGTTACGTTCTGTGCACTGTGTAAGTAGACCTTTTCACCGGCGCAGCATGTTTTCGCATGATTAACTGTAATCTCCCACATCTTATCCGACATTCCAGGCCCCAAAATCTGTTGAAAATATATAACACAAGGTTAGATATCATCCGCAACAATCGATTCTTATTTATCGGCCTTGAACTTGAAATTCAGTTCAAATTTTTACCGTGCGAAGATGATTCTGGTCGACATTCAGTAGCCGCAGAAACTCCTCCACATTGGTGACCTTGTTCTCTTGGAGCTTCCTATGAAAAGCGCCGTCTTTGCCGATCTTCTCGAGCCTCCAGACCTCGTCATGTAGAAATGGAGGGTAGTGCTTCCTGTAAACTGTCACAACAAGTAAAACAAACAATAAGTTAGATTAATTAGTGTATAAAAAGGATTAAGAAAAGTTAATAAAATAAAAGAAGTCATTAGTCAAGGTCGTCTCTAAACAAGTTGCTTTCATGTTGTAATTTAAAATCAGTCCTTTTGTTTGTTGCACTTGCTACCATGTGAGATTGTGGGTCCATATAACCGTGTTTTTACTAAGTCATATCAAAATCAATTTTTTTTTTTTTTATTTATAGGGAAACCTATCAATTAGTTTAAGATAAGTTAGTTTTCTGTTTTGTTAATTATGTTACTTAAATACTACTTTTTTGCTCACTTCAAAAGTTTTGAATCAAAACAATAAAGAATTGCAAAAACTAGATAACAAATGATAAATGACATACGTTCGCCGCGATGATCACGGACGACGAACTTATCGGTGATGGCCTCTCTGATCCTGGGCCCCTCATAGCTTCCCGGCACGACCCGCACCGCGATCCTGAAGTTGCGGCTGCGAATCCAGCTCGAGTTGTCGGTGAACTGAAGATCGCCCACAGACACCTCTCCGTCTCGCATGGTGATATTGCTCACTTCACCCGTAAGCAAGGGCCTCTTGCCAGCCCGTTCCTTGACGACAAACTTGTTGAAATCCTCGCTCGTCCAGTCGTCTGTCGACCCGTCCATCGGGAAATCACCATCAAGCACAACAAGTTCGAGCTTGATCGGTGACGGGCAGTAGGAAGGAGAGCCGTTGGGGCCTCCGACCAAGAGAATCTGAAGGGGCTTGCCTTCAGGATCCTCGATTTTGCTGCCCGTGAAAATCGGGATGCTTGGCGGGGTCTTGAAGATCAGTCGGTACATAGACGGCGTCGGCGCATCGATTCGCATGGCCGGAGCTCTGAAAAAAGGAAATGTTTGAATTTAGCAACTAATCTATGAAGTTGTTAAATCTGAATAAATAAACGACGAGTTCTTGAACGAGTTTTACCGTTCGATGTGGCGCGGACTGTTGCTGAGTCCTCTCTCGATCTCCTCTTGCACCTATGATTATGAAAGAAGCAAATTATATATGTATATATACACTAAATTAATTCAAGGAACAAGAAAAAAGAGATGTTCATGTAAGTAAACAATAACTTGTGCATGAGGAGATGTAAAGCTTAATTAATTACCACTCTGCGAAGGAGAGGCTCGATCGCCATGAACAAGTTTGACACCGATTTCACCATGATGGCCTCTCTTATCACCCTGTAACAATAAACCCACAAAAATTCTCAGATTATATGATGTATATCTTACAAAGATCATACATGTTCAATTCAAAAGAATGCACTCAAACAAAGAGTTTGATTTTCAAGCTAATTCAAGAACTCACGTCGAGAAAGAAGGCAAGCGCTTCATCCTCTTGTCGCCCGGCTGATCATTGGGGTCCTCGTCGTAGCGCCTCTTAGCTGCCATTGATTCCACTTCAAAAATCTGTTCAAGTTTCTTAAAAGAAGATCAAGAAAGGAGAGAACTTTTGGTGCCAATTGTGAAGTGTATATGTATCAATGTATGTATAGTAAGGAATGTAAATTTGAGATGACTGTTGAAGGCAAGAGCAAAGGAGGATATTTATAGAGAGCCAGAGAGGGAAGCTCAAGGAGAGCAGGCCCCACTGTGCTTCTAGTTCTAGTTGAAAATTGAGACTGAGGGAAATTTAATAGAAGCTTCAAGGAAGGTGAACTTGGTAGTAGTACTAGTAAGTAATGCTTGCTTGGTTTTTGTTTTGTTTTTATTTCTGTTGGGGTAATTTGAAATATATTCTATGTGGCAGATACAGTTTGCTTATACCCTGTAGTGAAACACTGACATAAAGGAAATTTTTGTCTTGGTCAAATCTAACAAAAATCTTGGATCTGTGCAACTTTTGTTAGATAAGCTTGCTTATTTAAATTTTTTTTTTCGAGGGTTGATTTTGGTAGAAAACTATGTAGATGGATATTCAAAAGGTGAGCGCTATCTACACTTTTTTTTCCGCACACTAAACTTAATTTTATTAAATAATTATTCTCATTTGAATTAGTTAATTTAATTGCAACGGAATATGCTATTAAGAAAAATAATGATATTTCAAAATTATTACAACACTTTTTAATTTAATTGGAATGAATATAATGGTGGGGAAAAAATATATTTGATGTGCAAAACAAAAATTTTGGTGTAAATAATGCTCCCCTTTTGTTGATACTCTCATCATCTTTAGAGAAATGCAGGCTATAAAAGAAGGGGAATTGTTTTACGCCACCACAAAGTTAGTATATTAGATTTGAAACTGTGCTACAATTTTATTAATTTGAGCTCCTCTAGTTTCAGGTTCTTAATTAAATTTTCACTTCAATGTATTTGATCTGGTCAACTAATTATATTGGTAAACATGAAACACACATTTGGGTTGAAGTTGAACACTGTGCAACACGCTACACGAACATACATACCTGCATTTGCTTCAGCGGATCCGAAGTTGAAGCTTACGTCATCAATTATGACGTCAAGAACTCCAAGTCTTTTTTTTTTTTTTTTTTTGAGAATAAAAGAACTCCAAGTCTGCAACTGGTCTGATATAAGAAGAAGACATAAAAAAAGGGAAAAAGACCAACCACAATATCTCTCAATCTGATTCTGAATTTAAATTGCTTAAACATAAAATAAAGTTTATAATTTAACTGTATGTATGTTTCCATTATGGTGGATGCATGTTAATGTTTGCATTATGTGTAATGTGCTAATTTAGTAATGGCTGCTTGCGCAGGAATTGAAGTGACACTGTGACACAGGCACTGAGGCACAGTAGAAAGCACTCAAACACAAACAAATTTATAGATCCCCTTTGCACTATTGACGGGAGTTGATTGATGTCTATCATTTTTTTAATCAAAAAGTTAATTTATAGAATTAATAAATATTGAATTAAATTATCACCAAAACATCAAATAAAAAAAAAAAATTTAAACAACGGGTAACTTATGCTTTTTGGGTAGCACCATGCAATCGTAAAATTTAATATCTACTAAAAATTTTGTAAAGATTTTTTTTTTTGAAAACAAATTAAAAAAAAAATCGAGAATTGAAACAGCATTACATAATTAACCACACCAATAGGTATTTTACAAAATTATCCAATTCTTCAACAAGAAATTAGGTTTTCCTCAAAAATTGAAAACTCCAAACCAACAAAATTATTTACTTAAACCAGGCAATTCAAAGAAAATATTATCATACGCTACAAGGAAAAATTTTCGGTATATCAATTGCAAATATATACATTCAATAAAAAAAAGAGGACCATTCATTAAAAAAAAAAACTTAAATCTAAAAATCAAGATCTATCAGGTTCAGGGGGAGAATATTTTTTGATTTAAAATGCGCGTAGGTAGGAAAATTGGACAAAAGGAAAAAGGGCCTCCAAGCCTCCACAACCAACCAACGTTGAGTCTTGCACTTTGGCCGGCCGACTTTCTTGTTACGTGTTGCTTTAGATAAGAGGCAGTGACAGAGATGTGCTAGTAAAGATACGGTGACAACCTACCGTCTATATATGGATTTGATCTATAGAGTTTGATAGCATTTACTGACAAGTGGATGTGTCCACTCTGTGGACACAACATGTTTCCCTAAAGATATAGAGGACTTGGATTCATTATTTTTGGGTTATATGTTAAAGCATCTTTTTGTGTGTATTAATATATATAATAGACTTATAGTTATAGTAGACATTTATTTTTATTTTATTAGTAAAGAGTTCACGCTTTGTTTTGGGCTGAAATTGTCATGTCTTGTAATGAATTTTTAAGATAATATGTAATGGGTCTTAAATTGAGAAAATTGACATGGGCTTTAAGTTTTAATGGGTTGAGACATTAAAGCACGCCAATAGTGGTGATCAATGTAAGTAAACAATTAGCGCTGAGATTTATTCTTTGAGGAAGATAGAATTTTCATGTCAAAAAATCTAATATCCTTTTATTAGGAGTAAGGATGCGTTGACAATTGATATTCAACATTAAAAAAATATTAAATATAAGAAAAAGCTTATAGATGTATTAGTGAACATGTAGATAAAAAGTATTTTAAATTTGAAGTAGTATGAATATTGTTTGAGAGCTCATTCAAATAATTTATAATGGCTCAAATTTTGTCTGTCTTTGTCAAACAAATTTAAAATTGCTTCAAATTTTAAAACATATTCAATCCACAATCCATTAACTCCACAACATTTTTATAAAGGCTTATAATTTTATCATTTTTAAAGATTTTTTTCAACTATTTTTTTTGAAAGTGCATTAATTGTCAAAATTGTTAAGTTAAAGATAGTCAAGAGATCCCCTTTAATAAAATTGATAAATTAATAAAAACTCCTCCTCTAAAACCGACGCAATTGTCACACATAAACATTTACAATATTTGTAAATGAGCAAATATGCACTAAAATAAATCACAGAAAATATTTAATTCTGGCTTTATTTCTAAGAGAAATATTTTCATTTTTATTTTAAATATATTTGTAGAATTACTAGATTATTAATTTATTTGATAAAATTAATTAATTACTGTGTCACTATATATCTAGAAAAATGGGCACATTCTAGTTCTAGAGAAAAATTAAATTGAGCCCATGTCGACACTTTTTATCATCAATTGTTACTTCCGTGGATGTTCCCTTGACTGACGTGGCTACACTTGTAATTAAGTCCTACATAATAAAGTAATTACATGTTCTTATTATTTTACTATTGATTTGTCTATATATATATTATACACATATATAAAGATAGTGACTAAGTGGCCCCATGGTATCTTAAGTTGGATACGAAAGTAAGAAACTAACTGAAACAAATTGTAAATTTAATTAATAACTAGCCACTTCACAAATCACAACACAGTAAATCGATATTTTTAATTGTCAAATCCATGTCATGGCCGCATGAGATTAACCGGAAACTACAGCAATCCAATCGTGTAATAGTTTTCATTTGATATGTTTTTGACAATGCTATTTTAATTTATTTTTCAAGATAAGCAATATGACTTTTATTTTTGGGATATTATAATTTTATTTCTGCTTGCAATTTTTTTTTTTGAGATAAAACCTGGTCATTATATATATTTTTTATATTATTTGTGAGGTTAAAAAGGGTAGTGGCTGGTTCATATATACAATTTTTTTGATAATTAATAGTACCGGAGACATACCCTTTTATTAGTGAGCTTAAATAAAAAAAAGTAGATTTTCACGTCTCAAAATACAAATTTTTTGTTACTCAATAAATCATTTCTATCATAATCTTATGGGATAAAAAAAAAAAATCAATTTTTATAATTTTTAAATACTTGTTTCAATTTCTAAAATGGTTAAAAATAATAAGAAAACAATGATATTTCTATATGAAATAGCTAGGCTACTTTAAGAAATAAAAAAAATGAATACCTTTTGCTTTGTTTGATATCTCAAAATATAAATTTGTGTTACTCAATAAATCATTTCTGTCGTAATCTTATGGGATAAAAAAAAATCAATTTTTATAATTTTTAAATATTTGTTTCAATTTTTAAAATGGTTAAAAATAGTACTAAAACAATGATATTTCTATATGAAATAAATAGCTAGGCCACTTTAAGAAATAAAAAAAATGAATACCTTTTGCTTTGTTTGATATCTCAAAATATAAATTTGTGTTACTCAATAAATCATTTCTATCATAATCTTGCGGGACAAAAAAAAAAAAAAAAAAAGTTCATTTTTATAATTTTTAAATATTTGTTTCAATTTTTAAAATGGTTAAAAATAATACTAAAACAATGATATTTCTATATGAAATAAACAGCTAGGCTACTTTAACAATTAAAAAAATGAATACTTGTTGCTTTGTTTAATTTGATATCTCTGGTCTTTACATGAGTCGCACGATGTGATGTAATTGTTTTCGTCTTGTTAACGAGTAAATGACCCATGAGCACACTCATATAAAAAAAAAAAAATGGAAAAGCTACTCTGATACGATGCTGACTAGGATTTGAAGAATTTATAATTATTTTTGTATTATTGATTTTCAACTACCATCAGTGCACCACAAACACCCTAATATTCGATTCAGAGGTAACAAAATATTTATGTACAAATTATCAAAATTAACGATTTGTCATATGGTGCTAATTTTATAGTCCAAATAGTTAATTATTAACAAATTAATTAAAGCATTAATTACAAATTAATTAAATTGGATCCTTTTTAGAATGGGACCTGATTATGGAGCCTACTGCATATTTGATCATATGTATGCATATTATTCAATAAAATGTTGTAATGATACATACACCCTTGATTGGGTGTAGGAGTGGCAAAAAAACTCGTGGCTCGCTCGTTAGTGGCTCGGGCTCAACTCGTTATTGGCTCGCTCGTTAAGCTTGTTAAGCTAATGAGCCGAGCTTGAGCTTGGCGTGGCTCGGCTTGTTAAACTCGTTTGGCTCGATAAATTATTACTAATTGCAATTTGTACTGCTCTTATTGTAAATTATTAATATATTATGTAACATATAGTCAAATATATATGAAATTGTTATGTAAAATGTGTATGAACACATATTTATTAGTCCTTTTATATTAATTTTTATATAAATTTTGATATAACATACTTAAAATTTTATTATTAAAAAATAAACGAGCTTAACGAGCCAACTCGGTTAGCTTGTTAATTAAACGAGCCGAGCTCGAGCTTGGCCAAGCTGGAGCTCGGCTCGTTTACACCCAAACTCGAGCTCGGCTCGTTTACACCTCTAATTGGGTGAATTTAAATTAAATTAAAGTATGTCGATGTATAAAGGATGCTGAACTTCAATATATTATGAGAAAATATATAAATCACTGAACGAAACTTAGTATGTCACATGATCAGCAAAGCTTGGTGAATTTACAAACCCAATTTTATATTGTGTTAATTTTGAAAATTACCATGAAATAGTTGACAAGTGATTAATATATCCTTACTCCTGATAAAAGGATATTAGATTTTTTGACATGAAAGTTCTATCTTCCCCAAGAAATAAATCTTAGCCGTTGATTATTTACTTAGATTGATCACCACCGTTGACGTACTTTAATATTTCAACCCGTTAAAACTTCAGGCCCATATCAATTTTCTCAATTCACGGCCCATTACATATATCTTAAAAATTTATTATAAGAAATAATTATTTCTACCCAAAACAATGTCGAGACAGGGAATATATAATAACAAACAATTTCATTTAAAAAAAAAAGAAAACAAACAATTCAATTGAAGCAGTGTTTGACAAAATTTATAGTACACAAAGTACTATCCCTGGGGCCTTAACTGGTAAAAAATTAATTAAGTTGAAAAGAGAAATCAAAGAGTTGCACTTGCACATGGAGGAGGCCAAGTAATGGGGTCTACATCTAACATGCAACACTAAAAAAAACGCGGTTACATGGAATTTGTGTAAGAGAGAATAATGATACTCATAAACTCCGCGTTAAGAGGAATTAGTACGTATAATAAGGGAGTAGAACTAAGTACACAGCGAGCTGCGAAGGACGCGCTCCACATGAGACCAGACTTGACTTGACCTCCATTTGTTTATACTTCACAAGTCGTTTGTTTCCCATACAATAATATTATTGGCAGTTGAGGAGTAATTGGATCTAGCAAAAGATACTGTTGAAAAAGAAACAAAAAAAGAAGAAGAAGAGAAAATCGATGAGTGATATATAGACGGTTGAGGGATAATCAAGTTTGTGATCAGTTTATTAAAATTCTCTTTTGGGCTTGCTATTAGTCTCCAATTAATATCCGCCACTCAATGCCGGTTCGGTAGTCACTTTCCTACTGAAATTTTTTCTAGAAGAAATTAATTAAGAATAGAATTTTAGGTTACTTTTGGTGAAAACCTACGAAGAGTCCATCATTAATATGAAATTTTTTTTTGTGTAACCTAATTAATTATTTTCTGTAAAAACAAGTGTTTTAGAAAAATAATTAAGTTCCTATTATAGTCTGCAGAACAGTGAACAAAAATTATTTTTTATAAACTCTTAGTTCCCATGAAAATCTGTAGTATTTGAGTTTGCCAAATAGGCCAAATGATTTATTCTTCTAGGGAATGAAACCACCATGTATTTTTTTTTTTTTTTTTTGGGTTTAAGTAATGCAAAGTTTCAAATTTTAATTTTGTATGTTTACTAAAGCTTAATATATACACGGTTCAATTAAAATAATACCTAAATTTGTATTAGAAAATGGAAAAAAATGCCTTAAGTAATTAATTAATTTATTAATTTTGTACTAGATTAAAAGCTACTTAATCAAGGACTACCACGGCAATTAACATAATCTAACTGGGATCATATATATCTGCATTATTGATTGCTGCATGCCATAGAACGTTAAGCTATCAGATCAGACCTTCAGTTATGATTTGTTATGTAACTAATTAAGCACCCAGTGCCATGCACTGAGCTTTCAAGTTTCAATCAAACAACGCGTCAATATCATTATCAGATGGAATAAATTATTTGTTAGAGTAGACTAGCTACCAAAAATCATAATTAAATATTCAGAATCGTGATAAGTAATAACTATATATATAGAAAGTCGTTATTCGTTAATGCCTTTTTTTGTTAGTTGAAAACTTGAAATATATATATAGTTTTTCTTTTCACGGTTCCACCAAAATCAGAAATTTTTTTTTTTTTTTGATTCACTTTTTTTTTTTATTCACCCAAAATCAGAAATTAAAACAATTGTTTTCTTGTACCAGTAAAGAACCCACGCCTTATTTTGGGCTGAAATTGTTATTTCTTATAATAAATTTTTAAATAATATGTAATGAGCTTTATATTGAGGAAATTTATATGGGTCTTAAATTTTAATGGGCTGAGGGTATTAACGTATATCAATAGTTTTTGATCTATCTAAGAAAATGATCAACGGCTCAGCTTTTTTATTTGGAGAAGATAGCCCTTTCATGTCATTTTTTTTTCAATATGTTTTTATATATAGTAAGGATTTGTTTGTTCTCTCTCCGCGTGAAACCTATCAATAATTAAATAGATGGCTAGATCCCATGGGCCATTATCTATCAAAAAATTTATAATTAACTTCTTAATCTCGATTAATTAAGAGCACAAACAAGTGGCTGAGTTTTTTTTTTTATATTTGCTGCAGCCTTTTCAAGTTCTAGTCAGAAGTCTGAAGTATAATTAATTCTTAACTTTGACGCCATTTGTTTGGCTTTAAGTCCATGATTCTACAGTTTAATGTTGTAGAATGAACCCTAGAAAAATTGAAGCCAACTTATAATTAGAATATATACTACAATATAGGTCTGTTTTGTTGTTGTTTTTTTTTTTTTTTTTTTAATATTCAATATATATAACATTAGCAGCCTCTGCTAATTTTTCTATATCTTTCTGTCTTATTTTTTTTTTTCTTATAGTGTGCATCAAATTTTTTCTAATTTGGATATTAATGAAAATTTATAGTAGACTTTTCGTGTGATATATATTAAAAAAGAATTACGTTTTTAACTTTTTATAAAAGAACCAATACATTCGAGGACCAAATTAATTTAATTGCAGCTCCACATCAACCAAAAGAGTTTTTAATTTTAAAAAAAAATTTCTTCATTTTATATTACCCCTCTCCGCGTAAAACCTAGATGATGATGAGATCCCATGATCTTATTAAATTTTTTTTTTTAATCCTAAGAGTGAACAAGTGGTTTTTGTTTTGTACATTTATTGATGCAGTTTTAAAATTTGACAATCAAGCAGTATTATTAGATAATAATTAAATCTCAAGTTTGACGCCGTTAACTAACGTTAATTATTTTAGTTCTGTATTGGTATGGAAGTCTACAATAAATTGAAGAAAATAAACTTGATAATTTTCTTATATATGTTACCTGCAGGATATTAATATTAGTTGACCTTTTGAAGACTTTTGTTTTAATATGAGAAGGAGAAAAAAAAATGGAAAATTATATATAGGTATATGTATATGCTGCAATTATGAACTAACATAAAAATTTCTAAATTATAAAATTATATAACCAAAAATTTCATTGATGTTTTTTTTTTTTGGACAAGAATTTTGTCCAAAGCCATTTGGATGGTCTTCGTCCAAAGGCATGACTAAACCATTCGATTTAATTTATATGTTTATCAATGGTGATAGCGTGTGACCCATAATTCTAAATATAACCAGCATACTATTTTTAGCACCTACATGATGAAATCATGGCCGATCGTATGGCTCTCCAAATACTTTGGACCGTCCAAAGGGCTTTGGACAATATCTGAATTTTTTTTTTCCCTCGAAAAAGCCCGTGGGCATGCATTAACGTAAATTTGCAAGGTTTATAACTATTACAGAGAGATTGCTCAACTTTAATTTCATTTATAGAGGTACATAGAATTTCCTTTAAGTTTCACCATATATAGATTTTTTGTGGAGAGATTTTTTTTTTTTTATAAAGAAATATTCTGATGTTCCCTGGATTGTCATTTTCAAGGACTATCTTTTTCAGACAAGATATAAAATACTTTTCCTGTCCTTGTTAAGGGAAAGAATTCGCCAAAAAAAGCTTCCAAAAATTAAGAAAAATGGAGGTCACTGTCATTGTTTCTCCGCGTATAGACTTCTGATTAATATTCTGATGAGATAGAGAAATATTGTATTTGGAAGAGACTAATAAGAGCAACACAATTTTTTTTTTTTTTGAATTTTAATTAAATTTTACGAGGTTGCAAGGTCATGTAATAATATATCATTATATATAGGCATTGAGTAATAAATTAGGGCAAAGTTCCGTTGATCATAGAGCCGCCTTTACTTGGGTCAATTGCTTGTAATTTAAGTGATGACTAAATCAAATTAATTCTGCAGGGATTTGCTCTTCATAAGTATCTAAAATATTTAAATAAGAAATGACTCAATATATAGATAATAGATTATTAGTTTCTAGTTATTCAGGCTGATTATGATGAATAATAATAACCAAGGAATTTATGTATGTTTGTATTTTTTTTTAAATAAAGATGAGGTCAGGCCACTTACATTTAAATGTCTATAAATATTCTCTCATCTGGGTTTCGAAACCCGACCTGTATGTTTGTAAGTTAAAAGGTTATAAAAATTTATGAAAAAGTTACATGATTTAAATCTAAAATAAATATATCTTGATCAGCTGGTAGTGCTAAGTGCTCGGGCCAGTCATTTTATTGGACTATGATTGTTTTAATTAATTTTTTTCCTAATCACTCCAGTCGCATTAATTGGTTAAATCCATGGACAGTCCATGTTGCATTTGCATCATTTGCTAAATATTAACCAATCAATCAATCAAACAATCAATTCGTAGTGAATTGACATTCATAATTAACTTGGCTGTTGAATAATCCCAGATAAAAAAAAGGACTCGTCGAAAACAAAACCAATTGGGGATCTCAGACTCTCAGTCAATTTAACTGCAGTCTTGTTTTCTCCGCGTGTGAGTCTGTGGTCACAAAGTGCCTCTCGGTACTAAAGATGTATGATACGAACATAATAAAATAGGACTTGTGATTAAGATGTTTTTGTTAGCACTTAGCAGTCAAGGATGCATCTTACTTAGAATTGTTGGTACTTGGTACGGTACCGTTTTTATTAATTTGTTTCATAATTAAAGTTAGAGGAATTATTCTGGTCCGCTTAACTTTTCTTCTTATCCATCCCTAAGTTAAAATTTGTAATATTCTCTCTTTCTCTCTCGTACTCTCATAAAATTTAAGTGATTTTTTTTTACTTCTTTATTTTTTTAATTATACATGTATGAGTATTTTGCATGATTGAGGATGTGAATTGCATGCAGTCGGTAAAAGTGATTTGTTACATTTGAAAAAAAAAATTCAACTAAAAATTTATTGGGGAATGGATAAGGAGGATTTTTAAGGGGCAATTATCATCTCCCTTAAAGTTAATACTTAAAGTCTTAAACTAGGATGGCGGCGTTGTATATTATAATCAGTGGCAGACCTTGAGCCAAAAACAAGAATGAGCCAATCAAATTTAATTTGGTTTATAAGATACATTAATCAACAAATTTTATTGATTTACAGGTATTTAATTAATTTAATTGTTGGGGGGGGGGGGGGGGGGACTCTAAATAAAAAATAATTTTTCATTTATTTATAGGTGCTTTTTACAAAATTTCAAATATTAAGAGAGGACGACTGTCCGATGGCCTCACATAGATCCGCCTATCATTATAGTCTTAAATAGGGAATAAACAAGTAAACAATCAACGGACGTGGATGTAATTTAATCAATCAATCAATCAACTACATTGAAAAGGTGTAGTTTATATTTGGAATTCAAATACAGTGCCAATGTTAGTGTCGTACGTTTTTAAGACTAATGTGTGTATCATATATTTTGCACTAATGTTTTTAATATATATGATGATTTGCATTAAGATTTGGATAGGTTTTCAAGCACTTCAACTATGTCATATCATCACTCTTATTAAGCATTGATTATGTTTGAAACTCTTCATCTAAAACAAATTTTAACCTTTAAAATGGTCCAATTTTATGTATATTCTTATTAATAAATTATTATATTATTATTATTATTTAATTACATTAAAAATTTAAAAAATTATACAAAATTTGTTTAATATAAATATATGAAATTTTATTAAATTCTTAGTTATTACCGCGGCGAAACCCGAGTTACCACACTCTAGTTGAAATAATAAAGCCTTAAAAATAAAAATTAAACAGAGCTGTGATGCTAGGTAGTATTTGTCAGCGGGCCAGGCTCTACTCAAGCCCCCTGAAAATCTGTTGGGCCTTTCTTAATTTGGGTCATTCTCATAACAATTAAACAAAGGATAACTGACATAATAAATGACATAATAATCCATTAATCCATTGATCCATTGATGCCTCCGTTCCCTTGTTCATTTTCATAGTTTCTTTCTTTGGAGAACCCGTCCGTTGAAAAACTGTCCATACATTCATAAATGTGTACAGAATATAATAAATATATCACAAAATACAACGAATGCAACCCAAAATATAACCTATAAACGATTTTTCTATGGACTGTTTTTTTATGAACGCTATGGACGCTTTTTCAGTATATACGTACCAAGAGCCTACTGAAATTTTTTGAGGCAGTAGGCATGCATTAATTAGAATTTTTCTTTGAAAAGTTTTTTGTATACTATCAGACTAAATTGAAATTGTGTCGTTGTTTAATTTGTTCTTAAAAAAATCTTAAAAAATATATATGTTGATGGCCCGACCATCTCTCGACATTCTACTGTCTAATTCTGATTAAATTACACCCGTTGCACACATAATAATTAATTATCTACTATTATTATATATCTATTAATTATTAATTAAGAAGCACATATATACGCAGAGAAAGTAACCAACAGGAAGTAATACTAATACTTCGAAGCAATTTCAATTTTCTGGTCAATGTTTCTCAACCCAAAAGCTTCCAAACAGAGACCACAGTTGCTGTCAGTTCTGGTCTCACCGTGTCCTTTTTTTTTTTTGTTTTTCTTTGTGTTTGAGGCTTCAAATTAATTAAGTGTAGAAGACAAGTACAACCTTTTCTCATGATTTGAAAATAAATTTAGCACTCATTATATATTGAACCAATATTACCTTTCTTAAAAGTTATTAATTGATAAATTGAAATATGTAATAATTAATATCGATTTTTCTAAAAAGAAATGGGAAACGGTGGACTTTTTGGTCCACTTAGTTCAAAAAAAAAAAAAAAATATCGATTTTTCTAATTAATCTTGGAAGAAAATACTACGTATTAAGCAAAAAAAAAAAAATACAGTACAGCATAGTAAAACATATATAAGAAACAAATTAAACATTTCATGGTTAGTAAATAATATTGAATTTTCAATTAAATTGGTAAAAATGAGAGGTTTTTGGCAAGTAAGAAAAGTATGGATATTTCAATTAAAAGCTATATATAAATTAATTCATGGCGGCTTTCCATCATTTCTCATTAAAAAAAATTAACTAATTTTTTTTATAATATAAAGTGTTAATAACTACAAGGAGAAATTAATTTTTGAAGTGCTTTATTGCATACCAAAGAGTTTAGATAAAAAATTGTCTTCTGTCATTTTTTTGGTTGCAACAAATTTAAATCAGACCGGACCAAAAATGTGATCATATCGTCCTCCAAAATTGAATCGCTTGTAAACAGTAAAATAATTATTATCTTGCGGCAGAAACTATAAATCTATAATTATTTACAAAGTAACTCGGCTACCAAAGAATATACAAATTGATGCCCAACAGAATGTGAGATTGAGCTAAAAAAATTTGGCACACATTTTCTCAAATAAATTTATCTTGACAGTTATGACAACTATTTATGTTCACAACCATGACAATATATGACTCTCAAATAAGTTTATAAAAAATCTTAAAACGAAAATTCTTGTATAAACATGTCCATACATTCATAGATTGATTGTGTTTCAAATTTCATTCAATTTGAGTATCATTTGATACTCCATTAAAAAGTTTCAAAATTGTATGATAATTATAACAGTCTAAATTTAATCATTCTTGATGGAGTATCAAATGATACTTACATTGACTATTAATCTACGAGTATATAAATATGTTTGTAAATTTTTTTTTTATATTTTTAGGATTTTCCATAAATTTATTTGAAAATGGTTGTCATATTAACCAAAATAAATAGTTGACCTGTGATCTTTTCCCTTTATTTTATTTTTTTTGCATATTAAAAACATCCAAAGATAGTTAGCACAGTGTGTATATATATATATTATTATTTTATTTTCCGTCTAGATTTGGTCAAGATCCGAGTCATGTTTTAATAATTAAATATAAATAATTAATAAAAAAGAGAGTGAAAATAATTAAATTTCACCATATTTTATTTTGTCTAGATATGTTAAGGAGATCCGGATCTCATGGAAAGTCATCATCTAGATTTTGTCTTCCGTGTGTTTTGGAAATGTTCAATAAGTACATATTATATATACTCAAGGACGAAAACATGTCCCGTATTTGCTGCTATCGGTCGACTAATATAACTTGGAAATTAATTCGATATATGTGCTCTCCTAGCCTGCAGCGTGGGTATCAACATATTGCATCAAGATCCGTGCAACTTCATTCCCAAAAAACCCCTCTCGAAAATCCCGGGGGGGGGGGGACTGCGTTATATTTTGGTTGTTGCGGCAAGCACTGCCAGTTTCCAAGAACTTGTGCATAATATTGGCCGTCTTGACTTATACGAGTTAAGACTACTATACTAACATTAATGCCTTAAAATTTATGTTATCATGTTCGAAATCACGATTTAAGTGCTTAATAAATTCTTCATATGCAAATATTAGGGAATACAAAAGTTTGTATTTTTAGAATTTTCTAAGTATTTGTTTTGAATTTTAGTAAAGAGCTCATAAATATTGATAAAATATTGATGTTTGTACATGCTATTTTCAAAAATACAAAACAAAACTCTAAAAATGAAAAATTTTTGTATTCCTCAATATTTTTATATAAAGAATTTATTGAGCACCATAAATTGTGATTTCGAACACAATAACATAAATTTTGAGGCGTTAGTATTTCGGTCCAAAATGCTAACGTTAGTATAATAGTCTAGCTCTCGACTTATATATAGAGTTTGGACTTTGGACCTAAACATACCTCTGCATGGTAAATAATTTTTTTATTTTCAAAATATATGAATTGCAGCTCCATCGATCGATCATTAATTGAACAGCTCTCTTTGGAATTTATTATGTTAATTAAATTAACTAATTAACAAAAAAAAATATTTGAAATCCCCTTAAATACTACTTTAATTTTAATTTCATGCTCTAACTATATACACCAAAATGAAGCTGAAATGCAATCAATTTTGTGAAAACTCTGAAAAGAAAATTATAGAAAGTGAAATTAAAGATGCATGCAAAGCTGAAAGATATATATATGGTGGCGTCCGCGTCTGCTACGATCGGAAGCGATCTGAGGACCCTCCAATTCTTTAATCTTCACCGTCTACGGAAATAAAGAGCCCAGATTAGTTGCGTCATTTTTTTAAGTTCATTTCGCTGCCCATGGATACTTCCTCACTACTCTTTCTCAAGCCCGGTGGCAAAATCAACTAAACAACTAAGCAATATTTTCACATATGTATCTATATTTTAGAAGTTTCCAACTATTTTTTTATGATTTTTTTAAAAAAAGGCCCAAAAATAATAAAAAAATAAATAATACCTTTGGACATTAAAAAGTAACTATCTTTGAAAAATCTAAAAATTAGTAAAATTTTTTTAAAAATTACAAAATTTGGTATTTTGTGTGATTTTAATGAGTTGGACTATTATACTAATGTTAGCATTTCGGTCCGAAATGCTAACGCCTCAAAATTTATGTTATCGTGTCCGAAATCACGATTTATGGTGCTCAATAAATTCTTTATATGAAAATATTGGTGCTTACAAAAATTTTTCATTTTTAGAGTTTTCTAAATTGTTGTTTGAATTTTAGAAAATAGTATATACAAACATCAATATTTTTATTAATATTTATGAGCTATTTTCTAAATTTTTCAAACAAGTACTTAGAAAACTCTAAAAATGAAAAATTTTTCTATTCCCCAATATTTTCATATAAAGAATTTATTGAGCACCACAAATCATAATTTCGGACACGATAACATAAATTTTGAGGCGTTAGCATTTCAGTCCGAAATGCTATTTTTTGTATAATAATCTAACTCGATTTTAATATGTAGATAAAAGTTACAAATTTTGAAATAAAAGTTACAAAATTTCAAATTTGAGATAAAAGTTACAAAATTTGATTATTTCTCACAAAATTTACACGTCTATAGATGTAGACAAAATCTCTACGGACACAAGATGTTTAAAATGTATAAGCTAATATTTAAAAAAAATAATTATCAAGAATTTTCAAAAAATCTAGAATACTATATAATATTTTGACCATAGCATTTGGTCAAAACTGCAAAAGTCTGAGTAGAGTAAAAATTGGGGACAAAAAGTTGGGCATCCAAAACAAACATACAAGCAATTTGGGGCGGCCAACACTTAGTCCAAGGAGTGCTTTTGAAAAACAACGGCACAGATTACAGATGGGAAAATTGATGGCATGGATTGAAGAATTGGAGGGTCCTCAGATCGCTTACGGATCGTAGCAGATGTGGACGCTGGTGTGGTGTGCTGCTAAGTCAGTGTGCAAGGCTATTGTCCAGGCGACACATGGACCTTTGAATCTTTGTTCTTTTTGTGTATATAATTGAATTAACTAAGAACCAACTTGCATTAAATATAATATCCCGGATTCAGGGTGTCTCTGTTATAATTGCTCTTTCTTTTCTCAATGACAAAAATTCTTTGCACTTCCTTCGAGTAAGAGTGCATGCACATACTACACTAATATTTTTTTTCTCAGTTAACTTCTTTAAGAATCAATGCATGTGATGTGGTGCATGCATGTACTGGTGTATATTGTATTATAGAGGAAACATGCATGGAATAAGCTGACTCTAAAAAAATAAAAATACAAGTAAGTCATAGTTAATGATCTTTGACTATTGTTGCTTTCCTCTGTAGTGCAAATACATGACTTCAATTTCTCAAGCTCAATCGAGACCAATCAATGAAGAACTTGCCTCACCTTTTCCTATACCATGGCAAATTAAAGAAGCTACCTAGCTAGACAAATTAAACTTCTTAGAAGGTTTATAACTAAAAACACAGGTCATATGTAGGAGCCACCTAGACAACATAGGAAAAAACAAACTAAAAACACAGGTCATATGTACTTTGAAATTCTCCATTCTTGGTTACTGGAAGGAGACAAGGAATTCAACATATTAGTAGTTTATAACTTCATATATATGCAAATTAACGAGCGCCTCTTATGGGGTAATTTCATATATATATCGATCAACACGCCATTTTGTTGTTCAAAACATGAAATAAGGTGAGGACGTACGATGAAAACCAACGGTTAGTGAATGTCTGAAGCTAGCAAGAGTAGTAAGCAGCACAAGTAATTATTAAGATTATTATATATTATATAGGGAAACATGCATGTTGCGTCCACAGAGTGGACACATCCACACTCACATATCGTTACAAATGAGATCCATGTGGTCCAATTGTCAGTGAATATTGTCAAACTCTATAGATAAAATCCATATGAACGGTAAGTTGTTCCTATTATATATATGGTACGTGTGACTCACTGCTAAGTACTACCGACAAATCAAGATCTAGTATTAAGATCTAGCAAGCCACCTTGTCTGCCACAAAGATCATCTGTGGTATCAATGTCTTGGGATATTGGTGTAATGATACGATTTCAGATCCCCAAAATTTTTGACATGGTGCCATGTAGTACATAGGCCGTTGGATCTCCTCGAGATTCGTGCAGATCCAACTCTCGAGGCTATCCAACGGCCCATGTGCTACATGCACCGTGCCATATATAATGATACATGTTTAGTATATGGATGGAAAAGTTTAGAATAATTATTGCGCGCATTATTTGAAAAATCTCAAATTGATAATCTTAGTAACCATAACTCAGATGGCCCATTTGATTCGACCAATACATTCTATGTATCGAAAATCTTATTGGATACTAAATTTTTCTGTTTTTAGAGATTTTTAACTATTTTTAATAGAGTATGCATGCGGAGAACCAGTGCATATCACATATGCTGGATGCGGCAGCATATGATGCGGCAGTATATGCGATTTGTTTATCAAATTTATATCTACCAAATCTAGAGAACACAAGCTGATATATGTTTTAAAAAATGTCTCTTTTGTACACAAAACTTTTCATAATTCGAACACACTCCTTTTTTTTCTCGAATTTTGTCCTAACTATACAGCGACCATCTCAACTATGAATGAAATAATTTAATAAATAGATCATACCTAGCTAACTATACAGCGGCCATCTCAACTGATGATCCGGAATGCATGGGTTCACAACACATCAGGTATGTATCGTGTCCAGCCCATTGCCACTATTCAACATAAACTGTGTGGAATTCGTGGTTGAATGAAAGTCTAATGATACTTTCGATAGGATCATACACTTCCGTGCAAATTAGACATTCATGACTACCATATACAAGCTTGCTTTTACATTACTTATCGCACGATAACATACCCATAAAGTAATTGCGATCCTTTATAATTATGATGTCCTTAGAAATGTCAGCCGTTGTCTATTATTGTTTCTTTCTTTGGTCATACGGAGTGTTGTAAAATACAGATTTGAGTATGCAGAGAGGTACTGCATAACGTATATGCGGGATGCAGTCGTGTATGCAGAATTTGATGCGGTAATCTATATGTTGCTTATTTGTCAAATTCTGAATAATATTGATACATTACAATTGATATACAATTAAGAAAGTAAAGAGCACCATAAATAATCTATATGCAGAATCTATATGAGGTTTGAATTTTAGAAAATAGCTCATAAATATTAATAAAATATTGATGTTTGTATGTGTTATTTTCAAAAATACAAAATAAGTACTTAGAAAACTCTAAAAATGAAAAATTTTTGTGTTCCTCAATATTTTTATTTAAAGAATTTATTGAGCACCATAAATTGCTATTTCGGATACGATAACATAAATTTTGAGACGTTAGCACGCTGTATATATGATGTGACTCACTGCTAAGCACTACCGACAAATCAGGATCTAGTATTAAGATCTAGCAAGCCATCTTGTCTGCCACAAAGATCATTTGTGGTATCATATGTATTGGGATATTTTGGTGTAATGATACATGTTTAGTATATGGATGGAAAACTTCAAATTAATTATTGCATTTGAAAAATCTTAAACGTAGATAATCGATAACCAAATAATATTATGTGAAGTTTTATTTTACAGATTCATTTTGTCTTAATTCCAAATCAAATAAAATTAAGAAAAGGGAACTGAATACAACATGCATTAATATAGACCAACTGTGTCATATGTATGAGTAGGAACCTCTATTTAATTTCTTGCTACATATAGCATGGAACTAAAAGCATAACACAGACATGCAACTTATATAATTAATTAGCGATTTTATACAAAATAAAAGTAAGTTAATTGAATGTTGGAAATACTTGCTGAAACCTTTTTATTTGTTTTTCTTCTAATGAAGCAAAAGGACAGCTTAAACTTAATACATGACCATGCCAAACTGATCAGTACTGTACTATACTAAATCTCTGTACATTTCTTAATCTCAGGGGACTACGTATATATACAGTATAATATATACTATATATATACGTACCCATGGATCCAGGCAATTATAAGAAATTTCATGCATCTATGCATTGAATTAGTATTAACCGGATATTCCAACGAATCAAATTAAATTTTCTTGTCTACAGTCCAGGATCATAATGTACACATCATTTAATTTTGTTAGTATATGTATAAATAAATAGAATTGTTACTGCATTAATTACCTTGCAACTTAATTGCATGCACATGTACTAGAGTACACACAACTAGTAACAACTAACAAATATATTTTCTGATGTGATCTGTCGTTTGACCACATATATCTTGACTATTAATCAAGTCAATTTCAATTCTTTTTTAATTCCAATCAATAAAGGTGGTATCACATTAAAGACCAAAAAATATATATATATATATACTAGTAAAGAGCCCACGCCTTGCTTTGAGCTGAAATTGTTATTTCTTATAATAATTTTTTAAGATAATATGTAATGGGCCTTATATTGAGAAAATTGATATGAGCCTTATATTGAGAAAATTGATATGGGCCTTAAATATTAATGGGCTGAGACGTTAACGTCAACGGGCATTAAAGTAAATCAATGGTTCTGATCTATCCAAGAAAATGATCAACGGCTCATGTGGGTGGATAGCCCTTTCATGTCATTTTTTCCAATATGCTTTTTATAGTAAGGATATATATATAAGAAGCCATGCATATGTGATATATGCATCAAATTTTTTTATTAATCGAAATTGGAAAAAAATTTCGGAAAAGAGTAAGATGACACCCGTTTTTACACCACTAGATAGAACTGAAGGGTTCCTTCGGTATGCCTTTTTTTTTTTTCGTCCGGCCCAAATAACTCATCAACCCACAGTTTCAAAATGGGGTGAGTGAAAAAACAAATTTTCAAAATGGGTTTGCACCCAAAATTTTTTTCAAAATGGGTTTGCACCCGTATATTTACTATATTTCAGTACTTATGTGGTTAATCATAATTATAATATGATATAGAGTTAGAATATTATACTAACGTTAGCATTTGAGATCGAAATGCTAACGCTTAAAACCCATTTTGAAAAAAATTTCGGGTGCAAACCCATTTTGAAAATTTTTTTTCCACCCACCCCATTTTGAAATGTTTTGGCCACATTTCAAAATGGGGTGGGTGGAAAAAAGTTTTGCAAAATGGGTTTGTACCCAAAATGTTTTTCAAAATGGGTTTGTACCCGTTTATTTACTACATTTCAGTACTTATGTGGTTAATCATAGTTATAATATGATATAGAGTTAGACTATTATACTAACGTTAGCATTTGAGATCGAAATGCTGACGCTTAAAACCCATTTTGAAAAAAATTTCGGGTGCAAACCCATTTTGCAAAATTTTTTTTCCACTCACCCCATTTTGAAAATGTGGCCGGTTGCAAAACAAAAGAACATTTTGGGCAGACGAAAAAAAAAAAAAAAAGCCCATACCGAAGGAACCCTTCGGTTCCTTCAGAAAGGGACCGAAGGAACCCTTCGGTTCTATCTAGTGGTGTAAAAAGGGTGTCATCTTACTCTTTTCCAAAATTTTTTTTTCAATTTCGATTAATAAAAAAATTTGTATATGCATGACCACAAATTGGGGAAAATTAATTAAAAGATATTAAAAGGGAAAAAAAAAAAAAGGCATGCATTTGACATACGTATGCAGTGATATATTTTCTTCCATGATTGAACTTACAGACCACGTTCCATTACACTTTCCATGAATTTACCCCACAACTTCATACTCTCTATGTGGATGCTTCATGCACTCTCTGGCTCCTATATATACTTCAAAAGTAGCCTCCATCCGTCCCCCTTCTCCCAAAATTAAATATATCACATATATATACATAACTAAAAGAACTTCCCTACTTTATAATTATAGTGAAATATCATAGTGCGACATATATATTTTCTATCAGGTTCTTGATTAGCTTGAATTTGTCAGTGGAGTCAAGAAACACCTGAAAAATGGAGCCGTGGAGACCCGGTACCGGCCAGCAAGAGGATGAAGATGTGCCGGGGGAACGTACGATGCCACGCTTGCCATTGTTATCGGAGTCAGTGAATACTTAAGTTCATTTTATGTTTATAACCTGTATTAAATCAGAGTTGAGTGAAAATATATATATATTTGTTACAACGGTACTGCATAAGCCTATGTATGAATCCTGTTGTAGGGATGTAAGACAGATCATGGCCTTGAATTCCCTACATGACAGAGTCGCTGCGTTGTTCGAGCCTCTCTTTCGCGAAGTGGTAAGCGGACCAACCTAGCTTACGATTACAGGAAAAATCTAGTAGTAATGCGATTTAAACAAACGTTCAGCGCAAACTAAATCCTTGTAAGGAAAAAATTAAACAAACAGTTGAGAATAAAACTATATATGAACTGCTTTTTCCATTTTTCTTTCGGTTTGCAAAGATATATATCATGGTTGACAGAGATATGTATGTTTTATGATATAGGTCCGAGAAGAGGTGCAACGTTCGCTTGCTCGCAGGCAACAGAACTTCGAAGGGTACGCTGCAATCCAGATATTCATGTTTTAAATACAAATTATCTGATTATAAACTGCATTATAAATTATAATGATATGATCTCTACATTTTTGTTTCTATATATTCATTTGGCCTTTTAATTTACAGACAATCACAAGTACAAATATCCCCAAATATACCGCTATACCAGCTCGTATTCAAGCACCCACCGGAAACACCTATTTTCTCAGGCGCTAAAATACGAGATCATAACGGGGGACAGCTTCAAATCCTTCTACAGGGACCCACAGGAACCTCCTACCCCCCTCCCTCTCCAATCAAAATTGAGCTTGTGCCTCTCAACGGAGATTTCCCATCGCATGACGATTGGACGAGTGAAGAATTTGAGAACGCGATAGTGAAGGAACGTGCTGGCAAAAGACCGTTGCTTACCGGAGATGTCAGTAGGATTACCATGAGGAATGGGGTTGCGGTAATTGAAGATCTCCAGTTCACTGATAACTCGAGCTGGATCAGGAGCCGGTGTTTCAGGATCGGCGTCAGGGCGGAACCGGGTAGTTATGGGCATTATACGATAAAAGAAAACATGACTGATAGATTTGTCGTCAAAGATCACCGAGGTGGACGTGAGTTCCTTTTCGACCCTTTATGAAGTTATCCAGTTATAACAAATCATCTCACTCTTTTTATATTGCATTATTTATTATACTTATATACTTAATCAAAGTTAGTGCAAACCAAACAAAAAATTAGATCAATATGCATATATAAATGTTGCAAATTGCAAGCCAAATTTAATATATTATCTTACCGAGATTCTGACAAAATCTAACCGGTGCAGTGCCCATCTGAATTATAAGTGCTACCAAAACAAAAAAATTATATTCCATGAAAGCAATAGATTCTGCTTCATTTTATGTTTCAACTTGAAGTCTTGAAACAAATTGAGATGGACCCATGATGCTCTAGCTAGCATAACATTTTTAAACACCAAATTGACTGAAATAAATCTAATACTGGTACCGACGTAAGCGGCTAGCTTATTCTGGTATTCAAACATTGACCAAAGTCAATTTCAGTGTAAGTTTCTCAGCACCAAATACCTAACAGATTATGATCTGTAACATCTATATACAGTGAACAGGAAGCACCACCCTCCAGTTCTGACAGATGAGGTGTGGAGACTGGAGAAGATTGCGAAAAGTGGCGCTTTCCACATCAAGCTCTCTGATAACAACATAAACAACATACAAGATCTTTTAAAGATCTGGACAGTTGACCCGGGTCGACTCCGCCAAGTAAGTCTTGAAATATATATATATATATATGAAACTGGTCATATATACAGTCATAAGATTAACTAATTTCATAATGTCTAATTGCTTACTGTTATCCTTTTCTGTTCAGATATTTGGTAGCATGACAGAAAAAACTTTTATGAAAGTTATAGACCATGCATTGACATGCGATTTGGGCGAAAAGATTTACTGTTACTACCACCAAGATGCCGTAGTTTTCATAAACTCCATTTGCCGAGTAGTAAAGATCGTAAAGGGTGGTGTTTCCTACACACCCAAGGAAATTCCAAAGGTTAGTAAAGCCTTTTTATGATAGAAGTTTCCATAATTACTTTTTACTGAACATAATCACTCAATAGAAAAAAATTTATTTGTTGTCACCGTGATGTGGGTTCAGGACCATATACAGTACCTGGAACGAGAGGCGTACCAGCAATGGGATAACCTGAAGGAAGCCGATGAATTTTATGCAGATGTAGCTTTGATCCAAAGTAAGTAACATGTCATCTGATAATTCTACATTTATACTGTACTCTATATTTATTTACTTTGTAACATTTTTTTCTTCTTGGAAGGTCAAAATTTGAGACAAGTTGGAGTGAGGCAAGAAGAATGGTATCCAAATAGTAGCCAAGACAGTGGCATAATAGATTTTAAAGCTGACGCAGAAGAACGCAGCTCTTCGGTCAGTTTCCAGTTGCATCGGGTTAGTTCCGTGGAGTGGAACTCTGATTTCAGCCAAATACCTTGAAATTAAAAAGAAAAAAAAAAAAAAACCCTCACAAACAAGAAGTTATGGATGCTAGAAGAAACTTAACATAGCTCAAGAAGTTTAGATAATTAATTAGAAAGAAAAGGTAAAGAACAGAGAAGAAGAAGAAATGACTGTATTCTGTATATATTTGTAGATATATATGTGAAGCAGAGTCAGTTGTGCCCATGTTGTTTGCACAATACAAAGTACATATTTGCAAGCAATTTGAGGCGTATTAATTTGTATTTGACTCTTTGAGTTCTTGTTGTAGAAATGTGTAGTGGTGTACAGGTTTTAGATTTCTATTCATATGTATTTTTCCTATTCTTCCTGTATATGTAAATATATGAATATTTATTTTGTTATTTTTTGTAGTAGCAAATCATTATTAACTAAAATGCTGATAGCTCCTTCAAAAATCTTATCGAAGCCTTCTTTCATTCCTTAAGGATGATGATGATGATGATGATGTATAATTTATAAATAATAGCACATAAATGTTGGATCACTTTAAAGATTAAATTTTGTCTTAGACATTTCATATCATCTTATTAAATGGGGAGAGAGAATAAATATAGACCATTGGATCAAAGTAGATGAAGAGATTTAAACAAAGTCAATGGTTAATAACATTGATGATGTGGATAGTTGAGATGCTTAGAGAATTACCCCTCTTTCTAGTTTATAGATTTAGAGTATAAATATCTGGTGATCTGAGAGAACTTTTACTGAATTTGGGTTGGATCAAATCTAGGCCCAAAGGCCGAATGCTGCACTCTCTATCCTGGTATTGTTGATGCTTGGTAGAAATGGGCACAACTAATTTTCTATTTGTGGTTCCTCTTACTCTTACCTACGAAAAGTTGTATGATACTGGTACCAACTAATCTTAATTACAACAGTAATTAATATATCTATTCTAACAGATTTTTCTTTGTTCATGTCTCCTTTGTTTAGCTCACATAGCTTTAAGTCTCAATGATGTACACAAATCCTTGTAGGGTACTATGTGATAATGGTTAATCAGTAAATAAAATAACACAACAGGAAAGTGAGAAAATACTAAAACATGCACTTTATACAAACAAAAAACAAGAATTAGGCAGAGGCACGTCGATACTCTAGTGAAACAGTTTATTGATCAGTAAAACAATAAAAAACCTTCCAAGAAAAGAAAGACATTTTGAGGAATTCTCCCTACTTAATTATTTTCTCAACATCTAGATACTAGCATAACATACAGAAGAAAGACCGAGACCGCAACATATAAGCAATATACTCATTGTACGGGCCTGCATGGCATAGCAGAGAATTAAGCCTTCTTGGTATGCTCGTCCTCTTCAGGGTCGCGAAGAGTGCCGAACATCCAGTCCATCCAGATAGTGTAGTGACCGTAGTTGTGACGGTATGTGGTGTGGTGGATGGTGTGGTAACCAGCCCCCATGACCGGCCACACCTTCCCATGGATGCAATCGTGAATGTTGGCCGTCCATACCGCCTCACAGAATAGTGCTGCCACATGTGTAGTGAAGTGGCACGGTACAATGAACAAGGCAATGACATGCGGTACCGCCTGTAAGATACCATCCAGTGGATGGAATGCAAGCCCTGCCAAAAATAAAATAATATATATAGTTTTAATGCCCAAATATTTGGTTATGAAAGCAGTTGACAAATTCAGGCTCTCCCAATAGGTATTTCTTTTTTTTATAGGAATGCATCTTTTTATTCTTACAACAGGGTATGGGTGTTAGTTCAACTACTTCACATTTTTATATGGATATTTGCAATAGTGTCCAATTTTCTAATAATTGCAGGAAATATCCACTGCATTATGTACAAAAAATATAAACAACTTGCAGCTTGTCATCTTCTGTTACTCAACAAGAATAATAGGAGCACGCCACAAACACTTGAGCCTATTTTATTGACACAATTACCTGTCTGTTACTCTTGTAAACATCAATTACATCAATGATCGCTATTTTAATTATGTTCTATCATTTTTGTACCAATTGTGTGTAATGCAAAATACAATATTATTATATTAAATCAGTTCATCTTTTGAAACAAAAGATTATAATGTCAAATATTTGACCAAAAAAGAAATTATTTATAAAACCCAACACAAATTAACAGGTAATAAAAAACTAACCTGCAAAAGGAGACAGAGTGTTCTGCTTATTGTAGATGTGGTGAGTAGCGTGGAGCCACTTGTAAAGCGGCTTAATGTCATGCAACTCCCGGTGCATCCAGTAAATGCCGAACTCGACCACGGCCATGTACACCGCCAGGTAGACGAAATACATCGGCCAACCGACTTCACCAACAGTGGCGAAGCACCGGGTCCAGCCAGACTCAATCATGTACTCCGAGATGGAGGGCAAGGCACTGTACCACGGCATCGCCTTCATAGCCACGATTATTTGCAGATACATGGCGTTGTTAGTCGGGATTGCATCTGAAATTATAAAATTGTTAATTTGGATTATTAATAAGAGAAACATCTTGCGTCCATTGAAAAGTTGTCCATACGTCCAAAGACAGTACAAAAAATGTAACACATACATCTCGAAATGTAACAGATACTTTCCGAAATGTAACCTATGGACACTATGGACGGTTTTCCTATGGACACTACGTATTACTCTTTTAATAAACGGTACCAAAACTCACTAATTAGTATACTAACTATATTATATTCCAGCTCACAAGAGTACAAGTGAGAGTAGATCAGTAGTAGATCACTACATCACATCAATCCTGCCCCAACAAAACTGACAGCTAAATTGATAACGAAAGAAACAATTTTCACACCCGGTACGGTAGCACATTAGACAAAACAAACACCTCATGCGATCATGCCACGAAGTGAAAGATTGTCTTTGAGACAACAAAATCACCCGAATTAATGAGCAAACAATTGCTTTCATGAGATAGAACACAAGACAGATTCTTGTTTCATGACTATAAACACGATCAGATTGTTTAATTCACATCAAAATTGACCAACACGCAACAATAAGTTATTCAATCTGAACAGATCCTAATCCAGATCCAAACTCTGATTATAACCAACGAGCGCGATTTCTGAAATTCGCATCGAGGCTCGCTACATTGACAGATCTAAATGGAAAAATTGTGTGATGCTGACATTTATTCAACTCCAACCACAAAAGTTCTCAACTTTCACAACATAATAAAAAAAAAGGATAAAGAATTAAAGATGCCGTAAATTCCCATCTTTCTACCGAAAATGTCAGCATCAATTCTATCCGATCAGATCAAAAAATATCTCACGATCCGAACCAGCATTTCAAGAAAAAGAAACAAACGACCTTTGGGGAGGAAGACATTGCGCTTCCAGTAGTAGATGACGAGGCACCAGAGGAAGCCGGAGAGGAAGTAGACGAGGGTGCCGCCGATGTAGTTGCGCAGCCAGGACTGGAAGAAGTGGGGCAAGCCCCGCCACGCCTCGCCCGGCAGCAAATGCCCCAGCACGATCTCGTTGTACCACGCCGTCTCCGCCGCGAACAGACTCAGGTACTCCTGCGTCCCCGCCGCCGTCATAATGCGCTCACTCGGGGTTTGGTTCCGGCGGTCAGTTCGGTCAGCAATGCAATGGAACTAATGTTTATTTTGGGAGGGGTGTGTGTGTGTGTGTGTGAGAGAGTGGTTTTAATTTTTTGTTTTGGAGTTGGAGATGTTTTTTTTTGGAGGACGGGCGGCCCGAAGGTGTCTGAAGACGACGAGTGGCCTTTTGTAGTGCGCACGACGGGAGGGGTCCGGGATCCGCTGTAGAAAGGAGAAGAATATGCCTACGGGCCTTGAATGTTCAAAAAAAAAAAAAAAGAAAGGAGAGGAAGAGGAATTCATATCCCCTGCTGTGCTGCATTACGCAGTTCACGACACCAGCAGTTGGATTGTCTCGACATTCGTTCCAGCGCGGATCTCAAGACGATCTAACGGCTGGCGCTTTGAACTGCACAGTGCAGTAAGTCAGGGGATGAGCACTCAGGAGGAGAGGAGTGCTCACTGCTCATCCCCTAACTTACTGCACTGTGCATTGGGCAAAGTCAGCCGTTGGATCGCCTCGAGATCCGCGTCAGCATGAATCTTAAGGTAATCCAACTGCTGACACTGTGAATTGCACAGTGCATTACAGCAGGGATATGAATTCAAAAAAGGTAGTGAGGGACCCTTTGCGTAATCGGACGGTAGGGATTGTTTTGGTGTTACAATCTTGAGGGATTGGGTATATCGGACGGTGGGGATTGGGAACAGTAGATCCGGCGTTTGTAAGAAGAAAGCAGCCGATCGCATTCCGGAACGGAACGGAAGCAGCTGAAGAGCCGTGTGTGTGCTGTTGCTGTCGATACTCGATACTGCCTTCCTCTCCAGATGTGGAGCTAATGGACCGCACGGAGTCATCTGAGCCGTCTATTTGGCTGTTGCGGATGATTATGTGACAGTGTGCCAATGTGGACTTTTATCCGCTGCCACAGTTTCTACGTCAGGTGGATCCCACAAAAAACTCTTTTGTTATGTACAAAATCGGAGCCGTCCAAACTAAGATGGATCGTTTAGATCAATTATAGCAGCTTCACAGTAATGGCAATCGATTTTTAATCAGAATCTGAATCTGCCTCAGCTTGTTAAGTTTTTTTTTTTTTTATTGAAACCCGTAGGTAATTTCATTGAATTGAAAAGAGGTCCTCTTACATTACCAGTACTCCTACTAAAATGAAAAACAAGCAGCTTAAGAAAGTAAACTACATTACCCCTAATGAAAACATAGAAAGATCAAATAGGAAAGGAAGATGATGTTGGTCCATGACAGCTGGGACCCACAAGAGGAAAGCATGGTTTTTATCGAATCTCCATCGTTTAAAACAATCATACGGATGTTGTTTGAAGTGGGCCCACTGCTAGAGAGAGGCGTGCTATACCTTTCATAGTAGCAGATATACCATAATCATATTATGATTTATGAACTTTTTTTTTTGTTAAAATAAGTTAAAATAGCTATGGCTGGCTTCAGCAGGGGCGGAGCCAGAGTTACGGCATGGGGTACTTAGCAATATAAAACAACATATCAATCAGTTATATGGGGTCAAACTGAAATTACAGATCAAATTACACTAAAAAATAATATCATTTCTATTAATTGACAAAATCATGAGCACCCCGTGTCCACCCCTTCCCTCCGCCCCTGGGCTTCAGCCATGCAAAGAATTTAAGGCTGAGATTTTGGTCAATCAATTTCAAAATGACATGAAAGGAAAAAAAAAAATTGGAGCTGACTAGAGCATTCATAAATCAAAACATTTCAATTGAAATTAAAACGATACTCACGAAAATTATATGACATGCGAAGCTGCAGTCAAGCATTCAATGGGAAATAAAAATATTGTCTTAATATCTTAGGAGCCTCTCAGCCTCCGAACTATTAACTTGACAAATTTATGAAATATGATTCATGTCAATTTACTATCTAAAGCTCAATTATATAGTATGACATGAATCATATATATTTCCTTGTGTATAGTCTAATACCTAAAATATCTAGGTATTTAAGAGTTAATTTGGCAAAATATTATTAGTGTATTAAAATTTAATTTGCAAAATATGGAGAACACAAATTTTACAATTTCACATTTTGTAATTTTAATTTTACATAACACAAGCATGTTATATTCATAATGCTGCTATATTAGTATATTTTACGAAATATATAATTAGCATGTCAAGTTGAATAATTAACATGCTAAGTTTGAACAATTAGTACGTGGAGTTAAATATTTAATTCGTTTGGTTAAGTCAAACTATACAGTATCTTCGATGTAATCTTATAACATTTTCCTTATGGATCCAAGACAATTTGGAATCCAAACCGGATCACATTCCTCAAACCTTCTATGCTATAAAAAATTCGATGATGAATGAACTCTGTATTCTAATATCTTCATTAAATTAAATATAACAATTTGCTGGTTAAACTCGAATACTCGACCGATCCTTACCTCAAAAGAAAGGAAAAAGGTTTTGTCACCCACTTGGTGCAAAAAAGTTTTGCAGATTTTGTCAAAGCGGTATTCTGCTCGCACGTGCGAAATCTGTGGACTGCCCTATACCCTCAACCGTCGGATCAAATCTGGACGCACGAATATTGAAGCGTCAGCAGAGACCAGGTTCTGCCAGAACTCCGTGACCCATCTCCCATCTGCTCTCTGACAATAAATCATGAGCTAGATTCCCTGGTCACAAACAGGAAACAGCTCCATATAACCATATGTGAACTGTATACTGTATTGTACATATACTTAGGGGTGAAAACGGATCGGATAATATCCGTCCGTATCCGGATTCGTGTTCGGATTTTTACGGATACGGATATTTGCGGATACGGATACAGATATGGATAAAAATTCATGCGGATACGGATACGGTTTTGAATATGGAAACGGATACGGATACGGATACGGATAATTATCTGAATCCAGATATTATGGTAATTCGGATATCCATTTCAAAGGCTTATTATATGTCTTTCAATTGGATTTTTTATGTAGATTTCAAATTTAATAAAGTTTGCATCTAATTAGACTTTGGATTCATCTCTTTTATAATTATTTATAACTTGTAACTAATAATATAATGAATATTATGGGTTTTTTCTTAACTAACATGTAATTATTTATGATAATAATGATCCACGATGAACTAATAACATATTTATGATTAGTGATTAATCTTTATAGTAATTTAACCATTTTAGTTAGTGATTTATCATGAAAAAGTTATATAAAATATATTTTTTAATAATAAGTCTAATATCCGAAGTATATTCGTATCCGCATCTGTATCTGTTTAATATCCGATCCGTATTCGTATCCTTTTAATATCCGATCCGTATTCGTATCCGGAACTATCCGTATCCGTATTCGTATCCGAAAAACTAAAGTGGGCACGGATACAATTTTGCCCACTAATAATGTGATGATAATATGTTGATAAATCATCTTAAATATGCTAATAATTTGAGGTTGGGTACTCAATTTGAGAAGCCAGGTAAGATGGTTGCGATTTGTACGGATTTGGGATTGATAATGAAAATTCTCTGAGATATGATATTGAAACATTTTTCCGTTTAATTTACTTGTTTGAAAATAGATTTTTCAACTGTTTTTCTGGTTTTGTCGTTATTTTTTCTGATATTTATATGATTTTTGGTGTTTTGATCATTTTTCAGCGTTTTGATTGTGTCGTTGCATTAAAAATAACGCAACGATCAACGTAAGAATTTTTATTTTGTTCAATCAACGCAATGCAACGCGCAATATATTTTATTTGCATCTTTTAATTAACGCAACGATCAACGCAAGAGTGTATTTGCGTAATCATTTCGTGCGTTTGAGACCTTTATATATATATAGTAACAATACAGAACGTCAGCCAGCTATACAGAAACCCAGCAGAGTTGAACAAGTAAGCTTAATTAACAGACAACAGTGAAGTTGGTGTATATATAGATTCTGGGCGGTTGGATCATGGTCATGGATAGCAACTACCAAGTTACCAATTTGGTTCTTTTTTGGCCTCTTAATTATGATCCCATTATCATCCCAACAGTGTCAGATATTATGGCTGGCATTATGGCATATATTTGGTTTTTTAAGTATTTTTAGATGACATCACAGCTTGTTAATTTGCCAAAGCACCTAAATAGAGGATCTTCTAAATTAATAAGATAAAAGATAGAGTGTAATGATGTGGTATTCTTAAACTCATCTTCTGTGAGCTTAAACTAAAAATTGTATCAAATAATATTCAAATTATAATTTATATATATAGTTTAAGAAATTATTTATATCAAAATCTTGTGACATACAAAAGATTTTCATTTTGAAGCTTTTTAGATACTTATTTCGGCTTTTTTAAAATTAATTAATGTTTCATATATAATTTTTGAATGCCACCAAGACCCCAAAGCATGCATTTTTCTGTGTCATTGAAGCACATAGTAGAGAAGAAAACAGTGAAAAACTGTGGGCATGAGGGGATTTCGGATTTTATGGTCCCCTTGCGTTATTAATTAGCTGAGGCCAATTTGGTTGCTTTAGAGCATCTCCAAGAGATCCCTAATAATTTATTTCCAATATAATTATATTGTGAGCTGCTCCAAATTTTTGGAATCCAAATTATACCTTAAACTCCAAGAGTTTCCCTAAAGATGGATCCCAATAAATTTAAAATGGGCCACGTCACTAGGCCTGGCCAATCCAACGGCGGAGAGGGAAGGAGAGGATTATTGGGAGTGCGGAGGGAGTGCCTAAAAATAGTTAATATTGGCTTCGATTTGGGGATAGCGCAAAGATAAGGAAGGGTTTAGAGCTTCTGTTGGAACCCGATTTTTGTCCTTAATTCTCGATAATAAGTTTTAGAAATAGTTCAAAAATGCTCTTAGAGATGCTCCCTATTATACTTAAATTCTAGGCGTAACAAAAATGCAAGAGTTAATTAGTTGTTAGATACTACTTGTTGATTATTTCGTCTTCGTCTTCTCATTTTTATGAACTAACTACTAATTAATTGGATGTGACATATGAATGTTTATATAATTGTACTAGTAGTTATTAGTCAGTGCCAATGGTGTGTCCAGCTCCATTCTATATATAAATACAGTATTCAAATTTGTATCCATTACATTTTATTCCTTTTTAAGAAATGATGGGATTAAGACATGAAGTTAATATTGAATTGTCAGCATCACATAAATCCACGAAACTATCAGAACCAGAAATAAGCTGAACAAGTCCATTATTTATTCATTATCCATTGATTATATATCCACTTTTACATCCTTACAATATATAAAAACATATTGCAAAAAATGACATGAAAGGACTATCTTTCTCCAAATAAGAAACCTGAGTCGTTGATCATTTTTTTTGGATTAATCAGAACCGTTGATGTATATATACGTTAATGTCCGTTGACGCTAAAGTCTCAGCCCATTAAAATTTAAGGCTCACATCAATTTTCTCAATATAAGGCCCATTACATTCCTCTGTTACACACTAGTGTAAAACTTTGAGTAATCTAGCGTCCACACGATGGACGTCCATCATAGACGCAAAGTGTTACGTGATGGGCCCCATGTGTTATACTCTGTGTGTGTGATGGACGTCCATGGTGTGGCCGCATGAAGTTTCCGTAAAACTTTTACACCCTCAACAAAACCATCAAATCAATGCATCATTTCTTTTAATTTATATGTACGTTCTGTAAATTGGCCTGTACCGCAGGTCCAGTCCAGTCCAGTATTGGCCCACAAAATTATCTTTCCGGTCCATAATCCAATATCTTCTTTAGGCCCAATAAAACATTCACTGATGTTCTCAGCACATTTCTCCGATTCACAGAGATCACTCCAATTTGAACTTCTTTTGAAAGTTGAAACTAATCAAGTCATCTTCTTTATTTTATTGTAGTCTGATTTTTATTTTTATTTTCTCACAGAATGCAAATTCCTTGACAAGCGCTGGTTTTACAATTTACACTTTACAGGCAATAACTAGCTCTTCTTAATTTGTCGAATTACTCTATACAGCACCTACATGCACCCGGCTACTTGATTATAACAAGTACTGGTACAAAATAAATGGTTTATATCTGTGTCAGAATATATATACATGCATGGTTAATTTGGTGATTTCTTAGCCTTAATTACATTTGACATATATAGATACTGTTGCTTCTACAAGATCAGATGCCGGCTAGTAACAGAACTTGGTGATTTGATTTCTTTTATGTCAGTTACATTAATCCATTCATGCATTCTGATTACAGAACTAAACAACAACATGATGTTCTGTACTACGTATACGCACGCATAGGATATATACCATGCATGGTCAATACTTTGTTTTGCTCAGTTATTTAATTTGGTGCTACTTGTGGATGGATATCAATGTTGACAGTGATGAATGGAACTTTATTGTTACCCTATACATTTTTCCTTCAGGAGGACTGGTCTTTTGTTATTATTATTGGTTTTTCTCAATGTTTTATATATATATATATATGGCATCCCATTTGGAGGATAAGAATAAAGAAGACTTAAATAGTAAAAATCACCTATATATGGCTGGCTTTGTTATGTTTCAAATTAGCATGAACATTCATATTTAAAATTTGAGATCTTAATATATATCTGGTTCAACCTTCTCATGTACTATCAAACTTCATTTACTTTATTATTATCTTCAAAGCAGATGACAAGTTATTTGTTATCATCATGCATATTGCATATATATATATGCATGTTTAACCTTTGCAGCCGCCAGGACCGCCAAAGTAAAAATACAAACCGCCCTTGCCAAACTTGAGTTCACCTTCCTTGTAACAGTTAGGAGTCTCGCTATTGCGAAAAAGACGATTTGTACTCGGAGTTACAAGCAAGTTGTTCTCATTCAAGACCTTGGCATTGGCAACAAATGCTGCTTTTCCATATCCTTCTGAAGGGAAGTGACCACTCCCCATTTCACCACTTGGAATGGAAGAAGGGGATGAAACTTTACCGCCCCAAGCGATGTATTTTTCTCCTATGTCTAGATACTTGAAGAGTGATTTTGGCCAGTATCCGATCGGCTTCCAGTTCTCTCCAAATGCTAACCACCAATTTCCTGTCTCTGTATCCTACACACCAAAAAATGTTATACTTTCAGACTGGATTAGAAGTTTATCATTGTGTCTTCGTCGACTGATCGTTTAATAGAAACTCGCATACAAGACTCAAGGTGCAATCATCGATCGAACTTGCTGAATTGCAATTATATTATACATGTTCTAATGGTTGAAATATATGCATGCCTAAATGTCTATTTCTCGAAACACCAGCAATTAATTATACATGATAATTAAGAAAGTGCCATAATCTTGGTTACAATTGGCCATAATGACAATTAAATTGCAGATCAATTAACTTTGGAACTTATTTTAATGTGAGAATACAGAAATTGTGTAATCATATATATATATATAGACCATATATATACCTTAAATAACATAAGATTGATCTGATATTGAGGTCCGCCATATATCGAAACTGGTGCTAATCGAGACCCCAAGGCAACATCTGAGCTTACTTGAACAAATCCAGGACATAAATGATCTACACATCCTTTATCTCCTTGCTGTCTAATTGGAAACACAAAATATACAATAAATAAAACAGCAAATAAGAATGGAAGTAAGAAATGCTTCAAAAACTACTAGTGATTTCAGAGCAAATATACCGTGAGCTTAAGCTCAAAATCATATCAAATCACTTTCAAATTTGGATTTATATGGCTCGTTATATTCTTTATATCAAAATCTTGAGGAATACAAAAATTTTCCATTTTTGGAGATTTTTAAGTATTTGTTTTGAATTTTGTAAAATTAATGCATAAACATTGAATATTTTATTAATATTGTATAGTCACTTTTATAAAATTCAAAACAAATACTTAAAAATCTCCAAAAATGGAAAATTTTTGTATTCCATAAGATTTTGATGTAAATAATATAATGAGACATATAAATCCAAATTTGGAAGTGATTTGATATGATTTTGAGCTTAAGCTCACGGAAAGCCCCGTGAGCTTAAGCTCACCGTATATTTGCTCGTGATTTCATAACTGCATGATATAAAAAAAAAAGGAGGAAAAAAAACTATTACTTACCCAATATTCTATGTGAAAACGGGTATGCTTATCCTTGTCGAGAGCCGGTATGACCTAAATATATAACGATATATATATATAAAATTAGTCAAGCAATGTGATGATACATTAATTCCGACTGCCAAGATATATAGGGCAAAATGCATGTAATTGTAAATTTTGATGGAAAACTTAATTATTTTACAAGCTTTAATGGTTATGTTGACAACTAAATATATATATGTAGCAAAGTAAATATAGATATGAAATATATATATAATGAACTTACTGTCCAACCAGCAGCAATATAATCCGTCGTTTCGTTGGGACTTCCCATGAGTACCATTGAACATGTTTCCAAGTTGTAGGAATTAGTCAGATCACTTTCAGGCTTTAACTTGGGTTCATATACAGAAAGGGATCCTTGAATTCCATGCACTCTTAGGTTTGCTCCATACGACGCAAGCTACATTTACATATGGAAATTAATAAATAGTCATTTAATTAGACAAATTAATTCAAAGATAATTCATCTGATAAACATCGAAATTTCAGCTGTGTTATATATGTATGCTTGTAGGGAGTATACTTACTATGAAAATGTTTGTATTTCGCTCCGAAATGCTATGCTAACAGTCCAAATTATACTTTATCACATCCAAAATTTTGATTTATGATTCCCATTAAATTTATCATACAAAAATACTAGGGTATACAAAATTTTTTCATTTTTTGGAGCTTTTTAAGTATTTGTTTTGGATTTTTTAAATTCATGTACAAACAAGCACTATTTTATTAATATTTTAGAGTCATTTTGAAAAAAAAAAAAAAACTTAAAAAACTCCAAAAATGGAAAATTTTTGTATCCTCTAATATTTTCATATGATGAATTTAATGGAAACCATAAATTAAAATTTCGAACATGGCAAAACATGATTTGCACCGTTAGCATTTTGGAGCGAAATACAAACGTTTCATATTAGTCTAGCTCTGTATGTAGGTTATTTTTTTTTTCCAACTGTCACTTAGTTACCAAGTAGGTCCTGACAAGAGAGTTTTAATTACTCTATGACATATTTAGCCTTTTTTTAAACTCTGTTGTTATAAATAAAAGTGAGTTAATTATGCAATATCTCGTTGAAAATTAGGTTATGACTTGTGAATTACGACTGTTATAGGTTACAAAAAAAAAAGTGAGTTATAGGTTACAAAAAAAAAGGTATTTCTGATCATCATGACACCATGAACATAAATTCCAAAAGATATATATGTAACTTTTGTTATCAATTTATGTTGAAAATTACTCACATAATCGGCGGTAATATTCACATAATCGGCGGTCTTTTCTTTTTTAACTCCATAATTCTTGTAATTGAATTTCCATGGGAGAACATTTTTTTCATTATTGTTCATGAAGTACTTTTGCATATGGTTTCTCCTTATTGGAATTTGTCCTGGGGGGCATCCAATGACAGTTAATCTCGACTCTGAATTAGTGACCGTTGCAGATTTTTCATCCATGTTTATGGGGAAAAAAGAAGGCTCCATCTGCATATATATTTATATATGAGCAAATATACGGTGAGTTTAACCTCAAAATCATATCTATGTAAGAAAATAATATATTTATGATGAGAAATGAAGTTGCACCTGGATGGTGTGGTTCTTCAGCAGTGGATGTTGTAGCGCTGGCTGCATGTTGATGTCAACACAATCAACTATGTCGCCGTATGCATCAACCTATATAGTTTTGGAGAATTTATAATAAACTAGTGCAAACTAATATTAAGTATTTAAATTATGGCTAAATCTTCTATGAATCAGATGAATATATATGGGCCATTCATTTCTCAGAATTGGATGGTCACGATATATATTCCCTTTGGGTACAATTAAAGATCAATTGATGCTTGCTCTGTAAATAAAAGATCACTCGATTAAGATTAAAATGAATAATTGCTTGACCGATCCATAATGGAACATACCCTCTTAAATTAGAATTCACAGAATGTGTATATATTAATTTTTTGAAGCAATATGAAACTTAGAAATATATATGTTTGAAATACCTGAATTGAAGTGTTCATCTGGCTACTTAATGGCACCCCATCTGTTGCTCCACCGTTTAACTTGAAAAGAAGTAGCAGAAGTGCAAGAGTACATGCAGTTGGATTCTTCTTTTTGATGTTCATAATCATCTAATCTCAGATCGATTTAATTCAACAATGACAATAGATCGTCCTCTATTGATCTCTTTGTTGAAAACTTGATATGTAATGACACTTGCTGCCGTTATATATATACACAGATCGATGGATATACATCTTCGTTCATTCATTGCATCCATTATGGAAGGACAATTAAACCTTGTTGAGGTTGTTCAAAAAAATTCAAAAAAAAATTCAAAAAAAAATATTGTTGAATTTATAATGGAAAAAATAAATTTCAGTAAATCAATGTATGCTATATACAGACATTAATTTATTTATTGCTTTCATACTAGCATTAATTTGCTATATTCATGTATATATGTTGACTATTCTGAAATCATTTATTATGAAGATATATGCATATGCTTGCTGACTATTAACTTTAATTTTTAAATAATGCATGACAGTAGGAAAGATGCACTTAATTTATATCAAACTAGAAATATTTGTCATTGACTTTGATTGCTAAAAGAGGTGTTAAAAGTTCCCTTTACTAGAATAAACTAGTACGCAATCCCATATTTAATGAACGTAATTGTGCACTCATCTTCTTCACCACATTGGATATATATGGATTCATTTAATGACAATATCTCTCTTAAGAATTTATTAATTAGCGGAGGGATCATTGACATTGCTTATCTTGATAATCTTGATAATATATATAAAATTTTAAATTTTGTACAAATTCATTAAAAATATTTAAAATAAAAAAAGTTTATGGATGCATTATTAATTAACTTGTAGATTGGTAGTGTTTAAAAAAAAAATAATAAAGATGCATTACTTAAGTTATAGATTGATAGTGTTTAAAAAAAAGAATAAAAGATGCATGTTGATATCAAGTTATCAACACAATTACATATATATATATAGAGTAAAACTACCGTACTCTTAAGCTCACGGGGGTCTCCCGTGAGCTTAACACAAAAAACGTATCAAACCATATCCAAATTTTGATTTATATGGCTCAATGAATTCTTTATATCAAAATCTTAAAGCATGCAAAATTTTTTTATTTTTGGAGATTTTTAAGTATTTATTTTGGATTTTTTAATAACAACTATACAATATTAATAAATAATCAATGTTTCATGTGTAACTTTTAAAAAATCCGAAATAAATACTTAAAAATCTCTAAAAATGGAAAATTTTTGCATGCAACATGATTTTTATATAAAGAATCTATTGAGCCATATAAATCAAAATTTGGATATGATTTGATACGTTTTTTGTGTTAAGCTCACAAAAGGCTTCTGTGAGCTTAAGAGCACGGTAGTTTTACTCTCTCTCTCTCTCTCTCTCTATATATATATATATATATATATATATCCCCGTATTGATCAACCTAGTTTTGTTGAATTAACAGAACATGCACGAAACTAATATTTAATACATTAAAATGATTAAATTGTAATTTACAAAATAAGTTTTAACTTCTTGAAGCAATATCAAACTTTTCAATGTGTTTAATTAAACTTTGAAGTACCTGCATTATTGAAGTACTCATCTCGCTTCTTAATGGTGTTCATCCATTGCTCCATCAACTAACGTGATATATAAGAATCAACATAAGTGCGGTACATCCTGTTGAACACTTAATTATTGTTCATCACCATATCATCTAGCTTATCATCGGATTTCAACACTTACAGTTGGTTTAGGAATCTATTAAGTTCCTCTATTGCGCGCTCTCTTTGAGATGGAATGACATCCGTGTAATATCGTAGTAATGTAGATGAATTAGTATATATTTGTTCATTCACTGACAAACTAATTAAATGAAACACTTTAGTCATTGAATTTGTTGGAACTAGCTAGAATAAAAATTCAGTACATCAATGTATGCTACGGGTTTTAATTCTTTTGTTGGTTTCATACAAAATGATAGCAACACCATAATAACTATGTACGTATCTATCACACCACATAGTTGACTATTGTGAAGTCATTTATTATGAAGATAACCAGCCTGCAGGGTGGTATAGCTAGCTAGCATGCGTCATAGACTTTAGTACCTTTGTCGTACTTCATCTATTAGTAGGATAGTGTGTATAAGATCAAGAGATAAATAGTTGTCATAAGATTTCTTTCCTTTCTTAATCGTATATCAGTTGCAATGTATCAATATTATTCAGAATTTGATAAATAAACTGCATATAGGTTACCGCATCAAATTCCGCATATACGTTATGTAGTACTCAAATCCATATTTTATAACATTCCATAAACCAAAGGAAGAAAAAGATAATAGACGGGCTGAAATTTCTAAGAACATCATAAGGGATCTAAATTAGTGTCATCATAATCGCAATTACTTTATGGATATGTTGTCGTGCGATACGCAATGTAAAGCATGGTTGTATATGGTAGTGAATGTCTTATTTGCATAGAAATGTATGATCCTATATATCGACAGTATCATAAGACTTTCATGCAACCATGAGTTCCGCACCATTTGTGTTGAGTATTGCCAATGGGCTAGACATGACACATACCTGACTTGTCGTGAATCCATGCATTCCGGATCATCAGTTGAAATGGTCACTGTATAGCTAGGTATAATCTATTTATTTAATTTTATCAATTCATTTATTGTTTTATCTTTTTTGCATTTGGTTTTTATATGTAATTTTTGAGAATAGAGTGCCAATTCGTGTTCTTCGACTTCGATATGAATGTTGTTACTTGTTTTTGGTTGAATTTTTCTTCTTTGAAGAAAATTATTGTAGTTTTATTTGGAATCAATTAAGTTAAGACTCTCTCAGGTTTCTGGCTAGTATACTTAGATAACTTTGAATTGCATAACCTTTTGTTTCCGATCTTATGTGATAATTATGTTAGGACAACATCAAATTCTGAATATACGGCTGCATTTCGCATATACGTTATGCGGTACCTCTCCGTATTTTACAACAATGCATAGAACCAAAGAAAGAAACAATAATAGACAGCAGCTGAAAGTTCTAGGAACATCATAAGGGATCTAAATTGGTGACATCATAATCCGTATTTTACAACAATGCATAGAACCAAAGAAAGAAACAATAATAGATAGCAGCTGAAAGTTCTAGGAACATCATAAGGGATCTAAATTGGTGTTATCATAATCACTCAATTACTTTATGGGTGTGTTATCATGCTATATGCAATGTAAAAGTATGCTTGTATATGGTAGTGAATGTCTGATTTGCATGGACGAAGTGTATGATCCTATATATTGGCAGTATCATTAGACTTTCATGCAGCAACGAGTTCGACACAGTTTGTGTTGAATTGTGGAAATGGGCTGGACACAACACATACCCCATGTGCCGTAAACCCATCCATTCCGGATCATCAGTTGAAATGACCACTATATAGCTAGTTATGATCTATTTATTAATTTATTCATTCATTAATTGTTTTATCTTTTTTGCATGTGGTTTTTATATGTAATTGTTGGGAATAGAGTACCAATTCGTGTTCTTCGACTTTTATATGAATGTTGTTACTTGTTTTTGGTTGAATTTTTCTTCTTTGAAGAAAATTATTGTAGTTTTATTTGGGATCGATTAAGTTAATGCTCTCTCAGGTTTCTGGCCAATATATACTTATATAACTTTGAATTGCATAACTTTTTGTTTCCGATCTTATGTGATAATTATGTTGGGACAACATCAAATTCTGAATATACGGCTGCATTTCACATATACGTTATGCGGTACCTCTCCATATGCATACTCAAATCCATTTTTTTACGACAATGCATAGAACAAAAGAAAGAAACAATAATAGACAACAGCTGAAAATTCTAGGAACATCATAAGGGATCTAAATTGGTGTCATCGTAATCGCGCAATTACTTTATGGGTGTGTTATCGTGCGATATGCAATGTAAAAGCATGCTTGTATATGGTAATGTCTGATTTGCATGGAAGTGTATGACCCTATATATTTGCAGTATTATTAGATTTTCATGCGGCCACGAGTTCGACACAGTTCGACACAGTTTGTGTTGATAATGACCAGTGACAGTGCCCTAAACTCAACACGGACATTAATTCATAACACAACACTGCACACATTGGCATCACCATTCAATATAATTCAAACACAATACCAGAGAAGAGAACCAAAGAAATTGAGGAAGACAATGGCCGATGGCAGAAATTATCTGGGTAAGGGATCTTACACTGATAGCGAGGGTTGTAAAGAGGTACATATATAATTATCTTAGAACCAAGTTCATTAATTATGTTGTAACTATCCCTTCTGCAAATATATAAAGTTAGAAAGACCAAACAATGATTTGAATAACTGGTCGGCTGCACAATCTTCTAGTTAGCATCCATTACTTCTTGCAATTCATATATATAGTCGAGCATCAAAGTATGCATAAAATTTTGCATATACGGCTACATTTCGCATATACGTTATGCAGTTTCTCTCAGTATGCATACTCAAATCCGTATTTTATAACACTACATAGAACTAAAGAAAGAAACAATAATAGACAACAGCCGAAAATTCTAGAAAGATCATAAGGGATCTAAATTGGTGTAATCATAATCACAATTACTTTATGAGTATGTTGTCGTGCGATATCCAATGTAAAGCATGCTTGTATATGGTTGTGAATGTCCGATTTGCATGGAAGTATATGATCCTATATATATCGACAATATCATAAAACTTCTATGCAGCCACAAGTTCCACACAGTTTGTGTTGAACAGTGGCAATGGGCTGGCATGACACATACCCGCGTGTCGAGAATCTATGCATTCCGGATCATCAGTTGAAATGGCCACTATATAGCTATAGGTATGATATTTTTGTTTATTTTATTAATTCATTAATTGTTTTATTTTTTTGCATGTGCTTTTTATATGCAATTGTTGGGAATATAGTGCCAATTCTTGTTCTCCGACTTCTCTACGAATGTTTTTACTTTTTATCGGTTGAATTTTTATCTTCTTTGAAGAAAATTATTATAGTTTAATTTATGATTATGTTAAGGCTCTTTCAGGTTTCTAGGCAATGTATATATACTTAGATAACTTTGAATTGCATTACTTTTTGCTTCTGATCTTATGTGATAATTATGTTGGGGAATGGAGATAATTATAATTCATTTATATGATTTCTGTTTTAGGCATAAATCTTTGTGGATATGTTTGTCGTCACGATAACTTTTACAAACGTCTGTGCGTTGCAACGGAGATATTAACAAAACAGTACATTTCATTATGTTGCTCATATTGTCTAAAACATTTAGCTGTGAAATTAAGTTTTTATCTGTTTTTTTTTTTTTTTTTTCAATTACAATGGAGTAGCTTCCACAAAATTCACCGCTGCTTTCTTTCGTTTTCATTTTTGTTGCTGCACAGTAATATGCATAAAAATTCACCTATTATGTTGAAATAAAGAAAGATATAAAAATGGTAACCATATCATTTGCACGATGTTTTATCATTCTCATAATAATTTATGGTTCATTATTTAAAAGTTAATAGCCAAAAATAAAATTTTATGGAAACGTTATAAAATAAATTAGCATTTAATTGCTTTAATGGCAATGTTTTTTTTTTTTTGAGTATTTAATGGCAATGTTCACAATACTATATATTGAAACATATACATTAATTGTAAATCGGTTTTGGAAGAATTTTTAATGGCAACATTCACAGCTCTATTGGAAACCATGCAGATGATATTTTGTATCCGTCCTCTATTGAAACTTTGTGTAATAATCGTGAAATTAACAAAAGAGGAACTTCGACAAGCTTTCAACATAATTGTATAAGAAATGTCTGACCATCTGCTCATCTAGCGGCTGATGTTTCTTCTCAAATTACATCAAAAAATCCTGACTGTCGCAGGATCAAGACATCCAACATACATTATAAAGGAGCATAGATACCTATCAAGGAGCAGAGATACCTATCATTTTCTTGTTGCAAAATCGTATTGCTTTTGTTTCGACGAGATAGGAGCCGATTTTAATTATTCGGTTCGAGAATCCTTTTGTCTTGCCGTAAACAAACAAACGTAATTAAGCAGAAATTAAACACACACTGTACTAGCTATATATCACGCATGCATGAAACATCAAAATTTTGCATTACTCAAATTTTTGTATATCTGGTATTTTCATATGATGAATTTATATAATGAGAACCAAAATTGAAATTTCGAACGTGACAAAGCATGATATAGACCGTTTTCATATTAGTCTAGCTCTACTAATTATTCAACTTAACATGCTAATTATTCAACTTAATTAACATCAACATATAGTTAGCATATTAAGTTGAATAATTATGTAACTTAACATCAACATGACATGATAATACTTATAAGTTGATGAAGTTAAATAATATTTAGCATGTTAAATTGAATAATTAGTATGCTTAGTTGAATATTATTAAGCTTAAGTTGAACAATTAGTATGCTCAGTTGAATAATTAGTTTGTTTGACCAAATAAAACTATATGGTATCCCATGATATCACCGTAACATTTTCCATAAAGATATCAGACTTGGAGGTTTTATTTGGATGTTTAATTAACCATTTAACGTCATTACGGTTTTACTTAGTATAAAATCTTACATGTTGAATTGTCTTCCATATCTTATTTTTTTTTTTCAGTATTTAGCTGTTAGATATTTTAATTTGGACGTCATAATTAAAGTCTCATGATCATAAACAAAAATTATGGAACAAAACTTTTAAGTAAAATTAATTGAGGGATCCAGAAACTTTATTTATAAGCTATATGACATTATTATTATTACTAAGATTATTATTAACATTCACATTACAACACATTATAATTGTCCATATGAAAGCCATATCACTCTCACATAGACAATAAACAACGATATAATTCTCGAATAAACTTCAAGGATCACACAACAAATAATACAACGAATTCTCTGAAATCAGCCAGAGATTTCAATGGCCTTGACCTCTGGCTTCTTCTCCGGCTCCTTCGGCACAGTCACCGTAAGCACACCATTCTCCATGGCCGCCTTGACCTGATCAACCTTGGCGTTCTCCGGAAGCCGGAACCTCCTCAGGAACTTCCCGCCACTCCGCTCCACGCGGTGCCACTTGTCATTCTTCTCCTCCTTCTCCTTGCTACGCTCCCCGCTGATCTTCAGCACATTGCCTTCCTCCACCTCCACCTTCACCTCCTCCTTCTTGACCCCCGGCAGGTCGGCCTTGAACACGTGCGCCTCCGGAGTCTCCTTCCAGTCGATGCGGGCGTTGACGAACGCGGATGTATCGTTGTCAATAGCACTAAGTGAGCGGGTGGTGCCGAATGGGAAGCCCTGGAAAGGGTCCCAGACGTCGAGGGAGAATGGATCGAAGAGGTTGCTCCTGATGATCGACATTCTTCTTTCAGTAGTATGTATAAAGAGTGTGTAGACTGTAGAACAGTAGAACTGTAGAAAAGTGTTGTTTGTTTAGTATAGCAGAAGAGTGGACCTTTTTCTTTTTAATTACTTCTTTTTCTGATGCTGATGCCTTGCAGTTAGGCTCTATTTATAGGAAGAGGATACAACTATGTAAACAGATCGGGAATTGTCCGGAATTATTGAATGGAGAATTGGTTGCCAGTGTCCTGATGCGTCTGGGTGCTGCTAGATTGCTCGATCGTGTACTAATATCTTCCAGAAAGTGCTTGATTGTACTGGCATAAAATGATTAAACAGGCTCTTTGACCCGTAAGAGCAAAAAGCCCATGGGGTCATTTACGTTCCAAAGCCCAAGGATTAAAACCGGCAGGCTTTGAATTCATTTATGTCGAAATATTAACACTTTTGTCTTTTAAATTTAGTTCCTGTAAATTATTTTTAGGGATAATGATCTTAGAGAAACTTTCACATTGTGAAAAGTTGGCATCCGAATTTTATTTTAGACAAATGCACTTCCAAACTATGAATTTGAATTTGTGACAATCCCCAACCATTAATTAGCCATATAATAATTCATTTAAAATATGAAATAACCAAAAAACCCTTATATATTTCTTGGATGCATTATTTTTATTATTACAACATATAATTAAATAAATAACTAAATTAATAATTTACATAGTTGCATAACTAATTAAAATTAATAAATTTTGTTTATTTGATTGTGATGATGGCAAATAATTTATGAAAAAAAACTAATTGAATATTTGAAATTGCATATATATATATACACACAAATTTTATCATTTTTAATTTAGAGAAGTTCTTCTTGTCCCCCTTAAATGTCCCCCACCAAGATTTCATTAAGATTCTAGTTTAAGATTCAGATTTTCACTAATTACACATTTTTTTTGACTCTAAAGTCGGGTCCCACCACTTAATGGTCAAATTTGTTATATCATAGCGTTATGGTAAATAACTGTCTGTGCAACTACGGTGTTCATACATATCCGTCAAGGTGTTCATACCTCTCACGGTGAGGTGTTCATAGTCAACATAATAGTTGTTCATACCTACGCATCGAAGATGCTGCGTGTGCCTTCCAAGATTCTATATACGTTATAGTGAATCACCGTCCATCTGAACTTGAGTGCTCATACAAAGTATTGTGGAGTGTTCATATCTATTGCATTGGGGTGTTCATACCTTACATACAAGAGGGTGTACTTAGAGTTCTAAAAAATGGCACGCCGTGGCCAATTCCGGCACAGAACGGCACGGGCATGGGTGGGAACGGCACGGGTAAGGCACGGGCACGGATATGGCACGGGTCATTAACCATGCCGTGTCTCAGTTTTGAAGATTTTGGAACGGCACGGAACGACACGTATAGTGTTCCAGAAACGGCACGGAACGACACGAAAAAACGGCACGACACGGAACGACACAAAAAAACGGCACGACACGGAACGGTTGTCAGACACGGCACGGTCACGGCAAGGGACACGACAGACATGGTAGAAATAATATAGGTGGCACGCATGGGAACATATATGACACGGGCAGGCACGGATAGGACATAGGTAGGCACGGTTGGTTGCGGATAGGATATAGGTAATAACTCCGCCTATATATATATAACATAGCCAGTCCCAAAGCCCGGAAGGAGGAGGGGTAATTTATAAAACATTATGTAATTATTAACTAACACAATGTTCATAGTATATAGTACCTTTTAATATTATTTTTATGTTTTCTAAATTTTTCATTCTGAGTTTTGACAAAAAAAAAATTTAATGATTTTTTTTTGTTAAATTTTAATTTATTTAAACTTTTTATGTTTTTTGGAATTTTTTAAAAATTATATGTTCAGAACGAGTGGGCACGTATAGTACGGTTAAGACACGTGGATACGACACGGTAGGTCACGTATCTGATTGGACACGGCACAAATAAGTCATGGCACGATAGACACGGTGTATCTTACCCGTACCGTGCCTCCTCCCAATTTTTGGCACGGCACGGCACGACACAGGAAAAATATTAATAAAAAAAAGACACGGCACGACACGGCACGAAGACACGGCGTGTCTGGACACGGTACAGCACGGAATGACACGATTTTAGAACTCTAGGTGTACTGACGGGGGACAATTAAGGGGGACTTTTCTTGGGGGCAGTTAGCATCCCTCTTTAATTTAATACATAAATATATAATCATTATAAAGATAAAATAAATCATATAAAAAAGGCGACAATGTTATATAATATAAATTTTAACGGGCCTGATAATTGCTCCCCTTAAAAATCTCCCTTAACTGCACTTCAATATAATTTAACATTTTCCATATGATAACATAAAAAGTTGTTACACTAACACGCAAAAGTGCTTATACTAACCGCTAATATAGTTTATACAAATAACTAAATTAATGTGTATTAAAGAACCAGAGCAATGGAGGTGTGGTCGGAGATGGTGGCGGAGGTGCGGACGAAGGGGGGCGGCGGTGCGGCCGAGGGGTGGTGGAGGTCCGGCAGAGAGGGTGGTGATGGGCGGATGTGATATGGTGGTGGGAAGGAAATCAATAAAGGAGGAAGAATGAAAGAATAAAAATGGGGTGCAAATAAGGGGTGTAGTTAAGGGGGATAAGAATAATTTTGCAAATTTTAATTAGGTACTTATATTATTAAATAGTTCTTAATCTTTTTATAAATTATGAATTAATGAACTATGAGCATTTTAAATATTATCTTACAAATATATGAGGGTATTGTGGTCATTTCATATTTAAATTGAATTATTATATGACTAATAAATGGTTGAGGGGGCAAATTGTCACAAAATCATAGTTTGAGGGCTATTTCTCTAAAATAAAAATTCGGAGACCAACTTGTCACAAGTTGAAAAGTTGATAGCAGCTATCAACAAATATGTAAAATTAAAATACAAAGCAACAACATAAAACCACTAAAGCAAAACAAGAAAACTAAAACATAATTATAAACTTAGCCTACTCATGTTTTATCTAAGAGTTCAGCCATATCATCCTTGTAGCAATCAGCAAAATTGTTCATAAAGCTTGATATCTTCATACATGTATGCGTGCAGCAAGAATCGGTGCTGGTATAATTTCATTCCTGATGAAAACTCTATTATTCCTCTCGCGCGAGATGCTCCATAGAATAGTGATGAAAATTGTTAATTTGGCAATGCTTTCTAATGCTCGGGTTGACTACTTGCATAAATTAAATATATACTTCTGGATAATTGAGTCAGCAAGAGATACCAAATGGAAACCAAATAAAGTCTGCAATGACGTCCATAAGGAAGAAGCATACGAGCATTCAAAAATAAAATGCAATGTTGTTTCCAAAGAACCGTTATCACACAATTTACAACCTTGCTGAAATTGGAATTGCGTTTTAGCCATAACATCCTGAGTCAGAATTCTGTTTCTTTTTTTTTTTTTTTTTTTTTTTTTTTTTTTTTTTTTTTTTTAAACAAGTAGGCTCAAAGCCTACCGATTCTATTCAAAATCTTAAATATCAGAATTATATTTTAATTTCAACAAAAAATCAAAGAATACCTTGACAGTAGACGGGACCTTAGCCTTCAAAATTTTCTTATATGGTGATCTGATTTTACCAGCAGTGATCATCATACGATAAGTGGACTTGACTGTGAAATTTCTAGAGGGGTTCGGCCACCACACCAGGAAATTCCTCTCCTACAGATAGTGAATCTATCATAATCAGGAACCTAGGATGGTCCTCCCACAAAAGAAAGGGGAGTGGGTGGTGGGTCGGTATCTGCTGAGATCCAAAACCGATCTAAGGGTCATGAGATCCCGATCCAACGGTTCTCAGGATCCGTATCTGTTGAGTCCCGATCTCGGGTTCCCGAGAACCGTCGGATCGGGATCTCAGGACCCTGAGATCGGTTTTGGATCTCACTGATGCAGTGGGTGGTAATACAATAATACTTTGTCAAATAAAAAAAGGGGAGGAATGACACATTTTCCTGACCGGATTTTTTCAGGCAATTCGTGACCGGGGAATGACACATTTTGTTGACCGGAAATCCGGTCAGCAAAGATAGTGCGACGGTCACGATTGCCTCATTAATGACCGTGTCGGTCACGAATGCAACCGTCCGGAATGGTATCCTTCCCGAGAAATTATAACTTGACCGTCACCGTCAGCACAAATATGAACGGTGACGGGATCCACTTGATGCTTACCGTAATTTACGGTCAGGACTCAGCAATGAATGAATTTTTTTTTTCTGCCAACGATTCTTCTTGTATATTTACTTTTCTTTTCCGCCAGTCAAACATTTAATTTAAAAAGAACAGCAACATCAAAACTTAATTAACAACCATAAAATCACGGTAAAAATGACACATGAAATGAAAATGATTATTTTTAATTGCAGAAGCAAAAATTCATCATATAACACAGTAAATCTTCCAATTTATCATATAACATTATAACTAGACAAAACTCCAAATATTCCACCTATCCTACAAAGATAGGTGTTCTGAATGCCAGCGCTAGCATTCAGAACACGTCGGATCCGGCTGGCCTCATAGACCGAGTTGTTTTTTCGATGTCATTGTACAAAACTACAACCTAATATATATATGACACTATGACGGTAAGACCCCGCCACTAAGTCTTTCTCTCAGCATTCAGCAATCTGTTATAGATTCATTAAGGTACCAACCATCATTTTTTTTGGTGGAGAAATTAAGTACAATCATCATCATCAACTCACTCATCTAGTCATCTATATATATCTTCGTCAAAAAGTGACCGAATTACCAAGAGATGTCAAGCACTCAGAGTGAAGGAACGACAGCTGATGACATGCAGCGGGAGCCGGAGAGACATTTTCGGCCTATGCCTGTTGATATTTACACAGCAGCGATAACAGGCGACAACAATATCTTGACACACCGTCTCGGACTGTATGGCGAAGAACAAAATCATAGGCAGGTAATATTTAAGGCAACCAATTGCATGCATATATAACCCTAATTAGTAATTAATAGAATTAATTAATGTGTTTATGAGCTGAAGAAGCGTAAAGCCGGCGATCTACATATATTTTTGAAAAAATTGGAAACAATGATAATAAGTATGATAACTCTGACAACCGACATATTGAAATAGATATGAAATATCTTAAGGAAAGAAAGTATTTTACCTTCATTGAAATAGATATCGGACTGTTAATTTATAGAGTAATTGTATTTAAAGTTTTATTCAATTTTATAAATGTCATTTGATATATACTCCATCAAAGAATTTTACCTTCATTGATGTATTTTGTTAAATCAAGATAGGACAAGTTATGTAATTCTCAAATTATATAAAACTTTTTCAACCAAATACTTGTTAGGGACTAGTTCTATAATCTAACCAATGTATTAGTTCAAATGTCTATTCATATAATTGATAAGAAGTCATTTATTCTTTGAATTTGACTATTACTAGAGCCGAAGTCTCGCGTTGCTTGGGTAGCATTTAGGTAAACGTGAATGTTATACATTAGGTTGGCATATACTTTTTTTGGTACAATTAATTTATTTAATTTCATTTGAAATGAAGTTCTAATATTAATTAACTCATGTAATTTTGGCAAGAAATAGAATAAAAAATGTTAAATGAAGTTTGCAGCTTAATTAAGTTTATTTCAATAATTTCATATTATGTGCAAAAGTACATAACGATATTGCCACATCGATTACAAATAACGGCTTAACAATAATTAGAAGTTTTGTGCAATTCTGCAAAATTTCTCATCCCATTTAATGATTATTGCACAAGGAGTGCCTTCAAAGAAATTGGATATTGAGGTCAGTCAATAATGACAACTCACTGAACTCTGGCAATTAATTAAATTTGACATAAAGACTCTGTTTTTTTTTTTTTTTTTTAAGACCACATAAAGACTCTGTTGCAGTCAATGCTTTCTTCCGATGGAGATGTATTGTGGATAAATATGAAATATGCAAATTGCTTATCAGATTTGGTAAAATCGAATCGTTAGTATGATATTAAAATATATATATAGTATGTAATTCCCAACTAAAATCTTGCATTTCAATTAGTTGAAAATTATTAGTTTATTAATTTAGAGGCAAGCTAGGTGTAACCCAACAAAAATCCTCCAAAACTGTAACCCGCCTGCGTACCTCTAGTGTATCAAGTATGAATCCCCCGATGCGACATATATGAACACCCGACTAAATAAGGTATGAACACACCAGTTAGGCGGACGGTCATTGACTAGAACATGGAATCTTGGACAAGTCCTAACGGAATCATTCACCAGAACGTGATATCTTGGACGACCCACGCGGAATCTTCGATGCATAGGTATGAACACCAAATACTTTGACTATGGATATCTTATCGTGGGAGGTATGAACACCTTAATGTGTAGGTATGAATACCATTTAGTCGCAAATAGTTATCCATCATAACGTCATGATACAATATATTTAATGGTGAGCTGAACTTTTGAAGTTAAAATAACTGATTAAGTTGTTAAAATTTGGATCTTAGAGTGAAATATTAGAGAGGTACATAAACGGAGATTGATAATGGGATAGAATAATTTCCTCATTAATTTAACGTTACCTATCAATTACCTATCAGTTACCTAACAATTACCTATCAGTTACCTATCAAAGACATCTTGAATATATATGTTATTGAGAATTACATTATTAAAAGCAAAAATGACAAAGACCACTTCTTATATTTTTTATTCAAAATAAAGAATTACTAGAATTAACTTAAAACATTATATATGCAAGTCTCAATATTATCATTAATTCCTTACTTTGCTCGTTGACTATGTTGGACAGTATATATAAGCGCTACATAATTTTATGTAGATTGAACAATATATTAGTAAGCAAACTAATTGTGCAAGGTGTACAGGACCAATGAAGAAAAAGAATAAAACATATAGACCAATAAAAAAAAAAACATTTTTTACCTTTTTTTTCAAACTTTGAACATACGATATAACAATAATTTAATATTTTATTTTTAAATTTTATATAAGCAATTAGAATCATTCAATGAATACTCTAAAAAAAATGTAATCAAGAAAAGTGCTATGGTCTAGTCATATTCCCACCAAATTAATGGAAATATTGAGAACATAACTGATTTTTTTTAAAAAAAAAAAACATAAGGATAAAATATTGACACCGAAACAATGTAAGAATTGATTAAATTTCTTTTAGCCTATTTATAAATCAAAATTAAATTTAATAATCACTATTCAACATTACCAAGTGTAAGTCCCATAATTGAAATTCAGCAACTTATATCGACATGACAAAAGTATCAAATGCAATGATGTAGTCTAGAAATACTTTGCAGCATATACTTTCACTTGGGCATCACACAACAAATAAAAGGCAATGCAACCTCATTAACAGTAGATGCAATATATATTATAAACAAACAGCTTAGATTTAAATTGACTGCTGATCTGACTGTGTAAAATTTGTGAATACTACTGTTCATTCGCACTGTGGAGTCAATAGTATAAAGTATGTTAAGAACCAATCTATGTCTTATTTCCAACAATGAAAAAGGAAAAAACGAGTTCCAGTTTGACTCTAATTATAAATTCTAAGTTTCTAACGTATCCAACCCAATTCTAATTTCACAAATATATAACTCATCAATTGCACTTCTGATTCCAAACTTGATTTCCAGAACTACGGTAATTCTCCTCGATCAAAATGGAAGATCTATTGCAGAGTACATCCAGTTTTAATGCTCTCACACTGTTGTTATTAATTTTTCAACAGGAACCAGTAGATGCCGCAAACCCTAGTCTCCAGCAAATGGAAACAACAAACAGGAGATCCAATCTTGAAAGCGTAACACAATTTGGAGACACTATTCTTCATCTGCTCATTACTAACTCGCATAGCGAGCTCACTTTAAAGGTTTTTCGAAAAGACAAATATCTGTTGAAAGCAGAGAACTATAAATTAGAGACACCCCTGCACTGTTTAGCAAGAGTTGGAAACGAAGTGGTTTGGACAAACCTCATTCAACACAATTACGAAGCTGTCAAAGATGTTCTTGACAAAACAAACAATAAAGGAGAAACAGCCTTACACATTGCTGCCAGACATGGTAATAAAGAAATCGGCCGCCAGTTGATGAAGATGGATTCAGATATGGCGTACAAGGTCAATAACGAAAAGCAATCTCCGTTGTACCTAGCTTTAGCCAATAGATGCACTGAGATGGTACAAGTCATGTTAGAAGAGGATGCTACTCTGGCATGCATCCCAGATTTAGATGGAATGTTTCCTGTTCACGTAGCCGCACGAACGGGTAACGTGAAGCTGGTAAATCATTTCATTGAGAAGTACCCTAATTATGCCATGTTGTTGAATCCTTGTGGAAAGAATCTCTTTCATATTGCTGCAGATGACAATCAGGTAGAGATATTTGTACATGTCGATGATGAGAGATTTAAAGGAACGGTGGCAATGATGAATTGTAAAACCGATTATGATGGAAATACACCGTTGCACATTGCAGCAATGAATGGACACTTGTACATCATGTTAGCTATTCTTGAAAAAAAGATGAATTGCGATGCACAAACAATCCGAAATAAGCAAGGGTTAACACCGATTGAACTTTCCGCAAGACAAGTGCTGGAAAATAGTGAGGTATGCTTACATCAATACATAAAAGCATCAGAAATTTTATATTCTTTAATTTTGTTAATGTTATATAACTAGGATCAGACTCGCCCGTGCAAATTTTAGGAAATTAGAATAAGTATTTTTTTATTTTTTTCTGAGTATGGCTTGGGTACTACGCATAGTTAGTGATATATTTTTTTATAGATGTCTGAACTTTTAATTGCTTTCAGATTTGCAATCAATATTATTGAGAAGCACATCTATTATCCATATGTAGTCTCTCCAAGACATAAACCTCTCCACTCACGGCACCATCACCATCAACTATAATGTTTAGTAGGAATTATCTTGCCTCTTTAGTACCTAAAATTTGTAAATCTTGAATTTTCTTTTTCTTTCGTTATAAGTCAAAACTTCTTTTGCAGCCTTGCTAAATTTTTTCATCTTTCTTTGTGATGCCACTCGTCTATACCTAAATCTATATATAGTGAATCAAATGATTTAGACACCTTTAGCAACAATACACATTGTGATTAATTACGCAGCAACAATACACATAGCAACAATACACATTGTGATTAATTACCCCCAATTAATACAAATATTGAACATTATATATCATATAAATCATCATCCTACTAAACAAAAAATTAAATATATATAACGACTAATTAAAATTCTATGAACATCTTAGATTATCAAATTGCTTTTCTCAAAAAAAAAAAGTATCAAATTATATTTTGTGGTTGGTCAATCTAGTACCTTGTTCTCTAATAAGGCCTCCATGAGATTAAATAGAGATACTCTTGTTTTTTTCGGTATGAAACCAGATCAATAATTAATATTCATGTTATCCTTTATAATTATAACTTGTGTTCATTGTTAATTATCTTGGCTAGTGATACTTAGATTTCTTATTCTTTTTTATTGTGTTTCACATCAACTATACCATTCATCAATAATTATTTTTAACAAACACATGGTCCGACAATTTATTTCTGGGGCATATGTACTAAGTAACAAGGTGCACCAATCTCCTGAAACATGGTATATATACTATCCCATTCGCACTGATCTCTTGCTTAATATCATATATAATATATAGAAATATTGTGCTGTCTTGCAGGGTTTCAGATATAATACTGAAAGGAAGATTAACAGCTACTTCAGGACCAATGGTTCTGAAAGATTAACTCAGGTGTGGCTCAAAGATGTAGTGAGAATGTCAACCCAGAACAACTGGCTGAAAGTTCAAATTATTGGATTAGGCTCTGTTCTTATCACAACTATATCATTTGCTGCCGCCTTCACGATTCCTGGAGGTTACCAGTCTGATGGCACACCAGTCTTAGCAGAGAAATATATGTTCAAGGCGTTTGTCCTCGCAAACACATCGGCGTTCATAACAGCGTTTATGAGCTTATTTACTCTGTTGGTGAGAGCATCAGGGATCCCATTTAGCAATGTCATCCGATTCGCATCGTATCTGTTTCTCTTAGCATCGAGTAGCATGGTTGTGGCATTTGGATTGGGGTCGTATGTGTCACTCTATCCGAATAACAAGGCCATCGCCGTTCTCATCCTTGGTGTCACTCTGCTTCTGGGGTCGCCTGCCGTCATGTTTGTTATTTCCAAAGGACTGGACCTGTATAATTTCCTCGGAAGATCTTCTCCTGAAGTTCAACCGACGGTATTAGGTTGGTCTGTATATGCTTCGTATGCATTATCATTCGTATTTATCTTCTTTCTTGCCTATGTGCAGGTATAGCCATCCATTGATGACAATATTGTCATCCTGTATATATATATATATATATATCAATTATCAACATTGTTATACTAATTTTTCTTCTGTCCGAGAGCTATAAACTTGGCAAATAAAATCAGTAAGAGAGCCGTAGAGAACATATATATGTTAATCAATTAATTTTCCTAGATCAGTTACATACGTACACGTTTATATAATACTTTGATATCGATCGGATTCCAATAATCTTCGAGTGTCGAACTACAATTTCTCCCTATTCATATACATGTAATATTGTTACGTACGTTCTTCTGATGTAATGTTATGCTTTAATTTTGGATTGGAATTTATATTTGGATTTAACTACGGTTCGAACAGATTGGAACAGGTCCCATGTAATAATATTAGGTGAACTGAACTCTGTTATGAATCGGAAAAACTATTTGCATCAAAATCATCAATTAATGAAATTCGACGAGATATTGTTAGCAAATGTTTCCCCTGTTCAGTGAAAAGTTTGCGGCACATTTTTGACACGTGCGGTCTTAGATTATGATTTGCTTAGTTTTCATAGGCATGCATCGCACTAAAGATATATGGGAGAAGATAGTAGTACCCGCCTTAAATGGATTCGCATCTTCTGCCTTAAGGCATATTGCCATGGTCAAAATCTCAACCGTTTAAAAAAACGAACGGCTCAGATTTGTCTCAATTCTTTTTGCCCGATTCAACTTATCAACTCTCATTCTCTGGTTGCCGTTCCGCTTGCCGTTCGACTCGCCCGCCCGCACTTCGTCTTCGTAGTTGAGGGAGAGGCCCTCACGCAGAGAGGACTAGGCCTTGAGAATGTTGCCCTCGTCGAGCCTGGCCACGCGCGTCTCCGCGTCCAGCACCTTGGCCTCCTCCTCGTCCAGGGCCGACGCCTTTAGGTGCAGCCCGCCATTCTTCAAGACCAGCAGCTCCAGCTCCAGCTCCACCTCCTCCTCCTCCTCCCCCTCCTGCTACTGCTGCTTCGGCGACTGCTGCTGCGTCTCCTGCGCCTCGCCGGCCCATGTGCCAATTGATGTAGGAGAGGCGCCCATTGGAGGAGAAGGAAAAAGGGGAAAAGGGAGATGCGCGAAGGGGGTCTGGGTCGAGAGAAACGCGAGCGGACGAGTCGAGCGGCGAGCGGAACGGCTGCTTGGTTGAGAGAATGAGTGTTGAATCGAGCAGGAAGGATTGGGACAGATCTGAGCCGTTCGTTTTGTTAAACGGTTCAGATTTTGACCATGGCAATTTTGCCTTAACGCAGGAGATGCGAATCTGCCTTAAATATCCCAGTTAAATACCCTGCTTTTACCAGAAACCATATGCGTTTACAACCCAATTAATAATACTAACAATGTGTTATCAGCGCGCTGAGCATTTTCGTCCTTCAAGTCTAAATACCTATAAAACAAAACCGAAATACTATTTATAACAAGTCCCAATACCTACAACGCATGCATTCTGCACATCCAACAAAACACGTGACTGCAACAAAAAGTCAAATCCCCTATTTGACTAACAACGCAAAACACGTGACCACTGTACCACTGAATGATAAAATTTCTACAACTAATAATACATAGTATAGAAAGTCTAAATACCTAGTATACATAAGTAGTAATATTATTTCATTTTATGTACAAAACTTCTGCAACTAATTATTGAAACTAATAATACTAAAAAAATACGAAATATGAACTAATTTTATTTTATTTTCAATGTCACAATAGCTTATTCACACATTAATAATATCAACTGAAATAACATATAATAATACTTAATAACATATAATAATACTTCATGTTGTAAGCAATAATACAATTACAGTATAGTCATAATACTTAATGAGGAGGGATCTATTGACAATGCTTAATTTGACAATCTTGATAATGGAAACTTTTAAAAATTTGTAAAAATTCATAAAACCTCCTAAAAATGAAAAATGGTTTGTGGATGTATTATTTAACTTATTGATTGATAGTGTTTCAAATTTCAATCAATTTGAACATCATTTAGTGGCTTATCAAAATTTTGTACACTTTTCAACGGTTGTAAATTAACGGATCATTGAAGAGTTATCAAATGTTGCTTTAATTGAATATAATTGGGAACATAATCAACCTAGAAGTTAAATAATACATCCATAAACTATTTTTCATTTTTAAGATTTTTTGTGAATTTTTACAAATTTTTGAAAATTTCCATTGTCAAAATTGTCAAATTGACCATTGTCAATGGATCCCTCCTCATACTTAATATCCAATAATACTTAATGTCCCACACGCCTAATCGGAGAGGAGACGCCTTAAACAACACAAACAGAGGAGAAGATGAGCTGACCATGGCGAATCAGAAACAATAGTAGACATTGATAGTGTCTTTTCAAATTTTTATATGAGTTTAATAATCTAATAATGTAAATGACAAGAACATTTAAGACATAACTTAAATACATATCATATTATGATTGTTATATATTACCATAACAAGTAGTAATACCTCAAAGTACAAGACATAATACGTATTAAAAAAACTAATAATATAATTGTAATAAAATTTATAAATTATTTTTTTGTTTATCTACACTAAAAAGTGTTCATAAAATACATACCCAATTCTGATTGTCAAGAGTAAAATCACAGTACTGAGGATATATATGGTCACTGACAGTAATTTTATCTGACAAGAAAACTATTAGTACTTAATACTTATTGTAACAAGTCAAAATAGCTATGTTTTAAAATCCAAATATATGTAGATAACAATCTGCAAATTGTCTGCATATATCCATACATAAATATGATTAATGACGAAAAATCAAGCAGAGGAAAAAAAAAAAAAAAAGCAGATCGATCTAATAAGGTGATGCCCTTTGTGAAACATTGACAGATTGACTTAATTTGATCTAGCAGCACCTACTTATATATATCGATCAATTTATTTCACTAGTTCCATCCGTATGCATCTCCACCCGAAATCATCACAATTATATAAGCGAAGAAAGAACCAATTGCAGCATGAGATGGGTCGGGTGCTCGCCGACGGAGGAAGGTCACGTGCTTGATGATGGAGAATGGTTGTATGCTCGCCGTAGGAGAAAGGCCGGATGCTCAAGAAAGAGGAGGATGGATGCTTGAAGAGGAGGGAGCACTATGGTGTACGGAACAATATATTAGGATTGGGAACGAAATTTGAAACTATTTCAAAAGTCAATTACGGTAGGTTTTAGTTTTGACTGATTGGGAGATTATGAGCCGTCCGATATCGGGGTATGATACGGATATTTAAGTATGGGGTATGATACATTATCTCTAAAATTTAACCTTCTTTAGCTTCCATCCCTTCCCTTCCCCCTCCCCTAGCTGTACACCCTTAACATCGATCGTTGCAGTTTTACTTGTATATAAATTATTATGTTGAAATGTGTTCCATATCTTAATATTGGGAAAATTGTCAAAAAGCCACCGCAAAATGTCAAGTTTGTCAAAATGGCACTCCAAACTTTTGCTTTGCCAAAATATCATCTCAAAACAAATCTAGTTGTGTTAATGTCACTTATACGGCATAAACAATTAAAAAATAAACTACTTTTACTAAAGACTAGATTGCCCTCGTCAATTTTGTTTTATCTTATTTGGTTTCTACTTCCTGTCTCCCGTCGATTTAATAACCCTGAAAGCAACGAAACTAAACCCAAGCACATTCTTCTCCTCTTTACTGCTCCGCCTATCTCCTCCGACCTTTGCTTGCATTTTCCTCCCGTGTGAAGACTTTGCTCCGATTGAAATGGTTGTCCTTGTACAAACTATAATCAATTTAATATAGTAAGATCTCATACAAGCATAAAGGTGGTAGATTGTCGTGTCGGGTCGGGTATCGGGTTGACGGCTGCCAGCATTTTTCGGGTCGGGTCAGGTTGGGTGGGGTATCAGGTTGACGTCTGCCGGCATTTTTCGGTTCGAATCGGGCGGGTTTTTCAGATCTGACCAGATTTTGCACCTCTATTTCCAAGTGGGGTCGGGTTCGGGTCAATCTCACTTTCCCAAAAATACGGGTTCAGGTCAGTTTTCCCTGGAACACGTGTCGGGACGGTTTGAGTCAGTTTGATTTTTTCTGAAACTCGGGTCGGATCAGACGGGTTTTTCAGGTCGGACGGGTTTTTCGGGTCGGGTCAAAATTTACCACCTCTATACAAGCATCACATGATGAAGGATTCAAAGTATTTGTCATCTTCTAACTGAGATTCAATCATCTATTTCAATTGTGCAAAAGTAAAGGCCATAGGTCCGTATTTTTTTTTTTTTTTTTGAAATTATCAAGTAAATAATCACGAATTCTCATGATAATACTTTTATAACATCGGTTTCACACATTTTCCATTTTTGGTACTATCTGATTTAGTTTTCAGCAAAATTAGAGAGGAAGGTTTTTTTTTTGACAATTCTTATCAATTCAATCCTATACTCATTGGACAATCGGAAGGGGGGGGCCATCCCTTGGCTTGCTGACGCTGGACCATGTCCAGTGGGTTGAAGATACTGAGTGCTGTGAATGGTGATCCGTAGATGGAGGAGAAGAAAACGCCGCGTGCTTAGAGGAAGTGTTTCGGACTTGCTGAGGGATGAACTTCGAATTAGATCGGGAAGGGATGAGACTGGCGACTAGTTCCAGGGAGAAAGACATGGAAGAAAGAAATAACTTGGGCATAAATGAAATAGAGGAGATGAGGGGACTAATACAGTAGTATGGGGTAAAAGCGGAAATACGAAAATACAATGCTTAAAATACAACATTATGTGCTCTTTTGTATTAAAAATGTACATAATTTATTAAAAGTGACATTTAGACAACTAGATCTGTTTTGAGATGACATTTTGGCAAAACAAAATTTTGGAGTGACATTTTGAGGTGGCATTCGACAATTTTCCCCTTAATATTCAGAATCTGGATGTCAAAAAATAAAATTGACATAATAAAATGAACGAACAGAACTTAATCATTATAAGCTATCAGCTATGACATTATCATTATAATTTATTATTGAATATTCACATTACACCACAGTTGTCACTTATCATCATACAACTCGCCCTTAATCATTCAAAAACATAATTCCTCCAATTTTAATAAATTTCAAGGATCACATAACACAGTCAAAGACAATTCCTCAAATTCAACCTCAAATTCAACCAGAGATTTCAATGGCCTTGACCTCGGGCTTCTTCTCCGGCTCTTTCAGCACAGTCACAGTAAGCACGCCGTTCTCCATCGCCGCCTTGACCTGATCAACCTTGGCGTTCTCCGGCAGCCGGAACCTCCTCAAGAACTTCCCGCCACTCCGCTCCACGCGGTGCCACTTGTCGTTCTTCTCCTCCTTCTCCTTGCTACGCTCCCCGCTGATCTTCAGCACATTGCCTTCCTCCACCTCCACCTTCACCTCCTCCTTCTTGACTCCTGGGAGGTCGGCCTTGAAGACGTGCGCCTCCGGAGTCTCCTTCCAGTCGATGCGGGCGTTGATGAACGCGGATGTATCGTTGTCAACAGCACTAAGCGAGCGGGTGGTGCCGAATGGGAAGCCCTGGAAAGGGTCCCAGACGTCGAGGGAGAATGGATCGAAGAGGTTGCTCCTGATGATCGACATTCTTCTTTCAGTAGTATGTATAAAGAGTGTGTAGAACAGTAGAAGATTGTTGTTTTTAGTAATGTCTCTTTTCTTTTTTTTCTTTTTCCTTCTGATGATGATGCGATTGTATTTTCGGGCGCAATTTATAGGCAGAGAGTGATTGAATGGAGAATTCGCTGCTGAGTTCGTGATGGGTCTGGGTGCTGCTAGAGAGATCCAGTTCTTGTTCAAGGAAGGCGCTAATTATTTCCAGAGAGTGCTTGATTGTTCTGGACCTTCTGGTTTACTTGAACCGTGACAGGTGACACTGGCGATAATTTACAGGACTTTTTTTTTTACTTTTAAAGCCCAAAAAAAAGACTTGCAATAAAAAGGCCCATGGACCTCATGGCCTCATGGCCTCATGAAATCTTCAAAATTACATTTTCTCAGTTTCTGTTTCGAATTCACAATTACAATTCTATGTTACTACATGTTACTCAAATTAAGCCTCAATTTTTTTAAATGAGCCTCAAAAAATACAAAATCACAAGTTTCAGTCCCATTACACACAATTTTCATACTTAGAACGGACGCTGGCGTCCCTGTGGGACGCTGAGGAACCTCAGCGTCCTCTCCTCTGGGAGGGACGCTGCTGTACCACAGCGTCCCTGTGGTGCATCTGCAAAAAGACGGAAGGCAACAGCACATGCACAGGAAAGAACCGCATTGGTATCCTGCTCCTGTTCCCTTTACTGTTTGTGTAACTGCTGTTGCTGTTCCCTTTTGCCCTTTACTGTCTTTTTCTTTCACCTCTACACTTAGTCTGCATGTGCAAAGGCAGCACAGTTCCTTGAGAGGAGGACTTCTAACTTTCCCCAAAAAAAAAAAAAAGGACTTCTACATTTTTTTATTTTTGAGAAAAATGACTTCTACACTGCACAGGCGCACTTCTACACTACAGTCTGCGCTTTTGCCTGTCTTTTTTGCAGATGCACCACAGGGACGCTGTGGTACAGCAGCGTCCCTCCCAGAGGAGAGGACGCTCTAGGAGGGACGCTGAGGTAGGGACGCCAGCGTCTGTTATAAATATGAAAATTGTGTATAATGGGGTCGAAACTCATGATTTTGTGTTTTTCGAGGCTCATTTAAAAAAATTGAGGCAAATTAAGGATCTTACAAGAACCGGCCTTTAGTCTAGTGGCTAAGGGTAACACTCTCCGTGTGGGAAGTCGCGGGTTCGAAACCCAGATGAGGGTCTTTTATAGACATTTAAATTTGAGTAGCTTGACCCTCATCTTTATCTCAAAAAAAAAATTTAACCCTCATCTTTATCTCAAAAAAAAAATTAAAGATCTTACGATATTATTAATTTGGATTGAAACACCAACTCTCCCCTTTCCTCATTCTTGGTGAAAAATTAAGTACACAATGTGTTGTGCGAAAAACATTATTTTCCACGTAATAATGAAGTTGTGCAAAAGTAATCCAACTTATTTCAACACTTTGTTCAATTTTCTTTCAGAAAAACTTTGCTTACTAATTAGTGATAAAGGCTGCCCTTTCTCTCAAAGTAAAAAAAAAAAAAAATTCTAATCATTAAAGTATAAGTAAAGGAAAAAAAAAAAATGCATTTGCTTTCCCAGAACTTTGAACTTTATTTGAAATTACAAGTTACCAATAGGTCCTTCAATAAAACCACGTACACCGACAATGGTACCTGTAAGCTTCGTTTGTTTCAGAATTAGATAGGAACATCATTACTACAACTTGCTTAATTACTCACTGATCGACGGCGACAACAGATTTGCCAACGATATCTAGTGGTCGGGACATCTCTCTTCTAAGGAACGAGGTAGCAAGATTCACTTATCCAAACTATCTATGGCACTTGACCGGTATAAACTCATGTTGTGTACCGTTGTTTTCAGATATTGTGCTCAGTGGCAACCTCAGAATACATTGGTATGATAATGAATCGTTCGGACGATCTCTATTATTATGGTAAGGAGAATTACAATGTGCTCTGATTCCTTTAAGCGCAATTTTCAGGTCGAAGAACTCGGTAGTTCCATTGAATTTCCTGAAAGTGTCAATACCGTTGCCTCTGAGATTAATGGTAGAGTTGCCACTTCTAGAGAGGGTAAAAAGATGCGACCTCTTCGATACTAGCCAGAAGTCCCTGAGTTCCAGCGAGTCGAATTGTTCTCCATTGTAGTAGCAATGAACTCTCATATCCGCATAATAGGCAGCTCCACCGGCCAAATTATATTTGATCCTCATGGTATAACTAATGTTATACAGCAAACGAGTCACGGGATTTGTGGTGAGCTCGAACCGAGTCAATTTAGCGTCTGTAATGGTGATCTTATCTTTTGGAGGCGCTGTCTTGACGATTATGAACGTAACGATGGCAGAAGCAAGAACGGCAACAATAATCATTATCACTATTTTGCATTTCTTGCGATCCATGTCGATCATCGTCAAACAATTAAGAAGCCGAGGAACCAAATGAGGGTTAAGATTAAGAAGCAAGTAGCAATTAACACAAGACCTAATCAAGGTTTTTTTAATTGCAAAATTCAACAAAAGGTCTTAATTAATTACCTTAAGATAGGTTTAACTCATTAATTAGATCATAACAATCTTCAAATATAGACAAGTGAGAATTAATTTCTATATATATATGGTACAGGACCTGATCCCTGTAAGAGGATCATGAATTCATGATCATATTAGACATACCAGCTTGATTAAGCCCAAAATCTTAAACTTTATTTGCGTTTTCTATATTAAGGATGCACGCCCTTAGATGCTTGTTTTCTATATGGAGGATGCAATTAAAATGCCCTTAGTAAGGCAATTTGTTCTCTGTGAAAATATTAAACCTCCTAGGCTATCCCCTGGATATACACCAAATTTTAGCCGTGCAATTGTACTTTTTCAAGTTTCAACATGTGGGCCTCCTTTTTTTCTTTCTTAATTGGGCCTTTTTGGGCCAAAAGTAGGCACTAGATATCTAATTCGAGTTCTGAAGTTATGCAATGATTGAAGCCCTTGAGGCCTCTTGAAGACTTTGGGCCACAGAGAAGAGAATTGGTCAGGCCTTCAAGTTCAATCCACTCATTCAACGCCTTCAGTGGAGTGGACAGGAGGTTTGATTTGGTGTTCTTAAGGCTGTGCTCCCGAGTTTGAGAGGGAAGGAAAAAGAAGGGAAGAGAATGAATGGTAGGGTAGTAATGTTACATCTCAAATTTGGGGGTTAACATTTTTGAAGAAATATATAGAAAAGTTATCTCCTATTACCATCCATTTACTTCCATTCACCCCTTCAAAAATAACTTGGGAGCAAGTTACAAAATAGTTCTCCCTTCCCCTCCCCTCCCCTCCCCCCCATTAACCTCCATTGGAGCAAAGCCTAAGAGTTCCTCAGTACACTGTACACTTCTCTGGTATTATTATCAGCCTCTTGATTGTTTGTTTTCTTGAGTAGTACAACAGGAGGTTGGATATCCTGTATCTAGTGTAGTCATTCTTATGAGAAACATCTTGCGTCCATTGAAAAACTGTCTGTAGACGTACAAATTAAGTATGTAACAGATACATTCTGAAATGTAACATATGGATGCTATAGACGGCTTTTCTATGGACGCTAGGTATTACTCCTTTCTTATTGTTATATATATGCTGCGGTGTATCTATATACTAGTGAATACCCACTGCTTGATGAAATGTCTATGTGAATACTCATTTAACTTTTTTAAACAATTTCTTATCTTTTCATGTTACAAAAGTTGTTAATATAATCACCACCTACAGAACTTTAAAATGGAAACTGGCCCTGAAACTGTGACAACAAGACCCAAAAAAAATCAAATATATTATCAATCAAACACAAATTTAATCGTTTATATACAGATTACATACAGATAGAGGAGGAATGCTGTAAATATATCTCTTAAGAATTTTAGTATATGCTTAGAAAATTGACAAATAGTGATATACATAATAAGTCGGCAAGTACCAAACAATAAACATTGATGTTGGTTAGTGATTAAATTTTTAGGGTCCTGATCAGTAAATGTTTCATAGAAGAGGGAATAGAAAATTATCTTGATGATGAATAGGAGCTTGAAGATATTGGTGTGATCATGCGACGGGGAGGAGAACCCAAGTATGGTATAGGTGGCAATTCCAACTCATCTAGATTCCTATCAAACATCTCCAGAACTCTGCCCATTGAAGGTCGATCTTTCGGATTTGTTTGTGTGCACCATAGACCAATCAATGCCATTTTCCTTGCAATTTGTGCATTTTCGATCGTCACCTCGAGCATTTCAATCTCAGCCCCTTTGATAAGACAGTCGTATATCCGGTGAGGAAAGCACGCTTGGCTGGAACTCTGATCAACTAATGGTTCTGAATTCCTTATACCCTCCACCATCTCCAGCACCATCATGCCATAGCTGTAAACATCTGATTTTGTCGAAACAGCCCCAAAGGTCCTAGAGAATACTTCAGGAGCAATGTACCCAATGGTACCCCTCATTTGAGCTAATGATAAAATGCTTTCTTTTGGAGGGCATAGCTTTGCCAAACCAAAATCAGCAATCTTCAGACACAAATCTTCATCAAGCAAGATATTTTGAGGCTTTATATCAAAATGGACAATGCGTGTGCTGCATCCCCGATGCAAATAGTCCAATCCTCGTGCAACTTCTACTGCTATTCCATACAACTTTTCCCATCCAAGGTTAGTTCTTCTATTTTCTGAATATATGTACTTGTCAAGTGAACCATTAGGCATGTATTCATAAATCAGAGCACGATTCGACTTGTCTACACAAAATCCAAGTAAACCAACTATGTTAACATGAGAGGTCTTGCCAATGCTGACAACTTCATTCACAAAGTCTTCCCCTGAACGTGAGGAATCGTGCAAAATTTTCACAGCCACCGGGCAACCGTTTCTTAGGCTCCCCTTGAATACTCTACCAAAACCACCTTTTCCTAGTTCAGTTTCGAAAGAGTTTGTAATTTTCTTCAGCTCAGCATATCTATACCTTTTGGGAGCATAAGATCCATGCTGCCTTATGATTCTCTCGATATTTTCTAGAGCGTTACTTTTTCTGAACGACCCATAACACAGAATAATTACAATCAATAAGAGGAATACAAGTAAAACTATCACTGTTCCTGCTATTGCCGAAACTGAAAGAATGTACAGAATTCAGGTATTAGGCACGCACAGTAAAAAGTAAAATAAAAATGCTATTATTGATTTTTGCAAATAGGAATGCTATTGTTATGGTTTCTTCACAACTTCATACCATTTGGAGAGGTGGAAAAATGTAATTAATTGTCACTGTATTCTTTATATGGAAGCATTTTTCTATTTTTTTTTTTTTTTTTTTACTTTTAGCCAGTAAGAAAGAAGTGTACAGGTTCGCATTGCAGCTAGTTTAACCTAATAGAAAGTTAAAAGATAAATTAGTTTTTTTAAGTAAAACAAATTACCTAATATAATGACCTTCTTGTGAGCTCTCAAACCTGCACCTACAATAAAAAAGAGAACATTTTAAATGAAGGTAAGAGTGAACAGAAAGTTTATATATTACTTTGTAAAAGATAAATCAGAAGAAAAAAATTACAAAGAACTTGGTAATTAATAATACACTGAAGGTTCCAATTATTTTTAATTTGAACTTTTAATTCCAGGTGGTAAACATGTTCAGCACCGGCTTACCCCTGCACCGGCAGGTACCAGTACCACTTGCTCTGATCATTCTTCATATTTGAGTTAACTAATCATAGACTCGTATGGAATATCCGTTGGATTTTAAAATGCTCTTGAAGAAAACTACTATATTCATTGCCACTTGATAGCTCAAACTGTAAATCTTTCTGACAATTTACATGTATATTTTTTTAGGTTTTATGAGAATTGGAGATTAATATCAAGGGGAAGAAGGCTGGTCAAATTAATGATCTGTATATTATAGGGGATTGCTTTTCTGACAAGAATCTGGAAAATCAAATGAAGATTAATTAAAACCTTTGCAAAAACTAACCTTTACATCTTTCACAGTCGGAAACCTCCAGAGAGTTTGCAAAGCAACCGGTCTGTGCTGCGAGATCATTTGAATAACTAGCGGATAGCAGGGAGACGTTTTCGCTGTCATTTCTGAATGACAAAGTGATCTCAAAAATCGGCTCAGAATTTTCAGATCTCGAACAATTCAGTGAAGTATTACTACCTTCATGCGACAGTGAGTAACTAAGCTTATAATCCTCTCCAAATACCCTCGGCGGTGATTGTATCTGATTTGGAGGGTAACACCTCACAGAATTAAGACTAGTATTCAGTGATAAATACGTCGTCGTCTGAAAGTTGTCGACAGGAGTAGAGAAATTAAAGGTTGCCACAACCAGATCGGTTCAAAGAACTGCTCAGCTGAGGATGTTGCAACCTGATAATATCGGTTTGATATGAGATGCTTTCAATTGGTAACGACGAAGCGCGCCATAAGAGATATGGCTTCTCATGAAAGCATCCGATCGGGAAATAAGCCTGACAACTGGGGTCCTTTGTGCTGTCTGCTTGGAGGTAGAAAGGAGGCTTGACCTGAATAGATTGATCACATGGAAGTGTCGGCGTGCATGAGATGGAGGAGGAAGGAAGAAGGAAAAGGGAGACAAGCATTGCCAATGCTGAAGCAGCCATTGAAAACAGTACTATTTCTAAACCTGGAAGAATGATGTTAATGCTGGTAATTTTTTTTTTTTTTTTTCTGTAACCTCAATTCTTTTCCCAGATTCAATTTGGTCATATATATTTATTTAAGACCGTAATTCCGCATTCAACAAGAAGCCATTTCCTTTCACACTTTGGGATTCACTTTTACTAGCCAAATGTCAAAATAAAATAGCTAGAAGTAGAGTTGATAATAACCTCCAGAAATTCCAAAGAAAGTACTTAATTAAGCCATTACTAAAAGCAGCTGATTCAGTCAAAGCCATCATTTTTGAATGTTATTTGATAAGTGAGCTACTATTCCAATTCAAAGTGCATTGACATATAGACTACTGATCTCAGAAAAATTGTAAAAGCCCCCTTAATTTCTGAGGACCCCTCTACATTAATTTACTTTAATTTTCGTATTGATCAAATCTAACGGTTCTGTTTTGCAAAATTATTTTTAAATTTTGAGTTACTTGAAATTTGAAAAGTGGAGGCATGATGGAGGCACAAAAAAATGGAGGCATTGGAACCCTCCTCTCTATCAATTATCATGTCTAGGTGACATCGTGTTGGTATTTTGGACCAAATAATGAACTGACCAGATTTTGCAACTTTTTTTGTTAATTTTAGTTTCTTATGAGCCAACAATAGCCAAGCATGACCCAGTTTTTTAAATTCCTACTGGATATATGAATATAGAGAGACCTGGAGAAAGGATTCATAATGATGTCCAATTCTAATTCTGCATTTGATTTGCTGCATGCTGATTGAAGGTACAGTATGACTAAGTTAAGCAATTGATGGTAACTCACATATATTCAACAGAATTAGCTTTAGTTTTGCAATAAAATCAATGGTAAATAAATATCATGGTCTAACTAATTAACTAATTTATTTATTTTTATCTTGTGATGTTCTTATAATCACATATATATGATTTAAAATTCAAAGCACAGTATCCTCTCTAGCTTTCACTTCATTACCGCGCAATCTGCGCCCCTCTGCGCCTCCGTCATCTATTTTCAATGACTGAAGCGCCGCCTTATCATAAAGTGCGCCTTTAACCTTCTGCAATTCCGGCCATGTTACCGGCCTATAGAGTGGATTTTGCTTCAGTCCGGTTAACTTACTGACGGGTCCGAATTTCAAATCAGCCTGAGGTCCAAAAAAGTTTGCAACTGACAAGCGTTGGTCTGTCATACTCACCCTGCATCGGTGCATAACATTGTGAAACCTTCCATTAGACAAAACATGCATGAGATCCCCGATAATCACGATGAGTATGTTGGGTATCACCGGTACCGTGACCCACCTTGTTGGACTGGTATATATCATCTTCACGCCTCAAGACCTGAAGCCCGCTCACTCCGTTATGGTGAAAGATGGCGGCAATTGCGGTGTCAGTGTGAGGTGCCAGACCGACAACCCCGTCAGGATCGGGACAAGCAGGTATGAGTTCAGATGCATTGAAGTTCCAGTTCAACACCGTGATGCCGTATTAGGAAAACTCCTCATTCTGCACATGCCTTGCCAACTTTGTCTATCAGTTTTGGGTCGTCTAAATCGATCACCGGGACAGAATTTGTACCGGTCAACTCGACCATTGGATTATCAGAGAGCCAGACCAGTCATGGGAATCTGGAACTGAGTCGAATTGAAAGTTATTGGGTTGGTGTATCTTGAGATCAACTGCTGGTTGAGACATCAGACATGTACGTACCAAGTATTTGATTTGGAACTTAAAAAAGTTCAGTACTTTTGAAATGTTGATTTGTGAAAGTTCAGTGAAAGAAAGGGCTCATAAAAGACAACATTGAATAGAATAAACATGTAACAGGAAAAAGATAAAAGACGCCATATAAAGAGACAACTGGAATGGGGACAAACATGTGAAGAGGGAAAATACTGTCCATTATCACTGGCCTATTTTTTAAAATAAAAATAAAAAAAATTATTTAAAAAATTAGAAAATAGAAGAACTTATGTCTAAGGCCGATTCAACTTAAATTTACACAATTATATACCGAATCATATCTGGTAACTTTTGCTTAAACTTGCTTAAGTAAATCGTCGACTTGCCACTCTTACAATGGTGATGGTCTGAATGAATGTTTTCAGAACCAGACCGGAGATCAACCCAAAAAAACTTTGGGTCACTGGTCAATTGGTTCAACCGTCGGGTCAATTGGTTCAACCGCTGAGTTTTTTATATACATATATGTACAATACATATAGTCATATAATATGATAAGTAAATATTTTCTAAAAAAATTTTTAAAAACAAATATATTGTAAATAATCATACTTTTATATAGCATTACAAAGACAACATATTAACTCGAATTAAAATAAATTAAAATATATAACATATTATGTGAGTATGGGACCCACTCTCTCCTCATTGGATATATTAAACAAAGCAACAGTCAAAAGTTGCATATAACCGGATTTTCAACCAAACCCGAGACCGCGGTTTTGTGAAAAAAACCGGACAAAAAACCGTTTATCACCGGTTTACTTGCATATACGGTCCTTTAGCTGAACCAAACCGTAAAGGGTCCGGTTCCGATTTTTTACGGTCGAACCGGCTGGTCCGGTTGGGTTTTAATAACAGTGGTCTGAATAGACAATTGTTTGCACTGGAAGAGAATCACTTGAATCAATGATGAAATAGATTTGTGTAGGGCTGTAGGCTCTCTAATTATGATCTTGAGTCATCCTTTTTGGGCTTTTCCTGGTCATATGGCAGAGAGAATGATATCTCGGCCCAAAGGCCCATTCGAGTAAATGCACAGATTGAGGTGCTGTGCCTGTGAGTTCTTATTGACATTGAAGAAGATTAGAAGAAGAATGAAGCGGGCAGCTACATAGCGGTGTTCTGGTGGATAGTGGAATGTACTGAACATCATCTTGTTTGTTTTTGTTTCGGTTCAGTAAATATGCACACAAGGTGTTCGATGAAATGTCTGTTGTGAAATTATGGTCATTTCTTGGCACAACTATCATACCAAAATTACATAAATTTGAGGCGAGCTGGATAGTGGATTGTTTTGAACATCAACCGTTTGTTTTTGTTGTGGTTCAGTAAATGTACACAAGGTGTTCGATGAAATGTCTGTGTGTGAATTTCTTGGTCATTTCTTGGCACAACTATCATGCCAAAATTACATAATTTTGAGGCGAGCTGGATAGTGGATTGTTTTGAACATCAACCGTTTGTTTTTGTTGTGGTTCAGTAAATGTACACAAGGTGTTCGATGAAATGTCTGTGTGAAGTTCTTGGTCATTTCTTGGCACAGCTATCACATGGCAAAATTACGTAATTCATTTTGGGTACCAAATAAGCATCCTTTTTTCGTATGACCCAACACCAGACATGCATTTCATTTACCGCAGTCTGAGTTTCTGATAGAAATTACAGTATGGCTGAATTGGACTGATGATGGTGCAGGTTTCAGGCGAGGGAAGAAGTGACAATGGACTTTTCCGAGCTATCTCCGTGCCGCTTCCGGTGCTTCACCTTCCCAAACCCAAGCCCACCAAATCACTACTCTGATCCTCTCCGTGTCGCTGTGCTCGATTCTCCGATTGCCCCTTCCCAACAGCCATCTTCCCAGGCTCAGACCGTAGCAATGCTGGTCCCACCCAGCCGTGAGCATGATTGGATCTTCTCCACTGAAGCCGGGCATTTCCACCTCCTCCTGACCTCATCCTCCCCTCCCTTCTCCCGACTTATCCTCGTCGGTTCCCTCCCTTCCTCCTGTCCCAAACCCTATACCCGTCTTGACCCACAACCCGATGAGGACCCGGACCCAATACAAGATATGCTCCATCCACTCCTGCTTGCACTTTCCCCCAAGTCTGCGTTTGACCATGGCCGCATACCTCATGTGCCGTTTCTCTCTTTTGAGGATGATGCTCTCCACATTTTGCCTGTGGAGGTGCTTGAAGGGCCTTCTGTCGGAGAGATGATCGTCGAGGATGTTGTGATTCAACAGCTTGGTTCAGTATGTATACCTGATATCCGCCGAAGGCTTCGGTTCAAGAGGATGCCTAATTTAATTCAGACCCAAGTTTGCCTACTACCAGACTCGGTTGTTTCTTCCTTTTCTAGTTCTGATTTGTCGTCTGTGTTGAAATCAAGATCATTTCAGCTTGAGCCAGGGTCCCTGTTGCAGCCTTATCTCGCACCAATGGTTGCTGGTCTGTCCCTCATTGCGAACGCAGCAGAAAATAAGGTTACAAGTGAGATCAGGCCGAGTTGTCTCTGTGTCGGAGTCGGTGGGGGTGCTTTGCTGTTGTGCTTGAGGAACAAATTAGGATTTGATGTACATGGATTGGAGGCCGACCCAGTGGTGGTGGAGGTTGCTAGAAAGTATTTTGGATTGGTTGAAGATGAGTTCCTTCGGATCTCCATTTGTGATGGTATTGAAACAATTAAACAATATGCTCGAGAGAACAAAAAGGGTTTGAAAAAGTTTCCTTTGAATTTAGATGCAATTATGGTTGATTTAGACTCTGGAGATGTGATCAGTGGGGTGAGTGCACCCCCATTGGAGTTTATCGAGAAGGAAGTTCTTCTGGCAGTGAAGTCAGTTCTATGCGAGAACGGTATTCTGGTAATGAATGTGATTCCTCCTTCGGATGGAGGATCCTTCTATAGACACTTGGTGGGTGTCCTTGGTGAACTGTTTGTAGAGCTGTACAAAATAGATGTCAAGAATAATGAAAATTTTGTAATCGTTGCAGCAAGATCAAAGGTACAGACGTTTAGTGATAGTCGGGGAGACTTTTGTAGAAAACTGGAGGAAGTTGTTGGTCAGGAATTGATTTCTAGCATTACAAAGATTTGCAATAATGGAGTGTAGATATTGAACAGCATCAGGAAATTGATTGTGTTGTCTAATTGACTTCTAATTTTTTTTCAAGGAAAAAGGCAAATTGGAGCATTTCGTTGGTTCATCTTCGATTGTTGTTTTGTAACAGGAACATAAAATCTTATCTGTGATATTCAGATTTGTAATCTTTGTTACACATTTTTTTTTGTTTCTTAGATATGTGTATGTGGTGCATTACCCTTACAATGTAATTAAATAGCAAAGTGCAAATTAATCACCAGGAAACACGAGTCGGTGAGCTGAAATACTGTCAGATTGAAACTCAGTTGTACATGTACTGTTTGTTAAAGTCTGTGCAAAGGCAAAAGAAGAGAAAGGACTTATTTTTGAAGTTCCTTGAGAGAACTTAATTCTTTTTTCATGCATATATTGCCAGTGACTGAATGTATCGGCATTACATTTAGAAAAACTGATTTTGTCTGAAGGAAAAGACTGGTAATGTGTTAGAAGAAATAAGAGATAATTCAGGAAGACAACTCTTTGACTTATGACTGGCAAAATGGCAATCAGCTGGTATGGATGATTTGGATATCAAGTTACCAGAAAACTGTACAAGATATACAATCTTTTGTGCTATTTGAGTTTTCAAAATTGTTGTAACAAGTAGTGCTTATGTTACTGTAAAAGTGTAAAAGCCTAGTGGTTTATGATAAAATTAGAAATAGTGAACGAACTTTCTGGTACCGGTACCGGTACCAGTTCCTGCTGGGGCTGCACATCATGTGAATGGATGAAATGGAATGGCATAATTAACTGGGTCATCATATCAGTTTTCTAAAGTGAAATAATGAAACAAACAAAAAAAAGAAACAAATTAATTCCAAATGACACAGCACCAAACTCATATCTCACTACATATGCATTTTGATCTATGAATTAAAACATATCATTGCTTATCTTTACTCCTTATTAAGCGTCTTGAGTGTCCAGATCCTGGGATGGTCAGGATCTAATCTCACAATTTCATATCAAACCTCTGTCGTTAGATAAGCTGATAGATTTTGTGCGACAGTATTTCGTGTAGAAGTCTGGAATTAATTGATTTTGTGGTTGTTACACAAAAGCAAATAGAGTCGTCAGGAATTTCCCATTTCGTTCTCTCACCCGACCCCGTCACTTTGACTTCCAATTTTGCTCTTGATTCAATTTCTCTTAAAATGCTAGCCCACCTTCTTTTTGTATAGGTTTGATTGAGATTAAATCATGGAAGATGGTAATGACAATTTGTTTAACAAATTTTGAATAGGGGGTAAAATGTTAAATTGCCCTGTGATTAATGGTAGGTAACTAGATATTCTTATACAGAAAGAAAGTATATGATTAAGAAACTCCTTTTTTTTAAAAAAAAAAAAAAAAAACTAAGAATAATAATAGTACCAGGAAAAAAGATTGTTCTAGGAGGAAACTTAAGATACGTTAATTTTTTTTCTCAATGATTTATTCACTTCGAGTTCATCTCCCTTGTATTATTATTATTATTATTTTGTTGGTATCTACTGGATTATATAATTTCAGATGACTCTTATTGTTTGAATGATTATTTTAATTCTATTTTAATAAATAAGCCGTAGCAAAGCACGAGCAAAATACTAGTAACAACAATTAGTACAACAAGCTCATTACATGGCAGTTGTTCAATTCCATAACTTTGACGCTTAAGGCTTCATTAACAATTGAAGAAAAATAACAAATAGGTCCTTCAAACTATAAAAATACAAAACACCCAGAATTATACTGGCAAGCTTCATTCTTTTCAAGTTTAGATCAAGATAGATCATAATACCTGTATTTTCTTAACTTAGCCACCTCATTTGTGGTTAACCTCAGATGTAGTATTACCAGTATCACTGGCACAAATCTTAATGGCACTTGACTGGCTTGAAGCATTCTTGAATACCCTTTTCTTCAGATATGCTCAGCTTCAACCTCATCATACATCGGTGAGAAATGGGCAGATAATCATCACCATGTTTACTAGAAAATATTCTTCTTCCTTTAAGCTGAATTTTCAAATCAAAGGACCTTCCAGTTTTACTCGATCTCCTAAAATCATCTATACCGCGGCCTTCGAGATGTATGGCAGAGTTACCGCTTCTTGAAAGGTCAAAATGATGCGTCTTTTTTGGTCCGAGCGTGAAGTTCCTGAGTTTTACTGAGTCGAACTTTTCGCTGTTGTAAGAGCATATAACCTCCATATTCTGGTAATCGGCTTTGCTATGCCAGACGGAGTTGTAGATGGTCATGGTGAAAGTGAGGTTATACGAAAGCGAATTTGTGGGCTTCGTACCGGTGAGCTTGAAGCTGGTCAAGTCGGCGTTCGTAATGGTGACCTTCTGTAGTGGAGTGACTGCATCAATTACAATCATCAAAACAACAAATCCAAAAATTAGGACAATAATAATGTATGGCACAATCTTACACATTATGCCAATTTGTGTTAAAACAAGATAACATCTGTTTTGTTTTTGGTTGGAGGGATAAGACTAAAGAAAAAAAAAATGAAAAAAACACAAAATGCAAGGGTTTTGCAATGCAAATTAATGACTTCAGAAGTTGATCTGATATGGTAGGTTTAGAAAAATACTTTATTAGAAGTTTACAATACATGTGCATGGTAGTGAGGTTTAATTTCTATATATGGTGCAGAGAATTAGAAGGATGATGATTATGTGCTTGTCTTATGAAACATAAATTTAGTTTTCACTATAAATATAATAGATCCCCCATCTCTAATTATAGAAATGTAATATGTTTTAAATGATCATGGACATGTAGAAACTATGGCTCCTCATATTTCAGAAAGAAGAAACTGTGTAATGTAAATTATTAGACATCCGTTTTCTATATTGGGAGAAGATTAATATCGATGTAGTTCATCCACATTATAGAAAATAAAAATATGGACACTATTCATATTTCAAAATTGATTTCTCTGGATCCATTGAATCAAGTAATTACGTACGTACAATTCAATTTCATATTAATCATGAAATGATATATAATTTTACATTTTTTTTTTCTCAATTACAAGTCCTTTTATTTAGCATATGTAAGTTTTAATAGTTATAAAAAGAAAAAATAAAGAACAACAATTTAATATATTAATTCAAAGCTTATAATCAATTAATTTTTGTGTAGCTTATTCATGATTTAGGTAGGCCTTTTTCTTTGTTTCTGCATGCACAATTAAAATTGGGTGCTCATATATGCCTTATTGAGAATGGACATGCAATTAAATGTAGTGAAATTGATATGCAGTAGAGAATTTGAGCGTTTAAATCTGTAATTGAAGTGATTATGAAATCATTGATATACAGTAAATGTTAATTTACTGTCCTTCATGCTATCAAATTCCAATAACAATATTTTCACAGGAAACCATAAGATTAATTAATATAGCACAAATTAAAATCATGCAAGGGGTGTCAAACGCACGAAACGATCACGCAAATACACCCTTGCGTTGATCGTTGCATTTAAAAGACACAAATAAAATGTATTGCGTTGCGTTATATTTAACGCAACGAAACGATCAAAACGCCAGAAAAACGATCAAAACACTATAAATCATATAAATATCAGAAAAAATAATGACAAAACAAGAAAAACAATTGAAAATATATTTTCAAACAAGTAAATTAAACAGAAAAAAATTTCAATATTAGATCTACGAGAATTCTCATCATCAATCCCAAATCTCTACAAATCGACAACCATCTTACCTGGCTTCTCAAATTGAGTACCTAACCTTAAATTATTAGCATATTTAAGATGATTTATCAACATTTAATCAACACATTATTAGTACCAGTGTACTAATACTAGATTGCCAGTGTACCAGTCTACTAATAATCCAGTTTCAATGTACTATCCAACATATTTAACCAATATCGGTAACATTGTACCACTACTAGTAACCAGTGTAATGTACCAACAACCCATGCCAATGTATTTGTAACCAACTAGTGTACCGGTACCACTAATCATTGTACCATTAACCAGTGTACCAGTACCAGTAACCAGTGTATCAAAATCAATAACCAATACCAGATTTGCAAAATTCCCAAAAAGCTCCAAAAATTGGCAAACAAAGATAGGCTAACCTATGTATTACTCAATAACAGCAACTCTCTCTGAATTTCGAACGATATCACGCAAATAAACGAAACGATACAACCGATTTGCGTCTTGCATTTTGTTTTCTAAACGCAACCCAACATCTTCGTGTTAATCGTTTCGTCCGTCCAAATGAAACGAAATAACGCAAAAAACGCATTGCGTTGACAGCCCTATGCAGCAACCATTAATTACAAGCAATGGATTCTTTAAACATAAAGATAAGAACAGGTAGAAAAATTCTATAACTAGTTAACTACAATAGAAAAAAATAACATTTCTTGAATCCTAAAAGATGAATCCTAATGCTCTGACCAAAAGATGAATCCTAATGCTAATCAGACCACCAAATTAAACACACACACAATTAAAAAAAAAAATGCTAAATTCTTGAAATTCAGCCAGCAATTTCAATTGCTCTGATCGGAGGCGGCGCACACTTGATCACCTTCTTCGGGACAGTAACAGTGAGCACGCCATCCTTCAACTCCGCCTCGACACGGTCAACATTTGCATCCTTTGGCAGCTCGCAATGCCTCGAGTACTCGCCGACGGGACGCTCCTGGCAATTCCAGGTGCACATCTTGCCTGTATCCTCCTGATCATCCATGTTGAACTTGCTAATTATCTTCAGCACGTTCTTGTCGTCCACCTCCACGCGCACATCTTCCTTCCTGACACCAGGAACGTCGGCCTTGAATATGTGCGCTTCCGGAGTCTCCCTCCAGTCGACGAAAAGGAAGTTCGTCGGAGGGTACGGGAAGTATCCGTAGTTGAAAGGATCAGCCATGTTGCTGGGCGTGGTCGACATTACTAATTTTTGTTGATATCCTGTAAAAACTAAGAGAAAGTACAGAGAATAATAGTGTTTTCGATAGCCTTGACATACAGCATTTAGCAGTGTTTATTATATAAGAGATAATTACTTGTATATAATTAGATGATTTATAGGCTAACTAAGGAGATTGTTATGATGATATAAACCAATTTTAGGTCTACGTATAGGGGGCAGAAGGCTCAAGAGAAGTAAACGAACTCCAAATAGATAAATTGTATTTATTTATCTATTTTGGTAATTAAACGAACTCGGAAACTCCAAATTTCTTTTCTGTTTATATTTATTGGAGTAAAGATAGGGTGAGCGCACCTCCAAAAATATAACATATCATTTTGAAATTTTGATTTATCCGACTCAATAAATTTTTTATATCAAAACCATATATATAGCATACAAAAATTTTCTATTTTTGAAAATTTTGAAGTATTTGTTTGAGAATTTTTAAAAGTGACTATACAATATTATTAAAATAATCATTTTATTACAAAAATATTAAAAATATGGATAATTAATTTATATTATATAAAATTATATACTTTAGCGCTAATTGTTTATAGTAATATAAAAAATAAATATATAATTATAATAACCGCGGTCGTATTGGAGTTCGAAGCTCGATTCGAGTTTGAGCTAGTTCCATTATGTTAGCTCGAGTTCAGTTTAGCTCCAACTCGATTCGGTTTAAAGATCAAATTCGATTCATTTATAGCCCCCATCCGGGATTCAGAGAGCTTCCTAGTTGGAGAAGAAGGCTACAACCTACAAGTCAAATAATACAATATACTTTTTTTTTTTTTTTAAATCAGCCATGTACAAAAATACAACCGTACTGGCAATTTGACAAACTAAATTAGATTTGGGGTGACATTTGAACAAACCTCAACTTGGAAGTGCCATTTTGACAAATTGTAAGTTTTTGAGTGACATGAAGACAATTTTCTCTATATGTTATACATAATTTTTTTAAAGGATATTTGTACCAGTCATAAAGAATTCATATCCTCTGACCTATGTCACATGCCATTCGGCGTGTCAGACGTTGGATCTCCTCGGGATTCGATTAAATCCCTTCGGTATTCGGACAAACCCGTATCCCGAGGAGATCCAACGGCTCACATGCCGAATGGCATGTGACATAGGTCAGACGATAATCATCCTGACAAGGAAACGCAAATCCTTTTATAGTTATATTAATTTGGGATGCGCTGCTACAGTGCGATGAATAGTATCATGAACAGTTTTTTTTGTTTTGAAGGATCCTTCAAGCTTCAATAGTATTTTACCTTGAGTAGTTGGAAAGAATAATCTAGAAGGTATTATTTTGTTGATATTGGAAATGCAAACAAAAAATATACAAAATATAAATTGATAGTAGTTATCTTGTCAAAATATAAATTAGTGGAGTTTATCAAAAGATTGACATGAAAAAATATTCCAATTTAAGATACAAGTAGTCAAGTACATAGCATGAAAATTTAATGGGTTTCGAACCATATGTCTTCTAACATTATTATTTGCAGTAATTTTGGAAGATTGAAAAGAAATACTATCCAATGAGATTTTTATAAAAAAACAATATAAATCCAATAACAAAAAGAAAGTTGGAGATACTTAAAGTATTAGTTTAATAAATCACAAAAATCTATAACAAACCAACTATGTCTTAAAATACTCGCCTTTCAGAAAAACAATATAATTTTATGAAAAAAATTCAAGAAATTATGTTGTGCCACCCTTTTCGCCGCCCGAAAGAGGCGCTCCTAAGAAAACGACGTTTTCGTCGGGAAAAGGACACGGTCACCCCTATACGTGTGCGTGTGTTAGTAGACGTCGCGTGGCGTTCACTCTCAGACACTCACGTGCAAAGGTTTTATTATTTTCAAGTGATTGTGGGGTCTTGGATTCCAATGAGCGCAAGCCCTCATTGTTAATTACCCTGGATCTGTTAAATCCTAGGCACCTCTGATTAAGAATAGGAAAATACTAAAATGTGTGCAATTATTGTACAAAACAAAAAGAAAACGACCAAAAGAAACAATCTTATCTAAATGACATGCATGAATGAATGCATACTTTTAAATGTAAAGATTGTCATTATTTTGTTAGTGAATGTTAGTGGATGTTAGTGGGTTAAACCTAGGATACTTTTGATGATCCTGGAGATGCTTATATCTCTTTTAGGTTTATGTTAGCGGGGAAACCTAGGACACTTTTGATGGTCCCGGAGACGCTTGTGTCTCTTTCAGGCCTCCTACGACTTGGTAAGCCGTAATCGTTTGAGCGCAAACTTGACTTCTTAAAACACTACAAACGATATCCGCGATCGTCAGATCAGGACTGATAGTCTATCTGCAACCGAGGATCCAATTTACAGCCTCACGCCCGGTCTCTCTGTCGGGGTATGATCAACCGTCAATTGGAGGAAATCTGGAGTCGACTCTGGTGGTCCCGAGAACCTTTTCTCCCGTCAGATCTCCTAACTGAAGTGCAAGACGTCGCCGTTTCGTAGCTTGGTATTGCTTTCATCAGTTATCTGAACAACGAACTAGTAACGGGTTGGCCTAATTGACGTTCAGGTGCTCGATGATTTCATTTCAAATCTAGATTCTACCCTCTGATTCGAAAAGATTTTTTTTTTTTCTTTCTTTCTTTTTAAAGTGAGCACAAAACTTCACCCAAACATTTCTGGAAGAGGGTGTTCTTAAGAATGCTTGGATTTGACCATTTATTTATGCACTTTTAATTTTTGAAATTCAAAAGAAGGTTTTCCCGTGAGATTCAAATTTTCAACAAATTTCAATGTCCTTACCTAATGAGAGGCAATGAAATATTTACAAAGAGTTTGGGCTTTTTATTTTGTCACTTCAGATCTAGAACGTACGATGAGTCTAAATGTCCATGAGTGTAAGAAGTTTTATTAATGAAAGTGCTTGGACTTTTATTTCTTAAAATTTTCACTTCCTTTTTTATTTCCTTTTTATTTAAAAAAAAATTTAAAGAAGAATGCTCATGATCCAGGTGCTTTGCTACTTGAATATTTATTTTATATATTTTTTTTTTTATCGAATCAATTTTATTTACAAGAAGATTCATCATTTTTTTTATTTTTACTTATTTATTTTATTTTTTATTTCAAAACTTCATGTCAAATCATGCAAGAAAGTGACTACAAGGCAATGGAGGAATTTATTTTGAAATTTTGGGAGGGAACCCCTTTCAAATTTAAACTTGAATTTGTGTCTGAAAATTCGAATTTTAAATGAAAAAACTGTTTTTACATGGAAAAATCAGAAATATTTTTTTATGAATTTTAAAATTTATTTCAGAATTTTTGGAGTTCGGGAACTATTTTTAGAATTATTTTTATTGAAAATCCGGAATAAATCACTTTAACTGGATTTTGGGCCAAATTTGGATTTCTAGGCTGAATTCTGGTTTTGGGCTGACTTTGAGTTTTGGGCTGAATTCTGGTTTTGGGCCGGTTTTGAATTTTGGGCCAGATTCTGGTTTTGGGCCAACTTTGAATTTTGGGCTGAATTTGGATTTTAGGTCAACTTTAAATTTTGGGCCAGATTTGGATTTTGGGTCAACTTTTAAGGGCTGAATTGGCCTGTTTTGCCCTGAGGCTGCATCAAGATTCGTGTTGCCCTTAGATCTGCATCAAGATTCGTGCTACTGGCAGGAATGAGATCTATAAGATTTGTCATCAAGATTCGTGCTGTCCTTAGATCTGCATCTGGATTCGTGCTACTGGACATGAGCAGGATCTGTAGATTGTCATCAAGATTTGTGCTGCCCTTAGATCTGCATCAAGATTCGTGCTACTGGACATGAGCAGGATCTGTGGAATTGCCATCAAGATTCGTGTTGCTCTTGATATGAACTGGGCTCATCTGGGCCGTCGGTGGCTGTGTACGGCGGATCTCGGTGGTGGATGGTCAGATTTTTGATCGGCCGACGCCATTGGGATCGTTTCTCCAAGGGGAACACATCTGTGGTGTTGGATTTGGCTAGGGAGGCTCGGATTTAACTCGAATGAGCTCGTTCTTGAAGTGCTGTGTTGAGTTCTGACTTGGATTTCGATTTCAAAATTCTAACTCAATTCTTGACCAATTTGTGTGAGGTTTGGCTTGTTTGAATCGTCTTGATGTGAAGAACATGTATGTACATTTAATTTAAATCAATTTGGACTGTACAGCAGATGTGAACTTGGTACCAGATTTCAGTTTTTTGAGTACCAGTGTATGAATTTGACACATATAATTCATTTAAATCATGCAAACAACTTATTTACAGTGTGTACAGTATGCAGATATCACTTACTTCACAAAATAACTTGAATTTCACATTTGTATTTAAGTTTAACAGTTCTGCAGAAATTGACAGAAAACTGGTAAATTACCAGTTTGATTCAATTGCAATATTTTGAATGTGACAGTTCAATGTTTTTAAACAGAAATGTTTATCAAGATATTAGAAACAACTTTTATATTCATCAAATGTTCTAATTCCAAGTTATTCACAATGTTTTTGAAATTCTTGTTCTCAGGGTTAAATCTGCAAACTTTCACAGGACTTGTCAGAAATTTCACATTTTTGTAGGAATTTATTTACAATGAATCAGATCAAGTGTAAAACATGAATATTGCTTAAAACCATGTCAGGAATGCATTAAAATTATCAAAAATATGCATTGTGAAGGCAGAAAAATGTGATCAATTTGTTGTTAAAATTTCCAGAGAAGGGACAGAAAACTGAGCTGATGCAGTTGTCAGTTTGTCATTTTTAAGAGAATTTATTTACAGAGAATTAGGTCAAACTTTATACATGAAACTTTTTCAGGAAATCATGATCCTTTCATATAAAATATTTAAAATATACATCCAGAACATAAAATATGCATCAAGATCAATTCTTTGAAGTTCAGACTTGCAGTTCAGTGTTACAGACAGTCAGATTCACTGATTTTGGACTTGTATGATATATTTTTGAACATGAGTGTTTAAACAACTTTAACAGTGAGTTAGTGCATGTTGTTATGAGAATTTTGGTATATAATTTGTACAACTTTTAAATCAGGAAGGGCAATGTTTCAATAAACTTTCAGTTTAAGGGCATTTTCTGTCATTTTGTGCAGCAGATCTTATGATTTTCATATGAATTTTTCTACACAGAATTTGACAACAATTTTTACATGAGAAATGTTTATAATTTCATTATGGACATATAAAAAATGTGACTTAATTATGTTATGAACATAAATCCACAGAGAGGAGTTGATCTTAGCAAATTTCTGTCACTCTTCCAGTTTCTTGAATCTGGAACAATTTTGGCAGCATTTCCCCTACATTTTGTAGGTGAAATCTGTTCAAAAAGGTTTCCTTGAGTTCATAACTCATCCTGGAGCAATTTTGGCAGCATTTCCCCTTGTGAAAGGAGAATTTGATGTCAAAATAAGCTTCCAGAATGAGTTAATCACTCAATTCTCAGGAAACTGGGAGGGCAACAGCTTTTGCTGAGCTCAACTCCCCCTCTCATGCTTTTGCTATGAGAGTCACCCTTTGGACAAGTCCTTAGGGGTCTGTGGAGCATGCTCAACACAGTAATTAAGCCACTCTTGGAGTTAAACTCAACAAGAGGTCATGAGTTGCTTAAGCAAGCTCATGTGTGCTGATTTCAATTGTTTATTGACTTTTAAAGCAACTCACTCTTGGAGCAAGCTCACAAGAGGTCATGAGAGCACAAGGCAACTCATGTTAGCTGCATTTTAACTTAATTTATCTTATTTAACTGAAAGAAAGCAAAAGAATTGATGCAAATGCATTTCAGATCCATTAATCTCAGAAAATCAATTTATTTGAAAGAGATCAATGTTCTTATACAAGAAATTCAAGAATCAAGCAGTTCAGATCAATATCTATGCATCTTAAAGCATTAAATTACTCAAACAATCAAGAGAATCACAAATTTATTGCTCAAAACACAAGAAAACAGTAATTGATTTACTGTTTCTTTCTTTCACTTCATAACAGTAGCTTTACACTTAATTTCTCACCTTTTTCTCTTGAGTTACACTTTCTAACACCTGGATTATAGTGATTTGAGGCTAACCTAACAGGTTTGAGGGAATGGAGAGATGATTTGGGCAAAGTTTTGGCTCAGTTTCAATTCTGGTCTGATTTTGGCAAAATTTCAAATGGCAATTCAGCTTTACAATTGGTTTCTCTCCCTTAGATCTTTGATCTGGGATCTATTTATAGGTTCTTGGAGGGATCCTTAGGGGGAGAAGCAACTCAATTTGATTGGAGGAGAGCTGGTCCCACAGATTGTGCTTTTCTGGTTTCAATTTCAGCCCTTGGATTTGATTTGATGTGTTCTTGTTCAATTTCAGCCCTTTGATCTTGTTTGGCAGCTTGGGGGAGTTAGTTGGTGCCTGGGCAATGTTCAAATGGCTTGAGAATCACTCCTGGGCTTGGTGCATGAAATCTGGTAAAGATTCAGCCCATTTTCAGTCAGAACTATTCATGCACTGATTTCAGCCAAGTTTGGGGCTTTGGAGAGGTTTAAATTGATTGAAAGATCAATTCTTTGATGCTGCACATGGTCTATGAGGTTGCTGCAGTGATTTGGAGTGATTTGAGCTGTGCTGGTATGAACCAGTTCCAGCTGAGAACTGTTTCAGCCCTGGTATAGCTTCTAGAAGCTTTTCTGTTGAGTTTAGGTGCCTTGGATCCCTTCTAGGAGGTGAGGGGGACTTAATTGAGCATGGAGCAGTGAGCCAATGAAGTGGAGAGTGCTGTTGTGATGCTTGGTGCTTGCTGCACTGAGTTCTGCTGAGAAATCAGCTACTGTTGGGGTCCCACAGTCGTTTCAGAGTTTGTTTCATGCCTTGAATCCTTTCCTGGCCCTTAATGGATCTTATTTGAGTCTAATTGAGCCCTTTAAGCAACCTAATTAAGTCCAATTATTCATTTAATTTGAATTTCAAGGCTGCAGGGGCATTGTGGTCATTTTTCTTTGAAATTCTGTTACTCAGTTGAGAGCACGAGTTCTCACCCCTTTCTACTCAATTCCTGAGTATAAAACACCCCTTTTCACTCCTTCATACTCATCCCCTCCTCTCTTTTTCAATTGAATCGATTTGGAGGTGAATTCTTCAATTTCTTTTACTGTTTTATTACCAGTTTCACTGATTTATCTCTTCTCATGGTTCTAAATGATTGAGGTCATGTTTTAACATCTTTTCTACTCTAATTGATGCTCAGGGGATCAATTAATCGAAGAAAGTTTGAAGTTTGGGCTCGATTTGGGACTGAGCTTAATGAAGGTCACTGTTTCATCTTGATCTTTGATTTTTTACTTAATTGACATGTTGTTTAATCAATTAACATGTTACCCATCATTATTAGATCATGTTTATTGATTCTTTGAGGTTTGTTTTGGTCAATTGAAGCTTTGGAGTTGAGCCCGAGCCTTGAACTGCTGTTTGAAGGGCTATCAGAGGCTTTGGGGGTAGAACTCATTGCTAGGATCTTGGAGAAGGGCATCTGAGGCATTGAACATTATCGTGGAGGTGTGGGCAGGCTTGGGCAAGCACCAGTTGAGCTTAGCAACCCCCATCGCCGGCGTTGGAGCATCTCAGGTCAGTTTTTCCCCTTTCCTGGTTCTTAGGTTACCATTCTTTGTATAGTGCACAATAGCTTGCAATTAGGGTAAAATTGGATAGAGCTTGAATAAACGATTCGATTGGTATATTATTTGCTTGAAATGATGGTCGGAGTTGGGAGAATTTGGCCGGAGAAGGTGGTGGTGGCGCGGCGGCAGAAACCTCCCTCTTTTCTTTTATCTGGCAGGTAGGCTCCATTATTGAACTGACAGGTAGGCCCCACTTGTCAAGAATTCAATTAGTGAAATGATTAATCTGATCTGCACAGGTGTCGGCCTATGATTGGCCCATTTGGTTAATTAACCTGATTAGCCCATTAACCAGCCCATAATTCAAATCCCAACTCTTTACTTATTCTGTGAATAAAACTGTATAGCTTTTCGTGTAGTGGGTAGGTTTTAGGCTTTAGGTGGGTCACAGTGACATGCCACACACTTTCTTATTATTCTCCCAGATCTTCTGTGTTCTGTCTATGACAGGTGGGCCCCATCTGACAGGTGGGCCCCACTTGTCAGAGTTCCTTTCTGAATTCTGTTGGGTATTTGGGCTGATTTAGGAAACTGGGCCTCTTTCTTAGCTTCATCTAATTCCTTATATATCAATTCGGCCCAATTTAAACATCCGGCCCAGAAATCAATCCTGGCCCAAAATTAATTTGATTTTCTGTTTTTTCTCTTCTGACAAGTGGGCCCCCTTGTCAGTTTTGACCTGACGTTGACTGCCACGTGTCACCTCCTGATTGGTTGATAGATTTGATTTTTTTCTGCTGACAAGTGGGCCCCCTTGTCGGTTTGACTTGACGTTGACTGCCACGTGTCACCTCCTGATTGGTTGATAAATCTGATTTTTTCTTATTTTCTTTGCTGACATGTGGGCCCCACTTGTCAGTTTGACCTGACGTTGAATGCCACGTGTCGCCTCCTGATTGGTCAGTTTTGTTGATTTTGTAATTGGTATATCTTAAGCCCTGATACTCGGAATTTCGCAAATAATATGTCAAAATTCTCAGAATTTCGTGTAGATTAACATGATCCCCCCATTTCATCTTTCCCTTTGTTCTGTGACAAAAGCAGTTTGGGGGCACTAGCAGATGTCTTGAGTTGGTGTATTCTTGACATCTTCTGGTGTCTCCGAACTGCTTGATTCGGGACACAAAGTCTCAATATATATGTTCTCGATTGTTGTCAGAATAGTAGATGTGGGACTATTGAAGCGCTTGAGTGACTCTGTTCCGGTTCCAGTCTCTGACTCAGTTGGCTGCTGTCTTGTTGGATCTTTTATTGGCTGTTGACTTATTCCCTATATTCCTTGAGCTCGGAAACTCAGATTAAATACACTTTCTTGAAGTTATGAGAGACACACACATTTTTTTTTTCATAGCAACAAGTAGTTGACCATTGGTCAAATTCTTCAGCTGAACTTTGTTAACAGCTTTCCTTGGTTGACTTTCTTCTTGTCTTTTCAAGAAATTTTCAGTCGAATGCTTCTTTCATCGACCTATTTGAAGAATCTTTCCGGCTGAATCTCTCTATCATCAGCTTGGTCTTTTGACTGAATCTCTCTGTCATCAGTCCTTTCATTTTCTCTCTCTCTCTTTTTTTTGTTTTTTGCTTCTGAGTTTCTTGGTCAGCAGTTTTAACTTTGTTTCTTCACAGGTGACCCTTTTCAGAGATCAATATATGTTTATTATGATCTGCTTCACTTTTTACTATTTGTAATCTTTTTATTAGATATGTGTATGACTTCAGTTTCCTCTCAATTCTAAATAATATAAGTGGAGTACGCTATAAGAATGATGATATACGCTTTGAAAATAGTAACTTATATATAAAATATGAAAATTTATTCATAATTTATATTTTTTTCTTCATAGTTAATGCTTCTTAGTTATTATTTATTCTTTAAAATTTGAGATTACATTTCAGTTCGTTTCTTTTCTAAAAAAATTTGAATCTACCGCCGAAGCAACGCGAGGCAAGTATCTAGTGTTAATATTAAAATAAAATGATATAGCAATTTAATTCGCACTGTTAAAAGGTGGTTCTTCTAGAAAATAAAATTTTAGAAGTACTAGAGAACACAAGACTTAAATAATTATTTATACAAAAGAGATACAAATTATTTATTTATTCATACATTATACACCACCAAACAAAGCTACAGATCAAACACAAACGCATCTCAAAATAAAGTGGCCACACTCCACACATCTAAACCAACACACAACAACACCAACTACAAAAAAAAAAAAAAAAAAAAAAAAAACAACCATACATCATCACATCATCATCTCATATCATCATCATACATCATACATGTATCATCATCATCCAACACATTGAGTGTCAAAAACACTTAACCAGAGATGTCAATGGCCTTCACCTCGGGCTTCTTCTCCGGCGCCTTCGGCACAGTCACAGTGAGCACGCCGTTCTCCATGGCCGCCTTGACCTGATCGACCTTGGCGTTCTCGGGCAAGCGGAACCTCCTCAGGAACTGCCCGCTGCTACGTTCCACGCGGTGCCACGTATCGTTCTTCTCCTCCTTCTCCTTCCTACGCTCCCCGCTGATCTTCAGCACATTGCCTTCCTCCACCTCCACCTTCACCTCCTCCTTCTTGACCCCCGGGAGGTCGGCCTTGAACACGTGCGCCTCCGGAGTCTCCTTCCAATCAATTCTTGCATTCGCGAACGCAGACGTCTCGTTGTCGACCGTGGCGAGCGAGCGGTTGGTGCTGAACGGGAAGCCCTGGAACAGGTCCCAGGCGTCCAGCGACGACGAGAACGGGTCGAAGATGTTGCGGTCGAAGACGTTGCTCCTGATTAGCGACATTGTTGTATCTTTTCAAGAGTAGAAAACTAGAAAGTATGTATCAAAGTGACCGAGTTTTTCGAAGTAGTGTTTGTTGTTTGTTGTTTGCCTTGCTTGCAATTGCTAGCTATGTTCTGATGCTGATCATGTTTGATTTGGGGGGTATTTATAGGAGGAATTAATGAGAGCTGGGTTTGTTTGTTTGGCACTGTCCGGAATGCTCCAGAGAAGTAAGGATGTATCATGTATCTTGTATCATGCAATGATAGCGCTACATTGTGTAGAGCAGGACGTTGACCGTTGGATCATCTCGAGATTCGTTCTGGCACAGATCCCGAGATGATCTAACGGTTCACGTCCTGCGCTGCACAATGCAGCGCTACAGCCTACAGAGGATATGAAATCTGCAAAGATAGACTTGTGTATTACTTTAGTGTCTTCTTTTTGCTTCCTGAATTGTGTGGGAACCGGTAGAGAGCTCTAGCTAGTCGCTTTCTATGTTTCTCCACTCAATCAGTGCAGGTTGCTCTGGAAGCTGCTCAAAAGATCTCTTGTTTCCCTTTTTTTTTTTTTTTTTTTTGAGTAATACCTAGTGTTCATAGAAAAACTATCCAAAGCGTCTTATATGTTACATTTCAGAATGTATCTGTTACATTCCGAAATATATTTGTATATGTTACATTCCGTACACTTTTATGGATGTATGGACGGTTTTTTGATAGACGCAAGATGTTTCTCTCTTTTTTTTTCATGTCATTATCATTGTTTTCTCCTTTTTTTTCTTCATTTTGGGTATCTGTTTCGGTTCCAAAATGGCCCAAAATTTTACTTACTGAATGTAGGCCCAACAAGCCTTCTAATCCAATGAATAAAGCATAATACAATTTGGGCCTAAAGTGAAGGTATTCCTATTTATAAAGGTATCATGTTTTTGTCTGGGCTGAACATCACAGGCATACATAGAGATGGCGGAAACCCGACCCAACCGGAGAAACCCGTCTAACCGACTCGACTCGAATCCGATCCGACCCGACATTTTCTAGAAAGTCAAACTGACTCGACCCGACTCGAGATCAAATAGCATCCAATCTAAATCATATCAACATACGATAAAAAAAAAGTAGATATTAAAATTGATCCGACCTGACCCGTCCATTACCCGACCCAATGCGACCCGAGATATTCTAAAAGGTCAACCTGACCTGACCCGCCTGACCCGAACCCGAATCCGACAAACCCACCCGATTTGTCACCTCTAGGCATACATAACCGTCGCATAGTCAAGTCGAAATTTTGAGATCTATAATTTGCAACTTGTGGTGCTCAAAAATTTTGATGTGGATTGCACATGTCATATAGGGAAGAAAAGGTCTTATGATGATGTTTTCCTTGATACTTTTACTAAGGGTGAGGCCTTGAGGGTTCCTTTAATTTGTTGCTTTAATTGGTTTGGTGCTGTCGTCATGTGCATGCCGACGATGGTATATATTCCAAAGTTTAGCAGAATTTTTTATATTTGTAAAATGCTAAAAATGATATGTATTAATTCTTTATGATCATGAAGGATTTATGCTGAAATTATTAAGGAAAAAAAAATGTATAGGACATTTTTTTTTAATGATATGTATTAATTTTTATATTTCTAAAAAACTAAAAATGATATGTATTAATTTCTTATTTTTGGGGTGATTTGAGAAGAAAGTGAGGGGCATAATGGTCAATGCAGTACCCATTGTCTCAATTATTGAAGATTACAAATTTACAATCTTTTGTAGCTAGTAATGAAGATAAGATAAGATCATCTACCAGTCTACTACTTCAGAAAAATAAAAATAAAATAAAGGCATTAAGAAGATAAGATCATCTAACAGTAACAGATACAAATTTGTAAAAAAACTCTCAAATTCAGCAGAAAACACTAAGTTTTACAGTTACTAGTTACTACATACTAACTGTTCATTGATTACTCAGGGATGGCGACGAGTGCGGGCCGCCAAGACCGCCTCAGCAGACGATGCCGGAGGTTAGCAAACCGAAACCGCTGATACAGCCCCGAGCCATTGTCCCGATCAGTCATCCGCATTCGACGAGACACGTCATTTTGCGTATGAAACACTTCCTTGCCACTACACTGAACCTGAAACGGTTCGGGCGGAGATGACACGAACAGGTCCTGCAGTGAGCACCTCAGCAATTCCTTCCTCTCCATCGCGGCATCCTCCATCGACGACCAATCTCCGAAGCAAAACAACGCGCGTATCGGTACCGTAAAATGTAACTTTTGACGAATTTTGTGGTTTGGAAGAATGGACTTGTCTTTGTTCTGGCTTGTTGCCAGAAAGCAGCTCAGTATGTCTTGTAGCTTGCTCCTTTGAACAACCTTCATCTTTTGGTTGTCACAGGGACATGGAATTCCTGCTGAAGAAGGCAACACTATATATGTTATATAAATTTATACTGATTCTCTTTTTTTATTTCATTTTGATTTTTTTATTGTGTAGTGGGACCAAAGTGTACAATTTTGGAGGGTAGCTTAGCTTAGGTTCCTTTCGGTTTTGGTTTGATGTGGTGCTTCATCCTCAATTGTTTCTTTCTTGCTGCTCATATATCTCAAGGGAATTTAATTTTTAGACCTGCATGCGTTAATGTTGCAACTAGAGGTGGCAAAACCCGACCCGACCCGAACCGATCTGAACCCAACCCGACCTAAGATCAAACAGCATTCAATTCAACTCAAATTAATATACGATCTAAAAAAAATCGATATTAAAATTGATCCGACCCGATCAGACTCGAGATCTTCTAGAAGGTCAAATTGACCCGACCTGAATACGAACCTGAACCCGACCCGCCTGGCCAATTTGCCACCTCTACTGATTACTGATTGAGATGGGTCAAATTGTATAGTGATATGTCATGAGCCATATATGACAATTGGTTGCAATTATATGAAGAAGGGGGTTCACTAAACAACACGGGAATTGGGGGAGACTAAGTAGAGAAATTCCTAATCCTACGGAGCAACTTTGTATAAGGAAAACAGTGTTTGTGGACCAAACAACACGCAAGATAATTAAGTAGAAGATTGAGTAAATCTTAAGCAAGGAACATTTTAATTAGTACTGAATAAATTCATTTGACTTTTTTTTTTTTTTTGTATGACAACTTAAAAAGAATTATTAATATGATCGATTCATATAATACAAAAATTGTATTTTCATAAATTAATATTTATTTCATTTTGCTTAAAGGGAAAATGTTGCTCCAATTGAAAGAAAATTGTCAAACAGCATTTGTGAGAAAATAACTAACGTTTAAAACCTTAAAAATACAAAATTAACTGGCATTGACAAAATAATATATGTCCACGTCTGAAGGAAAGATGGAAATTAAAAGCTAGTAAATTAACCATCCAATTAATTCAAATCAATCAAGCAGTCTAAACGTTGTGTTTGACTTGAAATCCCACGAACAAAAGTTGTTCGACGTCACTTAATCTTAAGGTTTTGTATATTTGTTACTCTACTGTACGTATCCTCAAGGAAAAACTATTCTAAGTTGACAAATAAATAAATAACAGGGATTAATTATCTCATGTTGTGTTTTAATAATTTAATTACTCATCAGTCATCACTGATTTCGTGCGTATTTTATTGGAATATTAATTGGATTGCAAAGAGTGAACCAATTGTCCCTGAAAATATGATGATTTATTCCGAGACTTGCGTGAAGTTGTCTTAAATGTGAAAGACAGTAATCCTTGATGGATCGGCATCACCCGCTTTTATGGGGCCTATTTTTCTTGGTCCGACGGTTGTGAAATACCGAAGTACTTTGAGATCGGTGCAATAAATACCACAACCACCGAAGTACTTTGAGATCGGTGCGACAAATACCGAAATACTTTGAGATCGGTATGACAACCGATCCTGACCATCCGATTAGAAAAGCAGGCCCTGCTTTTCTTATCAGAAAAACAGCAGATTTTTATCCATACTAGAGTTGTAACTCGGGCTTCGCCCCGAAATATAATAAAAAAAAAATAAAACTTATAAAATAAAAATATTTATTTAAAAAAAATTAAACATAATTTTATAATTTTTTATGTGAATGATGATGATGTATAATTTATAAATAATAGCACATAAATATTGGACCACTTTAATGATTAAATTTTGTCTTAAACATATCATATCATATTATTAAATGGAGATAGAGAATAAATATAAACCATTGGATCAAAGTAGATGAAGAGATTTAAACAAAATCAATGGTTAATAATATTGATGATGTAGCATAATTGAGGTGCTTGAAAAGTTACCCCTCTTTCTAGTTTATAGATGGGATATACAACCAGCTACATTTCCCTCTATACCGAACCCAGTACGAGTGCATATCCTCTGCGGTGCTGCATGGTTGCAGCACTCTAAATAAGGAAATATGCATTTTTCATTATTGTGTGGTCTTTCGTGTGTCAGATTTTAACTCAACCAGACGGGTTCCAACAAGACTAACGGCCTCCTGCCTCTATGTCTATCTATGGCCTGGTCTGATACTTTTGTTTTAATCTTTTCACAGTTATTACCACTTATCCTTTAAGTTCTTTGGCTTACACTTATGGTATATTATAGCTTTTAATTGTACATGAACTCTTCTAAGATTTTTATAACAACTCTTTAAAGCTATATAAACACCTTTTATTTGTACACAAACATTTCTTAGACCTTTATAAATATTATTTAACATTTGAATATAAAACTGCAGAATTTTAATATAGTTCAATATTTTGGCATACAGCATTCTAATTTTGGGTAAACAAATGAACAGAATAACAATCTTAGTACAGTATTTCCATCCTTACTGCCTAGAATATATAGAAATTTAGAAAGCCATTAATACCTTGCTGGAATCTTGCTAAAACCGAGCTCTGATACCAGGTTGAAAGAGGATCACTTCCAAACTTCAAAACTTTGGTTACTAAGAACACGAGTTTTTAGAAGTGGAAAGCGGAAATTTTATTTCACTTAGATATATTATACAAGAGAGAAGAGTAAGACTTCAGATGATTTCTGCGTGTCTTGCATCTTCTAAAACACACTCTTATATAGGCAACTCAGGCTGGCATCTCAATAATGCATCGGGTGCTCATTGGGCCCCATCGTCATGCAATTATTTGGATTACCACAAACCTTTGTCTGCCACTAAAAGGAATCAACCACCAGGCTGATTAGAAAAAGATAAAATTCGTACACCCACTTCACCGAAAGTGGAGTGCACTAATAAAAGGCACACTAATGGCCAAAACAGGTGGCCAAAAGAAAATAATAATAGAGCGAATATATTCGCCAGCATACTAAAAACAAGCCAAAGGTGAACAAGTGGTCACCAACATGGGTCCACTATGCTCCAAAAGTAAAAAGAAAACACACTAAGAGCTAATTAGTGGAATTCTGAAGATTTCCACTAAGGCTCAAGAAGATTATCTAAATTTGCAAACCCAATTTCGTCCAGTCCCACTGAACTCCATGGGTCACTATTAACATCGGGTTCCTCTGGAACAGGTTCCTTCGGAATAGATCTTCTATACCTTGCATCTGTGATTAACTCATCTAATATATTCTCACATTGCTCTACTCTTTTGAAATGATCCTTAAAGATAGGCAAGTAGTCTCCCAATACGCAATCACTCCTGCTGTATGGAGAGGCTTCCTGTACTTCCAATTGTAATATGAACCTTAAGTCTTGGATAGCCAAGAGAGCTTTTTGCATTTGCTCCCCTTTGAGACGCTCGCGGTCATGACTGAGCTCACTGTATTTGTTCCAATCGATGGGCTTCTTTTGCCTTTGCATGCACTGTTGGTATTCTCGGGCAGTTTCTCCAATTTGAACAGTGTTGATAGAACTGCTGCCAGCTGGTCTAACGGGGCGGTACTCGTACCTTCCTCTGTTGTTTCCGTGATGGCCTCCTCTAGGAGCTGAAGATTGGCCTCTTCTTCCTTTGTTAAACATCCTGCAAAACAGAAATTTGTTAGTCTTGATAACGAATCCGCAAGGATATTTAACTTGCCATCAATGTGCTCAAAGTGCACATCAACACCGATTCCGGTTACAAAATCCACAAAATTAATCCACCTAACACGAGATGGTTTATTTTGAGCCGATTTGTTGTAAAAACTAATAATCGCTTGGCAATCTGTACGGAGTGTTATCTCCTTCTTGTCAAGGTAATGGATTTTTAGCGATTTTAGTGTCTCCATGCATGCAAAAATTTCGGCATCAATGGTTGATTTGATAACTGGGAACTTCCCACTTGCATAGGCACAGATCTTTTCAGAGCTTCTGGGATCATTTTTAAAGGGTTTCCACTTACATACACCACCCCATCCTTCCATACATCCATCCGTTTCTAGAATAATGTATGATCCCTGAGGTGCCATTTCTAAATCTGGCAGATTCTGCACCTTTTCTTTAATTTTTCTGATTAATTCATAATCAGAAGGTTTGAGTCTCTTGTCTCCATGTGGGCTGGTTTTCGAATAGAGGGGACCTAGCAGTGTGCCCAGATTAGGGATGTAGGATCGCGCATAGTTGAGTATGCCTAACCAGGAGCGAAGCCCTGATTTTTCCTTCAATTTTTCTTCACTGAATGAGATGATCTTCTTGATGATGTGGGGTTGGAGTTTAATCTTGCGGTTGCCAATAATTGCACCAAGAAACTCAATTTCTCTGACTGCAATTTTCATTTTGGATGGACTAAGAACAAGTCCATTGGCTTCACAGATTTGAAGCATCACCTCCAAGTGTCTGGCATGTTGCTCTTCAGTTTCTGAGAATACAAGGATATCATCAATGTAAACAGCAATAAAATCACCAGTACCAGCGAAGCAGTTATCCATTTTTCTTTGGAATACTGCTGGAGCATTCTTCAATCCAAACGGCATTACCAGCCATTCATATAACCCGTTTGGGACAACAAAAGCTGTCCACTCTATGGACTGTGGGTCCATAGCTACCTGGTGGAATCCACTCTTTAGGTCGAACTTTGAGTAGATTTTTGAATTGCCCACCTTCATGAGTATGGTATTGATACTAGGTAAAGAATACTGGTCCTTGTGAGTGTTATCATTTAGGGTGCGATAATTAAAGACCATTCTTTCTTTTCCTTTCACCTCTTTTCCAGTAATAGGGTCAATAGAGGTACCGGAATTTACCATTATTGCCATGGTCCTATGTCTGCTCTTACTTGGTTTAATCACACCTATCTCCAGCAAGGCTTTGGTGTGCCTTTCGAATTGTTCCTTCTGAGCAGGGGTGACATGCTTTAGTGGTTTATCTTGAATGGTTAAGTCTGGGTTGATGATCTCCAGTTTGCATGTCACTTGGTTTTTGGACCAATGTTTTACCGGGTCATTCCCGATAAATCCTTGTTCTTCTAACCGCCTCAGGAGTTGATCAAAGCGGCTTTTGAAAAACTTGCTTTCTTCCCCAAAATTATAGAATACCGCCTCTTGAATTTCAATATACTCCTGTTCATCGAGCTCTAGTTCAGGAATTGAGGTTTTGTTGACGACCTCAATGTCAGCTTGTGTTTCAATGGAGGTCACTCCTTTGTAAAACGTGACCGTGTTGCCTTCTATGCGTAAGCCTCCTTGTACCGCTCTGATGAAATTGCAACCAACCAGCATTTGGATACCATCTCCAGTACCCATATCAAAGCTGAATGTGAAAGGGATTCTGAAACTGTTATCCCCTATCCTCATAAGACCATTCCTTAGTCTGAGTTTTGCCTCTTGCCTTGAATTAACTCCATTTATGATGACTGGATAAGCGCTAAGCTCTAGGGCTTCTGGAGGTACGGCACGCTGATTGACACAGCAGGTTGAGGAACCTGTGTCAAGGATAGCTCGTAATTCAAAGCTCTTCACACCAGGAATCTCCATGACTGCTATGAAATTATACAGCCTGTTGATTACTCGCTTTGATTCTTTGAATTTTGGAACATCGGTTGTGGCTGTGGTATGGATTTCAATTTCTTCAAATACCACTTTGGCGAATTCTTCATCAACCTTGGCCTTCCCTTTTATCTTGTCGTGAATGAGCAGATTTTTGAAATCTTCCTCCAAATTTTCCATAGTTAGCTCATCCAACTGTTTTTGCAATCGTTCATTTTCTGCTTGCAAATAATCGATATATTGCAGCAGCTCCTTTATTAGGGAATCTTTCCCAGAAAACACCTTGGGGCTGCTCTGTACTGGTTTGATCTTCTCTTTGGCATAATGCTTTGCGCACATAGGACATGCTGTAATTTCACAATTCCCACAGAAAATTCTCATATTTCTGGCTGTGAGGAATTTGCAAAATGTACAACGTTCCTTGCCCTTTGGAACTTCATCATTATGTTGCCATAGATGACAGCAATTTTTCTGGGCATCAGTCAGCTCCACATGTGGCCTCCAACTGCTAACTGTTAGCATAAACGCATCCTCATAAGGGTATGACTCAATGATTGTTTGTGCCTTTAATGAAGATACACCGGTTTCGCCTTCAGACATACTGCAAATTGCGTCTGAATCGGGCTCATCTTGATCTACTGAGACAACATCCCAATCCTCCGGGATGTCAAGGTTTTCCAAAACTGCGGCTCTAGTGATGTTACCGCGGTTTTTCTTGCATTCTTTGGCAAAATGACCTTCTTCTCCACAAATAAAACACTTGCACTTTCTCACTTTGTCTGCATGCTTTCTTTTGAATACGCGGACGTGAGAATCATGTGGTTTGCCCTTGTAGGTTTTGGATTTGCGAAGCCCGTACTTCTTTGAGGGGTTTTTGCTGTAATACCCTGGTATGGGTATCTTTGAACAGAAAGATAAATCTTTCAAACTTCGTTGCAGGGCTGCTTGTTGGCACATTTCTTGCAGGTACTTCTGACAGAAGTAGATCCTTGGAACAAGACCTATTACACCTCCTTCATGTTGGCCTGGATACTTCTTATTAAAGGCCTCCATTAGGATATTGCCAATTGGGTCTGGCATCTTCATGAATAGTTTGTTATTGAGGTCCAGGTCCATGTACGCTCTGCCAGATCGGGCTGCCAGTACCAAATAATCATTTAGGTACTGCATGATGTTGGCCATGCCTGGGCATGTGAGACGCTCCAAGTCTCTTATCGCCTTGTTTTGCTCTTCTGTTGACCCTTGGGCAGGATCTTCGAATAGAAACATCCTTCTGATTTGGGAAGTAACATTCTGAGGATCTTCAGCTATATTTACCAAATCTTCATAATCCTCCGGGTATGCTGCTCGCCATTGCATGAATAGCATCTTCTCAACTTCTCCCAAAAGGTTTTCAATGAACATAACTTTGGATTTGTTGTCATTCCAGACTCTCTCATTCACAATGTTCAGTGTAATGGACTCCCATCTGGAAATGACATCTGGGTAGAGTGAGATGTCTTCCGGTAAAACCAATATCGCCCCTTCATTTTGTTGTGCTGAGGGGAGATCATACATCTCATTATGTTGTTTTCTGTAGCCACCTTTGAAACGGCTACCTCCAGTGAATCCTTCAGGCCGAGTTGAGGACTCTCCTCGCTCATAACGGCCAGGTGGGTAATTTGCTTGGGACATGATTGGCTCCCTTGGTATGCCTGATACTCCACTCGTAGCAGTTGAGTACGCCTTTTCGACTGGCATCTGCTTTTGAGCTTCTGCCTTCTCCAGTAATTTTTGCAACTTGGGGTACTCCATTTCTGCTGAAAACGCGAAAGAATTGGGTATACTCCCACCAACTTCCGCAAATGGATTGACGAATCCATTTTCATCTTCATCATCTGACATATCCCATGCAGGGCAATAGTCAAGTTGGGACACAACTTCCCTAGGTAGGGCCGCCAATGTTTGGATAACATCCAGGAAATCATCCTGATCGTTGTCCTCTGGGTCATCTTCTGGCTGATCATCTGTAAACTCCTCCTCCAGGAGATTTACGAATTCTTCTTCGTCACTGAGGATATCTTCCCCAGCTACACCTTTCTTTGCCTCCGTCTGAGGTTTGGTTGGGGCATAATCTCCGAATTGTACTTGAACTGAACCATCTGTTCTTGCTCGGAAGTGTGCACTTTGTGGGTTTTGGATTTGTGCTACTTCAGGTGGTCGTATTGTCCACTGCCTTCCTCTCAATTCAGCAGCACTTTGGTTCCTTCCAGGAATTGCTTGCACACCATGGCTTGCTAGGTGATCAGCAACATTTTGTATGTTGTAATTGAACCTGGTAAAACTATCATTTGACAGTCTCCCAATTAGAGATCTAGAGATAAGCAGATTGCTTTCTCCAGCTTGCCAGTTGTCGTATCCGTGAGTTTGCACCACCAGTTGTATATGATTAAAGAAATCATGGATACTCATCATCAGATCAGGTGCTGTGTACGCTAGTTGGGCACCTCCTGTGAGATCAATCTCCATTGTTGATATGATAGATCGATCATCAGACCACCTTGTGTCTCGGAATACCACCAACGCATTCACACCTGCATTCCTTCTATGCAGCGTGCTTAGCCTCACCATAATCATGCCAATGTGTAGGTGCTGGAAACCTGATTGCCTGAGCCGTTCATACGACTCATTTGTGATGAATGGTAACTCTAGTTGCTGGCTACCAACCACCAGAATTCTTTCGTCAGAGTTATGCTGGTAAACTCTGTTTCGAGACTGATTCCATCCAACTTGATAGAGAACTTCAGCTGGAACATTCTGAGCCTGTCTGAAATTTGACAAACTCAGCTCAGTATTCGGGTCCACCTCTGACTCCAGAGTTCGTCTAAAGTCATTGTTTCGCCTTGGCAACATCCTTTGGGCTTGATGACGGAGTCTGTGACCCAGTCTGTAGCCACGTATCTGATCCTGGACTGAGGGGGTTCTTTCATTCTGAGCCTCACGGTTGGAGATTGAGGGTCTGGGCTCAACAATAGTTTGAGTCCTGGTTGAACTCATTTTGACCTTTTCTTCTTTTCTTCTGCAAGGATTTTGAGGGGGTCCTTGAATACGTAAATTGGACCTTTAGGACGAGGTTTTGGCTTGGATGGCTCACCCAGAGACAATTTTCTCAAATTTGCCTCAAGGTTTGAGATTGCTTCTGTAATTTGAGGCTCCGGTTCTTTCTGTGCTGCTAGTTTTCGCTGAATCTCGTTGATTGTGGTTTTACAATCGTCAAGATCTTGTTTGGTTTGGACCAGAAGTTGAATGAGAAGGTTGTTTTGTTTTATGATTGTTTTTACAGCTTCGTTTCTGTCTGTCACGTCTTCAAGCTTAGCAAAACCGACTGCAGGAGCTCCAAGAGAAGTTGTTGCGGTTAGAGCTTCCTTGTAATCGTCACTGCCAGAGGTTAGACGCCAGTCTGACATGAACTGTCTGAGAAAGTTTGGTTGAAAGGGATAGTATCCCTTGAAGAGGTTTTCGTAAAATTGCAGATTTTACAGGGTTTTTATGCAAAAAGCAAGAAAATTCTTGTATTAAAACAGGGTACAAAGACTTCTTAATTCAAATATTCTAGGTTTATAATTCAGGAATTACCATACCAATATTGTATACTCTGTTCAAATCCTTACAGCATAATTAGGACATATGCTTGTTACACCAAAGCTACATAGTTCATAACTACAATTGATCTCACATCTTTCCAAAAATGGGGTAACCCAAAATTTGAGTTACTGCAGGGGATCCCAATTCACCCAGTACGCAGTTTCCGTTATTTCTGTGTCTCGTTGAAATTGGTGATGGGATCGTCTCGTCTGTGACTGTGAGTACTCATTCATTCAACCGCATCTGAGTCGCCAAACAGAAATCAAACGGTTGACTGGTAGTCCTGAATCCTGACTTGGAATTATTTTTGTCTGTGCCAAAAAAAAAAAAAAAAAAAGAATTTGAGAGGTATGATCGCTTGAATCCTTACTAATAATAAAAGCATATTGGAAAAAATGATATGAAAGGGCTATCCTTACATCTGAGCCGTTGATCATTTTCTTCGATAGATCAGAACCGTTGATGTACGTTAATGTCCGTTGATGTTCTCAGCCCATTAAAATTAAGGCCCATATAAATTATCTGAAATTAAGGCCCATTACATATTATCTTAAAAATTTATTATAAGAAATAATAATTTCAGCTCAAAGTAAGGAGTGGACTTTCTACTAATATATATAAAAGAACTATGACTACTTTTTAAAAACCGGAGTTTATAATACATTTCAAACGTCCGCGGTGACAAGATTAGCTATGCGAAAGTTGTAAAAATTTGAAGTTATAATTGTCCGAATTTTCAGTCTGAATGCTAGCGTCCGGAACACCGGCGTTTAGACATGTGTAAAACACCAATGTCCTGAAAACCGAGGTTCAGACGTTACATCTGAACGCCAGTGTCCTGAATACAGGCCTTCAGACAAAAAAATGTCAGTTCATATTTTTTATAAGTTCTGAATGACCAATCTTATGACCGCTAGTGTTTGGAGGGCATGATGTTTGAAAAATAGACATAATCATATTATATTTTTTTAAAGAGAGTATACCTCTCAAATTCTTATTTTTCTTACACACACAAAAAAAAAAAAATCCCTGACTCCCAAGTGGTAGACTGGTATATACTATATAAGTAAGCAGGGATCCATTGACAATACATATTTTGATAATTTTGATAATGGTCATCTTTAAAAATGTGTAAAAAATCATAAAAAATCTTAAAAATTAAATACATATTTTGATAATTTTGATAATGGTCATCTTTAAAAATGTGTAAAAAATCATAAAAAATCTTAAAAATTAAAAAAGTTTATGGAAGTTATGCTTAACTTATAGATTGATTATGTTCCCGATTATATTCAATTTAAGCGATATTTGATAGCTCTTTAAAGATCTTTTAATTACAACCATTAAAAAATGTACAAAATTTTGATAAGGCATCAAATGATGTTCAAATTGATTGAAATTTGAAACACTATCAATCTATAAATTAAACAATACATCCATAAAGCTTTTTTCATTTTTAAGATTTTTTATGATTTTTTACAAATTTTTAAAGATGACCATTGTCAAGATTGTCAAAATATGTATTGTCAATGGATCCCTCCTCTATAAGTAATACTTAGTGTCCATAGAAAAACTATCTATAGTGTTCATATGTTACATTTTGAAATATATTTGTTATATTTTGGGATGTATTTATTACATTATGTACACGTCTATGGACGTATGTACGGTTTTTCAATGGATGCAAGATGTTTCTCTTACTGAGTTATTGTAATTGTTATGATTTTTTATTATGCCCCCTGTAACCTTTTCTAATTATGTATACCCAATAGGAAAGAGGTGGGCTGCAATATGTGAGAACTGAGAAGATGTTCTAAACAAACAGTACATATAATTCAAAAAATGCTATATAATTTACGAGGTTTCAGTTACTTGTTTTATCCATTTAACAGATTGAAGTATTAACCATAAATAATTTCCAATTTTTTATCCGCTTTGACAGTCCTAAGGTATAAGGGGCATACTGTTACCATTGATATTATATTGGAAATAAAATGTTATTCACGTAATCTAATATTTACTTATTTCATAAGATGAACAGCAAAATGCTAAAACTGCTCCTCCTTAGTGATGGATTTGCTAATTTGCTCATATTTGACCTCAACTAAAATAAAATGTATCAAAGCAATAAACATAGATCTTCTTATTGGTCCCTTACAAGGATAGTGGTACCACAGACCAAGAGTTAAAAGTTCTATTTTGCAGAAAATTTCAATATTATGATTTTTTTATTGCACTCACTGAGAAGCATATTTTCACATGAAAAAAAAAAAAAACCTAATTTCTACTGTATGTTAAGGTCATGATATCATACAAAAACAAGCTGTTTACAGTATGTACAGCTTTGGGGTACATCTGAGACATACTGGTACATACATCAAGGGTCACTCATAATATTTATAATGATCAGTTCCATACATACCGGTACATCAATTACTTGTATTAGGAGTTGTTGACTGACTCATCCAGCCACCCATAACTGTTTTAGGAGAACGTCCTGCTGCCGTCTCTAACAGGTAAGCCTCTTCCTTGCTCGGCATAATGTCCTCTAATTTATCACTATTATGGTTGCCTTTTTGTATTACTCTCAGCACCTCCAAAACCTCCTTCATGGAAGGCCGCATATCTCTATCCGACTGTAAGCACCGAAATGCCAGTTCGGCTACTAAGGAAACCATCTGCTTCACCTCTGGATCGGACTGGAACCCAATAGCCGGGTCCGCCAATTCAACTAGTTCATCCTTCTGTATTTTCTTCAAAGCGAGATTCGCTAGATTAATCTCATCGCTGCTCCTTGACATATCCACTGCTGGCTTCGATGATATTAACTCCACCAAGACAACTCCGAAACTGTAAACATCGCTTTTATCAGTAAGCTGATAACACTGATGGTACACTGGATCGACGTACCCTGGTGTACCCTGGGGAACAGTTGATACATGAGTGACATCCAAGGGGAATAATCTCGACAACCCAAAATCAGCGACCTTCACGTGGAATCCATCATCAAGCAGGATATTATTTGTTTTAACATCACGGTGAATAATCTCCACTGCATGGAGATAAGCCAAAGCATCGGCTGTCTCGACAGCGATTGACAGGCGGATGGGCCAGATGAGGATGTTCTCACCAGACCGGGGCCCATGGAGGTGGTCCGCAACAGTTCCTTGCGATATGAACTCATAGACTAGAAGCAGCTCGTGGCTGGTAGGGGCAGTGCAGCCATATAGAGTGACAAGGTTTGGGTGGTGGAGTTGGGAAAGTATTTCGACCTCGTTCATAAATTGCTCAACCCTTCTGTAGCTATTCTTATAAAGACGTTTTACTGCAACCACACGCCCGTCTTTTAGTTTTCCTGAAAGTCAGTTGAGTTTTGCATTGTGTTAGGGTTGCTAAAACTGTTGTAAAACTGCAGTATTTTCTAATTGTAACAAAGGCAAATGCTGGCCGAGTAATCAGGCCACAATGCAAAATGCTTAAGCAGTAACAAGGTATAATAGCAGTTCTCAGTCACATACTAAGTTACTAAATCTCATGCCGCCCAGACTTTACTGCCTTAATAGTAATTAAAAAGTCAAAACAGATTATATGCACCTTTATATACAGTTCCAAAACCACCATCTCCGAGTTCTTTTGATTCACTAAATTGTTCAGTAGCTTCCTCAAGTTCCTCATAAGAGAAAATCTGTGTGTATTGCAGTTCAGGCATCTTCGGGTCATGAAAGTACCGATCAGAAGTGTTTCTTTGCATGAGAAGTTTTGAGGATGATAAAAGATACTTTAATTTCTTGTGCTTCCACACGAGTATAAAGAGAAGAGACACAATTAACAGGCCAGAAATTCCTGCAGTTACACCTGCTGAACAAAAGATTAATCGTTTAAAGCAGTTTGTACAAAATTTATGAACTTTTTCCAGAAATGAAAAACTAAAGAAGCTTCACTTTTATCCAGGTTATTTCGGAAGTGTTCCCATCCAGAATGGAGGGTTTGGGCAACAGCCCCAACAAAAAAATAGTTCTACAATCATTCATTAAATACTATAACCTTTGCAATTGTAAGTATCAAGGACAATACAATACAATAAGATCAATCATGATTAAGAAAAACTAATCTTTACCTATTATAATCTTTCCTTTTGGAGGAGCATAATTTGTACTGGAATCTGAAAATCCAGAGTACAATAGTGTTAGATATGTTTCATAAACAACAAGAGAAAAAAAGTAAGTGCTATGAGTTTGTAATATATCATGAGATAAAAAATTAGTTTAAATAAAAATTGAAATATCTTCTGCAGTTAGCCATTAACCATTAGGGTTACCTCCAACTATGCTTTGTCCAAAGCATCCCGGGTCAGATATAAGGCTATAGGAATATTGAGCTGACAAGAGAACCACACTACCATCTTTATTAAATGAAAATTTCCACTCAAATGATGCATTTTGGGTTTTTCTATAGCACTTCACAGGAAGATTTTTTTCAGTTGAAGCGGAATAGTTCAAGGCATACTCACTACCAAGGATCGGGCTTTGAAAGGACTGATTTGGCGATCTGCAAAAGTTCTTGACACTTGTACTAAAAGATATAAACTGGCCATAATCAAATACTTTATAAGAGGGTGTTAGAAAGGAGAATAGGAGGTTTCCACAACCAGATGAATTCAAACTTTCTTCAAGTGCTGGATCACGAACTATTAATTGGTTCTGGGAGTAACCGTCCGGGTAATAGATAATATTTTCTAAATAAAACGAGGGGCTAGACAAATGAAATATATATACTTTGGGAAGTTTATCAGAATAACTACACCTGATACTTATTGTTTGCTCACATTGATCGGTTGTATTATGTACTAAGATAAAAGGATGTTTGATCTCAATAGATTTATTACATGGTACTTGAGATGCAGGGATCAAGGGGCATGAGCTAGATAAGCAGCAAGGAAGGAAGAAGAGGGAAGCAAGACAGAAAAAAAAGAGGGACATTAGAAAAAATCAAGCAAATAAAAGAAGAATAGCTCCTTAGAACATGGAGTAGGAAGAGGGGCAGTAGAAGCAAGCGACAGCGGCTGCCAAGTCTTCCTTGGAACTCATGCCCTTCACAAATTAAATCTCTCTGGAAAAAAAAATTCAAAGAGGGAAACTCTCACCACAAAGTTATATAATTTCAATAAAATTAGAAGTTTCTTGCAAACTTTCCCTCAGGAACTACCCTTGACCATTAAAAGACTATAGATGGATGATGAAATATACAAATAGAGCCAAAGTGAGAGCTTAGTATTATATATTTATATATGCAGATATGCGCTCTCTTCTCTGAAACATCTCAAAGAAGGCCAACTAAACATAAACTGCCTTTAAGCATTCGAAAATCTAAATATCTAGCAATGGATTCAAACATTCAAAAATCAAAAGTACAGTCATTGTAGACATTCAATAAGACCATAAAGTATACAAGGCATCCGATAGGAGCCACAATTGCATGTAGATTTGGCAGTCCAAGAGGGGACAGATACGAAAAGTAAGTTCATGGTGTGGTAGTTATTAGAGATACCCAGGAAGATTAGGCAAGTAAACCAGCTGACTCGGTCAAAAGTCTTATGCTGTCTTTGTCAGGAAACCCACCACCATCACTTTAATTTTTCTCCAACTGTATTCAAATTCAAAATAAAAGTATTGTTCTATTCTATCACATTACTTTCAGTGTGAAAGCCTACCCTGATATTGACTCCAAAATTGACTACAGAAAACAACAAGGCTAGTGAAAGTACTGGATAAGATCAGAATTTAGACTTACTACACCTCCGGGAGAGAAATTATAAAGAACTCTTTATACCCAGAAAAGATATTGGGAGCTAAACCTTTGGAGTACCAAATCATGTAACCACTTGCAACAGCTTTTGGGAATTTCTGAATAGTTTTTGGGACTACTTGTCACCAAATTGGCCATCTAAATTAAAGTCCAGACTGTTTTGGTGAAGCATGACACTGCCACTGGAATACAAAATTCATCCAATTTGGGTTGATAAAAAAGCCAGATGATAGTGAAGCAGCACCGATATGTACAATGTCCCCATCAGCCACTTGCCTACTTACAAAACCTTCTTGTTATATTATTCCCTTCCGATATCCAATAAAGGAAGCAATTGGCATATTTTTATAAGGTGAGAAATGGGTACCCAGAAGAAAGAGATTCACAATTGGTAGGTATGGTTGTTGCTAGTTGCTGCCCCAGTTGTGTCATGGAAGCTGAGAAGTGATGGAGAAAGCCAAGCACAGAATCCTTCAATTCATCCCCCATAGTAGTTAGTGCCAATGCCTGTACTGCAGCGCCGAGCTGGTTTCCGTAAACCAAGCAGGAAGAAAACTCTTCTAAGTCCTAAGGCATTTCATCAAACACCTACCGAGCATGTGATAAAGTGCGTTTTCAGAAGGAGTTGCCCAAGCAGGGGAAGAGCCAAGGATGCCCATGTTTGATTCCCAGAAGTACCGCGGCATGGTGACCGAGTGTGTGGTGAATGGTGAAGAGAAGTACGAGAAATGGCTGAACTTTCTCTGAAAGGCATTTGATCGAGCACCTGGCGTGCATCATGGGCTGAACCGAAGGTGGTATCTATAGGCGCTGGATTGGGAGAGATGGCTTTTTATTGGACAATGGACACCACTGAATTCTTTTCAAACGCTCCTAGCGTGCAGAGGTGGCAGATTGTCACCGGGGTATGGGGTTGATGTGTGTCAGCATTATTTTCGGGTTGGGTCGGGTCCGGTGGGTTTTGCACCTTTATTTTCAGGTCATCTCGGGTTCGGGTCGTTCGGGTCGTTCGGGTTCGAGTCGGGTCGGGTCGAGTTCTGGTTAGTTTGATTTTCCCTGAAACACGGTTCGGATCGGGTTCGGGTCGGGCGGGATTTTCAGGTCGGGTCAAGGTTTTACCACCTCTACTAATGTTAGAGGTGGCAAAAGTTGACCCAACCGAAATAGTCCGCCCGATAAACCCGATGTCCGAATCCGACTCGGATCTGTTAACTTATGAAAACTGAATCAATCGAACCCGTAATTGACTGAATCCGAAAAAATCTGAATCCGAAAAAACCTGCAAATATTAAGAATCTGAATACAAATTATCTGAACTGATGCGACCTGTTATCCTATAAAAACCCAAACTCGAAGCGATCCGGAATCATATGACCATAACCCGACAATTATTCGAATCTCAATCAACCCGAACCGAGAGTGACCAACACTCGAGATGTGATAAAAGTACCTATGTATTCTAAATTGTAATTGTTTATATTATTTGTATTTATTCAGAAATGCGAATATGACTTTTTAAGAATTAATTCACGCATGATGCACACAAATAAAAATGTTACTTCAAATGATTGATTGGTTTATATTATAAAGTTATATTCCAACAACATAAGTATTAACTTTATTACTATCATATGTGTAGCATTGTAGCCTATAAAAACAAGGCTAATTCTTAGTACTTAGTCTGATTATTATTTAATTTCTTAGTACTGAGTCTGATTATTTCATCCAATAAGATCTGAAAAGGTATGATTTGAATCATATAATTTATCATATTATATGAAAAAGGTATTCGAGGGATAAATTAATCAGTTAACTCGAATATAGACAAAACTCGACCTGCTCGATTTTTATCCGAAATCTGCTCATATATTATCTGTAACCTGTAAAGGCCCGATTAAGAAGAATCCGACACCTGAATCAACTTGTATCCAGATTGGCCCGAAAACCAATAAGATCCGAACTCGCAAATCCGAGCAATATAGTTGTCCCGACCCGTCTTTGCACCGAACTCAGATTTAATCGATCCAACAAAGTCCGAATCCGATATCTACTTGGATCTGAAAGCAAACCAAATCTTAGTTTATCCGACCCAAATACAACCCGACCCGTCCGATTTGCCAGGTCTAACTAATGTGTGTTTAGGAGGGTTCAAAGATAACAATGCCATTTACATGGTGTAGGAGTGTTTGAAGAAAATTCAGTGGTGTCCAAATCACTACTGCTTTTTTTTGTTCCTCTATAAATCTATGATTACTGAGAAGGGTTGACATGCTCATCTTGACAGAACTATAAGTAATTCAAAAAATGTTTAATTAAGATTTGATAAAATTTTAAAAATAAGAATAAATATTTTAATAAATATAGGACCATTGGTAAATAATCTTCCAAAGGTCTTCGTTGAATAAATTCCACTAAATTAACTAGTTCCAAAATATTGATTAAATAAATAAGAATAATGATTTGCTGGCATTTTAACGCATCTTGTACGACACTTTTGGTTTTTTTTTTTTTGGTATAATTTATTATATTTGCGCAATATTTGGATTTTTTTTTTACATTAATAGAATATATATTTTGTTTGTATGATTGTATCTCACAATTTAATGCATGATTTGTCTGTACTTCTTCATACATTATGTTACTCAATAAACTGTGAACTATTTTTAATATATCCTAGATGAAAAAAAAAATAGATATACAGACCGTATGTATTATTATAATAAATTCATTATCAACCGAGACTAAAATTTATTTAAAAATATTTTATATCATGAGCAATATATTTGTATGTACATCATTTATAATTTCTACTACTATATTATCAACTCCACATACTAATATACGAGTAATACCTAGCGTCCATAGAATATCTGTCCATAGCGTTCATAGGTTACAAAATATAATGCATTTGTTACAAAATCATATGTATTTCTTACATTTTAGATGTGTCTATGGATGTACGGACACCTTTTCAATGGATGCAAGATGTTTCTCCTGTGTATATCATCCACTGGTATCAGGTGTGGCACAGCTGGTCTTCCAACTATCAGTCAAAACATCAGAAGAAGTACAATTCACATCACACTTCAACAAATAAGTTTCTTCCTTTGTGATCATATGATCCATCAGCAACTTATCTCTGGTACCATAATTGCCCCTTTCGATCCCTCGCAGTGCTTCCGAAACCTCCTTGATAGACGGTCGGGTTTCCCTGTCGTACTGCAGACACCGAAACGCCAGTTCGGCGACCAGTGAAACTGTGCGCTCCACGTCCCAGTTTGAGCTGAACCCGAGTGCCGGGTCAACCAATTCGTTGATCTGCGATGTCTGTATTTTGTTCAGTGCCAGATTGGCCAGGTTGATTTCGTCTTTGCTCCTGTTCAAATCGACAGCCGGTTTTGATGATATTAACTCTACCAAGACAACTCCGAAACTGTAAACGTCGCTCTTGTCAGTAAGATGGTAGCACTGGTGGTAAACCGGGTCGACGTATCCAGGTGTGCCCTGAGGGGCCGTCGACACGTGAGTCGCATCCAATGCCAAGAACCGCGACAAACCAAAATCACCGACCTTAACATGGAAATCATCATCTATCAATATATTATTTGTCTTGACGTCTCGATGTATTATCGGGGGCTGGATTGCGTGTAAATAAGCAAGGGCATTGGCTGTTTCGATAGCTATCGACAGACGGATGGGCCAGGTGAGGGTCTTCTCGCTACAGCGCCTCCCGTGGAGGTGGTCGGCAACGGTACCATTGGGTACAAACTCGTAGACCAGAAGCAGCTCGTTACTGGTACGAGCATCGCAGCAACCGTAAAGCGTGACAAGGTTGGGGTGGCTAAGACGGGATAGGATCTCGAGCTCGTTCATGAATTGCTGGTCCCTCTTGTAGTTTGTCCGGTGAAGACGCTTTACTGCAACTAAGCGCTCGTCTTTAAGTTTGCCTATAAAAGTTTGGTAATTAATAGTTAATTACTTATTTTTTTCCATATTGATACCTTTATTTTTTACAAATGCAGAACTTTCTTTTAAAAAAAGTTAGTAGAGGTAAAAATTATGGGGCAAAATTATAAACTTAATTGGATTAAATATTTAGTGTCTAATGGTTAAATATCAAACGACAAAATATTCGACGTTACCAGTATTTTCTTTACCTTTGTATACAACGCCGAAGCCTCCATTACCGAGTTCTTTGGATGTACTAAATCCCTCAGTTGCCTCTTGAAGTTCCTTGTATGTGAAAATCTGAGTGCAATATCCCGACCCAGCCATATCTAGATCTTCAAAGTACTGATCGGAACTTTCTCTCTGTATCAGAAGATTTGATGACGACGAGGCTAATCTCAGTTTATTGCGCTGGTACAAAAGAAGTAATGAACAGCAAAATGCGACCAGAAAAGCTGATCCCACAACTGATCCTGCAACGGCGATAGTCAAAGTGAGTATCCCCAGAAATAAACCAAGTAAAATGCTTAACATCTAACATTATATCGCCGAGAATATTTATCATGTCAAATTAGTACATATGAACGTATCCTTTTGGTTTTGTTAACTATCTGTTTCAAACTTTGAATGAATCAAACATTGACTTCGATTCTAGTCACTGAAACTGTAGATATATGAGCTTATTATTGAAAATTTTACATTAGAGAACCTCGACAAATAGTTAAAGAGATAGAACTTGCCTACTATAATAATCTCCTTCCGAGAGCGCTTTTCTTCTTGAGAATCTACATAAATAAAAAAAAATTGGATATCAAAGAACCATCAGTATCTGAGTAGACAAAACGATAACTTCTTCGTTAGACTAATCATGGACAAAAGAAACTAATTAAATTCAGTAACTAAAAGAAAGGTTTCTGAAAGCACAATAACAAGAGAATTTGCATAGAATAATAGATGACAAAAACAAGTAAAATTTGAACAACTATTTAACCATGAATGATTGGTGTCACAAATAGAAGCGGGTGCAGAAGTGCTGCTACAAGGTTCCTTTTTTTTTTTTTTTTTCCTTCTTGGGGAAAAAAGAGCTTTACAGAGAGATCGATCTAAGCAAATGAACAGGATAGAAATGTGGATTGTACAAACCTTTACATCTTCGACTACAATTGAAAATCTCTTCCGAGTTTGTAAAGCAACCAGGCCTTGCTGCAAGATTATACGAGTAACTAGCGGACAGTAGATAAAGATCGGGGCTGTCCTCTTTGAATAAAAAGATGAGCTCAAACGTCGGATGAGAACTGTTAGGCCTCAAACAATTCTGTGGAAGTTTATTATCTTCCTTGACTGGCAGTGAGTAGCTAAGATTATAATTCTTTCCAAACATGTCAGGTGGTGATTGTATTTGGTTTGGAGGGAGGCATCTCAGGGAATAAAGGCTACTGTTTAGTGGATAATATATCTTGTAGAAATCTTTGACAGGAGTAGAAAAATTGAAATAAAGATTACCACAGCCGGATGCGTTCAAAGACCTACGAAGATTATCATCTAAAACCCTCATGATGCTGTTTTTATATGAGATGCTTACCAATGTTATTAACTCATTCCAATAGTAATATGGATGCTCGTTATGACATCCAATTCCTAAAAAACCCGGACAATTAGGTTTGGTTGTATAATTGTCTGTGTGGAAGTAGAAAGGAGACATGATTTGTATAGATTTGTTACAGGGAAGTGCCGGTGGGCATGACCCGGAGATGAAGCCGGGAAGAAGGAAAAGGAAAATAAGGCAAGCCAGTACTAGTGAAGCTGCCATTGAAAATGGTACCGATTGAGTGCAAGTACCAACTGAGATAACAAGTTAAATTGTTTCTGAATTTTGAAGAAGACTTGATGATTGATACTGACTTGGAAATTCTTGCAACCTCATATAATTTTCCATGGTTTGAAATTGACCTTGACTAGTTAAAAAGCTGAAGACAAAATTTTTGAACCATTTAATACGCTATATTGCCTTTACAGCTAGGGGAGGACTCACATACTCCAAGTTTGGATTTGCCGGAGGATCCATGGTCCGGCGACGAGGGCATATGAGAAAGTGATTTGGTTCTATCTCTAGATAGGATTCAGTCTGATATCATAATTGACTATTTTGTTGCAGGTTTTGTTAAGAAGAAGAATGACTATATTGCTTAGGAGATAAAAGTGCTTTTGGCTTAAGATGAATGGATATGTCTGTTAATGTGCTTGGTTGAATGTATGATTGGTTAATGTTAATTGGACTATGTTGTTTAGTGTTAAGTAGGTATTAAAGTACTATTTTAGGGCTTAAATTCTCAATGAAACTGGTGGGTCTCCCACTTTTTTTCAAAAAAAAAAAAAAAAAAAAAAAAAATTTGAACCAGACAATATTTAATTCAAATCTGAAAATACTAACAACATTGCAGTGTCTGGTCTCCTACACTATACGCGTTTTTATTTTTACTATTCAAAGCATGACCAATATTTATGTTAAGATCATGATGTACAAACAATGTTAACTGAAGAGCTCACAAATTAAACTGGAAAAGTTTTATATAGTGGAAAAGACCCAGGTTTCCTTTTTTTTTTTTTCATTTCAGAAGGAAATCAACAGAGCAGCTGTAGAAAAAGGCTTATTGATATATTCTTTCCTCACAGCATGTGTAATTGGGGAATAAAATTAAGGAAGATGGAACACTTTTTACGGGGGAACTTTTGGGGCAGATCATAGAGTGGTCAGAAAAATTAATAAAAAAATGTTTGAATAGTTAAGCCATCGACCAATACTGTCGAGTTTCCAAAAAAAAAGGAAGTAAAAGATATAATAATATCGGCAAAAATTGTACATATTACAAACCAAAGTGTTATATATGACGTAATATATATATGAACACTACATACTATATATATATATGTACATAAAACTCAGATCATCAACTAAAAAGTAGTAGTGATATAAAGAACAAGATAGAAGCTAGTGCCTCATCCACTGGTATCAGGTGTCGCAGAACTGCCCGTCCAACTAACAGTCGTATTATCAGGCGAAAGTTGCTCATCACACTTCAACAGATAGGTTTCTTCCTTTGTCATGTTTTCCTTCAACAAGTTATCTCTATTATAATCGCCTTTTTCAATCTCTTTCAGTGCCTCTAAAACCTCCTTGATTGACGGTCGAATTTCCCTGTCAAATTGCAAGCACTGGAATGCCAGCTCCGCAACCAAAGAAATCATGCACCGTACCTCCCAATTTGATCTGAACCCAAGTGCCGGGTCCACGATTTCATCAAGCTGAGACTGCTGTATTTTGTTCAATGCCAAATTGGCCAGGTTGATTTCTTCTTTGCTCCTGCTCAAATCTACAGCCGGTTTTGAAGAAATCAATTCCACCAAAACAACTCCGAAACTGTAAACATCGCTTTTGTCGGTAAGATGGTAGCACTTGCGGTAAACCGGGTCGACATATCCAGGAGTACCCTGAGGGACAGTTGATACATGAGTCACATCCAATGGAAACAATCGTGACAGACCAAAATCGGCAACCTTGACATGGAAATCATCATCTAGCAATATGTTATTAGTTTTGACATCTCGATGTATTATCGGGGGCTCAACCGCATGTAAATAAGCAAGAGCATTGGCTGTCTCGATGGCAATTGACAGACGGACAGGCCACGCGAGCACATTTTCACCAGAGCGAGGTCCGTGAAGATGGTCAGCGACAGTTCCATTGGATACGAACTCGTAGACGAGAAGCAGCTCACCGGTGGTAGGAGCATTGCAATGGCCATAGAGCGTGACGAGGTTAGGATGGTGGAGTTGAGAAAGAATTTCGATTTCGTTCATAAATTGCTCGGCTCTTTTGTAGTTGTTTTTGTACAGGCGCTTCACTGCAACTGTGCGCCCGTCTTTGAGTTTGCCTACAGAAGTTTTGATTATCAAGTGTTAGTTACTGGTTTTAACAATTTCAGTGATATCCATAAGTACTCAAGTTGAGTTCAGAACTCTAAATTAACAGGCCGGTTAACTTAGCAAAATCAGTCTAAAACTAATGTCGGGTTCTGTGTTTGAGACAAAATATTATGGCTAATTTTGCTATGGATTAAATTAAATATGAGCCGTTCATTTTTCACAATCGGATGACCACGATATGTCTTTTAGATACAATTAAAAAGAGGCATCTGATAAGAGCCGCTCGATTCAAAATGAAAGGTTGCTTAACCAATCCATAGAAGAACAACTCAAATATTATTCTTTACCTTTGTATACAATGCCGAAACCTCCATCGCCGAGTTCTTTTGATGCACTAAATCCTTCAGTTGCCTCCTCAAGTTCCTTGTAACAGAAAATCTGAGTGTAGTATCCTGACCCAGCCGCCTCTACATCATGAAAGTATTGGTTGGAACATTGTCTTTGTGGCAGAAGATTCGATGACAATGAGGCCGATCTCAGTTTCTTCCTCTTGTAGAGTAACAGTGCCAAACATAAAAGTGCAATCAGAATAGCTGAACCCACAACAGATACTGCAAGGGTTATAACCAAAGTGAGAATCGTTGGAAAGCAGGTAGAATGCTTAAAATTTGAACGTTTCCTATGCCAGAATGATCGGAATTCCGAAGTTGTTGGTCTAAGTTTTCAATGCAAATTTTTATCAAAAGTTTTCAACTCAGTTCACTCTGCAAATGTATTCTTTAACGTATTCTTTCCTGCCAGTTATTTATGTTTACAATCTCATTATTATTGCAGATGAATTATACCAGCCTTTATGCTTAGATTCCTGCTTATATGCTCCAAATTTTTTTTTTTTTTTTGGTATTACATTGTAATCAATTCTAGATCCAGCTTGTAAGCATTTATATCCTCCTACTGATTTATTCAGACTTGTTAACAATTCATACCCAACATGAAGAGAATTCTTAACACACTCAATCGGTAAAAGAGATGAAACTTGCCTATTGTGATTGCCCTTCCGCTTCGAGTGTGCCTTTGAGTGTGCTCGGCAGTATAAACTAAAGAAGAAAGTTGTCATAAAAATCATCAATATTAACAAAATGTATACCTTGTCTTTAGACTAAAAATGGTTGAAAAAAAATATTAAATTTCTGTAACTAAATATAAATGCTTCGGAATTCCGAAAGCATCACAATTGAAGCTTTTGCTGAAAAGTATGGGAAAAAGGTATATAAATTAAATCAAATTTGGCTGTTTGCATAAATCGAATTTAGTTAAATTCTCCCCAATAGGGAACCAAATTCCTTTATCTGCTACTCTGCTCCTATATATGTTATACTAAAAAGTGTGATTACCTAATATGTTGTAGAACAACTTTTTTACAAAAATCAAGAAAAGAAACTGCCATATATTAATTCAAAGAGAGGTAAGAAATGAACAAAATAACATATGCATTGTACAAACCTTCACATTCTTCACATAAAACCTCTTTCGAGTATGCATAGCAATCGGGCTGTGCTGCAATACCATATGAATAACTAGCCGACTGCAGAGAAAGGTCGTTGTGGAATAACAACATGAGCTTGAAAGTCGGACCTGAATCTTTAGGCAGTGAACAACCCGGTGGAGGTTTATAATATTCATCAGGAGACGGGGAATAACTAAGATTGTAATCCCTTCCAAATACATCATGTGGTGATTGTATCTGATTTGGAGGGTGGCATTTCAGGGAAGAAAGGCCAGTGTTCAGTGGATCATACATCTCATGGAAAAAGTCATTGACAGGAGCAGAAAAATTGAAAAAGAGATTACCACAGCCAGATTCTTTCAGAGAACTAATAATATAAGGATCTTGAATCGTCATAATGTTGGTCTGATATGAGATGTTTTCCAATGGGAAGACTTTAGAATACCATAAGAGAATTGGATTATTGTTATGATCACATCCAACCTTAAAAGATTCCGGAGGCCCCGGACAACTAGATTTATCGTTATCAATATCCAATTGGAAAATGAAAGGAGGTCTAATTTGAATAGAATCATCACATGGAAGTTTAGTTGGGCATGGATCAGAGAAGCAAGGGAGGATAATAAGGAAAATAGCACAAGCCAATAACAGTTGTGAAGTGGCCATTGAAGATGGAAGCAACTGCTACTTCAAAAAAGAAGATGAGACCAACTGAACTGAGATACAAAGTAATAGCTATCCTGACCTTCAGAGGAGACTCAGAATGATATGATATACAAGTGCTATATATTCTTCCAGCCTCATATAATATAATGTTCCATGTATTGAAATTGACCTTGACTCAGATACTGAGAGACGAAAGCACTGGGGCCCTACAATATGATTTTCCTATGAATAATTTTACCAACAAGGAAGAGTCGTATACTATGTCTATACGCATCTTTTTTACTACAAAGGATGACTCAAATCTTTCTTGGAAGCCTTGACGATAATTGTTGATGTCTTTTATGCACAGTTAAATAAGATCAAATTAAATGATATAATTGTTTGTATACACGTAAAGCATAATATAGCATAATATGTATGACATTTTATTGATTAGTTTTGTTATTTAGGAGTTTATAATATAGTTATTTAAGATTTAATTTCATGGTCACCGACTGGTCACTAAAAACATGGTTATTTAATACCTCTAATAGTAAAAATAATACTAATAAATAATAGTAATAATAATTATTATAATAATTACAATAATAATAACAAAATAATAATAATAATAATAATAACAAAATAATAAAATTAAAGTCTCAAATTTATATATAACGGAAAAGATGGTTTCATATCTTGACGGAATAAACAAGTCAGCTATAATAAAAAGTTCGTTAATTTTTTTTTCTCACAGCATGTGAAATTGGTGAAGCCTTTTCCCCAATAATATAGAAGAACTTGTAGACCGGGAATTTTGAAATGTGTGTCAGAAAGAGACTGGTCAATCTGAACTGAATTTTATTATTTGGACATAAAATGTAGTTCACTAATTAGTCAAGGTCTTCTCTTGCAGCTAATTACCAGTCACAACTAATTTTTCTAAAGAAGAACAATATTATTATTGTTCTGTCTTTATCATCAGCTCCAACTATTCATGTCATGTCATTGTGTAGTAATTTGGAAGAATATAATGAAAGAAAGAAAAAACCCATATATGATATGCGTAATATCTTTTTAATAAATCCCCAGTTTTTTTTCTTAAATATATGTTTTCTTACAGTCTCTTGTGCCAGGTTTTTAATTATTAATGCTTCAGTAAAATAAGAACATATAATTTTTGGTGATGTACCAGGAAAGTGTTCAGCAACTTCCTGCACAAAAGAATATATTTGACTGGTAGATAAGGATCAGAAAGTTAAATTAAATCAAGGCCTTTAGACTGGGCAAGCAGAAAGAAAACTGACAGTTGACTAAGTCAAAGTCTTCTCTTGTCATTAACTAAAAATCAGTATCAAATTGACAAATCCACTTTCAAGAATTAGTTCTATTCATAGGGTTGGGATACGGTGACAACCATTTTTTACGACAACCGCGATAACGGATTCTTAAATAAATATAAATAGAATCTCTAAAATGAAAAATATTTTACAAACATATTATGAAGCTTATAGATTGATTGTATTTCAAATTTCAACTAATTTGAGTGTCGTTTGATACTTCATCGGGACTCGCCAAAATTTCTTAATATTTAAAACGATTCAAAAAATTATGAGTTTTGATATAGTATCAAATGATACTCAAATTAGTTGAGACTTTGAACACAATCAATCTATGAGTTTCATTATATGTTTGTAAAAAAAAAAAAAAAAAATCATTTTAGAGATTTTATTTATATTTATTTAAAAATGTATTGTAACAGTTATCACAAAAAATAGTTGTCACCCAATCCCCACCCCTATTTATATATGTACATTACTTGGTATGTAAGAGAGTCGAGACTTTACCATTGACTATCTTGCTGACTAGCTATAGAATCACATACCAGTGACAGTGATACCAGTATACCGCTGGTACCAGATTTAAACATCAACCAAATTGGGGGCCCTGTTTATTTTCAATCAATGTTGGGTCATTGTGAGGATTAATTTAGGCATGACATATTTTATTTCCAATTAGGAATATATGGGCCTAAGAAATAAGAACAGATCCAAACTACTGGAAACAGTAAAAGGCTTCTCTCTTTTGTCATGATCAACAGAATTGGTTTGGACAAATAGTTTTAGGGGATATTAACTCTAGAAGCATAAGATAGATAGAAGTATGTTGGTTTATAGTGGTTTTTTGTATTGTTAGATGTAAGTTGGTTTTGTTTCTGATTCTTTAGTACTTGTTGTTTAGTACTAAGAATTAAGTTTCAAAACGTTTAGGATGTAATTCTCATTTCAGTTTCAATGAAACTGGTGGAGTATTCCACTTTTTTCAAAAAAAAATAATAAAATAAAATAAAAGGCTGCTCTTTGAACTTGAGAGGTAATAATAAACAGAAAGCATTTTAACAGAGCAAGTAGTTTCCTTAATGTATTTCATTGTCTTTCCAGCAAAGTAAAAAAGGAAAAAAATTCTTTGTAATTTCAAGATGAGAAAAGAAAGCATCACAGTAAACTGAATAAGAAAGTGAAAGCACACTACAGAATGCATAAACTTGCCATGAATTCGCAAAGATCTATTGATTGTTTTAATACGAATAAACACTTTTATTCCGCAAATTAACCAAATAAGGTGTTGATATAAATTCAATGAAAGATAACTGTAATTACAACAAGAAATCGAAACCACAGAACTGTCGAGCAATGTAGAATTCTTAGTGGTCACATCCTTAAAAAGGAATGTACACAGAAAATTCGAAAGGATAGCATTTTATCTATTGCTAATGTTCTACATAAATCAGTGTCATTACATAGTATAAACAATCTCTACAGTATAGGCAACAATATTAATTGTATAGTTAACTCTATATAATATGTACACCCTGTACATATTGGAAGTATCAACAACAATGCAGTGTCAGGTCTCCTACATTATACGGCAGGGGCGGACCCAAGGGGTGCCAGCCATGGCCCCGGCCCCCCTCGCCCGGTAAAAAATATTGACTTCTAATTTTTTTTGTTTAATTTAAATTCATATTTGGTGATATATTTTGTCAATTCGATGGTAAAATTCTTTTTTTGACATCAAAACCATGATTCACTATTTAAGTATTTTGTTAATTAAATATGCAATTAACTCTTGATTGAATATTTATTTTGTTGAAAATATTCATCTCTGAAAGTTGTATATCGTGACAATTCTTTTATCTTTTGATCTAAATTCAACTCATTTTTGTAAAGTGTAGACGAATATCTTGAGTACTAAATGAGTTAAATGAATATTAACCCATTTAACTTAAAAACCAACACAATCGGTATCAATTTGTTATCAATTACGGCATTTATCTATAAATTTTCTTCATGCCTCTGTTCGGCAAGGATGGATTAGTGGAATAGATAGGAAATTAAAGAGCCTCTATTCCCAACGAACGGTGATGGAACAACTCGGAATAGTGAGATAGAAGAGTGTCACTTTTCCAACATTTTCAATTCCATGATGGGGTTGGAAAAGCGGAATTGCATTGGAATAGGGAAGAGTGGGTGCACCTTTTTGTTCTCTATGCTGATGTGTCATGGTCCTTTTCATTATTTAATTTGTCACTTTTGTCTTCATCTTCCCAATTTTGATAATCACATGTGCCGAACAAGATGGGAATAGAATGGAAAAGTGGTCTAGTCCCAATTCCTTAAATCCACTTTTCCATCTCTATTCCACCAACCGCCGAACAGAGCCTATAATAATAATATGAATTGGCCCTCCCGCCCTCCGACACTCCCTACCAATTAATCCTGGGGGAGCCCTCCGACACTCCCTACCAATCAATCCTAGATCCGTCACTCATTATACACGTTATTTTACTATTCAAAGCATGACCAATATTTTTGTTAAGATGGTGATGTACAACAACAATGTTTACTAAAGAACTCACAAACTGGACAAGTTTTGTATAATGGAAAAGACCCTGCTTTCCTTTTTCTCCTTTCAAAATGAAATCAACAGAAAAAAGACCCTGGTTTCCTTTTTCTCATTTCAGAATGGAATCAACAGATCAGCTGTTGTAAAAGGCTTATTGATATATTCTTTCCTCACCGCATGTGTAATTGGGGAATAAAATTTAGGAATATGGAACAATTTGCACAGGGGAACTTTTGGGACAGATCAAAGAGTGGTTAGAAGAATTGATTAAAAAAACATTGAATAGTTAAGCCATCGATGAAGGTATACTGTCGAGTTTCGAAAAGAAAAGGAAATAAAAATATAATAATATTGGCAAAAATTGTACATATTACAAACTGAAGTGTTATATATGATGTAATATATCTATGAACACTACATAGTACAAACTATGTACATAAACTCAGACTATTAACTATAAAGTAGTAGTGATTGAAAGAACAAGATATATAGTAGTGCCTCATCCACTGGTATCAGGTGTCACAGAGCTGCTCGTCCAGCTATCAGTCATAATATCAGGCGAAAGTTGTTCATCGCACTTTAACAGATAGGTTTCTTCCTTTGTCATATTTTCCTTCAACAATTTATCTCTATTATAATCGCCTTTCTCAATCTCTCTCAGTGCCTCTAAAACCTCCTTAATGGAAGGTCTGGTTTCCCGATCAAATTGCAAGCACCGAAACGCCAGCTCCGCAACCAAAGAAATCATGCACCGTACCTCCCAATTTGATCTGAACCCGAGAGCCGGGTCCACGATTTCATCAAGCTGAGACCTCTGAATTTTGTTCAATGCCAAATCGGCTAGGTTGATTTCTTCTTTGCTCCTGCTCAAATCTACAGCCGGTTTCGATGATATCAATTCCACCAAGACAACTCCGAAACTGTAAACATCGCTTTTGTCAGTAAGATGGTAGCACTCGTGGTAAACCGGGTCGACATATCCAGGAGTACCCTGAGGGACGGTTGACACATGAGTCACATCCAATGGAAACAATCGTGACAGACCAAAATCGGCAACCTTGACATGGAAATCACCATCTAGCAATATATTATTTGTTTTGACATCCCGATGTATTATCGGGGGCTCAACTGCATGTAAGTAAGCAAGAGCATTGGCTGTCTCGATGGCGATTGACAGACGGACAGGCCACGCGAGCACATTTTCGCCAGAGCGAGGTCCGTGAAGATGGTCAGCGACAGTTCCATTGGATACAAACTCGTAGACGAGAAGCAGCTCACCAGTGGTAGGAGCATTGCAACGACCGTAGAGCGTGACGAGGTTAGGATGGTAGAGATGCGAAAGAATTTCGACCTCGTTCATAAATTGCTCGGCTCTTTTGTAGTTATTTTTGTAGAGGCGCTTCACTGCAACGGTGCGCCCGTCTTTGAGTTTGCCTACAGAAGTTTTGATTATCAAGTACTCAAGTTGAGTTCAGAACTCTAAATTAACAGGCCGGTTAACTTAGCAAAATCAGTCTAAAACTAACGTTGGGTGCTGTGTTTGAAACAAAATATTATGGCTAATTCTGCTATGGATTAAATGAAATATGAGTCGTTTATTTTTCACAATCGGTTGACCACGATATGTCTTTTAGATACAATTAAAAAGAGACATCTGATAAGAGCCGCTCGATTCAAAATGAAAGGTTGCTTAACCAATCCATAGAAGAACAACAGTTCGATTAAACTTAGCAAAATCAGTCTAAAACTAAAGTCGGGTGCTGTGTTTGAAACAAAATATTATTCTTTACCTTTGTATACTACACCAAAACCTCCATCACCGAGTTCTTTTGATGCACTAAATCCTTCAGTTGCCTCCTCAAGTTCCTTGTAACAGAAACTCTGAGTGTGATACCCTGACCCAGCCGCCTCTACATCTTGAAAGTATTGATCGGAACATTGTCTTTGTGGCAGAAGATTCGATGACAATGAGGCCGATCTCAGTTTCTTCCTCTTGTAGAGTATCAGTGCCAAACATAAAAGTGAAATCAGAAATAGGGATCCCACAACAGATGCTGCAAGGGTAATAATAAATTAAAGTAAGAAACTAAGAATCCTCAAGTAGTTAAAATGTCATGAATTTGAACATTTTCTCAACCAAATGTTGTGAATTAGAATTCTCAAGCACACTGGTCTAAGCCTCAATAAAATGTCACCAGTGGAACTTATATTGGTCTCGGAAAATTTTTCTCAGAACAAATCATATGTTCAGTTTCAGTTTCTATGCAACAATTTTGTAATCAGGTGTTTCGACACATTTAAGAAAGGAATTGTTGATTTGCTTGAATGGATGTAACATGAACATCTATGCTGCAGCAATGAAACTGTACATATCTCAGTGTATAATTAATACACTGCGTGAAGAGAAAACCTTACGAACAGTAAGACAAATGGTACTTGCCTATTATGATTTTCCTGCGCTCTGCAAAAGAAAAGAAAGAAAAGTATGTCAAGATATAACTATATAATCTCTGCAGACTAATAACTGGAACAGTCTTCGTAGAACTATAAGAAAATGAGCAGGATATGGAATATGAATTTTACTAACCTTTACAACCTTCACAATAAAAAACCTCTTTCCAGTTAGTAAAGCAACTGGATTGTGCTACTAGATCACTTGAATAAATAGCTGATTGAAGAGAAAGCTCCGGGCTGTTGTTTTTGAATACCAGAATGAGCTCCAAAGTTGGATTTGGATTATGGTCTCGCGTCGAACAATTCTGAGGTATATCATGTATTCTTCGTATATCATCTAATTCATCGAGTGAAGGTGTGTAGCCAATTTTATAATCCTTTCCGAATGTTTTAGGTGGTGACTGTATCTGATTTGGAGGATCACATTTCAGGGAAGATAGGCTAGCATTCAGGGAATGTTGTATCTTATGGGAGAAATTGACAGGTGCGGGAAAGTTAATATAAATATTAGCACAGCCAGATGCTTTCAAGGTATTGCTAAGATCAGGAACTTGAACCGTCAGGATGTTGGGGTCATATGATATGTTTGTCAACGGTACTATCTCATCCCAATAGAAAACTGGATGCTCATCATCACATCCAATCCTAAAATAATCCTCACAGCTAGGGTCAGGTGTATCATCATCTGATTGGAAGTAGAAAGGAGGTTTAACTTGAATAAATTTAGCACATGGAAGTGTGGTTGGTGGTGGGCATGAATGAGAGAAGCAGGGAAGGATGAAAAGGAAAATAACACAAGCCAGTAACAGTAGTGAAGTGGCCATTGAAGATGGAAGCAATAACTGCTACTTCAGAAAAGAAGATGAGAGCAACTGAGATAAGTTGTGTATAGCTATGTCTAACCTTCAGAGGGGACTAAAAATGGAGTAAGAAATGTTATCCTAATTGCAACCTAATATAGTGTTCCATGGATTGAAATTGACCTTGACTGAGATACTGAAAAGAAACAAAAGTACTGGGGCCCTACAATATAATTTTCCTATGAATAATATTACACTAACAAGGAAGAGTCCTATAGTATACGCATCTTTTTGACTAGCAAAGCATGACTCAAATCTACTTTCCAAATAATATATTATAATACTAACAACAACAACAACAACAACAATAATAATTTAATAATAATATAATAGTGATAGTGATAGTAATAATAATTATAATAGTAATAATAATAATAATAATAATAATAATAATAATAATAGCAATAATAAAAATAATAATAGTATAGTTAAAGAATTATCAAACCGGCCGGTGAAAATAATATATTACGCAAAAAAACCCCTGGTAATTTAGTGGTTACATTTCATGACGGAACAAACAAGTCACCTATCATAAAAGGTTTTTTGAAAAACTTTCGCAGTATGTGAATATATTGGGGAATTCTTCCAATGATACAGCACAACTTGTGGACTGGGAACTTTGGAATATGTATCAGATATAGGTTACTTATTGATGTGAAAATGAATTTTGTTAATTTGGTATTAAAATGTAGTTAGTTGACTTAGATAGTCAAGGTCTTCTCTTGCAGCTACTTACAAGTCACTAGTTCACAACTAATTATTTTAAAAAGGTAAAGGAGAATGTTATTGTTCTACCTTTAGATACTTGTATAGTAATTCGGAAAAAACAATAAATGTCTAAATGAGAGAAGAAACCCATATATATATATATATATATGAATAATATAATACGCACAGCTGGCTAATATATTTTGGTAAAAGACAAATAAGGTTCAATTACAATTATTACATAGTCTCGTTTTTATATATCCCCTCTTTTAGTTAAATTTTTTTCTTGCTGCTGTGAAACAAATATCATATAAAACAGCTTTCAAATAAATACTTCAGTAAAACAAGATCATATAATATTTTGTGGCATTAAACCAGGAAAGTGTTCAGAAATTTCCTGCCCAGAAGAATATATTTGAATGGTAGCTCGGAAAGATAAACAAATCAATGCATGTAGACTGGGCAAGCAGAAAGAAAACTGACAGTTGACTAAGTCAAAGTCTTCTCTTGTCATTAACTAAAAATCAGTATCAAATTGACAAATCCACTTTCAAGAATAATTTCAATTTATATGAGAAATATCTTGCTTCCATTGAAAAGCCGTACATACGTCTATAGACATACAAAAAATATAACAGATACACTCTAAAATGTAATAAGTACATTTAAAAATATAACATATAGACGCTATGAACAACTTTTCTACGGACGCTAGGTATTACTCATATATTAATATGTATATTACTTGATATGTAAGAGTCAAAGTCTACCACTGACCATCTTGCTGACTAGCTACAGAATCACATACCAGTGACAATGATACAAGAAAATCAAACTAACCCGACCATCTGGCAGAACCCGACCCGACCCGACCCGAACCTGACCATCTGGCAGAACCCGTGATCGTCTGATTCGCATTTTTCAGAAAATCAAACTAACCCGACCTGATTCGATCCGACCCAAACCCGACCCGGCCCGCCCATCACCCGACTCGACCTGACCCGAGATCTAGAAGGTCAAACTGACCCGATCCGTCCGACCCGAACCCAAACCCGGCCCGCCCGCCCGATTTGTCACCTCTACCAGTATACCACTGGTACCAGATTTAAACATCAACCAAGTTGGGGGCCCTTTTTCCAATCAATGTTGGGTCATTGTGAGGATCAATTTAGGCATGATATATTTCTTTCCAATTAGGAATATATGGGCCTAAGAACAGATCCAAACTACTGGAAACATCAAAAGGCTGCCCTTTGATCTTCAGAGGTAATAATAAACAGAAAGCATTTTATCAGAGCAAGTAGTTTCCTTAATTATGTATTACATTGTCTTTCCAGCAAAGTAAAAAGAAAAAAATTCTTTTCAATTTCAAGATGAGAAAATAAAACATCACAGTAAACTGAATAAGAAAGTGGAAGCACACCATATGATGCATAACCTTGCCATGAATTTGCAACGATCTATTGGTTGTTTAATACGAATAAACACTTTCATTCCGCAAATTGAAGTATTGAACAAATAAGGTGTTGATATAATGTCAATGAAAGATAACTGTAATTACATAAGAAATCGAAACCATAGAATTGTCAAGCAATGTACATTTCTTAGTAGTCCAATTCTTAAAAGGGAATGTACACAGAAATTCGAAAGGATAGCATTTTATCTATTGCTAATCTACATAATTAAATCAGTGTCATTACATAGTATAAAACAATCTCTACAGTATAGGCAACAGTATTGTGTAGTTAACTCTATATAATATGTACACCCCTGTACATATAGAATTAGCGGTAATCCAAAAAAAAAGAAAAAAATTTCGGTACCTCATGCACTGGTATTCGGTGTAGTAGTGCTGCTCTTCCACCTATCCATGACAGTAACGGGCGATAAATCCGCACCGCTCTGTAACAAGTGAGCTTCTTCCTTATTTGTCGAGTTTTTTTTCTCCAATTTATCTCCACCCGAACCAGTACCCCCCTTTTCGATCGCTTTCAGTGCCTCCAAAACTTCCTTAATAGATGGTCGCATATCCCTGTCACATTGCAAGCACCGGAATGCCAGCTCGGCTACCAATGAGACCATCCTCCTCATCTCCCAGTTCGACTGGAACCCAAGATTGGGGTCGACTAATTCGTCCAGCTCGGATCTCTGTATCTTATTTAATGCCAGATTAGCGAGGTTTATCTCATCCCTGCTCCTTGTCATATCCACAGCTGGCTTTGATGATATCAACTCCACCAAGACAACTCCAAAACTGTAAACGTCACTTCTGTCAGTGAGCTGGTAACATTGGTGGTATACCGGGTCAACGTACCCAGGTGTGCCCTGAGGAACAGTCGAAACATGAGTCACGTCCATGGGGAATAAACGTGACAAACCAAAGTCACCGACTTTGACATGAAACCCGTCATCTAAAAGTATATTATTTGTTTTGATATCTCTATGGATAATTTGGGGCTCAACTGCGTGCAAGTATGCCAGGGCATCAGCCGTCTCGATAGCAATTGACAGACGAACTGGCCAGGTAAGAGCATTCTCATCAGAACGGGGCCCATGGAGGTGGTCTGCAACGGTGCCATTGGAGACGTACTCATAGACAAGCAGCAGCTCCCGGCTTGTGCGAGCTGTGCAGCCATAGAGACCAACAAGGTTGCGATGGTGAAGGCGAGATAGAATGCCCACTTCGTTCATGAACTGCTCGGTTCTTTTGTAGCTGTTTTGGTAAAGACGCTTCACCGCAACTACACGTCCATCTCTTAGTTTACCTGAAATAATGGAAATAATTATTTACTGCTCCAGCAAGTCCTCAGACTCAATTCACAGTAAAATTTTTAACCTTATATCTAGAGGAGCCCTTCCGTGAGCGCACCTCCAAAAACATATCAAATCACCTCCAAATTTCGATTTATATGGCCTAATAGATTCTTTATATCAAAATCTTATGGGATACAAAAAATTTCTATTTTTGAAAATGTTTAAGTATTTGTTTGAGATTTTTAAAAAATGACTATACAATATTAATAAAATAATAAAGTTTTATGTATCACTTTTAACAATGAAATTTTACAAGAAACTAATGAAACTTTTTTTTCATTTATTTATTGATTTTTGCGAATCATAACATCAAGTTAGAAATTTATATCAAATAAGGAAACTACAAAAAGGAGGAACACGGTGATACCTTTATACACAGCTCCGAAACCACCATCGCCGAGCTCTTTCGACACACTGAATCCATCGGTTGCCTCCTCCAGCTCCTCATAGGAGAAGATCTGAGTGGATGGTGAACCCACCATCTCTAGGTCGCTAAAATATTGATCCGTAGAGTCCCTTTGTGTGAGAAGTAGTGAAGATGATGAGACCCATTTCAGCTTCTTGCGCTTGCACAGGAAGAGTAGACAGAAGCTGAAAGCTACAAGGAAACCGCCGACTCCTACTGATATACCAACTGAAGAAATAAAATCAGAAGTTATTAAGTTATTATGAAAACATTAAAAGTAGTTTTTGTTCTAGACTTGAAATAAAATAGTTTTGACAATAAAAAATGGACATCTCCAATTCAGATGATTTATACAAGAAAACAAGTGAACTTCATTTTTTTTTGAAGTGGCTGGTAAATCGCCGACCAATAAATTTTCTTTAAATAAAAAAAAAAAAGTTATGTACAACAACAAGTGAACTTCATTATGATCAAGACAATACCGCGGGTGTATTACTACTGCCAATTAAGTGATTTGCCATATAACCAAGCTTTAATAGTATTAGAAGGCACGGTCTGTAACTGATACCCACTTTAAGTTCAGCATCCCCACATTAATTTAGACAAAAAGCAGGAAATATATATATGGTTAAACTGCTTTCAGAAGATCAAATTAAATTTGAAACACAAATTAAACAAAGAAAACAAAAATGATCACTTGAAGGATTTTCTGTCAGACTCTCACATATGAAAGTCGTTGTGGTCCATCAACAATACACAAGTCAGCAATGGCTTAACTACCAAATAAGGCCAGGACAAAGACCAAGTCATATTCCAGAAAGGATTTTATACAAACAATACAAAATCATTTGGCATCAATGAGAAAGAGAAAGATATCCAATGATTGATGATGTGAAAAATAGATAGCTACCTATAAAACTCGTCGGCAGCTTTCGTCTCTTTTCTGTAATGCAAGAAAAATAAAGCAGATTTTAGTAAATAACTAGCCATCTAAGAGATAACAATACGACTACAAGTTATACAACAAGAATGTTCTTTCTTATCTTATATCAGCTCCAGTATTTTATTTAAAGAAAAAGAACTGGAGCTGCTGTGTAAGATAGCCAAAAATAAATTAATGATGCTCATGCTAGAGCAGAATCACAAATATTCAATTTCAGAGGAAATATCCTAGAGTAAAATTTGAGGGAGATACGATCATTTACCTAATACAACATTATATACCATTTTAAGATTTTTCCTTATAACAGATTTACCAAAAAACCTAGTTTTTTCACCTAGAATAATAAACACATAGGCGCTTTTTGAGGTTTTCAGGCAGAGAATACATTTTAGGTCCTAAGAAATCAGGCGGAGCATAAAAGGATCATTGAAGTTTAAGGCTTTGTATAACTACAAGCAATCTGCTCATATGGGTTTAACTGCGCCCAAAAAGCTTGAGCGTATCCTTACTAATAATAAAAGCATATTGGAAAAAATGACATGAAATGGCTATCCTCACATCTGAGCCGTTGATCATTTTCTTGGATAGATCAGAACCGTTGATGTACGTTAATGCCCGTTGACGTTCTCGGCTCATTAAAATTAAGGCCCATATAAATTATCTCAAATTAAGGCCCATTACATATTATCTTAAAAGTTCATTATAAGAAATAATAATTTCAGTCCAAAGCAAGGAGTCAGCTTTTTACTAGTATTTAACAAATACTGCTTAAAAATGCTCAACTAGCCTACAAGCTCATTTACGTCCCCATTCTATTCGGATCGGAATCCGCTACTTTTTTGAAAAGTAAAAAAGCAGGCCCTGCTTTTCTGATTGGATGGTCGAAATCGGTTGTCACACCGATCTTAAAGTACTTTAGTATTTTCTGCACGGATTTCAAAGTACTTCGGTGTTTCTAAACCGTCGGATCAAGAAAAGCAGAGCCTGCTTTTCTAAAAAGAAAAGCAGCGGATGCCGATCCCATTCTATTCTAATATAGTAAGCTGACTTTAAATTCGCAATACCATATACATGGCGGATTGGCAATAGACAGTTAGGCATCTGTTCGATAAGAAATTAAGTAAGAGCAGACTAACTTCCTCTAAATTCAGGATCTATGACATCTAAGATAAGTAATGTTTACAAAAGGTAGCCATTCAGATTCAATGTATCTTTGGAATTCAACCTCTATTTATCTGTTTTAAGTCACTAAACTTGATTGTTACCCAAATTAAGTCAACCTTACCATCTGAAATGAATGTACATGTCATACTAAACTAATCCATCAAATCAAACAATTTAATCTTTTCGGTGAACTATCTACTTTGCACTGTCAAATTTTTTTGTAGTTATATGAAAGTTAATTTGCAATTTGTCTGCACTTCAATTGAAATGGAAGAAATTATCTATTTTCATAAAAATCAGCATCCTGTGATCCAATCAGAATATCACATATATGGAAGATGTCTAACCAAAAATGTATCACAAGACAAATTTGAGATGCAACTTGTAATATTCCACCACACCCAAAAGATATACAACAACTTTTAATATAGCATTATATAAATTAGGTAACTAATCAAGCACCACCTATGATTACAGGAAAATAAAGCAAAGAACTTGGCAAAGAATCTGAAAAGCAGCCTAGAAATCCACTTTATATCCAAAAAGGTCACAAAACCATAGTGCCACTAAACGTGGCAGGGATTCAATTGAAAGTAGTCTTAGCTCTTTCAAAACAATTCCTGATAGTAATGTACGAACGTGTTGAACTTGTTGACGTAATCAGATCACTAAATTCCTCTAATCAAGAAGTTTCAATTGTTGGGGCCAACGGGCTCATCATTCACAAAGCAATTAGTTTAGTGGGGTCAAAAAAAAGGTTATGGCATACCTACTATCAGTATACCAGTATACAACATTAATGGACATGTGTAAATTAGGCAGCAAAAGGCCGGACAAGTCGAGATATGGTATGCCAGATGGGGTTCTTATTATTGTAGATTAGCTCTAACTTTTCGGTACCAAAGGACCACAAAGATAGATATTATGAAGAGTAGTGATATCAAGATTCCGAGTTTTGCCCCCACAACTCTTGATGCGTTGGCAGGCTATACGGATGCGGGGAGTTTTTGGACTTATTTTTGGATTTCAATATAGTAAATTGTTGGCAGTGCAGGGAGTATTTCAGGAGACGGTGAATGCGAGGAGTATTCCATCACAGGGGTGTGGGTATTCTGTCCTAACGGGAGTGCGGGGAATATTTCAGCAAATTTTATACTGTTTTATGCAGCAACTTTACAGCACATCGTTAACTCCAGGGGCAAGTCACGGGAATGCATATATTTTTCCTATTATGAAATATAACAATTGACAGAAAAATCAGAAGGCAAAATGAGATTACCCTTAGGATTCAAGCAGCTCACTGGAGACACGGTCCCGTCGGGGCAGGCGCACATGAACATGGAGGTGGTGGTATTGAACCCACACGTGCCATTGCTATTCCGGCAACCCGAGCAACTCGCCACCTTCAACTCCACCAAAAACCCATCATTCATCAGCGCCGCATACTGATGCACACCCGATCCGTTCCACCCCGACACCGGGATCCTCGACACGGTACAATTACCCAATGACTCACCAGGAACAACAGTACCATCATCAGCATAATTCTCAAACAGCCGCACATACGACACATTCGCATTCCCGGGTTGTGGCGAAGCACACGTAACCGGGAAATAATCCTTTGAAGCCCGCACATTCTGATCGCAACCGGAGAAGAACACGAGCTCCTTGTTGGTTTTGCTCACCTCCATGGGACCAAGACCCAAGGAAACATTGAGACTAGGAAGGGAACAGTTATCGGTCCTATTTACCAGTACGGAATTGATCAGCACAAAGGAGTTGTTGTCATAGAACACCCTATCTATGAAGTAGTTGGTGTCATAAGAATTCACCAAGAAGGGCTTCTGGTTCTTGCAATTGATCTCTAGACTCGGGTACCCGCAATACTCAGGCTGTTTGCCGGAGACCCAGAACGGGTAGGAGATGTTTACACCCCCACACTGCACCGGCGCACACTTTTTCATATCCAAGGTGTCATCTGATTGAGCTATGCTCCATAGGTGGAAGAGAAGGAAGATGGGTATCAACCGGTTGTGCCTAAACATCCTCTGCTGAGAGGTAGGGAGAATGGGAGGTGAAGAGGAAGGGATGAAGAGGGGAGAGATGAAGATGTTCTATTCTAAGCCGAATGGTTTGACCGGATATTGTCAAAGGCGGGGACTTTTGTGCATTTTGGGCAGTGGGGACTGGGGATGTGGGAATATTTTAAAGAGGGAAAGGAGATAAGGAAGATCCTGCAGAGGAGAGAAAGGTGAGGAGATGGGAAGGAATAGTACAGAGTACAAAATGCAAGAAGAGGACAAAGTGCAGAGGGTAGACTATGTGGTGGGTTTTCTGTGGTTGATATGCTCTTTTGTGTATACCGGGTTATCCTTATTAATAAAAAGCATATTGGAAAAAATGATATGAAAGTGCTATCCACCCACATTAGCCGTTGATCATTTTCTTGGATAGACAGAACCGTTGATTTACATTAATGCCCGTTGACGTTAATGTCTCAGCCCATTAAAACTTAAGGTCCATATCAATTTTCTCAATATAAGGCCCAATACATATTATCTTAAAAAAATTATTATAAGAAATAACAATTTCAGCCCAAAGCAATGCGTGGGCTCTTTACTAGTAAGCAAAAATGAGGATCAAATAACCAACAATGTTTTTGGTGACCGATCAATGACCATGAAAAATCTTAAATAACTACACTCTAAATTCTTAAATAACAAAAAATTATATCGTTTTGATTTTATTTACATGCGCATAAAGCATTAACAGAAATCAACAGTTCAAGTTTTATGATTTTTTTTTCCTCTCTTGATGGCATCAAAACAATGTTCAAACTTTATTTTTTTATTTATATGTTATTGAGATAATATAGAATCATCTAACGGTTTAGATTTTTTTCCATTTATACATAAATAAAAAAAATGGTCACGATGAGTATTGGTGCCTATGGTTATTGGATCCCACCTCATGAAAAATTGTTATAGGAATAGAAAGTTATACCAAAATTGATATTGATTGGATTAGTATTCAGCTAATTCATATTTGTTAAGAACATATTCAAATTAATGATTTTAATATACTACTTATTTATAAATAGTGGATTATTATATATATTACGTATAACTTGAATACTAATTACTAAATAAGTTAATATGAATATTAATACAACCAGTATCACTTTGGTATTATTTTTTTACATTTATGTATTTGTTCCCTGTAGTAATATACCAGGCATTGTTTTGACTCGTGACATATCAGTATCAATTCTGTATCGACTAAGAAATATAATCTTTATGTAATATAGTCTATTATAATGAATTATGAAGTAAACTGAAATAATTATTATATTATTGTTCATAATTCATTATAATTATAATTATGACATGTTATTTGTCTTTAATAATTTGAATATGCTCCTCAATTCTTGTATATAGTTGTTTAGTCATGTACTCATGTTTAATATTTATAAAAAATAAGTTCTTCATATCAATAAAAGATTGTCTAGCTCATTCATTTTATATTTATTTATACAAATAGAGGTTGGGGACATTTTGGTAAATGAGTTTCCATTACTTTCTAATTTGGCTTGCTAGATGCTTGAAGAGTTACACTACATTGTTTTGTAATTTAATTGCCTAATAAAACGCAAGCCAAAATTATAATATAAGACTAGGGGTGTAAACGCTTCAAGATGGCTTGAGCTGGGCTAAGCTCAAGCTCGACTCATGAACTTAACTAGCAAGTCAGCTCATTAAGTAATATGGTTTTGAGCCAAAAGTACTAACTCAAACTCGGCTCATTTAATTGATGAGCTAATCGAGCTGGCTCGTTTAAGCTCATTTAATTAATTGTTAACAATACTTTATACATTATTTTGTATAAAAATTTACATAAAAATAAAAAAATTACTAACAAACACATAATTTAATATTATATTTTTTATATAGAAATTTGATATATATCAATAGTTTGACGAGCCAAAGAGCTTAATGAGCCTAGTAATACTAAAATCAAACTCGCTTATTAACATTGCGAGCTTAACAATCCAGCTCGTTAATAGTCCGGTCCACTTCGAGCAAGCTCATAGCAAGTCAATCTCGAGCAATTCACAAACTATCTGCGAGCTATGAGTTTTATTGCCATCCCATATAAGACATTATTTTTTTTTTTATGTTTGACGCGAACTTTAATATATATAAGCACTTAATTTGGGACTATATATTAGAAATTTAATTAAACGTCCTAAAAATGTTTTAATATCTATACATTACATGCGGAGTAATTATAATCGAAAATTTATACACGCCTTCTTAGATATTGATATCGCTGAATATGTTATTAGAAAACTTTAAAAAGATTAAAGGAAATAAATGGAGTGAAAAAAAAATAGAAAAAGAAAAGAGATTTGAACAATTGAGTATTATTGTCAATATACAAAATATCAGAACTTATTGACAACTGCATCAGTATCAAAATATTTGTAAAGATCTCTATTTTTACAGTTTTTGAATATTTGTTTTAAATTCTTCTAGAAATTCATTGCCAAGATTATCAAGATTAAAATTGTCATCTAATCATCTCTCCCCTTTTTATAACGTAGTACATACCGGAATCTAAAAGAACCTAAAAATTTTGAACCTATAGTTGCACGCAATTAGCACTGGGATGCCTGTAAGCAATTCAGAAGTGGAGCACAAAATTATTGTTTTAACAATTTTTAATCAGGTATATTTTCTATTCTTAATTTAAACTTTAAATAGAAAAAAAAAATGATACCGGAATGGATATATGGGTGAGAGATTTCGTCAAGCGAATATTCTGGAATTTGTAGTTATTTATTGACTTTTATATAATCTGATCATATTAGCCATATAATGATATAAATTATTGAAGTGGTTGAACAGTAAAAGTCCAACCTGTATATTGAAATTTGTCTCTTTATAGTTTATATATGTTGACAGAAGCCGAGGTAAATCTGATCATATTAATTAGTCATACAAACTTTTCTACCATTTAATTACGTGTAAATGAAAAAAAAAATATAAATTAACAGTTTGCTTTGAAATTTTGAATATTGTACTTCAATAAATTTGAAGGTTGACAAATTGACAATTAGGGCACAAATGGGGTTAACTTATTTGTAATTGACAGTAAAACTTAAACTAATGACCCAAGTTCATATTAATTCATTTGTTTTTTGCATCTAGAATTTAAGACGCAAAATAAGACACGTTAATATATCATAATCCACCTCTATATGTTATTATATGATCTTAATAAACTAAGTAGTTTGAGTTTAGCTTTAAAGGATGAAAATGAAATTAATCATTATTCTGGTAGTCCCAAAGTAGCTGAAAATCCTTTAGAAAGATGGTATAGAGATATAAAAAATAAAACAAAAATTGACACTGACGGTGTAAGTATTCATATTAAATAGGTACGTATTCAAGTTAATAGTTTCACTATACAACTTATTTTATATAATTTACTGATATATATTATACAAATAAGTTAAATATTTAATAAGTTAATTTGAATATTGACGCAATTAATTAACAAGAATATTAACACATCCATAATCGATTTTGATATAATTTTTTTTATTTTTAACCCTTTATTTGTTTGACGCAAAATCTGGCAATACTGCATTAAATTCAAGTCGTATCGTTGTACCTTTTTGTTGTTTGATTTCAAAACCTTCAAAACTTTTATTTCCCAACAACTAAGTTTAGAGGGACCCTCTTACAAAGTTGCAGTATCATACCACAATTCCGCTTTTCACATATATTCAATCACGTTTTGCTTTCCAAATAGCACAAACCTTTTTTTAAGGTTAATTATTTCCACATATGTATGATACAGCCGTACAGGTCAATATGAATCTGTAAACTATGTTTACTAGGGCTGTAACTCGGACTTCCCCGAAATATGATAACAAATAAATAATAAAACTTATAAATTAAAAATATTTATTTAAAAAAAATTGAACATAATTTTAAAATTTTCGATGTGAATAATAATGATGATGTAATAATTTACAAATAGTAGTACATAAATGTTGGACCAATTTGAGTGTTAAATTCTGTCATAGACATATGATATCATCTTATTAAATGGGGAGAAAGAATACATATAAATCATTGGATCAAAATAGATGAAGAAATTTACACAAAATCAATGGTTAATAATATTGATGATGTGGCATAGTTGAAGTGCTTGGAGAGTTACCCCTCTTTCTAATCTATAGATTTTACGTTAATTCATTGAATACATAGATTATACTTAAAAGTTAAAAGTTCATTTAATACAACAAAAAAAAAATTGTTGTTTTATGGATAGGTTAAGCAACATTTCATTTTGAATCGAATGGTTCTTATCAAACATCTCCTTTTAATTGTATCTAAAAGACATAATGTGGTCATCTGATTATAAAGAATGAAGAGCCCAAAATTTTATCTGATCTGTAGCAGAATTAGCCATACAAAAATCAGTCTTTTGTATGTTTGATATTTAATATTTTGCTGTTCTCACTGAAGTCCTTCATAAATGACAAAATGAAAATGCAGAATGCGTTGAGAAAATTGTATCCGCTACAGTTTGTATATCAAATCAAGAATTTTCAATATATGTATATTATTCAATTTTATGTATGTTTATCCAACTTAATTAATAGCGGTTGGTTTCACATCTTTTTAAGGTTGACTCTCAACCGAATTAATTAAGAGAGTTTATAACTACACCCCCTTAAAAAACCTTTCTAACCGCACCCCAATACATTTTTATTTAATTTTTTTTTTAAATACAACAAATCATTTTTACCGGTTGCAATTCACATAATCAATCGAACAAAACACATATATATACAATAGAAAGATTAAGAATACAAAAAAAATTCACTCAAAATTTATGAGAGTATGAGAAAGAGAAAATATTACCAATTTAGTTTGAGAGATAGATAAGGGGATAGTTAAGGAGAGCAAAGATAATTTCTCATTAATTAATCATATATCACTGCTGCCGGTGTTTTTTTTTTAGTTTCATATTATAGTTGAAAAATGGTACATCAAACCTCAGAAGACCAATCTCATTTATGTCTCATTCTTTGAATATCTTTTCTGTACAAAGCAAAGTGAAATTTGTATATTTTAAAATGAAAATGTTGCTTAACCAAAAAAAAAAAAAAAAGAAATTGGCTTGCTCGAAATGAATATTTATCTATTTCAACATAATGAAAATGACAGTATTTTCTATGTTATCAATCTTATTATATATGTACGTAAATACTTTGACAATTGCCTTTGGAAATTTTACAAGTTATAAGTAATAATTTGACTATTGCTGAATAGAATTCTCATTTTAAATAATTATCTGAAATAATTGTTATGTTTAAATGTGTAATCAAATTAAGTAACAAGCAAATCTTATTTTCTCATCTATTTTGAAAATTTGGCAAATATATACATCATTCAAAGTAACAAGTAAATTGCATGAATGTATATGAAAGAATTGCTGTAATCCTTGAATCTCAAATTATTTCAAAAGTTTATTTCCCAGAAGGCAATTTAATTTAGTCAGGTGTTGAACGAAGAAAACCTACCATGATATATGATAAAACATAAATAATGAATAGGAAAAAGAAAGTAAAGAATTTTGATTTGACTGAGGCTTTCACACTGAAATTAAGTCACGTTCAGCCAACCTCTCTATAATAATAAGAAAAATTATTATTACCCCCTTAACTACATCCCTTAACCCACTAAATAGGATATGTTATCTTCAACATCGAATTTCTTTTTATTAAATATACAGTGAGCTTAAACTCACAAAGCATCCATGAGTTTAAACTCAAAATTACATACAATCATTTCCAATTTAATTTTGTATAACTCATTATATTCTATACAAGTATACATGAAAAGAACCCTATTTTTGATAATTTCTAAATATTTAATTTTGTAAAAGCAAGTATATTTACTCCTTTTCATTTTGTAGTACATTAGATCCTATCATCTTTGGAAATGTAATTATACGTTAAAACTCAATTTAATTAGGTGCTTCTAGTTTTTGTTTGACTTTAACCCTTCAATTTGAGTTATCCACAAATTAAAAACTCAGGCAACAAGTAACCCTTGCAATATCACACCCAAATCCAATTGCCTGCGGAGGGTATTTTAAGCACGTTTGCCTCAACACTGTCCCTCTCTTCACAGGTGCAGGTCAACTTGAATCCTATTGATGTTGAAAGAAATGTATATATGTGCCGCGCAACACGGCTACTGCCTACTACCAAAAGACAATTCCGGTTTGAATTTTGAAAATTCTCTATTGTAGCGGTGCAATGCTGACAAAATGAATTGGGATATAAATATTGACAAAATTAGGTCAACTACAATGACAAGGTCGTATATATATACTAAGATTTTGTGGGTGTACTATCTCATGACAAAAGTTGTTCAACCTTCAGACTTGTTATTCAATTTTTATACCCTGAATATAGTACAAAAAGAATATCTAGTCCTTGTAGTCTTGTACTAGTTAGTTACTACCAAGAATGTCACAATTTGACAGTCAAATAGAAGTACACTGCATTTACTATTACCAAAGAGAAACATCTTGCATTCATTGAAAAACCATCCATATATCCATAGATGTGTATGAAATGTAACAAATATACGTTCCGAAATGTAACAGATACATTCCGAAATGTAACCTATGGACGCTATGGATGGTTTTTTTATGGACACTAGGTATTACTCATTGCCAAATAGAACCACTTCACAAAACAGAATACTGTTGTCATCTGACTTGCTAAAATATAACTGATCAGTTAATTATAAACAGTAGGAAATTTATCCTTATCACCCACAGCAGCTCCAGCGTTTAATCAACCACACTTCTAATAACACATTAATCAAAATTTCATAATTGATATGTTTATGCAGACAATTTCTCAATCTGCATTGCTACAGTTTGATAACAATATTTGGGAACATGGATTTACCTTTGTCAGGACTTGGCACGAAGCAGATCCGCCTCAAATGTTCTCATCCTTTTACCCTGTAAGTTCAATTAGAGTTGGTTTGAATCTTACCAAGTTGGGATATTTATGTACACGTGCAACATTATAAAACTTAAAAATAACCTAATTAGCACATCTTCATTATAAAAGATAAAAGATAAGCAGCATATTTATATATACAACCTAATATAACAGTAACAAAACAAGATAAATAGTTCCATAGAATTCCAAAATACTAAAAATATCAACCCCAAGATGGTTTTGGCAGCAACCACTTATGTCATTACCACAACCAGAAACTTTTCTTTATGCCTCATTCATCAAGGCGTACAGTATTTCGCAAACTAAGAGAGAGAACAGATTGGTCGGATACATTTGCAAGGCCTTGCATCACCCGGAAGATGTCAGCTGTGTCATCCACATAATACTTTGCTTTGCTAGGCTTACGCCCGACAGTGCAAGCAAACACCTCTGCCTCAGGAGCAAAAGCAGTACCCGCCATGGCAGAGCTGATCACACCAAACATGTCCTCGTCGGAACGGTCGTCTCCAATGCACAGCACGAAGTCTGGTAAAAGATTCCTTTCTTTCAGTGTTGCAAGTAAACGCTCCGCAACCAGTCCCTTGCTCACGCCCTATATACATTAAAATAAAGAAACATATTAACAATCTCCAACAGTTTGTCCCCATTCAAGACCTACAAAGGTTACCGGATTCATTTAGTGCGACATTCTAGTACTTTCTCTTTACTTATCTTACTGTGTGTGTGTGTGTGTGTTTTTTTTTTTTTTGTTTTTTGGCAACATCATTCTAGTGACTTCTGCCATTAATTGAATGATAGGTCAATCACAAATAATACAGATCCACCAAACTATTGTTTGATACTTCTCTCGCTATTTCTTGAACAAAAGAATTTGTTCACATCTACTATCAATCGGCGCCATAGTAAAGCTATATATATATATATATATATGCTGGTCAATAAATTGAAATTCATAATGAATATATTAATAGCTTAAATTAATGTTTGATTTTCAATGACACTCTAGGCGTGTGATGCATGCTGTTGCTAAGCTATTTATACATAATCGTCATCTTATAGATAATCATCACGATGACAATAAAAGCTCGATAATTATTCTTCACCAGATATAATATCAATTGTCAATTTGCACAATCATTGATCCAGAGAGTGTTATGTGGTTACTTTGAAATGATTTAAATTCAATGCACCATTGTTACAATAAATATTCAGTTTTGCTAACATTGTAAGTAACATGGAGACATTATTTAATGAACTGGCTTCAATAAAAATCATCAAGATAAGATACATAGCAGCTATCTCTGAGTAAATTTTATATATAAAAATTACATAAAAGCCAGCCCTGAAGATTTATTATATCCAATCCCAAATAAAATTCCAAGCATAAGGAAATTTTATCTCTATAAGATTCTTAATTCCTAATTTTCCATCAAAAATAAATAAAACACCCTCTGAACAGAGCAACAATTACAAGTTTGCCCCTGAACTCATATGTAATCACCGAAAAAGTCTGAATAATATTGTTCTTACTTTTGTTCAAAGACAACACAAATTAGATAAGACATTTAAACAAGATATAATCTGGTCCATGACCCATACCAATATGATAGGAAGCATGCAAATATTAAACATACTTCCTAAGGAAATATAAACATGCAGCACAAAAAAAAAGGGGCCAGTAAGAGTGTTGACCAAAAAGCAATGTTTAAATGAACAAATGTCCAGCTGATACAATTGATTCCATATGTTTTTGTTCCACACAATTTCTCTCACTTAAACTGGCATAGCCATAACAAATGTGGTGTTACTGGTTAGTTTGATGATAAATGAAACCAAATATAACAAAGAAACTTTAAAAGGAAAGAATTTAAAATCAACTTTAGAAGAAAAAGGATAACTTCTATTTTGGAATGATCCATAGGAATACTATTTACTATTGTCTTAAAATAAATGGATGAGCAACATGCTAATTTAACAATAGCATAAAGACCACACCAGAGTAATATTAACATGGTAATCAATCAATACCATACATAGAATGGAAAATAATATAAGAAAAAGATAGTACCTGAGGTTTGACTTCAACATTGTTGAGGCCAGCCTTAACAGACACTGCTTCATTAGCTAGGACACTCTCCAAATGGCTCAAGAGTTCCTTGGCCTGACAAGATCCGAAGTCGGGATCTGCATCCTCATAGCACCATGCAATGGAAGTCTCCTTGTCATCTATGGTTGAACCATCTGTTGTCTCGGTGTATAGCCTCATCACAGGTTCTGCTATTTGCTTCCAGCTACAATCAGCTGCCGGCACACACGTTTGCCACTCCGCATCCCTGCAAGGCCTGAAAGGAAACACAACCATTAAATTAGCTCTAACTACACAAAATAAACTGCAAATTGAAAGGATAAAGATCTGAAAGAAGAAAATAACCTAAAAAAGTAACCGTGCTCTGCAGCTATGCCCAAATTCTCGCATGAAGAGAACCAGTCACTCAAGGTTCTACGGCTCTTTGCACTGACAAGAAACACCACATTGTTCTTATCACGACATAAGCTATTCAATATCTCTATTGTTTTAGAACATGGACTTTTATCAATCGAAGCTGGGGGCATTAAGGTCCCATCATAATCCAACAAAATTGCTCTGGTCTGAGAACGTCTGTATGCTGAAACAGTTATTTCCACTGAGAGCTTCCTGAAATTTGGGTCAAGTGCCACAACCCGAAACTTCAACCCAAAGCCAATACCCCAACACCGTCGCTTATCATGCTCTTTGCATGTCCTTTCCAAATCTTGCAAGAAACTGTTTGCCCAATATCCCACATCATGAGTGCTCACATATCGATAGTGTTTCTCATGCCGCAATTGTTTTTCTGACTCGGCCATCTCGAGTGCCAAGTCCATTGCATCTGCAACTGCGTCAATATTCCAGGGATTGACTCGTATGGCACCACTCAGCGACGGAGAGCACCCAATAAATTCAGACACAACCAACATGCTCTTTTTGGATGCACCTTTTTTCAGTCCCAAAACACGGTCTAACCTCTCATTCCCTTGTCGAGCAATAATGTACTCGTAAGGGATAAGGTTCATGCCATCTCGAACAGCCGTCACCAAGCAGCACTCAGCCATCACGTAGTATGACATTCGCTCATAGAATTGTAAAGGGCTGTCAATGAGAATCACCGGATCATAGCCAGGTTGACCAAAGGCTTCATTAATGCGTTTGACCATAGCGTAGCTCTCGTTTTGCACTTCAGTTACATCTCTTCCTTTTCCTCTAGCGGGATTCGCTATCTGGACCAACACGACCTTACCCCGCCACTCTTGGTGCTGAGTCAGCAACTGCTCAAAAGCCAATAATTTCAAACTAATACCTTTGAAAATGTCCATATCATCTACTCCAAGTAGCATGATACGGCCTTGGTCGCGGAACTGCTTGATCAATTCACCAACCTTCGTTTCAGTTTCCGGCAAATCTAACACCGAACTAAGCTGACCCATGTGAATCCCAACCGGTAAAATTTTTATGCTCACATTACGACCATAGTATTCTAAACCTATGTAGCCCCTTTTGGACTCATAGGTAAGACCAAGCATTCTGCTACAGCACGACAAAAAATGCCGTGCATAGTCAAATGTGTGAAACCCAATAAGATCTGCATTCAATAAAGATCGTAAGATTTCTTCTCTGACTGGCAGTGTTTTATAGATCTCAGATGAAGGAAACGGGCTGTGAAGGAAGAACCCTAGTTTGACCCGGTTGAACCGCTTTCTCAAAAAGGTAGGCAAAACCATTAAATGGTAATCATGGACCCAAACAAAATCATCGTCTGGGTTAATAACCTCCAATATTTTATCTGCAAATATTTTGTTAACCGACACATACGCTTGCCATAAACCACGGTCAAATCGTCCGCCCAAATCAGGAGATAGAGGCAGCATGTAATGGAACAGCGGCCAGAGATGCTGTTTGCAAAAGCCAAGGTAAAATCTTGCTCTGAGGTCCGGCGAGAGGAATGTGGGCACGCACTTGAAGCTGTCAAGAAGAATCTGGGACACCTCGTCCTGCTCCGAAATGGGTATCTCTTCGCGGAGACCGCCGACAAAGACAAACTCCATGTCAGCATGATTTTGGTACTTGTGGGTGTCCTTTAACTGCAAGAGAAGAGAGTCTTGGTCCCACTCAAAGCTCCATTTCTGCGACACGGGGTCCCGGGAAGCCCGAATCGGGAGCTGATTCGCCACAATAATGGTGCGGTCACGGGAGGAGTGGGACGAGGAAGAAGAAATCGAAGCGTTATCATCATCCGACGACTCATCGAGCCCGGGCACGATCCCGGGGGTGGTGACGACGCGCGGGATGCGGCGGGGGATGCGGCTGAACGACGGGGACGGCGACTCGCCCGAGGCAAGCTCCAGGAGATTCGAGTACGACTTCGACACCATACCTCCCCTCCTTCCCTATAACCTAAACTAACACATCCGATCAAAACAGTACCAATCAGTAAAGAAGCTCAATCAATCAAACCAAACTTTATCCAAAATATCACAAACACAAATTTAACCTTCTCATATATTAAGCAGGAATCTAATGCAGCAATTAAATCAACAAATTGACCAAATTGGAGCTTGATCTCGGGATCAAAGCACCGAAATCAGCTCAGAATGTTCATCAGGTACAGTCAAATTGTTCACCAGATCAGATTCCACACTCCACAAAGCTCTCAAGTGGAAAGTAAAGCAAAGCAGACAACTAGCTAAGAGCATAGCATAGGATAGCTAAGAGCAGAGTAGTAATTACTACCTTGAGAGACTATAAGCAGCAGCAGCGCAGCAGAATGAATGCGATGGAGTGGAGAAGAGAAGAGAAGAGAAGAGAAGAAGTGAGAAAATAAGAAAGAAAAGAAAGAAGAAAAACGGCTCAAATAATAGAAAGAAAATATAAAAAAAAAATAGAGTTTCGAGATCGTCTGACTCACTGCATTGTGCAGTTCAGGAGTCAGCCATTGGATCGTCTCAGATCCGCGCTAGCACGGATCTCGAGATAATCCGATGGCTGGCGCTGCGAACTGCGTAATGTAGTACAGCAGGGGATGTGAATCCGGTAATGGCCGTTTTGTTCTTATCCAGTTGGTGACGTCAGGGGCGGGGGAGAGGGATGGGGGTGGTCGGATCGGGATCGGACGGTCGGGAGGGGCTCTGGGGTCCCGTTGAGAGAAACAGAAGTGGAAATGGAAATGGAAATAGAAATATCCGTAGGACTGATGACTGACAAGGGAAAGTGACCGGATGAGGTCGTCTCGGGCGTTGTGGGCTCTACTTTACTGGTGTCCTCTCCGGTTCGTTTTGCAGAAATAAGGAATGGACGGGTGGTGTGGTGCTGAAAAGCACGGACACTCCAAGAATTACTTGGGCAGTTGGGCGCTGTTGGGCACCCCTTTGTAGTCTCTCCTGGACAAATTTGTCTCTGATTAAATTACGGGGAGGGATCGGTTAATGGTGCTTATTTTAATGATATTGAAAATGTGATATTTTAAAAATTTATAAAAGTTCGTAAAAAATTTTAAAAATGGAAAAAAGCTATCAATCATTGCTTAAATTGAGTATCGTTTGATTGCTTATAAAAATGTTGTGTATTTTTTAACAGTTGTAATTTAACGAATATTTTGAAAAGTTATCAAATGTCTTATAAATTGAATATAACTGGAAACATAATCAAACTATAAGTTGAGAAATATTTCCCTAAATTTTTTTCTATTTTTAAGAACTTTTAATGATTTTTTTTCAAATTTTGAAAAGTTCAATTGTCAAAATTGTCATAAGTATTGTAAATAGATCCCTCTCTTAAATTATATGTTCTCATCTTTATGAAAATTTTATATTTTTTTTCAAAATAAAAGTTACAAATATTATATCTACAAATCATATCAATTAAAAAACATTAAACAATTTCCAATTTAGATAATTATTCAAAGAGTAAAATCGTCATTTTGGAGGTGTGCAAGCAATTCTGAAGGTGTCCTGTCCAGACTCCATAGTAGTTCCCGGAATGGACGAACAGTGGGGAGTGTTGGGGGAGGAAACAAATGGATGGGGAGGATGGGGATTATGCACCGTATTATTTTGTTGCAGATGTAGATGTACGTGTCGACGTGAGGGAGCTCGTTGCTCTGCCCTCAGTTGCTCGCTCACTTACACTAGGGCCCGAATTCATATCCCCCGCTGTACTGCATTATGTGGTTCACAACACCAGCCGTCAGGTTGTCTCGAGATTCGTGCCTCTGAGGATCTCGAGACCATCCAACGGCTGATGTTGTGATCTGCGTGATGAAGCAAGTCAGGGGATGAGCACTCGGCTACCACTAGGCCCTGCCCAAGTCAGCTGAGCTATCATTATTCACAAGGAAGACCAGTCCAATTTTGGTAGATCATGAATGAATTCATGATAAAGCTTACATTTGAATATTTGATACATATATTATTTTATCATATCGTATTCGCTGCTGGTTTTGGTCTTATTCTTATATCTTGTTTGTTGGTAATTGGTATTATGCCTGCCTGGTGGACAACTGTGAGTGTCATTTCCAAGAACGTTTTTTTTTTTTTTTTCTTTTGTTAATTAGGGAATTTTGGTGGATTTATGTAGTTATTTATTGTCTGAAATTGAATAGTAAGCTTAATTAAAATAAATAATTATTATTATTTTCTCAGCTGTTTTTAGAATTTGGCTAAAATTGCATGAATATGATATTTATGAGGACATGAGGTTATTTGTCAAAAATTAATATTACCCAAAGCGCACAAAAAAAGAAGAAGCCAAAAAAATAGTTAATCAATATGAATATTAACTCATTTGAACACAATCGGTATCGATTTGTTATCCATTATAGTATAGATATATCAATTTCCTTTATAATACTATATATATAAAGATTGGTTTCTCCGGCGCTCTCTACTTATCATTCCTGGATACGCTATTGACAAAGTACATAGTACAGATGACAGACAATTCATATCCTCTACTTCACAATAAACTACTACACAATATTCTAACCATTATATCTGCTTTGAGATTCGTGCAACTCAATGTCAAAAGACCCCTCCATAATCCAGATCGTTGATTGGCTGCGCAGCAGAGGATAAGCACGCAAGTACAGAGTACAGACAGCGACTACTAGCTCTAGGCTTTAGCAAATCCGAAACTGTGATTACATAAAGAGGAGAGTACTAATTTGGGTTTTAATTTGGATTTTCGGCTGAAGGTAACTGACTTGACCAAATTGACACCAAGATTTCTATTCATCTTGGATTTTATTTTTTCTTTTTTGAGAGTTTTCTGTAGGATTTCCCAGCAGGCTGATGAAGGGCGAAATATTTTTTTTAGAGGTGACATATTGTCAGGTCAGGTCAGGTTCGGGATCGGGTTTGGATCGGTTTGGGTTCGGGTTCGGGTCGAGTCAGGTATCGGGTTGACGTATGCCGGCAATTTTTCGGGTCGGGTCGGACGGGTTTTTTGGTTTTGGTCAGATTTTGCATCTCTTTTCCCAGGTCAGCTCGGGATTCAGGTTGTCCGGGTCGGGTCAGGTTTGGGTCAGCTTGACTTTTCCTGAACATGGGTAGGGTTGGGTCGGGTTCAGGTTAGTATGACTTTCCCTGATACTCAGGTCGGATCCCGTCAAGTCAGATTTTGCCACTTTTAATTTTTTTAGTAAAATTTTCATCAAATACGCATTAGTAACTTTTCTGGTCGGAAATAATTTTATATACATTAGTAGATTGTCCATTTTATTTTTTGTTATTAAAATTACATCCATAAAATTCATTCAAAATCCTACAATAATAACACTGTACTGTACAATAATATATGTACTTGAAAACAATAATTCAATGCTTGTTTGTGAATGTAATAGATTGGAGGAATTGCTACAAATGAAAAAGGGATTCTTTTGGCAAAAGTGCAAACCTTGAGGGTTCCATGACATAAACCTAAAAATCTCGCAATTGTATTTTTTTTTTTCTTTCCACATCTCAAAAGGACGTTGTATAAGCAAACTTTTCATGATGAAAACAACTTTTATAAAAATAACATAAGTGTTAGATCATGTTGTTTTCATGACCTGGCTTCCATTAATAAGTGATCTTTGCATGAGTAAATATTCACATAAATTCCTTTAATGTACAAAATTTTCTTGTACATGCAAATATGCAATGTAGTGTACAAAATGAGTAGCATAACAATATCATTAATGTGAATAACAACTTATTTAATATAAATACTAGTCATTTGGAGACGCATTTCACGCATGAGAAATTGAGACAATTAAACACTTCTTTAACATTATTGTTATGATAAAAATATTAATGTAGGGATGGAGGACATTTGGGTCCATTTGAGAAACTTACGTATTTTTTTTTTTAATAGATGCATTTGTAAGCATTAATGTCAATTTTACAATTCTATTAAGTTTGTAGTCACGAATTTGCAATTCCCAACTTTTGGAGAAATAAATTTACAAATTGAATGTTTTTAAGTGCCCAAATATACAAATTTCCCTGAACTTTTCCAACAGATAATTTGTCGTTGTATATTGGGCTGTAAAAAAACATTAATGCCACGATATCCATGGGCCGGAACACCAGACCAATCAAGGGCATTAGCTGGCAACTGTGTCTGTCGTCCGATGTGGAATTGTGGGCTTGTGGGCAGTGAGCACCTATATCTTGAGTCAATTGTACAAATCTAAGCGAAGCTGTTTGGCAACCAATGGGGTCGTTCGGTAAGGTAGTTGGCTTAAATATTTAAGCCTCACCGAGTCACACTCGTTCGGAAAAAGAAAAATAGCTTAAGAAAGCTTAAGCCTTAAGCCATGGGTATTGCTTCCTTAAGAATCCGGGTAAGGCTTAAGCCCCGATCAAAAGGAGGCTTAAGGAGAAACTTTTAATATATGCTAAGGAGCTTGCGTTCGGAAAGATTAAGAGACTAAGGATGCTAAAGAAAGTCTAAGGAGGCCTAAGGAGGGATTGCCGAATGACCCCAATGTGACTTAAAATTTTAAGTCTTTCTAAGTAGCTTTTGTTCAGAACCATAGTTTAAGCTTAAGGAGACAAAAAGCTAAGCCATGGGTTTTGCTTCCTTAAAATCCCGGACAAGGCTTAAGCCCCGGTCAAAAGGAGGCTTAAGGAGATACTTTTAATCCGTATTAAGGAGCTTATGTTCAGAAGGATTAAGACACTAAGGAAGCTAAATGAAGTAAAAAGAAGCCTAAGGAGGCCCGAGTCTGCTAGTGAATTGATTAGTATTAGTATGAATAATATAGTGTCAAAAATGCTGTAATCTTAATGTCAACTGATTTAACAAAGAGGTCATAATGATGTCAGAAAAAACTACCGTTACTTTTTTTTATAATGGAAAATTAGACTACTAATAATCTTCTTGTCAACAGATAATCAATGTTAACAATATTAACGGTCACTGTACGTTCAAGTTAAAAAAATTTGCTACTTGTTCATGCACTTAATTTCCCTCAATGTTTTTTATCCTAACCATTGACTAAAAAAATGTCTTCTTTCGAAAAATTCACCCATTTGCAATTCAATATGTAAAATAAAAGTTTGAAATCAACGAAATTTCTTGCTTCAGAGTTAATAAACAGCAAGCAATTTTGACTGAGGAATTGACCATGGAGGCCCCCCTTATTCATCCATTATGGAGTGCTCATCCCCTGACTTACGGCATTGTGCAGTTCACAACATCAGCCGTTGGATCGTCTCAAGATCCGTGTTGGCATGAATCTCGAGACAATCCAATGGCTGACATTGACATTGTGAACTGCACAATGCAGTACAGCAGGGATATGAATTCCCCATTATAATATGTGCATTGAATCTTTCAAAGAATTGTCACTCTTTATAATCTTTCAAAGAATTATTTTCACACCATAACGCCCAGATATACAACATGAACAATTGACAAATTCACACACAGGTATAATCTGTTGTCACTCTTTTTCCCAATTTTCATTTCTTTTCAGTTAACTTGTTTGTTTCGTCTGCGAATGGGGATGCCGTTATCGAAACTCCACCAAATCATCCTTGCATCGGTTCTGCTGTGGCGTTTCGCATCAGTCGTATCAGCCGACAGTCCCAAGATGGCGGATTGCGAGCCTAAGCAGTGCGGAAACAACACCGTCACCTACCCTTTCTGGATCAACGGGCAGCAGCCATCCTACTGCGGCTACTCGGCGCTTGAGATCAGTTGCAGCGGCGGCAGACCGTTCCTCGTGCAGTCATACAACAGTGCCTACTACATCAAGCAAATTTTCTACCAAAACAACTCGGCTTTGTTTGGCGATGTGCTAGTCGATGCAATTACCGGTAACTGTTTGACCCCGACGTTCAATGTTTCCTTGAGTTTTGGCCCCTTCGTGATCAGTGATACCAACAAGCTCGTGAAGTTCTTTTGGAACTGTCAGACAGCTCCGAAACTCTCGTCCGACTCCTATTCATACAACTGTGGCAGTAACATGTCGTATGTCGAGATTTATCAGAATTACACGCAAGGGGACTCCGAGGATGACGATATGGGCTGTAACATCTCCAAAGTGCCGTTTTTGGGGTCGAGCAGCGGGACAGCGGATGAGTACCAGCGCATGATGAAGGCGGGGTTCTTGGTCACATGGACAGTGGCAAGCTGCACGGACTGTAAAGCTAGTAACGGCCAGTGCGGCTTCAATTCCTCGAACTCTATGTTTATGTGCCTGTGCTCTGATGGTACATATCCAACAACTTGTCCCGCCAGTCGAAATCAAGGTTATCATCATCTTTCATTTTCTTGATTTTCTCTAAAAGAAGTTTAGTTATTTTGAAACTAATTGTGAAAAATTCCTTCTTACGCGTTGAAACTTGAAATTCCTAGGAAAAGTATTTTCAAAGTAATTAAGTTTGTTAATTACCAGAAGTTTTCAGTTTTGATTGTTCTTCTCAAGCTGAAATTCATGACCATCTTTTGTTTGCATTCATGATTCTTCTTCCAATTTTCTTTTATTTTCTTGATCTTCTCTAAAAGAAGTTTAGTTATTTTGAGACTAATTGTGAAAAATTCTTTCTTACGAGTTGAAACTTGAAATTCCTAGGAAAAGTATTTTCAAAGTGAGTTTGTTAATTACTAGAAGTTTTCAGTTTTGATTGTTCTTCTCAAGCTGAAATTTGTGACCATCTTTTGTTTGCATTCATGATTGTTCTTCCAGAAGTTGACAAGTAATAGTCTCAATTCTCAATTTCCACAACTGAAATTTGTCCTTCTCACCAACTGGGCTTCTGGTAGCTACCATCCAACGGTTCACATTCATTTATTGACTACAAGTTAATGCCAAAATGTCACATTCATCTATCTCAAATTAAGTTAACTTTTGTTATCTAAATTTATAATAAGAACCTGAAGTATGTAGATTGAAATTCACTTCATTATCCTATATATGATCTATAAATGAATTAAATTAACTCTGTTAATTCTGATTTCAAGTACACTTGATATAACAGCAGAAATAATAAACTCATTGCCAGTTTAATTATGTGCATCTACTCTGATGATAAATATAAACTGGAGAAAAATGAAAACTAAATTTGTACTGTTTTTTTTTTTGTTTCAGAGCAGTAAGATATCTTTCTCTTTAACATGATACTTGCCACTAATAAGTCTCTCAAATTCAGTCAGATTGATTTGTAGTTTCTTATGTACAACTTCCCCCTAAAATTTTTTGTGGGATTTTTTTCTCCTCTCTCTGTTTATTTTTACATTTCTAAATTTTATCTGTTTTCTGATTGGTGTTTCTAAATGTGGTTCCATTTATATAATCATACAGGTGCGAAGACACGTTTAGAGGCAGCACTAATAGGTAATAGTTTAACTTTTGTTAGATTTGAATTTGATCAATCGCACGAGAATTGTATACAGAGTACAAATTTGACTTGGAGGAAATGAAAGATGCATTTTGGGCCGGTTTGTAATTCTTCAGACTTCAAAAGCAAAAAGCAATTCGGAAACAACAGTGAATATGCTTAGCTAATTATCGTGTATTTGCATTAATAGGTTCGTTTGGGGGAGCTCTCCTTATTGTAGCAGCATTTCTGATTGTATTAAAGATGCGAAGGAACTACTATGCTCAAGAAAACATCGAGAAGCTATTAGAACAATACGGATCCCTTGCTCCAAGAAGATACAAGTATTCCGAGCTAAGGAGAATCACAAATTCTTTCCAGGACAAGCTGGGACAGGGCGGTTTCGGCACAGTTTACAAAGGTAAACAGCCCGATGGTCGCCTGGTTGCCGTGAAATTCTTGCACGATATTACCAGTAACGGAGAAGAATTTCTGAATGAAGTGGTAAGCATCGGTAGAACCTCTCATGTAAACGTTGTCAGCTTACTTGGCTTTTGTATCGAGGGCTCCAAGCGTGCTCTTGTTTACGAATACATGCCAAACAGGTCACTTGATATGTACATATACTCAGAAAACCCAAAAACGGTTCTTGGTTGGGACAAGTTGTACAACATAGCGATTGGGGTAGCGAGAGGACTGGAGTACTTGCACCAGGGATGCAATACGCATATCGTGCATTTCGATATCAAGCCCCAAAACATTTTACTAGATGAAGATTTTTGCCCCAAAATTGCCGACTTTGGTCTGGCGAAATTGTGCCCACCGAAAGAAAGCGTTCTTTCATCGGTGGCAGATATGAGGGGAACAATAGGGTTTATCGCCCCTGAAGTTTTCTCTAGGGGTGTCGGTGTCGTCTCAACAAAGTCCGATGTCTATAGCTACGGCATGATGGTTTTGGAAATGGTCGGGGGAAGAAAGAACATGAAACTAAGTGCTGATAATCCTAGTCAAGTGTACTTTCCGCACTGGATTTATGATCGAGTTGCTGAAGGCGGCGATATTGGAGCGTGTGATGTGACGAATGAGACGGAAGAAATCGCACGAAAGATGGCATTGATTGGGTTTTGGTGTACCCAAACAATTCCGGCTAACCGGCCATCTATGGGGAGAGTGGTCGAAATGCTGGAAAGAAGCCTGAGTGAGTTAGAACTTCCTCCAAAACCGTACATTTCTTCTCCTCCTCGCAAGTCCACAGAATTGACTATTGCAGACTCCATGCAATCGATGGACGACATTTCGATGGAATCCATGGATAGCACCGCACCTCTATCCAGTTCTGGGCCATCCGATGGCCTGAGATAATCGGCATTAAGTTTTCAACGTTTGATGTCCATATTGATAGGGTATAAATCTGACAGTGCCCTTTTTGATGCGGCACTATGCATTAGTAATGTTATCAGTATAATCTTGTACACTGAATAGATTAACACTTCCACTGTCAGGATTTATGCTTTTTTAGTCTCCCTTTAGTAAAACAAATTGCATTGCCAATTATATAAGGTGGTGATATTTATGAATTTATAAGATACAGCAACAAAGCAACTGAACTAAAGTCAGTAGTAGTGGTTATATATGTTCTTGTACAACATTTACACAGGCACTTGTTAGCATAGATTTTTCTGCTAGTGGCGGAACCGTCCTTCCGTGCATATCATGGTTATGTTAACCTAGAGAGTAACTTGTAAAAGCGTACACAAAGCTACGAAGTAATCCCTAAAATTTTCTTTTTCTTGAAATCTTTACAAGAGCTGCAAAGTTGCTTGGGTGGGTATCGAACTCTTGACCTTTAGGTAAACAACAGCCTTATGACTTCTCTCCTAGCCAACTGAGCTACCACCCATTTCCCGTAATCAACTTGTCATAGATTATCAAATCTTTTTCTCACATCTACAATAGCAATTATTCAACTATATATAGTTACAATCATATATATCATTTACATATTACTGCAATTTCAATTGTGTTAGCTCTAAATGTTGTCTTATACATATACCTCTATATATATATTTCCACCAAAATCAACTTGAAATCTTAGATACTAGCTAACAATTGATTGGGGATTCTCAGAGTGAAACATCGCACACGGTTCCAAAATATATACACAAAGTGAATAAAAAATATTAACCAATACTTCAGAGCTCAGATGAAATGGCTGCCAGTAATTAGGCAGCTTAATTAATCAGTTCAGGAGGGCATTTCTTCTCAGCTCATCTCAAGTGATATTACGTAGCAGAGTTAGTCGAACATGAACAATTGATCTACATTTTAAACAGAGGGAAACATATCATGTACTGGAAGAAATAAATACTAAAAATATTAGCTCCTAATCTTAGCCTATAAACTTGTGATTCATGTTGTTAGTGCATTTCATCTCAAGGTATAACAAGGTTGGACATGGAAATATGGAATTACCATGAGTATAGGTCAAGATTGCTACAAATGCATATCAACTAAACAAAGGTACTTAAAACTTACTGATGATGTTGTGGAGCCATGCAACGAGTCCATGCTCGGCTTGGGAGGCATTTCCAGTTCATTGAGATTTTTTTCCAACATTTCCATGACTCTATCCATTGACGGTCGATTATAAGGTTGTAATTGTGTGCACCACAAACCTACTAATGCTATCTTCCTTGCAATTTCTTCAGTTACATGACTTACATCGCCAATTTGGATCTCGGCGCCTTCAAGAAGGCGGTGATAAATCCAATGTGGAAAGTAGTCTTGGCTTGAATTGCAGCTATCACTTGGTTTTAAATTCGTTCTTCGCTCAACAATCTCTAGTAACACCATCCCGAAACTGTAAACATCTGATTTTGTTGAAACAGCCCCAAAACTTCGAGAAAACACTTCTGGAGCAATGAAACCTATAGTTCCTCTCATATTGCCCGCTGAAATGATGCTTTCTTTTGGTGGGCACAATTTTGCCAGGCCGAAATCAGCTATTTTTGGATGAAAATCTTCATCTAAAAGGATGTTTTGAGGTTTTATATCAAAATGAACAATTTGCGTGTTACAGCCCTGGTGTAAATATTCTAACCCCCGTGCGATCCCAATTGTTATTTCGTAAAGCTTTTCCCATTCAAGAATCGCCTTTGAATCATCGGTACAGTATATATATTTATCCAAGGATCCATTAGGCATGTATTCATATACTAGAGCTTGATTGGATCCCTCAAAACAAAAACCAAGTAGACTAACAACATTGACATGAGATGTTCTTCCGATGCTCGCTACCTCGTTCAAAAACTGCTCCATGTTGCTCGGCGAGTTGTGCAAGATTTTGACTGCAACCAATTGGCCGTCACGTAAGGCTCCTTTATAGACGGTACCAAAACCACCCTGACCGAGATTTTCTCTAAAAGACCATGTAATTTTCTTCAGTTCTCTATATCTGTACCTTCTTGGAGCAAGGGGCCCGAATAGTCCTAACCGCCGTTGAATCTTCTTCAGTTCACCATATTGCTTTGACAGAATGTACGTTCTTCGGAACTTAACAAAGAGAAGAAGACATGCCGAGGAAATCATGATGGCTCCCAGTATTGTCGAAATCGCTTCAAAAGAGTACGGAGCAAAGTAAGAGTCTTATAGAAGTATACAAAAATTGAAAATAATTGTTCCACTGGAATTTTATTAAATATCATGAGTAACATGCTGGTTGTTAACTTAGTTCATATCCTATCTAATGAAATTCTTAGTGAGCATGCTTATATTATCTTCCATAAAAAAACATGGCACACAGATAACATGCAAGTAGCCAAAGGGCAATTGGGCTAGATTACTTACAGTGATAAATTGCACATCTCTAATAAAAATATTGAATTTCTTAAGTTTAGTACTGGTATATATGTACTGATTCCTAAACCAGCAATAATCAAGGATGAAAGTCATGAAACCATGATTAAGTCTTTAAGTGAAGAAATCAGTAGCTTTCGGTACGTGTAACTTTAAGACAAAGGAAAGGTACAACATTAGTGTAAACTGTTTACCTATTAATGCAACATCCTTGTGCGATTGCAACCACGTCTCTGCAGCATAAATTCAAGGCCCAATTAGATATTTTACTAGCAGAAAATCTGTAACTAGCTTAAATGAACTTCTTTTTTTAAATGGTCGAACGACTAAAAGGAATATTATTAATATATAACAATTAATTTACAAAGCATATTTCGTATGCAGAAAAACAAATTATGAAATCATACAAAATTGATAGATAGATACCAAGTTTTTTGATACCGACTTTGTTAATAGTCATGTTACATAGATTTGTACTCATCTTAATTTATTTAGCACTCAAATTATTCTTATTATATATATAATTTACTATATAAAATAAGTACCACATATCAAAGCCATTAATTTGAATAGTTTCTCAATCAATATGAATATTAATCCAGTCGGTATAAATTCTGGTATCAACTCTGGTATCTCTATAACATTTTCCTTAATTATATAAAGAACAGGGCCCCATTCCAAAATAATGATCAGAGGTGTTAGGTGTATATTGAAGAAACAGTTATTGCTAAAAATAAATAATTATTTGTGTCAGCATTTATACCCAGGAAATTAAAGACACAGTCAACAATTTGATATAATACGCTCTCCAACTTTTGCAAGCTGTACCGGTTATTATAATTAACTGTACGTTAATTGTACGTAGCTATTGTTTACTTATTTATGGGCATTAATTTATCTTATCGCATAATGGACCTTGTGTTCTTCATTTATTCTGGAGCAAATTATTCTGGTATTGGGATTTTGGTACTGTGCTCAGGCCTTTGTTTCTGTTAGTACCAGTACCATTATTTGGCACTGGTATTAGTAATTGGGAAAGCATTTTTTGATCTTTCACAGCATAATAAAACTTCTAAATTGTTTTATAATACACTTATTTTCACTGTTTCTTTATTTTTCACAATTTGTTGTGTTTCCAGACATAAAATTCTCTGAATTCAGCAAATTAAACACACTATTTAAGCTTAAAAGAACAAGAAATTAAGGAAAAAAGGGGAAGTCAGTCAGTTACCTGGTGGTACATAAACCGGGCAATTAACAGGGTATGTACTGTTATTAGAACATATGCACATGAAAGAGGAGGTGGACGCATTGAACCCGCACGTGCCGTTGCTCGCCTTGCAATTGGCGCAACTCGCGACCTTCAGCTCCACCAGAAAGCCGTCTTTTATCAAGTTCATGTACTTGTCCACCGGCTCTGAATTCCAGCCCAAGACAGGCCGTTTCGAGACGGAACAGTCGCTCAGCAGATCCTGAGCTCCATTCGTATCGTTCGCGTACAGCCTGACGAACGAGTCGTTGGCGTTTTGCGATAGATTGGAGTTACAGGTGATGTGCAGGAACTCGGCTGAGGGACGAACGACACCTGGGCAGTCGTAGAAGAACATCAGCATCTTGTTCGTTGGACTGACTTCGAACGGCCCGATGCCGATCGACACGTTGAATTCGGGGATGTAGCATCCCCCCGGCACGTTCTCGAACAGCTTGCTAACAGCAACAAAGGAGTTGTTCTCATAGAACACCTGCTTGACATAATAACTTTTACCGTAAGAGTTCGCAAGGAGAGGTTTGTCGTCCAGGCAGTCGACCTCGAGGCTCGGATTGCCACAGTACGACGGGTGCTCTGTGGTGATCCAGAAGGGATAAGTGATAGTGAGATTTCCACATGGTTTAGGCTGGCAGGCTGCCATGTTAGGGGCATTTTCAGTATCTGGTACAACTAGAATGCATTGCAGGAAACTGGAAACTATGAACAGGTACTGAATTTGAAACAGTGACAAGTTTATTTGCATTTTTTCAGGCAGTTTGGGAAGGGGAAAAATTGAAGGAAAATGTTAAGGGGATTTAGATATGGAGATCAGAAGAATGCATAGAAAAAGAAGTTGTAGAATATAGGCTTTCCGTATCTGCTGTTATTCTTAGAGGATAACAGGACCCTGTTATTCGTTTCCTAGCCGTTAGATCGAAATGGACGGATACGATCGATCAAATTTAGATTATAGGGGATCTTTATAGAATAGTTTCGTCCATAGATTTTGATCCAACGGCCCGAGATAGAAAAATATATAGGGTCCTGTTATTCTAAATAGAATATATAACAGCAGATCTGAATTCAAGAAGAGTTGTTGCTTGTTTGGCAGTCAACAACATGTGAACTTGATCAAGAAGGAAATTAAAGACCCCCTTAACAATTGTTTGATACTTTGATTAATAATTAAAAAAGAAATGCTTGGGAGATCCAATTATTGAGAAAACTGTAGTAGTGTTGTGACATCAATTTTGGGGATTGATATATTTATACCCGAAAGGATACCAACATCGATACCGACTGTGTTAGTATTCATGTTAAATGAGTTGATATTGAAATTAACTCATTAAATTATTCAACTTATTTGTTAAATATATTTCAGTATATTGTATGGATGTATAGTGAAACCATTAATTTGAATACATATGTACGTACGTAACATATATATCTATTTAATATGAATAGTAACATAATTTGCATTGATTTTAGTATTACTTTTGATATCTTTGTAACATTTTTCTTTCATTATTTACACTTATAATTTAGCATATATGTCAATGGCTTTATTATTCAATTTATTTTACATATAAATTGTTTATTCAATTTGTTTTTCTATATATCTGTGTTTCCTACTAAATTCAGCTATATATCCGATATAAAGAATAATTCATTTAATATCAAATAACAAAATTATATACAAAATAAGGTTGAATAATAATTTACATGAATAATAAAGTTCATATCTCCACGGTGGTGTACTCGATAATAGAAGTATATGAGCTCCTAATAAAAATAGGGTCAAGGTACTATATATTTTTCTTTGAGGAAAAAAGAAAAGGACAAAGACGTTGTTGACACCTGCTGCTGGAATCCATTCAAACATCTGAGTTTTATATATTTTCCATGAAAACTTTAATTGTCATTAGATATAAATTATTTAAGGATAAAAATATATTAATAATATACACCCATTAATCTAATTTTGATGGGTTCAATATAAATTGTGAATTAACATTAAAAATAAATTATGCCAATTATTCCCTCAAAACGGAGATGAAAAGCAGAAAAGAAAACTATTGGAAAATTAACGGAGAATAATAAAAAATAGAAGATGCTCCATTACTCCATTTCCTAGAGGCAAGAAACTATGGATGCTCCATTGCTTTTTGCAGTGGGAGACTGGACTATGAAAGTGGAGATTTTGGAGAAAAACAAAAAGCATCGATTAGGCTTAGGCGTGAGCATGAAATTGCGACTTGCTATAGTTCAAAGATTCCATATCCTATGTAGCGCTGCATTGTGTAGCGTAGAATGTGAACCGTTAGATCATCTCGAGACTGTGGTGGCTCGAATCTCAAGATGATCTGACGGTTCACATTCTGCTACACAATGCAGCGCTACAGAGGATGACACACCCACGTGCACCATGTACTTGTCATAGTTGCATAAATGTTTACTAAAAACTGTAGTATATCTGATATACGTTGATCGGAAAGATATAAATGTTTATTGAAAAATAATATTTGTTCATCAAAAATACAGTTGACCGGTGGATAGATAAAAGAGTGGTCGTTACTACGACTCTTAAATATATATATTTTATATACAACATAAATATAAAAGACTAAGCTTCAGTAGTTAACAGTTATCCTTTTTAGGTTTCCAAGATATTAATTATTAGAGCTAATTAATTGATAGGTGACAAAAAGATGAACACCGAATGGGTGGATTATTACTATTTTCATTGCATAAACACGGCTATTTTTTTAAAGGGTGAATTTTTGGTGTACCCATCCAAACTTTCAAAATAGCCAATTTCCTCATCAAGACACACAAATAGCTTATTTCCCCATTAATCTCAACTTTATTTTCTCTTATCCCCATTTCCTTTTATTTAATGTTTTATAAACTTTTTATATGAAAGAAATTACCAATATACCCTTCTCAAGATTTCGTTTGAAAAAGAAAGAAGCTTGAGTAGTTTATTCTTTGCTGGTGAAATTCTTGGGACCTAAGTCCAAAGCCTAATGCCTAAGACAAGAAGAGGAGCTTGTTGCTTTTCTTAATGTTTAGGATTTAGCGCATTAAATAGATTTTTTTTCCTCTTTTTTTTTTTTTTTGAAAAACTTGACAGCGGCAAAGAAGAGATTTTTTTTTTTTTCCTCCCTTTTCATTTCAAGAACGTAACAGCACAAGTGATATTTACAAATGCGAACATCAATATGTGATATAAGAAAAAAATTCCACGCATGTCATGATATTTACAAATTCAAATTTCAAGTATACATCTCAAAGAGCATTAGTCAAAAACATAAAATTCTGTAAATTGAAAGCTCTAAATAGCTACATTATTATATTATAATGGAAATAAGCACGAAAACTGGGACTATAGAGAAATAAGCACTAAAGGCATCAAATTAGGGGTATATTAGTAATTTTCTTTCAAATAAAAGGTTTATAACATTTTGAATAAACAAAAAGGGGATAAAGGAGATAAAATTGAATTTTGATGGGGAAATAAGCTATTTACATATTTGATGAGGAAATTGGTTATTTTGAAAGTTTGGATGGGTACACCAAGAATTCGGCCTTTTTTAAACGTCCAGTGTACGTGGATTCCAACATTCTTAAGAATTGCTTATTTTAATGATGATACTTCTTTGAAGCCCGTGTTCTAGGTCAAACACGGAGTGCTGGAATATTTTAAGAGAGAAATATTCTAGTGACATCAAAAAAATAATAAAAAAATAAAAAAAATTATATTGAACAAATTGAAACATAATTTTTGCATTTTTGATATGAATATAATAATGTAATAAAATGTTGGGTCGTTTTAAGGTTTAAGTTTTTGGACTTAAACATATCATACACATTTTACTCAATGAGGATCAAGTTTGTGTCTAGTCAATTGTTGGTTTTTTGGTCTTATTTTTTTTATTTAGAAGTGCAATGGATGGAGTTTGAGTTAGGTCGATATAGTTTCATAAAAAAGAAAAAGAGTATCAGGGCACTAGTCAATTCAGGTCGAGACAGGTTCGGTTCTGTCATTTTAGATCAACCTGTGTCCTTTTTTTTTTTCCTCGGATCATAGGTCATTTCAAGTCGAGGTGCAAGTCAATTTGATTTTGTAAAATATTTGGTCGGTTCATATCCAAATCAGGACATGCCAAACAATTTATCGGGTCAGATCGGATTTTGTCACCTCCAGTCATCCAACAATGATGAGCCCATGGATGCATTAATTAGGCACCCGTCCATGTGTTACCTAGGACGTTGCTTGAGATTAGAGGTGGCAAATCGAGTGGGCGGGTCAGGTTCGGGTTGAGGTCGGACAGGTCGGGTTAGTTTGACCTTTTAGAAGATCTCGAGTCAGGTCGGATCGGGTGACGGATGGGCCTGGTCAATTTTAATATCGTTTTTTTTTTATCGTATGTTAATTTGAGTTGGAATGCATGCTGTTTGATCTCGGGTCGGGTCGGGTCAAGTCGGGGTTGGGTCAGTTTGACTTTCTGAAAATGTCGGGTCAGGTCGAGTTTGGGTCGGATCGGGTCGGGTAGGTTTTTCGGTCGGGTCGGGTGCCACCTCTACTTGAGATAATATGCCGTGGAAATAGTATGTCGTACGTGAGAGTGATTTAAACGGCTGAGATTTCAGAATAGTGGTGCTTTAATTTTTATTAAGTTTAATTTGGTCCCCTGCAGGTAGTGTTATGCCAACGGGGGCGGGCGGGCCTCGGCTGGCAACGGGCCGACGGGCTACGGGCTACAGCGGGCGACGGGAGACGGCGGGCGGACGGGTCGGTTACGAGGGGTTTTGTCCCGAAGGGAGACCCTTGCCCACCCCTTTGCCTGTCGGGCTTGGCAGGCAAGGGCGGGTGAGGGGTTTGGGTTGGGCGGCCACGGAGCGTGGGCGGTGAGGCGGGTTGCCGGTCGGTTAGGACAAATTCCGGCCAGTTAGGGCGGATTCCGGCGGGTTATGGCGGATACCGGCGGTTTTCCATTTAACTTTATTTTATAAGTTTGAATAAGTTTCATTTTTTTTCTAAAAATTCAAAAACTTCTTTGCACATTTTTTACAAACTTTTGTAATTTTGAATAACTTTTATATTTTTCTATTTTGATATATTAAAAGAAATGAAGTAAAATATAATTTTAGAAACTAAGAAACTTGCAAGGGCGGGCGCGGGGGGCGGGCACGGGCGGGAAGGGCAACGACGGGCGGACGGGTTTCGGGGGTGAGAACAAATATCCATACCCTTGCCCTTCGAGACCCGCTCGCCCGGACCCTAGACGGGCGGACGAGAATTGTGGGCTCGGGCGGGCACAGGCGGACGAAGGGCACGGGCAGGCGGCCTGGGACAGGCGGGGAGCACAACACTACCTGTAGGTGACATTAATGGTATGTTTGGTACCATAGTTTTTTCACTGCAGCTGATACAAACCCACGGACCCATAGTCTTTATAATGGAGTGACTTTTCTTAGCTACTTGCTCTTTAACTAATCTTAATTGATTTGACCTAATTTCTGTTCTAATTCTATGCTTGTGTGGTTCAGGTTAGCGGCCATTTCACATCAATAAAACATATTATATTAAAAAAATATTAAGAGCTGAAAGTATAAATTAATACTAAGATATATAATTTGCTATGATATATTTTAATCTATTTAAACGTTATATATATTAGTCACAATTTATTCTACTTGGAATCATTCAACATATACTATGCATGTATATTACAAGTTGTAAGTACGTTTAAGTTATAAAGAAAGGAAGAGGTAATTAAGAATATGGATTCACCTTTATTTTTAATATATTGATAAACAGATAAACCCCAAACAACTTCATTAATAAATGATTTAGTTATTTGAGAATTTGCAGAACACCAAACATTAATTTTATCTTTTTCTGAAACATTTAAGTGTAGATCTATATATAAAAGGGTCAAGATATGTGACATAAAATGGAGTTTATCTAAATATTTAATTAATTAGGAAATATATATAAATTGTAACTTCATTGAAATGGAAATGGTAATTTGAGCCAAAATGCTGATGCTTTGTCTCAATTATATGACTTCGTAGCTGATGCTTTGTCTTATTTCCTGTGGCTGTGACATATTACTTGTTTAGTAAATGACTTCATAATCACAAACAGTTCATGCTTTTGTCTTATTTTCTGTTGCATATTAGTTGTCCAGTATGTGACTTAACAGCTGAATATACTTTCTCATAAGATTAATTAATTATGCAACTTTAATTCTGATCTGTTCCAAATAGTTCATGCTTTTGTCTTATTTCCTGTTGCATATTACATCTTCATTATAATATGACTTAGCAGCTGAATGTAATGTACTTTCTCATAAGATTAATTATGCAACTTCCTTCTTTGGTGGATTTGGATTATTTGGGTAATTGAAGCACTGGAAGCGGCACGGAGAGAGCTCAGAGAAGTCTATCATGTAGGTTTGCAACTTTTCATAGTTTCATCCTACAGGAAATTGTGTTCTGTATATATCTGAAAGACAACTGAGAACATAAGATGCAGAGAAATATATATAGAGGAGGGATCCCTTGACAATGCTAACTTTGACAATCTTAACAATAGAACATTTTAAAAATTTATAAAAATTCATAAAAAATCTTAGAATTGAAAAAAACCTTATGGATGTATTAGTTAACTTGTAGATCGATAGTGTTCCAAATTTCAATTAATTTGAACATCGTTTGATGGTTTATCAAAATTTTGTGTATTTTTTAACGGTTGTAATTTAACGAATCTTTGAAAGGCTATCAAATATAACTTAAATTGAATATAATCGGAACCATAATCAATCTATAAGTCAAGAAATCATTCCGTAAACTTTTTTCTATTTTTGAGAATTTATGTGATTTTTTACATATTTTTGAAAGATGAAATTATTAAGATTGTCAAGTTAAGAATTGTCAATGAATCCCTCCTCATATATATATATGAGGGATACATTGACAATGGTACGTAGTTTTGACAATCTTGACAATGTTGGTTTTGAAAAATTTATAAAAAAATCATAAAAAATCTTAAAAATAGAAAAAGTTTTATGGATGCATTACTTAACTTATAGATTGATGATGATTCAAGTTTCAATCAATTTGAATATCATTTGATGTCTTATTAAAATTTTATACATTTTTTAACAGTTGTAATCTAACGGGTTTTTAAAAAGCTATCAAATGTCGCTTAAATTGAATATAATCGGAAACATAATCAATCTATAAGTTAAGTAATACTTCCATAAACTTTTTTTTTCTATTTTTAAGATTTTTTGTTAATTTTTATAAATTTTTCAAAACCACTATTATCAAGATTGTCAAAACTACTATTGTCAATGGATCTCTCCTCTGTATATGTAGGCGTCTGCTTTATGATCCAGAGAGGCCCAAAAGAGCTAGCCCACTTTATGTCTCAGTGGATCAAATATAATTAACTTTGTTTGCTAGTTATCAATTGTTTCAAGATCAAATCTGTCATAACATAAGTAATAATTTGTTTTTGCTCGTCTATTAATTAACTAGGTCGTGATTTAAAGTGATTTACGAATTAGTTTGCTTGCGCTTTTGATATAAAAGATTAGAATTGGGTATAACGTAGGTTAAAATCATTACATGTACAATAACTTTCAAGTAAAATTCACCGTAATTAAGTTCAAGCATGGATGATGTAATTAAATAATAATCATACTACTATAATAATATGATTTAATTTGACCCGTCACTAAACATGGATGATGGAATTCCCCCAACACGGCAACACTTGAGCTAAGAATGGGTGACTTCTTGCAACAATTCAACGTTAAGTTCGCCTTTGGAACAAGTTACAAACTAAATCAGAAATTTTTTTGTGTCCTCCTCGAGCTCCCTCTCTTCATTCAGTAAGCATAACAGGTACTGTTGAAAATTCCTATGCTTCATAAGTCATAAGTCATAACCCCCATATATATTTCCCATTTTCTTAAATGGACAAGCTATTTCTAATTAGTAATGCAAATATATATATCAAAAAAAATTCTGAGCTGACCCAAAACATGAGCGCTTTCATCTTGAAGTCATCTATGCAGTCAAAGTCAATCCCAAGACAGTGTGACAAGTCTTTACTTTGGCAAATAAAATGTCATAGTCTTACAGAACTCGTATATATATATATACACGTATACAACAGAATCAGTAATTGCTAACAAGGAAGGATGGCTTTGATTGACTCAACTCTCTTTTTAAAGCTGACAAGTGACAACTACTCACTGTTGTATATCCTTCTTCAGGTTTTCTTCAACTCATCTAATTAATTTAGCTACGTACCTAGATAGCTAGAAAATAATAATCATACTACTATACAAGGAAAAATTGGACAATTGGTAGAAAGTTGGATCCCAATGTGTGAAATGGAAATAGTCTTAGTTGACCTTTTTTAATTAAAAGTAGAGCCTAATTAATAAGCATGAATTGACTGTTCAAGGTCAAGGTGAAGGCAAAATAGATACTTGAAAGTTGAAAAATAGTTGATGTTACATAATAGTAGCAGATCAGTTTTTGATATCTTCTTCCAGGTTTGAATCAGTACAAAAAACAACAATTTGATACCTTTTTTTTTTTTTCTCTCAATGGATGCTTCGGTACCGACATCTCTTGTTTTCTTTTTCCTCCTTCCCCTCTTCTGCATCTCATGCACACCTTCACTTCCATGCAATCAATCAATTCAAATCAGGCCTCCTTTCTACCTCCAATCAGACAGTACAAGGGACCCCAGTTGTCAGTCTTACTTCCCAATTGGATGCTACAACGGGAAGCCGTACCTCTTATGGCGCGATTACTCATTACCGTTGATAAGCATTTCGTACCAGACCAACATCATTAGGTATCAAGCCCCTCAGCTTAGTAGTGCTCTGAACCGATCCGGCTGTGGTAATCTTTGTTTTCAGTTTTCTGATACTGTCCACATTCAGAACATGATGTATGTATCACTGAATGCCAGTCTTTATTCTGTGAGATGTTACCCTCCGAATCAGATACAATCACCGCCGAAGGTGTTTGGAAAGGATTACAATCTCAGTTATTCGCCTCTTCTTGGAGGTAATAAACCTCCACAGAATTGTTCGAGACCTGAAAATTCTGATCCGACTTTCGAGTTCAGTCTGTCATTCAGAAATGACAGCAAAAACATCTCCCTGCTATCCGCTAGTTATTCGAATGATCTTGTAGCACAGGCTGGTTGCTTTGAAAACTATCTCGAGGTTTTTGATTGTGAAGGATGTAAGGGTTAGTTTTTTTTTTTTTTTTTTTTTTTTTTTTTGCAACTTCTTACTGTCCAGCCCTTGTCAGAAAACCTCTAACCTGAAATGTACACTCATTTGACCAGACTTTCTTTCATTGAGATGTTACTCTCCTAACCTGATAAAATGATGCAAGATTTTCCGAAAGAACTACAATTTGATATATTAAGTTGCAATTGTCAATGAATGTAGCAGTATTCTCCAATATACGAATACCATTTTGAGTAATAATTTTGTTTTCCAAAGTGGCAGCACACGTGATCATAATTTATCGGAAAATCTTCATAAATGACCCGTAAACCAGTAAACCAGCCCAAAATGTTAAGACACCTGAAATTAAAAAAGTATATCTATGTTCTTAAATAAATTCTGTTTGATTTATATATTTCAGCAGCTCAAATTGCTCATGCTTAATTTCAGAATCTAATTGTTCTACTTATATTTGTCGGTGTAGGTTTGAAATCTCAAAAGAAGGTCATCCTATTAGGTTTGTTTTGCTTATAATTTATCTCTTAATATATATTTTTTATTCTGTGGTTTCTGTCCAATGATATTGTTGGAATCACAAGCCAGCCGCAAGACAGTAAACTTCTTTCTTACTGGTTGAAAATAAGAAATGGAAATAATGCTTCCTTATTGAGAACAAAATGATGATTAATTGCTTTTTTTTCCCTAATTATCTCTGCAAATGGTAACTAAATTTGTGAAGAAAGCATAAACAGAATATAAATTTTTAATTTGCAGATACTGATAACAGTAGGGTTTAGTTGTCTAATACATAAATTCTTTTCTTTCTTTCAGTCTCAACAATAGCAGGAACAGTATTCATTGTACTTGTTTTCCTCTTATCGATTGCAATTACTAGGCGCTACGGGTCTTTCCAAAGAAGTAAGGTTCAAGAACAAATTGAGAGTATCATAAAACAACATGGATCTTTTGCGCCCAAAAGGTACAGATATGCAGAGCTGAAGAAAGTTACAACCTCTTTCAGAAATGAACTAGGTAAAGGAGGTTTTGGTAGAGTATTCAAGGGGAGCCTAAGAAATGGTTGCCCGGTGGCTGTGAAAATTTTGCATGATTCCTCACATTCTAGAGAAGAATTTGTGAATGAAGTTGTTAGCATCGGCAGGACCTCTCATGTTAACATAGTTGCTTTACTTGGTTTTTGCATAGACAAGTCGAATCGTGCCCTAGTTTATGAATACATGGTTAATGGCTCGCTCGACAAGTACATATATTCAGAAAATCAAAGAACAAATCTCGGATGGGAGAAGTTGTATCGGATAGCAATTGGAGTTGCCAATGGATTGAACTATTTACACCAGGGATGCAGTACCCGCATTGTGCATTTCGATATCAAGCCTCAAAACATCTTGCTTGATGACGATTTCGCTCCTAAGATTGCTGATTTTGGATTGGCAAAACTATGCCCTCCAAAAGAAAGCATTCTATCGTTGGCTCAGATAAGGGGTACCATTGGGTACATTGCTCCTGAAGTATTCTCTAAGAGTTTTGGGGCTGTTTCGATAAAATCAGATGTTTATAGCTACGGGATGATGTTGTTGGCAATGGTGGGGGGCAGAAAGAACTCAAAACCTTCCATCGAGAGCTCCAGCCAAGCGTTCTTTGCTCACTGGATATATGACTGTCTTGTCAAAGGGGCTGAGATTGAACTGTTCGAGGTCACGACTGAAACTAAAGAAATCGCAAGAAAGATGGCTTTTATTGGTTTGTGGTGTACACAAACTTACCCGGCGGATCGACCTTCTATGGGCAGAGTGTTGGAAATGTTTGAAAGGGGTATAGATGAGTTGGAAATGCCACCAAAGCCGCACTTGAGTTCTCCTCCCCGAGGTATGATGGGATCAATACGTGGAGCTCCTTTTCATGAAGAGAGCTCCTCATTTTCCCTCTTTTATGAAACTATTATTGATGACTATCCTAAAAACAGTACAAATCTAATTTTTTAATATTTGTTGGTCTGATACTTGGTGACTTATTAATCAGTTTATCGCTATTCTAAATATATACTGGCATATATAAGTGCATAACCTGAAAGATACTTTGTTGTTCAGCCTTAGTCTTCTATGTAATTTGTAAAAATGAACAATTGAAATCCTTTTTTTTTGTAGATTTTATTTCTTTTTTTACTTTTTGGATATTGTTGTAAAATATGTTGAAGGGAGTTTCCACCTAAGTGCTAAAACATAGAACAGGAGGTTATTAGTTTACTTTGTACCAATACTTAAATTTAGTGCACATTTAGGACAGTATAGAATGATTTATACTTATGATTTGCTTATAGAGGCTGTTTCATCGGCTTTAGCTATAAAACAGGAATTCAGTCTGTCCAAGACTCCAGATTTCCATTTAAAGTTGATAACATGAAAAATCAAGACATTCACAAAGGCATTTCATCAGAGAGATAGACCAGAGGAACAAACCAAAAAGGTAATTATCGTACCGGATGAGTGTTCGGAGCAGCTCTCCATCAGATGATTGGATTGGATCCGAAACGCATGCTCGCAGATCAGTAGATAGCCCACATGTTTGGAAGGTACAGTTTGAAAGGCCCAATAACTACAACACTGATCAAGATATATATTTGATATAACTAGTTTAATAAAAAACAAATGAAAATTGTAAGAAGTTGTAAGAGAGAGTTTATTATTATTTATTACTAATATATTTAGTAGACTCCATTGAAAAGTTATCCCGTAATGCAAACAACCGGATTATAAAATTTTCTTTTTTTTTTTGAAGTGGCCGGATTATAAAATTTTTTTATTCCCATTAAAACTCGGCTTACTCCCAATCATAATAGCGAACCCAAATCAGGACTTCATTGCTGCCCTCTTCGATCTGGACACAATAGAAGTACTTAACTTACCATCCACAATTGGTATAGTTCAATTCTCTAAGGATAAGCTTTACATGCATTACCAAGTCAATTATGCAGTCGATATTGCAAGGATAGGCAATCACTGTCAGACATAAATTAACTAAATCTAACTTAAATTTTTTCAACCAAAACGAACAATTGGTTGGAGTAAATGATGGTTTTGACTGAGTCAACCGTGTTTTTTAAGCTCAATGCTGCTCACTAGTGTTGTGGTGTTATATCTACCACATCTGCAGCATTAATTGTACTGTTATTCTTTTCCAGGTCTTCCCTGGACCTGTTGATTGTAGTCGTTACTTTCAATTGGAATTGGAATTTCTGTATCTAATTGTCATGAACGAGGACCGCCTCTGATTTTATTAGATGTTATGTTTTGTGAAGGTGAATATAGTAGTACTTTTGGTAAAGAGGAGCACAAAGTAAATGTCTTGATAATATCGTCGGCATCCCTCTTCATCAATGGCCACTTCACTACTGGCTTGTTTTATCTTCATTTTCCTCCTCCCCTTCTTCTCCAACTCATGCCCACCAACCACACTTCCATGTGATAGTTCTATTCAAATTAAACCTCCTTTCTACTTCCAATCAGATGATAATTATACAATTGAGCCTAATTGTGAGGGTTATATAAAGATTGTATGTGATACATATGGGCATCCATTTTTGGATTGGGATGAATTAGTACCGTTGAAAAACATATCGTATAACCCCAACATCATGACGGTTCTAGTTCCTGATCTTAGCAATTCTTTGAAAGAATCTGGCTGTGATAATCTTGATTTGTGTTGTCCTACTCCTGTCTATGACGCTTTCGATGAGATACGTTCTGCACTCAGTACTAGCCTTTCTTCTCTCAGATGTAATCCCCCAAGCCAGATACAACCTGCACACCCTAAGATACTTGGAAAACCTTGCAACGTCACCACCTCGTCCCATGAAGGTGATAAACCTCTGCAAAATTGCCTGGGGCCTCATGATTCTGGTTCGACTTTTGAGCTCAATTTGTCATTTACTGAAGACAGCGAAAAGCTTCAGTTGCAATCAGCCACATATTCAAATGATTCTCTAGCACAGCATGGCTGCAAAGGTACTTGCAATTCATTTCCAGTCCTGTCAATAACCTATACCCCAAAGTTTACTGTTAATTTCCGTTTCTCCGCATCTTAATATGGTATAACATGCATGCAATGTTTCCTAAATATTACAATTTTAGATATTAAGAGGAAATTTGGGGATGAATTTGATATGGTCATTTTTTTCTTTATAAGAGCACCTTATGTATTTATAGAACAACTGTTGTGATAAAAGATGTCAAAACACATGGTCATTATTTGTTTATATGAAAAGGGATTCAAATGCGGAGAGAGATGTTGAAATTACAGATGCACTGGACAAATAGTGAGATTAGAAGAATAAAACAGCTTTAAAACCCTGAAACAAAAATGTGAAGCCTACTGGCTTTTTTCAATTATGTTAATTTGGGGATGGCCTGCTTGCTTTGAAGTGATGTTGGCTTCTGAAAAAAATAAAATAAAGGCTATCTGATATGTAATGTACATTTTATTAATTACATCTTATAACTTTAATCTTCAATTATTAGAGAAGCTAAACATGTTAAGTTACCTAAATTAAAACCTTAATACAAGTTTAAATTAGGTCTTATTGTTTTGCATTTGTCTTTTATGAACTGATGTGTGAACTTTCATTTTTCTTAATTCCACTCACTATTAATTTATAACTTTTTTCTTTTTTGGTTATTGTAGGTTCGAGATTTCATAACAAGGTCATTATTTTAGGTATGTTCGATTAAAATAAATAATTTGTCCTTAATTTTATCTTCTTTTTTGGTCTATGATGTCATAACAATTTTCAATTAAGTAATAGTACAGTTTAGTACAATTCACCATCTATAATTAAACAGTAGATACTATGCCTCCATATAAACAAGTAAACAACGCAAAAAATATTAATCTTGCAGTCTCTATTTCTTTAACTTCTTCGATTGGTATCGGGCATGTGAAGAAAACTGAAAATTATAAAATGTACCTTTTCTATTTGCAAAAGTGATAGTTGTAGAGTTTTTGATATTTTAGTTGTATCTAATACATAAACATTTTACTTTCTTCCAGTGTCAGTGGCGGTAACACTGATCATTGTAATTGTTTTCATGTTCACAATTGTGAATATTCGGCGACATGGATCTTACAAGGAAAACAAGGCTCAAGAAAATATTGAGGGCATCATAAAACAACATGGATCTTTTGCACCCAAAAGGTACAGATATGCTGAGCTTAAGAAAATCACAAACTCCTTCAATGATGAACTCGGTAAAGGAGGTTTTGGTAGAGTCTTTAAGGGGAGCCTTGGAATTGATTGCCCAGTGGCCGTGAAACTTTTGCATAATTCCTCACATAATGGAGAAGAATTTATTAATGAAGTTATGAGCATCGGCAGGACTTCTCATACTAATATAGTTGCTCTACTTGGATTCTGTATAGACAAGTCCAATCATGCCCTAATTTCTGAAAACCCGAAAGAAAATCTTGGATGGGAAAAGTTGCATGTAATTGCAGTTGGAGTTGCACGGGGATTGGAGTATTTGCACCGGGGATGTAGTACACACATTGTGCATTTCGATATCAAGCCTCAAAATATCTTGCTTGACGAAGATTTTTGTCCTAAGATTATTGATTTTGGTTTGGCAAAACTATGCCCTCCCAAAGAAAGCATCGTATCATTGGCTGAGATGAGTGGGACCATTGGATACATTGCCCCTGAAGTGTTCTCAAGGAGTTTTGGGGTTGTTTCGACAAAATCAGATGTTTATAGCTATGGAATGATGGTGTTAGAGATGGTAGGAGGTAGAAGGAATTCAAAACCATGCATCGAGAATTCGAGCCAAGCATACTTTCCTCACTGGTTACACAATCGTCTCGTTGAAGGGACTGAGATTGAATTATGTGAGGTGACAACCGAAACTGAAAAAATTGCAAGGAAAATGGCCTTGATTGGTCTGTGGTGCACACAAACAAATCCGATTAATCGGCCTTCGATGGGCAGAGTACTGGAAATGTTTGAAAGGAGTCTAGATGAGTTGGAATTGCCCCCGAAGCCGTTATTGGCTTCTCCTCCCCATGACATGATGGCATCAATATCTTCAAGCTCCCTAATATAGGGAACATAGTTCTCATTTTCCCTCCTTGTTAGTTAAAATGATGATGGTCCCAATATCCAATTGTATAAAGCAAGACCGCTATTTAACTTTTTGGTGTGGCAATTGTCGCTTAATTTGTTGTATTGTTTAAATGACAAAGTGAGTCTTCTTTAACCATGTACTAGTATACTTATTTACAAGAAAAACTACTGAAAACATTGTGATCATCATATACGCAATCACCGTTACTAGCTCTTCTCTTTCTATTAGTTTCAAAATAATGGCACCTGGTCTCTGAGTAGTACCAGAAAAATAATTAGTACCTAGCAAAAGCTGCACAACTAATAGTCTCATACACTTCTGGAGATCATACTTTCTTAGATTCCTCAGTTTATTGTGCAGTTAAGCTAATTGATAAATAAGAAGACCTTGATGCATGAAATACGTACAAGGTGTACCGAATCACGTATGTATTTGGTATTTCTCTATTCAAGAATAAGATTTTTATTATCAAGTCAACTATACAGTCAATTGCAAGGATAGGCAATCACTGTCAGACATAAATTAACTAAATCTAACTTACATTTTTTCAACCAAAAAGAAACATTGGTGGGAGTGAATGATGGTTTTGACTAAGTCAACCTTGATTTTTAAGTTCAGTACTGCTCACTGGTGTTGTGGTGTTATATCTACCACATCTGCAATTGTTCCTTGTATTGTTATTCCTTTTCAGGTCTTCTCTGGACCTGTTGATTGTAGTCATTACTTTCAATTAGAATTGGAAGTTCGACAACTAATTGTCAGGACCTGGACCGCCTCTGATTTTATTAGATGTTCTGTTTTCAGAATGAGAATGCTTGCAACACTTATCGTAATCTTTGGTATAGCATGAAGTGAATGTCTTAAATCTTAATGATATCTTCGGCATCCCTCTTTAATGGCCACTTCACTACTGGCTTGTTTTATTTTCCTTATCCTCCTTCCGTGCTACTCTAATTCATGCCCAACTAAACTTCCATGTCATAGTTCTATTCAAATTAGATCTTTATTTTGATTTTTCTTCTCCTGTCAATGACCTTTTCTATAATCTGTATTATCAACTAAATTCTCACCTTTCTTCTTTGAGATGCAACCCTCCAAATCAAATACAATCAGCGCCTGACATATTTGGAAAAGATTACAATCTTAGCTACTCACAGTCACTACTTCACTATGAAGATAATAGACTTCTACAGCATTGTTTACGGCCTGGTGATCCTGATCCGACTTTCGAACTCATGTTGTTATTCCACAACGACAGCCCAAACCTTTCTCTGCAATCGGCTAGTTATTCATATGGTATTGTAGCACAGCCCGGTTGCTATACAAACTCGACAGAGGTTTTCTGTGAAGGATGTAAAGGTTAGTACTTAGTACAATGCATATTTTATCTTGTTCATTTCTTAAACACTGTCTTTAAATTATAGATGGGCAGTTTCCTTTCTTAATTTTTTTTAAAAAAGATTGTTTCACAACATATTTTAGTAATCTCATTTTTTAGCATGGCCTATATATATGCTTAAATTTAACATTGCTTGAGAAGAGAGTGCTTATCAAACTAGCACAGTCACCTGAATAATCACTTTCCTTTCTACTGAAGGAACTCCTTATGTTTTCTCTGAAAACATCCAAAATTGCACATACAACCACTTGTAGGAGCAGAGTAGCAGACAAGAAATATTCAGAAAATCAAGGATCAAATCTTGAATGGGAAAAGTTGTATCGGATAGCAATTGGAATTGCACATGGATTGAACTATTTGCACCAGGGATGCAGTACCCGCATTGTGCATTTCGATATCAAGCCTCAAAACATCTTGCTTGATGACGATTTTTCTCGTAAGATTGCTGATTTTGGATTGGCAAAACTATGCCCTCCGAAAGAAAGCATTCTATCATTGGCTCGGAGGAGGGGTACCATTGGGTACATTGCTCCCGAAGTATTCTCGAGGAGCTTTGGGGCTGTTTCAACAAAATCAGATGTTTATAGCTATGGAATGATGATGTTGGCAATGGTGGGGGTAGAAAGAACTCAAAACCTTCCATCGAGAGCTCCAGCCAAGCATTCTTTGCTCACTGGATATATGACTGTCTTGTTAAAGGGGCTGAGAATGAACTGTTCGAGGTGACGAATGAAACTAAAGATGGAAATGCCAAGAAACTGCTCCAGCAAGGAAGATGGCATTTATTTGGTTTGTGGTGTACACAAACTTACCCGGCGGATCGACCTTCTATGGGCAGAGTGTTGGAAATGTTTGAAAGGGGTGTACATGAGTTGGAAATGCCACCAAAGCCGTGCTTGAGTTCTCCTCCCCGAGGTATGATGGGATCAATACGTGGAGCTCCTTTTCATGAAGATAGCTCCTCATTTTCCCTCTTTTATGAAACTATTATTGACGAAAATCCTAAAAAATAGTAAGAATCTAATTTTTTTAATATCTATTGGTCTGATACTTGGTGACTTATTATATAGCAGTTTATCGCTGTTCTAAATATATACTAGCATAAGTGCGTAACCTGAAAGATACTTCATTGTTCGGCCTTAGTCTTCTATGTAATATGTAAATATGAATAATTGAAATCTTTTTTTTTTTTTTTTGTAGATTTTATTTATTTTTTTATTTTTTGGATCTTGTTGTGAAATATGTTCAAGGGAGTTTCCACCTAAGCGCTAAAACACAGAACATGAAGTTATTAGTTTACTTTGTACCAATACTTAAATTTAGTGCACATTTAGGACAATATAGAATGATTTATACTTATGATTTGCTTATAGAGGTTGTTTCATCGGCTTTAGCTATAAAACAGGAATTCAGTCTGTCCAAGACTCCAGATTTCCATTTAAAGTTGATAACATGAAAAATCAAGACATTCACATAGGCATTTCATCAAACAGATAGACCAGAGGAACAAACCAAAAAGGTAATTATCGTACCGGATGAGTGTTCGGAGCAGCTCTCCATCAGATGATTGGACTGGATCCGAAACGCATGCTCGCAGATCAGTAGATAGCCCACATGTTTGGAAGGTACAGTTTGAAAGGCCCAATAACTACAACACTGATCAAGATATATATTTGATATAACTAGTTAAATCAAAAACAAATGAAAATTGTAAGAAGTTGTAAGAGAGAGTTTATTATTATTTATTACTAATATATTTAGTAGACTCCATTGAAAAGTTATCCTGTAATGCAAACAACTGGATTATAAAATTTTCATTCCCATTAAAACTCGGCTTACTCCCAATCATAATAGCGACCACAAATCAGGAACTTTATTGCTGCCCTCTTCGATCGGGACACAACAGAAGTACTTAACTTACCATCCACAATTGGTATAGTTCAATTCTCTAAGCATAAGCTTTACATGCATTACCAAGTCAATTATGCAGTCGATTGCAAGGATGGGCAATCACTGTTAGACATAAATTAACTAAATCGAACTTAAATTTTTTCAACCAAAAAGAACAATTGGATGGAGTAAATGATGGTTTTGACTGAGTCAACCGTGTTTTTTAAGTTCAATGCTGCTCACTGGTGTTGTGGTGTTATATCTACCACATCTGCAGCATTAATTGTATTGTTATTCTTTTCCAGGTCTTCCCTGGACCTGTTGATTGTAGTCGTTACTTTCAATTGGAATTGGAATTTCTGTATCTAATTGTCATGACCGAGGACCGCCTCTGATTTTATTAGATGTTATGTTTTGTGAAGGAGAATATAGTAGTACTTTTGGTAAAGAGGAGCACAAAGTGAATGTCTTGATAATATCGTTGGCATCCATCTTCATCAATGGCCACTTCACTACTGGCTTGTTTTATCTTCATTTTCCTCCTCCCCTTCTTCTCCAACTCATGCCCACCAACCACACTTCCATGTGATAGTTCTATTCAAATTAAACCTCCTTTCTACTTCCAATCAGATGATAATTATACAATTGAGCCTAATTGTGAGGGTTATATAAGGATTGTATGTGATATAGATGGACCATTTTTGGATTGGGATGGGTTAGTACCATTGAAAAACATATCGTATAACCCCAACATCGTGACTATTAAATTTCCTGATCTTAGCAATTCTTTGAAAGAATCTGGCTGTGATAATCTTGATTTTTATTGTCCTACTCCTGTCTATTATGCTTTCGATGAGATACGTTCTGCACTCAATACTAGCCTTTCTTCTCTCAGATGTAATCCCCCAAGCCAGATACAACCTGCACACCCTAAGATACTTGGAAAACCTTGCAACGTCACCACCTCGTCCCATGAAGGTGATAAACCTCTGCAAAATTGCCTGGGGCCTCATGATTCTGGTTCGACTTTTGAGCTCAATTTGTCATTTACTGAAGACAGCGAAAAGCTTCAGTTGCAATCAGCCACATATTCAAATGATTCTCTAGCACAGCATGGCTGCAAAGGTACTTGCAATTCATTTCCAGTCCTGTCAATAACCTATACCCCAAAGTTTACTGTTAATTTCCGTTTCTCCGCATCTTAATATGGTATAACATGCATGCAATGTTTCCTAAATATTACTACCTCTGTCCCATTTTAGATAAATTTTTTGTAGTTCAAATGAACTACAAAAAATCCATCTATTTTGGGACAGAGGTAGTACAATTTTAGATATTAAGAGGAAATTTGGGGATGAATTTGAGATGGTCATTTTTTTTCTTTATAAGAGCACCTTATGTATTTATAGAACAACTGTTGTGATAAAAGATGTCAAAACACATGGTCATTATTTGTTTATATGAAAAGGGATTCAAATGCGGAGAGAGACGTTGAAATTACAGATGCACTGTACAAATAGTGAGATTAGAAGAATAAAACAGCTTTAAAACCCTGAAACAAAAATGTGAAGCCTACTGGCTTTTTTCAATTATGTTAATTTGGGGATGGCCAGCTTGCTTTGAAGTGATGTTGGCTTCTGATAAAAAAAAAAGGCTATCTGATATGTAATGTACATTTTATTAATTACAGCTTATAGCTTTAATCTTCAATTATTAGACAATATCTTGGAGCTGCCAAGAAGCTAAACATGTTAAGTTACCTAAATTAAAACCTTAATACAATTTAAATTAGGTCTTATAGTTTTGCATTTGTCTTTTATGAACTGATGTGTAAAGTTTCATTTTTCTTAATTTAATTCCATTCAATCTATTGAATTGGGCAGCTAATTTCACTCACTATTAATTTATAACTTATTTTTCTTTTTTGGTTATTGTAGGTTCGAGATTTCATAACAAGGTCATTATTTTAGGTATGTTCGATTAAAATAAATAATTTGTCCTTAATTTTATCTTCTTTTTTGGTCTGTGATGTCATAACAATTTTCAATTAAGTAATAGTACAGTTTAGTACTTTTTACCATCTATAATTAAACAGTAGATACTATGCCTCCTTATAAACAAGTAAACAACGCAAAAAATATTAATCTTGCTGTCTCCGTTTCTTTAACTTTTTCAATTGGTATCGGGCATGTGAAGAAAACTGAAAATTATAAAATGTACCTTTTCTATTTGCAAAAGTGATAGTTGTAGAGTTTTTGATATTTTAGTTGTATCTAATACATAAACATTTTACTTTTTTCCAGTGTCGATAGTGGCGGTAACACTGATCATTGTAATTGTTTTCCTGTTCACAATTGTGAAGATTCGGCGGCATGGATCTTACAAGGAAAACAAGGCTCAAGAAAATATTGAGGGCATCATAAAGCAACATGGATCTTTTGCACCGAAAAGGTACAGATATGCTGAGCTGAAGAAAATTACAAACTCCTTCAATGATGAACTCGGTAAAGGTGGTTTTGGCAGAGTCTTCAAGGGGAGCCTAAGAAATAGTTGCCCGGTGGCTGTGAAAATTTTGCATGATTCCTCACATTCCGGAGAAGAATTTGTGAATGAAGTTGTGAGCATCGGCAGGACTTCTCATACTAATATAGTTGCTCTACTTGGATTCTGTATAGACAAGTCCAATCATGCCCTAATTTATGAATACATGCCCAATGGCTCACTTGACAAGTATATATATTCAGAAAACCTGAAAGTAAATCTTGGATGGGAAAAGTTGCATGTAATTGCAGTTGGCGTTGCACGGGGATTGGAGTATTTGCACCGGGGATGTAGTACACACATTGTGCATTTCGATATCAAGCCTCAAAATATCTTGCTTGATGAAGATTTTTGTCCTAAGATTGCTGATTTTGGCTTGGCAAAACTATGCCCTCCAAAAGAAAGCATGGTATCATTGGCTGAGATGAGGGGTACCATTGGATACATTGCTCCAGAAGTGTTCTCCAGGAGTTTTGGGGTTGTTTCGACAAAATCAGATGTTTATAGCTATGGAATGATGGTGTTGGAGATGGTAGGGGGTAGAAGGAATTCAAAACCATGCATCGAGAATTCGAGCCAAGCATACTTTCCTCACTGGTTACACAACCGTCTTGTTGAAGGGACTAAGATTGAATTGTGTGAGGTGACAGTCGAAACTGAAAATATTGCAAGGAAGATGGCCTTGATTGGTCTATGGTGCACACAAACAAATCCAGTTAACCGGCCTTCGATGGGCAGAGTACTGGAAATGTTTGAAAGGAGTCTAGATGAGTTGAAATTGCCCCCGAAGCCGTTATTGGCTTCTCCTCCGCATGACATGATGGCATCAATATGTTCAAGCTCCCTAATATAGGGAACATAGTTCTCATTTTCCCTATTTTTTAGTTAAAATGATGATGATCCCAATATCCAATTGTATAAACCGACTGGTATTTAACTTTTTGGTGTGGTAATTGTTGCTTAATTTATGTATCGTTTATATGACAGTGTGTATTCTTTAACCATGTACCGGTATACTTATTTACAAGAAAAAATACTGAAAACCTTGTGATCATCATATATGCAATCACAATTACTAGCTCTTCTCTTTCTATCAGTTTCAAAATTAATAATGGCACCTCCAGGCTCTGACTAGTACCAGAGAAATAATTAGTACCTAGCAAAAGCTGCACAAACTGATAGTCCGATACACTCCAGCTGGAAATCATACTTAATTTCTTAGATTCCTCAGTTAATTGTGCGCTTACGTTAATTGATAAATAAGAAGACCACGATACATGAATAGATGAAGTACGTAGCAAATCATGTATGTATTTCTCTATTCCAGATTTAGATTTTTATCATCAAGTCAACTATACAGTCAATTGCCAGAGACAAATCAAAATCATCCATAGTCCTGAACAAAATGTGACAGTAACAGTAGTCTTTCATGGACACAATTAAAGCAAAAAAAGGAAGACTTGGACTAAGTCTACTGAACTTTTAAATTGAAAGCTACATGTAACATGCCTACATCACTAGTCCACTACTGCCGTGTCTACTTATAATTTCCCTAGTATCCTTTGTGGAAAATTTATTTCCCTTGAGTTCAATTGCCACAAAAATGGATTGCCAGTCTGCGCATATTCTTTAAAAAGTCTTCTCAGGACTCAAATGACTTTGAAAATACCAGCAATTCTCTATTTTGAAATGGTTGTTTTCTAATATATTTTTTCTACTTCTCTATTCCCAAACCTCCATGTATGTTTTGATTGTGAGTACTTGATTTCCTAATGTCTTTTTTATTTGTCTGTTTTGTTTCCCTGTTCTTCCTTCCCTGCTGCTTATCTAGCTCATGCCCCTCGATCCCTGAATCTGAAGTACCATGTAATAAATCTATTGAGATCAAACCTCCTTTTATCTTAGTACATAATACAACCGATCAATGTGAGCAAGCAATAAGTATCAGGTGTGGTCGATTTGATAATCTCCCCCGAGTATACCTATTCCACTTGGTTAGTCCCTGGTTTTATTTAGAAAATATTATCTATAATTCGGATAGTTTCTCCCAGAACAAACTAATAGTTCGTGATCCGGCACTTGAAGATAGTTTGAATTCATCCGGTTGTGGAAACCTCCTATTCTCCTTTCTAACACCCTCTTATGCAGCATTTGATTATGACCAGTTTTTATCTTTTAGTACAAGTGTCAAGAGTTTTTGTATTTCGCCAAATCAGTCCTTTCAAAGCCCAATCCTTGGTAGAGAGTACACCTTGAACTATTCTGCTTCAACTGAAAATGGTCTTCCTGTGAAGTGTTATAGAAAAACCCGAAATGCATCATTTGAGTGGAAATTTTCATTTAATAGTGATGGTAGTGTGGTTCTCCTGTCAGCTCAATATTCCTATAACCTTCTATCTGACCCGGGATGCTTTGGACAAAACATAGTTGGAGGTAATTCTAAAGGTTAGTGGCTAATTGCAGAAGATCTTTTAAGTTTTATTTAATTATATTAATTTTTTATCTCATGATATATTACAAACTCATAGCACTTACTTTTTCCTGTTGTTGTTTATGACACATATCTAACACTATTGTACTCTGGATTTTCAGATTCCAGTACAAACTATGCTCTTCCAAAAGGGAAAACAAGTCGAGTTACAAATAAAATTATTGTAATAGGTAAAGACTAGTTTCTGAAAACAATTGAAACTTTTCCACAACTACAATTTATAATGTGTATATAAGTTACATTCCTACTTTGTCTTTCTAGGTGCAACACTAGGATTGCTATCTTTCCTCGTAGGTCTTATTTTGATCTTAATGCTTCGATGTCGGAAAAGTTTTTCAGAATGCATTTTATTGAGCAAATGCAGACCTAAAAAGAATATCGAACTGCTCATAGAAAGATATGGATCATATGCTCCAAAAAGATACAAATATGGGGAGATCAAGAAAATTACATGCTCCTTTAAAGAATTACTTGGTAAAGGAGGTTTTGGTACCGTTTACAAAGGAAAACTTCCGGATGGCCGCTTGGTTGCTGTCAAAATGTTGCGCGCGAGTCTTCAAGTCATGGAGAGGAGTTCTTGAATGAGGTGCTGAGCATTGGTAGAACCTCTCATGTGAATGTCGTAAGTCTCCTTGGGTTTTGCATTGAAGGGTCCAAGCATGCCCTAATTTATGAATACATGCCAAATGGATCACTAGACAATTACATTTACTGTGAGAATCCTAAAGCAGTTCTTGGTTGGGAAAAGTTGTACGAAATAGCGATTGGTATTGCAAGAGGTTTAGAGTATCTACACCGAGGTTGTAACACACGTATTGTGCACTTCGATATCAAGCCGCAAAACATTCTGTTGGATGAAGATTTCAACCCAAAAATTGCAGATTTTGGTTTGGCAAAGTTATGCCCGCCAAAAGAGAGCATTCTTTCGATGGCTGAGATGAGGGGAACCGTTGGATACATTGCTCCTGAAGTCTTCTCTAGGAGCTTCGGGGCTGTTTCGACAAAGTCTGATGTGTACAGCTACGGCATGATGGTCCTGGAGATGGTCGGAGGAAGAAGGAATGCAAAGCCAAGTGCTGATAACCCGGGCTGTGTATACTTTCCACATTGGCTTTACGATTGTCTGGCAGAAGATAATGAAATTCAAGCTTGTGATGGATCAACTGGAAACGAAGAAATTGCAAAGAAGATGGGAATGGTGGGCTTGTGGTGTACACAAACAATACCCGGTAATCGTCCCACCATTAGCCGAGTTATTGAAATGTTGGAGAAAGGATTAGATGAGTTGGAAATGCCACCAAAACCTTACTCATCTTCTCCACCTCATTTCGAAATCTTATCAGAAGGTGTTTGTAGTACTTGAAATTTTATTTTAAATGACAAAATTGTACTGCTTTATATTACAGTGTAAGTACTTAATTTAGATTTATTATCAGATAACATCATTGCAAATTTGTTATACCGCATACTGTCTAAAGGATATTGTCTGATACTCTGATTAATGTTCAGCGAGAAGTATACAATTTCAAACTTAACACTAGTTATTGTCAAACCTGAAGGTCTGATATGAAAGAGATGTATTCCTCGCACAATCTTGAGGTAGTTATAACTTATATCCCATTCTGAATTAATTTCCCAAGTACCATAGATACCCAAAGAAAAAATATTTACTGCACAAAAAAGTGAACGGATCTTATGAAGAATTGTAAGATATACAAAAGAAACCATGCTAATGTTGTACTGGCAAGAGTACATATCCTTTTCCAGCAAGCAAGCACAGCAAGGTGCATTGGCCTCCAATGCCAGTGCCTTAAGATTTGTGATAACTGATAAGAGAGTGCATATGCATCACTTGTTGAGAAGAGTGCTTATCCCCTGTTGTACTGGCCGTTCGATTGTCTCGAGCTCCAAGCTGGTACGAATCTCGAGACAATCCAATGGCCAGTGTCATGAACAGCATAATGCAGTACAGCAGGGGATATGAATTCAGAGTGAAGTTTACACTTGAAACAACAAAGGTAATCATAGTCAATATTCTTTTCTTTTCTCAATGAAATTTTTTAACAAAAATTGACAAGCTCATTTCTATAGCAGTCATGCATGTCCAACGGGCATCATGCATGATGAACTAAGCATGTCCATGACTGGATTCATACTTAAACAGGTGAATTTAATGTTAGCTTTAAATAGAAAATGACTTAAAGTATACAGATTATCTTATAATGGCATCTTCACATGCGAGTACAACAATATCAAAAAAAAAAAAAAAAAGTTTCAATAAGAACTAGTATTAGAGAAGTAGAAAACAATAAAACAGTACCGCCACTATGAAAATGTCCATATGAACCCTTTTACCATTCAGAATTACCTGAAACGTACATCTCTGCACCAGTAAATTTAAATTAACACCATGCTGTTAATTATGCTGATGTGTTCACAGTGCCTTTCCATAATCACTACATTCAGCATCAAAATGTATTTTCAAGATGGGAATTGCTTCACCTCATCTATATGTCATGTACATTCAATGTTACAGTAGCCAATAGTTATATAGCAATCAGACCTATCTCGAATGGGTGAGCACACGTGGGCAGTCCGATTATTGAAAGGTAACAAATGTGGTCAATTAATAAGTGCTTCAATGAATGAGGCCAGATATTGGCCACACGATCAGAAAAGCAGCTTGCCATCAGGTAGATTACATGTCATTTTCAAATTTAGATATTATACATATCTATTAGGTTCAGTAGATCATCACAGTTTCCACATGAAAATTTCATCAAACACTTTGTGTTCGATAAACGTATGAGCCAAACTTTCAAATTATAGCAGCACCCGATCAGAATCAACGACTGGACTGTGTTGGGTACGTACTACATACCACATGTACCATCCCCATCCTTCTATCTAGAGCACTCACAAGTGATCCGAAAGCATAATTATTATAGGATGAGAAAATTAGTATGACCTTGCCTGGCCATAACAAAATTACAATGCCCCGAGCCAGCCCCATCACAAATGATCAATCTGCGAAGCAAGACTTTGACTGGTCAACCATATAATTTAAGCTCATTAATTAGTCAACACTCAATACTAGTCACTGGACACTGGTGCGTGCTGGCATGTATACCACATTTGCAGCTATCCTTGTATTAATTAATTGTTATCCTTCTTCGATCTTCAGGTCTTCTCTGGACTTGCTGATTGCACTCGTTATTTTCAATCTAAGTTCCTGAAAGCTATTTGTCAAGACCGAGGACTGACTCTGCTTTTAGATCATCTGTTTTGAGAAGAAGAATGCATGGAAATTGCAAATGCTCCATCGAGTGTGTTAGTAGAATATTCCACTATTAATTTGGTACATAGCAAGTCAAGAGGTGAACAAAGTGAATGCCTTAATTAACATCTCAGTTGGTACTATTGCAATTCGCAGATGACACTATTATCTTTACACCGGCGCACCCACGCAATCTACGAGCCATAACGCACATGCTCCAAAACTTCGTCAACATGACGGGGCTTAAGATCAATCCGCAAAAAAGTTCTTACGTCCCAATCTGCATCCCACCTCAACATATTCAAACTATAACACAAATTATAGGTTGCTCACCGCAGTCACTACCTTTGACATACCTCGGTCTGCCCCTCACCCATAAGAAGCCATCAATTTCAACCTTTGACCCTCTCATAAACTCTATTGAAGGGAGACTGCAAGGGTGGCAAGGCAAAGATCTCTCACTGCCGGGTAGGGCTGTACTCGTTAACTCTGTTCTTAATGCATTGCCCGTCTATTACATGCAAGTGTTTCTATTACCGCAGGGAGTATTAGATCGCATCACCAAAATAATTCGACGTTTCTTATGGCGCGGCCACTGGACATTCTCAGGAGGTCACTGCCTTGTAAGTTGGCCGGTCATGTGCCTCCCAAAGAAGTATGGGGGAGCGGGGATCAGAGATTTGCGAGCTCAAAATATAGCACTTCTAATACGATGGATTTGGATCTTCTACGAGTATCCACAACAACGGTGGCCAACAAAAGTACGCACTCAAATGAGCATAACTGACTTACATCAAATTAATGGCGCTATGCCTGACTCCCCACATTACATTAGAGAGTTACTATCCTTACTGCCATGCTATGTTACTCAGATACGGCAAAATAGGCACCGCACCCGTATCTGGTGCGTATCGGATACGGGTTCGCGTACGATTCGCTTGCGGTGCGTATCTGATACGCCAAATGCCGTACCTAATAATTTATAATTGTTTGACTGAAGAGTTTGGTCAAGATACGGCTTCGATACGCGTATCAGACCTTAAAGTGCCATTTTAGACACGATGTCGCTGGGTCTTGCTGGCATCAAATGAAATAATGTCTGGACTCTGGAGCAACGCTCTCTATTTATAAGACGAGGAGCGGAGCAATTAACTTCCAAAAAGGCAATATGGGACTATTGAAGCGGTCAATACTTGTACTGATCCGGATAAGACGATGTAAAACAATTATTTACTTGACAAATGAGTTGGAAATGACATTACAGCTTGTGGGCTATATGGGCCATTTGCTCAAACGAAAAAAAATATCTATTTTAGAAACAAAAGAAATGAAAAGATCTTTAACTATTTATTTAATTATGTTTTTATTATTTTATTTATTGCCGCACCCGTATCCAAGATTTTTGAAAATTACCGTATCGCCGCACCCGCACTGTATCGGATACGATACCCGCACCCGCACTCGTGCAACATAGCTGCCATGTTTTCATGCTTGCACCACTCAACCCCAGTCTGGTGAACTTCGGCGATGGAATCTAACTACCTCGGGACTATACTCCTCTTCTACAGCCTACAATTTCCTCAGAGACCCGGGCATGAGGAACACATTCCCAGATATACCGTGGTGCTTCAAAGTGCCAGCAAAAATAAAGTACTTCCTATGGTTCATGCTTAAGAATAAACTGCTGACTAATGAGAACCTCCAAAAAAGGGGCTGGCCGTGTGGACACTCCTGTACACTTTGTTGACGCACACTACAAGAGAACACTGAGCATTTGTTTTTCACTTGCCCATTCTCCTGCACAGTGTGGGGGGATATCCTCCTGACAAACATGCCAACACCGGTATCCATTGAAGACTTCCCACACTGGCTCTACGTCAACAGTCGTGTTAATGACAACCATCTCAGACTCATTGCTTCAACATTATGGAATCTATGGAAAGAACGCAACGGGAGAATTTTTAGAGGACGACAGAGACAACCGCCGGCCGTGTTGATGATCATTGCAGCAGACGTTACTCTGTGGGAGGGTGCAATGGATAAGTCCCAGCTAAGACGAATGGCGGTCTTACCATTTACAGAAGACTAGAGATTTCTATTATTCTTAATATGAGTATTCATAATTAGAGATCATGTAAATAGGAATTAAGTGAATAGGAGTCTTTACCATTAGCACGACTAGTGCTATTCTTTCTTCCTTTTCTGTTTTTCTGATATTACGTATTTTACTTAAAACTACAATTAATGTACAGACTTTTATTTTGTTTAATGAAAATCCGACCAGGCTGTTTTGCCAGTCGCCTCAAAAAAAAAACATCTCAGTTGGTACCATCTTCAATGGCAGCTTCACTACTGGCATGCCTTATTTTCCTTTTCCTTCTTCCCAGCTTCATCTCCGATTCATGCCCACTGGCACTTCCATGTAATAAATCTATACAAATCATGTCTCCTTTCTACTTCCACACAGACAATTATACAACTAAACCTAATTGTGAGGGCTTTATAGGAATTGGATGTCATAATGAGCGTCCATATTACTATTGGAGTGAGTTCATACCATTGGAAAGCATCTCATATAAAAACAGCATCATGAGGGTTTTAGACGATAATCTTCGTAGGTCTTTGAACGCATCCGGCTGTGGTAATCTTTTGTTTCAATTTTTCTACTCCTTTCAAAGATTTCTACAAGATATATTATCCACTAAACAGTAGCCTTTATTCCCTGAGATGCCTCCCTCCAAATCAAATACAATCACCACCTGACATATTTGGAAAAAAAAACAATCTTAGCTACTCGCTGCCAGTCAAGGAAGATAATAAACTTCCACAGAATTGTTTGGGGCCTAACGGTTCTGATCTGACGTTTGAGCTCGTGTTTTTATTCAAAGAGGACAGCCCCGATCTTTATCTACAATCTGCTAGTTACTCATATAATCTCGCAGCACAGCCCGGTTGCTTTACAAACTCGAAAGAGATCTTCAATTGTTCTGGAAGATGTAAAGGTTAGTTCCTTTCGATGGTCTATTTGCAGTTTGCACCAATCCTTGTTGTTAAAGTTAAGAGCCACCATGCAATATAATCTATAACAGGCAATCCGTTAGAACATTCGCCCCAAAATTTTACTGTTCATTTTTTATCGGATTTCGATAATATTATTAAATCAATTAGAAATAAGAGAAACTAAAGAAATAAAGATCTTCCCTTAATTTCACTGCATAAATCTTAGCGCCAATGATGAGGCGAAGAAATTACTGAGAGAATAGTGAAGAAGGTGAAAAGGGGGAGACGTTACCGATTAACAGAGAGTTAACCATAGAATTGACAGAAGGATCATTTTGACCCAAATCAAAGAGTTTGGGAATGTGTTTGAAACACAAAATAGTTTAACAATCAATTTGAAAACATAATAATTTGAGGACCCAAAAAATACTTTCCACTTTAAGGTTCTACTCTTCTAATCTGTTAGAACCACCATGCAATATTCTCAGAAATATATAATTGCAATTATACATGTTCACGAATGTCAAGCACTTTGCTGTTGCTTTCCTTTTTCCGTTTTTATGACTTATGAGTAATGATACATGGAAACTTATACATAGATACCAAAAAAGATACCAAAATCGATACCGACTGTGTTAGTTTTTATGTTAAATGCAACAATGTCAAATTAACTCATTAAAATAGTTTAACTTATTTGTATAATATATCTCAAGAATACTGTATAGAGTAAGTTGCATAGTGAAACTAATAATTTAAATACATACCATTTAAATATTAACACAGTTGGTATCAATTTTGGTACCACTTCTAGTATCAATATTAATTCATGATGATAAATATTTGACACTAAAATACTGCAAATTTCAGATTCCGGTACCAATTACTCTTCTCTGACAAGTCAAGCACTAAGGAACAAAATTTTGATAGGTAAGTTCACAGATTTTTTTCTACATTTATGAATTATGATTAAGACTGGCAATAGCACTATAACATTCTCCCATTAAGATCCAAAAAACATTCTAATAAGCGAAAAATAATTTATGTTCCTTCACTAATTACTCATTAATTCATGAGTAATAGACTCATAGAGGCAAGAGACTGTTAACCAGTTTATTTTTGAGATAAAGATGAGGGTCAAGCCACTCAAATTGAAATATCTATAAAAGACATTCCGTCTAGGTTTCGGACCCGCGGCATTCCATACGGAGAGCGTTGTCCTTAGACAAAGGCTAGTTTTGTTAGCTAGTTTATAGATGGCCACCCACCATTTATTACGCCCTTAGCCACTAGACCAAATGTTGGTTCTTGTTAGTCAGTTTATAGATGACCATCCACCATTTATTATGCTTACTATTTTATCAGCAAACCTAATAGTTTTTTAAAAAAATTATACAATTTGTAATGTGTATATAACTTACATTTCTATTTGTCTTTGTAGGTGTAATACTAGGATTGCTATCTCTCCTTGTAGGTCTTATTTTGATCTTAATGCTCCGATGTTGCAAAAATTGTTCAAAATGCATTTTATTGAGCAGATGAAGATATAAAAAGAATATTGAACTGCTCATAGAAAAATATGGATCATTTGCTCCCAAAAGATACAAATATGGGGAGCTCAAGAAAATTACAAACTCCTTTCAAGTCTCACTTGGTAAAGGAGGTTTTGGTACCGTATAGAAAGGAATACTGCCGGATGGCTCCTTGGTTGCTGTCAAAATGTTGCGCGAGTTTTCAAGTCATGGAGAGGAGTTCTTGCATGAGGTTCTGAGCATTGGCAGAACTTCTCATGTGAATGTTGTAAGTCTCCTTGGGTTTTGCATTGAAGGGTCCAAGCATGCCCTAATTTATGAATACATGCCAAATGGATCACTGGACAATTACATTTACTGTGAGAATCCAAAAGCAGTTCTTGGCTGGGAAAAGTTGTACGAAATAGCGATTGGCATTGCAAGTGGTTTAGAGTATTTACACCGAGGTTGTAATGCACGTATTGTGCATTTCGATATCAAGCCTCAGAACATTCTGTTGGATGAAGATTTTAACCCCAAAATTGCAGATTTTGGTTTGGCAAAATTATGCCCACCAACAGAGAGCATTCTTTCGATGGCTGAGATGAGGGGAACAGTCGGATACATTGCTCCTGAAGTCTTCTCTAGGAGCTTCGGGGCAGTTTCAACAAAGTCGGATGTGTACAGCTACGGCATGATGGTCCTAGAGATGGTTGGAGGAAGAAGGAATGCAAAGCCAAGTGCCGACAACCCAAGCCGTGTGTACTTTCCACATTGGCTTTATGATTGCCTGGCTGAAGGTAATGAAATTCAAGCTTGTGATGGATTGATTGGAAATGAAGAAATTGCAAAGAAGATGGCAATGGTGGGCTTGTGGTGCACACAATACCGGGTAATCGCCCCACCATTAGTAGAGTTATTGAAATGTTGGAGAAAGGAGTAGATGAGTTGGAAATGCCACCAAAACCTTACTCGTCTTCTCCACCTCATTTCGCAATGTTATCAGAAGATATTTCTAGTTCTTAAAATTTTTTAATTTCGATGAAAAATTGTAATGTTTTATACGTACTCAAAAAATTGTTAATGGTTCGAGTCAGAAAAGAACTTTGCCTGAAGGTCACTCACGCATGTTGTTCTGCAAGGCTTTACATTACATAATTTTAGTGGTCTAGTACAACTTGCACATGACATAGTAGCATATAATTAAGAGATATATATATATATATATAATCAATATAACTTGTTAAATCGAAGAATTCAATCAAATGAACATTGTAAGAAGTTGTAAGAGTTTATTATTACGACTAATATATTTAGTAGATTGTACTGAAAAGTTACCCCATAGGTGCCGTAATGCAAACAACCGGATTGTAAAATTTTTATTCCCATTAAAACTCGGCTTACTATCTTAATACCAACAATTTTTTTTTGATTGAGAAGAGGTACCTACAATTTTTATACGGCCTCCGATCATTGACGATAGTTATTTTGACAATCTTGACAATTGTAATTTTTAAAAATTTATAAAAAATTACAAAAAATATTAAAAATAGAAAAAAATTTACGGAAGTATTACTTAACTTATAGATTGATTATGTTTCTGATTATATTCAATTTAAGGGACATTTGATAAGTTTTTAAAGACCCGTTAAATTAGAACAGTTAAAAAGTATATAAAATTTTAATAAGACATCAAACGATATTTAAATTGATTGAAATTTGAAACATCATCAATATTCTATAAGTTAAATAATACATCCATAAAACTTTTTTCATTCTAAGATTTTTTATGAATTTTTATAATTTTTTGTATATCCTCATTATCAAGATTGTCAATATGGCCATTGGTTGTCAATGGATCCCTCCTCTTTTTATACTGGCCAGTATATGAGGTGCTTTACAAAGACTAGATACCCGTAGCATACATTCACTGACTTTGAGTCTTTGACCCGTCAGTTCACTTGGAAATTGGAATAGTAGCACAAGAATTTCACTTGAAATATCTCAAGCGTGTGACCACAGCCACAGGAGGAGCCCAATCATAATCAGCAACACCAAATCAGAAACTTTATTGCTGCCCTCTTCAATTGGGACAACAGAAGTACTTACCAGTTACCACCCACAATTGGTATAGCTAAGAGATCCTATGCTCCCTAATCACGCGCTTCTACATATGGTTCAATTCTCTAAGCATAAGCTTTACATGACCAAGTCATCTGTGCAATCAATTGCAACTTGCAACAATAGGCTATCACTATTAGACATAAAGTAACTAAATCTAACATATATTATTGCAACCAAAAAGAAAAATTGGTGCGAGTGAATGAATGATGGTGTTGACTAAGTCAACCGTGTTTTTTAAGCTCAGTACTGCGCACTTGTGTTGTGGACTTGTGGTGTCATATCTACCACATTGGATGTTCGAAAACTAATTGTTGAGTCGTTACTTTCAATTGGAATTGGAAGTTCGAAAACTAATTGTCATGACCGAGGACCGCCTCTGATTTTATTAGATCTTATGCTTTCAGAATGGGAATGCATGCAACACTTATCGTAATATTTGGTCTAACATAAAGTGAATGTCTTAAATTTTAGTGATATCTTCGGTATCCCTCTTCAATGGCTGCTTCACTACTGGCTTGTCTTATTTTTGTTTTCGTCCTTCCCTGCTTCTCCAATTCATGCCCACATACACTTCCATATGAGACCAACATTATTACGGTTCAAGATCCTCTTTTGAGTAGTTCTTTGAATGAATCTGGCTGTGGCAATCTGTTTTTTAATTTTCTACTCCTGTCAATAATTTTTCGGATAAGTTATATAATTCAGTGAATGCCAGTCTTTCTTCCCTGAGATGCCACTCTCCAAATCAGATACAATCACCACCTGACATATTTGGAAGAAATTACACCATAAGCTACTCCCCGTCTCCCAATGAATACTATCAACCGCCACCTTATTGTTCACGGCCTAACGATGCTGATCCGACTTTCAAGCTCATGTTGTTATTCCACAATGACAGCCCAGACCTTTCTCTGCAATCGGCTAGTTATGGTATTGGTTGCTATACAAACTCGAAAGAGGTTTCTTGTGAAGGATGTAAAGGTTAGTACAATATATGCATATTTTATTTTGTTCATTTCTTAAACCTCTCTTAAAATGAATTATAGATGGGCAGTTTCCTTTCTTAATTTTTTTTTTTTAAAAAGATTGTTTCCACAACATATTTTGGTAATGTCATATTTTACCATGGCCTATATGCTTAAATTTAACATTGGTTGAGAAGAGAGTGCTTATCAAACTGGCAGTCACCTGAATAATCACTTTCCTTTCTACTGAAGGAACTCCTTATGTTTTCTCTGAAAACATCCAAAATTGCACATACAACCACTTGTAGGAGCAGAGTAGCAGACAGGAATTTGGTTCCCTATTGGGAAAATTTGATTTTATTTATGCAAACAAACAAATTTGATTTGATTTATGACGTACCCCACCAACATCATCAGGGTTAAAGATCCATCTCTTCGCAGCTTCACTTCTAAAATTTAAGCTTTTTAATAATTGTCGCCCAATATTTTAATTTGGCGAGGATTATAACTTCAATTACTCAAAAATTGAGGATGTAGGTATATATAGTGTTCTAGACAAATAAATATTATGTATTTCTAAAAGCTCAAATTATTGCTTTCATTTTAGTTTCTGAAAAATTTCTATCTCCTTTCGTCTATTGAAGCTATACATTCTGTCTAGCTAAATTGATTGTTTATTTTGACATACTTTTCTTTACTTCGTAATGTAAGACGCCCTCGCCGGAAAATCATAATAGGCAAGTACCATTTCTCTCATGCAGGGTATGGATTATACACTAGAGATGTTATAATTTCAGTAGAACAGATGTTAATGCTAGATCCATTGAAGGAAATCAATAATTCACTGTTAGGTGCAAGGCAGTCAGAGGCGAAAAGCGCAATCAAGGCGCAAATGGTTCAAATTGCCTAAGGCGCAAGGCGCATAAAAAGCGCTCGCCTGAGTAATATGGGGCGCAATTATAAGACTTTTAGACAATTTACAACAAAAACCTTCATATTAGAAATATTTATAATTATTATTATATTAATAATAATAATAACAATTTCATCATTAATTTATAATGTTAATATTAATAGTATAATAATAATAATAATAATAACAACTCCGATGGCCGGTCCGATTCGATTGTTGCATTTACATATCATAAACTCAGTGGATACAAATTTTTTTTATTTTTGGAGATTCCTTACTATTTTTAATGATTTTTGAAAGATTGACAAAAAATAATAATAAAATAATCCATTTGAAATTCAAATTCAGGGTCGTTTTTCCAAAAATCTTTAAAAATAATTAACAATCTTCCAAAATAGAAAAATTGTATCCTATGAGTTTTCGATATAGAATGCATTGCTCGAATCGGATCGGCCATCGGAGTTATGGTTATTGAGATACGAGCACATAAAACCGACATCATTTTGTTGTGCATAACACCGTAAACCAAATTATATTCATTTTTTAATTATATAAAACAATTTAGGAAGAAAAACTTACAAAAAATTTAAGAGCTTGTTCGATGTAATTAAATATAATACACATATGTACTTATAGATTACGAAATAATAAATTTAATATTATCACCATGTATGATGTATAGCTGGTGGAATACATCTTGTTACCCATATGATAAAATTATTACTCCACATTACACAAGCGAGGTGCAGGCACTTAATAATTCTCATTAGACAGTAATGCACCGCTTAACATTATTAATATATTCACAGGAGTACAAAAAGCACACGACTGAGCGCTTTTTTTGGTTGCCGCTTAAGCGCAAAAAGCGCAATAAGCGCTCGCTTGTTGAACCTCGCCCGCCCCAGCAACAAGCGAAGCGCAAATCTCAGGATCGCGTCGCCGCTTGCTTTTGACTGCACTGGTTAGGTGTCAAATACCTAAGTACAAAACTGTCGTATAGAAACTGAAAATGCGCATATGATTTGATATGAGCAAAACAAACTTTCAGAGACCAATATTTCTGCTGATGACAAGTAATGGGCAGAGACCCTAATTGACCGCAATTGTAATAATATATATGTGAAAAGTAAGAGATATAAACAAGACCAAAGAAGTTGGTTAGGACATGTAAGCTGGCCAAACTTTGCATTTTTAGTGAGATTGGAGAATTCATATCAAAATGGACAGAGACCGTAAATTATATACCTGTACGATTTCATGTAGTATTTCTTTTTATTTCTCATCTATTTTTAGTTTTTTACATTGTTCTCTGGTATCTGGCTTGGAAACTTTAGTCGCACTGCCATATGATTTTGGGCATTTTTTTTTCAAGGAGACCCTCAAATCAGCATTTATTTTCTGTGTTGCTTCCTCTGCTTCTCTTCTTCAGACCCTAAAAAGTGCTGTTTTTCATATTTTAGTTGTATCTAATACATAGACACTTTACTTTCTTCCAGTGTCGACAGTGGCGGTAACACTGATCATTGCAATTGTTGTCCTGTTCACAATTGTGAAGATTCGGCGATATGGATCTTACAAGAAAAACAAGGTTCAAGAAAATATTGAGGGTATCATAAAGCAACATGGATCTTTTGCACCGAAAAGGTACAGATATGTTGAGCTGAAGAAAATTACAAACTCTTTCAATGATGAACTTGGTAAAGGAGCTTTTGGTAGAGTCTTCAAGGGGAGCCTAAGAAATGGTTGCCCGGTGGCTGTAAAAATTTTGCATGATTCATCACATTCCGGAGAAGAATTTGTGAATGAAGTGGTGAGCATCGGCAGGACTTCTCATACTAATATAGTTGCTCTACTTGGATATTGTATAGACAAATCCAATCGTGCCTTAATTTATGAATACATGCCCAATGGCTCACTTGACAAGTATATATATTCAGAAAACCCGAAAGCAAATCTTGGATGGGAAAGTTTGCATGTAATTGTAGTTGGCGTTGCACGGGGATTGGAGTATTTGCACCGGGGATGTAGTACACACATTGTGCATTTCGATATCAAGCCTCAAAATATCTTTCTTGACGAAGATTTTTATCCTAAAATTGCTGATTTTGGCTTGGCAAAACTATGCCTTCCAAAAGAAAGCATCGTATCATTGGCTGAGATGAGGGGTACCATTGGATACATTGCTCCAGAAGTGTTCTCCAGGAGTTTTGGGGTTGCTTCGACAAAATCAGATGTTTATAGCTATGGGATGATGGTGTTGGAGATGGTAGGGGGTAGGAGGAATTCAAAACCATGCATCGAGAATTCGAGCCAAGCATACTTTCCTCACTGGTTACACAACCGTCTTGTCGAAGGGACTAAGATTGAATTGTGTGAGGTGACAGTTGAAACTGAAAATATTGCAAGGAAGATGGCCTTGATTGGTCTATGGTGCACACAAACAAATCCGGTTAACCGGCCTTCGATGGGCAGAGTACTGGAAATGTTTGAAAGGAGTCTAGATGAGTTGAAATTGCCCCCGAAGCCGTTATTGGCTTCTCCTGCGCATGACATGATGGCATCAATATGTTCAAGCTCCCTAATATAAGGAACATATATAGTTCTCATTTTCCCTCCTTTTTAGTTAAAATGATGATGGTCCCAATATCCAATTGTATAAAGTAAGACCGCTATTTAACTTTTTGGTGTGGCAATTGTCGCTTAATTTGTTGTATTGTTTATATGACAAAGTGAGTCTTCTTTAACCATGTACTAGTATACTTATTTACAGGAAAAAATACTGAAAACCTTGTGATCATCATATACGCAATCACCGTTACTAGCTCTTCTCTTTCTATTAGTTTCAAAATAATGGCACCTCCAGGCTCTGATGAGTAGTATTAGAAAAATAATTAGTACCTAGTATAAGCTGCACAACTAATATTCTCATACACTTCTAGAGATAATACTTTCTTAGATTCCTCAGTTAATTGTGAGGTTACGCTAATTGATAATAAGAAGACCTCGATACGTGAAATACGTACAAGGTGTACTGAATCAGGTATGTATTCGGTATTTCTCTATTCAAGAATAAGATTTTTATTATCAAGTCAACTATGCAGTCAATTGCAAGGATAGGCCATCACTGTCAGACATAAATTAACTAAATCTAACTTCAATTTTTTCAACCAAAAAGAACAATTGGTGAGGGTGAGTGAATGATAGTTTTGAATAAGTCAGCCGTGTTTTTTAAGCTCAGTACTGCTCACCGGTGTTGTGGTGTTATATCTACCACATCTGCAATTGTGACTTGTATTGTTATTTTTTTTCAGGTCTTCTCTGAACCTATAGGTTGCAGTCGTTACTTTCAATTAGAATTGAAATTTCGATAACTAATTAATCAGGACCTGGACCGACAGATCTGCTTTTAGATTTTCTATTTTTCAGAAGGAGAATGCATGCAATACTTTTAGTAGTCTTTAAATATATACGTAGCCAAGTGGAGCAAAAGGTGAATGTCTTAATAATATCATCAGCATCCCTCTTCAATGACTGCTTCACTACTGGCTTGTCTTATTTTTGTTTTCGTCCTTCCCTGCTTCTCCAGCTCATGCCCGCCGGCACTTCCATGCGACAATTCAATTGAAATTATGTGATATCTGAATTTTTAACAAAAATTAAGATATGTATAGTTCGAACCAGAGTTTAACGGTGCAATATTATAAATAAGAAGTTGGATACGTGAGGTCTAAATATTGAATTTACTCGTCAATGTGTAAATTAGATGAATAAAGCTAATATATATTTCGGTATCGGAACCGTAGATTTGCTATTAATATTAGAATTGCAATAAAAAGCGTTCTTTCTTAATCTTAAATATATTGTATTTAAATTTTGAGGAAAGGCGTTGCGACTTGAGAGAGAGCTAGTCCATGAAATGTGAAAGAATTTAATTATTAGAGGAAAACAAGGGTCCTTTCATAAATTTACAAGTTGGTAGGAATCAAAGTGCAAAGTTAGTTTCTATATACTCTAATATATATGGGGTCTGATCCCATCGATCCACTCTCTCATTTCTCTCTGTTATTGCGTGGCTGAAGGAGATTAATTTCCCATTAATAATCTTGAAGCGTGTTGTTATTCTATTGGAACAGAACTTAAAAGGGAAGTCGGTTCTAAATAATTATATGGTGAAGCAGATGAGTGTTCTTCTCTCCTGTTTGGTCTTCCTTCAGTTTGAAAAACAGGTTAGGGTTTAGTATTCCTCTCCATCCTTTTGAGTAAATTAATGTGCATGGGGTTAAATTGTTGATGGATGAATTCCATGGAGTGGCAAAGTATTTCCAGAAATTGTGGTACTTTTACTGCCTCTACTCCTCTTTATTCCGATTTTAGTTTCATGAGGTTAAATTGAAGTCAATGACAACCGGGTCTGGTAATAGTAGGTAGATGGTGCTAATTAAACAGTATATGTGAGAAATCTATGGTTGGTTATCCTTCCGTGGAATGGCATGAAACTATAACAGTCAGACAATTTTAGGGTCTTTCGTTTTCTGGATGAGTTTTAAGGGGTCAAAGTCAGTTAACTTATTTATATGGGTACAAGATATCAGAGGGCCGGTTGTGTTATAGCATGAGAATATATATTACAACCTTGTCATGTGATAATTTACATAAATGTAATTAAAGGTCAATATAAATATAAAGATTCGGTAAGCTGATGAGTTGTTCTTTTTAATAGACAACTTAATGAAATTAAATTGATACAGAGCAACCAGGTCTTATGTGTATATGATGAAATGAATTTGGGGACGTACCAAGTCAGATTTGATGGTTAGTTCATTAAAAATAGTTCAATTATATAAAGCGAATATGTATATGTATGCTAGGTGCTAACAAAGCTGATGAGGGGTATACAATAATTAATTATCTTTGGGAATGAGTAATGTATCTTATGTTTTAGATAATAATAATAACTAATCTTAATTACATGATTATATGTGGCTGCTAGGATATAACGATATTGGAAATGTTCAGAATTATAATTGATTGGTGCCGTGCATGCTTGTTAATGGATCGGATGATGATGTGATATCAGACGACGGTTTTAGACTCGCATATAAGAATCGTCAAATAGGTGCGGGTTTTGGTTGTTTATCAAATCTATGAATTGAACTGAATATTTTATTTATCGAACTGTTTCTGTGATGATTGTTTATATTGTTGATATACTGGTTATATGTTGAATTGTCTGGAACTGAGTGGAATGCTTACGTGTTTGCATGACTTGATAAAGGTAAGTAATTGCATATGTGGCATTATGCATTTCCGTGTGTGCTTGTGGATATTGTTATTGCTGTTGTTCTTGTTGTGCTTGTGGTTGTTGATCATATACCTAGATAGAGATACCGGCAGGAGGTTAGCTACCTCACTATAGTGCTATGGTTTACGGATATGCTTGTACAGGCATGTACGGGTTATATATTTGGATCTCTGGGTTCGTCAGGTACATGAGGTTATACGTGCTGGTATGCACGGGATGTGTGTGCTTGTTCTCTGTGGTATCAGATACGTGCTGGTTGCACGGGTTTGTGTTTGTTTGACATGCTTGGTATGTGATACGTGCTGGTGTGCACTGGATATGCATGTTGCTTGTGGATTTGTCTGATACAGGTTTGTGATATGTGTGATGTTTGGATTTCTGGTACTGGTTTGTGTTGTTTGTGTATATTATGGTATTCACTTTGGTTTGAATGAGACAGTGAATTGGTATACGTGTGGTTTTACAGGGAAGATGTTAAATTGGTTTTTGAAAGGAAAATGGAATGATATTATCGACTTGATGTCTAATTCTTTGTAGTTGCAGGGATAATGATTATCGTCACTGACGTGCACTGTTATGATTTTATAAGTTTTATTCATGTTATTATTAAAAGTGATTATTTTAACGAGTATTCAATTTCGCTAGTGGATTTAATAAATACCACTGGCTGGAACTAAATACCGCACTGAGACTGTTTCAGACTCTCACCCGTTCCACTTTCGTGGGTTCCAGGTTACAGGTTTGCAATGCAAGGACTACGTGGGTGAAAGAAATGATTGCGATAAATGCCACAAGAGATTTTATGGGATTTCATTTTATTAATCAATTCCACTGTATATAAAGGGTTTGGGACCTGGGTTTGGCTATTTGAGAATTGTGGCTATATTTACATGTTATTGGTAAAGTATATTATTGCATATTTTATAGCTTTGTGCTTTTCAGCACGGCTACTGTTCCACCTGCTTGCGGGGATGTTACAAATTAAGCCTCCTTTCTACTTTCAATCAGATGATTATCCAAATGACCCTAATTGTCAGGGTCTTTTAAAGATTGGATGTGATAACGAGCATCCATTTCTACTATGGGATTCTGAACTTCTCCCGTTGAAAAACATATCATATAACCCCAACGTCATGATGGTTCAAATTCCTGATCTTAGCGATTCTTTGAATGAATCTGGCTGCGATAATATATATATCAATTTTTCCACTCCTGTCAATGACTTCTCAAATGAGATGCAACATTCACTCAGCACTAACCTATCTTCCCTGAGATGTAAGCCTCCATATCAGATACAGTCACCACCTGAATTATTTGGAAAGGATTACACTATAGCCAGCATACCTTCTCGTGATGGCAATGGTAAAATTCAGAAGAATTGTTAGAGGCACGACAATTCAGGTCCGATTTTTGAGCTCATTTTGCTATTTGAAAACAACAGCCCGCAGCTTTCTCTTCAATCAGCTATTTATTCAAGTGATTTAGTAGCACAACCCCGTTGCTTTACCAACTGGACAGAGGTTTCCGATTGTGAAGGTTGTAAAGGTTAGTGCAATTCATAATCTATCCTGTTTATTTTCTCAAAGCTCTCTCTAATTAAATTATGGCGACAGTTCCTTTTTTTTTTTAATTTCTATAAGTTCTACAAAGACATTTCACAGAAGGAACTCCCTCACTTCTTCTCTGTTATAAATAATTTTCACTCACTATTAATTTGTAACTTTTATCTTTTTTCCTTTTCGGTTATTGTAGGTTCGAGATTTCATTACAAGGGCATTATTTTAGGTATGTTCTATAAAATTAATAACTCGTCTTTAATTTTATCTTATTTTTTGTTCTATGATGTCATAACAATTTCATAAAGTAACGGAAAAGTATAATGCTTTTTACTTGCTATAATTATGAAGCCACAAGATGGTAAAGAAATGAAATTTGAACATTACTCACTACTCCATATCCTGCCCATTTTCTTATAGTTCTACGAAGACTGTTTCAGTTATTAGTCTGCAGAGAACATATAGTTATATTTTGACATACTTTTCTTTCTTTTATTTTGCAGAGCGCAGGGAAATCATAATAGGCAAGTACCATTTGTCTTACTGTTCGTAAGGATTTCTCTTCGTGCTGAGATATGTTCAGCTTCACTACTGTAGGATAAATGTTCATGTTACATCCATTGAAGCAAATCAATAGTTCTTTTCTTATTTGTGTCAAATACCTGATTACAAAATTGTTGCATAGAAACTGAAAATGAACATATGATTTGTTCTGAGAAAAACTTTACCGAGACCAATATAAGTTCCACTGGTGACATTGAATTGAATTGAGGCTTACAATCTACAAGATGGATGCACAATTGATTACAACAATTGTAATACTATGACAATTAGGAGGATATAATTATAAAAAAGAGCCAGTGAGATCATTACATATAAACTGGTCAGACTCATCTGCATTTTACTGAGATTGGAAAATTCATATCAAAATGGGCACATACCATTTCTCTCTCTGAATTTCATCTTGCATTTTCTTTTTCTCTCATCTATTTTCAATTTTTCTCTGGCATATATGGTTAATTTGGAAACTTTAGACACACTACTAGGATTTAGGTATTTTTCAAAGAAACCCTCAAATTAGCACTTATTTTCTTTCTCCGTGTTTTCCTCTGCTGCTCTTTTTCACAGGCAAATTACAACTATAATTTCTTATGCAGGAAGAGAAATCTAGTACATATACACAGAAAACATAGACCAGTGTGCTTGATAATTCTGATTCACAACATTTAGACCAGTGTTTTTGATATTTTAGTTGTAACTAATACATCGACATTTTACTTTCTTCCAGTGTCGACAGTGATCATTGTAATTGTTTTCCTGTTCACAATTGTGAAGATTCGGCGATATGGATCTTACAAGGAAAACAAGGCTCAAGAAAATATTGAGGGTATCATAGAGCAAAATGGATCTTTTGCACCCAAAAGGTACAAATATGCTGAGCTGAAGAAAATCACAAACTCCTTCAATGATGAACTTGGTAAAGGAGGTTTTGGCAGAGTCTTTAAGGGGAGCCTAGGAATTGGGTTCCCAGTGCCTGTAAAACTTTTGCATAATTCCTCACATAATGGGGAAGAATTTATTAATGAAGTTCTGAGCATCGGCAGGACTTCTCATACTAATATTGTTGCTCAACTTGGATTCTGTATAGACAAGTCCAATCATGCCCTAATTTATGAGTACATGCCCAATGGATCACTTGACAAGTATATATATTCAGAAAACCCGAAAGCAAATCTTGGATGGGAAAGTTTGCATGTAATTGCTATTGGCGTTGCACGCTGCTTGGAGTATTTGCACCGGGGATGGAGTACACGCATTGTGCACTTTGATATCAAGCCTCAAAATATCTTGCTTGACGAAGACTTTTGTCCTAAGATTGCTGATTTTGGTTTGGCAAAACTATGCCCTCCCAAAGAAAGCATTGTGTCATTGGCTGAGATGCGGGGGTACCATCGGATACATTGCTCCTGAAGTGTTCTCCAGGAGTTTTGGGGTTGTTTCGACAAAATCAGATGTTTATAGCTATGGAATGATGGTGTTGGAGATGGTAGGGGGTAGAAGGAATTCAGAACCCTGCATTGAGAATTCGAGCCAAGCATACTTTCCTCACTGGTTACACAACCGTCTCGTCGAAGGGATTGGGATTGAATTGTGCGGGGTGACAACCGAAACTGAAAAAATTGCAAGGAAGATGGCCTTGATTGGTTTGTGGTGCACACAAACAAATCCGGTTAACCGCCCTTCGATGGGCAGAGTACTGGAATGTTTGAAAGGAGTCTAGATGAGTTGGAATTGCCCCCAATGCCGTCATTGGCTTCTCCTCCGCATGTCATGATGGTATCAATATCTTCAAGCTCCCTAATTTAGGGAACATAGTTCTCATTTTCCCTCTTTTCTAAATAAAATGATGATGAATGATGATGATCCCAATATCCAACTTTATAAACCAATGCTGGTATTTATTTTTCTGGTGTGGTAATTGTAATTGGAAATATAAACTTAATATGATAATAATGTTAAGTTTATTGAGAATATAAGTGGAACTCATTAATATGAGCTAGAATTTTGGGGCCAATTGATGAAGGAATTTGAAGGGTCAAACGGAAGTAGATTTGAGTAATTGACCTATGGTTTTAAAGCTCTTGAAGTCTAGTTTCTGATGGTTTAAGTATCAATGTGTTTGGAGTTTCCTACAGAGAGTTGACTATTTTAGTGATTGGAGGTCAGCTGAAATAGAGTCTGTTTAGTATTATGTTTTTAATGTGAATTTCTAGAGTTTTCTCATGTTTAATCCTATATTAAGGGTTGTAATTTGTTGTTGTGATGTAAGACGAAAATATAAAAGTTTACAATCTAATAAGTTACAATTTTCTCTTCACTTCCTCTTGATCTAAGTTAACAAACTGAAGTACTTAACTTATCATCCACAATTGGTATTATGGTATAGTTGATAGATCTTATATATGCTTCCTAATCACGCGCTTTTATGGTTCAATTCTCTAAGCATAAGCTTTACGTTACCAAGTCAACTTTGCAATCAAGTTCAACTTGCAATTATAGGCAATCACTGTCAGACAAAAATTAACTAAATCTAACTTAAATGTTTTCAACAAAAAAGAACAATTGGTGGGAGTGAATGATACCTTTGACTAAGTCAACCGTGTGTTTTAAGCTCAGTACTACTCACTGGTGTTGTGGTGTTATATCTACCACATCTGCAATTGTTCCTTGTATTGTTATTCCTTTTCAGGTCTTCTGGACCTGTTGATTGTAGTCATTACTTTCAATTGGAATTGGAAGTCCGACAACTAATTGTCATGACCGAAGACCGTCTCTGATTTAATGAGATGTTCTGTTTTCAGAATTAGAATGCTTGCAACACTTATCGTATTCTTCGGCATCCGTCTTCAATGGCTGCTTCACTGCTGGCTTGTCTTATTTTCGTTTTCCTCTTCCCTTGCTTCTCTAATCCATGCCCAACTGCACTTCCATGTGATAATTCTATTCAAATTAGACCTCCTTTCTACTTCCAATCAGATGATTGTACAACTGATCCTACTTGTGAGGGTCATATAAAGATTGTATGTGATATAGATGGGCATCCATTATTGGATTGGGATGGGTTAGTACTGTTGAAAAATATATCGTATAACCCGAACATCGTGGCGGTTCAAGTTCCTGATCTTAGCAATACTTTGAAAGAATCTGGCTGTGATAATCTTTATTTTAATTGTCCTCCTTCTGTCTCTGACATTTTCGATGAGACACTTTCTGCACTCAATACTAGCCTTTCTTCTCTCAGATGTAATCCCCCAAGCCAGATACAACCTGCACACCCTAAGATACTTGGAAAACCTTGCAACGTCACCACCTCGTCACATGAAGGTGATAAACCTCTGCAAAATTGCCTGGGGCCTCATGATTCTGGTTCGACTTTTGAGCTCAATTTGTTATTTACTGAAGACAGCGAAAACCTTTCTTTGCAATCAGCCACATATTCAAATGATTCTCTAGCACAGCATGGCTGCAAAGGTACTTGCAATTCATTTCCAGTCCTGTCAATAACCTGTACCCCAAAGTTTACTGTTAATTTCCGTTTCTCCGCATCTTAATATGGTATAACATGCATGCAATGTTTCCTAAATATTACAATTTTAGATATTAAGAGGAAATTTGGGGATGAACTTGAGATGGTCATTTTTTTTTCTTTATAAGAGCACCTTATGTATTTATAGAACAACTGTTGTGATAAAAAATGTCAAAACACATGGTCATTATTTGTTTATATGAAAATAATTCAAATGCAGAGAGAGACGTTGAAATTACAGATGCACTGGACAAATAGTGAGATTACAAGAATAAAACAGCTTTAAAACCCTGAAACAAAAATGTGAAGCCTACTGGCTTTTTTCAATTATGTTAATTTGGGGATGGCCTGCTTGCTTTGAATTTGAAGTGATGTTGGCTTCTGATAAAAAAATAAAGGCTATCTGATATGTAATGTACATTTTATTAATTACAGCTTATAACTTTAATCTTCAATTATTAGACAATATCTTGGAGCTGCCAAGAAGCTAAACATGTTAATTATAATGTACATTTTATTAAATTAGGTCTTATAGTTTTGCATTTGTCTTTTATGAACTGATGTGTAAACTTTCATTTTTCTTAATTTAATTCCATTCAATCTATCGAATTGGGCAGCTAATTTCACTCAGTATTAATTTATAACTTATTTTTCTTTTTTGGTTATTGTAGGTTCGAGATTTCATAACAAGGTCATTATTTTAGGTATGTTCGATTAAAATAAATAATTTGTCCTTAATTTTATCTTCTTTTTTGGTCTGTGATGTCATAACAATTTTCAATTAAGTAATAGTACAGTTTAGTACATTTTACCATCTATAATTAAACAGTAGATACTATGCCTCCTTATAAACAAGTAAACAATGCAAAAAATATTAATCTTGCAGTCCCTGTTTCTTTAACTTTTTCAATTGGTATCGGGCATGTGAAGAAAACTGAAAATTATAAAATGTACCTTTTCTATTTGCAAAAGTGATAGTTGTAGAGTTTTTGATATTTTAGTTGTATGTAATACATAAACATTTTACTTTCTTCCAGTGTCGACAGTGGCGGTAACACTGATCATTGTAATTGTTTTCCTGTTCACAATTGTGAAGATTCGGCGATATGGATCTTACAAGGAAAACAAGGCTCAAGAAAATATTGAGAGTATCATAAAGCAACATGGATCTTTTGCACTATATGTTGAGCGGAAGAAAATTACAAACTCTTTCAATGATGAACTTGGTAAAGGAGGTTTTGGCAGAGTCTTCAAGGGGAGCCTAAGAATGGTTGCCCGGTGGCTGTGAAAATTTTGCATGATTCCTCACATTCCAGAGAAGAATTTGTGAATGAAGTGGTGAGCATCGGCGGGACTTCTCATACTAATATAGTTGCTCTACTTGGATACTGTATAGACAAATCCAATCATGCCCTAATTCATGAATACATGCCCAATGGCTCACTTGACAAGTATATATATTCACAAAATCCGAAAGCAAATCTTGGATGGGAAAGTTTGCATATAATTGCAGTCGGCGTTGCACGGGGATTGGAGTATTTGCACCGGGGATGTAGTACACACATTGTGCATTTCGATATCAAGCCTCAAAATATCTTGCTTGACGAAGATTTTTGTCCTAAGATTGCTGATTTTGGCTTGGCAAAACTATGCCCTCCCAAAGAAAGCATTGTATCATTAGCTGAGATGCGGGGTACCATTGGATACATTGCTCCTGAAGTGTTCTCAAGGAGTTTTGGGGTTGTTTCGACAAAATCAGATGTTTATAGCTATGGAATGATGGTGTTGGAGATGGTAGGGGGTAGAAGGAATTCAAAACCATGCATTAAGAATTCGAGCCAAGCATACTTTCCTCACTGGTTACACAACCGTCTCGTCAAAGGGACTGAGATTGAATTGTTCGAGGTGACAACCGAAACTGAAGAAATTGCAAGGAAGATGGCCTTGATTGGTCTATGGTGCACACAAACAAATCCGGTTAACCGGCCTTCGATAGGCAGAGTACTAGAAATGTTTGAAAGGAGTCTCGATGAGTTGGAGTTGCCCCCAATGCCGTCATTGGCTTCTCCTCCGCATGACATGATGGCATCAATATCTTCAAGCTCCCTAATTTAGGGGACATAGTTCTCATTTTCCCTCTTTTCTAAATAAAATGATGATGATCCCAATATCCAACTATATAAACCAATGCCGGTATTTATTTTTCTGGTGTGGTAATTGTTGCTTAATCTGTTGTATTGTTTATATGACAAAGTGAGTCTTCTTTAACCATGTACTATACTTATTTACAAGAAAAAATACTGAAAACCTTGTGATCATCATATACGCAAATCACAGTTACTAGCTCTTCTCTTTCTGTTAGTTTCAAAATAATGGCACCTCTAGGCTCTGACTAGTACCAGAAAAATAATTATAACCTAGCAAAAGCTACACAACTAATTGTTTGATACACTTCAGGAAATCATGACTTGCAAACTCTGCTGAGTGCGAGTTGACTTGGAATTGGAGCACGGCGAGACGAGTTTCACCCGATTCTGGTGACCAGGCAATTTTTTGATGAGAACTCTGTTGAATCGGTGCCAAAACGTAGAATCGGCCGAGTTTTGGGCCGAATCGGCCGAGTCATGTTCAAAATCGGTGTAACACACGGCTGATTTTAGGTGACGACGTCGAGGGTTTGGTTCGTGTCGCCATTTGCGTTTCTTTCCTGCGAATATTGGGTGGTTTGCAATTTCCTGCCTGCTGGGTTGGGAAGAAAGGCACAATGTTTTGTATAAACATGGTGTATGAGTATTCAATATGGCAATTGGCAAATTTAGTTTTTAGTATGTTCCATAGAGAACCATGCCCTTTTAAAATTTTTACCATACTCAGAGAGCTCATTCAGATTCAATACTTATTTATCACAGTAAAAAATCTATACTGTACACATGTTATCATAACAAATCTTCATCCGATACATCAAGTATATACAAGTAGTGACACCTTAAAAAAGTAATTGAATAAAATTAAATAATTTATCTAGTATGCTAGCTAATAGAAAAGTAACATATAAATTTATATGTTATTAATAATTGGAAAATATTTTTTAATATTTTATATCATAATTAATTAATATTTTTATATTTATATTATAATTAATTAATATTTTTTTTGCTATTTAAATTATCATAAGTGCTCTAAATATAACATAAATGTAATAAAATGTCTTAATTCTATATCTGGAGAATGCATCAGGCTGTCTGATTAGTTTGAATATTTATACTATATTAAACTAGTGGATTAAATAAGTGTAATATGTTGTTTTAAAATAACTTTTTTTATTACATAAAAGTTTTGACCTTTTTTTTTCAAATTTTTAATGAAAAATAAGTTTTTTTGAGAAAAATCCGAGTTTCCGATTCGAGTCGGCCGATTCCGACCGAGTCGACCGATTCCGAGTCGATCGTCCACCGGCCGAGTCTGATTCCGTTTCCGAGTTTGCGAGCCTTGCAGGAAATCATACTTAGATACCTCAGTTAATTGTGCGGTTACGTTAATTGATGAATAAGAAGACCTCGATACATGAAGATAATCTACGTACCAGGTGTACCAAATCATGTACATATTTCTCTATTCAAGAATTAGATTTTTATCATTGAGTCAACTATATAGTCAATTGCCACAGAAAAATCATATAGTCCAGAAAAAAATGTGACAGTAGTCTTTCGTGGACACAATTAATGCGAAAAGAGTTTTTCTGGTGTACCGCTAAGTTTTAGAGTGCGTCTCAAAGTTGAAATACGGCAACACCTTTTAACGGTTCGTATTCAAAGACGGATGTATGGATTATTTTCTACTTCAAGCATAGAGAAAGGGTACAATCGTATTTTTTCGTCAAGAGTAATTTGGAAAGGAAGAACCCAGCGTTGTTCTCCCTCCCCACTTCTCTCCTGCCCTGATCTCTTTCCTCTCTCAATCCTTTCTCTTTCCATACCCCCCACCTTCTCCTCCACTCCCAAAAAACACAACCAGGACGCACACCCACCTCCCACGGGCTTCGCTCCTATTCAAGGGCAGAGGGGCTACCGGGCAGCGCTCTCCACATTCTTCTCCATGTGCAATATCAGTGTGAAGCCAGGCCATTTTGCCTTCCCTGCTGCACTGAAGGCCATGTCAGGTCTCCGGCAGATGTCGCTTTGAGAAACAGCTGCATGCCTCTATTGTTAAACATGGATAACAGGATGAACTGGTTACTGTTGGTAATATGCTTGTGATGATGTATGCAAGGTGTGTTGAGCTCGGTAGGGCATGCTCTTAAGGTGTTTGATAAAATGCCTCACAGGGATCACGAAACAGCTGCATGCCTCTTAGGGTGTTTGATAAAATTCCAAGTGATTTTCATATAATAAGTTTTGTGAAATTCTTTGTAGAAAAATTCATATGAATATTATAAGCAAGTTCCTTGGTAAATTTATGGAATCAGTCCTTGGTTCAAAGAATTGGTTAAAACACTATGAAGGACATAAAATTAGAACATTTGATGAATAATAACAAAGTTGTTCCTGACTTCTTAATGCATTTTTCTGTTAAATAATATTGAACACTCAAATTCAAAATATTGCAAATGGGACCCCCCTAACAGTGCTGACATTAGTTTCTTTCAAATTCTAACAATGGTGCTGACATACTGATCGTGCTTGATAATAAGTTTATGCAGAATATGGTGTGTATTATCTCAAAGTCTCATGTCCAAATATGAAGTGAAATAATTCCAAATAACATGGGAAATTTCAGTACTCAGTTCAATATATTGTTCTTCACTGTTTCATTCACTGACAGTGTTTGATATTAAATACTGATACTCATCATTTTGTGAAGCAAGTGATATAGATACATTGAACATTTTTGAAATAAGATATAAAAATGATTTAAATAAAGTATGACAAATCCAGTTACAAGAATTAATTGCCCAACACCCAAAACTGTTTTACTGGTATTCAAAACTGTTCAATTTGGTACAAAATTCACTTATATTGTCTGATCAAAATTGATTTAAATTAGAGATACACTCACTTATATTGAAACGATCCAAACAAACCAAATTTAATGAAAATTGATGAAAGTTTGAAGTAGAATTTGATGGTTTAAATTCGGCTCAAATCCAATTCAATCCTGGGTATTCTCTGAAGATGCTAGTTGTATTGGTTCCACCTCAGAATAATCCAAAACCATGGTGGATGAATTTCCCTCACTGCAACGATCCTGAGAGGATGTTCTGATCTTCGACTAGGGGTATGGATGGCGATATCCCTTCTCCGCATCCTCGGACGGATGAGATGAAAGAAGCACGGCGCCATGGATGAGCTCTGAATTGGCAAGATGGGCTCGAGAGGAAATGGAGAAACAGCTTTCAACCTGGCCCAAGTGCATATTATAAATTTCGGATTTTTAAATAAAAAATTCTAAAAATAGTTTCCGAACTCCAAAAATATCAAAATCAGTTTTAAAATTCATTTCGCAAATTTTATAAATTTTCTATGTAAAAACATTTCAAAATTTCAAAATTTCAAAATTTAAGATTTCATATTCAAATTCAAACTCAAATTCAAAAAAGGACAAAAACATAAATTTTCAAAGTAAAAATCTCCACTTCCTCGTAAATATTTCCCTACATCATTTTGTACAAATCTTAAGAAATTTTATGCTCATTTGAGCACATCCTGAAATTTCAAATTGAAAAACACCAAAGTACATTTCCTTGAAAATTAATTCAAAAGTGAATAAAAAAATGTCTAAGTAGCGAAAATACTTGGACCATAACATTTTTTAATGCATTTGTCATTTTTTGTAAATATTTTCTTATCAAAAACACATTTGAGAATTTTGTACTTACTTTATTACATTTTGAATTCAAATGATATACTTGCACACATGTTTTAGCATTTTCCTATTCTTAATCAGAGGTGCCTGAATAATTAACAATGAGGGCTTGCGCTCATTGGAATACAAGACCCCACAATTACTTGAAAATAATAAAACCTTTAAGGCGTGAGGGTGAACGTCTGACCACGTCAACTAACAAACGCACGCGTATAGGGGTAACCGTGTCCTCTCCCCGCGAGAACGTCTTTTTAAAGCGTTCCTCCGTCGACGGTCCGGAAAGGGTGGCACACTGTCATCAAAACATATTGATCTTTCTTTTATAAGTAAGTTAACAACATGACAAAGGAGGAATCGAAATAATTTTAGACTTACTCTACGCTATAATGTGCAAAAATTAGACTAAGATTGATTTAAAACACAAATGGAACTATTTAATAACGATGCTATAAATGTATTTTGGGGTTATTTTCAGTGCAACTGGCGTCAAAACATACTTATCTTTCTTTTATAAGTAATTTAACAACATGATTTTATAAGTAATTTAATAACATGATAAAGGCAAAAATGTTGTCTCCCGAGAGAGGGTCGCTTTTAGTTTATAACCTAGGTCAATCACTGTCAAGCCACAAGCGCACGACTTAATTGTAGTATATCTAGGGTCGAACACAAGGACGGATTGGTAAACGAGGCTCTACCTACTTTGCTTAACTAGACTAAGAGTTGTTTTTGATCGTTTTGCGATTCTAAGTTCTAAAAAGGATAAATAATTAATAGTAAATGAGGTTGGACGGCAGGTCTAAAGGCGTTCTTAGGGCTTAAGAATCAATTCTTCACTTAGTTCATACAAGCACGTGTTACCACATCTAGCCAGCACTACGGTGCATAGCCTGTGCAAGTACGAAATTATGGTACTATAGACTTTCTCGTTTACACCGTTTGGTATTGTTTAATTCCTGCATATAGGAGGTTACTGTCATCAAAACATACTTATCTTCTTTTATAAGAAATTTAACATGCTGCGGATGAAATCTAAATCAATTTAGACTTGTTTCTGCGCTATAATGTGCACAAATTAGACAAAGATTGATTTAAATAAAAAAAGAGCTATTCAATGACGATGTTATAAATACATTTTGGGGTTTATTTTATCGTAACTGGCATCAAAACATACTTATCTTCTTTTATAAGAAATTTAACATGCTGCGGATGAAATCTAAATCAATTTAGACTTGTTTCTGCGCTATAATGTGCACAAATTAGACAAAGATTGATTTAAATCGAGCTATTCAATAACGATGTTATAAATACATTTTGGGGTTATTTTTATCATAGCTAGCATCAAAATATACCTATCTTACTTTTATAAGTAATTTAACATGTTGCGGATGAAATCTAATTCATTTTAGACTTGTTTCCGTGCTATAATGTGGACAAATTAGATTAAGATTGATTTAAAACAGAAACGGAGCCATTTAATAACGATGTTATAAATGCATTTTCGGGTTATTTTTATCGTAACTGGCCTCAGTATAAGTATGTTTTGAGGCCAGTTACGATAAAAATAACCCGAAAATGTATTTATAACATCGTTATTAAATAGCTCCGTTTGTGTTATAAATCAATCTTATTCTAATTTGTGCACATTATAGCGTAGAAATAATTCTAAAATGATTTAGATTTCGCCTTTATCTTCATCGATGCCAGTTACGATAAAAATAACTCCAAAATGCATTTATAACATCGTCATTGAATAGCTCCTTTTTTATTTAAATTAATCTTTGTCTAATTTGTGCACATTATAGCGCAGAAACAATTCTAAAATGATTTAGATTTAATCTGCAACATGTTAAAATTCTTATAAAAGAAGATAAGTATGTTTCGATGCCAGTTACGATAAAAATAACCCCAAAATGCATTTATAACATTGTCATTGAATAGCTCCCTTTTTCTATTTAAATCAATCTTTGTCTAATTTGTGCGCAAAAACAAGTCTAAAATGATTTAGATTTCATCCGCAGCATGTTAAATTTCTTATAAAAGAAGATAAGTATGTTTTGATGCCAGTTACGATAAAAATAACTCCAAAATGCATTTATAACATCGTCATTGAATAGCTCTTTTTTTTATTTAAATCAATCTTTGTCTAATTTGTGCACATTATAGCGCAGAAACAAGTCTAAATTGATTTAGATTTCATCCGCAGCATGTTAAATTTCTTATAAAAGAAGATAAGTATGTTTCGATGCCAGTTACGATAAAAATAACCCCAAAATGCATTTATAACATCGTCATTGAATAGCTCTTTTTTTATTTAAATCAATCTTTGTCTAATTTGTGCACATTATAGCGCAGAAACAAGTCTAAAATGATTTAGATTTCATCTGCAGCATGTTAAAATTCTTATAAAAGAAGATACGTATGTTTCGATGCCAGTTACGATAAAAATAACCCCAAAATACATTTATAACATCGTCATTGAATAGCTCCCTTTTTATTTAAATCAATCTTTGTCTAATTTGTGCACATTACAGCGCAAAAACATGTCTAAAATGATTTAGCTTTCATCCGTAGCATGTTAAAATTCTTATAAAAAAAGATAGTATGTTTTGATGCTAGTTACGATAAAAATAACCCTAAAATGCATTTATAACATCGTTATTGAATAGTTTCCTTTGTGATTTAAATCAATCTTTGTCTAATTTGTGCACATTACAAACATGTCTAAAATGATTTAGATTTCATCTGCAACATGTTAAAATTATTATAAAAGAAGACAAGTATGTTTTTGATGTAGTTACGATAAAAATAACCCCAAAATGCATTTATAACATCGTCATTGAATAGCTCCCTTTTTATTTAAATCAATATTTGTCTAATTTGTGCACATTACAGCGCAAAAACATGTCTAAAATGATTTAGATTTCATCCGCAGCATGTTAAAATTCTTATAAAAAATGATAAGTATGTTTAGATGCCAGTTACGATAAAAATAACTCCAAAATGTATTTATAACATCGTTATTGAAAGCTCCCTTTGTGATTTAAATCAATCTTTGTCTAATTATAGCGCAAAAACATGTATAAAATTATTTAGATTTCATCCACAACATGTTAAAATTCTTATAAAAGAAAGATAAGTACGTGTGCCACCCTTTCCAGACCGCCGATGGAGGAAACACTTAAAAGATGTTTCTCATGGGTAGAAAGGACACGGTAACTCTTGTACGCGTGCGCATGTTACTAGACGTTGTGAGACGTTTGCTCTCATACACTCACGCATAAAGGTTTATTATTTTCATGTGATTGTGGGTCTTGGATTCCAACGAGCGCAATGCCTCATTGTTAATTACCTTGAAGATGTTAACTTTAGGCACCTCTGATTAAAAATAGGATAATGTTAAAACGTGTGTGCAAGTATATCTTTTGAATTCAAAATGCACTAAAGTGAGCACAAAATTCTCAAATGTGTTTTTGATGATAAAATATTTATAAGAAATGACAACTATGTATAAAAAACATGTCATGGTTTAAGTGTCTTCGCTACTTTGGCATTTATTTGTACACTTTTAAATTTATTTTTAGCAAAAATGTATTTTTGTGTTTTTCAATTTGAAATTTCAAAATGTGCTCAAATGAGCATAAAATTTCCTAAATTTTGTAAAAAATATGTAAGAAAATATTTAGAAGAAAATAGAGACTTTTATTTTGAAATTTTATATTTTTGTTGAATTTGAATTTGAATTTGAAATTTGAAATTTTGGAAGTTTGAAATGTTTTTACACAGAAAAATCCTAAAACTTATGAAATGAATTTTAAAATTGATTTTGTGATTTTTGAAGTTTGGAAACTATTTTTAGAATTTTTTTATTTGAAAATCCCGAAATATATAACTTCACAATTCTGGGCCGAGTTTTATATCTTGGAACTTGTTATTGGGTTATACCAGACCTTATTCAGTACTAAACCGAGTCCAATGTGTGATTTTCATCAATATCCGCACTTTGCTTTAATGTTCATACTTCTAACTTCATCCTCCCCATTGGCAGATGGCGTATGGGAGATCTCGGCGCTGGGAGCTTCGATTGACGATCGGCCGGTGGCGTTGGAATCGTGGGATCGATTAGAATGCATATATGGTTTTGGATTGACCGGATATGGAGCAGGAGTTACTCGCATGGACCCTCATACTTCGGTTTCTGACAAGCTTCTGAGCCGGATTTCAAACATCAAATTATCCTTCAATTTTCCATCAATTTGTATAATATTTAGTTCGTTTTGGTCGTTTTAGTGTGAAGAATAAGAATATGTATCTAATTTGAACCAATTTTTACTGAAAAGGAAAGTGAGGCAGAGAGAAAAGAGGGCAGACACGGAAGGAGAATGGGAGAGGAAAGGACGCTGCCTTCCCAACTCTTTCCAAATTGTTTACGAATATACCCTTAATGCTATACATACAATCACATTTCAATTGACGGTTGTCAATGTTTGCCGTATATTAATTACATGCCGCACACCAAAAATCTGCTGTATACCAGAAACACTCATGCGAAAAAAGGAAGACTTTGACTAAGTCTACTGAACTTTAAAACTGAAGGCTACATCACAACTAACTAGCCCACTACTGCCGTGTGTGCATATAATTTTCATAATATCTTTTGTGGAAAATTTATTCCCCTTGAGTTCAATTCCCCCAAAAATGGTTTGCCAGTCTACGTATATTTTTCAAAAAGTCTTCTCAGGACTCAAATGATTGGCCAATTTTGAATATACCACCATCGTTTATTTCTATTTTTCTTGTTCTCCACTTGATTACTATTCCCAAATCTCCATGTATGTTCTGATTCTGAGTACTTGATTTCCTAATGTCTCTCTCATTTTTCTGTTTTGTTTCCCTGTTATTCCTTCCCTGCTGCTTATCCAGCTCATGCCCCTCGATCCCTGAATCTGAGGTACCATGTAATAAATCTATTGTGATCAAACCTCCTTTCATCTTTATAGAAAACACAACCAATTTATGTGAGCAAGCAATAAGTATCAGGTGCGGTCGTTTTGATAAACTTCCCAAAGTATATATATTTCAGTTGGCTAGCCCCTGGTTTTATTTAGAAAATATTATCTATTACCCGGATAGTTACTCCCAGAACCAATTAATAGTCCGTGATCCAGCACTTGAAGATAGTTTGAATTCATCCGGTTGTGGAAACCTCCAATTCTCCTTTCTAACACCCTCTTATGCAGCATTTGATTATGACCAGTTTATATCTTTTAGTGCAAGTGTCAAGAACTTTTGCAGAATGCCAAATCAGTCCTTTCAAAGCCCGATCCCTGGTAGAGAGTACACCTTGAACTATTCTGCTTCAACTGAAAAAAATCTTCCTGTGAAGTGTTATCGAAAAACACAAATTGCATCATTTGAGTGGAAATTTTCATTTAATAGTGATGGTAGTGTGGTTCTCCTGTCAGCTCAATATTCCTATAGCCTTCTATCTGACCCGGAATGCTTTGGACAAAGCACAGTTGGAGGTAAAGCTAATGGTTAGTGGCTAACTGCAGAAGATATTTTTAGTTTTATTTAATTAAACTAATTTTTGATCTCATGATATATTTCAATCTCATAGCAGTTACTTTATTCTCTTGTTGTTTATGACAAAAATCTAACACTATTGTACTCTGGCTTTTCAGATTCCAGTACAGATTATGCTCCTCCAAAAGGAAAGACAAGTCGAGCAAGACATAAAAATATTTTAATAGGTAAAGATTAGTTACTGATCAAAACAATTGAAACTTCTCCACGCTACAATTTGTACTGTGTATATAACTTACATTTCTATTTGCCTTTCTAGGTGCAACACTAGGATTGCTCTCTTTCTTCGTAGGTCTTATTTTGATCTTAATGCTTCGCTGTCCAAAAAGGTGTTCAGAATGCATTTTATTGAGAAAATGCAGACCTAAAAAGAATATTGAACTGCTCCTAGAAAAATATGGATCATTTGCTCCAAAAAGATACAAATATGGGGAGATCAAGAAAATTACATGCTCCTTTACAGAATTACTTGGTAAGGGAGGCTTTGGTACCGTTTACAAAGGAAAACTGCCGGATGGGCACCTTGTTGCTGTCAAAATGTTGCGGGAGTCTTCAAGTCATGGAGAGGAGTTCTTGAATGAGGTTCTGAGCATTGGCAGAACCTCTCATGTGAATGTCGTAAGTCTGCTTGGATTTTGCATTGAAGGGTCCAAGCAGGCCCTAATTTATGAATACATGCCAAATGGATCACTGGATAAATACATTTACTGTGAGAATCCAAAGGCAGTTCTCGGTTGGGAAAAACTGTACGAAATAGCGATTGGCATAGCAAGAGGTTTAGAGTATTTACACCGTGGTTGCAATGCCCGTATCGTGCATTTCGATATCAAGCCTCAGAACATTCTGTTGGACGAAGATTTTAACCCCAAAATTGCAGATTTTGGTCTGGCAAAGTTATGCCTGCCAAAAGAGAGCGTTCTTTCGATGGCTGAGATGAGGGGAACAGTAGGATACATTGCTCCCGAAGTCTTCTCTAGGAGCTTCGGGGCTGTTTCGACGAAGTCTGATGTGTACAGCTATGGCATGATGGTCCTGGAGATGGTCGGAGGAAGGAGGAATGCAAAGCCAAGTGCCGAAAACCCAAGCCGTGTGTACTTTCCACATTGGCTTTATGATTGTCTGGCAGATGGTAATGAAATTCAAGTTTGTGATGGATCGACTGGTAAGGAAGAAATTGCAAAGAAGATGGGAATGGTGGGTTTGTGGTGCACACAAACAATACCGGGTAATCGTCCCTCCATAAGCAGGGTTGTTGAAATGTTGGAGAAAGGATTAGATGAGTTGGAAATGCCGCCAAAACCTTACTCGTCTTCTCCACCTCATTTCACAATGTTATCAGAAGCTATTTCTACTTCTAGTACTTGAAACTTCATGTTAAATGACAAAATGTACTGTTTTATATTACTTTGTAAGTACTTCAGATTTATTTTCAGATAACATCATTGCAAATTTGTTATACCTCATACTTGCTAAAGGATATTGTCTGATTAATGGACATAGAAATATACAATTTTAAACTTTGCTCGTTGTCAAACTTGAAGGTCTGATATGAAAGACATGTATGCCTCACACAATCTTGTGCCATGGTCTTCCATAGAGTAGACACATGAGATTTCTCTTAGTTATATCCCATACTGAAGTAATTTCCCACGTACCACGGATACCCGAAGAATGAGGCCAGATTTTGGCCACACGATCAGAAAAGCAGCTTGCCATTAGGTAGATTACTAGTCAATTTCAAATTTAGATATTATACATCTATTAGGTTCAGTAGATCATCACAGTTTCCACATGAAAATTTCATCGAAGACTTTGTGTTCAATAAACGCATGAGCCAAACTTGCAAATTATAGCAGCACCCACATCAGAATCAATGACTGCACTGTGTTAGGTATGTACCAAGTACCAACTCCATCCTTCTATATACGGCGCTCACATCACAAGTGATCAGAAAGCATGTCAAATGAGAATATTACAATGACCTTGCCTGGCCATAACAAAATTACAATGTCCGGAGCCAGCCCCATCACAAATGATCAACTTGCAAAGCATGACTTTGACTAATCAACCATATTATTTAAGCTCATTAATTAGTCAACACTCAATACTAGTCACTGGACACTGGTGCGTGCTGGCATGTATACCACATTTGCATTATCCTTGTATTAATTGTTATCCTTCTTCGATCTTCAGGTCTTCTCTGGACTTGCTGATTCCACTCGTTATCTTCAACTGAATTTTCTGAAAGCTATTTGTCAAGACCGAGGACCGACTCTGCTTTTAGATCCTCTGTTTTGAGAAGGAGAATGTACATAGTCAAGAGGTGAACAAAGTGAATAACTTAGTTAATGTCTCAGCCGGTACCATCTTCAATGCCAGCTTCACTACTGGCTTGCCTTATTTTCCTTTTCCTTCTTCCCAGCTTCATCTCCGGTTCATGCCTACATACACTTCCATGTAACAAATCTATCCAAATTATCAATCCTTTTTACTTCCAACTAGACAACAATACATTTGACCCCAATTGTACGGGTTTTTTAGGGATTGGATGTAATAACGAGCGTCCAACTTTCTATTGGCGTGAGTTACTACCGTTGGAAAGCATCTCATATAACACCAACACCATCAGGGTTTCAGATCTAAATCTTAGTAATTCTGTGAAAGAATCTGGCTGTGGTAATCTTTATTTTAATTTTTCTACTCCTGTCAAAAACTTTTTTTATAGTATGTATGATCCACTATACAATAGCCTTTCTTCACTGAGATGCCACCCTCCAGATCAGATACAATCACCACCTGAGATATTTGGAAAGGATTACAGTTACAACCTAAGCTACTCACCTTCTCATAATGAAGGTGATGCAACTCAGAAGGATTGTTCACGGCCTGACGATTCTGTTCCGACTTTTGAGCTCATGTTGTTGTTCTGCAACAACAGCCCAGCTCTTTCTCTGCAATCGGCTAGTTACTCGTATAATCTTGCAGAAAGACCTGGTTGCTTTACGAACTCAACGGAGGTTTTCGATTGTACTGGAGGATGTAAAGGTTAGTTCTTTGCCATGGTCTATTTGCAGTTTGCACCGATCGTTGTTGTTAGAAGTTAAGAGCCACCATGAAATAGGATCGATAAGAGGCAATCCGTTAGAACCTTCCCCCTAAAATGTTACAGGTCATTTTTATCGGAATATTTTGGATAATATTAAATCAATTAGAAATAAGAGCAACTAGGTAAATAAGGATCTTCCCCATAATTTCACTGCATAAAATTTGGAGCCAATGATGAGGCGAAGAAATTACCAAGAGAATAGTGAAGAAGGTAAAAAGAGGGAGACGTTACCGATTAACAGAGAGTTAACCATAGAATTGACAGAAGGATCATTCTGACCCAAATCAAAGAGCTTGGGGATGTGTTTGAAACATAAGATTGAATAAGGATCAATTTTGCTACCACTTCTAATGTCTATATTATCTTTCATGATGAAACATATTTGACACTAATATATTTTTTTTTTTTGAAAAAGTGGCAGTAGCTGCCATTGTAATTTATTAATAAGAACGAGTTTACATACAAGTGTACAAACAGGCTTCCCATAAGCCGCTGCTAGCAAAAACACAGAAAACCGTACAAATAAATCGAACACACCTATGAAAACAGATATGTGAATGAACATAGCCAACACTAAACATCCCACATAGGAAGTAGCCAGCTGTAGTACGAAACTAAGGCTACGTGCATACACCTTTCCTTTGTTGAAGTGAACCGCTCATATATATTTGAATTGGAGTCTTATTTGACACTAATATACTCTGAAAAATTTCAGATTCCGGTACCAATTACTCTTCTCGGACAAGTCAAGCAAGAAGGAACAAAATTTTCATAGGTAAGCGTTCACAGATTTTTTCCTTAATTTATGATGAACACTGGCAATAGCGCTTTAACATCCTCCCATTAAGATCCAGAAACATTCTAAGAAGCGATATTCATTTACTATTTACTCATTAATTCAATGAGTTATAGACTTATAGAAGCAAGAGACTGTTAGCCAGTTTATACATGAACATCCACTATTTATTATGTTTACTGTGTTATCACCAAATCTAAAAGTTCTTCTAAAAAATCATAAACTTTTTACCGCTAATATTTATAATGTGCATGTAACTTACATTTCTATTTGTCTTTCTAGGAGGGGATTTTTTTATTAATAAAAAATAAAAAATCAAAATTACAACAGTAAAAACTGTTTTTTAAAAATTATAGAAATAGAAAAACCGCTATCTCAGATCGTGGCTCATGAACAGTGCTAAGCCGCGATCTGAAATCGCAGCTTAGTCTGTGTTAGAATATGGCCCGAATTGTATTTTGGGCCTATGGGCCATGTAACTTTGTTTGTTTTATATTTGAACCTTGTAATAGTAGAATGAGAGAGAGAATCAATTTTATTTGAAAATTCTGCCTCTCCTCCCTCTTTGCCCTCCCCTCAAACCCTAGCTCCGCCGGGGAGGCCGGTCGGCGGCCTCCCCCGGCCGTACTCTCGCTGATCTGTTCTAACAAACTGGTATCAGAGCCAGGTTGGTCTGGTCGGCCGTTGTTGCCGTCGCCGTCGGTGTCGCTGCCTTGCTCTCCGATCGCGGCCGTCGTTGTCGCTGTTGTTGCCGCTGCCATCACTGCCGTTGCCGTTGCAGCTGCTGAGTCGCGCCTGCTGCTGAGTCTGGCGAGCTGCTTGTTCCGTTGTGGGTGTTGGCGTGTCGCGCGAAGGCAAACCAGGCGATGAGCTGATCAGCAGCTTGCTTGCCTGCTTCTTCGAATTTAATTGCTGTGAGCCGCGATTGTGTAACGGAAACTCTCAAATTTGTTGCTTTGTTGTGAGTCGCGTCAAGACCAAGGTTTGGATTATTCTTGTTTGCTTGGTTTGGCAGCGTATGACCCAAATTTAATTTGTTGCTTCTGGATATTATTTGGCGCACCACTTATATATGTTCTTGGCCCTTCTCAATACTAGAATTGGTTAATACAAGTATTTGGTTTAAATTGTGGTGAAGTTTATCTTGAAATTCGGATAAATAGTTGAATGGGTATCTTGAACAATTGGGAGATTTGTTGTTTGTGAATTGGATTGGAGATGCGAAATTGGAAAAAATTGGTGAGATTTGGGATGATCCAAGAATTTAGTAATTTTTGTTGTTTGTTGAGAATAATTTTTTGGAGTCATTCGGGTTTTGAGATTTGTTTCGGGATGTTGTGTATGGTCCCGATTGAACCGACTTGTAGATAAGTTCTTTTGTGAAATAATCATCTTTGAGCCGGTGTTGGCATGGTGATGGCTATGATGCATGACGAGGGTTCCGTATTTGGTGGGAGCGGGGTACCTTCCGGATTTGTTGAAGAACTTGATCTGCGTTTTTGGATATGTCGGCATTTGGATGTTAAAAGGCAATTGAGGTCAACGAACAAGCTCGTTTGTCATTGGTGATTCTACTTCTTAGTTGCACCAAGTTGTTTGCTTCTCATGCAGCTTCACACTACTTTGCTCGCCTTTAGGCTTCGTGCATCGTACGAGTTGGTTCTCACTTCTGGTTTATGGTTAGTGTTTCTCTTCTTTGATTTGGCCATTTTGTGAGATTTGTGGTGGTGTTTGGTTGAATTAGCAGCTTGTGAATCGGGTATTGGTGCTTTGGGTACTTGAGGTATGAGATGACATTTGTGGTTAAGCTTGTCATGTGTAGATGGACCTTGTTTGATTTTATCGTCTTTTATGGCACCGTTGGAACCTTGTTTGTTTATGTCTTGTATGGTTCCATAGATGCTCTCTTTTGTGAAGCCAAGCATTTGCCATCATATGGAGTTGAGATGGTCGTCAAAAAGGTGGAGTTGTCGTTAGTTTGGCTTGTATGTTTTTGAGAGCTCGACATCATGTACCCTTTTGCGGTGTGGGTACTTGGATGTTTGTTGCGGCCTCTATTTCGGTCTTGAAGGAGTGGTATTTGGTATGGTCGGATGTTTCCGGCTTGACTTAGTCTCTGTTGGGGTGGTTGATGGTACCGTTTGTCCCGGTGTTTGGGATGTTGATGCTCTATGTGATTTAGAGATTTGATTTGGTACCATTGTTGTCCAGAATTTGGGATTTGGGTGCTCCATGTGATTTGGAGTTTGTGCCATCGATGCGGGTTTTGCATCTTAAGACTATGTTGTTGTCACTCTGGAGGTTGAGCAATTTGGATTCGACCCGTTTGTTCACCGTTAGCTTCGAGGGCACCGAATTCGAGTGTGTGGCAATCGTTTGAGGCTGTGAAGGTGTATGTCCTTGTGTCGAGTCTCGTTTGGATTGCATCAAGGTACTTTTTCGGTGTTACCTTTTGGTTGTGCTTGGTCTAGAGCTTAGAGCACAATTTCGGCTAAGGTGGAGCTTGCTCGAGATTATTTGTGGTGACTCATTGCTAGAGTCCGTTATGTTTTGCTTCTAGCCTTGTGCTAGTTTCGTTGCTAGCTTTTTGCTAGTTGTATCTTTTGTGTTTTTGCATTTCGTTTATATTAGTTTTATATTTAGTTTGCTTTTGGTACAATTCGGTCCAAGGTGAAGATTGTTAGAATATGACCCGAATTGTATTTTGGGCCTACGGGCCATGTAACTTTGTTTGTTTTATATTTGAACCTTGTAATAGTAGAATGAGAGAGAGAATCAATTTTATTTGAAAATTCTGCCTCTCCTCCCTCTTTGCCCTCCCCTCAAACCCTAGCTCCGCCGGGGAGGCCGGTCGGTGGCCTCCCCCGGCCGTACTCTCGCCGATCCATTCTAACAGTCTGTATTCTACTGCGGATTTATGAAGATATTTGAAGGGGTAAATATTGGTTGTTTTTTATAAATGACCTAGCGTTTTAAAGGTCTTGAAGTCTACTTTCCAATGGTTTAACTTCCAAGGCGTTTGGAGTTCTCAACAGAGAGTTATTGGAGTTTTAGTGGAGAGGGGTCAGTTTTCTGTATTCTCTCTTTAATTACGAATTTCTAGAGTTTTCTGTTGGTTGTTTTTTACAAATGACCTACCATTTTAAAGGTCTTGATGTCTACTTTTCAATGGTTCAACTTTTAAGGCGTTTGGAGTTCTCTCTAGAGAGTTATTGCAGTTTTAGTGGAGATGGGTCAATTGAAATAGGGGCTGTTTTAATTAAAAAATCAAAAACATTTTAGTGGCTGTTTTAATTACTACATTTATTCTGATTCGGTACCAGATTTTGCAACAACAAGTGATGATCAAAACATGAGTTTGAATGCTCAACATTTGCTTGTAGCAGCAGATAGGTACGTTCAGTTCTTTCCATACTTTTTATTTATTGATTTATGCTTCAATATTAAATCAGCAACAATTTAATGTCAAAACATTTCTGTCGAATCAGGTACGGTTTGGAAAGATTGAGGCTAATGTGTGAAGATATACTTTGCCAGAACCTTGATGTGGGCACTGTCACAACTGCATTGATCTTGGCTGAGAAACACAACTGTGATCAGCTGAAAGCCGAGTGCCTCAAATTTATGAGCTCTACCGAGGTTTTCAAAGCTGTGACACTAACTCCTGAATTCAGCGATTTGATGAAGATTTGTCCGTCGATTGTGATGGATTTCAAAGCCCTTTATTTAAAATAGTAATGTAGTGATCATTAGTGAGATTTTTCTTCTTGTCTTTATTTTCTTAAGTACTTTTTGCTGTTTACAGAATCTAGCTGGTTTACCCCAAATTATGTTATATTATATGAGATATCCTGTGGAAATGAATATATTATTAGTATCATTATATAGTTTGTGTGTTTTGACTACTGTTATTGTTTCTGAGTTCTGACAAACATAAGTAGCTATTATTCATTCTGGTATTAAGGATTTACTGATATTTATAGAATTAATCCGCAATGAAGAACAACACATTTAACCAAATCAATTATAAGTAAACAGCAACATTGGCAAAGTGAAGGCATGAAAATGATTTTTGCAAGATCTTAATTAAAAATTATGTTAAGTACTTTAGTGAAATAAAGAAAAAACCAGAAAAGAAAATTGTTCAAATTAAAGGAAAAATCATCTAATAATCTAGCACAGCCACAAAATAATTTCTAATGCTCTCTAGTTTCTACAGGACATGGATAACTAAACAGCTAACTATATCTATTGGGATTTTTTTATTAATAAAAAAATAAAAAATCAAAACAGCCCCTGTTTCAACTGACCCCTCTCCACTAATTAAAACAGAGAGCATTGGAATTCTTTAATTAAAACAGTTTAATTAAAACAGAGAGCATTGGAATTCTTTAATTACATGTTCTCTAGTTTTGTACAGGACATGCTCTCTAATTTCCAAGGCGGTTGGAAGTTGAACCATTAGAAAGTAGATTTCAAGACCTTTAACACGGTAGGTCATTTATAAAAAACAACCAACAGAAAACTATAGAAATTCGTAATTAAAGAGAGAATACAGAAAATTGACCCCTCTCTACTAAAACTGTAATAACTCTCTAGAGACAAATCCAAACGCCTTAAAAGTTGAACCATTGGAAAGTAGACGTCAAGACCTTTAAAATGGTAGGTCATTTGTAAAAAACAACCAACAGAAAGCTCTAGAAATTCATAATTAAAGAGAGAATACAGAAAACTGACCCCTCTCCACTAAAACTGCAATAACTCTCTGATGAGAACTCCAAACGCCTTGGAAGTTGAACCATTGGAAAGTAGACTTAAAGACCTTTAAAACGGTAGATCGTTTATAAAAAACAACCAACGTTTGTCCCTTCAAATGTCTTCATAAATCCGCAGCAGAATACAGACTAAGCCGCGATTTCAGATAGCGGCTTAGCACTGTTCATGAGCCGCAATCTGAGATAGCGGTTTTTTTTATTTCTATAATTTTTAAAAAACAGTTTTTACTGTTGTAATTTTGATTTTTTATTTTTTTATTAATAAAAAAATCCCTTCTAGGAGCAACACTAGGATTGCTATCTTTCCTCGTAGGTCTTATTTTGATCTTAATGCTTCGATGTTGCACAAATTGTTCAAAATGAATTTTATTGAGCAGATGCAGACATAAAAAGAATATTGAACAGCTCATAGAAAAATATGGATCATATGCTCCAAAAAGATACAAATATGGGAGATCAAGAAAATTACAAACTCCTTTCAAGAATCACTTGGTAAAGGAGGTCTTGGCACCATATACAAAGGATAACTACCGGATGGGCGCTTGGTTGCTGTCAAAATTTTGCACGCGTCTTCAAGCCATGGAGAGGAATTTTTGAATGAGGTTCTAAGCATTGGCAGAACTTCTCATGTTAATGTCGTAAGTCTGCTTGGGTTTTGTGCTGAAGGGTCCAAGCAGGCCCTAATTTATGAATACACGCCAAATGGATCACTGGATAAATACATTTACTGTGAGAATCCAAAGGCAGTTCTTGGTTGGGAAAAGTTGTACGAAATAGCGATTGGTATTGCAAGAGGTTTAGAGTATTTACACCGAGGTTGCAATGCACGCATTGTGCATTTTGATATCAAGCCTCACAACATTCTGCTGGATGAAGATTTTAACCCCAAAATTGCAGATTTTGGTTTGGCCAAGTTATGCCCACCAAAAGAGAGCATTCTTTCGATGGCTGAGATGAGGGGAACAGCTGGATACATCGCTCCTGAAGTCTTCTCTAGGAGCTTCGGGGCTGTTTCAACGAAGTCTGATGTGTACAGCTACGGCATGATGATCCTAGAGATGGTCAGAGGAAGAAGGAACGCAAAGCCAAGTGCTGACAATTCAAGCCGTGTATACTTTCCACACTGGCTTTATGATTGCCTGGCTGAAGGTAATGAAATTCAAGCTTGTGATGGATCGATTGGAAACGAAGAAATTGCAAAGAAGATGGGAATGGTGGGCTTGTGGTGCACACAAACAATACCGGGTAATCACCCCACCATTAGCAGAGTTATTGAAATGTTGGAGAAAGGAGTAGATGAGTTGGAAATGCCGCCAAAACCTTACTCGTCTTCTCCACCTCATTTCCCAATGTTATCAGAAGATATTTCTAGTTCTTAAAATTTTTTAATTTCGATGAAAAATTGTAATGTTTTATACGTACTCCAAAAATTGTCAATGGTTCGAGTCAGAAAAGAACTTTGCCTGAAGGTCACTCACGCATGTTGTTCTGCAAGGGCTTTACATTACATAATTTCAGTGGTCTAGTACAACTTGCACATGACATGGTAGCATATAATTAAGATATATAATCAAGAGTAATTATATGATCCCCCGCGGTGGAATCCCCGGTTTCTGTCCCCGCCCAACTGAACCTCACTCAACCCACTTCGTACTTTCCCAAAACAATTGACCCCGTACTCTATTCCGCAATAACGCGTGGGAGGTTTCTCTTTTTTCTCTGATTTTAGCCGAATTTAGGAGCTTTCTCAGTGATTGTAATGATTGATTTTGTCTTTATCTAATGATTTTCTGTTGCATCGGTATGTATCTGAGTTGTGCCGCAACCACAAACGAACGCTCAGATGGATCGCTACATCGTCCCAGTCAGTAATCATAACATAGGAATATACCTTTGCGATATTCTGTGTCCTCATTTCCATAGATTCTGTATCGAAATCTGTTATTAGTTATATATTAGTCCGTTTCACAAAAGACTATAGAGAACTGCGCATCATGCGGATAAAAAAAAAAAGAATCTTCCCTTGTCAGGTAATGATTACTATAAATTAATATCATATATACCCTTCAAAAAATTGTTTAATGTCATATTTATCTATCACCTCTTTAATATATCATATATACTCTTGAACTCTTTTGAATCTTTCATATTTGCCCATGAACTCCAAATATATCGTATTCCCCTCAAACTCTTAAAAACTTTTGATATACACCCATCTAATTATTTAATTCTAATTGATATTTATTATGTGCGTTAATAAATAAAAAATTTATTAGAGTTAAATAATTAGATGGGTGTATATGAAACATTTTGAAGAGTTAGAGGAGATATATGACATATTTAGAGTTGACGGGGAAATATGAAATATTAATAAGAGTTCAAGGGTATATATGATATATTAAAGAGGTGATGGGTAAATATGAAATAAATCAAGAGTTGAAGGGTATATATGATATTACCAAGCCCAGATAACAATTAATTGAGACCAGTTATGTTGAGCCCAAAAATTAAACATCTCGATCCAATCTTGTAAATCCAGAAATGCTTGAACCCGGCCCAATAAAACTTCACTAAAAAGTTGGCCCACATTTCATTGACTTAATTTATTTCGGGTTTTCAAATAAAAATACTTCTAACAATAGTTTCCGAACTCCAAAAATTCCAAAATTAATTTTAAAATTCATTTCATAAATTTTATGATTTTTCTATATAAAAACATTTCAAACTTTAATACATTTTCTTGTAAATAAATTCAAAAGTGAATAAATAAATGTCCAAGTAGCGAAAACACTTGGACTATGACATTCTATGCATTTGTCGTTTTCTTGTAAATAATTTCACCTATTATTATGATTTCGTTTTTGTCTCTATGCATAAGCCAATCATGACATTTTCTTTTAACTTATCTTCTATAGGATTGCTATGCTCACACAAGATAGCTTACACATGATAGCTAAGGCCAACAAAAATTTTTATTTGATTATATTAAAATATTTTTATTTCATCGACAAAATAGTGTTTGACGGTTTTATATGTTGTAACCTTTACTTGTTTGTTATATTTTGGAATATATATTATGAGCTTCGAGACCTTCCTACTCCTAAATAAAAAATCATACTTGACCACCTCAAAATTTTGATTTATGATTATTATTAAATTCTTTATAAAAAATTTCTTACAATATAAATTTTTTTTAATTATATAGAGGAGGGATTTACTTACACAAAAGAAAAAAATTTGACCACAAAATTATACTAAAGATTCTCATACCACCATCTGCTAAACGAAATCATGCCGAAGCAACGCGAGGCATCGCAACTAGTATATCATAAATCTCAGACTATTTGATGACCTTCAATGCATGGTAAAAAGTACATGAAATTAATCATTTTTCACTAATTGATATATCTTCCAATCAATTGAAAACACAAAGTTCATCTAAACCCATTCAAGTTTTTTAAAGAAAATATTAATAACTTAACAAGAGGAGGGATCAAATAATCATGTTTTTGGTGACCGCTCGGTGACCGTGAAACTAAATCTGAAATAACTACAATTTATACTGTTAAATGATAAAACTAATTGATAGAATGTGTTATATATATCATGTTTTATGTGTATACAAAAAATTATATCATTTTGATTTTATTTACATATGCATCAAGCATTAACAAAAATCGACGGTTCAAATTTTATGATTTTTTCTCCTCTCTTGATGACTATTGAAACGATGTTAAAACTTTATCATTTTTTGTGTATATATTATTTAGATGATTCAGAATACATCTAACGGTTTGGATTTGTCAATTTATATATAAATAGTAAAATGGTCGCCACGGTCACCAAAGTTTATGGTTATTGGATTCCTCCTCACTTAACAAAATAACCAATATATAGAATCATCATTCACCAAAAAGATAATCATCAAATACTTCCATTCAGGGACTTGGGCCGAATCTTCTGCATGTTACAGAACAACATTCAAGGCCGAGTGTTGAGGAGAGGGGCAAGGGCCATGCTGTTGACGAAGGCAATACGAGCTATGCTAACAATTCCTGTACAGAAGATGAGCCGATGATAGATTTGCAGTGGGACGATGATGAGGACTTCGCTGACGGCGAGGACCAACAGGAATGACTAGTTCATTCCTGTTTCTGTATCTGTTTCTGTCGGATGTTTTTATCTTGTTTTTATATGGATACAAAAATTCCGAAATTAAAAGTACTTTCATGGAATGTAAGAGGGTTAGGGGATGTTAACAAATGTAACGTCATTAAGGATGTTGTTAGGACTAGTAGGTGTGATATTTTTTGTGTACAAGAATCTAAGTGGAATGAATGTACTTCTGAGTATATTGTGCGTATTTGTCCAAATTTTTTTGCACGTGATTTTGTGGCACTGGATGCAATATCAACAAGGGGTGGATGTATTGTGCTATGGAAACACTGTTATAGGATGTTAAACTGCTGGGTCACACGACATTCATGCTCTGTCATCCTGCAGGATGAGAGGTGTGGATTCATTTTTTGTGTCACTACTGTTTATGGTCCTCAGGATGACCGGTTAAAGCAAAAATTTATAGAGGATCTTGCTTCTACTCACCAAGGGTTGTCTTGTCCGTGGATTCTCGCAGGAGATTTTAACATGGTAAGATGGACAACCGATCGCTCCACTCTATCAACGGGATGGAATGAGATGGACATCTTTAATGACTTTGTTAGACGCATGGGCTTAATGGATGTGCCGTTGACGAATAAGAAATATACGTGGACTAACAAGCAACCCCAGCCGGTCCTGTCAAGATTGGATCGAGCGTTGGTTTCTTCAGAATGGGTGACCCGCCTACCTGATATAACGTTACAAGCTTTGCCTATGGTAGTCTCGGATCATGTGCCACTTTTGCTCACATGCAAACATTTTCAAACCACACGAGCACCATTCCGAATGGAACGGTTCTGGTTTCAGTACACTGAGATGAAGGAAATCGCGGCACGAGTATGGGAAGTGGAGACAGACTCACACGATCCAGTTGTAGCTTATAATTCCAAGCTTGGTAGTCTGCATCAAAACCTCAGAGTGTGGCATCGCGAACGATTCGCACATATGAATGTGTACTTAGAGAATTGTAAGAGGATCATACAGTTCCTTGATAGTTTGGAGGAACGGAGGCCCCTGACTCGGTTTGAGTTCTTACTCAGGATCGAAATGCGCAAAAGAGCGTATGAGCTGGCCAATATTGAGGAGGTGCGTTGGTCACAACGTTCTAGGTGCCGGTGGTTATCATGTGGAGATAGAAATACTCGTTTTTTCCATGCTTACGCATCTGCTAGAGCTAGGAAAAATAGAATCAAGCAACTGAAAGTGCACAATCAAATTATTTCCTTACAAAGTGATATCGTGGCAGCAGTGCTCGATCACTTCAGTCAATTATTGGGTACATCGACTCGGGTGGAGCGCTACAACCTCGCTGACCTCTACTCACCTGATATTGACCTTCACGCGTTAGCAGCAGAATTCAGTCATGAGGAGATTCTTCGGGCAGCAAAGAGTCTGGCACCGAATAAGGCTTGTGGGCCCGATGGGTTGCCAAATGAGTTTGGCAGTCAATGTTGGCCTATAATCAGAGATGATCTAATGCAACTGATCCACACGTTTCATAGACATGAACTGAACATTGCAGAGGTGAACCAAGCAAATATAGTATTGGTGGCTAAGAGGCAAGACCCGGAAGGGATTAATGATTACAGGCCTATAAGCGTTATCAATTACTTGCCTAAGTTAATTACCAAGGTGCTTGCAAACAGGTTGTGTCATTACATACCACAACTGATCGATAAGTTTCAAATGGGTTTTGTGCAAAAAAGATTCATAGCAGAAAATTTCTTAGTCACAAGAGAGGTCCTGCATCATTTACATATTGCTAGATCTCAGGCTTTCTTGCTTAAAATCGACTTTGCCAAGGCATACGATACGGTCAATTGGAGCTTTCTATTAGATGTTTTGCAGTGTAGGGGATTCCCTGCAAGATTCGTCAGATGGATCAGTGACCTCCTATCCACTGCCTCCTCTGCTGTCCTTCTGAATGGTGAGCGATCGGAGTCTTTTAAGCACGCTCGTGGCTTGAGACAGGGAGATCCGATATCTCCGTACATGTTTCTATTGGCAGCAGACGTCCTACAAAAGCTGATCCAATTTGCAGACGTCTCAATGGATTGTCCTCTATCCTCACGTCTCCCCATGGCCATGATGGCGTTTCAGTATGCCGACGATATGATAATAGTGGCAAGTGCACAAGGCAATGTGCCTCTCGAGTTGAAACGGGTGCTGGATACCTTTTCAAAAATCTCGGGGCTGTCTATAAACTTTTCTAAGAGTTGCTTTGTACCCCTCAATTTGGATGTTGATCGTACTAACTCTATTCAGCAGATTTTTGGATGTGAGTTGGGCTCCTTTCCATTAATGTATCTTGGGTTGCCGTTGACTATACACAAGCCCGACAAGAGCCTCTATCTCCCGCCATTGGAGAAGATGGAAAAGCGGTTGGCCGGGTGGAAGGGGAGATTGCTATCAAGAGGAGGAAGACTTCAACTTGAGAACTCGGTATTGGCTGCTATCCCCATTTATTATTTGTCATGTTTCAGATTTCCGAGATGGGCTTTGCAACGAATGGACAAGATTAGGCGGAATTTCTTATGGGCCAAAAATGAGGACGGCCGCTCGGGCATCTCTCTTCTAAATTGGGCTACGGTATGTGTACCGAAGTCATGTGGTGGGCTCGGTGTTCGTGACTTACAGTTGCATAATAACTCCCTGCTTCAGAGGTGGATATGGAAGTTATATGCGGATGATACTTCCTTGTGGTGCGTGGTTGTGATGGCCATATACGCTGTCAACTACCAGAGAGGGGGAGTCAGAGTTTGGAAGAGATATGGCTCCTTCTTTTGGAAATCTCTTCTGGACTCTAAAGGGTTATTCTTGTTCTCAACTGCGTGGGAGGTGGGGTCAGGCTCAACAATTCTGTTCTGGCAGGATAATTGGAATGGTGTGCCGGTCATTGCTTCTCAAGTTGTTGCACCTCCGAGGCAGCATGCAAGGTTGTCGCTTGCCGAAGCCGTACCGAGGATAGAGGAGGTGTTACCCAGGCCGCATACGAGGGAGCACTACATGTTGACGCTCAACTTGCCAACTCTAAGACCCCAGGCACGGGATGTGATAAGATGGAAATGGGAAAGATCAGGGAATTTTTCGGTTAAGTCCTTATACAAGATCCTTAGTGAAGGAGGCAGGGTTAAGGCTCCTTTCTATTGTGTTTGGATGGCAAGGGCAACCCCTTCTGCAAAATGCTTCTTTGTCCTACTATTGCTTAATAGGTTGCTCACACGGGATGTCATGTGTAGGAGGCATATTTTATTTATTCAGGGATGTGTTATGTGCAAATCAAATACTGATGAAACTGCTCTTCATCTATTTTTGCGATGTCCATATGTTGTGCAGGTTTGGCAAAGGCTGGAGCAGATTTTTGGGATGACGCTATGGCAGTCAGGGGAGGAAGATGTACAATTGGCTTTTCTACGATCCATGCCTTCTGATAGAGTTCAGAGGGTTAGGTGGATGACGATTATCATTGCGGGTACCCTGCTCATCTGGAAAGAGAGGAATGCAAGGATCTTTAGATTGGTTGAGAGGCCACCTGCCATACTTGCTAACTGCATTGCGTTGGATGCAAGGTTGTGGACTAAATATTGTGGACGGCGAGAGAGCAGGGGTGATGATGATGTGCATTAAGTGTGAAGGAGGTGGTGCGCGCTCTGGGCAGTAGCATAGGATTTGTTTTCTCTATTTTGTTTGGTAGTCGTTGTAGGATGTTGTACTAAGTTGGCAGCCTCTGCCTACTCAAAAAAAAAATACTTCCATTCCGTTAATGAGAGCATGAAACCAAAATTCCGTTCCGCATTCAGTTCCCTCTTTGTTGACCATCGTTATACCAACAATTCATCACAGCCTGTAACCTGGTGCGGCGTATCACATACTCATCAATTCATATCCTCTGCTCGTCTGCTGCGCAGCCCTCCAACCATTAGATATGCTTTAAGCGTGCAACTCAATCTCAAAAAACCCCCCTCTATTCCGCATCGTTGATTCGCTGCGCAGTACAAGCCCGCCATATTCACATCCACATCCACACATCCTCCCTAAACCCAAACCCAATCCTCTCCTTCAATTCAATTCAATTGACCCCATACTCTATTCCACAATAACCCGCGGGTGGCTCCTCTTTTTTCTCTGATTTTAGACGAATTTAGGAGCGCTCTCCGTGTTGTAATGATTAGTTTTGTCTTTACCGAATGATTTTCTGCTGCATCAGTACATGTTGGATATGTGCCGTAACCACAAACGAACGCTCAGATGGATCACTACATCTTCCCAGTCTGTCATCATAACATAGAAATATATATTTGCGATATTCTGCGTCCTCATTTTCCATAGATTCTGTATCGAAGTCTGTTATTAGTTATATATTAGTCCGTTTCAAAAAAACCTATACAGAATTGAGATAAGAAAAAAACAAAAGGTATAATGATTACTATGAATTAATATCATATATACCCTTCAAAAACTTCTTTTATGTCATATTTACCCATCACCTCTTTAATATATCATATATACTCTTAAACTCTTTTGAATCTTTCATATTTCCTCACGAACTCCAAATATATTGTATTCCCCTCAAACTCTTAATATATCATATATACTCTTAAACTCTTTTGAATCTTTCATATTTCCCCATGAACTCCAAATATACCGTATTCCCCTCAAACTCTTAAAAACTTTTTATATACACCCATCTAATTATTTAATTCTAATTATTATTTATTATGTGCGTTAATAAATAAAATTCTTATTATACTTAAATAATTAGATGGGTGTATATGAAACATTTTAAAGAGTTAGAGGAGATATATGACATATTTAGAGTTGACGGGGAAATATGAAATATTAATAAGAGTTCAAGGGTATATATGATATATTAAAGAGGTGATGGGTAAATATGAAATAAATCAAGAGTTGAAGGGTATATATGATATTACATACCATCATTATAATTTCGGCCCATGGATTAATTTGAGGATGGGCCTTGTTCCTGTTTTGCAATAGAAAGGACACTACTGTTTTCTATTTTATCATAATTGGGCCAAGTTGAATTGATGGATTCGTGTATCCTAAATCCAAACATAAATACAAGCTAAGAAAATAAACAGGATCATACATACATCTAGAAATCAAACACAAACATGATCATGCTGCATCTAGATTCTAGAAGTATTTGGGTCTTAAATCTTTGAAAATACCGAAAGGAAACAAACAAAACAGCATAATTCCATGAGGAATATCGAAGGGTAAGAAGGTCATTTTCACAGTTGCAATAAATCCCAACGTCGGATCAAGTACAAACTCTCAGCAATCTCACAGCTTTTTTACGGACTTCAATGGAACCCAGGACTCCAACCACCCACTCCACAATTTCATATCCTCTGCAGCGCTGCATTGTGTAGCGCAGGATGTGAACCATTAGATCATCTCGAGATCTGTGCTGGCCAACAAAAATTTTTACTCGGTTATATTAAAATATTTTTATTTCATCGACAAAATAGTGTTTGACGGTTTTATATGTTGTAACCTTTACTGGTTTGTTATATTTTGTAATATACATTATGAGCTCAGAGACCTCCCTACTCCTAAATAAAAATTCATACTTGACCACCTCAAAATTTTGATTTATGATTATTATTAAATTCTTTATAAAAAATTTCTTAGAATATAATTTTTTTTAATTATATAGAGGAGAGATCTACTTACACAAAAGAAAAAATTTAACCACAAATTACACTAAAGATTCTCATACCACCATCTGCTAAAGAAATCGTGCCGAAGCAACGTGAGGCATCGCAACTAGTTAAAATAATATTTCCTATTTGACAAATCTGTTGCCAGCTCACCTTCTCTCCCGTCACTCTCACTCGCATTTTCTTTTTCTCTTCATTTCCGATCTGATATCTTCATTTCAAAATCAATACTCATTATAAACATCAAAAGCAACGGTGACCTACATCAAACCTTCTCCTCCTCGCCGTCGTCGGAGTATCTTCGGCCTCCGTTGAACCCTCCTCCTCCTCCTCGGCGTCGGTGTGTCGGCAGCCTCCGTTGAACCCTTCCTCATCTCGCTGGTGTTGGAGTAGCGGCAACATCCGCCGAACCGTTCCTCCTCACCGGCGTCGGAAAAATGGCGACCTCCGCCAAACCTTCCATCCTTCCTGCCATCCCACTTATGTGCTGATCGATTGAAGAAATGAAATGGGAGCACGAGGAAAGCAACGGAAAAAAAAATCAAAATTATGACATCAAGACTATTAGTTGTTAATATTAATATTATCAAGTGTAAATATTTTATCGTTTGATAATAGATATTAGTACTTCTATCATCTTTTATATTTTTTTAAAAATTATGTAGTAACTATTTATATTTTAATTTTAAAAGTGAGGGCACTTGGTCAAACTTGAAGATTTGAGATGAGATTTTCAGAGTGTAAAGTTTTTTTTTTTTTTAAGTTTCGGATGTTAGGACGATCTTAAAAAGTTTCTTTCATAGGTATTTATACTTTGATTCTTCAATATTTTATCTTCATGCTGTAGGTATAATTACTAATATCGTTTTTTCATGTTTTTCTGAAAAACATGTAGTAACTATTTATATTTTGAAACTTAAAGCCAATGACGAGGCGAAGAAATTACCAAGAGAATACAGAAGGAGGTAAAAAAGGAGGAGACATTACCGATTAAGAGAGAGTTAACCATAGAATTGACAGAAGGATCATTTTGACCTAAATCAAAGAGCTTGGGGATGTGTTTAAAACATAAAATTGTTTAAGGATCAATTTTGCCACCACTTCTAGTATCTATATTATTTTTCATGATGATACATATTTGACACTAATATACTCTGAAAATTTCATATTCCGGTACCAATTACTCATCTCTGACAAGTCAAGCAAGAAGGAACAAAATTTTGATAGGTAAGCGTTCACAGATTTTTTTTCTGAATCTATTCCCGACTTCTACTCGCACCCTTCTTTCACCCTTCCAGTACCGTCTTGTGTCCTTCTAGCACCGTCTGTGTCCTTTATTTGCTTCGGGTGGTGGGGAATATTTTTGTGGCGTTTTATACAGAGAAGATGATTTATTTGGTGAAGGGAGGAAATCGGTGTTGTAAAAAAGGTGGTGGAATGTTGGGGTATTTGTATTTTATTGATAGATAACATATTTTAGAAAAGAGCATTGCAAGATCTGCTATTAGATGAAGGGAAGAAGGGTTGTGAGGGATGGAGGACTGCTGTTGTGGGTGTGAGGGAGCAAGGGAGGGGATTGGGGTGTTTAAATAGGCAATTTCTGGAGGCAGAATTTAATTGTCATTAGTACGAATTTTGGTGAATAATTGGTCGGGATTTAGGAAAATCTTAAAACATAAAACTTGTAGAATTTGTTTCCTGGATTGCAGCAAAATTGATGTCACATTAATTGGATTATCCAATCAGGAGTTATGAATAAAAACGTTCAGCTGGGTCTGTGAGCTGTCAACAGAATTTTGATTTAATACGAAATTTTGGGATACTTAAGTCATGAATTTGAAGAAGCATAAAACATAAAAGTTATAGAAGGTATTGTTGAGATTCTAACAAAATTAATTCCATACAAATGTGATTATCCAATAAGGAGATATGTCTAATTTAAAACGGTATGTCTGTAGCTATACGCACCAAATCTAATATGTATTAATATGAGTATTTGGAATATTTTTGCTCTGAATTTGCAAAACCTTAAAACATAAAACTTGTAGCTATTGTTTTCTGGATTCTATAAAAATTAATTGCACATTAATACGATTATCCAGTGAGGAGATATAATGAAAATGGCGTTGGTGGGTCTGCAGCTATAACAGAATGAGGTATTTATTGTTGCAAATTTTTAGGATGATTCAGTTATGAATTAGAAGAACCTCAGAATATAAAAGTTGGAGATATTTGTAACGTCTCCAAATTTTCGGCAAATACAAAAATATTTTAATCAAAAATTATTGGCAAAATAATAAAAGAATGATGGATTATGGTGAATAGCAATTAAGATTTCACTATTATTTTCTAAGAAAACAATTGAAATTAACAATGGTTTTAAACAATTACTTGTAGGAACAAGGAAGTTTAAAAAAAAAATTGTGTCAACAATTGTAATATATAACAAGTAAATAAATTTTGGTTTGACCAAATAGAAATTATAAAATAACTATGAGGACAAGATGTACAATCTCTTATATAAATGTTGGAATGCATTAATTTTGCATTAAAGTTAAATCAAGACTGACAATTATATTACGTAGGAGAATTGGTAAGCCTTCAACACATTTTAATGTCATAATTGTAAATTATGTTAATAGGATGGTATACTTAATAGAACAAATATATAATATCATATTTTCCTCAAAGAATATCAGTTGATAAAATTGGTGTATAAATGTACCATGTTTTAAATTAAAGTTTTAGATCTTTTGATACTATTTTAATCATATTGATTTGGAATTAATTTTATTAGAATCAAGAAAACAGTTCTTAAAAAAAAAAAAAAAAAAAAAACGCTGGACCAAAACCCCACCCCGTCACCCCCCCTCTTTCCCGTCTCATTCTTTCTTTCTTTTTCGTTTCTTTTTTTTTCTCTTCTTTCTGTACACCGGAGGCAGAGGCAGCAGCCCCAAACCCCACCCCTCCTGCACGTAGCCCCCGCCTCCACTCCGCCGATCCGACCACCGCACCGGCAGCGACGAGCTGCCGCCACTGCCCTCCTCCCTTTCCCTTCTCCCTTTCTCCTCCCGGCTCCAACAACCCCAAACCCTAACCCTCTTGCTCAATGCAATAACCCAAGCCGGATTGCATCACCGCCGCGCCGAAACGCCGTGCCGAGCCACCATGCCGAGGCCGCCACACCGAGCCGCAGTGCCGAGCTCGCCGTGCCGAGCTCCCGTCGAGCCGCCGTTCTGAGCCCGCCGCGACAAGCCGCCGTGCCGATCCCGCCATGCGAGCTCGCGTCGCACCGTACACGACACTTGAGCTCGACATCCTGTCAAGATTATGTTTCCCATTTCCGATTAGTCAAGAAAAATTAAGTTCTTGCTTTACGGTATGACACTCCCTTGTTTCCTCCATTGTTGTGCAATTAAATAAATGAAAATAATTTATTCCTTAGTCAAATATCTGATCAATTTCTGTTGTGTGCTTGAATTGATTGATCTTAGGAGATAATAAAATGTCAAAATGCTGAGGCACTGATGTTGCTCGAAATAGATTCGAATCACCCAGATATTTGGTTATCGTCACCGCTTGAATTCAAAATTAGATAACCGGACTTCTCTATGACTCGATTTACTGTTTAATAGTTAATTACTATTTTGTGAATAGTTAGTAGATCTTAATATTAATTAGTTTGTGCATATGATTTGATCTTGAAAGTGGCATTTGTTATGTGCATGGAAAGTGCATTTTTGTGGAAAATGGTTTGTGGCGTGAGAAAGGGATTTATGCATGAAATTGGTTTGTCATAGTATTTCTTTTACATGCATAAAAAAGGATTTTGGGGTTTTTGTCAGATTTATGACGGTATATTTATCGAGTCCAATCGTCGGTCTTATAGTTCTGTGACACGACGGTTCATGGAATCGCCAGAAAGGGATTCAGTAAATGACGGTGTACTGATCTGAGGGACCGACGATTGACTCGGTAAATATGCGGGCGTAAATGTTACATGTCCTTTGCATCAATTTTATTTCATTGATTAATATTGAAACTGAATGTTTTTTTTTTAAAGAATCTAGAACAAAAATAGATTTGCAATAAATACAAGATTATGGTCCGTTTGTATGTGCATGTGTTTACTGTTTTGCAATATGCTATGATGAGAAAAGGAAATAAAGTTTTCCTAAAAGAATTAAGAATAATTAAAATTTACTAAATGTCACTACGGGAATGCAGACGGTGTCAGATATTATATTGCGATTATATTCCCATTACTACGGAATCTTAAGTACTTAAGTGAAGTCCCTTACGGTGCCCATACTAGTCGGGTTAGGGAACGGACGGTGTGACATACGAGACAGATTATTTTTAAAAGAAATGTATTTAATCGGACATAACTGAACTTTGTTCAGTACGGGACAGATTAAAAACCTTTGTTATGAATGACTTCCTAAATTACAAGGAAATTTTCTTTATGATAAAATGTATTAAATCAGACATAATTGAACTTCAGTTCAGTACAGAACAGATTTAAATGTTTTTAATCGATAAGTTTTCTTAAAATTCAATAGCCTAAAAATGTTATATATATGTTGTGATAAATACATTGCATGGCATGTTTAGTTTTATTTTTAAATGTTACAGGTCCTGTGCATCAATTTTAATACATTTGTAAAGTATTTTGTATTAAAAACTTGTCATAGAGAAGCGTGTCGTTAAATAACCGGTTACTGAGATTTTTAGCTGACTCCGTTTTATTGTTTTCTTTTCTTTTTGTTTGCGACGTAGGTCGACGGACCGTCGGATGGATGCACAGGATACCGCACCGTAGCGTCCCATGCCGGGGCGTTACAATATTGATCTCAATATTCTTTAGAAATTTACCTCATGTCAATGGGATTTTCTAATAAGAATATATGATTAAAACATTATTAAGAGGTCTGAAACTAATCGACAAAATATAGTGCAATCGTATGACTAATTATAAGAATTGATATTTCCTTTAATAAAATTTAGATATTGATATATTTAATTTACTATTCACAGAATATATTGTTTTAGACCGAATTTTCCTATCGTTACAGGTTTAGAGTACTTACACCGAGGTTGCAATGCCCATATTGTGCATTTCGATATCAAGCCGCAAAACATTCTCTTGGATGAAGATTTTAACCCCAAAATTGCAGATTTTGGTCTGGCAAAGTTATGCCCGCCAAAGGAGTGTTAAAACATACCCAGGAAACAAAAGTTAAATGTGGAATGCTAAAATTAGAAGCAATTTCTGCAGCATTCTTTCGATAGCTGAGATGAGGGGAACAATTGGATACATTGCTCCTGAAGTCTTCTCTAGGAGCTTCGGGGCTGTTTCGATGGTCCTAGAGATGGTCGGAGGAAGAAGTAACGCAAAGCCAAGTGCTGACAGCCCAAGCTACGCGTACTTTCTGCATTGGCTTTATGATTGTCTGGCAGAAGGCAATGAAATTCAAGATTGCGATGGATCAACTGGAAACGAAGAAATTGCAAAGAAGATGGGATTGGTGGGGTTGTGGTGCACACAAACAATACCGGGTAATCGTCCCACCATTAGCCGAGTTGTTGAAATGTTGGAGAAAGGATTAGATGAGTTGGAAATGCCGCCAAAACCTTACTCATCTTCTCCACCTCATTTGGCATTGTTATCAGAAGATTTTTCCAGTTCTTAAAATTATTTAATCTCGATGAAAAATTGTAATGTTGTATACGTTCTCCAAAAATTGTCAATGGTTCGAGTCAGAAAAGAACTTTGCCTGAAGGTCAATCATGCATGTTGTTCTGCAAGAGCTTTACATTACATAATTTTAGTGGTCTGGTACAACTTGCACATGACATAGTAGCATATAATTAAGATATATATATAATCAATATAACTTTTTAAATCGAAAAATTCTGTCAAGTGAACATTGTAAGAAGTTGTAAGAGTTTATTATTAGGAATAATATATTTAGTAGATTGTACTGAAAATTTATCTCATAGCTGCCGTAATGCAAACAACCGGATTGTAAAATTTTTATTCCCATTAAAACTCGGCTTACTATCTTAGTACCAACACTATTTTTCAATTGAGAGGAGGTACTTACAATTTTTACACGAGAGAGGAGGTACCTACAATTTTTATACGAGGGATCATTGACGATGGTTATTTTGACAATCTCGAAAATTGAAATTTTAAAAAAATTATAAAAAAATAACAAAAAATCTTAAAAATAGAAAAATTTTACAGAAGTATTACTTAACTTATAGATTTATTATGTTTCTGATTATATTAAATTTAAACAACATTTGATAGGTTTTTAAAGACCCGTTAAATTAGAACCGTTAAAAAGTGTATAAAATTTTAATAAGAAATCAAACGATATTTAAATTGATTGAAATTTGAAACATCATCAGTCTATAAGTTAAATAATACGTCCATAAAACTTTTTTCATTTTTAAGATTTTTTATGAATTTTTATAATTTTTGTAAATCCTCGTTATCAAGATTGTCAATATAGCCATTGATTGTCAATGGATCCCTCCTCTTTTTATACAGGCCAGTATATGAGGTGCTTTAGAAAGACTAGATACTTGTATCATACATTCGTTCACCTTGAATCTTTGACCTGTCAGTTAACTTGGAAATTGGAATAGTAGCACAAGAATTTCACTTGAAATATCTCAAGCGTGTGACCACAGCCACAGGAGGAGCCCAATCGTAATCAGCGACCTCAAATCAGGAACTTTCGTGCTGCCCTCTTCCGTCGGGACAACAGAAGTACTTAACTAATTACCATCCACAATTGGTATAGTTAAGAGATCCTATGATCCCTAATCACACGCTTCTATATATGGTTCAATTCTCTAAGCATAAGCTTTACATTACCAAGTCATCTGTGCAATCAATTGTAACTTGGAATGATAGGCTGCTATCACTGTCAGACATAAAGTAACTAAATCTAACATATATTATTGCAACCAAAAAGAGGAATTGGCAGTATATGATGGTTTTGACTAAATCAACCGTGTTTTTTAAGCTCAGTACTGCTCACTGGTGTTGTGGTGTTATATCTACCACATCTGCAATTGTTTCCTTCTATTGTTGTTCTTTTTCAGGTCTTCTCTGGACCTGTTGATTGGAGTCATTACTTTCAATTGGAATTGGAAGTTCAACAACTAACTGTCAAGACTTGGACCGCCTCTAATTTTATTAGATGTTCTGTTTTCAGAATGAGAATGCTTGCAACACTTATCGTAATCTTTGGTAAAGCATAAAGTAAATGTCTTAAATCTTAATGATATCTTCGGCATCCCTCTTCAATGGCCACTTTACTACTGGCTTGTTTTATTTTCGTTTTCCTCCTCCCCTTCTTCTCCAATTCATGCCCACCAACTATACTTCCATGTGATAGTTCTATTCAAATTATGCCTCCGTTCTACTTCCAAGCAGATGATCGTACAATTGACCATAATTGTCAGGGTCTTTTAAGGATTGGATGTGATGAATATAATCCAATTCTCTTCTGGTATTCTAAAGTCTTCCCACTGGAAAACATCTCATATGAGACAAAAATTATTACGGTTCAAGATCCTCTTTTGAGTAGTTCTTTGAATGAATCTGGCTGTGGTAATCTTTATTTTGATTTTTCTTCTCCTATCAATGACTTTTTCTATAAGATGTATTATCCACTAAATTCTCACCTTCCTTCTTTGAGATGCAACTCTCCAAATCAAATACAATCACCTCCTGATGTATTTGGAAAAGATTACAATCTTAGCTACTCACAGTCACTGCTTCCCAATGAAGATAATAGACTTCCACAATATTGTTCACAGCCTGATGATTATGATCCGACTTTCAAGCTCATGTTGTTATTCCACAACGACAGCTCAAACCTTTCTCTGCAATCGGCTAGTTATACAGATGGTATTGCACCACAACCCGGTTGCTATTCAAACTCGACAGAGGTTTTCTGTGAAGGATGTAAACGTTAGTACATAGTACAATGCATATTTTTTCTTATTCATTTCTTAAACCCATTATAGATGGGCAGATAATTCCTTTCTTGATTTTTTTTTAACAAAAGTTTGTTCCACAGCATATTTTGGTAATCACACATTTTAGCATGGCCTATATGCTTAAATTTAACATTGCATGAGAAGAGAGTGCTTGTCAAACTGGCACAGTCACCTGAATAATCACTTTCCAAGAGTTTCAAGTTTTCGATCGAAGGAACTCTTTATGTTTTCTCTGAACACATCCTAAATTGCACATACAACCACTTGTAGGAGCAGAGTAGCAGATAGAGGAAGTTAATTCCCTGTTGGGAAGATTTGATTTGATATTATTTATGCAAACAGCCAAATTTGATTTGATTTAATAATTTTGATGTATGACCCCATCCACATCATCAGGGTTCTCCGTAACTTCACTTCTAAAAGCTCTTTAAGAATTGTCACCCAGTAATTTTGGTGAGGATTATAAACTTGGGGATCGATGTAGGTCATAGTGTTCTAAAACTTGCTCAAGTCACAAATATTTATTAGTCTAGAGTCTAGAGAAATAAATATTATGTATTCCTAAAAAGCTCAAATTATTGCTTTCATTTTAGTTTCTGAAATAAAATGTTTTCTATCTACTTTCGTCTATTGAAGCTATACATTCTGTCTAGCTAAATTGGTTGTTTATTTTGACACACTTTTCTTTCCTTCGTATTGTAGGGCGCCCTCGAAGGGAAATCATAATAGGCAAGTACCATTTCTCTCACGCAGGGTATGGTTTATACACTAAAGATGCTATAGTTTCAGTAGAACAGATGTTAATGCTAGATCCATTGAAGGAAATCAATAATTCACTGTTAGGTGTCAAATACCTAAGTACAAAACTGTCGTATAGAAACTGAAAATGCGCATATGATTTGATATGAGCAAAACAAACTTTCAGAGACCAATATTTCTGCTGGTGACAAGTAATGGGCAGAGACCCTAATTGACCGCAATTGTAATATTATATATGTGAAAAGTAAGAGATATAAACAAGACCAAAGAAGTTGGTTAGGACATGTAAGCTGGCCAAACTTTGAATTTTTAGTGAAATTGGAGAATTCATATCAAAATGGACAGAGACCGTAAATTATATACCTGTTCGATTTCATGTATTATTTCTTTTTCTTTCTCATCTATTTTTAGTTTTTTACATGTTCTCTGGTATCTGGCTTGGAAACTTTAGTCGCACTGCCATATGATTTCGGGCATTTTTTTTTTTCAAGGAGACCCTCAAATCAGCAATTATTTTCTGTGTTGCTTCCTCTGCTTCTCTTTTTCAGACCCTAAAAAGTGCTGTTTTTCATATTTTAGTTGTATCTAATACATAGGCATTTTACTTTCTTCCAGTGTCGACAGTGGCGGTAATACTGATCATTGCAATTGTTGTCCTGTTCACAATTGTGAAGATTCGGCGATATGGATCTTACAAGGAAAACAAGGCCCAAGAAAATATTGAGGGTATCATAAAGCAACATGGATCTTTTGCACCGAAAAGGTACAGATATGTTGAGCTGAAGAAAATTACAAACTCTTTCAATGATGAACTTGGTAAAGGAGGTTTTGGCAGAGTCTTCAAGGGGAGCCTAAGAAATGGTTGCCTGGTGGCTGTGAAAATGTTGCATGATTCCTCACATTCCAGAGAAGAATTTGTGAATGAAGTGGTGAGCATCGGCAGGACTTCTCATACTAATATAGTTGCTCTACTTGGATACTGTATAGACAATCCAATCGTGCCCTAATTTATGAATACATGCCCAATGGCTCACTTGACAAGTATATATATTCAGAAAACCCGAAAGCAAATCTTGGATGGGAAAGTTTGCATGTAATTGCAGTTGGCGTTGCACGGGGATTGGAGTATTTGCACCGGGGATGTAGTACACACATTGTGCATTTCGATATCAAGCCTCAAAATATCTTGCTTGACGAAGATTTTTGTCCTAAAATTGCTGATTTTGGCTTGGCAAAACTATGCCCTCCAAAAGAAAGCATCGTATCATTGGCTGAGATGAGGGCTACCATTGGATACATTTCTCCAGAAGTGTTCTCCAGGAGTTTTGGGGTTGTTTCGACAAAATCAGATGTTTATAGCTATGGAATGATGGTGTTGGAGATGGTAGGGGGTAGAAGGAATTCAGAACCCTGCATTGAGAATTCGAGCCAAGCATACTTTCCTCACTGGTTACACAATTGTCTTGTCGAAGGGACTGAGCTTGAATTATGTGAGGTGACAACCGAAACTGAAAAAATTGCAAGGAAGATGGCCTTGATTGGTCTATGGTGTACACAAACAAATCCGGTTAACCGGCCTCCGATGGGTAGAGTACTGGAAATGTTTGAAAGGAATTTAGATGAGTTGGCATTGCCCCCGAAGCCGTTATTGGTTTCTCCTCCCCATGACATGATGGCATCAATATCTTCAAGCTCCCTAATATAAGGAACATTGTTCTCATTTTCCCTCCTTTTTAGTTAAAATGATGATGGTCCCAATATCCAATTGTATAAAGCAAGAACGCTATTTAACTTTTTGGTGTGGCAATTGTCGCTTAATTTGTTGTATTGTTTATATGACAAAGTGAGTCTTCTTTAACCATGTACTAGTATACTTATTTACAAGAAAAAATACTGAAAACCTTGTGATCATCATATACGCAATCACCGTTACTAGATCTTCTCTTTCTATTAGTTTCAAAATAATGGCACCTCCAGGCTCTGATGAGTAGTACCAGAAAAATAATTAGTACCTAGTATAAGCTGCACAACTAATATTCTCATACACTTCAGGAAATCATACTTTCTTAGATTCCTCAGTTAATTGTGAGGTTACGCTAATTGATAATAAGAAGACCTCGATACATGAAGATGATCTATGTACAAGGTGTACCAAATCATGTACATATATATTTCTCTATTCAAGAATTAGATTTTTATCATCAAGTCAACTATATAGTCAATTGCCACAGAAAAATCATATAGTCCAGAAACAAATGTGACAGTAGTCTTTCATGGACACAATTAAAGCAAAAAAAGGAAGACTTTGACTAAGTCTACTGAACTTTAAAACTGAAGGCTACATCACAACTAACTAGTCCACTACTGCCGTGTCTGCATATAATTTTCATAATATCTTTTGTGGAAAATTTATTCCCCTTGAGTTCAATTGCCACAAAAATGGTTTGCCAGTCTACCCATATTCTTCAAAAAGTCTTCTCGGGACTCAAATAATTTTGAATAGATCACCATCGTTTATTTCTATGTTTCTTGTTCTCCACTTGATTACTATTCCCAAATCTCCATGTATGTTCTGATTCTGAGTACTTGATTTCCTAATGTCTCTCTCATTTTTCTGTTTTGTTTCCCTGTTATTCCTTCCGTGCTGCTTATCTAGCTCATGCCCCTCGATCCTTGAATCTCAAGTACCATGTAATAAATCTATTGAGATCAAACCTCCTTTCATCTTTATAAACACAACCATTATATGTGAGCAAGGAATAAGTATCAGGTGTGGTCATTCTGATAATCTCCCCAAAGTATACCTATTGTCTAGCCTCTATTTTTATTTAGAGAATATTATCTATAACCCGGACGGTTACTCCCAGAACAAATTAATAGTTCGTGATCCAGCACTTGAAGATAGTTTGAGTTCATCTGGTTGTGGAAACCTCCAATTCTCCTTTCTAACACCCTCTGATAAAGCATTTGATTATGACCAGTATTTATCTTTTAGTACAAGTGTCAAGAACTTTTGCAGTACGCCAAATCAGTCCTTTCAAAGCCCGATCCTCGGTAGTGAGTACACCTTGAACTATTCTGCCACAACTGACAAAAATCTTCCTGTGAAGTGCTATAGAAAAACCCAAAATGCATCATTTGAGTGGAAATTTTCATTTAATAGTGATGGTAGTGTGGTTCTCCTGTCAGCTCAATATTCCTATAGCCTTCTATCTGACCCGGAATGCTTTGGACAAAGCATAGTTGGAGGTAATTCTAATGGTTAGTGGCTAACTGCAGAAAGATAATATTAATATTGTTTATTTATTTTTTCTCTTATTCTCTTTTGGTTTACAACATATATCCCAAACTAATGTACTCTGGAATTTTCAGATTCCAGCACCAATGACTCTCCTTTGCCAGGAAGCAGAAGTCAAACAAGAAGGAAAATCATTCTGATATGTAAGGATACTTTACTGATTTCTTTTAAATTTATAAGACTAAAATTAGTTGTTCAACTTTCTACCAAAAAGATCAAGAACAAGTATTACCAGAAGATGTAATTTACTTTCATTTACAAGTTATATATTAATTGAATGAGTTATAGATGCATGCAAGATATTGTTTTCCACTTGTGACTCTCATAATATTTACTACCTCCGTCCATGAATAAATAAATTTTTAGGAAAAGTCAAATGAATTAGTGGAAAAATGAAATTACATAATAATTGTTCCAATTAAGTAATATAGATAAAAGGGTAATCATAACATTGGAGAAACAGAAAATTTGAAAAAGTGAATGCGACGTATGAGTTATTAACAAATACAACCTCCATCCATGAATAAATGAATTTTTAGGAAAAGTCAAAATGAATTAGTAAGAAAATGAAATTACATAATAATTGTTCTAATTAAATAATATAGATAAAAGGGTAATCATAACATTGGAGAAACAAGTGGATTCAAATAAGTGAATAGAAAAATAAATTCAAATCGGTAAAGTTTATTTAATTATGGATAAGCTCTAAAGGGTATAAATTCATTTAATTGTGGACGGAGGTAGTATAATTTTCCTTTTGTTAATAACTGATCTGTAAGTTTCTGAAAATAATTGAAACTTTTCCACGCTACAATCAGCAACATGTACATGACTTGCAATATTTTGGTTCGTCTTTGTAGGTGCAACACTAGGATTGCTATCTTTCCTTGTAGGTCTTATTTTGATCTTAAAGCTTCGATGTTGTAAAAGTTGTTCAGAATGCATTTTATTGAGCAAATGCAGACATAAAAAGAATATTGAACTGCTCATAGAAAAATATGGATCATTTGCTCCCAAAAGATACAAATATGTGGAGATCAAGAAAATTACATGCTCCTTTAAAGAATTACTTGGTAAGGGAGGCTTTGGTACCATTTACAAAGGAAAACTGCCGGATGGCCGCCTTATTGCTGTCAAAATATTGCGGGAGTCTTCAAGTCATGGAGAGGAGTTCTTGAATGAGGTTCTGAGCATTGGAAGAACTTCTCATGTTAATGTTGTAAGTCTCCTTGGATTTTGCATTGAAGGGTCCAAGCATGCCCTAATTTATGAATACATGCCAAATGGATCACTAGACAATTACATTTACTGTGAGAATCCAAAAGCAGTTCTTGGTTGGGAAAAGCTGTACGAAATAGCGATTGGCATTGCAAGAGGTTTAGAGTATTTACACCGAGGTTGTAATGCACACATTGTGCATTTCGATATCAAGCCTCAGAACATTCTGTTGGATGAAGATTTTAACCCCAAAATTGCAGATTTTGGTTTGGCAAAATTATGCCCGCCAAAAGAGAGCATTCTTTCGATGGCTGAGATGAGGGGAACAGTTGGATACATTGCTCCTGAAGTTTTCTCTAGGAGCTTCGGGTCTGTTTCGACGAAGTCTGATGTGTACAGCTATGGCATGATGGTCCTGGAGATGGTCGGAGGAAGAAGGAATGCAAAGCCAAGCGCCGACAACCCGAGCCGTGTGTACTTTCCACATTGGCTTTATGATTGTCTGGCAGAAGATAATGAAATTCAACCTTGCGATGGATCAACTGGAAATGAAGAAATTGCAAAGAAGATGGGAATGGTGGGCTTGTGGTGCACACAAACAATACCCGGTAATCGCCCCACCATTAGCAGAGTTATTGAAATGTTGGAGAAAGGATTAAATGAGATGGAATTGCCGCCAAAACCTTACTCGTCTTCTCCGCCTCATTTCGAAATCTTATCAGAAGATATTTCTTGTACTTGAAATTTTATTTCAAATGACATATTGTACTGTTTTATATTACCATGGAACTACTTTAGATTTATTTTCAGATAACATTATTGCAAATTTATAATGCCTCATACTTGCTAAAGGATATTGTCTGATTAATGGACATAGAATTATACAATTTTAAACTTTGCTCGTTCATGTCAAACTTGAAGGTCTGATATGAAAGACGTATTCCTCACACAATCTTGTGCCATGGTCTTCCATAGAGTAGACACATGAGATTTCTCTTAGTTATATCCCATACTAAAGTAATTTCCCACGTACCACAGATACCTGAAGAATGAGGCCAGATTTTGGCCACACGATCAGAAAAGCAGCTTGCCATTAGGTAGATTACATGTCAATTTCAAATTTAGATATTATACATATCTATTAGGTTCAGTAGATCATCACAGTTTCCACATGAAAATTTCATCGAAGACTTTGTGTTCGATAAACGCATGAGCCAAACTTGCAAATTATAGCAGAACCCACATCAGAATCAATGACGGGACTGTGTTAGATATGTACCAAGTACCAACTCCATCCTTCTATCTACGGCGCTCACAAATGATCAGAAAGCAAGGATCAAAAGAGAATATTAGAATGACCTTGCCTGGCCGTAACAAAATTATAATGTCAGCCACATCACAAATGATCAACTTGCAAAGCATGACTTTGACTAATCAACCGTATTATTTAAGCTCATTAATTAGTCAACACTCAATACTAGTCACTGGATACTGGTGCGTGCTGACATGTATACCACATTTGCAGCTATCCTTGTATTAATTGTTATCCTTCTTCGATCTTCAGTTCGTCTCTGGACTTAATGATTAAGCTCGTTATTTTCAACTGAAATATAATTCTGAAAGCTATTTGTCAAGGCCAACGACCGACTCTGCTTTTAGATCCTCTGTTTTGAGAAGGAGAATGCATGCAAATTGCAATACTACTCCATTGAGTGTGTTAGTATAATATTCCACTATCTGGTACGTACATAGTCAAGAGGTGAACAAAGTGAATGCCTAAATTAACATCTCAAGTTCCCAACTGGTTATATCGATCTTCAATGGCCGTTTCACTACTTGCTTACCTTATTTTCCTTTTCCTCCTTCCCAGCTTCATCTCCAATTCATGCCCACCGACACTTCCATGTAATGAATCTATCCAAATTGTCCCTCCTTTTTACTTCCAACCAGACAATGATACTATTGACCCTAGTTGTCGGGGTTCTTTAGGCATTGGATGTCATAATGAGCATCCAACTTTCTATTGGCACGAGTTAGTACCGTTGGAAAGCATCTCATACAACACCAACACCATCAGGCTTTTAGATCAAAATCTTAGTAATTCATTGAAAGAATCTGGCTGTGGTAATCTTTATTTAAATTTTTCTACTCCTGTCAGAAACTTTTTCCATAATACATATGATCCACTATACATGGAAGTGTCGGTGGGATAATAAGCTTTCTTCACTGAGATGCCACCCTCCAAATCAAATACAATCACCACCTAACATATTTGGAAAGAATTACAGTCTTAGCTACTCACTGCCGGTCAAGAAAGAGGGAAGATAATAAGCTTCCACAGAATTGTTTGGGGCCTAATGGTTCTGATCCGACGTTTGAGCTCATGTTTTTATTCAAAGAGGACAGCCCCGATCTTTATCTACAATCCGCTAGTTACTCGTATAATCTTGCAGCAAGGCCTGGTTGCTTTACAAACTCAATGGAGGTTTTCAATTGTACTGGAGGATGTAAAGGTTAGTACTTCGCAATTAATGGTCTAGCTATTTGCACCAATCTTTGTTGTTAGAAGCTAAGAGCCACCATGCAATAGAATCTATAATAGGCAATCCGTTAGAACATTCACCCCAAAATTTTTACTGTCTATTCGCATCTTTTTTCTTCACCTCTAAACCTTATCTATGTAATCCTATGTTTATTTGAATTTTAGTGAAAATCGATCGCCTGCTACATGAAAAAGAAATAAAGATCTTCCTCATAATTTCACTGCATAAAATTTAGAGCCAATGACAAGGCGAAGAAATCACCGAGAGAATAATGAAGATAGTAAAAAGCAGGAGACGTAGCCGATTAACAGAGAGTTAACTATAGGATAGCCATAATGATCATTTTGACACAAAATAAAGAGTTTGGGGATTGGTTGGAAACAAAAAATAGTGGAAGGATCAATTCGAAAACATAATAGTTTGAGGACCCAAAAATACTTTCCTCTTTAAGGTTCTACTCTCCTAATCTGTTAGAACCACCATGCAATATTCTCAGAAGTCAGAAATAATTGCAATTATACATGTTGACGAATGTCAAGCACTTTGCTGTTGCTTTCTTTTTCCGTTTTTATGACTTATGAGTACCGATACATGGAAACTTATACATAGATACCAAAAAGACACCAAAATCGATAAGAGTGTGTTAGTTTTCATATTAAATGCAACAATGTCAAATTAAATCATTAAAATATTTAACTTATTTGTATAATATATCTCAAAAACACTGTATAGAGTAAGTTGCATAGTGAAACTAATCATTTGAATACATACCATTTGAATACTAACACAGTTGGTATTGCTACCACTTCTAGTATCAATATTATTTCATGATGATAAATATTTGACACTAAAATACTCTGCAAATTTCAGATTCCGGTACCAATTACTCTTCTCTGACAAGTCAAGCAAGAAGGAACAAAACTTTGATAGGTAAGCGTTCACAGATTTTTTTTCTACATTTATGATTAAGACTGGCAATAACGCTATAACATCCTCCCATTAAGATCCAGAACACATTCTAAGAAACGAAAAATAATTTATGTTCCTTCACTATTACTCATTAATTCAAAAGAACCGGCCTTTGGTCTAGTGGCTAAGGGTAACGCTCTCCGTGTGGGAGGTCGCGGGTTCGAAACCCAGATGGGGGGTCTTTTATAGACATTTAAATTTGAGTGACATGACCCTTATCTTTATCTCAAAAAAAAAAAAATTCAATGAGTAATAGACTTACAGAAGCAAAAGACTGTTAGCCTGTTTATAGATGACCATCCACCATTTATTATGCTTACTGTTTTATCAGCAAACCTAATAGTTTATTAAAAAAAATTATACGATTTATAATGTGTATATAACTTACATTTCTAATTGTCTTTGTAGGTGTAATACTAGGATCGATTGCTATCTCTCCTTGTAGGTCTTATTTTGATCTTAATGCTTCGATGTTGCAAAAATTGTTCAAAATGCATTTTATTGAGCAGATGCACACATAAAAAGAATATTGAACTGCTCATAGAAAAATATGAATCACTTGCTCCAAAAAGACACAAATATGCGGAGCTCAAGAAAATTACAAACTCCTTTCAAGAATCACTTGGTAAAGGAGGTTTTGGTACTGTATACAAAGGAAAACTGCCGGATGGCCGCTTGGTTGCTGTCAAAATGTTGCGCGAGTCTTCAAGTCATGGAGAGGAGTTCTTGAATGAGGTTCTGAGCATTGGCAGAACCTCTCATGTCAATGTCGTAAGTCTCCTTGGGTTTTGCATTGAAGGGTCCAAGCATGCCCTAATTTATGAATACATGCCAAATGGATCACTAGACAATTACATTTACGGTGAGAATCCAAAAGCAGTTCTTGGTTGGGAAAAACTGTACGAAATAGCGATTGGCATTGCAAGAGGTTTAGAGTACTTACACCGAGGTTGCAATGCACGTATTGTGCACTTCAATATCAAGCCTCAAAACATTCTGCTGGATGAAGATTTTAACCCCAAAATTGTAGATTTTGGTCTGGCAATAGGGACGGAGCTACTCAAGGGCAAGACCAAGCCGGTGCCTGGGCTTAAATTCTCAAATTAACTTCCAAGCACTTGATTTTTTAGGCTGAACATAGACCACCGTATATATTCTAGGGTACAGAGAGCAATTGTGCCTGGGCTTGTAATTTGTCTCTTGGTTTGTAGTTAGAATTCTTGGTAACAGTTTTAAATTATAGACCACGCATGTGAACTGTGAAGTATTAGCATGTATCCGTAGAAAGCAGCTTTTTGTCAGCCTAAGAGAAACAAAACAATAATAAATATTGGTTCCCAAATCCCAAGTCCCAACTTTGAACTTCCCATTCTCCAACCAAATTGTTGATCAAATTGATGTTCCTTCAGCTCATAGTCTCATATAGTGTTGTGCTCCCGGGCGGGTCACGGGCGGGCGACCCGTCGGGCGAGGTTCCGGCGGGCTAGTCCGGGTGGCGGGCGACGGGTCCGGGCGGGCGACGGGCGACGGGCTACTCCGGGTGAGAGTGCGGAACCCCCGCCCTTACCCGCACTTCGCCCGTCGGGCTACCCCGGGCACGGGCGGGCGGCGGGCGGGCGGCGGGCGGCGGGTTTAGGCCGAGCGGGGGTTTGAGCGCGGGAAAAATGTGATACAATTTCGGCCCAAAAATTTTTTTTTTCGGTCCGAAATTTATAAGTTTGAAAATTTATAAAATTTATTTGAAAATTTATAAGTTTGTTGAAATCTTGAAGAACAAAAAATTGTAACTTTTTTTTTTTGAAATTGAGTTATATTTTATAAGTTTGAAAATTTATAAAATCTATTTGAAAATTTATTAGTTTGTTGAAGAACAAAAAATTGCAACTTTTTTTTTTTGAAATTGAATTGTATTTTATAAGTTTGAAAATTTATAAAATTTATTTGAAAATTTATAAGTTTGTTAAAGAACCAAAAAATTGCAACTTCTTTTCTAAAAATGAGTTCTATTTATAAGTTTGAAAAATATATTTTTTAAAAAAAAAGTTACCCTCCTCCTTTCTTCCGGACTTGGGACCGGCCATACTATTATATTATAAAATAACATAGGCGGAGTTCTAACTTTTTTTTTTTGTTAGTAAAATTTTAAGAAAGTAAGAGAGTATTTAATAATTTGAAAAAAAAAAGGAAATAGAAGAGTGTATAGACTTCATACCGAAACTACCTATTTAGTTGGTCGATCGCATATACCATACGCCGCTCTCTTCTTCGGGTTCGCATTCGTCGTCCGAAGCCGGCGACGCGTTGCTCTCTTGAGTTTCGGCACCGGATGAAGATGGTTCAATTTCATTGTATTGCTCACGATTTTCCGCATCAATCCAATCCTTGAGGCATACGAGTCGCTCGAAAACCACCGGTCCCAACTTGCTTCTAATATCATTGAAAACAAAAAAATAGTTAGTAAAAAAAATAAGAATCCGAATTAAAAAAAATGTGTAGATATAATAAATATAGTCATTTACCTTTTATCGGTAAGAATCCGATTTGCCGAACTAAAACAAGATTCGGAGGGTACGGTGGACATAGGAATGGCAAATATGTCGTGTGCCATAAGAGATAGAGTTGGGAAAAGATTTGCGCTTCTTTTCCAATATTCTAGAACATCAACCCCCTCCGATTCTTCCGGTAATCCAAAAAAGATATTTAACTCGCTGGAGGTGTTGTACATAGCATCTGAACTTTCCGATAAAGATGACAACAATCCCTCGGACGATTGGGTCCTACTATTAAATTTGAAGATAAAAAAAATCAAATTTTAGAAAACTGAATTTTTAAAAACCGAATTTAAAAAAAAACGAATTAAAAAAAAAACCCGAAATTAAAAAAAAAAGGAATTTAAAAAATGTACCTCCCGAGCCCGGCACGACTTGTAGAAGCCGGTTGTTGGGCTCCTCTTCGGGCGTAATATAGGTTGAACATATCTTCAACCATTTTGGTCACAAGTGCATCCTCATCTCCACTCGAAATACCTAAATTATTGTTATAAATCCGTAGCATCTTTACCGCGTAGAACTTCTTGTACGTTGGATGGAGGCAATTTGCGATAACCGTGACGGGAGGTACGCGTTCCCAATATTTGAGAAACTTGTCCTTCATGGCTTGTAGATCGGAGCGACACTTTCGTCGGATTCCTCCATAGCTAAGCAAATTTAAAAAATTGAGAATATGAGAGTTAAAAAAAATTTGAAATAAAAAAAAACCGAAAAAAAAAACAGAAATAAAAAAAAACCCAAAATAAAAAAAACAGAAAATGAAAAAAAAACAGAAAATAAAAAAAGGAAATAAAATAAAACAGAAATAAAAAAACAGAAAATTAAAAAAAACAGAAAATAAAAAAAAAAAGAAATTAAAAAAACCGAAATTTAAAAAAAAAAACGTAATTAAAAAATGAGATTTATAAGAAATTAAAAATCTACCTGCCATGTCCTTGTACACTCCGGATTTATAGTTTGATTGTGTAGAATGAGTTTGGGAATGTATGGATGTATTTATAGGTGTAAATTGGATGGGGGGAGATTTGAATATAGGGGACCGTTGGGGGGTCGGGTAGGGAATCGTTGCCCCCCTGGCGCGGGCTACCCCGGGCGGGTCGGGTGAGACGGGTTCCGGGTGCGGGCGAGACGGGCGAGCGGACGGGCGAGACGGGCGAGGGGGGCGGGCTACCCCGGGCGGGTCGGGTCGGGCGTGCCGGGCGGGTCGGGTCGGGCGACGGGCGGGGGCGAGGCGGGTCCAAACGGGCGGGCGGGTTTGGGCGGGCGTCACCAAATAACTATACCCTTACCCGTTTAAACCCGACCCGCCGGACCCGGGACGGGCTACCCCGGGTTGTGGGCCCGGGCGGGTAATTGCGGGTGCCGGGCGGGGGCTATCGGGTGCGGGCGCGCCCGTCCCGGGCGAGGGCACAACACTAGTCTCATACAAATAAGAGAGAAAAATGTGAATCTTTATAATATTTTAGTTTATTTAGTACTGATGGCAGTTCTTAGTAATTATCATGTAAAAAAGTTATCAGATTGCTTGTTAATATTTTTATTGTTATATTTTGTTGTTTTCTTTTAAGAATATAGTGTCAATTTAGAATAGTATAACAAAAATGAATAAAAGAAAAGTTAAATTTAAAACGGATCAATTTGAAGAAAAAAGTGAAAAAAAAAAAAAAAAGCAGATATAAGCTGAATTTAAAACAATAAAGTAGAAAAATAAAATTTTGACGAAGAATTATAATGCTATTTTTTTAAACTAATTTCTTTCATCCGAATTCACACCCATTTCCATAAATTTTTTCATATGGACATTCATTTGTACGTTATTTTTTTGTGTCTTTGAAGACTAGGGCCCACTAAAAATTTCCTCTTAAAAAGCACCCTATATATGGTTGTACATGACAAAGAGTGGATTGAAAAAATTTTGGCGGATACCCTTTCATTGTGCCCAGGCTTCCTCATCAGTCTGGATCCGTCCCTGTCTGGCAAAGTTATGCCTACCAAAAGAGAGCATTCTTTCAATGGCTGAGATGAGGGGAACAGTTTGATACATTGCTCCTGAAGTCTTCTCTAGGAGCTTCGTGGCTGTTTCGACGAAGTCTGATGTGTACAGCTACGGCATGATGGTCCTGGAAATGGTTGGAGGAAGAAGGAATGCAAAGCCAAGTGCCGACAACCCAAGCCGTGTGTACTTTCCACATTGGCTTTATGATTGCCTGGCTGAAGGTAATGAAATTGAAGCTTGTGATGGATCGACTGGAAACAAAGAAATTGCAAAGAAGATGGGAATGGTGGGGTTGTGGTGCACACAAACAATATCCGGAAATCGCCCCACCATTAGTAGAGTTATTGAAATGTTGGAGAAAGGATTAGATGAGTTGGAAATGCCGCCCAAACCTTACTCGTCTTCTCCTCCTCATTTCCCAATGTTATCAGAAGATTTATCTAGTTCTTAAAGTTTTTTTTTATTTCGATGAAAAATTGTAATGTTTTGTACTCCAAATTGTCAGAAAATTAAAATAGATATTAAAAAGAAAATTTTTATTTTTATTTCAACATTAACCATTGAAGAGAAGTAAAGAACAACATAACTGTCATTGTATCTTGGTCAAAATTGCAAAAATTTGATTACAGGATTTTCAACAAACATGTGATAGAAATGTAGTGAAATTCTCTATATAAAAAACTTATAGTTTTCCATCTCAAAAAAAAAAAAAAAAAAAAAACTTATAGTTTGGGTTTGAATAATAGCAAGATCATACAATGAACATGCATTAAGATCAATATCTGTAAAATCTGAATGTCAGAAACTTTTATTAAAAAAATAAAATAAAATAAAATGAGAGCAAATCTAGCCTCGAATAGAGGCCGTTTCACACTGTCCTGCATTGGGACTTTATCGGAGAATTGTACAGAAGACTGCCATGAAAATCGAAAGAGCCGCGAAGGCTTCCAATGAGTGTCAGGATAACAGAGAAAGGCCTCCCCTGTTTCCTAACCATGTTCTATTACTTTTGGTGATTGCTGGCTGCACTCTTCAGAAAGCCATTAACACTCAAATTCAATATTTAATCTGAGAGGCGGAGGCACCGTGTTCCTAAAATCATTGAAGTAAACCTAATTGTACTGATTCATCAAGCAGGCGGCAAATGGGTTGTAAGAAATGTTAATTATAATTTGGATTATTAAACCCGTTTGAGTGCAGCGACAAAGAACTTGCAATAAACTAAGTTAATTAATATGAATATAATTCTATTATTACATTTCCTTCAAAAAAAAATTCTATTACTACTATTCTTTAATTTCATGTATGGAGCAGGGGACCGAGCACTCACTGAGAGCTCATCGAATGAATCCTAGCAAGTAAACCATCCACCGCAACGTCGAACGCATCACGGATGTTGTCGGATCTGGTTCTAGGATCCTTGTACACGAGCGTCGGTATCATTGCGATGATCTGCTCTCTCATGTCGCGTATCTGCTCGTCGCTGTACCCGAGCAGCACATCCTCGATCCTTACTGTCCCTTCCCTCACTGCCTTCTCCGGTATGTACACCGAGAACTTGTTGAAGTTGCTCGGTAAGTACCACCGGTACTGCGAATACGCCGATGAAGGGTGCAAGAACACCGGTATGCAGCCTGCCACCATCGAGTCGAACGCCGACTTCCTCGTGTAACTGTCTCCGGGAGGCTGCAGACAGAAGTTCGAGCTCATGAACACTCCCATTATGTTGCTCGGCGAGTAGCAGCTCTTGGCCCCGCTCCCGCACTCCTGGAGGTTACATAGTGTCGCATTGGCGCACTGATCGATTATCAAATCTCGCGTCGTGGGGACGGCATTGGGACGTCTTGCACCGGCAAATGAAAAGAGCCACGGTCTCTTTTTGGACCTGATCTGCTCTTGCCATGCCAATACTTCACTTGCCGTCGAGGGGTGGAAGTAGGTTGGGTACGGGATCCCGAACTCATTTTCTCACCAGTTACTGGTCTCGATCAACAGCAGAGTCATGTTTTTGGCCTCCGGGAGAGTCAAGAACGTGCCGCCCCAACCTTTGCCTGCGTTGGAGGGCCGCTGGAAATCCCACGCTATTCGGCCAACAACCATAAAATGGTCCTTGCCCCCCCGGGCAGCCCACTCGGGCCGGGACGTCAGCCAGGGCACAAACTCTTTCGTCAGAGCATCACGCGTCGATGTATTGTAACCCCATAGGTACCGCATTACGTCCATCCCGACGTAATACGGAATGTAGACCGCGGTCGATTGGGAGTAGTTGGCGGTAAGGCATTCGTACTGCTTCATGCGGCTATGGAAAATGTACTCAAGCATAAATTGGTCGGTTTTGTGCCAGCCGGTTTCAGGCAGCCTGGAACCATTGTCCGCAATCCTCGGCCCCAGACCGCAATTGGCAACATATTTACACATGTCGGACCAGAGCGACAGATTTCCACAGTCCTTAACAATATCTGAGTTGAACCGGCGTGGGAGGTCATAAACATAGACATACCGACCCGCGCAGGGGTCAACGCCGGACACAACTGCAGCTCCCGGTTGGTCGTACTGCGGAGTGTAGAACCTGATGAGGTAGCTCTGAATGAAGGGCCGGTGTGACTGTGAGAGTTGATAGGTCAGGAGAAGGAAGCACAAGAAGGCGGCAACCGGTACAACAAAAGAGAAGAGAGAGCTTTTAGTAGCATTCTTGTTGGAACTAGAGGAGTGCTTCACCATTGCCCAATGGAGTTTGTTTGTCTTGCTTAGAATGAAATGAAACTCTGGCTGCCCTGTTTAGGTTCTATCTTATTTTTGTACTTAATCAATCTGTATGTGTCTTTTTTTTTTTTTTTGTTATGTATGTATCTCGTTGAAGATGCTTTATACATTAATTGCATGCATTGACTCCAAATTATATTACGTTCACATTTTTATTTATTTATTTATATTTATTATTTTGAAATTTCCAATGCCCGTAGGCATGTTGCAGAAAGTATTATAACAAAATCAATCATCAAATGCATGTAGCACCATGGCTTACCGCGAATTTTACATTATCAGCCTCGAAGTTGCATGCTCTGTTTCTGTTGTTTCTCGGCCTCTCAACCTGTCTCTGCCTTGCCGCCGCCCGATCTCCTCAAGATTTGTGCAGTCTCAAATATCGAGGCGATCCAACGGTCTATATGCTATATGACACCGTGCCATATGTTAGGGATAAGCACTCCCCCCTCAGTTTAATTGATCTGTCATATTATTTTAAGAGGACGGATCTATTATCTTGACAATTTTAATAATAATTTTTCAAAAACTCTCAAAATATCATTCAACATTTTTAAAAATGGAAAAAAGTTTATGAAAGTGTTGTTTAACTTATAGATTGATAATGTTTCTAATTGTATTCAATTTAAGTGACGTTTGATAGCTCTTCACAGACCTGTTAAATTACAACCGTTAAAAAAGTACAAAATTTTGAAACACTATCCATCTATAAATCAAATAATGCATCCTTAAACATTTTTTTCATTTTTTACGAACTTTTACGAGGTTTTGAAAAGTCTCATTATAAAGTTGTCAAAATAAACACTGTCAACATAGATTCTCCTTATATTTTAATTTGTATGTACTCAAGGGTATCTTCAAAATTGTGGTATCTAGTGAATACATTTGACTTGTATTATAATAATATTCACCATATCAAGTTATGGTTTTAAGGTGCTAAAATATTCCGTTTCAAGCATTTCAAGAAATCACACATATTTAATTGCCTGTTCCCCTTAATTACTTTTGACTTGATCAAGTTGGTCCTTAATTAATTACAATGGGTGCAGTTTTGATACAAGCACCATATAATAGATACTAATATTTTATTTAATCAGCTCTGGCCTTGGGGTTGATAAAAAATTATGTCTCATATAGTTTGGGCCTTGGGAACTTTGATTTAACTTTTTTTTTTTTTTGTTACAAAATTTCATACATTTATAAATATGTTTGTTCATAGTAAGTAGCAAAGTAGATAGGGAGATATATAAATGCTAAAATGCAGTTCATTTGATCGATGTGATCAGAAGAGGACCAACATAACAAGTTTACAATTTGTTATTTAATTGATTGGTAAGTTAATGCACTATATATGCAGCGTTCTTATGTGAAATTATTAAGCTTAATTATATCCTAGAATCGGAAAAACTAGGCAGATAATATTAACATATATATCATTGCTAATCATTAATTAGTTTTTTTTAAATAGTAAGATTTATATACATATACTACGTGTATAACTAGCTTGTTAACTAGACGATCCAGACTATATATATATATATATATATGAACATTTAAAGTGAAAAGTACCTCAGCAGTACGTAATATTTGTGTGTACGTGTTGTCTTCAACATATATATTAATTTACAATTTTACATATCTATATAAGCTTAAACCAAGTAACTAATGCTGGTTGTGTGAAATTTTTACTTTATTTACATTCTAGTTTTGACCCGTAGATTACGGATCTCCTAAATATATATACAGTGTACCAAATCCTTACAGATCATCACAGTCAAACCGTGAATTATAAATATATATAAATGTTGATGATAATTAATTAACCGTTGAGCTTAACTAGGACCAATTAGCGGTGATGCAGCAATTCTGTGAGGATATATAGCTCCGATTAATTACGTATGTAATTGATCCTTTGAACTATTATATTTCTTCTAATTGAATAAAAAAAATGTTGTAATAATTTTGTAATATTATATTTCTTCTTAATAACGTATGTTGATGCAATTAGATCAACAAATTCGAAAGAGAATTATTGTTCAAAAAAATAAATTTAACATGCAGCAAAAATTTTGATATAGATTAACAGAACAGTACTTCCCAGTCACAAATTCTCGCTGATTTTCGATTTTGACTTTATTCAAGTAATTATAAGTAGAGTAAATTATACTAATGGTCTCTAAAGTATCAGTCTTTTACCAAATTGGTCCTTAAAGTTTAGAAGTTACCAATTTGATAAATATTTGAATGAAAATAATAATTTTGAATGAAATACTTAATTTTGCGACCAATTTGATAAATATTTGAAACTTTAAGGACCAAATCGATATGTTAGTGAAACTTTAAGGACGGTACATCCCAAACTTCAGTGACTAAATTGATAGCAAATCAATACTTTAAGGACCAAATTTGTAATTTTGAAGCTTTAATGACCAATTTAGTAAAAGAGTGATACTTTAGAGACATATGCGTAATTTACTCTTATAAGAAAGATGCAGTCATCTTATTGATGAACTAATTAATACTGGGCGTGATACGGCCCAGCCTTACCGCAGACACATACCCTAGCCATTGCCCATTCCATTTACAGCTCAGAGCGAAACTTAACTGTACAACAAACAAACAAACGCTCACATTTCATTCATGGGCCTTATAAATTATATACCTCTACTCCAGCGAGCTCAGTCACGGTATGATGGATCTCAGCCCAAGTCTTTGCGCTCAGGCCTTATTCAGTGCAATGCATCTTGTTCTATTTTTATCACCTACATATACATACAGAGGAGGGATCCATTGACAATGCATGTTTTGACAATCTTGACAATGGTCATCTTTAAAAATTTGTAACAAATCATAAAAAATCTTAAAAATGAAAAAAGTTTTATAGATGCATTATTTAACTTATAGATTGATAGTGTTTCAAATTTCAATCAATTTGAACATCATTTGATGCCTTATCAAAATTTTGTACATTTTTTAACGGTTGTAATTAAAAGATCTTTAAAGAGCTATCAAATATCGCTTAAATTGAATATAATCGGAAACATAATCAATCTATAAGTTAAGCATAACTTTCCATAAACTTTTTTTTATTTTTAAGATTTTTTATGATTTTTTACAAATTTTTAAAGATGACCATTGTCAAGATTGTCAAAATATACATTGTCAATGGATCCCTCCTCATACATATATAGCTAAATTACAATTAATTAATTGCCAACAATTATATTGTATAGTTGTCCGAATCTTTTAGACGGATCCAAATAGTTTTGGACAAAATCCTATTCCAAAGACTAATGGGCTCTCGGCTCTCCTATACGTGTGGCGGTGTTACTCTGGACTGTTGGTCACATCAATTCATATCCTCTCCTGCGCAGCGCTCCAACCATTCGATATGCTTTGAGATTGATGCAACTCAATCTCAAAAAAACCCCTCTGCATTGTTGATTCGCTGCGCAGAACTAAGCACGCTGGTCACATCGGTTCCAATCCTGGATAGGGGTGTCAATGGAACAAGTTTTTTCATTGTTCCATTTCGTTCCGTTATAATGGAATGTTCAAAGGAACGGATTTTGGTTCCCTCCGTTATAACGGAACAGAAACGGAAGAAAATTTGATTCCGTCCTGTTATAACGGAACAAAAACGGAACAACCCATTTCCGCCCTAAACACATATTTCGGATTTTGGCACCGTCCGTTATAACGGAACGGAAACGGAAGCAAATTTGGTTCCCTCCGTTATAACGGAACGAAAACGGAACAACCCATTTATGTGAACGTTCTGAACGTTTAACACCCCTAATCCTTAATCCTGGACATAGAGGCTCATAATGTTTTTTTTCAAAAAATTTATCACATTGAATGTGTGGGATTGACTTCATTAGAAATCCAGGAGATATTTTAGAGGAGTCATGTTTTCCCTATTGTCATTTTGACAATTTTGATAATAAAAATTTTAATAAATTTATAAATAAAGTTTCAAAATATAACAAAGTTTATATATATTTTTTTGAATATTTGGATTGAGAGTGTTTTAAGTTCGAAGCGACGTGATTATGGTTAATTTGATAGTCCATTCAAATTTTGTGTACATTTTAGTGGTTCAAATTTTATCGGTCTTTATAAATAAGTATATTTAAATTTCTTCAAAATCGAAAAATAAAAAATCCAATCCATAAGCTCAACAACATTTTCATAAATATTTTTTTCAACTTTTATCATTTCGTAAAGATTTTTTTTATCTTTATTTTTCTGATTTTCCTTTCTCTGTATTGTTTTGCAAATGTGGCACCTGCGTACCAATTTCGTGCCAGACTGTACTGGACCGTGCCAACTTGCCTATTCAACAGGGGTTAAAAAAAAATAAAAAAATCGAGTTTAATTAATAGATATGAAATCTGAAATGCAACTGGACCGCCCGATCCAACGGTTGTAATCAACTGTGGTCTAAATTATTCGATCTAAAGTTCTACACCATTTAAAAATGTAATAAATATTAAATCACTAATTTAGCAGAATGACGACAAAATACTAATTGAAAAAGCAGATATAAATACTTCTATTTTGATTCGGGGCTCTTCAACGAACCGGATCTCTTTACACAAAAAAAAAAAAAAAAACGAGCCGGATCTCATCAATTTTAATTAAATCTTTTCCATGAATGTATTCTTCTTTTTGTTTCATTCCAACATTTCATGTGGAATAATTTTTCCATGAATGTGTTTTTCCTTTTGTTCTATTCCAACATTTCATGTGGAAATAACACTGCCCATATTTAATACAATTAATTGGTGATATGTCGTGGTTCCGGTTAGAGGTGTATAACGTTTACGGTCCAGATATACAAGATACAAAAAAAAAATACCAAAACAGATACCAGTTATAATATAAAATATATCTAAATTGAAACATTAACAAATTATCTTGAAACAATTAACGTATTAACTTGAAACATTGTAGTATTAAGTTGAATAATACAAATCATAAATTAAATAATCTACTTGAATCTCTACTTAATCATATAAATATTACCTTAAAGTTGTTGAGAGAACCTATAGAAGCAAGATGAAGTGAAAAAGCAACAAAAGTGAAAATTATATCATTTGTGTTTCATTTTAATCTCATTAAGTTTCAGATTAACTTTATAGATGTTTCATTTTGATCGCAACATGTTGCAGATTAACGTTAAATTAACTTTGTATGGTGGTATCCCCGACGGTATCTCAGTAAGAGAAAATGAGGTGTTTCGTTTCGCTTCCGTTTCGTTTGGGACAAAACCATACGAAAAAACGAAAATAACCGTTTAATAATATTATTTTTTTGTCAAAATGAAAAATGTCGTCTTGTTTGGGACAAAACCATACAAAAAAACAAAAATAATCGTTTAATAATATTATTTTTTGTCAAAATGAAAAACAAAATTAAAAAGTCATTTTGTTTCGTATAACGAAAGAAAATACCGTTTCGTATAACGAAACAAAATACCGTTTCGTTTTTGTTTCGTTTGGTACGAAATTAACGGAACGAAATAACGAAAACAGGTCTTCCGTTTACATTCAACCTCCGGTTCCCAGAAAAGTTCCATAGATATCCAAATTTTTTATCTGAACTACACCACTGCCTAAGCAGTTAAGTTAATTTCATAGAATTGCCTGTGTAACTTAGTTACAGGACATAAGTTGAACTCGCGTCCTTAAATTTAGGCATGGGCATCGACCCATGAAAATTTTCCCCGGTTCCCACTGATAAGCGTGTTTCAGCCAGCAACTCCACCAACCCACTGACCACTGTCATGCTTCTCTGCTTTCCTTTTCCTCACTCTCCATTCCCTCTTCAAAGATGTGCCATCAACAACTGATGCCAATCTTCCTCCTCTTCCTGCTATCCACAATCAGCTCAACAACTGCATCAGATATCATGGAAATGGGCAAGTGCAGCCCAGTAAAATGCGGAAGCGTCGACATCTCGTACCCCTTCTGGATGTCGGGCAGCCAGCCGGAGTACTGCGGGTACCCGAGCCTGGAGGTCACCTGCAACAGTGATGGAAAACCGTTCCTCGTGCAGTCGTACAACACCCAGTACTACATTGGCAGGGTGTTCTACCACAACAGCTCTTTAATTGTGATCAAATCTGTGTTGCTGAATTGGAAGACCAACAGCTGCTCGGTTCCGGCTTTCAATATTTCGTTGGCTCTCGGCCCGTTGGTGGTCAGCAGGACCAACCGGGAGCTCGTGTTCTTCTCAAATTGCGCGGAGAATGTGCGGGTCTCGTCCGACTATCTCCCGTTTACATGTCCTTCCCCGCAACCGGGTGCCGCGAACGAGTCTTTCGTGCGGCTTTTGCAGAATTATAGTGAAGGTGGTATCGGTTCCGGTGGCACTGTTCCGGAGGAGTCGCTGAGCAATTGTAGCATCACGAAGATCCCGGTGTTGGGTTGGAACGGCTTGACCGTGAATCAGTACACAACTCTGATGAATGACGGGTTCTTGGTGGAGTTGAAGGTGGCGAGCTGCTCGGACTGCCGGAACAGCCACGGCATGTGCAGGTTCAATACCTCCACCTCCATGTTCATGTGCATCTGCCCGGACGGCAGCGCGTCCGCGGCGAGCTGCCCCAATTCTGATGGTAATTAATCTGAAATTCTGAATCTCATGCTACCATTTTGCTTTTGGATTTTTTATATTAGTTGTTTCATTTTTCAAAGTATCAATCTTTGTGGTCCTTGGCCCTCACTATTCACTCATGACTTGAGTGCTAGTCCTCTGTAGCGCTGCATTGTGTAGCGCAGGATGTGAACCGTTAGATCATCTCGAGATTCGAGTCAACACAGATTCCGAGATGATCTAACGGTTCACATCCTGCGCTACGTAATGCATCGCTATAGAGAATATGAAATCCTCATGACTTCACCACACAAAGGCGTGGGGTCAAAAAAAATAAATAAATTAAAGCTATGCCATTGCCGTACCTACCTACTGTCATAATATTTTTCCAATAAAAAAACAATAAAGGATGTATACTGACAAACTTTAGAGTTTGGGGTAGTGTGAAAGCCAAGCGTAGTAGCGTGCTATATTGCTCAATTTGCAATAGATCTTGACTCCACTTTTGTCTTGTAATGCTTGTTGATCACTTGACTTGACCAGTTGAGGTTGTTGATTTTATTTTTCCCAATGCGGCAATGCCCCTTTTGGAAAAAAAATTTTGTATGTCCCAAAAAAAAAAAAAAATCTTAATACCATCCATCTTTTTAAATAAATCTCAAAATTATGCCAATTTTATTTGTTATGGTCACTTTGAATTATGACCGTGACCGGCTGACCGTAGATAAATATAGATAGTTTCGAGATTTGTTTCAAAAGAAGAATAGTATCAAGATTTTTTTTTTTTAGGGATAGACATTTTTTTGCCCAAATCCCTAACAATTCAAGTGCTGAAAGGTGAAAGCTGACATAACTGAAACATGTTATACAAATACATTCAAACATGTCCGAGGATGTCATAATTGTTACCCGATATTACACTCTACATTCTTTCCAAAAAAAATATATATATTACACTCTACATTTTAGGCTAATTAGACGTATGAGGTGGTGAATCGGGCGGACGGGTTGGGTTCAGGTTTGAATCGGACGGGTCGGGTCAGTTTGACTTTTTAGAATATCTCGGGTCGGGTGATGGGCAAGTCGGGTTTGGTCGGATCAATTTCAATATCGACATTTTTTGGATCGTATATATGTTGATTTCAGTTGGATTGTATCCTGCTTGATTTTTGTTCGGGTTGGGTTCGGGCCAGATCAAGTCGGGTCGGGCGGCTTTCTGAAAAATGTTGGATCGGATTTTCGGGTCACATCGGGTTTTGCTACCTCTAGGTATGATGTATCTTTTCAATATAAGCTCAGAAGCTTTTAGGCCGGACTGAAGCCCATAGGTTAGATAACATGTTTTTTTTTTCTTTCATCGTTAGATTACATGTTGGCAGAGTACACAAGTTGTAGCCTTTAGATACAAAGCTGAAGACTTTCCCAGAAATATGTCTGAAAACCTCAATCAACGTCGTAGATTTATCCTCGATAAAAGTAGGTTTCCGTGAATCTGTTACAAGGAAATTAGAATTAAAAAGCTTGAAAATTGCATACCGTATTAGGTAAGGAAGCACATTTTACTGAATTTTATAACTGCAGCTTCTCTCTTCCAAGATTGAAGTTATGTGCATGGTTCAGCCCTTACATATATGATATATCATCACTTAATTTAATTTTACTTATGTAAAGCAACTGATCAACTTCATTTCAGAATATAATAGAAGTATCAGACCAATAATATGAAGTACCTTATTTGGAACTGATGTATGGAGAGCACTCTTTTAGTTTGCTAGGAATTTTGATTATGCTATGCCTAATCAATCTTGGAACATCTGTCAGCATTCTCTCGGTACTTCATGCTTAATAATAATTAATGAAGGGATGTTTGACAATCAGACAGTAAATCTCATTCTTTTGTCATTTTCATATAGAAATGATCCTTCATATCATCTGGATTGCGAAGGTTGCATCTCCATTAAACTTTTTTCTTTTGGTCAAGTCTCATCAAATAAGAAGAAAATTTCTTTTTGTATAACCTGTACTGTCAATTTTTAGAAGACTGTATACTAACAGATGTCTGTTTTATTTTTCTTACATTGCAGCAAACAGAGAGCGAGAACATCGGACAATTATTATAGGTAGTTATCTAGTTCTCTATCCTTTGTATCATCAGCAATCACTATATATGTTCTCGTCGATGCCAAATCATTTTAACTATAGTTTCAAGACCTTGTTCTGGAGTTCTTTCATTGTGAAGTTGTTAAAGTCGTAGATTTTGCAAAGTGCCATTGCTGCATTTAGTATTACCAGTAATATTATTCATAGTATGTCAGTAATTACCACTAAGTTTGCCAGATGAAGTACATATTTTTTCGGCGATAACCAATTCAAGGTAATGTCAATTAGTAGCTGACTAGTAACTAAATCTTTCTATGAAAATTTAGGTTCATTAACAGCTGCAGCTCTTTTTCTGATGATCTCGGCCTGGATTATTTTTATCTTCAGGAACAAATTTTGCATTTTCCGAAGGAAATATAGAGTTCAAAAAGAAATTGAACTGCTAATTAAAAGGTATGGATCCCTTGCTCCGAGAAGGTACAGTTACAGAGAGCTAAAGAGAATCACAAAATCATTCCAAATCAAGCTTGGCAAAGGAGGTTTTGGTACGGTTTACAAAGGGAAACTTCCTGATGGCCGTTTTGTTGCCGTCAAGTTTCTGCACAACTCCACGAGCAACGGGGAGGAATTTCTGAATGAGGTAATTAGTATCGGGAGAACTTCTCATGTAAATGTTGTGAGTCTACTTGGGTTTTGCATTGAGGGGTCTAACCGTGCTCTTATTTACGAATACATGCCGAATGGATCCTTAGATAAGTACGTAAACTCTGAAAATCATAAAGATGTTCTTGGTTGGGAAAAGCTATTTGACATAGCTGTCGGTATTGCAAGAGGGATAGAATATTTGCACCAGGGTTGTAACACACGTATCGTGCACTTCGATATAAAGCCTCAAAATATCCTACTAGATGAAAACTTTCACCCGAGAATTGCCGATTTTGGTCTGGCGAAATTGTGTCAACCAGAGCAAAGCATGATATCATTAGCTGAGATGCGGGGAACTATTGGATTTATCGCCCCGGAAGTCTTCTCGAGGAGTTTTGGAGTACCTTCCACGAAATCGGATGTTTATAGCTACGGAATTTTGCTCTTGGAGATTGTTGGGTGTAGAAAGAATGCAAAATCGACCGTCGAAGATTCAAGTCTGCAGGAGTACTTTCCTCACTGGGTCTATAATTGTCTTGCTCGAGGGGACGAAATCGAAGCATCTGTTACAACACTTGAAACCGAGGGAATTGTGAGGAAGATGGCCATAGTTGGTCTGTGGTGCATCCAAACACTTTCTGCCAATTGGCCTTCGATGAGCGAAGTTGTCGAAATGCTGGATAGAAGTTTAGAAGAATTGGAAATGCCACCAAAACCATACTTCTCTTCTCCCCAAGAATCAATGACATTATCATTGAACTCTAGTTTAAGTTGAAATATGTATAATAAAGATAATTTTAAATCATTGGAATGCTTGAAGAATACTAAATGTTGATGACTATTTTTTGATACTGTGAGAACTGAGAAGCTTGCAGTTTATTCTAGTAAAAGGATTACTTACAATTTTTGTCAGATTTTATTTTACATTACATTTGTAAATGACACTTGAGCGTTGACTCCGGTAAGAACCAACCTTTGGTCTAGTGGTTAAGGGCAACATTCTCCGTGTGAAAGGTCGCGGGTTCGAAAACTGGATGGAAGTCTTTTATAGACATTTAAATTTTAGTGTCTTGAACCTCATCTTTATCTCAAAAGAAAAAAAAAAAACAAAGAGTTGACTCTGGTATGTCCGGTATATATATTTTTTTAAACACTTAAACTGTTAAACAGCAATTATTCTGTTAAAGTATAACAAAAACTGAATGTGAGTTGAAACTTGAAAGCACCTAAAACTTTAAAAGCAAAATTTCGCATGGAAAGGACTCCGCACTAAGAAGATTCAACTCGTGAAAATTATGACTATTGAATGGACTAAACATTGACCAAGTCCACTAATACTCTAATAGAGTTATGGTTGTCTTGAGTCTTGACTTTGACAAATCCAATGATTTGTCAATGTGAATGCCAACCATCTTTTTGTTTGCACCACTCACTCAGTGTGTGTATTAGGTAGCCTCTTCCTCTACCCGCTGCCCTGCTCCTTTGGTTTCTTTCCTTCTCTCACGAAGATGTACAATCGATTGGTACCGATATTTCTCCTCTTCCATCTATGGACCATGGCTCAATCAGATAGCCTGGAAATAGAAAAGTGTGATCCAGTGGAGTGTGGTAATGTTAACATCTCATACCCCCTTTGGGTCTCCGGTAAGCAGCCGCAGTATTGTGGGTACCCAAGTTTAGAGATCAATTGCAACAACCAGAAGCCGTTCTTGGTGAATTCTTATGACACCAACTACTACATAGATAGGGTGTTCTATGAACAACTCCTTTGTGCTTGTTAATTCCATACTGGTAAATAGGACTAATAATTGTTCTCTTCCTAGTCTTAATATTTCCTTGGGTCTTGGTCCCGTGGAGGTGAGCAAGACCAACAAGGAGCTTGTGTTCTTCTCCGGTTGCGAGCAGAATGTGTGGGCTTCGAAGGATTATTTCCCGGTTACGTGTGCTTTGCCAGAACCCGGCAATGCGAATGTGTCGTTTGTGCAGCTTTACCCAAATTATACTGACAATGGTATTGTTCCTGGTGCTTCATTGAGTAACTGTACCATGTCGAGGATTCCGGTGTTGGGGTGGAGTGGATCAGCAGTTGATCAATATGTGACCCTAATGAATGATGGTTTTTTGGTGGAGTTGAAGGTGATGAGTTGCTCTGATTGCCGGAATAGCAATGGCACATGTGGGTTCAATACCACCACATCCATGTTCATGTGTGCCTGCCCCGATGGGACCGTGTCTCCAGTGAGCTGCCCAAATCCTAAGGGTAATCTCATTTTGATTCTTTATCATAGTGGTAATTTCACATGCTAGATCCGACTGATTTTGTTTTACTTGGAAACTTTTTATTTGTCAGCTGTTTGAAATAACACCACTAGAACTGAAGTGATGCCGTAGTCATGTTTACAACTTGATATATAACTTGAATTTTACAATTACAATGAATCTAAGCCATATATTTTGTTTTTCTTCACCAAACATGCAATCAACTTCACCTGAAAAAAAGGATAATGCTTACAAGGGAAAATTCTATGCTACGGATGTCCTCACCATGTAATCATGCTTACATGGTAGGGATAGCCAATAAAAAGTTGCCACCTATTCATACTTGCTTATACAATAATTACATTTAATTCCTTAATGACAAATCAGAAATCACTCCTTGTTCTTTCCTTTTTGCGATTTCATTAAATGCGCTATTTAGAATTTTGATAACCTTCTACAAAAATTTGACACCACAATTTCATTGTATATTAAATTAATTATATATGTGATTCTCAATTAATATGATACGCTATTATATTAATCTCGGGACATAGTATTTAAGTTGATTACTTGTCTATAAGTAGCAACCCCAAATACATTTGGCCTCTTATATAACTAATTCGTTTCTCATAAAGTATGAAATATTAACCCAAATTCAAAATGAAAATCAAATATGTATATAAAAGTTGCGTACCTGTTGATGTAGAATTTACAACCATATATGAGAATTAATATTAGAGATTGTCAGGATCAATCAAATGATCAAAAGTTTTCATTTTACATAGTGCGTATTTAATGGGAAAAAATAGGAAACAAGATGAGTTGTTATGAGGGATTATTTGTAATTATTGCATAAGATAACTCCAATTAAATGTCAATTTTCTATTGGTTGGCCCCTACCATGTAAGCATGACACATGGTAGGGGTGTCCCTAGCATAGAATTTTCCTGCTTACAAGAGTCTGACTGGCTAACCTAGTACTGACAACAGATTTAGTAAAGTACAAAGTACAAATGACAAGATCTGACCCCTATTCTTAGGATTTAGTACTATTTATAGGCTTGACCGTATCCTCTTTGGATTGTCTATGACTCAACTGTTGTGGCCTCCTGTGTTGTAATTGTATTTCCTGGTTTGACCAACTCAGCCCAATAGTCACAACGCATTATGGGCCTAAATCACTCCATTTTTTGCCCAATTTAGTTGGGCCGTATCAAATGCTTGGTTTGTTTTTTTATTGCTTTACATGGTTCTTGTCAATACTTTCTCATGATTCTTGTTGTATGTATGTCTTGCAGATCGCAAAATGTCGAACTTGGGTATATTGATAGGTAAAGCACAAGCCCACTTCCTTTATGTCTTTATTCTTGGGGTTAATCCTAAAGTATGTACTAAAATTCTATGAATAACTAATCATTTCCTTACAACCCCTTTAGCACTAAAAATTATTAAAGAATTTCATCACATCTTGATAAATAAGTTTCTTCTGCAGAAACTACCGAGATATTTAGCAATTTAACCAGGTATCAATTAGTAGCTTAATGTCTCTTCTCTTTTTAAACATATAGGTTCAGCAATATCTGGAGCAGTCATTCTAATGATCTTGGCCTCGACTATTTATATAATCAAGACTAAAAAGTTATGTATTTTCCCAAGGAATTACCGAGCTCAAAATGAAATTGAATTGCTAATTGAAAAGTATGGATCCCTTGCTCCGAGACGGTACAACTACAGAGAGCTAAAGAAAATTACAAAATCATTTCAATAGAAATTGGGTAAAGGAGGTTTTGGAACTGTTTACAAAGGAAGTCTTCCTGACAGAAGTTTTGTTGCTGTGAAGTTCTTGGACAACTCGACAAGCAATGGAGAAGAGTTTCTGAGTGAGGTAATTAGTATCGGGAGAACTTCTCATGTCAATGTTGTGAGTCTACTTGGAATTTGCATTGAGGGATCTAATCGTGCACTTGTATACGAATACATGTCTAATGGGTCATTAGACAACTACATATACTCCAAAGATCCTACAGTTGTCCTTGGTTGGGAAAAGCTATTTGATATAGTTATCGGCATTGCACGAGGGTTAGAATATTTACACCGAGGTTGTAATACGCGGATTGTGCACTTTGATATCAAACCTGCAAACATCCTATTAGATGACGACTTTAACCCGAAAGTCGCTGATTTTGGTCTTGCAAAAATGTGTCAACCAAAGGAAAGCATCGTATCATTAGCTGAGATGAGGGGAACTATCGGATTTATTGCACCAGAAGTCTTTTCCAGGAGTTTCGGGGTCCCTTCCACAAAATCTGATGTTTATAGTTATGGAATGATGGTGTTGGAGATGGTTGGAGGTAGAAAGAATGCGAAATCAAATGTTGAAACATCAAGTCAAGAGTACTTTCCTCAATGTATCTATGATTTTGTTGCCCAAGGGAGTGAAATTCCAGGATCTGATATAACAAATGAAACTGACGGAATTGCGAGGAAGATTGCCATAGTTGGTTTGTGGTGCATCCAAACACTTCAGGCCAACCGACCTTCAATGAGGGAAGTTGTCGAAATGATGGAAAAGAATTTAGATGAGTTAGAGATGCCACAAAAACCATACCTGTCGTCACCCGAAAACTCATTGATATTATCCTTGAACTCGATTTCATAATGAAATATGTACGATGAAGATGATTCTCATCATTGCAATTGTAGAATAATACTACAAATACATGACTATACAGGGAAACTGCGAAAAGCTTGTATTTTATTATTCTGAAAGATCTTGACAATTTTTTTATTTTTTTCTGATTCTCTATGCATGTAATTTGTCAAATATTATCCTGTTAATCCGGTACCACCAAACTGGTACCACCTAGAACTTGATATAGGGACCCTTGTTTGCATTACAAAAGACTTCTACAATACAGCAAAATAGCAAGTTCTTTATTGAAACAACTAAAACAGCAATTACAACAACAGTTATATAAGATAGCAGCCTTCTTTATATAACGCAACTCTATATGAGGAAAATAATATAAAGAACAAGCCAAATTAATGTCCTTTGAAAATTAAATCCCATTACATTTGTGAAACCATACTTTTTTCTTTGCCTCTGCATTGCCACACCTAAGCATGTTGTTTTAGGTGCTTTGTTAATTGTTTGTAATTTTAGAAGCTGTATTTTTAATTTATCTTAAATATGCAATTAGTAGTTATATTTTTTTTGCCTTTCTTATCAATATTGAAATACATTCACACATCAATGTTGAAGCAAGGTTCGCAAAATCGGACTCGGACTTAGGATCGGCAAAGTTGATCGTATAATCAAAATCAACCAAATCGGTCAAAATCGGCTGACTCAGATCGAAAACTCAGATTTTTTGAAAAAGACTTATTTTTCAGTAAAAAATAGGTAAAAAATATAAAAAAATTATTTCACCACTATATGATATTTAAACAACAATATTACTTTCAAACAATCCATTCATTTAATATAATATTATCAAATAATTAATCAACTAACCATTATTTCGGAATTATTATAAAAAAAAATGACCCATCAATACTTTAAAAAGAAAAAAGTTAATACATTAACTTATTTATCATAATACGTAATAGTAATAACAAAAATACTCAAGTAAACACCTTAATTTTGATATAATGCATGTCACAGATTTGTTATTTGTCACAATTATTATTTCAACTATAATAACACAAACAAACAAGGCGTTTCAGTCTTTTGACACATCAAAATGGCTCATTAGAGATTAATTAGCATCTGGGGGTGTGATTGTCACAAAATATGTAGTTTAGGGGGTGTTTGTCACAATTTAAAGTTTGGAGGCAACTTATCACGAGAGAATAGTATAGGGGGTGTGGAGGCATTATCTCAAAAGAGATCAAAATCAACTGAACTTGTTGCCGCTTACAAATATAGAGATCAATTCAAGACATCCAAGTACCCAACTAATCAATCGTGTCACTGCTAATTAGCAGATATTATTTATTCTATAAGTTCATAAATCATTACATAAATTAATTTAATAAGTTTAACAAGATATACATGTAATTCAAGGAAATGTAAGAAATTAATCCATTCACAAAACAAATCCAATAAATAATTATAAAGCTTAATTATGCATTCATGAAATACATAGTAATTAATTGAGGAGCCACGATTATTACTCTCACATAAAATAGCCGAAAACTAGCAGCGCAAGAGAGGCTGCTATAGCATTTGCCGTGACGGCGGATGCTGCGTCTGACGACATCGGTGATGGGGCCAGAGCGTCTGCGGCATCTGTCGGCACGAGTGCAATGGCAATGAACATGAAAAGAGCCATCAGAAATCCCTTCACCATGCCTAATTCCATGGCACTGTTTTTTGATCTTCTGCTTTTTTCTTAGGCTGTGATCTTGTGTTTAGTAAGTAATAATTCTTTGTGAATTGGCACAATTGCAGAAGGAGAGAAAGGAAGGAATTTATAGCAAAATTTTGAAAGGTAGATACCAAATTAATAAAGCAAAAAAAAAAAAATTGACAGGAAATTTAAATGTAAAACGACGAATGTCTGTCTAATTCTTCACAGTTCAATATTAATTATTTTCTATTAATTGATTGATGCAATTATCAATTAATTCTTTATAATCCAAACCAAGGTGCTAGATGACAATTTATAGAGCTATTATATAGTTAATGATGAAATGGAAAGATTCGTATGTAATGTATGGCACAATTTTTGAGGAAAAGAAAGAGGTTTTCCCTCTTCTTTTTTATTATTACTTGTAAGAGATGATTACAAGGTTTAATTTAAAAGGATAAATAAAAATAAAAATAAAAATAAAATGAAAATAAAATAAAAATAAACCAGTAAAGTAAAAATTAATCTAGAAACTAAAAGGCTTATTATATATGAGCAGTACTAAACTACAAACAAAAAGAGAGAGAAATCGATTAGAAAACAAAGAATTTAGAATTGGAGTGCAGCCACGTTTTCTGTGTTTTATGCGCCTCAGCAGAAATTTTTCATGTCAGTCCATCTGATATTCAAGAAAGGTCTCTTGCACCATTTGAGTATGTGTCTTGCTTTGGTCTCTAAAAATTCTCGAGCATCTTTCACGCCATATGACAAATATCATTATGAGGATTAGTTCTCTGATCTTTTGTGAAATCTCAGTGCAATGTATCCATTGAAATATCTGTTGCGGATAGCGTTCATTGTAATGTATGGCACAATTAGTTGTGTGCGACCTTTTAGTTTACATCTCTATTGGTGATGGTAATGCGAATGGAATGCGCTGCATTATTTTCAATTATGACGAGGATAGCAACTTTCAAGTAGTGATTTAAAAACAGTCCGGGTCAGTCTATTTTCCTCGGGTTTCTCGAGTCGGGTTCGGACCTCTCAAGTTTTTTTAAAACACTACTTTCAAGTACTAAACAATTTTCTTATTATTTAACACTTTATAAAAAAAAAAAGTTTGAATTTAATTACCATTTTTTGTTAAGTGCAGGATTTTGTCTGCTCAACTCAATTTAAATGGAGCAATTTCAAAGCTAGTAACACTTCGTAGCTGAATAGATTTTTGGTATGATCCTAAAAATGAAACAAATCTTATTCTTGTTTGCAAACAAATCTCACAACTATTCTTACTTTACCAGCGGCCATGACCACAGTTTATTATGCCCGCAGCGTTTAGAAAAGTATAAAACTTATCAAAATTGTAATCCTTCATAATTGAACTCAGTGTCTGGCATAGTAACAAGTTAAAGGCTCGGGATTCGTTCGGCAAAGTCAAAAGTTTGGGATTCGAGAATAGTTCGGGTTTTATTCGGGAATAATTCGTTAGTTGACATTTAGAGTATATAAAATTTGTGAGTGTTAATTGTTTAGAAAAGAGGAGTTGGTGTGGTGGGATTGGTCTTGGTCATTAACCCAAGGACCTAAGTTTGATTTTAACTTCCATCAATTTTGCTCCTCGAGGAAAATCACAATTTTATAATAATTCTCTGTAACCAACTCGTGCTTTAAGGAATAAATAGTGAATTAAATGTAAAATTTCGTGAAATTTATTTGCATATCAAGCGAATAATTCGGGAATTTACCTATTATTTGTCATTTAATTCGTGGAGGTGCTAAAAACGAATTATTCGCGAATAAATCACGAGTATTGTTACTATGGTGTCTGGCCCTAGCGATACGATGCAACGCTCACGTATTTTAGGAGTTTTGTTAATGGGATCATATAGGAGTTCCGTCGAGCAATAATTATAAATGGTATATTATTTGATTGTGTGTTACTGTTCATGCTACAGCAACCCCTTGCTTTGCTGCCTTTCGATCTCCATCTTATGGCTCTCCTCTATATGTGCTGACGACACATTCGGTCATGTTATGCTATTTTTCTTCCGAGATCCAATTGCCACTTGCCGTTTTACTCCCAATCTCGGGTCCTGACTTTTTACTCCCAATCCCGAGCCTTTAGAAAAGTATAAAACTTATCAAAATTGTAATCCAATTGCCGCTTTACACCACAGCATCATACCGCTCAAAGGTCCGCTTGTCTGGCATAGTGACAAGTTAAATGCAACGCGACACGGGCCACGACACATTCTCTTGATTTCTTATTGAAATTGAAATTGCAAGCATGAAGACATTTTACTTCTCCTTTTCTATTCAACTGCAATAGCCACATTCTTTTTTTTTTTATTAGATAAAGATGAGGGACAAGCCACTCAAATTTAAATGTCTATAAAAGACCTCTCATCCGGGTTTTGAACCCGCGACCTCCCACACGGAGAACGTTGCCCTTAGCCACTAGACCAAAGGTCGGTTCTTGCGATAGCCACATTCTAAATGAAAAGTTTTCTTAGCATGCTAATTTTTGGCAAGCTTTCTTCTTCACTGATGAAAAGATCCTAATCCAACAACAGTCACATGGTGAACAAAAAGTTGGAGTTGTATTATTTCCCATTTCGGGTCTCAGTGTAGTTGGCTGGCTTATAGAAATGAATTGGTATTCAAAAGAATCAGGAGCTGAGTATGCTGAGTATGGGTTGCATACTCGAGAAATTGTTTATATCAAATGAATTGATATGAACTCTGTTGTAGTTGATAGTATATAAATTGGATTGCATACTTATTTTGATTCCAGTCAAATTATCATCCGATTTAAATGGCCTTTCTCGGATCTGTAACTACACAATTTAGTGGTGTTCTGCTACAAAATTATAATCAATTTAGTGTTGTAGAACATAGAGAATTAGATTATGAATTATGATATATAGTATTAAAAACAATTCATATAAATCATGCTGGGATGTGGGTAGAACAAAATCCGACCCACCCTAAATTAAACGCCAAACATATATACTTGACTGTTGCGGCAAAGCCGCAACCCAGTATCTAGTTGTATATAAACCAGGAGTTCTGTAGCACGTTTCTTATTCTGACATTCCAGTGGGTCAAAACTTATATTTCCTAAAAAAAAAAAAAAGGTTGTAACACACGTATCGTGCACTTCGATATAAAGCCTCAAAATATCCTACTAGATGAAAACTTTCACCCGAGAATTGCCGATTTTGGTCTGGCGAAACTGTGTCAACCAGAACAAAGCATGATATCGTTAGCTGAGATGCGAGGAACTATAGGATTCATTGCCCCGGAAGTCTTCTCCAGGAGTTTTGGAGTACCTTCCACGAAATCGGACGTTTATAGCTACGGAATTTTGCTCTTGGAGATTGTTGGGTGTAGAAAGAATGCAAAATCGAGCGTCGAAGATTCAAGCCAGGAGTACTTTCCTCACTGGGTCTATAATTGTCTTGCTCGAGGGGACGAAATCGAAGCATCTGTTACAACACTTGAAACCGAGGGAATTGTGAGGAAGATGGCCATAGTTGGTCTGTGGTGCATACAAACACTTTCAGCTAATCAGCCTTCAATGAGCGAAGTTGTCGAAATGCTGGATAGAAATTTAGAAGAATTGGAAATGCCACCAAAACCATACTTCTCTTCTCCCCAAGAATCAATGACATTATCATTGAACTCTAGTTTAAGTTGAAATATGTATAATAAAGGTAATTTTAAATCATTGTAATGCTAGAGGAATACTACTATATTTTTTTTTTATACAGTGAAGAAGCTTGCAGTTTATTCTAGGAAGAGGATTTCCTATAATTTTGTCAGATTTTATTTATATTACATTTGTAAATAGTCTATCTCTAAACCCTAATTATTAATCCGACCCCATCAAACCAAAAAGGCTACCACATAGAATTTAAAATCTAGCCTCTTGTTTGTGTTAGAAGTTTTTAGTTAACCAGCAACAATTATTCTGTTAAAGATCAACCAAAACAGCAATTACAAAACAATAGATGGTCTTGTTTTTATCTATCATCTGAGGAGAAAAATATCAAGAACTAATCAAAATCCATGGCTCTTTGGTAATTAATTCCATCTGTATTTGAAACAAAATTTCTCCTTTGCTATGGCCAGACAGGTCGAAGCACTTCGCCAGACCAATGAGACATTTGGTACTTTAAAACTAGCTAGATTTGGGACTCACTGGTAAGATACAAAAATAATATATCTGTTAATTCGAATTTATTAATAAAGTAAGAGAAGATCCAACACTAATGCAGCGAAAATATCATTATATGCAAAAAAGATAGAACAAGATGAACAATATATGGAAAAAATATATTGCGAGCATTGAGCCCATCATCAAAATAGTATCAACTGAGTGTGAACTTTTGCTTGGAAAGTTTGCCACATTATGGGCCGAACTTGTTAAAAAACGAAGCTGGAATGGCCCTGAAATTATATTTGGAGTTAAATTGTGGCACTCGTTAAGATGAACAAGAGTAATATAGACTTCTCAATTACTCTCTATGAACCAGATGGGCCTACGAAATTGGGCCCAAAATTAGTAAGATAGCACTTGTTAGTTGTTACGTATCTAGTAACACCTTTTAAAATTGAAAAAAGTTCAACAGATTGCAAAACCAAATAGAAATTTGCACACAACTAGATTTTTTTTTTTTTTGGAGAAAAGCACACAACTAGATTACTTTGTTGCGCCTTTGGCGCAACCCTTATATCTGTGTATAGTGAATATATCCTTTTATTACGTGTAAGATATCACTTATCTGCACCCTAAATATATTTTTTTTGGGTGGGGATGGGTGGGGATAAGATGACAACCAAATTTGGTGACAACCGCGACAATAGAGTGTCAAATAAATATTAATAAAATCTCTAAAATAGAAATTTTCTATAAGCATTTTGTGGAACTCATAGATTGATTGTGTTTCAAATTTCGTCTAACTTGAAAATGGTTTGATACTATATCAAAACTCACAATGTTTTGAACTGTTAAAAATATTAAGATATTGTGATGAACCCCGATGGAATATAAAACAACTTTCAAATTGGTTGAAATTTGAAACACAATCAATATATAAATTTCACAACATGTTTGTACAAAATTTGCTATTGTAGAGATTTTATTTATATTTATTTAAGGATCCGTTGTCGCGTTCGTCACCAAATTTGGTTGTCACTCAATCCTCATATTATTATTTTTTATTTTTTTTTTTTTGTATGAACTCTATTTTCATGCCAAAAGATACTGATAAAAACCAACTTTAATCATGCTAGACCCCTGACTCTTGGTATCAATTTTTTTTTATTTCTCATAAATTACATATACACCGTTAGCAATTAAACATGTTCATGGTTAAATTCAACTCGTTCAAAACATAAGCAATCACAGATTCACAATAATGAAAAATAGAAAGCTATATATATAACATTGAGGCAATTGAATTGGAAACAGTAGACACAGTAGTGTATAGGAGTTCTTTTTAAGAAAAAAAAAAGTTGGCTCCAGTCCAATATATTATATACCCAATAATTAAAGACATTGAACTATGCAATCCAGAAGTTGGCTCCGCTCCAATATAGACATAGCTGGCTTGAATCAATCGTGTGGATTTTTTATAAAACAAAGCTGTTAAGTAATTTTCTAAAAAAAGAGAAAATCTTATTGCACACCTCAACCTGCACACCACTCCTGCACACCGCTGCCTAGGATCAAGTGTGGTTATGAATTATGTAGTATTCGTGTAACGGTAAACATAAAAACTAAGTAAATGATCTAGTTATGTCACAATAATTTGAACAAAATTTACAAATTCGGTGTAATCATTCCTGGACTACCGACCTAGAATATTTGAACCTAGAAGCTACCAATCTTACTATACGTAATTTAGCAATTGTAATTAATAATTTTTGCTCAGTAACATTTTTAGTCACTTTTAATTAAAATTACATATGAACGACTGGCTCATCACCAAGAGAACTGAAATTTATAAAGAAGCACTAAAGGCAACCGAATCTATCGAAGGACCCTCTGAAGGCTTTGTCAAACCAACAGAAGTCAGCCAGAAGGCCACCACAGCCTTGATTAAGCAGAACAACACAATTATCCAACTGCTGGTCAAGATAAGCGAAAACCTCGACGACTGTTTGGAAACAGTCAAAGATATTAAGAAGGTCGTAGCTGAGAAATCAGCTGGGACGTCTTCTGATATCTCCGCAAAAACTATTGAAGATCTGGAGAAGAACCTTCAAAAACTCAGTCTCGGAGAACCGATTCGTAAGCCAAAACCAAAGCCTGCACCTTTCTACGTCTTTAAGGACCCACAAAAGGTCTTTGAAGAAGAAAAGCGTAAAGCTTCAAAATGAGCAGAACTCAAACCCAAACAGAGATGGCGTCACGACCATCTATAAGCAACCGTGACCAACAAAATCAAAACCGAGAACAGACCCCCACAGTAGAAGACCAAATAAGAGGCTACAGACTTGGACAGCGAGCACGGCACTCATTAAGCCGTATGATGCCTAGGAGACAACAAGGGTATCAAAGAACACTCGAGTCCCAGATGAATCCAGATGCGGAGCTCAACCTGTCACAATTTAGAAGAGCACAAAATGTTCCTGCTGAAGTACTTTACCAAGCAGAGAGTCTTTTCCAAACCCAGCATCAGGTTTATCAACACTATTCAGACCAGAGAATTTCAGTTGTAGACAACCAGCAACTGGAATTACCATTCATTACACAACAAGGATTTGAGAGACTGCAAAGAGAAGGCCTACAGCATCTCCACATGGGCCTGATCATGATTCGTCTCTTTACTCTTCACAGAGTAGCTGCAGGGGTCAATGCCCTTGTGGTAATCCAGGATACAAGATGGTCTGATGACAGATCCATAATTGGCACTATGGAAATGGATCTAACTCATGGGTCTCAGTTGGCCTATATTCCCCCAAATATGATGCTATCCATAAGGGACTTTTATAATCATATCCAGTTGGTGATTCAAACTCATGGATATGACACATGGCGAGCTGGCGAAAGCAACTTGCTGCTGACAAGATCACTCATTGGGAGGCTTTCAAACACTAACTTCACGGGATTCAGATACAACATCAACAATGTATCTGATTATCGCACAAGTCATGGAGTCCAAACCATCCCAGGGCAAAGGCATACCACTGCAGAATTAAGAGGAAGGCAGTGGGTACTCAGACCAATGCAGCAGCCTGAAGCTCAACATCCTCAAAGAGCAGTTACACAAATGCGAACCGATGGCTCACTACTGCTCAGATTCACAAACTATGGTGCAACGCCGCCACCTCAAGAACAACCAAGAGGTGAATTTGATGAAGAACAATTGGAAGAAGAAATCATAGCTATGGTCCTTTGCTATGATGCAGAAGAAGAATCTGATAATGAGGATGAAACAGAAGATGACATTTTCTGGGGAGCCCTATCTGTCACTGCACAGCTGATAGAAGGTCCAAAAGATAATTGTCCTATCTGGGATAGTTATAAAGATAATGAAGAAGAAGCAAAAATGGATTTCATCAATCCATTTTCTGTGGAAGGTGGTGGGAAAGAACAAAAACAAACCGAAACTGTTTTGATGATGCATGATCAAGAAGAAGAAGAAATAGAATACCCAAAACTGAAACAGTTTTTACAAGAAAGAGCTTTCTCTAGTGCAACATCCGGTGTTTATCATCCACCTCCAGAGCCTCTTATGGGACAAGTGTCCTATACGCCAGCTAGGCTTGAAGCTAAACATGATGGAGCATCAACCTCTCAACCTTCATCAAGCTGGCAAAGACCTAAAAACTTGAGTTTACCAGGAGGAGTTGGTCATCACCATAATGGAATATGGAATTTACCAGCAGCAATGCAACAACAAGGCGCTTTGCTAGCATTACCCGAAGATATTGGTCTCTATGATGATACCATATCAAGATGGAAATCAATCACTCTAAATCTCTTGAGTGAAAGAACCTTTGATGACAACAAGGCCAAGATGATGTTCATTGAGAACCTCCTTGGTGAAACTGAAAAGAAGATTTGGATCCAATGGCGAATGGCGTTCAAAGAACAATATGCTATACTCACAAACATTGCTGATGATCCCCAAAATGTTATATCACAAATTCGAAGAGTAATGCTGTTGGAGGATCCCTACCAAGGAACAACGGATGAACAAAATCGTGCGTACCATGATCTTGAAAGATTGAGCTGCAACAATGTGAGAGATCTCTTCTCTTACATGAATGATTACAAGGTTCTAGCAGCAAAATCTGGGAGGATGTATGTAAATGAAGAACTCTCAGCAAAGTTTTTCAGAAAAATGCCCCCTCTTATTGGCAATGAACTTGAAGAGGCATTCCAGAGAAAGTTTATTAGTAATACAATTGGTGTCATGCCCCGAATACACTTCTCTTACCAGTATTTGGCAGAGATGTGCAAGAAGGCGGCAATGCAACGAAGCCTTAAAGACTTAACCATATGCAGCCGTATACCCATACCAGGAGAATACCATAACAGTCGAAAGAAGTATGGTCTTAGAAAAGCCAAAACCTACAAAGGAAAGCCACATGACTCACATGTGCGAGTGTTCAAGCGAAAACATGCTGACCGAGTCAGCAAATGCAAGTGTTTTATATGCGGAGAAGAAGGTCATTTTGCGCGAGAATGCAAAAGGAACAGAGGGAACATCGCAAGAGCAGCGGTGTTGGATAATCTGGACTTACCAGATGACATAGATGTGGTGTCAGTAGATCTAAATGAACCTGACAGTGATGCCATATGCAGCCTCTCAGAAGGAGAAGCTGGTAACACGGAGGTTCATATACGAACTGCAATTGAAGAAATCCCTTGGGAAGGCGCTATGATGCTGCAAATTGAGCATTATGGTTGGAGAAGTAAAGTTCAGCTTCCTGAAAAGCAAGAACAGTGCCAACATCGATTCAGCACTAAAGTTCAAATCAATGGTAACTGTAGTTTTTGCAAAATTGAAACAAATAAAAACTACAGGATAGGCTGTGAAGCTTGCAAACTTCTAGCCTGTGCCATGTGCTCACCATTCTATCTGGGTAAAGAAATACAACCAAAAACTCAACTTGAGCCCATACAATACTCCAATAAAGATACCCTTATAAAAGAGCTCATAAAATATGTTGAGTTCCTAGAAGCTGAAAATGAACGATTGCAAAAACTTCTACAAGAAACCCAGATACAAACTCCCGAAGAAGAGCTGGCAGAACAAAAACCTCTACAAGAAAACCAGATAAAAATCCTTGAAGAAGAATTGGCAGAAGAATTCAGAGAACTGGCTATCTCTGATAAAGGAAAGAAGAAAGTAACCCACCCAGAAGAACCAATAATGGAGGAAGATGATGAAGATGGTGAAGCTGCACTCGTAGTCTTCATTGATTATGCAGCATACAAAGCAGAGGTTCTAACACAAGTTCAACAGCCCAGACAACACAAAAAGATTGATAATAGGCTGTATAATCTGATAGTATCCATTGAAATCCCTGGAGTCAAAAGATTTGATATTCGAGCAATCCTCGACACTGGTGCATCAACCTATTGTATCTGCCAGACAGCCATACCAAATGAGGCACAAGAGAAAACATTATACCCAGTCCAAATCACAGGAGTAAATTCACGTCAAGTTGTCAATACAAAACTCAAGCAAGGACAACTCGTGATTGGAGAAAACAAGTTTCGCATTCCATTCACCTATTGCTTTCCAATGGGCATGCGTGAAGGGATACAGATGCTCCTTGGGTGTAATTTTATAAGATCGATGGCAGGAGGATTAAGAATTGAAGGCAAAGTGCTTACATTCTACAAGAATGTAACTGAAATTCATACCACAACAGAAACAATAGTAGTTCCAGCTGCTATACAAGAATTGGATCTAGAAGAGCATGAATACCGACTAATCCAAGAAGCTGTCTTTTACCAAAACCCAATTACCAACAAAACCTTTGAAAAAAGGTTTAGTCCACTATTAGTTCGTCTAAAAGACCAAGGCTATATTGGGAGCAACCCACTTCAACATTGGGCCAAAAACAAGGTTGTTTGCAAACTGGAGATCATCAACCCGGACCTTACAATTGAAGATAAACCGCTCAAACACGTGACCACGGCCATGAAGGAACAATTTGACCGCCATATTAAAGCCTTACTCGAAATTGGTGTAATCAGGCCAAGCACAAGCAGACACCGAACAATGGCATTTATGGTCAATTTCGGGACTTCAATTGATCCAAAAACTGGGAAGGAGATAAAAGGCAAGGAAAGAATGGTCCTCAACTACAGAACCCTCAATGACAACACCTACAAAGACCAATACTCTCTGCCAGGTATCAATACAATTTTGAAAAAGATCAGTAACAGCAAGATCTTTTCGAAATTTGATCTGAAGAGCGGCTTTCATCAAGTCGCTATGGACCCAGCATCTATACCATGGACTGCTTTCATAGTCCCTGGAGGATTATACGAGTGGTTAGTCATGCCATTCAGATTAAAAAATGCACCTGTTGTGTTCCAAAGAAAGATGGACGACTGCTTCAGAGGAACAGAAGCATTCATAGCAGTCTACATAGATGACATTTTAATCTTCTCACAGACAGAAGAAGAACATGCAAAGCATTTGGAGGTAATGCTTTCTATTTGTGATAAGAATGGACTTGTGTTGTCACCTACAAAGTTCAAAATAGCTGTACCTGAGGTGGAATTTCTTGGTGCAACTATTAATCGGGGAAAGATTAAACTCCAAGAGCATATAATCAAGAAGATTATCAACTTTGATATGGAGTCTTTGAAGGAAAAGAAAGGGCTTCGCTCCTTTCTGGGTATTCTCAACTATGCAAGGGCGTATATTCCAAAACTGGGTACCAAACTTGGCCCATTGTATTCTAAAACTTCTCCCCATGGTGACAAGAGATTGAAACCGTCTGATATCAACCTAATCAGACAAATCCAAAGTGAGGTTCAAAATCTTCCAGACCTGGAGTTTCCCCCAGAAAATGCCTATATTATCCTTGAAACTGATGGATGTATGGAAGGCTGGGGAGGCGTTTGCAAATGGAAGCCAAAGAAGGCGGATCCTCGCTCAACCGAGAAAGTGTGTGCATACGCAAGTGGAAAATTTCCAGTCATAAAATCGACGATAGATGCAGAAATTCACGCCTGCATGGAAACTTTAACGGCCATGAAAATCCACTATCTAGATAAAAGTGAAATAACGCTTAGGACAGATTGTCAAGCGATTATTAGCTTTTATAATAAAACTGCTAACAATAAACCCTCTTGGGTTAGGTGGATTAAATTTACTGATTTTGTGACAGGAACAGGTGTGCATATCAACTTCGAGCATATTGACGGGAGGCAAAATACTCTTGCAGATACGCTATCCCGATTGACTACCTACTGCACAACAGGATGTCTCACCCCAGAACAAACCGCGTTCCTTTCCATGTTGGAGCCAGTTCTAGAGGAAATTCAGACTGGAATGCTGAATGACGCCAGCACTATGCTTCTATGCACTCGTATTCAGACAGTGTTCCCCTATACACAACCGCAGACATCCATGGCATACACTACCATAGGGAACGTAATGGTGGATCACTCACAAATGCCATTATCCACAAAGGCGTCATGCAAGAAGTCAAAGAACTTCAAGCAAGGATGGCCTTTGCACAAATCAATGTATTGAAGACCATGCTTGAACGTGAGTATGAGTATGCCCGTCTATACAAGAATGCTGACTGCGTAATGGGTGATACTTGCCAACTACTTGAAGAACAAATTCCCCAAATTAAGAAAATTGAGAGGGACCTTGATAACCTAATTACACAGTTTGTCAGATGGGGATAAAGGAGCGTGATGGACCCAACTACTGTCCTTCACAACTTTATCTAATAATTAAGTGTGATGAATAATCTGGTGGTAATCTATGAAAAACCACTATTTGCTTTGTGTGGATTGAGCTCAATTATTTGAGCATCTTTTCTTTTTGAAATTTTTGGCCTACCTGTTTTGGCCAGTAGTGTGCTTTTGTGCTCAATTATTTGAGCATCTTTTCTTTTTGAAATTTTTGGCCTAACTGTTTTGGCCAGTAGTGTGCTTTTGAGTTAGTGCGATCCACTTTCGGTGGAGTGGTTGTACTATCTCTCTTCAATCAGTGCACCTAACTTTTGGATAGTGGGTGTACTGAGTGGGAGACAAAGGATTGTGGAAATCCCTTTATTCACATGACGATGGGGCCCAATGAGCACCCGGTGTGATAATTGAGATTCCATTCCCAAGTCTATATAAGTGTGTTTTCTCAGAGTTGCAAGACATCGCTGAGTTCCAGCAAGTCTTACTTCTCTCTCTTTGTAAGATATCATCTACTTAATAAAAATTTCTTTCCTCTTAAACTTCTAGTCTAGTATCTTTTAGCAACGAAGTTTTGGAGTTGAGATCCTAAGAACGAGAACGGGCGTTTTCTTACTGGTATCAGAGCTAGATTATTTGGTTAGTAAAGATTATGGCTTTCTAATTTTCTTTTATTCTAGGTAGTAAGAAAGGAAATGTTATACCAAAATTGTTGATATTGTTCATCTGTGCTGTCCAAAACTAGTTTATTTGCTGATATTGTTTGCCTGTTTATCTGAAACTTGAATATTGAAATATGAAAATTTTGAACATATAATTGTTGATAAATAATGTTCAGACTGAAACAAAAGACCAGACCAGGCCATAGATAGGCACAGAGGCAAGTGGCCGTCAAGCCTTGTTGGAACCCGTTTGGATGAGTAAAAGTTTGCAAAAAAAAAAAAAAACCACACAATTATAATAAATAACCACCTTGGATTTAGTGGTGTGCAGATCCGGTGTGCAGAATACAGTGTGCAGTTATTTTCCCCCCTAAAAAAAATACCCTCTTAAAGCTCTCTAGTCTTCTCACCAGACGGCCCGAGTGCAAAGGTCACATGCGGATTTTTAGTTCCTATGTGAAGGTCAAAGAAAAGGAAAAAGAAAGCCACATGTTAGGGCGGCATTGGGACGGTAAGAAGAAAAATTGAAAATGCACAGACACTTCACACGTAAATGAGAAAGGTTGTAAAAAGGAAGAGAGAGAATAAAGAAGAAACTAAACAATGGACACAGCACAACATTTATTTAAAAAAATTATGAATGTAAGCCTCCAAAACGTTTGATAAGTTGAGACTGGTACAGACAGAGCACAACATTAAAACATATGCTCCAGGAGTGACTATGTATAAACTCAAAAGAAACTTACAAACGAATACTTTTTGTATGCGTACGTTGTAGGATAATACTAACCACAACAAAGGCTTTTAAGCCTATAAAATTTAGAGCAACAATATGGATCAGCGATAGCGGGTAAGACAAAAAACCAAATAGAATATACGCTATTTTTTACTATGTCAGCATATGTTGTCAGCAAAAATCTGTAGAGCCATCTGATGCAAATCAAACGAAGATTATTCAGAAGAAAACACTATTCATTGTTCACTGTTACCTTCCATATGAAATGAGCATTTCTAATGTATGAACTGGACTAGATCGAAACCTTGTTATATAACAGTATAACAAGAACTAAATGCGAGTTGAAAAGTACTTAAAAGTACTGATCAGCAGATTCAACTCATCAAAATGATGACTAATGAATGGACATTATGGACTAAACATTGACCAGGTCACTAATATGGAATTATGGTTGTCTTGACTTTGACATATCCAATGACTTTTCAGTGTGAATGCTAACCATCATTGACTATTATTAGTTTGCAGAGGCTATTCGGTAGGGTCTCCTCAAGGCTCCTCAACGCTTTGATCCTCCTTGATCCGTCTGAATACATGTTCCTTAGTGCGGATCAAGAACCCCTCCTTAAGCCTCTTCTGCTGTCCGGCTTGATCCCCTGCCCGGATTTTTAAGGAAGGGGAACCCATGGCTCAAGCTTCCTCAGCACTTTTGTATGGATCAAGACATCCGAACGTGAACTCCTTAGTGCGGATCAAATTTTGATCCTCGTTGTATTGCTGAACGAGCTCTTTATGATCAGTCTATTCCTCTACCCGCTGCCCTGCTCCTTTGGTTTCCTTCTTCCATTTTTCCTCTCAAAGATGTACAATCGGTTGATACCCATCTTTCTTCTCTTCCACCTATGGAGGATGGCTCGGTCAGATGACACCTTGGAGATGAAAAAGTGTGCACCGGTGCAGTGTGGTGGTGTTAACATCTCTTACCCGCTTTGGGTCTCTGGTAACCAGCCTGAGTATTGTGGGTACCCAAGTTTAGAGATCAATTGCAACAACCAGAAGCCCTTCTTGGTGAATTCTTATGACACCAACTACTTCATAGATAGGGTGTTCTATGACAACAACTCCTTTGTGCTTGTTAATTCCATACTGGTAAATAGGACTAATAATTGTTCTCTTCCTAGTCTTAATATTTCCTTGGGTCTTGGTCCCATGGAGGTGAGTAGAACCAACAAGGAGCTCGTGTTCTTCTCCGATTGCGAACCGAATGTGCGGGCTTCGAAGGATTATTTCCCGGTCACGTGCGCTTCGCCAGAACCCGGCAATGCGAATGTGTCGTATGTGCGGCTGTTTGAGAATTATACTGATGATGGTACTGTTGTTCCGGGTGATTCATTGGGTAATTGTACTGTCTCGAGGATCCCGGTGTTGGGGTGGAGTGGGTCAGCAGTTGATCAATTTGCGACCCTAATGAATGATGGGTTTTTGGTGGAGTTAAAGGTTGCGAGTTGCTCAGGTTGCCGGAATAGCAATGGCACATGTGGGTTCGATACCACCACATCCATGTTCATGTGTGCCTGCCCGGATGGGATTGTGTCTCCAGTGAGCTGCCCAGAACCTACTGGTAATCTCACTTTGGTTCGTTATCAGCAATGAAATAAGAGTCCTTAATAACTATCTTCACATGTCAGATCTGACAACAAAAAATTGGGATGGAGACACAAGAACATTTAACTTTGGGAGTAGAACAATAACAATTATGTTTAGTTTGGTGTACTATTGCATTATAAGTTTCTTGTCAATATTTTCTCATAATATAATTATTATGTCTTGCAGATCACAGAAGGTCGGACTCCAAACATAGAACTATCATAATAGGTAAGCCACAAGTCTCACCTTCTTTAGTCATTCATTTACAGCCCCTTTTGCACTAAGATATTAATGAATTCTATCACATCTCCGTTAAGTTTCTTAATTATTCGAAAACTAAAGATTGATTGAGTAAAACTTGATTTATTAGATAATGACTTTGGTTTATATAGAGCCTTTACAATCTTACATTTAAGTCCCTAGAGTTATCTATACTCTTTATTTCTTAATAAGTCCCTAACAAAGATACAAATCTCAACAAAAACTGTTGAGATAATTAGTAATTTAACATGGTGCCAAGTAGTAACTAAATGTCTATTTTCTTTCTTTAAACATTTAGGTTCAGCAATAGCTGCATCAGTCGCTTTAATGATCTTGGTCTCGATTATTTGTATAATCAAGAATGAAAAATTATGTATTTTCCCAAGGAAATACCGAGTTCAAAACGAAATTGAAATGCTAATTGAAAAGTATGGATCCCTTGCCCCGAGACGGTACAACTACAGAGAGCTAAAGAAAATTACAAAATCATTTAAACACAAATTGGGTAAAGGAGGTTTTGGAACTGTTTACAAAGGAAGTCTTCCTGACGGACGTTTCGTTGCTGTGAAGTTTTTGGACAACTCGACAAGCAATGGAGAAGAGTTTGTGAGTGAGGTAATTAGTATCGGGAGAACTTCTCATGTCAATGTTGTGAGTCTACTTGGATTTTGCATCGAGGGATCTAATCGTGCACTTGTATACGAATACATGTCTAACGGGTCATTAGACAATTATATATACTCCAAAGATCCTAAAGTTGTCCTTGGCTGGGAAAAGCTATTTGATGTAGCAATCGGCATTGCACGAGGGTTAGAATATTTACACCGAGGTTGTAATACGCGCATTGTACACTTTGATATCAAACCTGCAAACATCCTATTAGATGATGACTTCAATCCAAAAGTCGCTGATTTTGGTCTTGCAAAATTGTGTCAACCAAAGGAAAGCATCATATCGTTAGCTGGGATGAGGGGAACTATCGGATTTATTGCTCCAGAAGTCTTCTCCAGGAGTTTCGGGGTCCCTTCCACAAAATCAGATGTTTATAGTTACGGAATGATGGTGTTGGAGATGGTTGGAGGTAGAAAGAATGCGAAATCAAATGTTGAAACATCAAGCCAAGAGTGCTTTCCTCAATGGATCTATGATTGTCTTGCCCAAGGGAATGAAATTCAAGCATCTGATATAACAAATGAAACTGACGGAATTGCGAGCAAGATGGCCATAGTTGGTTTGTGGTGCATACAAACTCTTCCAGCCAGTCGACCTTCGATGAGGGAAGTTGTCGAAATGATGGAAAAGAATTTATATGAGTTAGAGATGCCACCGAAGCCGTACCTGTCGTCACCCCAAAACTCAATAATATTATCCTTGAACTCGAGTTCATAATGAAATATGTAGGATGAAGATAATTTTCATCATTGCAATTGTAGAATAATACTACAAATGATTATACAGGGAATCTGCGAAAAGCTTGTATTTTATTATTCTGAAAGATCTTAACATTTTTTTTTTATATTTTCTGATTCTTTATGCATGTAATTTGTCAAATATTACTTGAGAGTTGAATGGTTAAATGTGTGGTGAATAATGTGAAAAGTTTTGTTTCCTGTTAATCAGGTACCACCAAACAGGTACCACCTAGAACTTGATATAGGGGCTAGGGCCCCTTGTTTGCATTACAAAAGACTTCTACAATACAGCAAAATAGCAAGTTCCATCTTTATTGAAACAACGAAAACAGCAATTACAACAACAGTTACATAAGATCAGAAGTTTTCTTTTTATAACGCCACTCTGTATGAGTGAGGAGGAAAAAAAATATAAAGAACAAGCCAAATTAATGTCCTTTGATAATTAAATCCCATTACATTTGTAATACCATACTTTTTTTTTTCTTTTCCTCTGCATTGCCACACCTAAGCATGTTGTTAGGTGCTTTGTTAATTGTTTGTAATTTTAGAAGCTGTATTTTCAATTTATCTCAAATATGCAATTAGTAGTTTTATTTTTTTTTGCCTTTCTTATCAATATTGAAATACATTCACACATCAATGTTGAAGCAAGGTTCGCAAAATCTGACTCGGACTCGGGATCGGCAAGTTGATCGTAGAATCGGAATCAGCCGAATCGGTCAAAATCGGCTGACTCGGATCGGAAACTCGGATTTTTTTGAAAAAGACTTATTTTTCATTAAAAAAAAGGTAAAAATATAAAAAAATTATTTGATCACTATATGATATTTAAACAACAATATTACTTTCAAACAATCCACTAATTTAATATAATATTATCAAATAATTAATCAACTAACCATTATTTTGGAATTTTTATAAGAAAAAAAATGACCCATCAATGCTTTAAAAAGAAAAAAAAAATTAATAAATTAACTTATTTATCAGAATACGTAATAGTTACAAAAAATACTCAAGTAAACACCAAACATCATAATTTTGATATAATGTTTGCTACAGATTTGTTATTTGTCACAATAATTGATATAATATAATAAGAAGAGGAGGGATCTATTGACAATGCTTAATTTGACAATCTTGACAATTGGAATTTTCAAAAATTTGTAAAAATTCACAAAAACTCTTAAAAATGAAAAATGGTTTATGGATGTATTATTTAACTTATAGATTGATTATGTTTCCAATTATATTCAATTTAAGTGACATTTGATAGCTCTTCAAAGATCCGTTAATTTACAACCGTTGAAAAGCACACAAAATTTTGAAAAGCCATTAAATGATGTTCAAATTGATTGAAATTTGAAACACTATCAATCTATAAGTTAAATAATACATCCATATACCATTTTCATTTTTAAGAGTTTTTATGAATTTTTACAAATTTTTGAAAGTTCCTATTGTCAAAATTGTCAAATTACATATTGTCAATGGATCCCTCCTCTAATAAGAAACATATTTAAATCCAACCTCTTTTAGTAAGAAACATGCTGATCTCATAGAAAGGTGAGACAAACTTGATTTACATAGAGAAAAATCACAAGGGATAATGCCCTGCACCCCCTAAACTATCCACGTGTAACTTGTTGCCCCCCCCCAAAACCCCGAACTTAATATTGTGACAAATATTCTCGCAAACTATATATTTGTGACAATCACACCCCCACATACTAACTGACCCAATAATTAGCCATTTTGATGTGTCAAAAGACCAAAATACCCTTAAGTATTTATGCCACACTATTTAAAGAATCTATATTGAATTTTTAGTTTACAAAAAAATCTAGTACCTAGAAATATAATAGATCAAATATATTATTATACAGTATGTTTGTCAAATTTTTATATTTTGATAAAATGTATAATTTTAAATTTTCCATTATATTTTTACTATAAATATATAGCATTACATCAATTTTCAACTTATTATGCAACTATTTTTTGTCGAAAATGATAATGTTAAGAAAAAAATAAATTAGAAATAGTATAGCAAAAAATAATTATTGTATCTATTGAAATGTCTAAATTTGTTAGAAAGTTATGATTTATCATAAATTAAATTTCCATGAAACGTAATTATTAGTTCAACTATAATAACACAAACAAACAAAGGCATTTCAGTCTTTTGACACATCAAAATGGTGCATTAGAGATTAATTAGCATGTGGGGATGTGATTGTCACAGGGTTGTTGTCACAATTTAAAGTTTGAAGAACAACTTATCACAAGAGAATAGTTTAGGGGTGTGGAGGGCATTATCTCACAACATGAAGTGAACTTGTTGCCCCTTACAAATAGAGAGATCAATTCAAGACATCCAAGTATCCAACAAATCCTGTCACTGCTAATTAGCAGATATTATTTATTCTATAAATTCATAAATCATTACATAAATTAATTTAATAAGTTTAACAAGACATACATGTAATACAAAGAAATGTAAGAAATTAATCCATTCACAAAACAAATCCAATAATTATAAAGCTTAATTATGCATTCATGAAATACATATAGTAATTACTTGAGGAGCCACGATTATTACTCTCACATAAAGTAGCCGAAAACTAGCAGCGCAAGAGAGGCTGCTATAGCATTTGCCGGGACGGCGGATGCTGCGTCTGACGACATCGGTGATGGCGCCGGAGCGTCTGCAGCATCTGTCGGCACGAGTGCCACGGCAACGAACATGAAAAGAGCCATGAGAAATCCCTTCACCATGCCTAATTCCATGGCACTGTTTCTTCTCCTGCTTTTTTCTTAGGCTGTCTTGTGTTGTGTTTAGTAAGTAATAATTCTTTGTGAATTGGCACAATTGCAGAAGGAGAGAAAGGAAGGAATTTATAGGAAAATTTTGAAAGGTAGATACCAAATAAATAAAGCCAAAAAAAAATTGACAGGAAATTAAATATATTTTCTATCAACTGATTTAAATGTAAAACAACGAATGTCTGTCTAATTCTTCACAGTTCAATATTAATTATTTTCTATCAATTGATTGATGCAATATATTACCAATTCTTTATAATCCAAACCAAGGTGCTAGCTGACAATTTATAGAGCTATTATATAGTTAATGATGAAATGGAAACATTCGTATGTAATGTATGGCACAATTAGTTGTGTGCGACCTTTTAGTTTACATCTCTATTGGTGATGGTAATTAATGCGATTGGAATGCCCTGCATTATTTTCAATTATGACGAGGGTAGCAACTTTCAATTTTCTTGTTATTTAACACTTCATAAAAAAAATATATATATATTTTAATTTAGATACTATTTTTTATTAAGTGCAGGATTTTGTCTGCTCAACTCAATTTAAATGGAGCAATTTCAAAGCTCGTAACACTTCGTAGCTGAATAGATTTTTGTATGATCCTAAAATAAAACAAATCTTAATATTATCCCTATTTGCAAATAAATCTCACAACTATTCCTACTTGACCAGCAGCCACGGCCACAGTTTATTCTACCCGCAACGTTCAGAAAAGTAATAAACTTATCAAAATTGTAATAATTCGTAATTGAACGCAGCGTCTGGCCCATCGTTTAGATGCAGCGCTCACGTATTTTAGGAGTTTTGTTAATTGGATCATATTAGGAGTTTTGTTAATTGGATCATATAGGAGTTCTGTCAAGTAATAATTATATGTAAACAGGAGTTCTGTAGCACGTTTCTTATTCTGACATTCCAGTAGGTCAAAACTTATAGGCCTAACTTTTATTTCCTCCAAAAAAAAGGTCAAAACTTATTTTGTTTAAGAAGTTTGTGTAGTAGAGACTATATATCCGACAAAAATACAGGAGAAGGAGATGGTTCCATTTTCATAAACTAAAAAATAAATCATAACTCGCAAATTGCAAATATAGCACATGAACCCAGTAAACCAATAATATTCATTAATAAAAGGACTTAAAGAAAAAGAAGGTTTTATAACTTGTTTTCCCAAGAAGTTTAAAATGTGTTAAGAAAATAGGTTCTAGTTAAAAATTGTGATAATAAATTGATTTGATACACAGGACAGATGCAGGTTACATATACATAATTGATATAATGGAAGTCTGGAACAAGAATAATGGAGAACATGCATCAGTGTACAACTAGAAGCATTGATTTGAGAAAACAGCTAGCTTAAAATGCACTGAAGAATAACAACAGCACACCAGATTTCAAAAATTTAACACCGAATACACTTAAGTCATGATCAGGCATAGCGCGCCCGTCTTAACCTTTCCACAGATCTTGCACCCCAAATTTCAAAAACTGCCCTCCATAAGTCATGGCAAATTGAAATTAACTATACTTAGATAATTGGTATGTTCCAATTCCCAAAAAAGAAAAGGTCACACCTGTATATTTACATATTTTTATGATGGTTTTGGTTAGACCTGCAGCTACTGGGCACAGGTTAGCTAACTGATGTCACAGCTAGGGTGGGTCCACAGATTGGTATTGCATCTGAAGTCGGATCAAAATTTGCAATATCGAAACAGCGCAGATCGTCAAACATGTAAGAAATTAGCTACTATAGGTGAGCAACAATAGAAGGCTACTACAATGGGCATGCATAATCATTGGATTTTTAGGGGCTGAGACCAATAAGCTATGATTGGTGTGGCTTGTCAGTAAATACCAGAAACTGGGTCGAAGGTCGAAGGTCCTGGCTGCTGATTTTCCTGTCAAAAAGAGACAAATAATTAGACAATCCTTGATGGTAATTCAGTTCATAAAAATGAAGTATGAAATAATGTAGACATGTGACCTGATTACCCTTCCCAATGAGCCCAGCTTTGAGATATCTTGTGAAGCCTCTACCTGAGTACAGCCAATCATCCATAGCATCGACGTTTGTATCACTTGGTGGTTGAGGCATTGGAATGGAGTAAGCTGGAGGACACTCATCGTCAGAAGGGAGCTCATCAATCTCAAGTGGCAATTGAGCCTCCTTCAGCATTTCCTGTAGCCTATACTCCATGTTGGTATCCTTCAAATTGCCATGGCATGTTCGAAGGAGAACCTTGCCAACATCCTTCCAACCTGCGGTGAGTTGAAGCTTGATTGCCCAGGCAGCCTGTTTTACTGAGCGAAGGGCCTGTAAATTTTGTAGTTTAGTTCAATGCCAAAAAACATAAACAAAAGAATGTGAGGATTTTTACGTACCACTCGAGCAAGAGCTGACCCACTGGGCACATATCCCGTGACCTCGATTGTGTCAGAAAATGTAGGGGTAGTACCGTCAAGTTCAACTTCATTATGGCCTTCAGAAAAGACCGTGTACATGCCTTCCCGTAGAAACCATCTATGGTAGGCAGGAAGATTACTAGGTTCATCTTGCTGCTCCTCAACAACCATCCATTTGGTGCACTTAGAGTACTCTTTAAAGTACTCGTCAACATAATCGCGATGAATCGCACTCCAATCACCTGCCCATGAAGACGTGTGCTTGATTTTGTGGAGGCGACGCACCTCACTTTCCTTATGTGGCAATGGAGGCGGCACAGTTTGCGACGGACCAAATTGTCGCATTACCCTATCGGGGTAATGGTACTCGATCAACCAGAAAAAAATAAGCGGAATGCGAGCTAGCCAGAAAGGACGATCATCCTGAACGCGCTTAGGCATGAGATGCAAGACCTCATCATATGGATGCCAAGTCACCCAATCTTCACTCACTAGGTCAAGCTGTTTTCGATAATACTCAATCCCGGGATTGCGTGGGAGATTAGGAAACAAGTGTCGAGTACACCACTTTGCGCCATATGCAGGGCACGACTCTATATCTGGGCTGCCCCATTTTGGTGGATTGTTTTCCCGATCAATTGGCCGCCCAACGGTCAAACGTGTCCATGACCACAGCTGTAGCAGCGACACTGGTCCACCAATCTGCTTGGTACCAGACTCGGCACCCATGCACAACCCTCGGTACAACACAGCTAAGGCTGCAGCCCCCCAATTGTATTGCCGAGGCTCCTCAAGATTCTTCAAAAACTGGAGGTACATTGCCGGTACTGAACTTCCTGATCCATCCTCAAAAATCACTGAGCCCAATAGGTCTAAAACAAAGGCTCGAGTGTACTGGTCAATCTGTGCCTTTGTAGGTTTGACGGGCATGGCATGGAAACGCTCACGCAACATCTGTAACCTAATGGCGTATTCAGAGGAGGTGAATACCACATCGTTTGTGCCTTTCTTTTTTCGTTTCTTCTGTTTCATCCTTTGCTCTGAAATGGGAATACCGAGATACTCTTGAATGGTCTGGCCCCACATTGCATCAGATTCTCCAGTTATTGGGTCTCCCTGGATGGGCAACCCCCAAAGACAGCTCACGTCTTGAAGCGTCACTGTCATTTCCCCAACAGGCGTGTGGAAAGTGTGGGTTTCAGGCCTCCACCTTTCGACCAATGCTGCTATTAATAACTTATCCACAATAACATGTCGCATCTGAGAAATCTGGTAGAGTCCGAGTTTCTTCAGCGCTGGCTCACACAATGGATGGTATGGAATGGCTGGGCGTTGGAGTCGCACATTGATGATCTCAGACGGCTGCAACAAAAAATGTTTGCACAATTAATTTATCTGAGAACCAGTAACAGATTGTCAGATTCCAAGAAACTACTCCTTGCGACAAATTTTACGTACTCACCTGGTTACAAATTCTTGAAGTTCTGTGTTGCGAAGGAGCCATCCAAAGCAGCGGGGTAAAATGTTGTTGTCCGTCTGCTTGGGGCTCTTCTGAATCGCCCCGGTCCACTGATTCAGTGCCTTTTCTGTAGCAACCCCCGTCATGTCCTTGTTCTTGCATCTCAAAGATTATATGCAGGACAACATTTCAATATTATAATACAATTTCAAAGATCGACAACTAAACTAATATTAGCACATACAATAAGTTAGTTGGTTACTTTCCTACTGAACCAAATGCTTTGGCAATAATGTACAAATTCAATTGTTAACACAAAAACGTAAAACAAATCCTTCAAGCTGACTACATTTGTACAAAATCAATAACGAATGTTAATAACTAACTAAATTAAAGATACTGAATAATAACAATAAATGACCAAATTATAACAATTAACAAAACATAGGAAATCCAAGCACCTCACACAACTCGCACAACTTTGTATAGTACCAGTAGATCAGGAACTTATAAAAGATTACCTTAACATGATGCAACTTTCCCTGTACTGATGTTGCCAGTACATTACCAGTCCCTACAAATAAATTAAACAGGTAAGCAACACAAGGAGAGAGTAAAAAGGATCCTGCAGATCTTGTGGAATTAAGAGTTCAGATAACATTTCCTGAGTGAAATATTCGAGCTTTGACATCGCCAGTTGTTTCTTCAAAAAAAATAATAATAATAATAATTCCTTGCTAGGATATGACATGCCGTGCCATACCAAAAATCACAAACATGTTGTTTGAATAGTGAAATTGAGATTTATAATATATCAAATAATATGTCATTGCCAATTTACTATTTTCCCCTTCCTGAATCAAGTCTAAAAGCCTGAATTTCAAGACACATTTTCCACTTAAAAGAAGTTATTTTAAACCAGATATTTGATCAACTTCAGCAATCATCAAACCACAATATGTACATACAAATTTACAATCATCCCCAAACATGAAACAAGAAACTTTGGCAATTACATTACCACTATTTCCCTCAATTAATTTACAATTCTCAATAATAAACTTAATTCCCCATTGTACCTCCAAGTGAGACCTCATGATCTTCACTGCAATTCAGACCGATCCGCCGGGCTGCCATCCGTGCCTCTCCATTGCAGTCAATCTCCACATTCAGCCGCTGATCATCCCCAATTTGGTTCCCGGGTGATGCCGTTTCGATCAAGAGGGCACCATGGTATTCATGTTCTGCCTCCACCAGTGACTCATGCACCAGCGGCAGCGGCGGTGGAGACGGCGGCAGGTCAAGAGCTTCAACTTTCACAGAGAATGAAACTGAGTGTGGTTCATGTTCATCATCCCCCATTGCGCTAGCATGTCATTCTGCAGCTCTGAAGAAGAGAGGGCGGTGAAGTGAAGGGTTTTTGCTTCTCTGAGAAGAAGCCAAAGAGGTTTTCGAACTTGCAGAATTGCAATGTTGGCAAGAAAGATTGCGGGTCGGATTAGAAACTGAGGGCCTGTTCGGTTTTGTGGGTTTGATTGGAAACGGGTGGGAATGGAATTGGCTTTTGGTAAATGTTTCTTGGGGAAATCAGATATATACCCTTCAAAACTTAGCCTAATTAGATATTTACCCATCAAAGTTATAAATTTAGATATTTACCCATCTAAACTTCATTAATTTAGATATATATCCACCACGTAGCTAAGTTCTAGTTATGTCACAAAAACTTGAACATTCTTATGCGGGATTGATATATTCATTCCTGAAATACTAGAGTATCTTAATCTGCCAATATACTGAAATCTTTTTCTTTTGCATAATTGAAATTACGTATGAACGACTGGCTTATCACCAAGCGAACTGAAATTTATAAAGACGCGTTAAAGGCAACTGAATCTATCGAAGGACCCCCTGAAGGCTTTGTTAAACCAACAGAAATCAGCCAGAAGGCCACCGTAGCCCTGATCAAACAGAACAACACAATTATCCAACTACTTGTCAAGATAAGCGAAAACCTCGACGACTGTTTGGAGACAGTCAAAGATATTAAGAAGGTCGTAGCTGAGAAATCAGCTGGGACGTCTTCTGATATCTCCGCAAAAACTATTGAAGATCTGGAGAAGAACCTTCAAAAACTCAGCCTCGGAGAACCGATTCTCAAGCCGAAACCAAAGCCTGCACCTTTCTACGTCTTTAAGGACCCACAAAAGGTCTTTGAAGAAGAAAAGCGAAAAGCATCAAAATGAGCCAAACTCAAACCCAAACAGAGATGGCAGCACGACCATCTATAAGCAACCGTGACCAACAAAATCAAAACCGTGAACAGACCCCCACAGTAGAAGACCAAGTAAGAGGTTACAGACTTGGACAGCGAGCACGGCACTCATTAAGCCGTATGATGCCCAGGAGACAACAAGGGTATCAAAGAACACTTGAGTCCCAGATGAATCCAGATGCAGAGCTTAATCTGTCACAATTCCGAAGAGCACAAAATGTTCCTGCTGAAGTACTTTACCAAGCAGGGAGCCTCTTCCAAACCCAGCATCAGGTTTATCAACACTACTCAGACCAAAGGATTTCAGTTGTAGACAACCAACAACTGGAATTACCATTCATCACACAACAAGGATTTGAGAGACTGCAAAGAGAAGGTCTACAACATCTCCACATGGGCCTGATCATGATACGTCTCTTTACTCTCCACAGAGTAGCTGCAGGGGTCAATGCCCTTGTAGTAATCCAAGATACAAGATGGTCTGATGATAGATCCATAATTGGTACTATGGAAATGGATCTGACTCATGGGTCTCAATTGGCCTATATTGCCCCAAATATGATGCTATCCATAAGGGATTTCTATAATCATATCCAGCTGGTGATTCAAACTCATGGATATGACACATGGCGAGCTGGCGAAAGCAACTTGCTGCTGACGAGATCACTCATTGGGAGGCTTTCAAACACTAACTTCACGGGATTTAGATACAACATCAACAATGTATCTGATTATCTCACAAGTCATGGAGTTCAAGCTATCCCAGGGCAAAGGCATACCACTACAGAATTAAGAGGAAGGCAGTGGGTACTCAGGCCAATGCAACAGCCTGAAGCTCAACATCCTCAAAGAGCAGTTACACAAATGCGAACCGATGGCTCACTACTGCTCAGATTCACAAACTATGGTGCAACGCCGCCACCTCAAGAACAACCAAGAGGTGAATTTGACGAAGAGCAATTGGACGAAGAAATCATAGCTATGGTCCTTTGCTATGAGGCAGAAGAAGAATCTGATAATGTGAATGAAACAGAAGATGACATTTTCTGGGGAGCCCTAGCTGTCACTGCACAGCTGATAGAAGGTCCAAAAGATGACTGTCCTATCTGGGATAGTTATAATGAAGAAACAGAAATGGATTTTATCAATCCATTTTCTGTGGAAGGTGGTGGGAAAGAACAAAAACAAACTGAAACTGTTTTCATGATGCATGATCAAGAAGAAGAAGAAACAGAATACCCAAAACTGAAACAGTTTTTACAAGAAAGAGCTTTCTCTAGTACAACATCTGGTGTTTATCATCCACCCCCAGAGCCTCTGATGGGACAAGTGTCCTATACACCAGCTAGGCTTGAAGCTAAACATGGTGAAGCATCAACCTCTCAACAACCTTCATCAAGCTGGCAAAGGCCTAAGAACTTGAGTTTACCAGGAGGAGTTGGTCATCACCATAATGAAATGTGGAATTTACCAGCAGCAATGCAACAACAAGGCGCTTTGCTGGTATTACCCGAAGATATTGGTCTCTATAATGATACCATATCAAGATGGGAATCAATCACTCTATATCTCTTGAGTGAAAGAACCTTTGATGATAACAAGGCTAAGATGATGTTCATAGAGAACCTCCTTGGTGAAACAGAAAAGAAGATTTGGATCCAATGGCGAATGGCGTTCAAAGAACAATATGATATACTCACAAACATTGCCGATGATCCCCAAAACGTTATATCACAAATCCGAAGAGTAATGCTATTGGAGGATCCCTACCAAGGAACAACAGACGAACAAGATCGTGCATACTATGATCTTGAAAGATTGAGCTGCAATAATGTAAGAGATCTCTTCTCTTACATGAATGATTACAAAGTTCTAGCAACAAAATCTGGGAGGATGTATGTAAATGAAGAACTCTCAGCAAAGTTTTTCAGAAAAATGCCCTCTCTTATTGGCAATGAACTTGAAGAGGCATTCCAAAAGAAGTTTCCTGGTAATACAATTGGTGTCATGCCCAGAATACACTTCTCTTACCAGTATTTGGCAGAGATGTGTAAGAAGGCAGCAATGCAACGAAGCCTTAAAGACCTAACCATATGCAGCCGTATACCCATACCAGGAGAATACCATAACAGCCGAAAGAAGTATGGTCTTAGAAAAGCCAAGACCTACAAAGGAAAGCCACATGACTCACATGTGCGAGTGTTCAAGCGAAAACATGCTGACCGAGTCCGCAAATGCAAGTGTTTTATATGTGGAGAGGAAGGTCATTTTGCGCGAGAATGTAAGAGGAATAGAGGGAACATCGCAAGAGCAGCGGTGTTGGATAATCTGGACCTACCAGATGACATAGATGTGGTATCAGTGGATCTAAATGAACCTGACAGTGATGCCATATGCAGCCTCTCAGAAGGAGAAGCTGGTAACACGGAGGTCCATGTGCAAACTGCAATTGAAGAAATCCTTTGGGAAGGTGCTATGATGCTGCAAATTGAGCATTATGGATGGAGAAGTAAAGTTCAGCTTCCTGAGAAGCAAGAACAGTGCCAACACCGATTCAGCACTGAAGTCCAAATCAATGGTAACTGTAGTTTTTGCAAAATCGAAACAAATAAAAACTACAGGATAGGCTGTGAAGATTGCAAACTTCTAGTCTGTGCCATGTGCTCACCATTCTATCTGGGAAAAGAAATACAACCGAAAACTCAACTTGAGCCCAGACAATACTCCAACAAAGATACCCTTATAAAAGAGCTCATAAAATATGTTGAGTTCCTAGAAGCTGAAAATGAACGATTGCAAAAACTTCTACAAGAAACCCAGATACAAACTCCCAAAGAAGAATTGGCAGAACAAGAACCTCTACAAGAAAATCAAATAAAAACCCTTGAAGAAGAATTGGCAGAAGAATTCAGAGAACTGGCAATCTCTGATAAAGGAAAGAAGAAAGTAACCTATCAAGAAGAACCAATAATGGAGGAAGATGATGAAGATGGTGAAGCTGCACTTGTAGTCTTCATTGACTATGCAGCATACAAAGCAGAGGTTCTAACACAAGTTCAGCAGCCCAGGCAGCACAAAAAGATTGATAACAGGTTGTATAATCTGATAGTATCCATTGAAATCCCTGGAGTCAAAAGATTTGATATCCGAGCAATCCTCGACACTGGTGCATCAACCTGCTGTATCTGTCATCCCAAATGAAGCACAAGAGAAAACATTATACCCAGTCCAAATCACAGGAGTAAATTCACGACAAGTTGTCAATACAAAACTCAAGCAAGGACAACTCGTGATTGGAGAAAACAAGTTTCGCATTCCTTTCACCTATTGTTTTCCAATGGGCATGCGTGAAGGAATACAGATGCTCCTTGGGTGTAATTTTATAAGATCTATGGCAGGAGGATTAAGAATTGAAGGCAAGGTGCTTACATTCTATAAGAATGTAACAGAGATTCACACCACAACAGAAACAATAGCAGTTCCAGCTGCTATACAAGAATTGGATCTCGAAGAGCATGAATACCGACTAATCCAAGAAGCTGTCTTTTACCAAAACCCAATTACCAATAAAAATTTTGAAAAGAGATTTGGTCCACTATTAGCCCGCCTAAAAGACCAAGGCTATATTGGAAGTAACCCACTTCAGCATTGGGCCAAAAACAAGGTGGTTTGCAAACTGGAGATCATCAACCCGGATCTTACAATCGAAGATAAACCGCTCAAACACGTGACTCCGGCCATGAAGGAACAATTTGACCACCATATTAAAGCCCTACTCGAAATTGGTGTAATCAGACCCAGCACAAGCAGACACCGAACAATGGCATTCATGGTCAATTCCGGGACTTCAATTGATCCAAAAACTGGGAAGGAGATAAAAGGCAAGGAGAGGATGGTTCTCAACTACAGAACCCTCAATGATAACACCTACAAAGACCAATACTCTCTGCCAGGTATCAATACAATTTTGAAAAAGATCAGTAACAGCAAGATCTTTTCGAAATTCGATCTGAAGAGCGGCTTTCATCAAGTCGCTATGGATCCAGCATCTATACCATGGACTGCTTTCATAGTCCCTGGAGGATTATACGAATGGTTAGTCATGCCATTCGGATTAAAAAATGCGCCTGCTGTGTTCCAAAGAAAGATGGACGACTGCTTCAGAGGAACCGAAACATTCATAGCAGTCTACATAGATGACATTTTAGTCTTCTCACAGACAGAAGAAGAACATGCAAAGCATTTGGAGGTAATGCTTTCCATTTGTGAGAAAAATGGACTTGTGCTGTCACCCACAAAGTTCAAAATAGCTGTACCTGAGGTGGAATTTTTAGGTGCAATTATTAATCGGGGAAAGATCAAACTCCAAGAGCATATAATCAAGAAGATTATCAATTTTGATATGGAATCTTTGAAGGAAAAGAAAGGGCTTCGCTCCTTTCTTGGTATTCTCAACTATGCAAGGGCGTATATTCCAAAACTGGGTACCAAACTCGGCCCTTTGTATTCTAAAACTTCTCCTCATGGTGACAAGAGGCTGAAACCGTCTGATATCAATCTAATAAGACAAATCCAGAGTGAGGTTCAAAATCTTCCAGACCTGGAGTTTCCCCCGGAAAATGTCTATATTATCCTCGAAACTGATGGATGTATGGAAGGCTGGGGAGGTGTTTGCAAATGGAAGCCAAAGAAGGCGGACCCTCGCTCAACCGAGAAAGTGTGTGCATACGCAAGTGGCAAATTTCCAGTCATAAAATCGACGATAGATGCAGAAATTCACGCCTGCATGGAGACTTTAACGGCCATGAAAATCCACTATCTAGATAAAAGTGAAATAACGCTTAGGACAGATTGTCAAGCGATTATTAGCTTTTATAATAAAACTGCTAACAATAAACCCTCTCGGGTCAGGTGGATTAAATTTACTGATTTTGTGACAGGAACAGGTGTGCATATCAATTTCGAGCACATTGACGGAAGGCACAACACCCTTGCAGATACACTATCCCGACTGACCACCTACTGCACAACAAGATGTCTCAACCCAGAGCAAACCGCGTTCATTTCCATGTTGGAGCCAGTTCTAGAGGAAATTCAGACTGGAATGCTGAACGACGCCAGCACTATGCTTCTATGCACTCGTATTCAGACAGTATTCCCCTATACACAACTGCAGACATCCATGACATACACTACGCCAGAGAACGCAATGGTGGATCACTCACAAATGCCGCTATCCACAGAGGCGTCATGCGTGAAGTCAAGGAACTTCAAGCAAGGATGGCCTTTGCACAAATCAATGTACTGAAGACCATGCTTGAACGTGAGTATGAGACTGCACGTCCATACAGAAACGTTGATTGCATGATGGGTGATACCTGTTTACTACTTGAAGAACAAATTCCAAAAATTAAGAAAATCGAGAAGGACCTTGACAACTTAATTACGCAATTTGTCAGGTGGTGAACGGTATTGGGAGCGTGATGGACCCAACTACTGTCCTTCATAACTTTATCTAATAATTAAGTGTGATGAATAATCTGGTGGTGATCTACGGAAAACCACTATTTGCTTTGTGTGGAGCGCTCAATTATTTGAGCATCTTTTTCTTTTTACTTTTGGCCTACCTGTTTTGGCCAGTAGTGTGCTAATTTTGAGTCAGTGCGATCCACTTTCGGTGAAGTGGTTGTACTATCTCTCTTTTTCTTCAATCAGTGCACCTAACTTTTGGATAGTGGGTGTACTGAATGGGAGACAAAGGATTGTGGAAATCCCTTTATTCACATGACGATGGGGCCCAATGAGCACCCGGTGTGATAATTGAGATTCCATTCCCGAGTCTATATAAGTGTGTTTTCTCAGAGTTGCAAGATAGCTGAGTCCCAGCAAGTCTTACTTCTCTCTCTTTGTAAGATATCTTCCGCTTAATAAAAATTTCTTTCCTCTTAAACTTCTAGTCTAGTATCTTTTAGCAACGAAGTTTTGGAGTTGAGATCCTAAGGAACGGGCGTTTTTCTTACTGGTATCAGAGCAAGGTTCAGAAACTCAATTATTGAAGAAAAGATCATAGGTATGGCAGCCTAATCCAAAAATTAAGATATTCTAGATAGTAAGGAAAGGGTATATCAAAACTGCTAAGATTGTTTATTTGTTTGTCCAAAACTAGATCATCCAGAAAGACCTAAAAGTGATATGTTTAGGTTTGTAACAAAAGCACCAGAACAGGCCATAGATAGGCGCAGAGGCAAGGAGCCGTTAATGCCTTGTTGGAACCCTTTTGGTTGAGTTAAAACCTGAACAATAGACCACAATGGGCATATACCAAAACATTTGAAGAATTCATGGGTATATATATAAAAAGCATAGTTTTTGATGGGCATATATCTAGATTCAAAGGTTTCATGGGCAAATACCTAATTTACCAAGTTTTCATGGGTATGTAGCAGATTACCCCATGTTTCTTAACCCGTTCGGTAGACAGATTGTATTTCCCAGATGGGCGTCTTTACCCAACTCCAAACCTTTCTAATAACGTGTACCCATGGGTAATTGAAAATTGGGTCCGAGTGAAATTTTTTTTCCCAAACGTTAATCTCTGTGCATTTAAATTGATATCAGATATACCATGTTTGATTATAATGAACCCGTGGCATGTATTGATTTTTTTAACGTGGTTTAATTGTAACAACATTTGAAATTATGTTGTTTAAAATAAACATTGTCAAGTTGATTGAAATTATAATTATATTGTTAATTATAAATTATATTGTTATATAGAGTTTTTATTCATTCTTATTCCCAATCCCATTCCCATTTCCAAAAAACATTCGAATACATCTTTTTCATATATTCCCGTTTCCATTCCCATACCATAATTTCCCACTTCTACAATTTTGGATTCCCATTCCCAAATATTCTCATCCCATAAAATCCCGCGGCCGCCGAACACGCCCTGAGAGAGATAAATAGAGGTGGTAGATTGTCGGGTCGGTTCGGGTCGGGTTAGTTTGATCAAATGGAAATGTCGGGTCGGGTCGGGTCAGTTTGATCAAATGGAATTGTCGGGTCGGGTTGGGGTATCGAGTTGACGGTTGCCGGCATTTTTTCGGGTGGGGTTGTGTTCGGATTGGGTCAGGTCGGGTAGAATTTCGGGTCTAGCCAGATTTTGCACCTCAATTCCCAGGCTGGGTTCGGGTCGGGGTCGGGTTCGGATCAGTCTGTATTTCCCTGGAACACGGGTCGGGTTCGGGTCAGTCTCACTTTCCCTAAAACACGGGTCTGGTCGGGTCGTATTTCCGGGCGGTTTTTTCGGGTCGGGTCATATTTTGCCAGAGATAGAGGACTGCATTGGAGGGTGGGAAATTTAGGATCCGACCCGGAAAGAAATGAGAAATAACTAAATACGAGTATTGAGGCCTGCAATGGTTTCTTGAAATCAGGCCCACAAATGCTTTACAATTTTCAGCAGTCCGGATAAATTCTTGTGATATTATTTTTCTTTACATCAAACTTCAGGCCTTAAAAGGTTCACAAATTTATATATGTTTGAGGAATTCCGGTTCCAATTTTCAGAGTTTCAGATTGGTATCTGCAAGACTTACCTATTTTTTCAAATTAATCCTGTTCAAACGAAATGATAACATTACTGCTAACGTTACATGATGACTGTTTGCTATTTTTTAAGGACATACAAATCAATCAATCATCTAGAAAAACGTTGGATCAGTACTGGTAAAGAGTTTCTTACAAAGATTCGTTGTTTCAATTCTGCAAGTCGATTGGAATTTAAGCTCTCTTTGTATTTCGAATTTTATACATTCTTTTTTGTGCATGTTTGAAATGTAAACTTTATTATTGCTGGCATAATGGATATCAATTACTGCACAAGATTTTAACTCCGCTCATATTGTTGGTGTGGTAGGTTCAAAGCCCAAATTAAGGAGGAAAAACAAATAATTAATGAAGTAGAACATACAAAAAAAAAAAAAAAAACACCCAAAAAATACAATGTATACAAAAGTTCATAAAATGATAAAAAGTCCATATATAATAAGTTCATAATGAGTTCAAACAAAATATATACAATCCATGCTAGAGTCCATAATGATAATATACTGGCAGCTACAAACTACATATACAAAAACATAACATATAATTCCATAGGAGATCCACAAAAAGGCATAACTAATCTGGCTGGTACTCCTCATCACCATGGACCGGAATCTGGTCGAGATCCGTAGGCAAACCGGCATACCTCAACACACGCTCGAGCTCGTGCTCCTGACCGACATCTTGCAGCATGCATCTCATGCTCTGCAAAAGAATCTTGCACATTGCCTCACTCCCCGGTCTGTACATCTTCTTAACAATGAACTCGGTTTGTTGTATAGCTCTAATACCCTACAAATAAAAAAAAAATAATTACATACAGTGAATCAGAAAAAGTACAACTATTTCGTATTGATTTTTTAGGAGTAACGAACGTACCACTCTTTGCAGTCTTGGTCCGCTAGGAACGTAACCGAGCACCTCAACCGTGTCTCGCGGTGGCGGTAGAGGCCTATCCAGTCCAGGCTCCATACGACCTCTAGGATAAACAGAATGCATCCCGTGTTCCTGGAACCACTGACGATACTTACGCAGAGGAGTCTGACTAAAGGGTCGTGTCTCCTCGATTAAACGTGGTGGCTGTGACCACATCTGCACGTGCACCTGATGGTGATCAGCCCAATCTGATTGACTACGTGACGTGTGTTGAACTTTATCCAAAAGTTTGAGATCGCACCAGTGGTGTGGCGGAGGAATAGGCACTTTCTGAAACAGCCCAAATTGGCGCATTACCCTCTCTGGGTAATGCCACGAGACAATCCAGAAATGAATCAGTGGCATACGTGCAAGCCAATATTGTCGATCTCGCTCGACACATGCGGGGAGTAAATGGAGATATTTTGCATAAGGTTCCCAGTTCACTTCATCCTCTTTCATTGTCTCAAACCCCTCCCGGTAAGTTTGCAAAGAAGACCGTGCTGGCGTGTATGCATAAGTACGCTGAAAGATCCAACGCGTCGCAAAGCAGGGTCTCAACTCCGGATTCTCGCCACCTAACTCGGGGACTACACCGCGGATAATGCAAGGTCGAGCGACTTTAAAATATGTCCACGACCACTGCTGAAGGAGCAAAAGTGGCCCACCGATGGCCTTCGAACCTGCTCGCGCGGCTAAGGAGAGGTGTCGATATAGGGTGGCCAAAACAGCTGCGCCCCAATTGTATTTTGGGGGCTCCTGCAAATTCTGAAAGAACTGCAAGTACATCGCAGGTACGCTGTCACCAGATGTATCTGGAAAGAGAGCCGATCCAAACAAGTCAAGTAAGAATGCTCGAGTATATCTATCGACCTGATCCTGAGTCGGATTGTCTGGCATCTCACTAAAATTCTCTCGTAACCACTTAAGAGAGATCTGAAACCTGGAATACTGCACGGTGCCCTCTCCCTCGTCATCCCCCTTTTTTCTTTTCTTTTTCTTCCACGCCGTTGTTGGGACATCCCCCAATAAATCATTGACCCAAGCAATATCCTCGAAATCACTATGTCCCGTCACAGGAAGACCACATATGGGTAAACCCCACAGGCAACTCACGTCCTGTAGAGTAACGGTAACCTCACCGAATGAGAGGTGGAAAGTGTGTGTCTCAGGCCGCCAGCGCTCCACCAGTGCCGTGACTAATCTCGGGTCAACCTGCATTTGCTGCATTCGTGCAATCTGATACAGTCCTAACTTCAGAAGTGTTGTCTCACATGCAGGATGGTAAGGAATATGAGGCCGATGAGCACGTGTGTCCAGTATTGCCTCTGGCTAGAAAAATAAATTATAAAGAAAACATCATATATTAAATAACAATGAACTATCTGAGATATCAATTTAATAATAGTATATAATTTTTACTCACATCACCGTCTATATCGAACATTTTGTGTTCAGACATCGGCATGCCTAACAATCCGCTGAGTGGTTGCCTTATAGACTCATTCAGTTGGTGCTGAGTGCGAGAACTAGAACCAACTTCCGTAGTACCCTTCATCTATATTAAATAGTTCATCAGATTTTAATAAACATGCAACATATTCAAATTAATTAAGAAAGTACAATTCATAATTTTTGGTCAACTTAATAAATATTAAAAACCCTACAATTCTCACTTTTTAAATTTTTAAATCTACACTCCCTAAAAATATATAAAGAAATACAATTGTATACCTTAATAAGGTAATTTTAAAGCTAATTATAAAATTAAATTTTGAAGTTTTTAATGCCAGAAATGGCAAAAGAGAGAAAATGAAGAAATTGTATTGTACTATGTTCTCTTTTACTAATATCAAAATACATATTTATAATGGAGAAAATGCATCAAACAAGGAAAATAATAATGCAGAAAATTAAGAGACAGATATTGAGCAAATCCTAAAGATACTAGAATTAAATATTAGATATTCTAACATTTAAAATCTAAATAAATTACCTAAAACGTTTATTATAATTTTTTTAACAGCAATTTGTACAATTTTACAGCTACTTACATGATTTGGTTTGAAGTTAGTTTTATACAACTAATTACAGCAAATAATTATTTAATATAAATCAAAATGGATTACCTACAATCTATTAACATTCAAAACATAGATTATTAATGCAATCACACAAGATACAATACTAGAAAACTCGGAAGTTGGGAAAAATTTTACCTTAGCATGATGTAACTTTCTTCGTACTGATGCTGCCGCCACATTACCAGTCCCTAAAAAATGAAGAAAATAGGTAAGAGATACAAGTCAAGAGTAAACACAGAAAAGGATAAGATGCATATCTTGTGGAGTCACAGACTCGGAAACATTTCTTGAGTGAAAATAGAAGGGGAAGATATCAGGAGAAGCAGGTGGCAGACACCATCTCACTAAAATATTAAAAGTTTGGAACTCTGACATTGCAAGTTCGGAGCAAGATTTTAGGTATAACGTGTCAAAAAATATCAAACAATTTATCATCGATATTCTTCTCAACAAAACTCCAATTGAATGGATAATTCCATTTTTTAAGTGAACAAATATCAAACAATTTATCATCGATATTCTTCTCAACAAAACTCCAATTCAGTAATGCTCTTCCGCAATCAAAGTCTAAAAGCCTTTCATTTCACTTCTTTCAATTCAATTTTAGTTATTTTAAACTAGGTAACTGATCAACCTTAATAGTTACCAAACCACAAAACCACAATACAATCATCCGCAAAATGCAATCACAAAACTTTGCCAATTACACTACAAATCTTACCACTAAACTTTCCGAAATGCATTACCAGTTTACCATCGTTTCGGTCAATTTACAATCCTCAATCCTAAACTTTAGCTCTAACCTGAGGGACTGATTTGAACAACTTGGGTCCCCAAATTCCTCATTCCACCTCCATTCGGTACCCCATTTCCACTGCAATTCAGCTCGATCTGACAATGACGGTCAGTACCAGCTGCCCCACTCTCAACTGGGTCCATCTCTGCCTCAATTTTACATCCCCCAAGGTGAGCATTGCGGGACCTCTCCGGTGAACGATCACGCCCAATTGGGCACTTAGGAGGCCCCATCTCGGTCGGGAGGGCATCACCATCATGGGTTTCTGACTGGGGTTCTTCTTCTGCCCCCACCAGTGGTAGTGGCGGTGGAGAAGGCGGCAGGCCAAGGTCAAGGCCTCCGAACCCGGGTTCTGGGTCAGCCCCATTGTCACTCCCCATTGCTCTCCTGTTGGTCTGGTGTTGGGTTTCCTCCGCAGCCATTCTCAGAGTGAAGTGAGAGACCCATTTACAGCCGAGTCCGTCTCCGGCTCTGGAGAAGAGGAGAAGAGAGAGCAAGTGAAAAGTTTTTTGCTTTTTTTCTTCTTTTTTGATCAAGTAAAGTGAACGGGTTTTGGCATTTTGCTGCCTCTGTGCGAAAGCTGCTTGATTGCATAAGAGGTTTTGCAAGTACTTTGTGGTTGTATAGTTGTATGTGTATCGGCGAAGCGAGGAGACGGGTCCGATTAGAAAAAGACAGCAAAAAAGGGCTTGAGAATTCGGAATGGAGAAGTAAGAAATAAGATAATTCAGGCCCATAATTGATGAGCAAGGATCGTCTACCGCACTGCACATTCGGCAGCGCGGATTCGACGGTGCAGCTTACGTCGGGTCTAGACTCATTACTTTTCACGGATCTCGACGTAAGCTGTACCGTCGGATCCGTGCGGCCGAATGTGCAGTGCAATAGACGATCTCGTTTGATAATTGATATGTTAATCACGCCCACAAATGTTGTACAATTTTCAGTTGTGCGGAGGATACATTCGTCTCATCTTTTTATAGAGGGATCATCGACCATTTTTATCAACTAAAATTCCGTAAGCGCATCTTCAAAAACATATCATATCATCTTCAAATTTTGATTTATATGGCTTAATAAATTTTCGATATCAAATTAATTTATGGTACAAAAAATTTTCATTTTTACAATTTTTATAAGTATTTGTTTGAGATTTTTTAAAAATGATATATAAAACATTGATTATTTCATTAATATTGCATACTCATTTTTTGTAAAAAAAAAATCTCAATAAACATTTAAGAAAATTGTAAGAAAAAGAAAAAATCTCAATAAACTTTCTTCATCTGGCAGTCCAAGAGAAACAAGGTGTAGTGAAGTGGATTTGTCAACTCGATAGGTTTCAGAAGGCAATGAATGCACAGGATAAGGCAGGAGACACACCTCTGCACCTAGGGGTGTCAATGGAACATAAATTTGAAATTTTTTTTTGTCTATACCTAAAACAAAAAGAAATCTTAAGAGTATGCCTGCTTTAATACAAATTACAGGACTATGCCGACTTTTCAAACGCCGGCGATCAAGCGGTCACATTAAACGCCGGCGTTCAGAGATTGATGTAATCCCGGACTTGGTAATTTTTTATGAAAATCATGTTTCGAACGCCGGAGTTCGAACTCCGGAGTTCAAACTCTGGAGTTTACACGTGTATTTCGAACTCTGGAGTTTGTACATGTATTTCAAACTCCGGAGTTCGAACTCTGGCGTTCGAAGCATGATTTTCGCAAAAAATTTCAAGTCTGGGATTATATTAATCTTTGAACGCTGGCGTTTTCCGTGACTTTTCGAACTCCGGCATTTGAAAAGTAGGCATAGTTCTGTAATTTGTATTGAAGCAGACATACCTTTAAGATTTCTTTTTATTTTAGGCATAGACAAAAAAAAATTCCATAAATTTCCGTCATGACGTTCCGTTTCGTTGTACGTAGAGATTTTAGTTCCGTCTGAAATAACGGAACAGAAACGGAAATGTGCATTTCCATTTCGTTATTTTGTTGAAAATCAGGTGGGCTGTTGATTGTGGGCCTTGTTTAATGTGTTTGTAAATTTGGCTTTGGTGAAAATGTGAAGTTGTGCTTGTTTAATGTTTAATATGCTTATAAATTTGATTTTGTTGTGAATGTGCTTTAATATTATATAATCTTGTAATTAAATTTGCTTTTTTAACGTGCTTGAATGAAATATTTTAATTCAATGTACTTTTTTATGTGCCAGAACTGATGTAGTAAATAAAATTATCTGAATTTTATCATGTTTTAATGTTTGCAAGGTTATGATTCATCTCAATTCAAACGGAACAGAAATTTTCGTTTTGAACGTTCTTCCGTTCAATTAAAACGGAACGGAAACGGAATAAAAATGGATGCCGTTATCCAAAACGGAACGGAAACGTAACAAGGCATTTCCGTTCCTGTTTTGAACGTCTGCCACACCCTATCTGCACCTGGCTGTAAAAGAAAAGGATAAAACTATATTTGCTCATCTAATCCTAAGTCAAAGGGTTCACTACAGCTGGGTAAACAAGGCTGGTTTGAGTCCATATCCTCTGGAATGGTCAGTCACTCTATATCAAGGAGTGGTCAGATATTACACATAAAAAAGAATACGGGCAGCCTCGATTCCCGTGCTGAGTGGATTTATAGGGGGGAGGTTTTGTTTTGGGCAGTGCTTCACCCCGTGGAGTATTCCAGGGGATGTCAATTCGGCTGGTTTGACACCTCTCGACATTGCCGGTGCTCAAAGGAAGGATGCATTCTCACACTGGAAGGTACATATATAACGATCTATAAACTAGAAATAGGGATAACTCTCCAAGCACATCAACTATGCCACATCATCAATATTATTAACCATTGATTTTGTTTAAATCTCTTCATCTACTTTGATCCAATGGTATATATTTATTCTCTCTCCCCATTTAATAAGATGATATGATATGTCTAAAACAAAATTTAATCCTTAAAGTGGTCCAATATTTATGTGCTATTATTTATAAATTATACATCATCATCATTATCAATATTCACATCAAAAATTTTTAAATTATGTTTAATTTTTTTTAAAATAAACATTTTTATTTTATAAGCTTTATTATTTTTTTGTTATCATATTTCGGACGAAGCCCGAGTTACAGCTCTAGTATAACTAATTCTGCTATATATATATTAATATTTCATAGCATATGTGCAACAGCTGCCCCCTTTGTGTTTGCATTCCAAATTAATAGTAAGACGACGGGATTTTTTTATTAATAAAAAAATAAAAAAATCAAAATTACAACAGTAAAACTGTTTTTTAAAAATTACAGAAATAGAAAAACCGCACTTTCAGATCGCAGCTTAGTCTGAGACTAAGCCGCACTCTGAGATCGCGTTTTGGTGCACGCATTGAAGGTTTGATGACGAGCAGCAGAACGTTGAAGGTTTGGTGACGAGCTGTCTGCTGCTACTTATAAACCCTCTCCTCCTCTCCAGTCTGCTGAATCTATCTATCTATCTTTCTTTCTTTCTTTCTATCAAATCTTCTTACATCTGGGAGTGCGTTCCGTTAATCTGCCAAGCTCGCCGAAGGTTAGATATTGTTAAGTAATACATTATCTTATTATAAAAAATATTACTCTGTTAAGGAATTTATATTACCCTTAAATTTGTTCTACAGTTTAATTTGGTTGCTAATAAAAGAGTTTACCCGGATTGCTAATAAAAATAATTAACCTGTTAATTAATTTATGTAAGATACTATTGGTACCATATTAATTAATTTAAGATTCCATTGACTTATTTTAGACACCATCCACTAATTGTACAGTATATGAACTTACAAGAACCCAAATCTTTGACCAAATGAGACAGTGATAAAACAACTATTTATAAATTATTCCGGAAAAAATTTAAATAATTTTATTATTATTCTTAACGATTTGTGAGATATTAAAACAGTTTTTTAAATCTACTGTACATATGTAAGTGTAGCTCAATGACTTCCGTGTCATTCGGTGTTCATGTCGGTGGTTACATATTTATTGGCCCGATGGGTGTATGTTACAACCAACCACCAAGAGTTGTGTTTTCATCAGATGCCAATGTGTCATTCGAGAATTTAAAACGATTGATATACCAGCATTGAGATTGATGGAAAACCAATGCGCACTAAATATTCAAGGAAAAATAAATACAGCAGACCATGGTAGTGTTTTCTTCAGCCCAGTTCAGATTTATGATGATCGTAGATTGCAAGCTGCAATTGACCAGGCCATAAGGTGTAAGTTCTTGTCGATGGTTGAGTTATTCGTGGAAATTGTTCCACACCACTCTGGTGATGCATATGCGCCGACGGGTGACAACTTACCCGGTAGCAGTTCCCAAACATATTGGAACACCCCACAATATCAACCGCAGTACCGGCCCCAATCTTCCCCGCAGTACCAGCCGCAATACCCACCGCAGTATCAGCAGCAGTACCCCCCGCAGTATCAGCCACAATACCCCTCACAGTATCAGCCGCAGTATCAGCCACAGTCCCCCCCACAGTATCAGCTGCAGTCCCTCTCGCAGTACCAGCCTCAATCGCCCCCTCAGCACCAGCAGCAGTACCGCCACCAGTTCCCCCCGCGGTACCAACCGCAATACTCTTCCCAAGAGAACATTAATCAACACATGAAGTACGAAGCCGCAAATGCATATCATGACAATGGTAGCGAAGATGAAGAAGGTAATGATATCGAAGATAATGATATCGAAGATGAAGATGAAAAAGATGATGATAGCGAAGATGAGGACGAAGAAGCAATGATAGTAGAAGATGATGACAATGATAGCGATATTAGCGATAGCAGCGATGCCAATGAGAACAGTGGTTACAAACCGGCTTCCGAAACCACTTATGCCAAACATTGTTGGAAGCCACACGTTTTTGCTGATCGGGGACCCGAGCACCCAGTGAGCACATTTAACCAATGTCCGACCGTAATAGAAGCCGACTCGTGGACAATTGGTGTTAAGAAAGTTTTTGATCATCCCTTAGCGGTCGGTCGTACCTTCGCTTAAAAATATGAATTAACAAAGGCAGTTAAAAAGTGGCATCTCGAAAAGAACCGACAATTGGAGGTCGTGAGCAGCAATAAAGTACAATACGTTGCAAGATGTGAGCAGCACGTGACCTGTAGATGGCGATTGTATGCCGCAAGTAAGGATATGTCATCCTTTACTATCAAAACAAACCCATTGGAACACTCATGTACGGTTGAAATAGCAAGGCGTGATCATAAACAGTTAACTGTGGCACTTATCGCAGTCGAGATCGGCCAAGCGGTAAAAGACAATCCAGCTGTTTCCATGAAGGACTTGCGCAACGTGGTTCGTAAGGTCTTTCATCAGGAACCGTCATATAGTAAATTGTAGCGTGCTAAAGAGAAGGCCATTGCTGCAGAGTGGGGCAGTTGGTCTAGGTCTTATTCCATTCTTCCCCGATTACTGGAAGCGTATCGTCAAAAAAATCCGGGGACAAAGATAAAAATCGAAGGAGAGCGTGGAGATCGCGACGGTATTAAAGTATTCAAAAGAGCTGCATGGTCGTTTGGTCCTTGCCGAAGAGCATTGAGGTACCTCCGGCCGGTGTTTGGCATTGATGCCACCTTTCTTAGCGGTCGGTACGAAGGTAAACTTCTTGTTGCCACGGCATACGATGCAGACAACCAGTTATTTCCTTTTGCTTATGGCTTGGTGGATAAGGAGGACGGTGATGCATGGAATTGGTAGATGAAGTGGGTGCGGAAAGAAGTAATACCACCCGAAGCGGAAACATACACTGTTATTTCTGACTGACGTCCATCCGAAATGTTTTTTTGCATGTCGATTCAGGATGGTCTGAGGCGAAAGGAGAGTGCAGACATCGTTTTTATGGTCGCCATATTGCAGAAAACATACATAAGACATTCAATAATGAGGGTGTGCTTATACTTTTCGACGCAGCCGCATATGCCAGTAAGATGAGAAAATACGATGATCCAATGAAAGAGTTAAAGGAGTTACATAGCCAAGCATGGGAATACATAATGAATATAGGAAAAACCGGTAGCAGAGAAGAGAGAGCAAAGCAACCCCCACGAACGGATCTATGGGCTCTTAGTCACGACGGTGGCAAGCACAGGTGGGGAATCATGACAACTAACGGTGTAGAGTCTCTAAACATGGTGTACGAGACGCACATGCCTTGCCTGTTACTGCTCTGGTGGAGGCAACCTTTTACAAATCAATGCAGTGGTTTGCCGATCGAAGAGAACTTGCTCGACAAAATATGAATTTGAGCAAACCTTGGGCACCGAAGGTGGACGCCAAGATTGAAAATCGAACAAGGAAGTCTCATGCAATGGAGATAAGACCAAAGAGCTGGTCCAGGTTTATATATGAGGTGAGGGCAAAGGAGGGTAAGAAAGGAAATCAGAAGTGGTACGCCTATCAGATCCAGCTCTTGCCGCCTAATGGTTCGACATGTCAATGCCAGAAACCAGATCTTACAGGGATTCCTTGTGGGCACGTGATTGCAGTTTTGAGCGAACGGAATCTCGACATAAAGGATTATGTTTCTCCATATTACAGTGCATAATATCTTTTCAGAACATGGCAGCCTTTGTTCGAACTAGCTGGAACAATTGAGGCATGGCCAATATACAACGGTGTGCAATTTGTCCCAGACCCGAGCAAGGTGAAGCGAGGAAGGAGACAACATCACCGAATTCCAATGACTATGGATGAAATGCAAAAGCAAATAAAGAAGCGAAAGAACAAGTGTTCCAGATGTGGCGTCCTAGGTCATAATAAAAGGAAATGTCGGGCACCTTTTGCGCATGAAACCACCCAATCCGCACCACGTTCAAGGCCTGCAAATGCCCATATATTGAACGAATTACTTCCGGGTAATTATTTTTACTTTCCTTCCTGTAGTCATAATAACTATCTAAATTCAGTACTAATCAGTAGCACTACAATTTTAGAACAATCAGGGCGGGAGAGCGAATGTCGCTCGACGAGTGGCGTTAGAAGACCTTCGACAACAGACAATATGGAACCAGAATCAAGTCGCAGACCGAGTGGACGTCGCTCGGTGAGCGGCATTACGAGACGACCGACAAGAGACAGTGTGGAACCCGAATCAAGCCGCAGACAGAGCGGACGTCACTCGGTGAGTGGCGTTCCGAGACCAACAGACTTACCTACACATGACAACCAGCAACAAGAACCAAGTCAGGGTACGTAGTATAATTTGTATACCGTTTTTACGTATATAAATATTTATTATCTTATCACGTTTTATTTATTTTTGTAGGGAGCACACGACAAGAAAAAACAAAAGTCAAGTCAAAAACACTTGCAGAGATGAAGAGGTGGTTCAGGCGACTTGTGTAGTATCATTTGACAAGCCGAAAATGTATCATGTTTATTGTATTATTGAACTATTGTATGAGATATTAAGTGAGTGTACTTTCTTATAAATGCACGTGAGATATTAATTATGATTGTACTTTTTATCAATATTGTATGAGATGTTAAGTGTGATTGTATTTTTTATATGAGACATTACTTATGACAATAATAACAATAATAATGATGATAATGATAACAATAACAATAACAATAATGATAACAATAATAACAGTAATAATAATGATAACAATAACAATAATAACAATAACACTAATAATAATATCCAAAAAAACACAGCTACTAAGCCGCACATTCAGAGTGCGGCTTAGTAGCTGTGTTTTTTTTTTAGCCTGCTGCTGCACTTGATGTCGTTACCAATGGTTCCAGTGGTACCAGCTCATACAATACCAAGCATAACACATTCCCACCCCGAAAATAAGCAAGCCAAGCAAGCAAACCAGATAAATGGAAGAAAAATAAAACATACGCTGAGTTAACATTAAACAAGTTCATTAAACAAGTTAGTAAAGTCCATTAAACAAGTTCGCACGAGCAAGATCAATATAAAACAAGTTTACAACAGTTAAAAAAAAGTCAAGAACTAAACAAAGTCTCCGTATCTCTCCGGTGGCTCCCCACGGTTTGGTCGAGTACCTCTTTCCTTTATTCTACCTATTAAAGAGCAAAGAATTCATTTAAGTTTGATTTGTACGCAATTTATATGTAAAAAAGGAAAATCAACGAAACTAAAGAGCAAAGATTTTATATACGAACAATCTATTAACATTAAAAACATAGATTATCAATGCAACTCACACAACATACAATACTAGAAAACTCGGAAGTTGGGAAAAATTTTACCTTAGCATGATGTAACTTCCTTCGTACTGATGCTGCCGCCACATTACCGGTCCCTAACAAATGAAGAAAATAGGTAAGAGATATAAATCAAGAGTAATAAACACAGAAAAGGATAAGATGCAGATCTTGTGGAGTCGGAGTTTAGGAAACATTTCTTGCGTGAAAATAGAGGAGAAGGTATCAGGAGCAAGAAGAAGCAGGTGGCAGACACCATCTCACTAAAACATTAGGTTCCGTTTGGCAAATCAAGGAATAGTACTAAAATAGTGCTATCCGATTAGTAAAAATGGATTAGTGATTGTTGGAAGAGTGAAAAGAATAGTAATGTTTAGAGCTATTCGGATAGTGAAAATATTATTTGGCAAATGCCAATTGGATTAGCTAAATAAATTGGAGTGCTGATCTGCTATTCGGCTTCTACCCCCGAATAGCGGAATAGACTATTCAAGGTACTATTCGAATACACTATATTGTGTTTGGCAACCGGATTAGCTAAATAAATTACTATTCTATGCTGAAATGGGGTGTCAAACAGGCCCTAAAAGTTTGGAACTTTGATATTGCAAGTTTGGAGTAAGATAAGAGCTTAGGAATAACATGTCAAAGAATAATTCATAACATGCTTTGTAATTTTTTTTTTTTTTTTGAAGAAAGCGGAATACTCCACCGGTTTCATTGAAACTTTTCTTAATTGAACGGAACGGAGAATTCCATATTTACCTAAATAAATATCGAACAATTTATCTTCGTTTTTCTTCTCAACAAAACTTCAATTCAGTAATGCTCTTCCGCAATCTTTGTCAAAAAAAAGCCTTTCATTTCACTTCTTTCAATTCAATTTTAGTTCTTTGTTTCAAACTAGGTTACTGATCAGCTTGAATTATTACCAACCCACAAAACCACAATACAATCATCCCCAAAATGCAACCAGAAAACTTCGGCAATTTCATTGCAAATCGCACCACTAAACTTTCCGAAATGCATTACCAGTTTACCACTGTTTCCCTCAATTTACAATCATCAATACTGAACTTTAATTAGCTCTAACCTGAGGGAGTGATTTGAACAGCTGTATCACTTGCAGGTGGAACTTGGCTCCCCAAATTCCCCATTCCACCTCCATTCGGTACTCCATTTCCACTGCAATTCAGCTCGATCTGCCGATGATGGTCTGTACCGGCTGCCCCACTCTCAAATTGGTCCATCTCTGCCTCAATTTTACAACCTCCAAGGTGCCCAATTAGGCACCCGGGAGGCCCCGTCTCGGTCAGGAGGGCATCACCATCATGGGTTTCTGACTGGGGTTCTTCTTCTGCCCCCACGGGCGGTAGAGGCGGTGGAGACCGCGGCAGGCCAAGGTCAAGGTCGAGGCTTCCGAATCGGGGTTCTGGGTCAGCCCCATTGTCACTCCCCATTGCTCTCGTGTTGGTGTGGTGTTGGGTTCCCTCCGCAGTCATTTTCAGAGTGAAGTGAGAGAGTCAGACTAGTCCATTTCAGGCTCTGGAGAAGAAGAGAGAGCAAGTGAAAGGTTTTTGCTTTTTTTTCTTCTTTTTTGATCAAGTGAAGGGGTTTTGCTGGGATGGTGCTTTGGGCAGACACTCTTTTTTAGTCAATTTTGAATTTTGAACCGGTTTATCCCTATTTAAATTATGAGAAATTATCTTTGCCCCCTTAACTTTCTTCCTTATCCAATCTCCAAACTAAATTGGTAATATTTTCTTTCTTTCTCATACCCTCATAAATTTTGAGTGAATTTTTTTTTTATTCTTGATCTTTCTATTATATATATATAAGTGTTTTGTTCGACTGAGGATGTGAATTGCAACCGGTAAAAGTGAGTTTGTTGTATTTGAAAAATAATTTTTAACTAAAAATGTATTGGGGTGCGGTTAAGGAGATTTTTAAGGGGTGCGGTCATCAACTCCCTTAAATTATAAGTTTGCATTTTTATAAATTTTTTGCAATATTTTTTTTAAAAAAAGTCACTAATATTATTCCTACAAAACATAACAATTAAAAAATGCTAAATAACTTTTAATTTTAGATAATTATTTAAGTGTAAAATTGTTAATTCTGGGGCTGTACAAGCAATTTTGAGGGTGTCCAACTCCAAATAGCTCCTGTTTTGCTGCCTATGCGAAAACTCGACTGGCTGCCTAAGATGTTTTGCCAGTACTTTGTGGGTCGAAGATTTAGGATCCGGATTTGAAATGGAGAAATGAGAAATAAGATAAATTTGGGCCCATAATTGATTCTTAAATCAGGCCCACAAATGTCTTACGATTTTCAACAGTTGTGCGGACTGCGGAGGAAGATGAATTCGTAGATACACGCGGCAAAACATAACAATATTGCTGATTCCTTTATTTATTTACACTCGTTAGTAATTCTTAATGACTTGTTAACACTGACATGAACATCAGGCATATTATTTTACGGTACTGAATCTGGTCGGCCAAAACACAGATGGATCATGTACCAGGACAACTCCAAATTTACTAACACTAAACTAACAATAATTAAATTGACAGATAAAAGTGGTTCAGATTTATATTAATCATTAATCAATACAAACAAGAGACAATCGAGATTTGGTCGCGGTCAAAAGGAGCCACACCACACCATGCCATGACATGACATATTATATATCTCCTTTTTTTCCATATCTTAATATCCAACTCTCAATACAATACAAATATACAGGAATCAATCACCTGTTATCCTAATTTTGGATAACAGGACCCTACTACCCTAATTGTGGCCGTTCGATCAAAATAAACGGATCAGATTCATTTAGAAAAATCTTTCCTCCCTTCAAAAACTATACTTTCAAATCAATCTAAACCGTCCATTCTGATCTGACGGTCCATATTGGAGTAATAGGATCCCGCTACCCCTGAGAATAACAGCAGATACAGACTCAAATATACAAATGCAACATTTGTCCTTTCTGCTCCCTTCCACCCCACAATTCGCTCTAGCACTTTCCCGATCCGCCGCCCACGCTGCACACCCCATCTGCACCGTCCATCTGTCCCCCGCACACACGCGTCGCCCATCCGACCCCCAACCCAGTGAAACACAGCCACACGCGCCACGCGCGAGCGCTCTTTGCAGTACAGAACGTGAGCCGCTGGATCATCTCGAGATCCGATCTAACGCGTATCTCGAGACGATCTGACGGCTGCGAAATGCTGTCCAGCGGGGGCATGGAATCGCCACGCGCCAAGCTGAAAGGAAGAATCTATTAATAGCAACGCCCTCCTCCCAACAACTTCCCCAATTCCGCGTTTGATTGATTGATTGCCATTCTCATTCATTCCTTCGCATTCCTTGCCTTTCCAGAGCAATTCAAGCAACCCCCAATTCCGATTGATCGAGATTTCCTTTCTCTCCCTCTCTTTACAAGGAAAGTAGGAATACGGAATACCCAATAACAACCCAACCAATTTTATCCCGTTACTGTTTGTTATTGTTGTTACATTACCCGATCGATCACGGCCAATTTTGAAGAATTCTCGCGTTTTGTCGACTACCCATCTTGTTTTTCTCCCTGCATTTCTCGCCCAATCGACCAAGGATTGAATTTGGGGGAGTAAGAATGGGGGCGACGGTTCTCAGCGAGCGGTTCTTCGATTCTGAGAAGGAATGGAGGTGCCACAACCAGCACCAGTACAAGAAGAAGGTGGCGGTACCGGCCGAGGACCCGCCGCATGTCGTTGGGCCGTCTAATTTGCACCGCTTCCTTGACGCCACCACGCCTTCGGTGCCAGCACGTTTCCTCTCTAAGGTTTGATTTTTATTTTTCCTTTTTTTTGGGTTGTTTTTTTCCTCAATTGGTTGCATTTAGCTGTGATTTCTGTCACATTTTGCTCTTCGGAGGGTTCGGAGGTGTGTGAATTCGAAAAGAACCAATCTTGATGCTTGTTCTTGGTGTATTTTCCTGAGAAATAATGTTGGGTGCCGGTAATAATCGGCAAAATTGATGAATGTTGCTGGAAAATTGAGCTCAAATTGTGAAAGAACTGTTATTTGGACAGAAAAAAAAAATTGAGCTGTTTCGCATATGGCCATATAGGTTGTTTGAAATTGTCATAAATATTCTAGAATTACAATAAGATTATAAATTACAAATGTAGAAGTTCCGGTTCTTCATTTATATTGATAAAGTGGAATTTTAACTGGAATGTTGATAAAAATTGGGATATCTTTGACATAGAGCTGGATATTGGGTTGGTTTGTTTTCATCAAGCAATCCCTGCTAAATTTAAGAAGCATTATCAAATTTTGAAGTGAATCAATTTTATAAGTGAAAAATAAGTAAAATTGACTTGTTATGTTCATATTATTGGTACAATGGTACTGGTTTTTAATCTTTTTTGGTTACTACATCATAGGTTAGAAACTTAGAATTTTCTTAATCCGCTTCTGTTGGCTAATCTTTCAGCTGAAATTTTAGAATTAGGAGAGCCATTTTTAATCCAAGGAAAAAAAGAATGTAAAGAAAGAAATACAGGCTATTAACTTCTTTGGAATGAGCTTAAAGATTACTTTCATTCTGAACAAAATCGACTCAAGATCATATCTTGCAAGTTATTATGGCAAAATGTTGAACAGTATGCATCTTGGGCCATTTATTATCTGTTGGTGAAAAGTGAAAACATTTATCTGCAAATATTTGCCAGTTCAAAATTTTTTTAGTTGGCATTCATTATCTAACTGTACCTTCAAGCTAATTCAAATTCTGTGTACTGATTAACAGACACAAACTTGGAGAAAGTTTGAAGCGCCTTTTTTCCTGCTGAGCGATCTCTGGGACTCGTTTGAAGAGTGGAGCGTGTATGGGGCTGGTGTTCCGATCGTGGCTAACGGGTGTGATAGCATGGTACAGTATTATGTGCCATATTTGTCTGGTATGCAGCTGTATGGAGAGCCTAAGAGGCAATGGGTAGAATCAAGGTGTGTATTCTGTAACCTACTCCTTAACCAACCTACTGATTAATAGCATGTGCAAGAGAGATATTTATTGCCATACCAAGAAAAATTTTAGTCTGATAGCATACTTATTAGTTGGTCAATGTGTTTCTGTTGCCATGCTTTAAAAAGAAAAGGTGATACACCGTCACATGTTTATAAAAAAGTTGGTACCTCTTGTCAAATTGTATTTGAGAATATTCTGCATGTAGTCCATAATTGTCACAAATATTTCAGATTAGTCCTTCAGCATTCTTGAATGTACGTTTTTAGATTGTTTCAGCTTCTGTATTAATTGGAAAGGCTTTTATGAGGCAAGGATATGCACAAAGAATGATTGGGAACCAGAACATGAGGGAATTTTTGTATCTAAAATAACGAATGGGATATTTTTAAGATTGGTTGCTTTTTAAAAACTAAGCTAAGAAAATATTATGGTTATGTTAGTTGTCCACTGTGAAAATGCAGTTTGCATGAGTGCTTCATTTTCTAATCTATCTTGGTGGAACTAAACTATTTGGTAGACTTCGTTATTGTTCTTTATCTGAATTTGGAGTATAAACTTAATAGTTTCATTTAATTGGACTTTTTTATTCTAGGCATTGGTGTGCAGATAGCGATGATAGTGATAGCTGCTATCCTGAATCAAGCAGTGATGGGAGCAGTGATAGTGAGCATGAAAGGGTTATGAACAATGGACGTGTAGCTTCTGATAGACGCGCTTCCTTACACGACAGCAAAAATGGAGGTCGTAAAAGTGAGCTTCTTTTTGAATACCTGGAACATAATTCTCCATACACGCGGGAACCATTGTCTCAGAAGGTATTTATTTTATCGTAAATTTTGTTTATATGAGTTTCGATCACTATTGTTTTATTGATTTAACTTCAATTTGTAAACTGTTTTTTTCTCAAATTTTGCAGATAAATTCGCTTGTAAGGGAATTTCCTATATTAAAATCTGCAAGGAGTTCTGACTTGTCACATGGAAGCTGGATATCAGTTGCCTGGTACGGGACTCTCTGAAGTACTTTACCTCATTTTTTGAATAAAATCAGGTCCTTATTCCCTGGTTGCTAACAACTAAATTTCTTTAAGTAAATTTATGTGAGTGCATTCCTCGCAATGTGACTTAGTCATACTATGCAAATGTTGCAGGTACCCAATATATAGAATACCAACTGGCAATACACTACGGGATATTGAGGCTTGCTTTCTCACTTATCATTCTCTCTCTACTCCAGCAGAAGGTATTCTTCTTTTTTTTTTCCTGTTCTTTATCGTGTCTGCTTTATTGTTGTCTTTTTTAGTTCTCATGTAAACTTCTGTTTTCTTTTTCAGGGTTCCAGAGGGACTTCAGCCCTTATGTTTCCTCGAAAGAAGGGGTACCTGTGATGTCACTTCCAGTATTTGGGCTTGCATCATACAAGTTCAAACCCACAATTTGGACACCGGATCAGAACCATAAACAGACTGCAACATCACTTCGTCAAGCAGCTGATAAATGGCTACAAGGTCTTGATGTTTACCATCCGGACTTCCAATTCTTCATCTCTCATCCACCTTACCGCAAGTGAAAGCAACAAGAGAGGTATCTGTGAAAAAAAAACCAAAAAAACCAAAAAAAACAAAAGAAACAAAAAAGAGAGAACCAAAAAATATGCCGTCACACAATAAGAAGCCACTGGTACATCAATCGGCGTTGGTGTATGTTTTTGCCAGGTGTGACTTTACTTACCAGTTATGAAAAAGAGACAAAAAAATAGAAAAATGAGGAGAAAAATATAGAGAATCAGAGAAAACAAAGGAAAGTGGTGGTGACTAGAGCAAGTCAAGGCCCTGTGCCTGATGTTTGAGGTAATAATAGTAAATATAAAACTGCACGATTTTAGATGTTAGTTCATGAAAGAGGAGCAGGTTATTGTTTTATGCTTTTCTTTCTTCTTTTTGTTCTTTTATTTTGGGTTAGGAGAGGGGCTGTTTTTGTAATGTCCTCGTTAAAGACTTGTGATCATGTCGTGTGCAGTATCAGTGTCAGACATGTATGTATCGTACCGATAATAATGTGTAACATTGTGTATTATGGAATGCTTGGTAACATGTATAGATTATCTGCTGTTATAACTTTTTTTTTTTATATATTTGTGATGCTGGCTATGATGCATCTTTTTTGTGTTCTGTGGTTGTTGTGTGTTGATCCCAAAGATGATTGAAAAACTAGTCTCAATCTGCACTCAATCTGCACAGATTGTAATTGTATTGCCAGGGTACAAAACAAAAATTATAACTTTGTCTGTTGGATTTGAATCTGGCTAAGTCTCTAAAGATGATTTTATGGGTGAAATTTCAATGAGGTTTCTGAACCAAGTTTTATTCTCTGCAACTATTTCAGTCCAGTTGTTGAACTTCAACAGGACTAAAACACTTCCATCAGAAGTTCATTAATCATGGATAAGAATTTAATATGTTTTTAGTATAGATGCAGATGAATTAAAGATTTAATTTAGGACCGTATGTGTACTAACAATTAACTGGTATGATATAATGATATGATATCATGTGCACAGTATTATCCAAACAAGAGTCTGATGAAACCAATTATAACATTTGATGATACTGAAAAATAGCTTGGAATATCACATTGTGGTACTGAAAGATAGAAAAAGTGAACTACTACTTACTAATTTGAATGGGAATTTTACAACCAGATTGATAAAAGTAGTAAATAACAAAAAAAAAAAAAAAGGAAGAAAGGTACGCATCTATACAATACAAGAGACTGAACAGAACAATTTTCCATCGGAATTATGCAGTATAATGTAGTTTCAGACTTTCAGCAGGCACTAAGCTTCTTGTCCAAAATCTCAGAGCAGATCTTTCCCATTATATGGTAGAAAGACAGCAGCTCCGACAGCTGCTCCGCCGACATCTTACCCATAATGCCCCTCGCCACTATCTCCCTTTCTTCGTTCATCTTCAGTCTTCGAAGGTACGACGATGCGTTCCGCACCGTGGCGCCCATCTGCTTCAGCCTTTTCTCTTGTTGCAAGCTCATTGCAGTGTTTGACTGACAAAATGAAAGAAAAAATATGATCAGATTGCCTTTTACCAGATGTAAAATGGAAATAATAATAGTAAGAGAAGAACAAGATTCAAATTAGTGTACTTGTAATTTCATCATAGTTATGCTAAGTTTAGAGGCATTAAGCAATTACTGACCTCGAGAAACTCCGCGCCTGCAGCGAGGTCTTCCTCTTTTGACAAAGGGTTTGGGACTCTGGAATCATACAAGTTCTTCGCAAGGGAAAAGCTCCGGACGATTACCCTTCTTTTCTTCTCCATCTCTTGATCCAGTCCCGGTACGCTGCTTGGGCTTCTACTGATGGTTTCATTACCAGTAACTTTCTTCTGGTATGCAACAACCGCCTTCACAAATTCCTACAATGAAAAAAGACAATCAGAGGAAGCCCAAACTTTGCCGTCGAATTTACTGACTGAATTGTAGACAAAATTCATCCAAGTTATGAACCTTTCAAAATTATTTTAGACAATTATAATCATTTCAAAATTCAGATGCTACGGAAGATTTTCATACTTATTTCACCATATTCCTTCATAATTTTCATATACAGCACAAAAATAATCTAAATTTGAAGAATCAAATATACAAAATTATGAATTTTCCGTGAGCCTCTACCTGATAAGCCGATGGACATCCGGGGTAATCGAATTCCTCGGTACCATTTTTCCTCATCCGCTCAGGATGGAACTGCAGCCCCATGATAAACTTCCCTTCGTCGGGGTTATATGCATCAGGATCATAGAACCCCTCAACGAGACTATCTGGCGCAAACGCCATTGGCACGAACCGCTGAGCCAGGCGCTTCACTCCCTGGTGATGGTAACTATTCACCATCAGTTCCATGTTTCCCTGCTCGTCAAGCGAGTCCTTGAACCAGGAGTGCAGAGGTGTGTCCTTCAGCACTGTCACGGGATGCCTGTACCCGTCGTAGTCATTGTAGTCTATGTGCTTTATGGTACTATTGTTGGTCCCTTGCTTTACCAGTTCCTGCTCGACATCTTGGTACAGCGTGCCTCCACACGCAACGTTTAGAATTTGCGACCCACGGCAAATCCCTGACGAAATAAAAATTGATTTTTAACACAAGTTGTATACATTTGCCAAAGATAGTAATTACCACTGACATGACATCCTTGCATGTATTTTGTTACCGGGAGCATCCGTCGACTGGTATGCCTAATTATATGTATGGTTAAAACGAAAAGTGCGAAACAAAATAGTAAATAACTAAAAATACCTACCAAGGTAAGGAATGTTGCGCTCGAGGCACCGACGGGCAAGACGGAGCTCGATGGAGTCTTTCTCCTGGTCGATGGCAGTGTCACTCGAGTGCATTCTGCGGATCTCGTTCAGCTCCTCCTCAGAGAGGCTCGACAGCTCAGGATCGAGGGAGTAATGGGAGGGATCGATGTCCTCTCCTTCGCACAACAGTACACCATGAATTGGCTCGAAGGAGTCGAGTAGAGTATGAATGCCGGATACTCTTGGTACGATCACTGGTACCGCGCCGTAACCCACAATCAGATCCAGATGGTATTCCCCTGCATAATAATACATGTTAGATCATCTTAGTTACCAGTTGATGCCGAAACAATAATAAGACAATAATAAAATGGTATAAATAAACAACAAGATTAATTATCAGCTTCACAGAAAAACAACTAAAATGACAAACAAGATCAATTCTTTTCGACAGAAATCGATCAAATTAAACAACAAAATAAATTCACCAGATTAACTAAATCACTCCAGAACTCACAACCATGAATCTGAAATAACAAATCCATCTCAAAAAAAGAACCAATCTCTCACTTTCCACAATTGTAACAATTTCTTTTCTCTAACACATGTGATCATCATCATTTTCATATACTGTTGCCTCCATGAACAACAGATTCGAATTCTACACATGGCAAGTTTTCAACAAACTCACCAACGAAATCGACAAACTTGTTCTTGCGAACGGTGCGCCGGGAGACGATGAGGACTCTTGGAAGGACCATGGACAGGTCGTTTGCAGCAGGGGAGGAGGAATTATTAATCGCCATAGCTATAGCTAGCTCTATATATGGGTTTTATTTATTTATTTGCTCTTTGGTTTGTATTTCCTTCTCTCTTTGTGTGTAAATCTGTGTGATTGTGTTTTGATGCATCTCTCTATGGGTGTATTTATAGGCAGGCGAGGGAGCGGCAAGATTAAATAAATAAATAAACTGCTGAATTATTGTTGGTCTCTTCTTTTTTTCTTTTCTTTGTTTGTTTGCATTTGACTTTGCCTTTGCTCCCCTTCTCAAATTTCCGCTTCACATACATGATACGTACACTCACTGTATCTATCTCTGTTATTTTCCTTGATTGTACATTTATGTATGTACGATTATCTCATTTGAAATAGTCAAATAGCAAATCATGTGTTTCATACAAAAGAACTGCTATGCTAAATTGCTAATCCACTGTTAATCATACAAGGAACAATGTTAAGTAAATTTGCTTTTTTTTTTTGGGGGAATATTTGGCAACATATATATATATATTTTTGCGCAAAAAAAAGCATTGCATTATAATGACTTGATATGACCAAAAATATAATTAACTTGACTAAATTCAATGGCTGTGAATTAATCTGACATGGAAAGGATCACAATATATAATAACCTTACTTAAAGGGTAAGTTCGATAATTAATAGTACAAAGATGAAAGATTGCATTAATATTGTAATATGCCACATTTTTTTTTTCTTAATGAAAAAAAATGCAACAATACAATTTTGTCAAGAAGGTAGAAGAGCATACATGGATTGGACCATCAACAAAATTCCAGAACATGAGGATCTAAGGAGACGACAAACTTACTACTTTACTAGCAGGTGTGTTGGGTCCCACATGCAGTGAGAGAGATTGAGAAGGTCCAACTGAGGAAGGTGGATCGCTACATACATTGCACTATTGCAGATTTGCAGTCGTGCATGCCAGACTGGACAAGGAGCCGTTTGCTCTCTTTTAGCGGTTGTATCTGATTTTAGCCATAAATGTTTGTTTCACTTGCATCCCCTACAACGCAGGATTTAATTATTTCTTTTACTATTTGTGAATCTACGACTAGTAAAGAACATTTTCTCTTTATTGTGAGTTGTAACGAGCTAGACTATTATGCTAACGTTAGCATTTCGGTCTCCAAAATGCTAACGACTCAAAAATTGTTGTTATTGTATCCAAAATCACGATTTATGGTGCTCAATAAATTCTTTATATAGAAATATTGGGGAATACAAAAATTTTTCATTTTTAGAGTTTTCTAACTATTTGTTTTGAATTTTAGAAAATAGCTCATAAATATTAATAAAATATTGATGTCTGTACATACTATTTTCATAAATGCAAAACAAATATTTAGAAAACTATAAAAATGGAAAATTTGTGTATTCCCCAATATTTCCTTGTAAAGAATTTATTGAACCATAAATCGTGATTTCGGATACGATGCCAAGTCCGAAATACTAACGTTAGTATAATAGTCTAGCTCGAGTTGTAACATCAACAACCAGTATGTTGAATTTAGTCTAGCCACCGTAATCTTTTTTATAATTATAACTGTTTCTCCATGATATCATAATTAGGAGAGAATCATACGCATTATCTCTTTGAGTCCATGCATGTCATCATCTCTAGGATAGCCACAGTAATCTTTTTGATAATTATAAGTTTATAAATGTTTCTTCATGATATCATAATTAGGAGAGAATCATACGACATTATCTCTTTGAGTCCATGCATGTCCATGTTTGTCATTATCTGTAGGATAGTGATAGGGCGCCGCGGACATTGCCCCCCACACTATATGATGTACTGACATTTTATTTATTTGATATATTATTCTAAAATACATATTACAAAACGTTCTAAATTAATTTGGGAAGAGATGGGCAGCAAATGGGCAGTTTATAAAACGTTCTAAATGGGCAGCAAATGGACCCTCTTTCTAAAAGACAGTTTTCAAAACATTGTAAACGTTCTAAAAAACAGTTTTCTTTCTAAAAGACAGTTTACAAAATTGCAAAACTGTCAACTTGAGATACCAGTTTGCAAAACGTTCTAAATGGACAACAATCTGCCAGCGCAGCACATAGCTCTGGGGCAATGTCAGGGGTTGGACATATTTATCCTTATCTCTATTATATTATTTTCTTACCTCGAAAACGGAGCAACAAATAGGTAAGAAAAAACTATGAGAGATCTTACTATTTGTTAGTTAATTAAATGTTAAACTTATTGTTATTCTAATTTTACTATTGGTAGTTCTAATTCTAAATGATCGATGATGAGAAATAACAAATATGTATAGAAATATTCTAATACAATTAAGATCAATATTTTATTAGTTTTATAAAAGAAAAAAATGTGAAAGTCCTAACATAAATTCTAATAAGGTTGCATGTGCCCATCAAATTTTAAGAATAATAATATTTGAATCATTTTAGTTTCTTGGTATATGTAAGAAACAACATATTATATATTATGTGAGAGATTTTAACAATCTTGACTATATGTTTAAATAGTTTGAAATAAACAAATTAAAGACATTATGATGCTGCATTGATTCCGATTTAAATATATTTTTATAGACCATTAAATATACTTAAATTACAATATTAAAAGTTATATACAATCAATCTATATCTATAGTATAAATTTTAAAAAAAAAAAAAGATTTTGCAATTCTGATCTTTTTAGAAGACTCTTTTGTATATATCAGTGATCTTATCGTCATATTTATCAAAATAATTTTATTGTCAATTATCAACTGATCGTTATTCAAATGTACATGTCCTTCTGATTTATATCATTCTTTATTTTTTATTAATTTTGTAGTGCCTTACGGGACAAGTTAAGAGTCGTCGGTACTCAGCACTTGACATACAATTCTTTTTAGATACCATATTAACAAGCGGTACAAAAATTGTACATGCATGCCTAATGCAGGGGATCTGGGAGTGTATACAGAGCATAGTGGCCTAGTGGGTCCAAATTGAATGCATCATGGATGATGCCAAAGAAGTGACAAACAAAAGAGGGGGCGCAGTAGTATTTATTAACTAACTATTAAAGAGCAAAATGGCACATATTCCAGTGCATATCCTATTCCTCCCCCATGGCGCCGCGTTACATATACACACGGAAAAATGTCAGATGTGACAACTCTCCTTCTACTAAAATAACCATATTTCTAGTGTTTTTCCCTTTGACTCATCCTTAATTTTTAAGTCAGAAAATTAGTGTGCTCATCAGCTCTCATCCCATTTTGACTTTTTATGAATTGTGAGAATGCACTTCCGTTGATGAAAACAAGAAGAAAAAGACGTGCTATAAACTAATTTGGTTTGGAATTAGAAATATAAAATATAAAATTAAATAGGGAGAAATTTATTTTTATATCCTGAATTTTGTAAAGAATGATCAAATTAGTATTTGCATCAAATTATTATTTATAATTTTAATTCTAAAAATATCAAGATTATCCTTGAATTATAAAAAATAAAACTAAATTGCTCATATAGTTGTAAACAACATCAAATAATTCCCTTAAATTATTTCGTATAAAATCAATTAAAATAACCATATTTCTAGTGTTTTTCGTTTGACTAGTCTTTAATTTGAGTCAGAAAATAGTGTGCCCATCCCATTTTGACTTTGTGAGAATGCACGTCCGTTGATGAAGATAAGAAGAAAAGACGTGCTATAAAGATGGTTTAAAATTAAAAATATAAAGTATTTATTTCCTGAATTTTTTGTTAAGAATAATCAAATTAGTATTTGCATCAAATTATTATTTATGCTTTTACTTCTAAAACATCAATTTAATTATCCTTAAATTAAAAAAATAAAACTAAATTGATTATTTAGTTTTAAACTACATCAAATAATTCCTTATAGGGTTTTATGAATTTCTTTTTATTGTGTTAATATTAAATATGTAAAGGTAAACGTGGTTCATGCATTTTAATTTCTTTCATACGTTATATTTTCGTGGCAATCTATCTGGTCATATCGTCTGAATAATTAATTCCTAATTCCAATTCTTATCCAGTGAGACAAACCCCACTTGAAGTAAACAATCATATCTTTTTATGTTGCTCATGAGTTATGATTTCAATCCAATCTGGTTGGATAAAATAGGTACATAATTAATTATCTCCAAAACCCTAACTGATCAGGATCTTATTGACAATGCTTATCTTAACAAACTTGACGATGATATTTTTAAAACATTGTATAAAATCATTACAAATTCTCCAAAAAAAAAAAAAAAATTGTAGAAGTACTATTAAATAATAGATTCATAATGTTTAAACTTCAATCAATTTGAACATTATTTAATGACTTATCAAAATTTTATACATTTTTAGCTATTATATATAATTTAACCAGACTTCAAAGAGCCATCAAATATCACTTTACTTGAATATAATTGAAAACATAATCAATCTACAAGTTAATAAACTCCTATAAACTTTTTTTCTATTTTCGAGAGTTTTCAATAATTTCTTTTAATTTTTCAAAATCTCATTGTCAAGATTTTCAGAATAAGCAGGATCAATCAATACATCCCTCCTCTTACATATAATTATGAATTATGTGTATATGATGTATTCAAATAACATCTACAAAAAATCCTTACATGGAGGTTGCATGACACGTGTGTGTAGTTATCTGGGGCAGGTCAGCATGGGAGGTTAGGCGAATGAGCTTGTGAGTACAAACTGACGTGTCAACAAATGAGGATATGCTGCTTTGATTCTTTGTATAATTTTAATTCTAATTTCCTCGTGATCTATGACTATGATGCATGCAGATTTATTTTCTAATTATAAACGATTTATGTAATTGTTAATTTACGTTCTATGACAATGATGCCGACACTATATATCCATTTAACCGCCCGACTAGCTACGCACCTTTAAAGTTTTAAGATGCATCAAAAAACCATCTATACGTCCATAGATGTGTTGGAATGTAATAAATATATTTTGAAATATAACGGATACATCCTGATATGTAACTTATGGACGTTATGGATAGTTTTTCAATGGACTCTAAGTATCACTCTAAAAATTTTATATGTTCAGATGAAATTATATACACTGCTGGAATATAAATATTTAAATTTGAAAAAAAAACCATGTAATTGGATTCTTTTATAACATGAATGAACTAAAATTTCCATGTTTAACAATTATATTATATATATCGTTTAACAGACTATAATGAGCAATTTTATAGATAATGAACAACTTCTAATGAGTTACTCCTACCAGCACTCTTTCAAAAAAGATCTAATTATTATTTAGTGTCATTTTTTTAAGTTATTAAATTGCTTAATCATCTTCTATCGATCGACATGGATTTGTTTGACTTTAAAAGTTATTGCTACGGTTATCGGTTGGATCAGCTTTTTTTTTTTTTTTTGGACTACTTTGAATTCCAATAAGTAGCTAATTTACATTATTGGACTCATTATTGGACTTATTAAAATGACAGAATACATTAATAAGGGAACAAATAATATAATTAGCAATATAAAAAAATCAAACCGCTAATACTTCTGTAATAATTATTTATGCAAGAATTAATTATACGGATGCACTATTAGTTTGAACTTTTGAATGCATGTCCAATAATTCATTTTACTAATTAATCTACTAATCATATGATAAAATGACAGCCAAAAATAGAGTAAGGTTTAATGCTAACTTAAATAATCGTGAAATGAGAACCGCATGCGAATAATTATATGATAGACGGATAATAAAAAAAAATAAAGTCATTGATTAATAAACGTTGAATTGTCAGTCCAACTTGGAAATTAAATTGAAGCTCTGTGGCATTATTACATAACTAAAAGCACAGAAAGTCATTAACGCATGTGAAATTAATTGCTCCAGAAATATTGGTGACGTGACATAATATAAATTAATATTGTCGACATATATGTTCGTCGTTATTTTTTTCTTTTTGTTATCCCTTGTCAAAATTTAACGCATAGTTTAACTCTCACGATAAAAAAAAAAAAAAAACGAGTTTATGAAATGATTGGTTCAATTTTCTTTTCCATCTTAATATATTTGGTTTTGGATTAGGCTCTAGTTTTGCATACATTTTTTTTTTTTTGGTGCTGTATGAAATGTAATTTGGACGTTAATTAGTAGAACGAGCTAGCTAGACTATTGTTTGTTTAAGTCAGTTGTTTCTAAATATCACATTATTACAATCATATTTTTCATTTATTGTTTGACTTTAAAATATAGAATTATCGGTTAAATCGAATTTATTTAAACTTATTATAAGTTCAAAAATGCATTAACGAAACATGCATAAGAATATTTAATAAAAATTATCAAATTTCTATTACGTAAAAATATATATATTTTTTTTTTGAGATAAAGATGAGGGTCAGGCCACTGAAAGTTAAATGCCTATAAAAGACCCCCATCCGGGTTTCGAACCCGCGACCTCCCGTACGGAGAGCGTTGCCCTTAGCCACTAGATCAAAGGCTGGTTCTTCTATTACGTACAAATTAAATATGAAAATTTTGTGTAAAGAAGAATTACAAGAGTACTATATATTAGACTATTATATAGAGATGGCAAATCGGGCGGGCGGGTCGGGTTCGGGTTTGGATCGGGAGGGTCGGGTCAGTTTGACTTTCTAGAATATCTCGGGTCAGGTCGGGTCGGGTGATGGGCGGGTCGGGTCGGGACAATTTTAATATCTACTTTTTTTTTTGTATCGTATGTTGATTTGAGTTAGATTAGATGCTATTTAATCTCGGGTCGGGTCGGGTTCGGATCAGGTCAGGTCGAGTCAGGTCAGTTTGACTATCTAAAAAATCCCGGATCGGGTCGGGCGGGTTTCTTGGGTCGGGTCAGATTCTGCCACCTCTACTGTTATATGAACAAGTTTTGAACACATGTTTAATTCATTTTATTCATTGACTAGGTAGCTACTCATCCAGATAACAACCGCCCTATGTGGCACTGACACGGACACGAGTGTTGTGTCCGACACGACACGACACGACACCGTACGACACGGTTTTTTTAAAAAACTGTGGACACGACACAGTTGAGGACATGGTCACACTGACGTAACGTAGTTTGTATATTCATATATATAGTGCATTGGTTGAAAGAAGAGAAGGAAAAGAGTTGAGTTCAGAATTGTATTCATGCCATAATATTTGCTTGGATTCTAATATTAATATATCGTTCTTAGAAATCTGCACATTTCTATTCCAAGCTTAGATCCAACATTACCTTATGCATAAGGTAGAACCCACCTATATCTATTATAATTATAATGTTAGATGTTACCAAAATCATATATGAAAAGACTCCAAATTACACACTCTTCCAGCACTCCCAGCGTCAGAGGTGTCCCTCGCATGTCCTAGTATTTGACCGTGTCGCGTGTCAAGTTTGACCGTGTCGGACACGTGTCGGACACGTGTCAGACTCCGACACGGCTCATTCCAAGAAGAGTCCGTGCTACATAGCAACCGCCCAATATATCCCTATCCCTCCCTAGTACCGTAACAAAAGGAGCTATATTGATTAATTAATTAATTAATTACTGGTGAAATTAATTAATGAGAACCGCATTCGAATTTATATAATGGCTCTATTTGAATGATTGAATTAATTAAGTCATTAATTAACACGTGAATTAATTACTTTATAGTTGGTACATATATCCTATCAAGGATCAATCAAGTCGAGATTAGTCTTTTCATATTTTCTTGGAGTAATCTCTTGTCAAGATCTCAACACTGTAACTCTCACAAGTCACAAAAACGAATAAACAAATTTCTCGTGCAACGCGTTTGATGAAATGATTGGTTCAATTTTCTTTTTTAAGTAGTGATCATAATATATTATATTTTTGGATTAGCGCGCGTGTTTAATATTAAATGACTGTAGTTCATATCTAACAGCAATTTATTGGAGTCAAACCGAAGTTGATAACAAACGACAAACTTATGTTTGACTTATTGACAAGAGATTTAAAAGTATTTTCAGCTTCACTATTTTTTTGTCAGTTCTTTTTTTTTTCTAGTACCAATTATTTGATTTAGGCGGGATTTTGTAGATCGAGTTGCGCGAATATTTTTATTTTCCTCCTATTTTTTGTGGTCTCATCACAATAACAGAAATTTAATTTGTTAATTTTTGTCATTCTGCAAAATGTGATTTTGGCACTTGTACATGGTCCGATCGAATTTATTTCTTGTGAAACATATGAGCAACTTGTAAATAAAACATAATGTGGCAAAAAGTTTAATTAAGTACAGGAATGAAGTATTTATTTATAATTTTCCTTTACATTTCGGTTACCAGATTTCATATCTTTACTCCATAATTAAAGAGGGGGTAGATTTTCAAACACCTTAACTATGCCACATCATCAAACTTATTAACCATTGATTTTACCTGAAACTCTTCATCTACTTTGATGCAATGACTAGTATTTTTCTCTCTCCTTAATAAATAAGATAAATGTGGTATGTCTAAAACAAATTTTAACTCATCCAACATTTATATATTATTATTTATAAATTATTGCATTATTATTATTATTATTATTATTTAATTCATTAAAAATTTAAAAATTTTGTACAATATAAATATTAAAAAATTTATAAAATTTTTATTTATTTATTTGATATCATTTTTCAGGACGAAGCCCGAGTTACAGCTCTGGTATATATATATATATATGAAAGAATGCAAGCACTTCAGAAGAAGTCAGCCCTGAGGAGCATCAGATGGTATATATTTGCTGTTATGGAAAGCAAATTAATTAGATTGCTTAGCTCTAGAGCATGGGCAATTTGCTGTAAATTATAACATAATAATAATTAACACAAGGACACAAGTGAAAATGGTGAAAGTAGTATTTACATCAATCCATTTCTATATCTCACAACATACACACATATATGAATTTGAGATTTCCAGTCACAACATTTCCTGGTATTATCAAGTTTTTTCTTCTTTTCTTTTCCCTTTAAGCCTTTTGAAAACTAAAACAACATGGAATTAATGTTTTATCAGTTGTGTTTCTTGTCCTTGATGGGGCCTCTTGGTATCTTATGCAGAACCTTTGCATCAACGTTTGAGAACAGCCTCTTCAGGTCTTCCTTCCCCCTGTAGGCCAGATGATCCACTTCGTGCTCGTATTGTTCGTACAATGCCGGCAGAGTGATGGATCCGACCGTCACTGCACACCCAGCAAAACAATTTTCAGTAAATAACTAAAAACTTATCTTATATAGTTCAAAATGTTTCAAAATCTGGTTCTTCATTTGGCAATAAGATGCAAAGTTGAGTAAAAACTGTACCGAAATAGATCAGAGTGAGAGAGCTTGTGTTGCTGCCCAGAACTGCTAACACCCAGAGCAATCCGACGGTCTGGAAAGAACGAAAGAAACTTTATCAGATTCTAAATAAACATAGAAAATGGAAGTGTTTATATATCTTTGGAAGCAAAGAATAGAGTACCTTGAGAAACAATTTAAGATCCTTTCCACAGGCAATTTCATAGAGCTTGAAAGTGAGCCATCTTAGCCTTCTGTGCACAGCAACAACTGCCTGTGTGTAGAATTTTTCTGACAATATAATTTCAGGGATTTTTGGGGGTGGCCTGCAAAATTACAAATTACAAATTACCAATTATTACAAACTTGTCTTTTTTTCTTTATTGTTTGCCATAATTTGAGAAGGATGATTATAGTTATAGAGATGGTATACAGGTTAAGCAAAGCAGCTCCATTGGACCAGAGGAAAACGAACAACATGGCCGCAATCGACGCGTGGCATAGAAGTGTGAGGAAATGGTACTCAGCCACCTCGAATAGTACCCATACGATTGTGATCGCGATCAGAATCGATGCCGATAGACGCTTGTCTCTCCACAGAGCAATATCAGCAACTGTGCAGACATGAACAAAACAACATGTCAAGTATCATTTCAACTAATTTATGTCATGATAATTCAACTTACCATATAATGTATTAAGATTAATTACAATCAGAAATGTGTATCTTATAACAAACCTTTTCCGCGTCCGAGGAGATCGTATAGAGGCTTGTGGTGGCCGAAAAGCTTAGGCGAGGTCGACGGCATTGTTTTATACTTTTATTTTGTTATATCTCTTTCTATTTTGCATTGCAACTGACATTGTGATATGTTCTTATAAGGTGATCTGCAGGGGCACAATACTTGAGAAAAAGAAACAGGCAATGAATGGATGGAGAGGAGGCAAAGAATTGCTTTGCCTTGGGCATGGTTTTCAGGTATTGATATTTTCTTCACCGGTACGCACATCTTGGTAGGGTTATTTATCTTTCTTACCAATAAATTATTTGGTACATAGTTGCAGGTAAAGAAAATAGGATATTCCAGACTTGTGATTTGGGTTATTGACTTGTTGTATTATCATTCAAAGCCTTTTTATGGGCTCTTGGAGTTTTGGGTCTCTATTTATGGGCTTTAATTCACTCAAAAAACATGAACTGATATGCTATACAAAATTACTAATTAGTATTGGGCTTTTCTTTTTTTTTTTCTGTCTTTGGTCTAGTGGCTAAATACAACGCCCTCTGTGTGGAAAATCGCAAGTCCGAAACTTGGATGAAGTCAGACATTTAAATTTTAGTATCTTAATCTTCGTCTTTATCTCAGAAAAAAAAAAGTATTGGGCTTTTTTTTTAATATGCTATATAAAATTACTTGTTAATATTGGGCTGGTGTGTATAATGTGACAGTCAAAAACTATAAGATCAAACATTTTATATTGACCTAATTGAGTAATTGGGAGTCCACTTGAAGCCGCGTAACATGTACTTAAGATATTTTGTTCATGAGTTCAATTAAGTAGGAGCAAGTGGGGAAGGCACTATTGTTATTATATCATAATTGCTATATAAGGTCGGTTATATTTATATATAGTAATAATATCTTAATTAACAACAGTATATTAGATCTCAATCCAACGTGAAAGCAACAAGTGACCAAGTGATTAGTGTGATTAGTTGGATTAATCCATATGATATTGCACAATGCTGGGGACATAATGATGTGTCATGTTGGTTGGCTGCTTGTGCCAAGATTCCAATTTTTTTGTCAAATAAATAAGTCATGTTTTCTTTTCAGCAGTGCTGTTCTTTGAAGGGAGTGTGTATATAGACGAATTTGGATCTGCTGCCATTATTTTCCAATGGCAGGACCCTGCCATTGGTCACTGACAGGTGGGTCCCGCCTTTTGTGGGTCCCACCTGTCAGTGTCGAATGGCAGGGTCCTGCCATTGGAAATAATGGCAGCAGATACGGACCCGTATATAGACTACTGTGTTCCGAGTCATTGATTTGCATTTTGCAAGACAATCAAAGAACCATTTATTTGTTTTGTTTTGAATGGTCTTTTCACAGTTTCTTCTTAAGATTTATGAAGTGAATCTGATACATCTTTGATAGGTCTTTAGCATAAGACACTCAAGCTTTTTGTATTTTTTTTTATTTAAATCAAGTATTTTGTATTGTAGGGCAGAAAACAATTGTTCTCTGAAAAATAAATAAGATATATTTAATAACATAAGAAATTTAGAAATATAAAATCATGATCTATAAATCATAGTTTACCACACTTTGGAATTTATTTATAAATCATAGTTTATCAGAAATCAGGAACGGGTAGCTCTTGCCTCTCGCAATCAATAAACAATGTGCAACACGGTAGAGTTCCATTAGTTGCTCTTCAGAGAAACTAATCACCTCAATCAATTATGGCATTTACAGTTAAACGACCGTTCATGCTCGCAGAGGTCAGGGGTCTCTTCTCTTTGTAAAGTATACCTGTTAATTAGCTTTTTATTTCGAAAGGATTAGTTTTACTTGAATCCATTATAGAAAGAAACACTATTGTTTTGAAGACTTTGCATGGAATTTTTCTATTTAGAAAATGTGAAAAGCATTTCAGAATGGATATGTTATTGTGCTATATGCAATAATTGAAATTGAAAAGCCTACTTTATATATTATTTAACAAAAAAAAAATAGATATAGAGGAAAAAAAAATTGAAAGCACAAATAAAGAAGCAGAAAAATCTTGGTTGATGAATTGAAGAGAGAACCGCCTCTAAGTACAAATTGAGCAATTTATTATTTTTTTTCAATTGAAATATCCAACATTTGTACGTATAAGATAAAAAATGCTGACATTTTGGTCTACTCTATATTTGGCTAAATAATTTGCATTACTATTAGAAAACCTGCCAAATGCATGAAAGTTCGCTATCTTAGTAAAAAAAAAAAATATTATCTTAGATTATTTTTTAAGTGATGATGAATACGCATGAGTGCATGACTCATGAGTTCAAAGTGTTGCAGTCCCACCATTTATCTATGCGTTAATTTCTTAGTGGACATCAAAGAATAGTTGACATTCCATATAGTTGCAGTTTATGCTCAAATTATACTTCTTTGATTAATTAATAAATAAAAGAACAAGTTATCTGTCCTCCTCTCTATCCTCCTCTCTATCCATTTGTAATTTCAAAAATAACAAAAATATTGTAGAATTAAAGATAAGTTGTCTACATCTATCAGATCATCAGATATCATGGGATCTTCAGTCTTCTGCTATTGCTTTAGTGCTATCAATTAAAAGGAAAAATACAAAAATAAATGAAATTTGAAACAATCATCCTTTGTATCTTCAATTATACTTACCCTTATTTAATCACTTAAATATAAATTGTATTTTACTAATAAAAAATCTCAAAACAAAATAATGTTAGAGTCAGTCAATAACTTTTACCACTGTCAAAAAAAAAAATCACTAGTTCACTCAATAATGAATAATAATAATCACTCCCCTCCCTTTCTTTCTTTTTTCAGTAAATCAAACAGAGAATAATGTTTCGTGATGCCGCATATCGTCCCCACCACCTCTGTTCCCATGTCCTCATCTCCCGGTTCTCTTGTTCCCCCAACTCTATACACTCGCGTGTAAACCCACCGGCCTGACCCATCTCTCCACAGTCTGCTCTCATACATCCATTGTCGTAACTCAACCACACGAAAAGAAATATTCCAACATCACACAGAAACCCACACTCCCGCATGTCCCCCTCCTCCCTACTCTCCCGTGTTACCCAAACTCAGTAACCTTACATGTTCATCACATCTGACAGACATTAACCAACCTTCTACACTCTCCAATTCATATCCCACAGTCATCCCTCGTCAGGAGTGCTCATCCACTGACTTACTGCACTGTACAATTCACAACGTCAGCCGTTAGATTGTCTCAAGATCCGAGCTGGAACGAATCGCGAGATAATCGAACGGAAAGCATCATAATCTGCATAATGCAGTACAGTAGGGGATATGAATTTCCTTTGTCAGACATCAACCACACGGAAGCAAACCTCGTACAGTACACACCCAGACACTCTCACACTCTCTTTCCTACTCGTTTTAAACCTTTCAATTTCTCAATCATTCATTCACTCAACCTTTCAATTTCTCAATCTCTCCGATTTCCGATTTCCGATTTCCACTTCTCATGGCGCTTTCCACCTTCCCAAACCCTCCTCTCCCACTCCCATCCCGCTCGCGTCCCAGCTCCCTCCGCTGCGCCGCGATCTCGACGCGGCTCGCCACGCCCTCCTTCTGCTTCGACAGTCTGAAGGAGACGTCCTCCATGGACGTGACGAGGGCGGAGGGGCGGCCGCTCGACGTCCCGCTGATCTCCCCCTTCACCATCGCCTCCTCGCGGCTCGAGAAGGTGAGCAACGTCGCGATCAGGGTGGAGTTGCGGAACGGCAATGTCGGCTGGGGCGAGGCCCCCGTGCTTCCGTCCGTGACTGCCGAGGACCAGAGGACGGCGCTCGAGGCCGCCGCGGACGCGTGCGATCTGCTCGTGAGGAGCCGGCCGATGAACCTCGGGGCTGTTCTGGCCGAGGTCGACCGGCTGCTTCCCGGCCATGAGTTCGCATCTGTGAGTGTTTGATTTGTGGTAGATTATGTTATGGTGAGGGTTTTGGGATTGATTGGGGTTTCTGTTGTGAAGGTTAGAGCTGGAGTGGAGATGGCACTCATTGATGCGGCTGCGAATAGCGTCAGGATTCCCCTCTGGAGATTGTTCGGCGGGAAGTCGAATTCTATCGCCACAGATATCACAGTTCAGTATCTTCTTATTTCGATTTGTATATATTTATTATTTTACAAAATTATATCACACAACATGATTATTCAATTTCTTGGAAGGTGATTTGTTGAAGAAGTGATATTTATTAAGAATTTTACTCCAATGATTCCACCAAAAAAGTTTCTCTTTTCCAATCTGATGATTAAAAATGAATACTATCCAATATGAAATTAATCTGTAACCGGTACAATTGTTTGGGTCTGATCCAGTAAATTGTTTGGGTTTGATCCAGTAAAATTGTTTGGGTTTGATCATGGAAGCAACACCATTTATTAATTGCCTTTAATTGTAGAATTCAATTGTGTGATTTGTATCCCCCATTTGTAATCTGGGTCAGTCCAACCATAAAAGAGTAGTTGTCTTGTCTGGTTCTAACAAATACAGTATACTCATGTGATAATTTGCAACCAGTCATGATCTAATAATAATATACTAATGTTTGTTGTAAAAACCTGCACAAGTTGCTGAGGTAACGGAATTTTTTATTACTTGGTGTTGGTGACAGAACAAAAATGTCCTTTAATGCAGATCCCAATAGTGAGCCCAAATGAAGCTGCTGAGCTGGCTGCAAAGTATTACAAAAAGGGGTTTAGCACTCTAAAGCTGAAAGTAGGGAAGGATTTGACTTCGGATATAGAAGTTCTGAAATCCATCCGTTCGGTTCACCCAAGTTGTTTGTTTATATTAGATGCAAATGAGGGATATACAGCCGACCAAGCAATTGAAGTCCTTGATACACTTCACGGTTAGTTTTTATTTTTTTTATTTTCTGTAAGGAAGAGATTGTATTAGTATATCGCTACATTATAGGAAGGTTATACCAGTTCCTATGCCAAATTGGTATAATACCATATCTGTTAACTCTTTCATTGAATTTAAAAACTCTGTATATAATTTCTTTAACAGAAATGGGAGTGACTCCTGTTCTATTTGAGCAACCTGTCCACCGAGATGACTGGGATGGACTCCACCGTGTCAGTAAGGTTGCAAAAGAGAAATACAATGTTTCAGTTGCCGCAGATGAAAGCTGCAGGAGTTTGCTTGATGCGATTAAAATAATAGAAGGTGGCTTGGCTCATGTTATCAATATAAAGTTGGCCAAGCTTGGTGTAATTGGGGCTCTTGATGTAATTGATGCCGCAAGGAGAAATGACTTTGGGCTTATGATAGGAGGCATGGTCGAGACTAGGTTGGCCATGGGATTTGCGGGCCATCTTGCAGCTGGGATGGGCTGTTTTAGGTACTGTTGTTCTGTTATTGGGTCATGTTTATTTTATTGCTAATGCTATAGGTGCTTCCAAAGTGGTATTGATCCATCCATACATTCTTTTTCTTTCCTTTATTTATTATCTTCTCTGCTTGTTTATTTATTTATTTTTTAATTTTAAAGTTAAGTTACAGCACGGAGCATATTGTGCTTTCAAAATCATACCTCTTGGATATAATAAAGGAATCAAATGTTTTGATGAATTATTTACATTAATATTAACATTTATTTGACCCATTGTATGGTAAAGAAATGCTGATTTTGATATATTGCTTGCTATTACAGCTTTGTTGACTTAGATACACCACTTCTTCTTTCTGAAGATCCAGTGTACGGAGGATATGAAGGTATGTCCTATTGATTGATTCTGTATCATTCTATACTTTCTTTTTTATAATAGTTCTTTTATTTATTCTTCCGTGGTTACTGACTGCCCGATGATCATACATGATTTAATAATATAGTACTTATTTTTGTTTCATTCAGCATGTGGCCCAGTCTACAAGTTTACAAATTCAAGGGGGCATGGTGGTTTCCTTCACTGGAATAATATTGCATGGTTAGCCTTTTTAATTACTTATTATGTATTTCACTATTTTGCATACTTTACAAATTGGAATATATGCGTTTGGTTTCGGAGTTAATATTTTCTCAGTAAAGTCTGATATCTATGTGTAAAGTCAAAGAGTTGCAAACTAACTAAATATAATCATCTGCAGAGTGCAGAAATTGTGATGGATGTGGAGCAGTATAATTTTTTATCTGAGATTTGCAATAAATCCCGGCTTGTTTCATGACATCGAAGAATGGAAGCATAAGCTATGCATTTATTTTAGTACATAACATGTTGTCAATTTGTACTCTGCATTATTGTATCATTATGATATAATATTATTTTAGGTTATGTAGATTTAGTGTCAGAATAATTGGCTGTGTCAATATGAAGTCCTTGTATTAATGTGCTAGTTATCTTATGTAATACTCTAGTACAAAATGTCAATAAGCTTGTTCTTTTCAAAATATAGTGCAAATTTCAAAATGATTCACATCAGTATAAAAAACATTTCCTCGCATCTCAGAACTTCCATGTCTAGCTCTTCAGACCAAGTGATACTCCACTTCACCACAAGTGAACTGTACCAGCTTCTATGGTTTTATCTGCCAAATTTGGTTATCCTAGCTATTTAAGAACTGAGAAGATTTTAATGGAGTATGATGTGTGGGTATATATGTATTGAATATACTTTTGTGGAGTATCATATGTGGGGACACATGTTCTGGTGCATTGATGAGTCTGATTACACGATGTTATGGTGTGAGCTGCTATTTTTTTGGGCTCAGTTTGTTGGTTGTCTTGGTGGCTATTTGGTATTGACACTTGATTTGGTGCATGGTAGTTAGGAGCACAGCAAGTGCAACTGCACTGATGTTGATGGTTTTGTGTCTGATGCAAAGTCTTTGAGATCAGGAAATGGTTCCAGTATGGCAGTGCCAGCATGAGAATCAGAACAGTTAGAGCTTGGCTGTTCCAAATTTGGAACAAATTTGAGTTGTAATTGCAAAACTTATTGATTTGACTAGATGGATTGAGTTAAGCCAAGTTTTTCAGTTGAATGGAATGGCACAATAAAAGTTGTTGGTACCAGTATCAATACTGTTTACTGTGGATGCTAGACCCGGCAAATAGTGATCGATATCAGGACTGCCTTTGCTGTGCTTACTATGTTGCCTCATTTTCATGGTAGGTGGTGTTTTTTTCAGAAGAGCCAGAGTTGGCCCGATTTGCTGGTATCTCAGGCAATTCGACGGAGTTGCCTCTTATTATGTTTCGAAGAACATGATTCAGATCCAACCAATGCTGCTCAGTGGAAAACTGGAAATGCCTCTGATATGAAGGTACGTTTTTTTGTCAGATCAAATCCACAAATGTTTTGAACAGAATTGATACGGGGCCTGAAATTAACGTATCTAAACTGACTTTCCTATATATAAATGAGTTTGTGTTTGTAAAGATGAAACTCCTTATTAAACGTTTTTGTGTCTTCAAAACTTGTATATTTGAAATACTCCTCATTTAACATATATCCTTAGTCAACATTCTTTGTACTTAATTTCTCTCTACCATAAATTTATTTAGTAATAAAGAAGAAGAATTATTGGTTGAAAATCATCCAAATAGATAAATCAGCAAGATTTTCCTATGAACCTTTTATACGACCTAGAAATAGATAAAAGAGAAGTCTTTTTCAAATACAAATAGAAGTTTATTCTAAAATATATAAACTTAAAAGAAAAAAAGTGTTTCTTCCTAATCTCAAATCCTCATTATACCCCACCCACCAATCCACCATAACATTCTTATGGTAACCAATTATTAACATTCTAGTAACATTTCTCTCCCAAACTTTGATTGCTCTACATGTCTCTCTCCTGAACTTGAATTTCTCTCCACCCCTTTGGTACAAGTATGTTTGACGACCTCTTCCGACGATCCATCTCTTACGGTGACCTACCTCTTCCAACGATCTCTTAGGTGATGTATCTCTTTCGATGATCTATCACTTTGGATCATTGTTGTATAGTCCGATGATCTCATCTCTTTATCGATTGCTCTCATCCAGCAAAATTTTAGATGAAGATTCACTCATCTAAATACATTTGTAAATAATCATGTTGTATTATGGATAAACACGTCTGTGACTCATCTAAACACATTCTTTCCCTATACAAACATACTTATCACTCATCTAAGTACTTGAGTTATATGTGTAAATACCCAAATCACTTATATAAACACCTAATACATTTATCTAAACATCTGTATGACCTATCTAAATGCATTTACAATCTACCTAAACCCTAAATTCACCTATCTAAAATTCTAAACTGTAAAATTAATAAAACATCTGAGTCACCTATATAAACACTTGAGTTCTCTATCTAAACACTTATGACTCTGAAAACATATCGCTAGAGAACCATTTGAATTAGGCACGTGGGAGTAAACACGTCAGCTAAAAGTTATGAATTTGCCACTTTTAGTAATGTTCTTAGACGTTTTTTTTTATTAAAAAGAGAAAGTTAGTTAAGATGATTTTAAAGAGGATTTGGGTTGGATTCTATTAATTGGACTCTTATTTTTAATATAAAAAATATTAATTATTCCGGGGCCGAGCCCGGCTAATCAACCCTAGTTAATGGAATGGAACATAACTTCTGTTTCCTTGATCGCTGAGGAGGGAAATGTTATAGTCGTTGCTGGGGAGACACCGAGCATTGTAATTTTCCAATGATAGAAATTTGATCTCATTTATGCAATGCTTTCTCAAAAATAAAAACATCTGAGTCACCTATATAAACACTTGAGTTGTACAAAAGAAGAACTATGCAATTTTCTAACTATGATCAAATATTGTATACTATGCAATGTATAAACCATTTCTTTTTTCATTATTTTTTGTTTGGGTAAACATGAGATTAAAATGTAACAACTTCAAAGTTCAAACATAGATATTTAATTTATAAAAAAAAAAAAAGAAAGTGGAAACGCTGACGTGATTTTTGGGCACATATCACGCAAAACTAAATAGAATACATTATTTTTGAAGTAGCAGGCGAACAACGTACTATATGTATATCATTAATCAAACAGAAAAAAGAGTTTACAAGGAGTCAAGGTTAAGTATTACAGACCAGAATGGGAATCGTAAAAGATGATACATTTTCATTTGAGAGCCTCATTCTTTGTAAGGAACTATTTGTCTTGGGAAGAATCTATTGTGCCTCAAGCCCCTCTTCTGGTTAACGTCGCAGTCCACAGTCCTGCTAGGTGCCTCGCCTCTTGCATGAGAAGATACGGTGATGTGCTCTTGCTATTAAATATTCTGTTGTTGCGCTCTTTCCATACCAACCACAATGTTGCGACCCATATTTGCTGCTTGTTGAATTGAATACGTTATTAGATGGACGGAAATGTTGGATTTATATTTGCTGCTTGTTGAATTGAATACGTTATTAGATGGACGGAAATATTGGATTTTGGTAAGCGTAGTACGAAATCAGTTGACTTCTCCTCGACCTTCATATTCCTTCAGATCGATTATTTACTGACTCATCGATAATTTGAAGATTGTTCTGCTAAAGGTTGATGAGACGGAACCAAAGACGAGACAATACCAACGCTTGCGTTTGTATCATAATTGGAAAAGAAGGTCAACTCAAACAAAAACACTGATAATTTCTTTCAAAAATCATTAAAAATAGTTAGCACTAGTTAGTGCTATCATTTTGTAAATCGACTTTTTTATTCAAAATTATATATTTTTAAAATATTGAAATGATTTGTTTTTATTAAATGAAATCATCAAAACTGTAAAACAAAATTTACTTTTTTGTATAATTACCTTTGTAATTTACTATAACCACTTAAAATTTTGTAATATTTTGTATAACCACACTTTCTGCACCATCCATGTCAGAGCACGTTGTGTGCCAGAGGTGCTTCATGTAGGGTGGTGTGCTGCATACATGGTATTTGATGGTTCGTATGAAGAATCTTTGACTGAGAATGTTTGAGGGCAGCTAAAGGGATTTTTTTAATAGGTGCCATGATCAAATTTTGGAGGTTTTTAAGGGGAAAGAACCATGTTTTTGGAAATCTTTAAGTGAAATTTAAAGGAGTTTTTTAAGGGATGTTAGATGACCCTTATTATTATGAAAAAAATGTTATAAGGATTCCAAAATTGATACGACTGTAATATTGAGAAACTATTCAAATTAATGACTTTAATATATTAAGGTATTCTTAAGCTTATGGATGTTTTTTGTGAGGCTAATATTTATGAAAATCTTGTGACATAAAAAAAATTTTCATTTTTTAAGATTTCTAAGTATTAAATTCGGATTTTTTAAAAGTTATATATTAAATATTGATTATGTTATTAATATTGTATATTTCTATTAGAAAATCGGAAATAAATAGTTTTAAGTCTTCAAAAATAAGAAACTTTTATGCTATAAGATTTTGATATAAAGAATTTATTAAGCCATATAAATTAAAATTTGGATATGATTTGATATATTTTTTAGGTTAAGTTCATGGAAAGTCCCCATGAGCTTAACAACACCATGTTTAATTTATATGCATAGAGTATATACATAATACAAATAACTTGAATACTAAATAAATTAATATAAAGACAAACCCATATTATAACATGAATATTAACATCTACAGTACCTATTTTTTTTGGTATCATTTTTTATATCTATATATCTATTCTCAATATTAGGTACGTCACCTTGATGCATATGGACGACTACCAATAGGTCCGATTTTAGAGCGTTACTTCAGATCGGAGCGAACAATATTTATATGCATGTTGATGTATATACGCTAGTTGATGCAAACTATTGCACCATGATTGTATAATTATTGTTTTGAAAGTAGAAAAATGATATATAAAGTCAAAGGACTGGATTCATTGACCCAGCTCAGAGCACTCTAATTACGTGCGAAATTATGATCACTTTGCCAACGAACTTAAAATTGTTTTATGAAGAAGCATGTTACGGTTTTGCAACTTGCAAAATATATTCTGAAGTTATATATAGAAAAGTCGATGATTTACAGCACTACTTCGTTTTTTTAAAAACAAACAGAATTAAAGAGGCCAAAATTAAGCTAGCTATTCAACTCTAATCATCCCAAAATTAGGTCTGTGCTCTTGAAAAGTAATCAAAATCAGTGATTTCGACGTAAATAAATTAAATGGACCCAAGATCACATCCTACTTTGGTTATATACAAATTGGAAGTTGGAACAAGTAATTTTGCTTTTGTAGAATTTAAATTGTATCCGACTAACAATTTTTTTACCAAAATACGAAGTTAAAATGGTCAACTAGGGATGTCAATGGATATTCATGATGAAAAAATCCTCTCTGAATCCAATATAGATCTAAAATTTTTTTTGATATTTTAATGGATCCGCATTTGGATCGTGTAAAATGATCCGCTTTATATTTTGGCTTCGCATGTGGATCTTGTATGGTTCAAATCTGAATATCCGCTATGAATCTGATAATTTGTTATTTCTATTTCTTTTAGTAAGACATATATCATATTATTTAGTTTAATAACTCTGTACTTAATGACTAAGATTATAACATAATTTGGTTTTTTCTAATAATTATCTTGTATTCATACTAATTTTTGTTATATATAATTTATCAAGGAATTGAATTTGTCTAAAGCCATTTGGACAATATCCATCCAAAAAGTTCAGAAAACCGTACAATATAATTGTTGACAATTGATCTACATTGATGGTGTGTGGCCCCATCACTCTATATATAACCAGCGTAAAATGCATATATAGGTTGTTCCTATCTTTAACATCTACATGACCAAATTATTGTCGATCAATTACTAACAATTATATCGTACGACTCCCTAAATTCTTTGGATAAATTTCCATTTGGATCATGCAAGATCCGATCCGAATATGGACATCCTTTGGTTACCGAGCAAAATTGATTTCAAAAGTACATAGTTTACGTGTACTAGTAGTTCATGTGATAAGATGCGAGGTAATTATTTTCCATACTAGGTGTTTCTATATATTTTGGACAGCTAGCTTTGTTATATTTTATAAATAAAGTCTATACTTTTTATAAAGAGTGGTTACTTTTTAAGCATCTCCCACATCGATATTATTTATCATTGATTTCTTTTAATCTCTTCTTCTATTTTGATTCAATGATAAGATGCGAGGTAAGATGAGTGTGTATGTCTAAAATAAAATTTAGCATTAAAAATATTGCATGCGAGGTAAGATGAGTGTGTATGTGTCTAAAATAAAATTTAGCATTAAAAATATTCCAATATATTTATGGTTATTTATAAATTATTATATTATTATTATTCACATTAAAAAAAATTTAATATGATATTAAATTTTGTTTAATATAAATATTGAAATTCATAAAAAAATATTATTTATTTGATAGTAATTTTCGGGACAGAGCCTTCCAAGAAGTGATTATATACTTTTTTTTTTTTTTTGAGGTAACAGGCGATCGCCTACTATATTTTCATTTAAAATAGAATTAAAAAGAGAGTACATAGATGCAGTTTAAGTGAAAAGAAGAAAGGTAAGACAAGCTACAAAGAAAAGACACCCTGATTACATCATTCTAAGTTACCATCTATCCTAGTGTAAGCTCTATCCCATAGCGTACACAATCCCTGCACCTCACCTTGCAAGATACGAACTGGTTTACTCGTTGCCCTGAATATGCGGCTGCATCGCTCCTTCCACAGAACCCAAAGTGCAGCCAACCAGGTGGTCTCCTCATTCAATGCGACGCTTCTGAGCCATGAAGAGACGATGGTTTGATGGTGCCCTCGTATCTGCAACCCGGACATAATTAACTGCAAAGTGAAGCTACATGTGAGAAACAAATGTGGTGCAGTTTCCATCGTCATAACCGTACACAACGCGCATGTCTGTGGAGCCGGCCAGTGTCTCTTCAGTAGGTTGTCTGCCGTGAGGAGTCTGTCATGAATTAGTAGCCAGAGAAAAGTTCGGATCTTCGGTGGGACTTTCAGTTTCCAAATGCGAGCAAAATGCGGTAACTTAATCCCCGGGTTGATGAACATTCTGTAAGCAGATATTGAAGAGTATACTCCAGTTGCGGTCCATCTCCAAGATACGGAATTAATTGTATGGTGATCCGTTTGTAGATTATATACTTCTTCTTTTTTTTTTGAGGAATCAGGCCAAGCCTGTTCAATTTAATTGATAAAAAAGTTGTACAAACCAGGCTTAACCAGGCGAGTATTACGGTTATCCCAAAAAAGCCAGGGGCAGTGGCCATAAAAGACTTTCGGCCGATAAGCATCATATCATCAATAGTCAAAATTATTTCCAAACTGCTAGCGCTGAGACTGCAACCGCTCCTGAAGGATCTGGTGAATCAGAATCAGTCAGCATTCACGAAGGGGCGACTAATGATGGAAACTTTTTTGGTAGAAAGGGAAGAGTTGATACACAGACATCAGCAAAAAAGACCTTCGGTCCTGCTGAAAGTAGACTTTCGCAAGGCATTTGATACGGTCGCATGGGATTTCTTACTTGCCTCACTAAGGGATAAGGGGTTCCCGGATCAATGGGTGCAATGGATTAAAAATATTCTAATTTCCTCATCTTCCACAGTGAGGGTGAATGCGCAAAATGGGGAAACTTTTTACCACCGCAGAGGATTGCGTCAAGGAGACCCGCTATCTCCCCTGTTTGTAGATTATATACTTAAATTGGCCTTGTACATATATTTGTAAGCATTTGTATTCGACAACTTCCATCTATTGAATGTCGATGCTGACTTGCTAAGTATTTATATTATTTAAAGTATGTTTAATGAAATTATCACGTAACTTGTAGTTATTTGCTCTGTTTATATCATGTGTACACATTTTGAATTTATTGGTTATATCTATAAAGCGAGTAAAGATAGTGTGAGCTTAACCTTATGGGGCCATTCCGTAAGCGGTCTAAAAACATATCAAATTACCTTCAAATTTTGATTCTCTATAAATTTTTTATATCAAAATCATATGTGATACAAAAACTTTTATTTTTGAAAATGTTTTAGTATTTGTTTGAGATTTTTTAAAATAATACATAAAACATTAATTATTTTATTAATATCGTACAGTCACTTTTAAAAAATCTCAAAAAAATACTTAAACATTTTAAAAAATGAAAAGTGACCTCTGTAAAGTGTATAGGCTTTTAATACCCTAAATAATGCCCTCAATCGCAAGCGTACGATCTATTGCAATATAGTCGGGATCGAATTCACAGGGACGGAAATTACTTCTAAATCAGACTTTAGACTCTATCCTAATCCTAAAGAAAATATTTTTGGTATTTTTATATAAAAGTTTGGGGGTTTTTGTTTCAAGATTGATTTCCTAATTAACATATTCAGTAAAGTAATTAACAGTAATTAAAAACTCTAAACTTATGCTAAACAAGCGTTCATAGGGTTTTCAGAATCAGTTTGCTGTCTGGATCAATTGCCTGCGGTCCGCAAGGGTTATCCTACTGTCCGCAGGGTATACAATTTCGCCTCTCTTTCGGTTACCAGCTTAATGGTCCACGGGGGTTAACTGCAGTTCGCAGATAATTGTCTGAGAGATAGATTTTCTGTCGGTTACTAATGTTTGCGGTCCGCAGGTAGCTGACAGAGAACAGTTTTGGGTTCAGATCTGATAAGTTAACTAAAGTTACCGACTCCGAAGTAAACCAAAGCAATTACAAGTCCCTCAACTCTCGTTTGTTGGCACTTTTAACACTTTTAGATCAATTAGAAATCTTTAGAATTATTTCTAACCTAAATTCAATTCACTTATTTCTAAGGTCCGGTTTAACTCTCGTTACAACCGCAATTTCACCTTTCAGTTACTTTTGGACAACAAGTTATCTACCCAATTAATACAAGTATCAGTTCTTGATCAAATGACGTTATATTAACCAACTAGACCTGGGCACAATCTATAGGTTCTTACCCAACGAACAAGAAACAATTCAAGCACAATTACTATTAAGCGCAAAGCAAATTGAAAATAACTTTAATTCATAAACATGATAAACAAGTATTCAATTAATCCATATAAACAAACATCATCTTAAACCCTAAGAACAAAGACAACTACTCAGACATAATTAAAGAAAACATGATTAAAGAAAAAGGTAAATAACATAAAGAAGAAAGCACCGATTATTGATGATGACATTGAAACTTTGACGGCGCTTGAATCCTTCTTCTCCGAGTAATCTCCCTCTTCTTATCAACTCTCTAAACTAAACTAAACTCTAATTTAAAGACTCTCTACTAAAACTAAAAACTCTCAAAAACTAAAACTCAACTCTCAACTAAAACTAAGATACTTGAACCTCTTCAAAGACAATGATTATATAGGCATTGGAAGCTCCTAGAATTAGGCTTCTTTCTTCTGGAACCGACCTCTAATTTCTGGAGCAAAGAATGGAATTAGATATCTTCAATTGAAACTGCTAAGAAAATAAAGGTCCATTTGGTGTTCAGCCTTCTTGCATCCTGGACTTCGGTCGGTGCAAACCGCACTCCCCAAGAAATAGGGAGTCGGCTGCTCCAAAAGTGGATTGTCGGCGGTTGTGCTCGGTCCAGATTTAGAGGCTTCAGTTTTGATCTGAGTGCGGACCGTACACTCGAGATTGCGGTCCGCACTCTGTGTCTTCTGCGTGCTTCTTCGCCTATTTTTGCTCATCTTCTCCAAATTGGATCTCAAAAACTTAATTGACTCAATTTTAAATATTTAATTAACTAAATGCAACTAAATCTAAAGATCCTAAGGAAAATAAAGGTACAAATCCTAAAAATAAGTAGATACAAATGCAATGCATCAAAAAGTTTGTGTATCCTATTTGATTTTGATATAAAAAATTTATTGAACTATATAAATCAAAATTTAGAGGTGATTTGATATATTTTTGGAGGTACGATCACGAAATGGTCTCGTGAGCTTAAGCTCATGCTATCTTTACTCGTATAAAGCACCAATATTATATATACTTTCCATGTTAATAATATTATTATTCTCATCAGATGCCCAACAACTTTCCATGTTAATTATATTATTATTTTTAAAGAAGTACTTAGTTCTGTATCCAACTGAACACATGAACCTATTTAAGGGCAGTTCGTCCCGTTTATTTTGAACATCAACTCTCATCTACTATTTTCCATTAGACAATCACTATACTTCCGTTCTTAATCTCTCTTTAATCCATATATCTTACGCTAGTTGCATCATGTCTAACAGCTACCTGGATCCCAAGTTATATGAAGCTGTAAGAACGGGGAACAAAGCATACATTAGAGAACATGGTCTTATAAGTGAGGAAGAAAAAAAGGCTTTTGAAGATGCCGCAAACGATGTGGACCTTGAGAACCCCAAACCAAAGGGATATGTCGTATCAGATCCAGAGAATCAGCATCCCCTCTTAGGAGTAACCTGCTCAGGAGACACAGTCCTCCATATTGCAGCTCAATTTGGGCAAACTAATTTGGCAAAGAAAATTTGCCGAGTGGGTGCATGTTTATTGACAAGGGTGAATGATAAATTGGAAACTCCTCTGCATTATGCCGCCCAAGCAGGTAACCATGTTCTGGTTGAGCACTTTATGAGAATTGCATGTCATGGGCGCAACAACATTGATTCAGGTGAATTATTGCGCCAAAGAAACAAAGAAGGAGAGACTGCATTGTATCAGGCTGTCCGTCATCAGCGCAAAGACGTGGTTGAGAAGTTGCTTGAGGCAGATCCAAATTTGGCGAGCATCTCAGACTACAAAATTATGTCCCCCTTGTACTTGGCTGCAACCCTGGAGTCGCTATCAACGTTCTCCTCTCTGTGCCGTCATCTGCTAGTAAATGCATCACGAGAAGCATATTCTGGACCAGATGGACAAACCGCTATGCACGCTGCAGCCCTCTCCAAAGAAAAGGGTAATTACTATACTTCGGTTTTTATCTTAGCTAAACAAGATGTTTGTGGCCGAGCACATTTATATAAGAGGAGAGAATAGGGATTCATTGATAATGTTTCATCTTGACAATCTTGATAATTGGATATTTTGAAAATTTTTAAAAAATTATAAAAAATCTTAAAAAGGAAATGGATGCATTACTTAACTTGTAGATTGATAGTATTTCAAGTTCAATCAATTTGAACATCGTTTAATGGTTTATCCAAAATTTTGTATATTTTTTAACGGTTGTAATTTGCTTGATGGACTGATGGGTTATACCATCAAGCAATTAATTGTTATGCGGATGATAATCAGAATTTTGCGACAATTTGGCGTTTGTATTTTAATATTAAAAAAAATATTAATTATTTCTAACAAAATAAGTCACTTTCATATTTCAAACTTATTACATACTAATATAATGTTAGATGATGCACATAAATTTATAAAAATATGTAATTTACAATATTTATGTTATGAAAAAAGCAAAATAGAATAATTGGCACAGTTATTTTTGTATTTTCTTAATTTGATATAAGGGTATTAACAAATTATAATATAATAAAAATAATTTATCATTAAATTTTATGTTCATGAACTATTTATGATATCATCAATAAAATTTAATCACTTTCAAGTCCAAAAAATCCTAATTGTCAAAAGAAGTAAATATTATAATTACGAGTTTTGATATAAAAATTCATGTCTTCAATTTATTATGACTTGATAATTTCTTTTTAAAACTCTCATAAAAGATTTTTCAATTATAGAAATAAAAATAAAATAATTCATTTTCATGTCATTTACAATAAAAGTTATATTTTCTATGAAAATAACTTGTGTTTTTATGAAATGCTCTTTTGAATAAAAATTGAAACCAAGTTATGTGCAAAGCATTTAATTCATATGGAAATTGGTGTTTGAATGAGAAAACATGATTCAAATGGATACAATATCAAGCCGTCAAATGAATTAATTGGCGGATTAAATCGGATTTGACAGTCAATTAATTGGATTTGTGGGTGACCAATTGCTTTCTTCGGCCGATTAATAGTTTGGAACTGCAAAATCCTCACCGCATACATAATCGGCCTTAACGACCACCTTTTAAAACACTGATGGGGTCGATTTGGTTTGGTCAAGGAGATTTTTGGTGACGGATCATGTCGAGTTGGGTTTAGAGTTAGCAATAGCAGGCGTTTATTAAGTCACAAGTTGGGTCAGGATTAGGGTTATAAATGACTGTTATTTCATCAAATCATAGGTTAGACTAGGCCAAGTCGGGTTTCGAGTCGACAAGTGCATACTTATATTGGTTTGCGGGCTGGCCCCGGTCGAATCAGGTTTTGGGTCGAGTTGAGTTTAGGGTCATCTGATCTTGGGTGGTCTTAGATTTTGACCAGGACGGATTTGGATCATTTGATTTCAGGTCATCTTTGATAATTACATGTCGGCTCATATCGTTTTATTTTGTAACTTTTTATTTTTGACCAAATTGATACAATCATCTGATCATTTCAGATTTGAGATTCCTTTTAGGGTCCTGTCATGCATCTCAGGTCTAGTGTACAATCATATTTTGGATTATCGAACTTTTCAAGTAATAAAGATGATCGTTTTTTTTTTGTTTGATCACTGTGAGTTGTAATTTATTCCATTTTAGGCCGGACCGAGTCAGATTGCCAGTTATTTAATTTCGGGTTGTCTCAGTTATCTGGTCGGGTCGGGTTTCAGGTTCTAATCTAGGGCATCTCAGATCTTTTTTTTTTTTTGTTGGATCGGTTTCTACTGATTCGATTCGAACCAGTCGAGTCAACTCGGACTCAACCAATTTGGCAATAATCCTAGACTATATACTCTTTTACTTTCCAATTTCAACTTAATTAAAAGTGAATTCCATGCTTGTGGTCATCTTACATGATATCACGCTCTTGACAGGTATCCTACAAGAAATCCTGAGGCGGAAGCCAAAAATGGCAAAATTTACCGATAATTCAGGAAACACTCCGCTTCACTATGCAGCAATTAACAACAACATCGCTGCAGCAAAGATGTTGTTGCATAAGGATAGAACTTCAGCATATATAGCCAATAACTCTTCTGATTATGCTGTGCATGTAGCTGCCAAATCGGGCCACGTGCGAATGGTGGATGAGCTTTTTAAACAATGCCCCGACTCCGATATTTTACTCGATGGTCAAGGAAAAAATTTTCTTCATTTGGCGGTCGAAGCACAAAGGAGGGAAGTAGTCTGGTGGGTCCATAGAAACAGCGTTCAGCTTGAGAAGGCAATGAATGCACAGGATCATTATGGGAACACGCCATTGCATCTTGCTGTGAGAGCTGGACGTTTAAATATTGTCATTTATCTGCTCTTAAGCAAAAGAGTTCACTTAAACTGGGTGAACAATGATCAGATGACTCCTCTAGACATTGCCTTCGCTGAAATGAAGTCAGGATTATTTGCGAATCAGCAGGTACATATATATGTCGCTCTGATTGTTAATTAATTAAAGTTGATTGAATATTTCAGGTACGTAGATATTTTAAAATGTTACTTCGTTAAAACATTAGGGGCCATCTAAATATGTGATATTTTAAAAATAAATAGAAATATAGTAAACAAATTCTAAAAAGTTATGATTTATAATTAAAATTGTATATGAAGATTATAATAAACGGTTTGGATCGACTATTAATTTTTTGAAATTTGAGATATGAGCTAATAGTACAAGGCAATTTGTACTATCAATATTACAATAGCCTCACTCACATTGAAAACAGTGCAATATATAGAGTTGGGTTACGGTGTTATGCATAACAAAACAACATTTTTGTTATGTACTCGTATCTCGACAACCATAACTTTGATGGCTGATCCGATTCGACCAGTGTATTTTACATGTCGAAATCTCATTGGATACAAAATTTTACTATTTTTTTAGATTCCTAACTATATTTTTAAAGATTTTTGAAAAAACGACTCAGAATTTGAATTCCAAAATGGATTATTTCTTAAAAAAAAATTCAAAATACGAAAGAACATATTCTTGAACAGAATTTATAAGAACAACAAAATTATGGCACACATTCCATTTCTAACCGTCTATTGGTAACAAAGGCAGAACTACAATTTGAAAGTCATCATGATATCTACTTTCTGTTTCAAGAATGAATTTGTATAGCTAAAGAATCACGAAGTACACCTACGAGCACTTATAGGAGTCCAGCGGATCCAACACTAAAAATCGCACACCATCTGCAAAAAGTCGGTCATTTGTTTACTGTTGATTGAAAACTTTGGGGAAATTTGCAAATTTGCCGCTCTAAAAACCCTCTATTTGTAACTTTGTCACTCCAAACTTGGAAATTACAAATTTGCTACTACAAACTTAATACAACAACAACAACAACAACCAAGCCTTTAGTCCCAAACAAGTTGGGGTAGACTAGAAATGAAACCAAGTAGGACCCAATTCTAATGGCGGTGGCCAAAAAGACCACTACAAACTTAATAACATTGCATTATTGCCATTAAAATTTTTAAATGGCCAAATTGTTCTCAACGGCAGCCTCCTCGCGCCTCCCCGACAGCCCCCAGGTGCGTAGGGGCTGCCAGGGGGGCGCGAGGAGATGCCAATGGGGCTATCGGCGGGGGGGGGGGGGGGGGGGGGGGCGGGGGGGGGGGGTGGGTTGGGGGGGGCGACCATTGAGGGCAATTTGGTCATTTAAAAATTTTAATAGCAATAATACAATTTTATTAAGTTTGTAGTGTCAAATTTGTAATTTCCAAGTTTGGAGGGACAAAGTTACAAATAGAGGGTTTAAAGTGGTAAATATGTAAATTCCCTAAAACTTTGTACATATACAAGTAACTAAGTACTTGCATTAATTTAATGTAGAAAAAAAAAATGTGTCATTGGAATATGATTGAGGAGAGTTACCAAAAACACAAATAGATTTCAAGCCTTTCTTTGAAAGAAAGTGCTATCTACATAAAAAAATTTTGTTCCACGCACCAAACTTAATTTTTTAAATAATTATTTTTCTTCGAATTAGTTGATTTCTAATTGTATCAAAATATACCATTAAGAAGCATAATGATATTTCAAAATTATTGTAACACCTTTTTATCCTCTTGGAAGGAATATAATGGTTTAAAAAAATTAAATTTTAATGTGTAGAGTAAAAATTTTGTATAGATAGCACTTCCCTTCTCTAAACGCCAAAACTTCAAGAGCAGTCAATAATATACACACTTAAAGTGTCCAAGCAAAATTCTGAGTTAAAACTCGAGTAAAATAAAACTAATAAAATTTGAAAGGAAAATGCTATGGTGATACCATTAGTGAATACCCATTGGTGGGGTCCCAATCTGCTGCCATAAAAAACTATGGCACCAAATTGCCATAGTAATCTCTAGCCATTGGATTGATTTGAACAGTTCCGATTGTAGCTTGTAGGGGTGCTTTTTTTATTGTGGGTCCTAATGTCATACCAACAAAAAACTATGGTACGTTGCTGCCATAAAAAAACAATGGCAGCGGATGTGAATCCCCCATTGGCGATACTATATAGTTTGATTTGGTCAAACAAACTAATTATTCAACTTAACATACTACTTATTCAACTTAACATGTTAATTGTTCAACTTAACATCAACATGCTAACCATAAGTTGATGTTAAGTTGAATAATTAGTTATTTTTTCCATTTTAAGCACAATATATATTAAGTTGATTTTAAGTTAAATACTTAGCATGTTAAGTTGAACAATTAGGTCGTTTGACCAAGTTAAACTATATAGTATCACTAATGGTATCACCGATGGTATTATTATTGCTACGCCTAAACGCAAGGTGAATTTCTTGCTAAGCTTCTCAAAACTATCTCTCATATATTTTGTCCCCCTTTTTCAACAGACTCCTAACTTTTTCTTCACTCTTTCTTTCCTTTCCAGAATCCAGATTATGTTATATACAACACTCTCCGTGAGATTGGATGTAACTTTGGTAGACGTTTCTCCACTAGTGTGGAAATGGACATTGATCAGCAAACGGACGAAGAGAGAGACAAGGAAATGAGAACTTGCGATAACATGGCAAAAACCTTATCAATTGGTTCTGTACTGATGGCTTCAGCAGCATTTGCAGCGGCCTTCACTGTGTATAATCTCTACGACGACCGGAAGGGTTACAATAATCATCATCTGGCTATTAAAACGGTTTTCCTCTTATTTTTTATCCTGGATGCTTATGCGTTCTTCTGCTCCATAATCGCTACGAATTTACTTCTAAATGCTGCCTTACCCTTTGTGGATCTTGAATCCCGGAAGTATTGCGTCTTGCGTTGCACTTCTTTGGTCACGTTGGCAGCAAGGTGCTTCATAGTTGCATTCACAACTGGTGCTTATGTCATACTGCTTCCTGTCCGGGAGTGGCTTGCTTATGTAATCTTTACTGTCGGTCTCATTGCGCCTCTCATTATCCATCCCCGCAAATGGCCAAATATTTGGGTTTTGTGCACGATCGCCAGGTACAATAGCTGGCGTTCGTTGTGGACATTTTTTGGTCCCCAGTGGATACCTCTTTATGGCAATATATTTTATATTAACTTGGTGGTAGGCATTGTGTTTAATGGTCTCGACGGTGACTATGATTACCCGGAAAAATGTGAAAGAAACTACAGTTGCGCACACAGGCCCTTGGTTATGATCATTGTGTTTCTGGGGTTTGTTTCCATTCCTCAGTTTCTGGGACCATTGATGGGACAAGAAATAAAGACAAAAATTAAAACAAATAACCCTAAACATCTAATAAAATACTTTCTTATTGTAAGTTATTTCGTGGGCTTCTACATCTATATTGCTTTAGCTTTACAATGAGGTTACGGTACTATTAATAGTACAAAGTGATTCGTACTATTGCTACATATTATTATTTTTGAAGTTCAATTGATTGATCCAAACCACTCAATGTAATCTCCATATATAAATATTACTGCAAACCAAATTCTGTAATTTTTATTACTTTTTTACTATTTTTTTTTAAATTATTAGGAAAATAATGTGTCTAGAGTCTAGAGTATGTTTCATCAATTGTAAGTCTCTCTCACCCCTTTTTGAATCTTGACTTTCTCACTAGATTTTGATTCTCCACCATTGCTCTTTAAGTGAGGAATAACATGAAGCATGAATGTATCGAGTGACCCTCTTTCTTGCATGCAAAACATATATGCTTCTTGTCCTTAGCCTTCCTTTCCTGGTTGTATTCTTTTTTCAAAACAAAATAGGCTATGGAACATTAGTATTATTATGATTTACAGCTTGATGAGGATTGGATAAGGATCAGAAACATAAGTACTAGTAAAGTAGATCTTAGGTGTTTTGGTACTTGCAAAACTGGACCACTTTGTTGTTGGAGATCCATGCTTCTGGTAGTTTTCAGTTGCAGTTAGTGTTTTGATTTATTAGGTTAATTTCTACTATTGTCCTTGGATAATGTCTTTTCATTTGCTAGACAATGCATCTAATAATCTTTTTGTCTTTTTATTTCTTTTTCATGTATGTTGAAATGTTTTGAAATGTTGTACCATTACTGGTATGGGCTAACCAATCAAGGAAAGCCTATGTTTCATGAGTGTGGGTGCGGGTGCGGGTACCGTATCCGGTGCGGTGCGGTGCGGTGCGGGTGCGGCAATACGGCAATTCTGAAAAATCTTAGATACGGGTGCGGCTAGATATAATAAATTATTATATAAAAAAATATATATGAATAAATATTATAAGTATGGAGAAAAGTAAATCATATCTTAATGTTAATATATGTTTATCCGAAGCGGTTTCGTAACACAGAACTTGGGGCGCAGTTGTCATGCCCTCCGTTGTGCTGCCAAATGACCAAGGTTCGAATCCTCTCCTCGGCAATTTGTTGGTTTTTCCAATTGAGAAATACCTTCTGTCCATAGATGGACATCCATTGTAACGCCCCGACATGGGGCGCTACGGTGCGGTATCCTGTGCATCCATCCGACGGTCCGTCGACCTACGTCGCAAACAAAAAGAAAGGAAAACAACAAAACGGAATCAGCTAAAAAGCTCAGTAACCGGTTATTTAACGACGCGCTTCTCTATGACAAGTTTTTAATACAAAATACTTTACAAATGCATTAAAATCGATGCACAGGACCTGTAACATTGAAAAATAAAACTAAACATGCCATGCAATGTATTTATCACAACATATATATACAATATCAGGCTGTAATATGACATCCAATATTTTTACCACAAGTAAAATGCCTATGTAACATATATTATCAATTTATTTTAAGAACTCATCCATAGAAAAAAAATTTGTCTAATACCTAACAGAAGAACAGTTATGTCAGATTAAACAGATTTTTATCAGAAAAAGAAGCTTATCTTGTACTTTAAAAAGTCATGAAGTAGAAAGTTGTAATCTGTCCCGTACTGAACCGAAGTTCAATTATGTCCGATTAAATACATTTCTTTTAGGGGAATTTAAAAATAATCTGTCCCGTATGTCACACTGTCCGTTCACTAACCCGACTAGTATGGGCACCGTAAGGGACGTTCACTTAAGTACTTAAGATTCCGTAGTAATGGGAATATAATCGCGATATAATATCGGATACCGTCTGTATTCCCGTAGTGACATTTAGTAAATTTTTAATTAGTCTTAATTTCTTTTAGGGAAAACTTTATTTCCTTTACATCATAGCATATTGCAAAACAGTAAACACATAGCACATACAAACCAACTATACTCTTGTATCCATTGCAAGTCTATTTTGTTCTAGAATCTTTGAAAAAGCATTGAATTTCAATATTAACTAATGAAATAAAATTGATGCACGGAACATATAACATTTACTTCCACATATTTACCGAGTCAATTGTCGGTCTGTCAGATCAGTACACCGTCATTTACATGAATCATTTTCTGGCCTTTCTGGCGATTCTATGTACCGTCATGTCACAGAACTATAAGACTGGTGATTGGACTCGATAAATACACCGTCATAAATCTGACAAAAACCCCAAAATCCTTTTTCATGCATATAAAAAAAATACCGTGACAAACCAACTTCATGCACAAATCGTTTTCTCATGCCACAACCATTTTCCAAGAATACATTTCCATGCACATAACAAATTCACATTTTCAAGATCAAATCACATGCACAACTAATTTAACATTAAGAATTGAAAATAACAATTAACTACTAAACAGTAAATCGAGTCATAGAGAAGTCCGGTTACCTGATACGAAGGAATCTGATTTATGACCGACACTGGAAGGATAGTTGAAATAACAATACTTGATACTTCAAATTTAGAATGAATACATGAATTGACCTCGACATGTCAGATTTGGAAGCCGATCCGAGAATATAAATCCTATCAAACTGAAAGGCTGATTGATCAATCGTTTATTCGTATAATTTAATTAAAGCGTAATTTCCCCTAATTTAACCGAGTGGCCTTTCCTTTCACTTAGACCGGAGAATGTCCTCACATAATAAATTATTTATTGTACTCTAGCAAGTCATTTGGGTACCATAGGACAATACTGATAACTATTTATTGAAATTACTATGATCTATTTGTCATCCATATATAATTATAATGAAAACTCATTTATCGTCCAAATAATTGACTTCCAGTTAGCTCCTTCCATTAATCACCTTGACCAGATTACCCAACCCGAGTATTTGGCTTAAAAGCCCTGACTAATTATTAGTTTTCGTGCCAAATTCAGCTAGCCCGGGTATGGAACAGATTTAAGCTTGCATGCATACATATATAATTATTTTGCTTGTCTTAATTTGGCTTAGTGCCCACAATCCTTACTGCTCTCGGTTTCTTTGTATCACAAGTATTCCCAACCACATGACAATATAGCGATCACAACACAACCGAAAATTACAGAAGAAATAGATCATAGGTACAAAGAGGCTTACAGAAATCGATTCCATGGTCTCCCTTCGTATCTTCAGACAATTATCGATTATACTGTGCGTACACTGATGACAGAATTGAGAACTTGATATACACAACAATCCCATTCAGTTTAGAGAAGAGAGGAGGACAAGGTAGAATACAAAGAGAAAGCTTCTTCATTTGTCTTGTCTATTCATAACCCTCGCTTGCTCGTCGGATTTTCTTTCACGGAGACAAGTATGCACACCAGGCGATTGATCGAACACCTGGCGTGCGTGCATGGTGATGCACGGCTTTGACTCTGGCAAGAGTGGTGCTTGTGGTTGGGAGGAAGAGGGACAGCAACGCAGGTTGGGGTAGCGCCGGTGTGGTGCTGCTGGTGGCGTCGCCGGCCAGAGGAGAATGAGGGGGCGGCACGGGTGTGTTGACTGCCGGCCGGCGTTGGGGGTGGTGGCGGTGCTGGGTTGAGCCCGGCGCGGCTGGGTGGAGGCCGGCCGTGGCAGCGCCGGCTTGAGGCGGCCGGTTGCAGCGCCTACCTGAGGAGGGGTGTGGGGGCGCGGTTTATGGCAGAGGCAGTGGGGGAAGGGGGGGGGGGGGGAGAGAAGGGGGAAGAGAGGGAGATGTGGTGGTGAGGGTCGGATCTGACGACGGGTCTGGCGCGGTGAGGGTCGTGCCGTGGCGGCGATGAGGAGTGGGGGCGGCGGGGGCTTGGGTTGACTGCAGGAGAGGAGAAGGGCAAGGGGGTGCGGGTTTGGGCTCAGAGTGAGGGAAAGGAAATGGGTGGTGGATTTGTTTGTTAACGGGTTGGGGTTTTTTTTTTTTTTATCTGTACGGGTTTCACATCCATAGCACTCACAAGAGTCACGTGGTGGGACCCACTGTCTCACTCTCTTGTGAGTGCTATGGACCGTCCATATATGGACACTAGGTCTCACTTTTTCCAATTTACCACCTGAATGGCAGCGTTTTAACCGGATTCGCTGTGGCTATCATATGCGGCTGCGCGAGTTCCTGCAGGCGTGTCACCTAGTGGCTAGTACACGAGGTTACGAGCTAGAAAACGCACCCAACGAAATTTCCTCCAGGTTTCCAGACGTATCGGGTGCGTATCGTTGACCGAATTGAACGGTCAAACTTAATAAAATAATCTGATACGCCACGTGGCGCACCCGGTACGCACCTGCACCATATCGGACGCGCACGCACACCCGATACGCACCGGATACGGATTCTGCTGGGTATATGGAGTATCCGGGTAGCATAGAGGAAAGCTGAAACCCAAAACAAAATTATAGAGCCTGAGCCTTGTCATATAAGCATATTACCAATAGTGATGCGAATATAGCAAATATGAGAGGTGGATATATGCCAGTAAGGCTACTTGAACTGAAATTAAAACTTAGAAAATGGTTATTTGTTGTTTGTTATTGGCTAAGTTAGTACATACCATCTCATATAAACAGGAATTGTGAGGGTATTACAGTGGACAACATCCTCATCAAGAGGAAACCATGCACATCTGAGGATGTTGGTTACTGAAAAAGGGAAATGAGATTGAAGCAAATGTGTGTTCTTAGCACGTAGGGAAGAATCGAGAAAAAACTGGTTATTTAACTTTATGCTCAGTTGAGAGTATGTTTCATTTGATATGTTGTCATTAGTTGTGGTATAAGCACTTTTTTTGTCCTATTAGTAATCTAATAATGACAGATTTGCGTTAGTAATCACTGTTACTATGTAATTACGGAAGAAAAAACTAACGACTGTAATGTGCCACGTCACCTCTTATACAGACCATTAGATGGAACATTTAGATGTCTGTGGAATCAGACCGTTCTCAAGGGTTAAGGCAGAGATGGTGCAGAGAAGAGATTGATGAAAGGAGGCGGAGTGCTAGGCCCCCACTCTTTAATTACCATTTACCAGGAACAAAAATAAACCAGGTGGAAAAATAAGAAACAGGAAAAAAGAGAAAGATTGAATAAATATGAAAATATTAAAGTAACAAAAAATAATAATGACAGCAATAATCTCACACTTGTACAACATGATCCTTATTACACAAAGAAGAGGTAAACACTCCAAAAGAAAGACTAAACTGGAATACTACTTAGCACACATACATCGAAATCAATAAGAACTTGACAAACAACAACAGTTGGATTTAAGATAATACAAACACACACTGCAGCTTCAGGACCAATCACAAAGCACACAACCTGACAAATTAAGAAAATGGACCAACAATCCTAGTTGTCGTTTTGGAAGCATACATAATGGTGGTAGTTACCAGTAGAAGTGTGGTGCTAACAACCTTATATATTGTGTGACAAGTACTCTCCGAGATGGCTGGTATGCTGAACTCCATAACGAAATCCACAAGATAAAACACAATGACGAGTGACATGACATAGTCAAGAAGCAGTGTTTCGCTTAAGAAATATATAACTCTTATAAATGTTGGTAATTTTGCTGACACTTTTTTACTTGGAGCATGGGGTACCGCTTTGAACAAAGCTTTCACTCCTTTGTACCAGATAATTGCCATTGTGAGCAGTATGCCTTCCCATTGGAGAAGAACGATGATTACAATTCCGCCAACACTGGCCCAGAATTCGACTTGCCTAGCAAGGCCTTCATTCAGAGGAGTTAGTACGACAGAAGCGCCCGTTGCAAATGCCATGATGAAAAACTTTGCTGCGATCATGACACAATTTGCACATATACGGAGAAAAACCTTTCGGTCTGTCTGATTTAGAGAGTTCAAGGTACCTTCGACCAGTAGAGCGGCCAACGCTGAGCAAACAAATGCACCGGCATCAAAAAGTACAAACCAGTAAAAGTCATCTGCCAAGTCGAAAGCCTTGTATGAGTCCTGATTGTTAATGTAGACATCAGACACTGCAAAGAGTGCTGCAAAAGTGGCGGCAGCAATCAGCACAGCAATTGTCGAAATGCTTTTGGCGATGTTCTTATTTCTCTCCTTTTCTTTCTTTTTCCTGTCTTCGTTCTCTTGGCTGTCACTTTCTCCTATGAGGTGATACGACCTATACAGGCCATGGATGCATCCAACACGACATAGAGTCTGATACATAGCACAGTCCACATTCTGAAAAAGAACTACAGTTCATTAAAAAAGAGGCTAAATATAAGTTTGAAAAAATAATGAATTCTTGCCTCAACTTCATATAATTATATGTTAAAAATTTTTACTTTAATTTGCTATTCTAGATCATATATATTTGGATTTTGGAAACACTTAATGCTTATATTATTCTTATAAACCTTCTCAGATGATAAATCATCCTGAAACTTCTTTGCAGATTTACTTTGAAAAATGCATGCCTAAGTTTTATAAAAAAGAGTTTTGCTATACTACACCAACTTTTGTTAGTAAAAAGTTAAATATTTTTTGCGCCATATATACGGTCGATGAAAAGAAATGAAAGTGTACACTAGCAACTATAATTAAGCACTGATTTCTAAGTTCTAACTAAATACTGGAACTCTCTATTGATCGTATGGCTCCAAAGTCCAAATGCTACAACTTTTTTTACCAAATTAAAAGTTGGTGCACTGCAGCAAGACTCAAAATTAAAATTGATATATTGCAGTTATTGCCAAGTGCTAACAATGCCTATTTTATACAAGCGTGGTATTCGTAACATACCTGCCAAAGGGAGAAATTATTTATCCCCTGAGCATAAGCAATATCTAGAGCTGTTAATCCCTCCTTGATCACCCAATTTAGCTGAAAACATTTGCTTGAGATCAGACTACATAACATGGTCAAAGATCTAGCTTTAACTGCCAGATGCAGAGGCGTGTTCCCTTGGCCATCCAGCGCATTTAGTACCTTCTCAAATTTCGTCTGTTTGCAGACGAACTGCACTACGTTCCCTCTTTTTTCTTCAATCGCCAGATGTAGAAAATTTCTACCCTGGCTATCAGGTAACTCCTCAGAGTCAGGGCGTTGGTCAAGGAGCTCCATAAGCACTTCTAGGTGACCCAAGTTTGCAGTGACATGAACAGGACATAGGCCGAAAGAGTCGGCCAAATAAGCTGAAGGTATAATGTTTCTATTTTGTAACAACCTTTTCACCACTTCAGGATTGTTCAACCAAGCTGCATAGTGAAGGGGAGTTCTGTTTGACTCGTCTGGGACTTCTGCCAGTATTGGTTTCCAGTTCAGAATCAATTCAGCAGAACCTGTTCATTAATTAGTGTATTGTAAGGAAATGATTATCACAAGCATGAGGTGCCTATGCGTACATACTTCATAGAGATCATAACCATAATTGTTTCTCTCTCTAGTGAGGAGAATTAGCTAATCTTTATTTGCTGAATGTAAAACCGAGTCCATGAGGAGAATCAGCTAATCTTTATTTTCAAAGTCCGGCTACGGTGATATACATAGCATGATTTTACTATGCTATGCGCGGTCCGTATCTCAGTTTTCGTGTCCAAATAGTCGATCAGAACCGCTCAACGTAATTTTTACAGAAAAATATCCTAGCAAACCAAATTTTATAATTTATTTGCAAAAAAATTTTAAAAATTGTAAAATTTGGGCTGCTAGCATATTTTTATATAGAGATCACATTGAGCTGTTCGGATCGATTATTTGGACACCGGAAATGGTGATACATACCGCATAGCACGTAAAACCGTGATATGCATAGCAATACATGGATAATAGCTAGCGTCCACCCTTTTACTTATCCACCATCCACCGTATTTTCAATGAACAAATATCATTTTTTAGTAAACATTTATATATTTCCAATTAATAGATATAATTTTCCAGTAAACGAATACACTACGGTTTTCAATGAACATTTATGCAACTATGACAAACACATGTGCTCGTGACTGCATCAAACTGTGAGAGGGATGGACTCTACATGTTTTCCTATATATATAGATCGAGAAAGAGTAATTCTACTTTCTCTCTCTCTTTCCGTTCTCCTAACTCAATAGCGTACTTAATCTTTTCTAAATCTTAATTAATGGTATTCAATATATATTCTCTATATTAAAATCTTTTAGATAAACAAATTTTCTTTTTCTAGAGTTTTTAAAGTATTTGTTTAAAATTTTTTTAATTTATTTTTGTATATCTAATTTTGTTCACCACAAAAACTTTTCAGTATGTTACCATTATCTCTAAGAGCTGCGGCATGTAGAGCAGTTTGTCCATTTGGTCCCGAATACTGCTCTTCTGATCGATCTGGTGTCAGCTTTTCGAGCAAGCAAGCGACTATATTGGTTGAGTTCAGTGTTATAGCCAGGTAAAGCGGGGATGCATTTTGGCAGTTCGGGATGCTGGCCTGATCAACGGGTGCATATTTCATCATCTCCTCGACCACATTTTGGTGCTGATGAAGGATGGCCTGATATAGTGCAGTCTCTCCACTTTGGTTTTCTCTTATTAACAATTGAACACGATCAATGTTGTCGTCTCTAGAGGCTAATCTGATGAAGTGCTGGACCAACTCTTGGTCGCCAACTTGGGCAGCATAATGCAGGGGAGTCTCCAACTTCTTGTTTTCCATTGTCAGAAGGGATCTCCTTGCTTGGCAAATTTTTTTTGCCAACTCAGTTCTCCGGAAATGAGTAGCAACATGGAGAAGTGTATCTCCGGTGTTGGTAACTGTTGAGAGCTGGCTAACTTGCTGGAGAGGAACACCATTTTCATCAACATGTAAGGCAGCTGGCTCTGCTGGGTACACATCATTTGTACCATCTGTATCTCCAGTGCTGGTAACTTCTGAGAGGTGACTGACTAATTTCTGGAGGGGAACACCATTTGCCTCAATATCAAAGGCAGCTGGCTCTGCTGGGTACACATCATCTGTATCTCTGCTGGGTACTGCATCATTTGGGTCAGTGTTAAATGCAGCTAGCTCTGCTCCAGTAAGATGTGCATGCTTTAAGAAGGACTCTATATCCCCAGTTCTCGCTGCTAGATATAGTTCAGGATCTAGGTGGCGTTCTGCATGATTAAGTAGGATTAGACGGAATTGAACTAAGAGCAAAGAAAGTTCTTACAAGGTTCTTCCAAGATATTAAGTAACAGTGTAATGGTTTGTATTAGGTAGTACAGACTCGAGCAATTGATGTAATTAAGACAAAGCACCTACTTATTATATATAGGTTCCTGCATTGAGTACTCCAGTTAACTTAATTAGATCCTTTTTTTTTTTTTTAAGATTTTGAGTTGGTGGATACGTTACTTTCTCCATCCTTTTCTTATGTACGTATTTATTTGTGCAAAACATTGTGCTGTTCAGAATTGTCTTTCAATGGATTCTTTATAAGTTTGTACAAGATGTGAGCTGATTTAATAACCTAAGAGGCTATATAACACATATATTTGGTGCTGTAGTAATCGATCGGTTGTTTTGCTTGCTCAGTTCTACAATAAAAGTTTGTGTTTCCACATAATAGAAACTTTCTCAGTGGATCCATATTGATCGCGTCTTTTTAATTTTAGTTCCATTTTTTTCCTACATTATAATTGTTATATGTAATTATATATAGAGTGAGGCTATTGTACTTTGCAAAGCGCAGTGGGTAGTGCGCTTCGGCCTTTTATTTCAAAACCGTAGCTTGAATGGGCAATCCAAGTTGCCCAACACAATCTACATATTAAAAAATCTTGTAGATTACCAATTTTTCTATTTTTAGAGTTTTCTAACTATTTTTTTGGATTTTTAAAAATTGTATAGAAAATGCACAAAATTTTGTATATAAAATGGGTCATTTTTTCAAAAATTCAAAAAAATAGTTAGAAAACTCTAAAATTGAAAATTTTGGTATACAACTAGGTTTCAATATCAAGATTATGGTGAGCAATTTTGATTGGTCATTCGAGCTACGGTTGAGGAGTTATGAGGCCGAAGCGCACTAGTCACTGCGCAATAGCCTCACTCATATATAAATCATAGACTGATGCAAAAAGGAGACATATATAGTTCATTGTACCTTGCCAACTAAGATTGGTCCACTGGAATTTTAAATTGCACATAAAATTGTCCATCGATCTACTCAGAAGATATATGGTGTGTAGCTTTTTCAAGTCTGTCACCAAATGGTTGAAGATCATGTATTGAGTATTGAGTCTATTGACCCTTAAGGTACTGTTCTTTGCATCGAGCCATCAAAGTTGGACGATGAAAAGCTATTATCTCAGATCAGTACGTAAGAGAATATATCAAATGTAGTTTTATAACAGTGTGCATGGAGCCAGGAGTCTGGTATAAGTTAAGGGACCGGACTGTCGGGATTAAAAGTCATTTGGAACAATCGTCACAGTCCATTATATTTATACCAAATGACATTATTTTTAATATATGCAGTTAATTTGCACATTTCTTTTGATACATTTCTTTTAGAATGATGGACCAAAAATAATAATAAAATAATATCATTTGGAATATCAAAAGTATCCATCTTTGAAAATTTCAAATCTAAAAAAATAGTTAAAATGTTCTAAAAATTGTAAAATTTAGTACTTTGCATAAACTTATTATGTAGATTGTATTAGGCAAATTGATTTGGTCATTTGAGTTTTGGAAATAGAGATTCGATGGCGGTGCAAAAACGTGTTTTGCACCATATAGTATATAATAACATATCTATATATATATATAGTCCAGCTACGGTGATATGCATATCACGGTTTTACAGTGCTATACGATCCGTATCTCCATTTTCGGTATCCAAATAGTCGATCCGTACCGCTCAATGTGATCTTTACATCAAAATATGCTAGCAAACCAAATTTTATAATTCTTTTGCAATTTTTAATGATGGGGAGAAAATGACTACATCCAAGGGATCTGGTTCATACAAAATAATGATTTTCTCCCCATCATTAAAAATAGAAAAAAAATTTCAAAATTATAAAATTTGGGTTGCTAGCATATTATGATGTAAAGATTATGTTGAGCGGTTCGGATTGACTATTTGGACACCGAAAATGAAGGTACGGACTGCATAGCACGGTAAAACCATGATATGCATATCACCATAGCCCAATTATATATATATCAATGTGATCTCTATATCAAAATATGTTAGGAAACCAAATTTTACAATTTTTAGAATTTTTTTGCTATTTTTAGTAATGGGGAGAAAATCGTTGTTTTGTATGAACCAGAATCCTCGGATCTAGCCATTTTCTCCCCATCATTAAAAATAGCAAACAAAATCAAAAAATTATAAAATTTGGTTTGCTAGTATATTTTGATATAAAGATTAACTTTAACAGTTCGGATCGACAATTTGGACACCGAAAATGGAGATATGGACCGCATAACACGGTAAAGCCGTGATATGCATATTATTGTAACCGGACTCTATATATATATATATATATATATAGAGTTGGGTTACAGTGATATGCATAGCAAAACGATGTTTTTGCTATGTGCTCGTATCTCAAAAACCGTAACTCGGATGGCCGATCCGATTCGACCGATGCGTTCTTCACATCGAAAGCTCATCGGATACTAATTTTTACTATTTTTAGAGATTCCTAACTATTTTTAACGATTTTCGAAAAAACAATCCTGAATATGAGTTCCAAATATATTATTTTATTATTATTTTCATTCCATCTTTAAAAAATCGTTAAAAATAGTTAGCAATCTCCAAAAATAGAAAAAGTCAATATCTCATGAGATTTTAATATGAAGAATGCACCAGTCGAATCGGATCGGCCATCCGAGTTACGGTTGTTGAGATACGAGCGCATAGCAAAAACGTTGTTTTGCTATGCATATCACCGTAACCCAACTCTCTCTCTCTATATATATATATAACTACCGATGTATTATTTAACTTGGAGATTGATAGTGTTTCAAAATTGAATTAATTATGAACATTGGTTGATAATCAAAATTTTATATACCTATTTTTTAATGGCTATAATTGTATATATGGGTCTTCAGTGAGCTATCAAGTGTCACCTAAATTGAATATAATGAGAAATGTAATCAATCTAATAAGTTAAAGAATACTTCCGTAATCTTCTTTCTATTTTTGAGAATTTTTAATTATTTTTTTCAAAATTGCAAGTAGTACTATCGTTCAAAGTGTTAAGATAAGCACAATCCATTCCTCCTATTTAATTAATAGACAAAGAAGTCTGGAACCTAAAGTCCTAAATAATTCCTGCTAGTGCTGGAGTATTGGTGGTGGCTCTTTCAGGTTTTGGCAGCCATAAATAATTGGGAATTTCCCAATTGTCTTCATTTTTGTCATATCCACAATTCCACACAAGCACAAATTTTATTTATATCTCAAATTTTATAATAATATGGAAATATGAACAGATATAATAATGTGGGCATATGAACAGATATGTTAAAGAAACTAGATATGATCCAAATTTATGTATGGAGAAGCCATGCACCATTCTAATTAGAGAAAAGTCCAATTTTTGTCTCTAAACTATTGCATTTTGCTCGAATAGGTCCCTAAACTATTCTTTTGTTCAAATACATCTTTCAACTGTTAAATTGTGTCCATACTCCATAGTAGTTCTTCCGTTTAGTTCGCCATTAATTAACTGACGGTTTTCCAAAGTAACAAAAGAGAGTTTCTTTATTTCATCTTTGTAATGCACATTTTCTGTTTTTTTTTTTTCTTTTTTGTTTGGTTATTATCGTTGTAACAGTAATTTTGAGCATTAATTTACTGAAGCCTGAATATGTCATTTTTTGTTAACATAAATAATAATGACTCGTACATGTGGATTGCGGATTGATATCTTGTGTATATAAATTTGATGATTTTGTTATACTGAAAAGGGTCCACCGTAGAATCGGTTTATCGATCAATTAATTTGTGTGCTAGTATTAAAAAAGAAACAAAACAATATTTGTGAAATATTTCTTTTAATCAAAACTTTGTGAGACATGTCTGGGTAGGTAAGTAATTAAGAGTGTGCAAAAAAAAAATTATCAGATAAGAAGAACGAGAGACAAAAAAAACTAGAATGATGTATTAAATTAGCGGTGAACTAAACGGAAAGACTACTATGGACACAATTTAATAGTTGAAGGATGTATTTGAACAAAAAAAATAGTTTAAGAACTTATTTGAGCAAAATAGAATAGTTTAAGGACTAAAATAGGACTTTTCTCTTCTAATTAATGTCATCTTATGATTTTTGTGGACGGATCAACAACCGTAAATGTAAGGAAGAATTTAAAGTGGCCGGCGAAATGATTTTTCCCAAGTCGTGAAATAGAATTGGACCAATTATTCCAATGCTATTGTGATAAAACTTCAAATTCTTATGTATTGGTTGAAAATTTTTAAAAATATAATGTGCATCTTTATCTAAGATTAAATGCAACTGAGATCACATATATACAGTTTAGTACATAATAAAATCTTACTAAAAGAAATGTATCAAAAGTCGGTAACAATCGTGCATTTTTCCTAATTAAATTGAAACATGTAAGTGATGAAAATTGAAATAATTCATGAAATCATATCCTTATTACTATATATAAAAGCATATTGGAAAAAATGATATGAAAGTGCTATCTTCCCCAAATAAGAAACTTGAGCCGTTGATCATTTTCTTGGATAGATCAGAACCGTTAATTTACGCTCATGCCCGTTGACGTTAATGTCTCAGCCTATTAAAATTTAAGGTTCATATCAATTTCCTCAATATAAGACCCATTACATATTATCTTAAAAATTTATTATAAGAAATAATAATTTCAGCACAAAGCAACGCGTGGGCCTTTACTAAGATAGAAATTTATACTAAAACACAAGCATGCAAATTATATGAACATAAAACTTAAATCGACACTTAAATTACGTAATACAATAACTTAATTGGTCAATTTATAATTCGAGGACTATATTTGCAACATACTTTTTTTTCGGAAAAAAAAAACACACTTTTTAATTTTTACACATGCATGAAAATTATATCGTATGCTTGAAACTAAGATAGAAATTCTCTATTAGACATTTTAAATTTGAGTGGTCCAAACTTAATTTATCTAAAATAATGAAATAAACATTGAGCGATATCGATTGAGAGATTTAGAATCCTGCGGCACGTATAAAGTTTGATAAATGACATGGCCAATCTATACTATATTATAAAGTACGTAACTATTACATTCTCCATTGTTTTCTCTTTTTTCTTCAAATTTTTTTAATACCCATTCTACCCCTTAATCAACGGTACATATCAAAATACATTGATTTCAAAAGTATTAATGTTCTCCAATTAAACAACTTCCTCTCTATTTTGGTTTTTACAAAAATGGAAAGATATCAATCTTGGTATGGAAGACATCAATGTTGATTAGAATTTACATTAATGAGAAATTGATGCTTTATATTATAACATTCAATTAGTTGATTTAGTGTAAAAATGAAATTTAAATGGTAAATAATTAGCCAAAAACCGAAAGCATATTATATGTATTACACAGTATGAGATCAAAATTTAAAATACCCGCACAATAGGCGGGTTTCTTGCTAGTTCATTACAATGTGCCAATTAATCAAAGTATCTAGCATTTCCCTTTTCGTTCTCTTTAAAATTTATTTAATCATCCAGTGGGGAAAATTCAATTAGCATCTATTGCTTTTAAGTTTTAACAATTGGTTAGCTTCGTAAGCTAGCTGCAGACAAGGTCAGAACAATAATTGATTTTTGGGGAATTGTCAGCGCTTGCTGAGAATGGAAATCTGCGCACTGACGTAATTAACCCAGACGAAGAATTATAAAAGCAAATTAAAAAAGAGTGAGAGATAAAAGTCAGAGCGCAAGATAGTTTAGGGCCTTTATATAAAAACAACGGGAGGGAAACATCTTTTTTTTTTTTTTTGAATTTCCATTGGCACGTAGCCAACAAACATTACAAAGTTGAATCCTCCCAAATTACATCAAAGATAACATCATTCTAATTTAAAGACTAATTAATAAAAAACTACGTCACAAAATCAAAAGCAAAATCCAACTATGCTTTTGTAGTCTATCTCGAAGTAGTTCTTCATTTGCTCCGGTTGTATGCGCGTCACCATTATCGACAACATAAGCTTCCATTGGTCCGTAAACACTGCTTGTTGTCGACAATAGCATCAAAGATTGAAGGAGCTTGTGCAACTTGGAGAGAGAGTTCTTGATTTCCATTTTCAACTTGTAACCACGACAAAGAGACAAAAGACGAAGAGATGAAAGACGAAAAAGCTCAAGAAAAAGACTTACAATACGAGAAGAGAGGCGAGAAATGACTAGAAGGGAGAAGAGTGAAAGAAGGAGAGAAGGGAGGAAGAAATATAAGGCGGGGTGATGGGGAGAGGCCGCTCTACCGGCAATACGGCGACTCCCCCACCAAATCGGGTAGATTTCTGTTCTTCTCTTTCTGGCGGCTAGGGTTTCTCTAAAACCAACAAAAGTCTACTTCGGAGGGAAACATCCAATTGAACATTTGTATCCCAATATTGAACTTTTATGGTGTAAAGCACAAATCATGTTAAGAACGCATGCAATGCTGCGTAGCGATCCAATGGATGTGAGCATCTCCAATAGACGTCGTAAAACACTCCTAAAACCAAAAATTAGGAATTAGGAGAGAAAACCGTCTCCAAGAGATACCCAAACAGATATCCCTATTTTTACCACTCCCAAAACCAGAGCCAAATCGAGCTATTTTGACCTAGTTTTTAGCACTCCCAATATGACTTCCCAAAACCAGAGCCAAATCCAGACCGTTCAAGTGTATTGGGATCCATATTTTGGGAATCTGTTGGAGATTGAGGTGAAATTTGCTCCCAAAAAATTTAGGATGACACCCAATATAGGTATATTGGGATCCATTTTTTGGAAGTCTATTGGAAATGCTCTATAGAGGGGTTTTTTGAGATTGATGGACACAAATTTTGATGCAAATCGGATGGACAGAAAGCTGCGCACTAAGTTATTGCGTAGAAGATTATAAGAACTGGTTAAACACCGGCCCATTGTCTAGTGATTAAGTGTAATACTCTTTTCATATGCGAGTCTTTTCGTATGGTAAGGAGGTCGCAAGTTTCGAAACCCGAATTAAAAATTTATTCAACTAGTGTTTAACCCCGCGCTTCATGGTGGGGTTTTGTGTATTTGTAGGTAGTTCACAATTTAGCTATAAGCAGTTGAGTTATATATTAATTACATGATATATGTTGCACAATCAAGTTGTACGGTAAATGGTTTAGCACAATCAAGTACACACTGAAAAAAAGATACATACGATGTTGCATAAATAGTTTATCTATAATCAAGTACAACTGTAAATGGTTCATCTAATTAGATGAACAAGGGAGTGGCATTGTATATTTGTAGGTGGTTCACGATTTAGCTAGAAGCAGTTGAGTTGTATATTAATTAGATAATATATGTTGTCAAATTAGAGAAAATTTGACACTGTATATTAATTTGAAGCTGTAATTACTTGAATCTAGAGGCATGTTGACAGACTGAATATATAGTTTAAAACTATATGGCAATATGAAAAATTAAATAATTGATAATACAAATGAGATTGGAGACGAAATAATTAGAAGCATGTAATATATGAACAATAGATTACGAAAAATATGCTGACTAGTTGTGCAAGACAACCCAAACCAATGGAGAAATAGATATCATAAATCAGAAGGATCAAGCAAAAAACAAATACATTATTTTACCTTTTTAAGAAATGTAACCCTACGATTTATAGGATATGTCAATTTTTTTTTTTACATTTTTTTATTATTTAAAACATTTTAAGCTCATTCGAAAAATAATCCTATAAAATATTTTATTTAAGAAAATAATCTAGTCAATTTTTTATTTCTATTAAAAGAAAAGTTGAGAATATGATTTCCAACTTATTTTGGGAAAAACACCATAGTAAAAAAAAAGTTGGTACCAAAACAATATAAGAGAAAAAAAAAATTTTGAAGTGTGAAATTCTGCTTATTAATTTTTACTAATTTTAAGTTGTTTGGTCTTCTTTACTGGTAAATCTATAAACTAGAAAGAGGGGTAACTTTCCAAGCACTTCAACTATGCCACATCATTCAATATTATTAACCAATAATAAACTAGAAAGAGATACTTGGTAGCCGCTACCAAGCTTTCAAAAAAATAAACTAAAAAGAGGCGTAACTCTCCAAGCACATTCACTATGCCACATCATCAATATTATTAACCATTGATGTTGTTTAAATCTTTTCTTCTACTTTGATCCAATGGTTTATATGTATTATCTCTCTCCATTTAATAAGATGATATGATATGTCTAAGACAAAATTTAACATTTAAAGTGATCTAATATTTATGTACTATTATTTATAAATTATTACATCATCATCATCATCATCATTATTAACATCAAAAATTTTAAAAATATGTTCAATTTTTTGATTTTTTTTTATTTATAAGCTTTTATTATTTATTTGTTATCATATTTCGGGGCGAAACACGAGTTACACCTCTAGTAAGAGTAATTGGGAGATGGGAACAATTAAGTAATTAAAAGATAGACAGACCTATGTCAGCAGTATATTTTTCACCTCGGCAACAAGTCAAGATGGGCCTATCCGCCTAATTAAGGTTATAGTTGTAGCAGGCCTATGATTTGAGTCATATTTAGGTCCAAATGTCAATCATATTTAGTTAAATAAAATATAACCATTTATCGCCAATTGAAGCTTGACTTGTTTGATTAGTATTAATTGAATCAAATAATCCAATCGTCGATTAAAAAAAGGTATTAAAATAAATACTGGAAAACAAATATGGTACCCATCCAACGATATAAGTCCTATGGAGAAATTTAAATCGAATGATCTTGAAATTTCATAGATTATGTTTCTTTTGTTGCATATGAGCCATCCATAAAATTTCACTCCACTCAATCAACCACACCACAAATTTAATAGAATTTTATTTCAATAATCTCACTGTATATATAGAGAGAGAGTCCGGCTACAGTACTTTCGTAAGCATTTCGGACCGAAACGCTTACGGTTCAAATTCGAAAATCCGTCATCCAAAATTTTAGTGCAGATAGCTCATAATAATCTTGACATAATTAAGTTGGATGATTCCAATTTTTAACATTTTAGGAATTTTATTGCTATTTTTAATGATTTCTTGAGATATGGCTCTTAAAATAATTAAAAATAAATCAATTTTGTATGCCAATCTTTAAAAATTCATTAAAAATAGCTACAATTTTATAAAAATGGAAAATTTTGGGATACTATAAGTTAATTATGTCAAGATTATTATAAGCTATTTGGATTAAAATTTTGGACAACGGATTTTTGAATTTGGACAGTAAGCGTTTCGGTCCAAAATGCTTACGAAAGCACCGTAGCCGGACTCTATATGTATATATACATTTTTCGATTCGACAACTGATGCACCGCATTTATATCTGCATATTATTAGACTTGCACCTATATTTTGACTAAAAATTCCTAAGTTCATGTGCATTTAGTTAGTTATTTGTCTAGAATCCAATTACTACTTCGTTTTGGTCCTATTTTCAGGAAAATGAAGCTTTTGGAGCTATTTGGACTAAATTCGGAGCAATGAGCAAAAATAGGCGAAGGAACACACAAAAGACCGCTATTTGCGGACCGCAATCTCAAGTGTGCGGTCCGCAATCAGAGCAAATCTGGAGCATCTAAATCTGGTCGAGCACAAACGCTAAATCTGCCAACCGACGTGCTATTTCTTGCATCTGCGGACCGCACTAACGCAAACTTAGGCCGTAAGAAAGCTAAAACAGACTGGGACACCTATTTTCGGGGCACTCGCTTCTTTTAGGCGATCTCTTTTGGGATTTCCTTTAATTTCGCCCCAAGAAATCAGAATTAGGTTGCTTATTTCTGGGGAATGTCCTTGCCTATATAATGATCATATCTTGAGAGGTTCTAGGGAGGTCATGTCATGTCATGTTATGTTAAGTTAGAGTTAGTCCAAGTCATAGTTTAGTTTTAGTTTAATTTAGAGAGTTGATAAGAAGAGGGAGATTACTCGGAGAAGGTCTGAACGCTGTAAAACTTCAATGAATCAATCTAATCGGTGTTTCCTTTCTCTCTTATTTTCTTTAATCATGTTTACTTTTGTCATGTCTGAGTAATTGCATTTGTTCTTAGGGTTTAGGATGATGTTTGTTTGTATGGATTGATTGATTGTTTACTTGTTTAGACTTAAGATATCTTCAAGTTGCTTGCGCTTAATTATAATTGTGCCTTGAATTGTTTCTTGATTGTTTGATAAGAACCTGTAGATTGTGATCAGATCTAGTTGGCATAATAACGTCATCTGATCAAGAATTGATACTTGTACTAATTGGGTAGATAACTTGTTGTCCAAGAGTACCCGAGAGGAGAAATTGCGGTTATAACAAGAGTTAAACCCGACCCTAGAATAAAAGTGAATTGAGCTTAGGATTAGATGAAATTAAACTTAAGTTTAGCAATAATCTTTAGGATTAGATGAATTGAACTTAGGTTTACCGATAATCATTTGAATTTCTAATTGAGCTAAAATTGTTATTTAGGATTAGAAGAATTGAATTTAGGTTTATGGATAATCTTTGGGATTAGATGAATTAAACTTAGTTTAGGATTAGATAATTCTTGTAATTGCTTAGGTTTGATTAGGAATTGATAACTTGAGTCAAAACACCTAAAACAGAATCAAAACAGTTCTCTGTCAGTCACTTGCGGCCCGTAAGTGACAGTTGCCGGCCCGCAAGCAGGTGATTGATAAAGGTATCCTACTCTCGAACAGTTACTAGCGGTCCGCAGTTAACCCCTGCGGACCAATTAAGCTGGTAGCCGAAAGAGAGGTGTATTATGTACCCCTTGCGACCCGCAAGAGACATCTTGCGGTCCGTAAATAATTGATCCAGACAGCAAACTGATTCTGAAAACCTTGGGAACGCTTGTCTAGCATCTGTTTAGAGTCTTTATTTACTGTCAATTACTTTTTAGCATCTGTTAATTGTTTAGGAACCAATATCAAACAAACCCCCCCCCCCCAACTCTTATACCAAAAATACCAAAAATATTCTCTTAGGTCTTAGAGTAGATTCTAGAGTTTAGTTTAGATTTAATTGCGTCCCTGTGGATTCGATCCCGACTATATTGCAATAGATCGTACACTTGCGATCGAGGGCATTATTTAGGGTATTAAAAGCCTATACACTTCGCAGAGGTCAAGTTTTTTGGCGCCGTTGCCGGGGACGGTTCCATTGTTTCTAAACTTTACTTTATTTTCTTTTCTTGTTCTAACCTTCTCTTCTAGTTCTTCTTTTTCTTTATTTCAGGTTCTAGTTCATCGGACATGGCCGACGAAGCGATTCAAGCTCGGCTCGCGTTTGAATACGCTAACAACGAACGAGAGAGGCTTCAAGCAGAAGTCAAGCAACTAAGGCTAGCAATAGAGGCCGAACAACGAAGGAGAGACGCCGAGGCTGAAGCTCGACGTCATGGGCCGCGTACTCTCAGGGATTACCATATCCCCCGTGCTGACGATGCATAAGGACCCATCGTACTTCCTAACATAGTTGGGGATCCTCCCAACTTTGGCTCAGGGGTTGTCAACCTCATTCAGCAGAGCTGTTTCCACGGATTGGAGTCAGAGAACCCACACGAACACATCAACAACTTCCTCCAATATTGCCGAACCATGAAGAACATCATGGCAAGCCCAGACTATGTCAGACTGGCTTTGTTTCCGTTCTCCCTACGAGACAAAGCAAGAACATGGTTTAATTCTCTTCCCACAGGCTCAATTGGTACCTGGGCCGAATTAGTTACTCAATTTCTTGAAAAATATTACCCTATTAGGAGAACTGCAAAAGTTAGAGCTCAAATTTCAACTTTCAAACAAGGGTATAATGAACCATTGAGTGATGCTTGGGATAGGTTTAACCATTTGAGACAGTCTTGCCCACACCATAATTTTTCTGATTGGACGTTGGTTGATGCATTTTATGATGGTCTGACTTCACAGAGTCGTGTTTTTGGTTGATTATAGTGCAGGTGGGTCTATCATTGACCATGAGCCACATGAGATCTTGGAGCTATTCGACAAGTTGGCACAACAACATCAATGGTCCAACTGTGAGCCAATCAGAGGTCAAAAAGGGCGCTATGAAGTTGATCAACTCGCTTTGATGCAAGCCAAAATAGAATCCCTTCAGTTACAAGTTGACAAGCAAAAGGGTACCTCCAAGATGGCGCAAGTCCAAACTTGTGCTCTTTGTGGGGAGTATTCTCATGACTACGACCACTGCCCCATGCGTCAACCAAAGGAAGGTGAGCAAGTAAATTCTATCAACAATGAACCACCTTTCTACCCAAGACCTCTGTTCCCACAGACATACTCCAACAATCCATCTGACCGCCAAAACTAGAGAGATCGTCCCAACTTCGGGTTCCACAACAACAACCCTCCTCTGAGGTACCAGAACCAAAATACCCCGCCAAGCAACGCATACCGCCCTCCATACGTGCCACCTCAACAATCTGTCGTCGACAACTTCATGCTCGAGCAAAGCAAGATGAATCAAATACTTCTTGAGCAAATGCAAGCCATTAATGAGAAGTTGGCAAAGATTGCGGGAGGTGACACGGGTGCTGGGTCAAGTTCGAGAGATACAAGCAAGCTACCAAGTCAACCAATCAATCCCATCGGCGAGGTAAAAGCCATACATACCCTGAGGAGCGCTTCACATTACGCTGACCCAAGTATCATCGATCCAGCAAACGCCGAAACAGCCTCAGGTACAACAAATTGTGGCCCGCAACCCAATGCACACGGCCCGCAAAACGTTCAGCAGACAGAACCCGAGGGAGTTGCGGTCAATCAGACATCAGAGCCAGGGCATGCAAGTCAGCCAATCACAACTACTTGCGATCCGCAAGCCCGACCTTGCGACCCGCAAGAGACATCTTGCGGTCCGTAAATAATTGATCCAGACAGCAAACTGATTCTGAAAACCCTGGGAACGCTTGTCTAGCATCTGTTTAGAGTCTTTATTTACTGTCAATTACTTCTTAGCATCTGTTGATTGTTTAGGAACAAATATCAACCCCCCCCCCCCCCCCCGAACTCTTATACCAAAAACATTCTCTTAGGACATAGAGTAGATTCTAGAGTTTAGTTTAGATTTAATTATGTCCCTGTGGATTAGATCCCGACTATATTGCAATAGATCGTACAGTTGCGATCGAGGGCATTATTTAGGATATTAAAAGCCTAAATAATTTTGCGATCGTACAGAGGTCAAGCTTTTTGGCGCCGTTGCCAGATAATTTTTATGTGCTTTTTTTATTTGACGACTATATATAAATATTATTAATTTTGTATGGTAACTGATAAAATTGTTTAGATGCGATTGGAGTAACACCCAACCCTCATCTGCCTTTGGGGGTCGGACCTGTTACTTGACTCCATCGCACTTCATGCTTAATGGGACTATTGTCATAGATTAGCATGAGACCAATCAAATTCAGATAGACTACCCTGTGCGCCCCACATAATTTTTTTCTTATCCGGGACACACATGTAAAGTGCACCCCTATTAAAATTAAAAATATATATATTTATCATTTCCTGAAATATAATTATTGTAAATCATTTTACGAGCTTTCCGAAATGTGGTTATACGTTTTAAAGAGAATTTCTTATCAAATTATGTTTGTTTAAAGATCAAATTTTAATTTATATTTTTGTTCAAGCATCTTGGAATTGTCTCTTATTTATTATTATGATCTCAAAAATCTTTAACATTATTCATATAAAAAAAATAAATTTATTATTTGTTACCTTCTAAGTACGTAATATTATATAAACAAACTACAAATTTTTATTAATATTTGATACATAATAAAATAAAAAAAATTTAACTTCATCAATTTTGTATATCATGAACAGATCATTAAAATGATTTGGAATCGTGCGAATAAAATTGATATACCAAACAATATCAAGGAATTCGGCAAAAAATATATTAAAAAAAGTTTGATCTTTAAATTAGCATAACTTTTGATAGAAAACTCTTCAGAAAGCGTACAACCACTTTCCGGAAAGCTCATGAAAAGATCTATAGTAATTATTGCTTAGAAAATTAAAATAAAAATTTTTGAATTTTAATTGGGCACAGCGAAGGCTATATGTGATAATATTGTTGGTACATGGCTGTATTTTTTGTTTTTATAGGTTTGAAGGTCATTTATGCAAATTTTTCACTTCAATGGCGTTGACAATAAATAATAAATAAATAAATTGCGATCTGACGGTTGAATTGGGGTTTTTCCATCCATCAACTTCTCCTCCCCCTCTTAATTTCTTGCGTCGTTAAGTCCGTTCTCTTTCACATTCTCAGCTCCGACTTTAGGTCGCAGTTCTTCTCCGCGTGCATCGACTCCGGGCGAGGACCTCCCGCTGGGGCTTTGTCGGATCTGCAGACTCCGGTAAATAACTATCATTGTACGCTGACTAATTGCATTTCTTTCACACCGCCCGATAGCCCCTTTTTATTTTAAAAAGAAGTTCTAGATAAGAAATTACAAAAAAAGAATGCACTGTTCAACTAGCTTATTTTAAGGAAAAATGTCATGAAGATACCAGAAATGATACGAAAATTTAATAATGACTGTGTTAGTATTTATTTTTCTTGGTGCGAAAGTTGATGTTGACTGTGTTAATATTCATAATAAGTAGATATGTATTCAAATTATTGGTTCAATCTATGCAACTTATTTTGTACAGTATAATGAAACATATTATACAGAGTCCGTATCTACTGTTATTCTTATCCTAGCCGTAAGATCAAAACGGACGGATACGATCGACCAATTTTAGATTAGAGGTGGGATCCCTTGACAATGCTAACTTTGACAATCTTAACAATGGAACATTTAAAATTTTTTAAAAATTCATAAAAAATCTTAAAATTGAAAAAAGATTTATGGATGTATTAGTTAACTTGTAGATCGATAGTATTCCAAATTTTAATCAATTTGAACATCGTTTGATGGCTTATCAAAATTTTGTGTATTTTTTAATAGTTGTAATTTAACGGATCTTTGAAGGGCTATCAAATATAACTTAAATTAAATATAATTAAAAACATAATCAATCTACAAGTCAAGAAATAATTCCGTGAACTTTTTTCTATTTTTGAGAATTTATATGATTTTTTACAAATTTTTGAAATATCAAATTGTTAAGATTGTCAAGTTAAGGATTGTCAATGGATCCCTCCTCTTTATATTATAGGGATCTTTTTGAATGAATCTTATCCATATATTTTGATCCAACGGCTCAAAATAGAAAAGTAGGGTCCTGTTATTTTAAATAGAATAACAACATATTTGAATTCTATTATACAAATAAGTTAAAAAATTTTAATGTGCTAATTTGCATATCGACTTATTTAATATGAATGTTAAGTATCGATTTGATATCATATATGTATCCATCAGTGGTGGAGCTTCATTGATGCAAATCGGGCTGTGCCCCCCCTTGAAATTAGAAATCAAGCAAATGACAGTGCAAATAACTTTGTAGCGGTAAATATAATGAAGACTGGCCCCCCTTATCATCCAATCACCTATCTTCTCATTATTTTCTGTGTTGACTCTCACCCGCACCGTCAATAAAAAGAGGATACTCTCTCTATCCCATCCTGTATTCCCTGTCTTGTCTTGAAAACTACAATTTTTTACTTTTCATTAAGAGAGGTCACTAGAAGGAAATGAAATCATCTGCGATAACTCAAAATTTGAGTTACTGCCCGGACTGTCCATTAAAAGACACCCCCTGAATCTAAATCTAACCGTTTTCTTTTGCTCTGACCGAGATACACATCCAACGACCCAAAATCGTCCACGCAGTAACTCAAATTTTGAGTTACTGCAGAGGATACGGACTCCACTAGAAGTACCTATATTGACCTTCTGTGGTATTTTAGGTGTTACATTTTGTGTGTATAATTGTTCTTACTTTCAAAGTATGAAAGCTTGGTTTACCATTGGCCTTAATTGGCTGGCCCCCCCTAATTTGGAGCTGAAGCTGTGCTACTGGTATCCATTCTTTTTATATGGGGGAATTTGCATATTTGTCACTCCAAAACACTCTATTTATAACTTTGCCAATCCAAACTTGAAAATTGCAAATTTGCCACTGCAAACTTAATAATATTGCATTATTGCTATTAAAATTTTTAAATGACCAAATTGCCTTCATGGCACCCCCCACACCCAACCCCCCGGGCAAAGTTGATAGAGATTTCTATTGACCGACCGCTGCTAATTAATTTGTCTTACAGCAGTTAACTGTTTATGTAAGTATAGTTGGACCTTTTAGATTACTTCTTTAACAACGGTTGTTAACAGAAATTAGCTGCAGGTCCCAATAACAGCGCGGTCGTACAACCAATCCTAAATGGTCCTAATGACTGTTAAAACTTATAAAGTATTTTGCATGTGCTGTAGTGTAATATAGATTAATAAAGAACATTAAAAAGTGATAGAGAAATACATCGATGAAGTCTTTAAAATTAACTGTACCTTATGTTTAACTGGAGTATCCAATCCAGGAACTTATATAAGTAGGTGGTCTGTCTCCTAATTGTACATCAATTATTCAAGTCTTTACTATCTGATATATACCATTACACTGTTGCTTAAAATCTTGGAAGAACCTTACAAGAATTCCCCAACCCCGACCTCCCTTGTCGTTGGATTCTGCTGTCTGATCCTACTTAATCATGCAGAACACCACCCTAGATCCTGAACTATATCTGGCAGCGAAAACTGGGAACAAAGAATCCTTTATAACCCATGCACATCTTAGCGTAGAAGAGCAAGCTGCATTTAATGGCAATGCCGACCCAAAAGTTGCAGTAGTGATCAATGTCAATAATGATGTGGACCAAGCAGACCCAGCTGCCTCAGATGTTGAGGCAAATGGTGTTCCCCTCCAGCAATTAGTCAGTCGCCTCTCAGGAGTTACCAGCACTCGAGATACAGATGGTACAAATGATGTGTACCGGCCAGCAGAGCCAGCTGCCTTACATGTTGATGAAAATGATGTTCCCCTCCAGCAAGCCAGTAGTCACCTCTCAGGAGTTACCAGCACTGGAGATACAGTTCTCCATATTGCCACTCTTTTCCAGCAAACCGAGTTGGCAAAGAAGATTTACCGAGTAAGGCCATCCCTTTTGACAGAAGAAAATAACAAGAAGGAGACTCCATTGCATTATGCTGCCCGAGCTGGCAACCAAGAGTTGGTCCAGCACTTTATCGGACTGGCATGTGGAGACAGCAACGTTGGTAAAGCTCAATTGTTGCATAAACAAAACCAATATGGAGAGACTGCACTATATCTGGCCGTCCTTCATCAGCACCAAAATGTGGTTGAGAAGTTGATGAAATACGCACCCGTTGATCAGGCTTCAGTCCTGAATAACCAGAATACGTCCCCACTGTACCTGGCTATAACCCTGAACGCATTCGACATAGTCACTTCCTTGCTCCAACAGCTGCCACCGGGTGGATCGAAATGGCCATACTTGGGACCAGATGGACAAACTGCTCTGCATGCTGCAGCTCTTAGAAATAAAAGTAATGTGTTTAAAATTTTATGTTCAATAAAATACTCAAATATTGTTAAAAAAACTCATATGTATTAATATATATATATATATAGAGAGAGAGAGAGAGAGAGAGAGAGAGTTAGCCTACAATAATATGCATATCACGGTTTTACCGTGCTATGCGGTCCGTATCTCCGTTTTCGGTGTCCAGATAGTCGATCCGAACCGCTCAACTTAATCTTTATATCAAAATATACTAGCAAACCAAATTTTATAATTTTTAAATTTTTTTTGCTATTTTTAATGATGGGGACAATATCACTATTTTTGTATAAACTAGATCGATGTAGTCATTTTCTCCTTATCATTAAAAATAGCAAAAAATTTTCAAAAATTATAAAATTTGGTTTGCTAGTATATTTTGATATAAAGAATAAGTTAAGCAGTTCGGATTGACTATTTGGACACAGAAAACGGAGATACAGACCGCATAGCACAGTAAAACCGTGATATGCATATTATTGTAACCTAACTATATATAGTAAAACTAGTGTGTTCTTAAGCTCACGGGAGCCTTCCATTAGCTTAACTCCAAAAACGTATCAAACCATATCCAAATTTTGATTTATATGACTCAATAAATTCTTTATATCAAAATCATGTTGCATACAAAAATTTTCCATTTTTAGAGATTTTTAAGTATTTATTTGGATTTTTTTAAAGTTACATATAGAACATTGATTATTTTATTAATATTGTATAGTTGCTATTAAAAAATCTGAAATAAATACTTAAAAATCTCCAAAAATAAAAATTTTTTGCATGCCACATGATTTTGATATAAAGAATTTATTGAGCCATATAAATCAAAATTTGGATATAGTTTGATACGTTTTTGGAGTTAAGCTCACGGGAGGCCCCCGTGAGCTTAAGAGCACCACAGTTTTACTCTCTCTCTCTCTCTATATATAGAATTTTGCTAAAATGAGTCGCGACTCACGGGCTGCTCCGTGAGTCAGGATCCAAAAACATATCAAATCACCTCCAAATTTCGATTTATATGGCTCAATAAATTCTTCATATCAAAATCTTATAGCACGCACAAATTTTTTATTTTTGGAGATTTTTAAGTATTTGTTTGAGATTTTTTTTAAAAGTGACTATAGAATATTAATAAAATATTCAATGTTTTATGTATCATTTTAAAAAATCTAGAACAAATACTTAAAAATCTCCAAAAATGGAAATTTTTTGCGTGCTATAAGATTTTGATATGAAGAATTTATTGAGCCATACAAATCAAAATTTGGAGGTGATTTGATATGTTTTTGGATCCTGCCTCATGGAGTAGCCCGTGAGTCGTGACTCATTTTAGCAAAATTCTATATATATATATATATATAGAGAGTCTGGCTACAATAATATGCATATCACGGTTTTACCGTGCTATGCGGTCCGTATCTCCGTTTTTGGTATCAAAATAGTCGATCCAAACCGCTCAACTTAATCTTTATATCGAAATATACTAACAACCAAATTTTATAATTTTTAAAAATTGTTTGCTATTTTTAATGATGGGGAGAAAATGACTACATCCAAGGGATCTGGTTTATTCAAAAATAGTGATATTGTCCTCATCATTAAAAATAGCAAAAAAATTCTAAAAATTATAAAATTTGGTTTGCTAGTATATTTTGATATAAAGATTAAGTTGAGCGGTTCGGATCGACTATTTGGACACCGAAAACGGAGATACAGACCGCGTAGCACGGTAAAACCATGATGTGCATATTATTGTAGCCTAACCTATATATATATATAATTATATGTAAAAGTAAAATGTATAAACAATTCGCATTGGTAGTTAGACCAAAAAAGGGGCCAAAACTTAGAACATATAATTAAATTTTTCATTCAGCAAAGATTAACTAATGCTCCTCACAAGAGAATAAAAATTATGCCTATTATCTCTATGTATGCGTGGTCAACCTAAGCTTAATTATAATAACTATTTGCTCACAATACACTAATTGAACAGGTTTTGCCGAATTGATCCTGAATTGGAATCCAGAACTCACAAAAGACGCAGACAAATTAAGCAGAACTCCCCTTCACTATGCAGCTTCATTGAACAATCCTGAAGTGGTCAAGATGTTGTTAGAAAAAGAAGAACCTATAACGTCAGCTTATAAAGCCGACTCTTCTGGCCTATATCCTGTTCATGTTGCTGCAAAATTGGGTCATCTAGAAGTGCTCATGGAGATCCTTAACCAATGCCCTGACTCTGAGGAGCTACTTGATCGCAAGGGCAGAAATTTTCTTCATTTGGCCATTGAAGAAAAAAGAGCGCATGTAGTGCAGTTCATCTGCAAACAGATGAAATTTGACAGGGCATTAAATTCAGTGGATAACCATGGGAACACACCTCTGCATCTGGCGGTTCAAGCTAGATCTTTGACTATGTTATCTAGTCTAATCTCAAGCAAAAGTGTTCAGCTAAATTGGCTGAACGAGGACAGGTCCACAGCTCTAGATATTGCCTATGATCAGGAGATAAATAATTTCTTCCTTTGGCAGGTATGTTATGAATACCACGCATGTATGAATTAGGATCCTTGGAATAACTTGCAACCAAACTATTATAAATTAGGCATGCATTTTTCAAAATAAATTTCCAAAAAAGTTTCAGGGTATCAAATTATCATCTGAGGAGGTTTATGCGAATCATATAGGCATTTATGTTTCAAAATATGAACAAGAATAGCAAATTAAAGCAACAATTTTCAACATGAAAATTCCACTTGAGGAAAAAAAATCATTCTTTTTTTCCGATTGTTCTTTTTCAGAATCTGGACTCTGCTATGTATCGTACTCTATATCGTATTGGATGTGTCCATGGCCCAAATTGGCCTTATCACCTCATAGAAGAAAAGAACGGACAAGACAACGAAGATAGGGAAAAGAAAGATAAGGAGAGAAATAAGAACATTGCTGAAAGGATTTCAACAATTGCTGTGCTGATTGCTGCCGCCACTTTTGCAGCACTCTTTGCAGTGTCTGATGTCTTCATAAACAATAAGGACTCATACAACACTTTCGACTTGGCAGATGACTTTTATGGGTTTGTAGTTTTTGATGCCGGCGCGTTTGTTTTCTCAACGTTGGCCGCTCTACTGGTTGAAGGTACCTTGAACTTTCTAAATAACACAGACGAAAAGGTTTTTCTCCGTATATGTGCAAATTGTGTCATGATTGCAGCAAAGTCTTTCATCATGGCATTTGCAACAGGCGCTTGTGTCATACTAACTCCTCTAAACGAGGACCTTGCTAGGCATGTTGAATTTTGGGCCAGTGTTGGTGGAATTGTAATCATCGTTCTTCTCCAATGGGAAGGCATACTGCTCACAATGGCAATTATCTGGTACAAAGGAGTGAAAGCTTTGTTCGGAGTGGTACCTCATGCACCAACTAAAGTGTCAGCGAAATTACCAAAATTCATAAGAATTTTATATTTCATAAGCGAAACATTGCTTCTTGACTATGTCATGTCAGTTGTCATTGTCGTTTATCTTGTGGATCTCATCATGGAGTTCCGCATACCAACTTTCTCGGATAGTACTTATGAAACAATATTCCAGGTTGTTAGCACCACACTCTTACTGGTAATTACCAGTGTTATGTATGCTTCCAAAGCGACAACTAGGATTGTTGGTCCATTTTCTTAATCTGTCATGTTGTGTGCTTTGTGATTGGTCCTGAAGCTACAGTGTGTGTTTGTATTATCTTAAATCCAACTGTTGTTGTTTGTCAAGTTCTTATCGATTTCGATGTATGTGTGCTAAGTAGTATTCCAGTTTCGTCTTGCTTTCGGAGTGTTTACCTCTTTTGTGTAATAAGGATCATGTTGTAAGTGTGTGAGATTATTCATTTTGATGAAGGTGTGAGATTATTCTTGTCATTGTTATTCTTTGTCACTTTAATATTTTTCATATTTGTTCAATCGTTCTCTTTTTTCCTGCTTTCTTTTTGTCCTCCTGGTTTATTTTTGTTCCTGGTAAATGGTAATTAAAAAGCTAAGGTAGGAGGCAGGAAAACGAGTTGGAGAAAATCAGCAGTATATTTCGGTCTTGCCCATAAATTGATTTGGGTTTGTAGTTGGTATCAGGCCTCAAAAGATCTGATTTGGCGTTTCAGGCCCAGAATGGTGCACAACTATATATTTTGTTTGAGCCCTTTATTGGTAATTCAAAACCTGACTTGTTTGATTGGTTTCAACTTTTAGTTGAATCAAATAATCCGGTTTTCAAGGCCTGAGAAAATTATTCTGAATTTTACTTCAATACTCCCACCAAAAAAAAAAAAGTTTTCGATCTGATAATTATAAATAAATATAATTACTGAACTATAACCGAACTTCTATACTCATTGTAATTCAACGTGATCGTCTGCTATATACAACTACCACAACTGTTTGAATTATTTCAAGAACTTTACATGTAATAAAGACTTTCATTTTTGGGAACAGTAATGAGCTTTCAAAATGTTAAACTAAAATATTTACTTCATAGGGTAGGTATTAAACCATGAAATGTTAGTGAAAACTTGGAATGTTATATATTGCGAAAGAATGATATCTCCCTCAACTGGCCATTTTTTAATTTAATGGCAACACATATGCACCCAAATTACAAAGAGACAAATAAAGAAAACAAAAATGGTACCCATCCAACTTAGGAGAATGCTAGAGAACAATATGGATTATTGTTCAGTAGGTAGCTTAATCATTTGATAAATAAATTATAATATCTGCTCAATTTTGGTTTCTGGCCTTTCCTCCTCCTTCCATAGAGTTGCAAACTTTCATTGTTAGTTTGTTTTGTTTTTTTTTTTTAAATATCCTATTATAGTTTTCTATACAATTTTATCTCTCAACTACAAAAAAATGGGTCTGCCAGGCGATGGTTATATGGGACATTATCCATGTCAGGCTCCCCATTTAGTGAGCCCATGTTACAGCGTTGTTTCATAGTTAGGGCACCAATGGAGCCCACTAATACAACATACCTTATCCAATTGGACCAATTTATTGATTTCATAACCAACAAATTAAAGAACAGCCTTTGATTTAGTGGCTAAGGACAACGCTCTCCATATGGGAGGATCGTGGATTCGAAACCGGATGGGGTCTTCTATAGACATTAAAATTTCATCTTTATCTCAAAAAAAGATAACCCACAAAGTAGTTTTATATAGCTGGACATGATATATATCTGGTAATCAACTTTATATATATTCAGCTCATGTTTTTATACCAGTTCTTTTTTCAGAATTTAGACCGTGCTAATTACCATATTCTTTATCGCATTGGATGTGTTCATGGCTCATATTGGACTTCTCACCTCATAGAAGAAAGTTACTGCCAAGAGAATGAAAAGAAGAACATGAAAGAGATGGAGAGACATATGAGTATTGCCATGCCGATTGCTGCAGCATTCTTTGCTGTATCTGGTGTCTTTGTAAACCATAAGGACTTGTACTCGACTCTCGACTTGAAACCTGATCTTCATTGGTTTGTAATCTTTGATGCCTGCACGCGCGTTTGTGTACGTACTCGGCAATTGCCATGGCTCTACTGGTTGAAGGTACCTTGAGTGACCTTGTTAAATCCAACAGACCATATGCTGTGATCGATGGCAGCGAAGTTTTACATCATGGCATTTGCCGATCGAAGGCGCTCGTGTCATACTGACTCCTCTGCATGTACGAGGACCTTGCTTTTTATGTCGAGTTCTTGGCCACTTTACATGGAATTGTTTACAATTGAAAGCTTTGTTCGAAGCGATACCCGATATCATGTTTCAAGTAACTTGTCATCTAAATTCTAAACTACCAAAAATTGTAAGAATTCTATATTTCGCAGTCGAAACTTACGTTCATCACGACTATGTCATGTCACTTGTCATTGTGGTTTACATTGTGGATTCCATTATATATGGAGGTTAGCCTATACCGGCCATCTCGGAAAGTACTTATGACACGATACTTGAGGTTATCACCACAACACTCATTATAGTGGTAATTACTACTACTGTTATGTTTGCTTCCAAAGTAATTACTAGGATCGTTGGTCCATTTTTTTGGTTTTTTTTTTTTTTTATTACAGCTCGTAGGCCGATAGGCGTGTACACACTATACACCCTACCTAATTCGCCCCATCCGGAGTTCGATCCCAGGTCTCCACATAGAGAGCCAATGCCACTACCAACTGAGTCATGCTCTGGTGGGCATTTTTTTGGTTTGTTATGTTGAGTGCTTTGTGATTCTTCCAGTAAATTACATTGCATTTCTGTTGTTTTAAATTAAACTCTCTATTAATTTCTTGTTAATTCAACGTGTGCTAAATTCAGTTTCTCATTGCTGTCAGTATGTGACGTGAATTCGGATAGGAAATATTAGCAGTGTGTAGCTCATAAATTGAGATGGGCCTATAGTTGATAACAGGCCAGACAAATTTTCAATCATTTTCAAGGTGGCGTTAGAGGCCCAAAACATTGTTGCGCAACGATCCAACAATGAGGACTAATAAGAGGGTTCTTTCACATTCAGTTGCACGGATCTCAAGGCAAATCAAACGGCTGGAGCGCAGTACGGTACTGCACAGTAGAGGATAAGAATTGCAAAATATTACCCAGAAATTTATTGAATAAGAGGCCTGGATTTTTATCCACTTGCCATAGTTGTGATGGCAGGTTGCTGCCATTCCATCTATGACAATGGGCCCACAAGAGAAAACCCCATATTTGATAAAAATCTCAACCGTTCAAATAAATCTAACGGGCCGATATAACTATGGCAGTATCCTGCCATCACTTTTATGGCAGCAGATGCACACCCTAAGAGGCCTTTATCTGGCAATAGTAACTTTACAATTATATTTCAATTTCTAGAAATTAAAATAACATAGTGTCCCTGATACATGAATACCAATTTAGTTTATCAGACTTGTAAGAAACTAAAACAGCCAAACTGGTCAACTTTTTTTTTTAGATAAAGATGAGGGTCAAGTCACTCAAATTTAAATGTCTATAAAAGATCCCATCCAGGTTTCGCAAACTGGTCAGCTTTTGTTACGTACATTTCGATTTTGAATATAAATATAGCTCAACAAATATCATATTTGGAAGTTTTAAATTTGATTTATTTCGAGAGATTAATGATCTCTCCCTTTGGTGGGGCTTTATATAAGTTTTGGTGGCAACACATATCCACCCAAACTACCAAGAGACAAGTATATCAAAACAAAAATGGTATCAATCCAACTAAGAATTAACAATCCTAGAGAACAATATGGATTGTTCGGAAGGTAGGTAGTTGCTCCTCTTTATCATTTGATGATATATATTATATTATCTAATTCTAATCAATTGTGGTTCTCATTAATTTATTCAATAGAGTTGCATTGTTACTTCCTTTGTCTGCATTTTAACATCTTTATATCCTTACTCCTAATAAAAGCATATTAGATTTTTTGACATCAAAGATCTATCTTCCTCAAAGAATAAACCTCAGCAGCTGATTGTTTACTTAGATTAATCACCACCGTTGACGTACGTTAATGCCCGTTGACGTTCTCAGCCCATTAAAATTTAAGGCCCATATATTAGATTTTTTGACATCAAAGATATAACTTCCTCAAAGAATAAACCTCAACCGTTGATTGTTTACTTAGATTAATCACCACCGTTGATGTACGTTAATGCCCGTTGACGTTCTCAGCCCATTAAAATTTAAGACCCATATGAATTATCTCAATTTAACACCCATTACATATTATCTTAAAAGTTTATTATAAAAAATAGCAATTTCAGTTCAAAGCAAGGCGTGAGCTTTTCACTAGTAGTTTTCTATGTAATTCACCTCTTAACTATAAAAAATAAAAAAAAATAAAAAAATTAGGTCAGCCACGGTGCCAAGCAATGGTTAGGACATGATCCAGTCAGGCTCCCTATTTAGTGAGCCCATGTTACAGCGTTGTTTCATAGTTAGGGCACCAATGGAGCCCACTAATACAAACATATCTTATCTCAATTGGACCAAATTTTGGGTTTCATAACCCACAAAAGTAAAATATATAGCTGGACATGATATATATCTATCTGGTTGGTTGCTACTTCATGCCCTCCTTTGGGTCTTATCATTTATTTATAAATAATAAATGAGCTTTTGAGCATAACTAAGCTGGAATTTTTGTTGCTTCCAAGTTGCAACCGTGTGAAATTAAAATAAAAAAAATGCCATGTGCACTTAGAATAAATTATGGAAAAAGAGTGAGGAATGTTACATGTTGTTGGTAGGGTAAAAAAGTAATATTTTTGAGATATTCACCTCAACGGCTGCCCAATAATATTTTCAAAGAAAATAAGCAAAATGTGGTTTTACTTAATCACAAACTATATTGAGAAACTGAAATCTTTTCTCATGTCTTTAATTAGAAGTAATTTGATATAATTCTATTTTCTTCTTCTTTTTTTTTTTTTTTTTTTTTTGAGCTGGGAAGAGGTGTCGTGGCTTCCAATATATGATGTGTTTTGACATAATTATAATCTAACTTTTTCCACAAAACAAACTCTATTAATTATTTTAAAAAAGAACTTATAAAATACAGTGCTAATTAAAATGTAAGACACAAACGTTTTTCTTTTTTTTTTTTTTTTTAAGAAATGATGCCAACAACTTCAAATATTTATATAGAGATAATTTTGATAGAACTTTTATAATGGTATATATGTGCATGCAACTCTAGAGGCACTCTAGAACAAGAAAAATTGAAAAGAAAAAAAAAATACAATTGTCCAAGAACTTATCCTTACTCGATTCGGGATCGTCTAACGCGCTGCCGAATTGGCAGTGCGGTCCGGACCGTCGGATTTCATCGGGATCCGTGAAAAAGTAATGAGTCCGGATCCCGACGTAATCCGCACCGTCGGATCTGCGCTGCCAATTCGGCAGCGCGTTGGACGATCCGGACTCATCCTTACTCCAATGCTTTCATAGAACTTTGCATGTAGTGGTAAACAAAACCAATAATTTAATAACATTAAAATGATTGTGTTTAGTGTTTACCAACAAATATATAGGCCATGCCACACGACTAAAAGGTACCCAAAAAAAAAAAAAAAAAAAAACATCCCCAAATCCACCAAGTTGTGAAATTGCATTGTATCATGATCTAGGTTTAATTGTTGTCTTAATTTGTGGCCTTTGAAAATGCTAAAGATCGAACGGTTAGTTTTCCACCCACTCCACTATCTGTGCCGCAACTTACCACATCAGAGCACTCACTATTTCGGTCACAGAAAATCCAGAGAGATATTGGGATATAATATGAAAATCACAGTAAAATAAATAAAACATAATAAAATTAAGAATTTTACTCCAATAATATCATCACTATATAAAATATATTAACTGTATAAGAATGAGTAATGTCAAACTTAATTGGATGTTGTTGAACTACTACTTGAAGAAAGAAAGAAAAATGTCACTTTGTTGGAATTAGAGCACTAATCCTTACTATATATAAAAGCATATCAGAAAAAAATGATATGAAAGAGCTATCTTCCCCAAATAAGAAACACGAGTCGTTGATTATTTTATTGGATAGAACAGAACCGTTGATATATGTTAATGCCCGTTGACGTTCTCAGCCCATTAAAATTAAAGGCCCATATAAATTATCTCAATTTAAGGCCCATTACATATTATCTTCAAGTTTATTATAAAAAATAACAATTTCAGCTCAAAGCAAAGCGTGGGCTTTTCAATAATAGTAATATAAACCATCCCTATACATAATAATAATCTTGCAATTGCTAATCTACAATCAGCTCCTACATACATATAATTGGTTACATATAATAAGTTAATAACTTATACCAAACTTCTTTGAACGTGGCATAGTTAGGTCCTGATATGTCGTACAGATGATTTATAATTTATATCATATTATTGTATTGTATCATTGTATGCTAGTCAGCTAATGACCTAACTAATTGTGGATATAGTTTCTTAATTATGTTGTAATTATCGATGTGATGCTCATACTTTGAATTTCTCTTAACTAAGGTTTATAATTTGTTTTTAATATTGTTGACTTGTCATGCTGATAGGCATTTATATTACAGAGTACTGTACCTGCAAATACATGAACTAAATTTATTTATCACGTCAACATTTTACTAATGTCCACCATATTTAATTTTATAATATTTGACATGACATTTTTTAATAAGATAAAAAAAAAGTTGTTTGATTATATTCATGAAAATATTTGTGTCACTTTATTATAGCAAATACAGATAAACTTATGTGATAGTTTTCGATTAATTAATTATTTAATTTAATTTAGTAAGATTAATCAATAAATTGTATGTTTCACATCTTTGGAACCGATATTATAAGCACTATATAAAAAATTAAAAATTAATAAATCATATACAAGAAAAACGAAGATGTTTCTGTTATTAGTTTTGACTAATCATGATCCAAATCATGTTAAGCACTCTTAATTGCTAATTAAGGATCATAAGGTCCTTTTCTCTTGGAACGTTTAGAAAAAAATATTATACGTTAAAATATGTATGAATTCGATCTCATGTAATTAAATGAAACTTTACAAAATTCATTTGCATTCTCTCTGATTATATCAAATGTCGATTCTCAGACCATATCCTTACTCCTAATAAAGGCATATTGGATTTTTTAACATTAAAGTTCTATCTTCTAAGGAATAAATCTCAGCTGTTGATTGTTTATACTTAAATTGATCATCACCGTTGACATACTTTAATGTCTCAACCCATTAAAACTTAAGGCTCATATCAATTTTCTCAATTTAAGGACCATTACATATTATCTTAAACTTAAAAATTTATTATAAGAAGTAACAATTTGAGTCCAAAACAATGTGTGGACTCTTTACTAGTTCAAATTTAAAACACAAAAATTTCCTAATTAAACAACTAAAATTTAAAAAAAAAATAACATATTGTATATTATATATTATGGTACGGACCTATCTGCCTGATATATATCTTGCAATTATTTATATTATCTGCGTCATGATTCATAAAAACTAAATAACAACAACAACTTCATGATTAATTAGAACTTGGAGACTTCAATCCAAACAAACAAACAAACTGTATACGTACAATTAATTTCCCTTGCTCTTCTTCTTTCTTTTTTTAAAATTAGGAAGCAGCCAAACAGGGACATGACTCATCGATGAGTCGACTTGTATCACTTGTAATTTGATTGGTTTGGATTCCCTTTCTTTTCCTTGCATTCATTTATTTAATCGTCCTCCGTGCACAAAAGGGTGCCAATTGCATGCCAAACACAAACCAAGGTCACTTTCACAAACGTTGCCATCGCTTTACCACATACTATAATTACAATATTTGGCACAATTCAAAAGCAATGGTTATTGATCAGGAAAAGCAAGGATTTGATTTGAGAAAGTAGGCGCAATCATGAAGAGCAACAACATTATATTATTGTTGGGAAAATTGTCAAAATGCCATCACAAAACTTATTGTCAAAATGTCACTCCAAAAATTATATTAAATAGGATTTTGCTGAGAGAAGAGGAGATTGTGATGGAGAGACGATCGAGAGGAATGGCAGAGAGCACAAAACCGCGAAGGAGGAGAGGCAATAGGAAAAGGAGGGATCAATAGCGGCGATTGAGAGCAAGAGCTAGACTCGGCTGGGTGGTGTTACTGGTGTATCTCCTGCTGCCATGGCATAATGATGTTACCACCAGGAAGAGGGGATGAATCGAAGGAGATGGGAAGGAAAAGAATAAAATAGTTATGGATATGCAACAAATTTTTTTAAAAAACGAAATTGAAAAACATTTTTTGCGGAGTTCTTTAAAAAACGAAATTGATGTTTATGTGTGCATTAATCAAATTAACGGGTGCAAACCCATTTTGAAAAAATTTTCGGGTGCAACCCCATTTTTAAAAAAAAAATTTCCGCACACCCCATTATGAACATTTAAAACATGGCCGAACGGTTTTGGTTCCCAAAAAAAAAAAAAAAGATTCTACCGAAAAAAGGAACCGAAAAATTTTTTCGGGTCTATCCATGCCATCGAAATTCTTGGTTAATCTTTCTACTTTTTGAAAAAACTATTTTTCAATTTCGGTTTTAAAAAATTTTGGATATGCAAGGGTAGAATAGGTAATCTTGAAATATATATAAGATTATGCTACAGTTTGTAAAGTTTTAAATTAATTTTGGATATTAAACATGGTATAATAGCAATTTTGCAAGGCCATTCATTTTAGAGTGACAATTTTGTAACCCCAATTTTTAGGTGGCATTTTGACAATCTCTAAGTTTTGTAAAGGCATTTTGACAATTTTCCCTATATTATTTATATAACAAAATTAATCAATGACGGGAATATATTTATATATAGCAGCTGTATGAAATATGTTGTTTTGTTCATTTTTTTTATTATATTTTCAACATATTAAATTTTATATATGTGGCCTCATTGTCTCAAGTAGATCTTGATTAAATAAATTTAATTTGATTGGTTTTGTCACATAATTAAGGAGGACACTAATTTCATTTGCGGTGTTTAAGTGGATAAACCAATTGACAAAATGAGTAATTAATTAACAAATTTATTTGGTTGGTCTTTAATCTTAAATCTTAATGATAGTTCCCTTTATTTGCTGCTTCCACTCTCCACAAGTGAGGATGGGACCCATTCTTATTATCCTTGTTATCTATGATCCTTTATAATCCGGACTCTGTGTGACATACATGATATATACATGTATATATGTTGGGTTTTTTCCAGCTTAATATTTATACCCAAATTGCCCCATGCAAGTATGGTTTAATATGATGATAAATTTATTGTAGAGTCGATAAAGAATATATATATAGAGTTAGGCTACAATAATATGCATATCACAGTTTTACCGTGCTATCCGGTCCGTATCTCTATTTTCGGTGTCCAAATAGTCGATCCGAACCGCTCAACTTAATCTTTATATCAAAATATACTAGCAAACCAAATTTTATAATTTTTAGAATTTTTTTGCTATTTTTAATGATGGGGACAATATCACTATTTTTGTATAAACCAGATCCCATGGATGTAGTCATTTTCTCCCCATCATTAAAAATAGCAAAAAAAATTTAAAAATTATAAAATTTGGTTTACTAATATATTTTGATATGAAGATTAAGTTGAGCGGTTCGGATCGACTATTTGGACACGGAAAACGGAGATACGGACTGCATAGCACGGTAAAACCGTGATATGCATATTATTGTAGCCGGATTCATATATATAGTAGTTTCAATAAACAAATTTAATGAACATCTTGTGTATATCATTTATTCATTTATTCGTAAGATGTATAAAAACTACGAATTTGTTTAACAAAGAAACATAGGTACAAAGAGTTTGTGTTTCCCTTCAGCTATTAAAGTTTTTTAGACTCAAATCAATTACTATATTGGTGTCTTGCAAAGATTCGTTAACAGCCTTTTATATAACTCATAGAAGCTAACTATAGTACTTATGTATCACTATCATAGTTGCGACCACACATTAGTGAGTTCGAAAAGAGATACAAGTAGTAACTTTGAGAAAAGAAGAGAATAACTATATATAGAGGGGGTGCACTGCGCCGCTGATCGGGATTCCATATCAGCGGTCATGGTTGTTTTCCTCCTCATACATTTCATCATGTCTCTCTCTCTTTGTTTCTCTTGGTTATAGTGTGAATCTAACTAAGGAATTTAGTTTGTATGTTCCTTCATTTATCTTAAAAAAGATGTATTAGTTATTGCTTCCTTATTTTTTAATCACTTTTAGAATAAATGTTTTTTGTGGTTAACACATAAGTAAAATAAACCCAACCACATACAGATTAAAAAAATCATTTAATTTAATTGAGGGGACTTCCATGCTAATTTGCTAAGCAATAATCACATACAACATATTATTATTATTGTTGTTGTTGTTGTTGTTGTTGTTGTTGTTGTTGTTGTTGTTATTATTTCATGTGAGGGACATATATTAACATTACACAAACTTATTGGAGCTTTCATTACAGAAGATCCACTGCAGTGGAAGGAGACTACAGACTACTGGAGGGGTACTGGGGCTTTAGTAAATGGAGATAATTTCCACCCCATGCATGTCTTCATCTATTATTAATTTATTATTGCTGTAAATATATTTTTTTAGATCCTTTTAATTATTATTTTAAGTTTACCTTGGAAGTAAAGACTTGACAGGTGGTCGGTCTCAATCGATGAAGAGAGTTTTTTTTCTTTGTACTGTTGTTCATTAATAAATTGACCCATAAATCGACCCTCTAGAGCAAGTCTACCATGTCATGTCATAACATACATTTGACATTTAACTAGTAAAAGGCACGCGCTGTTTTGAGATGAAAATATTGTTTCTTGTAATAAATTTTTATGATAATATGTAATAGATTTTATATTAAGAAAATTGGTAGGTGCATTAAATTTTAATGAGCTGAGACATTAACGTCAACGGATATTAATGTAAATCAACGGTTCTAATCTATCTAAGAAAATAATCAACGGCTCAGGTTTCTTATTTGGAGAAAACAGCTATTTCATATCATTTTTTCCGGTATGCTTTTATATATAGTAAGGATTGGTACAAGAGCTAGCTTTTATATCCAAATCTGGACCGTTGGATCTATATTAATGAATCGGATTAATTATAAAAATGCTCCTCCATAATCTTGATCAAACCGTCTGTTTTGATCTTACAGTTCATATTGGACAAACAGGGTGCATGACAGGGGTTCCAATCTGCTGCCATAGTTTTCAAACCATTCGATTGAATTTGGACGGCCCAGATTTAGCAGGAGGGGTCTCCTTTTCATGTGGATCCCAATCATCAGAGATGGAAAAAAAAAAAAAAGTTCTATGGCACACGGCTGCCAAAAAAAAAGAAAAAACGGCAGCTGATGTGAATCCGAATATCAAAAGCAATATCATTATATCAAGCATTATCTTAATTTTATTTTATAATGATCGTTTAAACACCTTTTGCATAAAGAACGCTTGCCATTCATTGCATATAGTATGTTGATTCTAATTCCCAACTTTTCATCTAAATCTTAGAGTTAAAAAATCAACCCAGCATTGGAGAAGAATTTTTTTTTATATAAAATAACGCTGTTAGTCAAAGATCAGCACTTTCGTTAAGTATCAAAAATTACAAAAGAAGAAGATGAGATTGTTGTTCCAAATGGCCAAAATTTTTAATTAAGTAAAAAAGGGTAAAATTAATTGTAAGTGGCACCATATTCACCCCTCCAGACGTCATTTGGGACAACATAAATGAGCATCTTAGGTGTACCGTTTTCATACCCAAAAGAAGAGAATTAGTAATTCTGTCTCCACATAAATGCATCCATACATATTATTATATTAACAATTTTTTTAATAATATCTGTATACTACATAGATAAGGGCGGAAGAACCTTTGTACTGTGGATTCCACAGTGTGAAGGAACAATGCTTTTTTTTTTTTTTTGGATTGCCCAAGTGAAAGTATATAGTGCGGAGTATTTCCTAGACTGCGTCTTGACCCGTCTGAAGACTGTTCATAAGAAGTGTTGTGGTTTTTCAGATTTTACTGTGGGGTAATAATTATGAGAAATATAACTGAGTTAGACTAAAAATATAGAAGTTAAATTCCTTATAGTAATCTCACATTTCTGTCTTTTTTTTTGTGTAACATCATCTAATATGGTTATAGTTTATATGGAGATATGTGGATTTCGTTATGGATTAGAAGAAATATGATCCGTTCATTTTTCTGAATTTGATAGTTTTGATATACCCTCTAGGTACAACTAAAAAAGGATACTTGATTTGTGAAAAAGGAGTCGCTTGATTAGAATAAACTATTACATATCCAATTTAATATCAGTGTTATAGATTATATATTTTTTTATGTTGTTATGTTAAACTTCATGGGGGTATAGATGTATATTTCTGCAAAACTTGAGTATTGGAGAGGCGTGTAGTGCCAATGCGTTTGGTAGGATAGCACAAAATAAAATAAATAAAAATTTTGAGATTGTAGTTATAAAAGTGATTGTAAAAATGATGCATATTTAATTAGTTAATCTTTGTAAAAAGATATATCATTGATTCCATGACCGATTAATCTTTGTATTTTTTTTTCATATTGTTTTTATCTATATTTGGATAGTTTTTTAGGCCGATCAATATTTAATTTGTTGACAGTATTATATGTGATTAATAATTATATTTGCATCTATTTTCGTATGCGATAAAATTAAAGAATTAGATTAATCACATGCCTAGTTATAATCATGTTTTTATTTTGTGAACGCTTGTCTAAATTATATTCTAATTTGTCCAGCTGTACGTAGTGACAATACACAATTAATATCATTAAACAAACATTTCATTTTTCACTTTATATATGCATATGTAAATTAAAAATTTATATACTTCCGCGTTATATATATGATATTAATTATGACCCAATGCATTCTTTTAACCTAACTTTACATCATATCTTAATTGTAAACTAAAAATTGTGAAACTATTCAAATTAATTGAATGGAAAATGTTATGGGCATACCAAAGTTGATATTGATTGGGTTAATATTCATATTAATTAAAAAATATTCAAAATTTTTAATATGCTTATTTTATATAGTGGATCATATATATACGAATAACTTGAATATTAAATAATTTAATATAAATACAAACCCATGTAATATTAATACAAACATTGTTACTCGGTATCAATTTTAGTATTTATTCTAGAGTCCGGCTACAATAATATGCATATCACGGTTTTACCGTGCTAGCTATGCGGTCCGTATCTCAATTTTCGGTGTCCAAATAGTCGATCCGAACCGCTCAACTTGATCTCTATATCAAAATATACTAGGAAACCAAATTTTAGAATTTTTTTGCTATTTTTAGTGATGGAGAGAAAATGACTAGATCCAAGAATTCTGGTTCATACAAAACAACATTTTTCTCCCCATCATTAAAAGTAGCAAAAAAATTATAAGAATTGTAAAATTTGGTTTCGTAGTATATTTTGATATAGAGGTCAAGTTGAGCGGTTCTGGTCGACTATTTAGACATCAAAAACTAAGATACGAGTCACATAGCATCGTAAAACTGTGATATGCATATTACTGTAGCCTAATTCTTTATTCTGATATCAACATATTTGTTCCCTTTTTAAATTAAGCAAAGGGCGCTACGTAGCTCATATGAGTACTCAACTGTTGTCTATTTTAGGACTACATTATATTTGCATTTGTGTTTGGACCAGCCGAAGTGGCGACTATATATCTGACCCAACAACCAACTTTGAAACCCAAAAATCTTCTCCAAAGGATTTGTTTTTCTATCTAATCCTTTTGAACAATGATAGCTACATTTCCAATCAAACATCTAAAGATATATATTGATATACATATATTTTTCAAAAAAATATATAAAAATTTGACCTAGACCTGTATGCTATTTGGATGGTCCACCATGGAGATATTTATTCTCAACTAGCTAGAGATGTCTCATGATCAATAGTTCAATTTGTTTGATTTCAATCAAGTCAATTTTGTTTTGTATAGTAACAGTTCTATTGTTCTATTAATTTGAATATTTGATTGACTATATTATGGTACTTTTATTTGGACTATGATTAGGGAACAAGGGATTCATTTAAATAGAAATATTATTTTATTGTTATAATTCAAATTAGTTGCATATTCATATTATAAAATTTTTTGAACAATTTTATTTGGTCTAATTAAACTGAACCGATCAATTGTATATCCCTGTTTTGAGCTATTGAGGTACTGGGGTTGAGGTCTCGCGTTGCTTCGGCTTACATTTTTAAGACATTTTGTTATCAAATATTGTATAATCGAAGACTTTAAAGTACTTTATGAATGTTTAATTAAGTCCATCATATATTAATAGTAAAATCAACACAAAATGAAGTTGATTCAGCTTTGTTTCGTAATATTTTCAAAATTATTTTAAATAAAGTTGATGTTATTGTATATTATATAAAGAGTGAATCTATTGCGCTTTGCAAAGCGCAACAGCTGGTGCGCTTTGACCTCATATCTCTTAAGTCGTAGCTTGAACGACCAATTCAAGTTGCTCACCATAATCTTAATATTGAAACCTAATTGTATGCCAAAATTTTCTATTTTTTGAGTTTTCTAACTATTTTTTAGATTAAAAATGACCCATTTTGATCTCATATCTCCTAATTCGTAGCTCAAATGACCAATCCAAGTTACTCACCATAATCTTAAATTCTTAATATTGAAATCTAGTTGCATGTCAAAATTTTCTATTTTTTTAGTTTTCTAACTATTTTTTTAGATTTTTAAAAAATGACCCATTTTATATACAAACTTTTGAGTTTTCTAACTATTTTTAGATTTTTAAAAAATGACCCATTTTATATACAAATTTTTGTGTAGTTTTTATACAATACTTTAGAAATTAAAGAAACAGTACGTGACCGTATACATTTTCTAAAGAATTCTTGACTGTTAGTTATTAAATGATCATAATTTCCTTCTAAAGAATTCTTGACTGATAAATAATTTTCTCTAATTGTTAATTATTAAATTTACTATAAACAATACATTTATATAATAGTTTTTTACTTATTTAAAATTAATAAAGAAAAATTAGAGAAACAATAAGTTATCGTAAACTTTTTGAGATCATAGTAATGGCCGAATCATTTACCCACTCCATCACTAAAAGTTTTTTTAAAAACTTCTATTAGACCGTGTATACAACTCGATAAGGTGATGTTTTTCAACAAATTTAGTTTTAGTTTTGATTTTGAGTTATGTTTATTTGATTTTAGTTTATAATTTACAAAAACTTTAAATTTATTTATCATTTTTTAAAATATTTTTTTATTTATTATAAATAAAAATTCATCAAGTTTCTCGATTTTTATTTCATTAAAAAGGATTTTCAAACTTAGTAAAAAAAAAAAAGTTGGAGGCGCAGCTGGTGAGTCCGCCGTATAAAACAGAATCCACATATTTTCTTTTTAATTTTCATTGAAAAGGATTTTTATATAACATTTTTTTAATCTGATTCCTTGATGAACAGAAAACGAGGGAATCCACAATACGATTCTTCTGTGCTACCATCCACATAACAAACGTAGAAACAACTAATTTCGGACTTCCTCACGCAAAACTCTCACAGAAAATCCCGAAAAATAGTTTCTGAGGCTCATCTCATTTACAAAATATCAAACCAGGTCACAAAGATAGACAATCTTACCCGGCTCATAATTTTACAACAACATGCGATACAGAGGATCGGATAAAACCTGAAAAATCGAGAGTTAATATTCGTGCAAATTCAGAAAAATTGAAAACTCAAAGAGGGGAATAAAGTTTAGGGAAATTAAATAAAAACAAACAAACATATAACACTTTTAAAAATGATGCCTACAGATAGGTCGAGGGTTTGAAACTCAAATAGGGTCTTTTATAGACATTTAAATTGATGGCTGATTAAAATAACATACCAGAACAATAGAACATTATGGTGGCCTGGAAATCAAACTCTGAGAGAAATCATGGAACTGTGTACCAGACTACCAGTGCCAGTCTGGTGTTGGTATTATTGAAGCAGTGCAGCTAGCTGTTGAGCTGTGGTGCAGATGAAGAGAAGTGTATAACATAACATGAGTGAATGAGAGAGTGCCTTGTTATGTAATAATCAAACCTTTTAATTTCAAGGGGATCACTAGAAATATATTAGGCTGTAGTTGTCAACATGTCATGAGCCTGATCTCCTCTTTGTTGCACCTTTTATTTTATATATATATATATATATATATATATATATTCTCCTCTCCTGACTGACATGATGAGCATGGTGCCCCAATGCCACATGAATCCTTTGTGGGTCCTTCAGTAAGGCAAGTTATATATGTACCAGTATTTTTCATTTGTAGCTATCTGGTATTGTAATTGTGTGTACGTCTTAATATGGTTGTTGGCTAATGCCTATTAAAAGAAAAAAAAATGAAAAAAAATATTGTCAAATTTACTGTTTGAAGTTGTTACCTTCCTAATCACTACTTCACATAGGTTGCCGCAATTTATTTCATTCCTATTATTAAAACAAAAACTCAAGAATTTGATAAAAAAAAATAACAGAAAAAAAATGAGATGTTTATAAAAAAATTTCTAACTTTTTATGCTCAATTGTAAACATAAATATATTTAGTGTTTTATGCCACTTTTTATATATAGTTAATAATAATTATTGTTTATCTTCATACATTTTGCCATGTTCATTATTATTAAATAATATAAACATTACAATAATTATTCTGCAGGCCCAATTGATGTGGTGCTAACCAAATTAATAAGCGTCATAATCACTCTCCAGTGTTATCGTTATCACTGCTTCTATACTATTACCAGCTTACGACATTGATATCGTTTTCTTGCATATATACATTTTCATAAAATAAGCTCCTTCATGACAGTGATTAAACAATACTAAACCAAAGTTTCCTGTACTTGAATTCAATCATTTACTTTTCTATACTTTTTTAGACGACTCAAAGTCAATCTAGGCCATTTTAAGTCCATACTAGACAATTTTCTACCAAAGTGGGTTAAGTTATTTTTTTTCCATTTCCTAAATTTCTTTTTTTAAAAAAAAAGTTGACAGCAGCTGCCAACGTGAATTTCCTAATAATTATAAGAAAAAAAATCAAATGATATTCAACACTAAAGTATTTTGATTTGAGACCAAAAATGACAAGACGTTCCTCTTTGAGAGATGTTCACTATAAGTATAAAAATCATGGCAAATCCAAAAAATAGTACTAATATTGATGTTATTAGAACTTCATGTGCTGAAACATTTTACTTAAACTCTGCTTTAATTTTTGTTATTCATGGTAACTGAAAGAGAGAGATATTCTGCTTTCATTACTCATTACCAACTCAACATCCAAAACAAAGCTTTATTATATCTGCATGAATGTGACATAATCAACCCATATTTGCCACACCCAAATTCACAGAAAACATAAAAAACGAAGTGTACTAAATAAATAAATAAATAAAGCTAATATAAAAAACCAACCAAGCTTTTTCTAGAAACCTTTATTTACTGTTGACAAAAATGTAAATTAAAACAACCCAATTATTTATCTTCTCCAATGGTGTAAGGTCTTTTCTTTCTTCTTCTAATCTTTTTCTAGTCTTTGAGAGTGGGCACCACACCACAAGCATTCAATTTTTCTATCCAGAGACCAAACTACCAATACACACAAAATATAGAAAAAAAAAAAATAGAATCTCACCAAAGATTCAACAGTGGCCCATGTACTGCTAACGGGCCGGTCCAGTCCGGATCCACCGTTTTCTCCCAAAACCCAACCCGAACTAAAAAGTTAACGCTTTATCGCTGGAAACAGCTAAGCGGATCCGGGTATGGAAGGGGCAGCCCAAACACCGATAGCATGGACCAATGGGTGAATAAGTTTGTAGCTGGAACCCTCAAAGAGAATTAAATTTTTTAGATAAAATTATACAAACCTAATTGGCCGCTGTTTGATATTCCAGTTGCCGGTTCCTCTGTGGAAGTTATTAACCCTTCTCTCCCTGCAACATTCTCCTGACAGATCACCTCAATCAGTATTTGGTCATGTTAACATCACTTGTTAGACATCCATGTTAATTCATTTGATATTCAAGTTATTTTTATAAGGGAGTTGATAACTGCACTCTTTAAAAAACTATCTTAACTGTATTCCAATATATTTTTAGTTAAAAATTCTTTTTTTAAATACAACAAATCACTTTTACCGGTTGCAATTCACATCCTCAATTGAACAAAACACTTATATATATACAATAGAAAGATCAAAATAATAAAAAATTACTCAAAATTTGTGAGAGTATGAGAAAGAAAAAGAGAAAATATTACCAATTTAGTTTGAGAGATGGATAAGAGGTGTAGTTAAGAGGGACAAAAATAATTTCTCTTTTTATAATATATACATTACACTATATAAAATAAGTGATATATTAAATTCATTAACTTGAATACCAATATAATCAGTATCAATTTTGGTACGAGATGAAACATTGAAACTTATGTTTGGTATTAGGAAAACTAGCACAGAGAATCAGGGACAGATTTTCCTGAGGGGGGACCTACAGCATGCTGACCTATGCACGCACTCGCAGGGCCCGCCGCAAGGCTCAGCAGTCAGCAGTAAAACTATACTACAGAGGAGCGGTCCGTCCGGAACAGCGAGGACCGAAAAAGATGAAAAATCCCACAAGCAGAAGCGAAAGCGATCCCAGTAAATATATATTAAAAATAGCCATCCAGCACCCGCAACTCCAGTCTTAGGAGAGCATCATCCCATCCCATCCCATCCCAAATCCCCCAATCTCTCCTCTCCTCACTTTCCTCTCTTCTCTTCTTCCCTTTTCCCACCTCCCCGCATGGAATCGGTGCCGTCCAGCGCTGCGGCGCTCGGGGGCTACCCGGACTCCGTCGACTCCTCTCCGCGCTCCCGCGGCGGCGAGTCCTGGGACGAGCCCTACCCTCCCTCCGCCTCCGGCGGCTCCCGTCTCCGCCTCATGTGCAGCTACGGCGGCCGCATAGTCCCCCGCCCTACCGACAAGTCTCTCTGCTACCTCGGCGGCGAGACCCGGATCGTGGTGGTTGATCGCCAGGCGTCTCTTGCTGATCTCCACGCGAAGCTGTCGCGGACCTTGCTCGGCGGCTGCCCGTTCTCGCTCAAGTACCAGCTGCCGAACGAGGATCTTGACTCGTTGATCTCGGTGTCCACGGACGAGGACTTGGAGAACATGATTGATGAGTATGATCGGATCGTGGCGGCCGGATCCACGGGGTCCGGCAACGGGTCGACGGGGGGAGGGTCGAGCCGGACCTCGCGGATCCGGCTGTTCCTCTTCCCGTCCAAACCGGAGTCCGGCTCGTCGATCGGGTCCCTGCTCGACGATTCGACCAAGTCCGAGACATGGTTTGTGGACGCGCTGAACAGCGCCATGGGGACAATCGACGGGCTGCCGCGGGGGATGTCGGCCGATTCGACCTCGGTCAACTGTCTGCTCGGCCTGGAGGACGACTCGTCGACGCACTCCCGGCCCGTGCCGGCGGCGGCGGCGGTCACCGGAGGGCCTGGCGATCAGAAACTCACCCGGCCCGATGTCCACTCGGTGCCCGATTCTCCGTTGCTGGACAAGTCGTCGTCCTTCGGGTCGACCTCGTCCGCTCCCTCCCTATCCAATCTGCCGCCGATCAGGGTTAGGCCCGACGATCGGCCCCCGGACCATAGGATGCCGGGGAATATTGACGAGCACTTTGCGCACATGGGGCTGTCGGGCTCTAACCCTCACGCTCAGCCGGAATCGGTGCAGCAGGTACAGGTGCCGTTCCAGCCCCACCACCCTCCCATGATCCCGGTGGTACCAAATGCGACATCCGGCGCCGCGTCAGTGTTTTCCCCTTCCGAGAACCCTAACCGGGTGGTTTCCGACGATGAGAAATCGGATCACAGTGTCGGAGCTCACAGGCAGCAGCAGCCGAAATCAGCTGAGGTCCAACATTCAGATCCCACATCTAGGTATATAATTATTTTATTACCTGATTATGATCATAAGATCTCAATTTTATTTTTATTTGCAAACTATTAACTATGTTTGTTTATATAAAATTTAATTTTTCCTTGAAAAAATGTTTAAAAGCATTAGTAATTATGATATATATATATATATATATATATAGGCCTATGTACTACCAAGAAAGACTATCGAACGAACCGGTGAAGCGTGACGTACCGGCCACAACGGATGCCACGTACCGAATTCCGGTACCAGTATCAGAAGCGGCGCAGTATGTATATCCCCCGATCCAACAAACCCAGTTACCGCCACAGTCGCAGCCGCAGCAGCAACAATTGCAGCGTCATCTGGCTCCGCAACAGAACCAGCAGGTGCCGCAGCAGCAGCAGTTCATCCCGACCAACCCTCAGTACATCCACCATGGCCCGAGCGGCACCTTTGTGCAAGTCCCTTCTTATTACCCGGTACAGCAGCCGCAGCAACAACCCCATCCGTTCGAATCGCAGGTGTCCCAGGTTCCCATGTACTATGTCCCCATCCATCAGAATCCAACCCCGTACAACCTGGCGACGGTGCCGCCTAATTTGGTCGACCCCAATTCCAGCAAACCAGCTGTTACAATAGCCCCAGTTCCCGTGAAACAAGAAGTGCCACCCGCCGGATTGTACCGGCCAGCTGCACCGGCAGCCGCCCCAGCACCGGCGGCGGCGTATACCGGCATGGGTTATCATGTAATGCAACACCACCAGCAGCAGGTCCAGCACCACCCCTCGCAGTCCCCAGCTGCCGTCCCTAATTATGGGTATGAATTTGCGGATCCCAGTCGGGCTCCTATTTACTTTTCGCAGGCAACTGGCGGCTCTCCCCCTTCAATGGCCCCGCAGTACCAAGCCGTGACAGCCGTCTCTGCGCCCTTGCCCGAGACGGTACCGGGAGAATTGAGGCAAAATAAGCAGTCATAGCTGTCCGTCACTGGTACAACTTTTTTTTTTTCTTTCTTTCTTCGGTTTGTTACTGTTATTATTATAGGTTATGTGTAATTTGTTATGCCGGGTCTACTTAATCTTCGTTACGCCGTGTGATGATCGGCGCATTGTCATGGGCTAATCGAGGTTAAGTAAAGCCGGCTGTTGTAGTTATGTAAATGGCCTCTCATGGATTGTGATCTCTTTAAGTCGCTTTAAGGTCGGCCATCGGTGCGAGCAAGTCGTCGATATATCGGTCTATTTCTATAAATCCTTGGAATAAATAAATAGAGAGAGAGAGAGATGTGTATGCAGATGAAGTTCTTCCCTTAGTAGTGTTATTATTGTCTGTATATGAGAATTTAGTTTTAAATTTTTGAAATAATACATTCTTGGGTCTTTACTGCTACTTTTTTTTTTTTCTTCTTTGGCTCTTCAAATCACACTCCAGTGTTGGTTTCTTTCTTTTGTTATCTATGGCAATTGTTACTTCATATGAACTTTGATCTGGTTAATTCAGTTTAGATACTCAGGTCACAATCGGCTGGTCGTGATACGTCTTTTGGATACTCTTAAAGAGACGTGTTTTATAAAAATCACTCGATTCAAAATGAAAAATTTGCTTAGCCAATCCATAGCAGAACCACTCTAACTGCAAAGTATAGATGTGGACTCAACTCTTTTGCATGAAAAGAATGTTTTTGTGCATAATTGGGTTTTCTGAAACCTAGGTCGAATGTGATATTCTGATATTGTTGTTGTTTTTGCCAACATTTAATATTGTGCCTATTCACAGGCAAATTCTTTTTTTTTTTTTTTTTGAGAACATTCACAGGCAAATTCTTGCCAACTTGACGATTGATTGATATTTGATAAAGCCGAGTACACTGTACATTGTACACTACTTGTTTGTTTGTACTAAAAGCCTAAAAATCTCCCCAAGTTGTGTGTTGCAGAGGTTGTAAGCACAAGGTACAATCTTACACGTTAGCTCCCTGTGCCATCTATAGTTCTTTAGTGTTCTGTGAAAGAAAAAGAGAGGACTAAAATAAATAAATAAATACTGATCATGTAGTACCTTTTAACTTAGTCTATTAACTATGATTCATTAGGCACAACCACTGTACCAAATGTAATGAATTAAACCACGACAATGCATGAAAAGATTGGAGATTTGGAATGATGCAGAAGGAGAACAGAACAGTCCCAAAAGCTTTGGTGCATTATTATTATGATGATACTTGATACCATGTATGTATGTATTGTATTATTATGATGATACTGGTGAGTTAAAGTTCAGGTGCTGTCTTTTCACCTTCTACTGTGCTTTTGTTTGTTTGTTATTTTATATCCCCCTTGACACTTTTTACCCGTGAGTGACCTTTAACACAACATGCCTGTGGATATGTTATGTGCTGCTGCTGCCAGGAGATACACTAAGAACCTTAAAAGAAAAGAAAAATAAAAGTGTGTCTATTTACTTTTACAATTATACACTATTACACTGGTGTTATTATTATATTGGTGTAAAATTAAAATCATGGATTGAAGTGAATTATTATTATACTTCAAGTTCAAGGGGTGAAGGTTGAAAGGTGAATGTGCATTTGTGCTCTTTCTTTGAGGCTTGGGTTTGAAGCTCCAGAAGTCCAGCAGAACCCAGTTGGCAAGCTATTATTGGGAAGTGAGATTCAGAATTGATTGCACTTTAACACCGTCCTTAAACTTAAACAAACAATTAATTAAATTAAATCAAATTAAGTTAAAGTAGTCTCTGGAGTGGTAATACATAAGATCTGTGGCTGGCTCCTGGCTTTTGGATGCCAATTCATTAACAATAAATTAATATTAACTATTAAGTAATTAAATTATAGGAAAAATATATATTTCTCCGGCCATTGCCCCCGCACCATATGATGCGCTGGTAAAAAAAATATCTCTTTTTCAGAAAAATTTACAGAAAGATACCTTATTTCTAAGAAAAATTTATAAAATTGACCCTACCTTGAAAATTTTTTATGCAAATGTACCTTAAAATTTTTAAAAAATATACCTTTGACCCAAAAAATTTACAAAAATAACTCTCTGACCTATATACCACCTCATCACATGGTTGTGGGGGCAAAATTTGCGGCATATTATCACTGTCCAATTAATTAATGTATGGGGATTGAATTGAAATATTGAATAGAGATTAGAGAAAGAAGGAAACATGGGGATGTGTTGCTGTACAATCCAAGCTGGATTGCTTGGGAATATGTGTGCAATCTGCACAGACCAGGTGGGGTGAATTCTGGATTGATTGATTCCTTGTTAGTAAGTTAGGTTAGGAAGTTTATTTTGAGAATCAAGCATTAAGAAAAGGGTATAAATAAATAATTGCCAGATGTGTAGCTGACACTGAACAGCAGAACAGATAGTGGTGCGTGTACTGTATTTTAATTTTTATGTGTAAACATTAAACAGAGACAACAAACTTTTACCAGTGGGCTCAGTATTTAAACGTATATATATAATAAGATTTATAAGTTATATGTGTCAAATTGATCAGTTATAATCAAAGGTGATCATTGTAATTAGATGCAACAAAGTTTCCAAATTAATAGTTAAGATAGGATTTATTTTGCAAGAGGGAGATAGTTTGTACTTCTTATAATCTGCTAAGCAATTAGGGTAGTGACATGGGCTTCCATTGTGGAGACCCGGGATCAAGTCCAGCAGGGGCTGGGCAGGGGATAATTGGGGGTTGTCTACGTGCTTTGTTCAAAAAAAAAAAAAAAAAATGGTCTAATAGAAAAAGAATTGCCATTCGTAGACGGCATTACCAAAAATCCTAAGAATTTAGAGGATCTATGACTATGACTACGAGTGCTTCCCTTCGTTTATAAGAATATAAATCCAAACTAGGGTTTTGGTTTGGATAAGTTTGTTTGGGTCTTGTGAGAGCTACTTCAAAATATTATATGAGGTATTTTATTGCTAGCTATTATGATCTATCTCTCCTGATGCTAATTAATTAATTAAACTTCTATATATATATATATATATCCACATATCAAAATGGGCTACGCAATCATACGGTTGATGTCACCAATAATTGACAACTTAGCAGTAGTCACCGCTTTGTTCTTCCTTTTGTCCAACAGAATATTTCTCTTTTTTTGTATTTAATTTCCATGGTTTATCTGTGAGTTTAAAGTGGGGTCGTTGAACAAGTATATATGTGCGTGCCAAATTATTTGTCATTCAATTTATAAGAGAGAATGTTATTTATAAATCGGTGAAAATTAATTGACCTCTATATTTAGAAATATGAATTTTGATATGATATTACGATCGCTGCTTACTTTTTAGGCCTCACAAACAAGGGCGGATCTAAGGGTAGTGCCAGGAGCACTCCGGGCCCCCTTGCCAGTAGAAATTGTTGAAGTCTGATTTTTTTTTATTTAACTCAAATTCATATTCAGTACTAATTTTTTATTAATATGATGTGACATCAAAACATAGATAATGACTAAATTGTTACTTAAGTATGCAATTATCTCTAAAGAAAATATCTATTTTGTTGAATATATATAAAAGTAGTACAATATGATAATTATTTTTATCTTTTTGAGCAATGAATTAGCCCTCTAAACTCCTTTCGGATCAACTCTTAGAAAGTTTGGAACCATGAATATCCCCTCTAGCCCTCCTTTCATATCAATCCTGGATCCGCCACTACTCACAAAGTCACCCTGTTTCCTAAGATCAATGGGGCAATTTGATAGTAAACTTTAGTGATTAAGCTTCTCAAAAAAAAAAAAAAAAAAATTAGTGATTTAAATTAGGCACCAAATAATTGGGGTAAGAAATAACAAAAGTTATAACAGAACATCATGTACAGTTCAGCAAAAATCTTAATCTTTTGAAATTAATAGCTCAATTACTACTACACCTGTTAATGTTAAAATTACATTTTAGTCATTTATTTTGATATTACTTCATTAACTTTATTGTTATCAGACGCCAGCAATTAAAGCATTATTAGTATTTTATTCCTCTTTAACATTTTGCCGAGCACAATGATGCCACCACATTCTCTAAGATCACCGGGCAGATATCAACAGTTGAAAGAAAAAAAAAAAAAAAGGAGAGGACAGAATCAGAGTTGCCATATATGCTTGCAAGTTCTTTTCCAATTTAATATTTAATATCATATCATACCTCAGTATATACAGAGGAGGGATCCATTGACAATGATTATTTTAATAATCTTGACAATGGTGTTTTTAAAAAATTTATAAAAAATCACAAAAAATCTTAAAAATAGGAAAAGTTTATGGAAGTATGACTTAACTTATAGATTGATTATGTTTCCGATCATATTCAATTTAAGCGACATTTGATAGCTCTTTAAAGATCCGTTAAATTACAACCGTTAAAAAGTGTATAAAATTTTAATAAGGCATCAAACAATATCCAAATTGATTGAAACATCATCAATCTATAAGTTAAGTAATGTATTCATAAATTCTTTTTTTTATTTTTAGGATTTTTTATGAATTTAATAATTTTTTGGAAAGCCATATTGTCAAGATTATCAATATAGCCATTGTCAATGGATCCCTCCTCATACAGAACAGATAGATATTAATCTTTTACAAAGGTATATATAATTATAAACACAACAAACAAATAATATAGTTACCCGTCAATTAATTAATTAATTAATTAATTAACACATTAGTTGTGTTCAATCATCAGATTATGGAATGAAAAACGTCACACAATTAATATATGACACCAAGGACAGTTTCCATCATCATCAGAATCCAGTCCAGATATTGAATGCCTCAGTTAATGAGCTCTGGTATGAAGTATGAACAACCACTCCAATTAACCGGTGAATATATATAAAGCCAAGAGAACCAGACATTCCTTTGGCATATATAATAAACAATTTAATTTGTGGGTATTCTTTGTATATATATTGGCTAATAGCTAATTGCTAGGGTTTATATATAATTATGTAGAGTGTAAAACTAGCGTGCTCCTAAGAGCACGGAGGCCTCCCGTGCTCCTAACTCAAAAATCCTACTAAACCATCATGAAATTTTGATTTATCATTCTCATTAAATTATTTCTATCAAAATCTCTTAGGATACAAAAATTTTCCATTTTTTGAGTTTCTTAAGTACATGTTTTGGAGTTTTTTAGAATGACCTCAAAATAATGTATAAAACTATGTCATCTTTAAGAAAAAAATACAAAACAAATACTTAAAAATCTCAAAAAATAAAAAAATTTTGTATCATATGATATTTTGATATAAAAAATTCAATGAGACCCATAAATCGAAATTTCGAAATAGTTTAGTATGATTTTATGTTAGAAGCACGGGAGGGCTTCCGTGCTCCTAGGAGCACTAAAGTTTTACTCTAATTATATAGGAGAATACTTTGTGGCAACACCTCTAATATAGGTGGTCACATCAGACAGTGAATAATTGAAACTTGACTAATACTGGTCTATCTATCTAGGTAGGTATCGAATTTCTTCTGTGTTGGTTTACTGATAACCGAAAGCAGATGTTATAATTGGTTTCTGATCAGTAAGGACAATCAATTCTTGGGTTTAATTATCATGCATTTTAAACAATGAAAAACATTTTGGTACTTAATAATGTAAATCAGTATAATAATTACTTACGTATTTTACAAAGAGGAGGGATCCATTGACAATGGATATTTTGACAATCTTAACAATGGTACTTTTAAAAAATTTATAAAAATTCATTAAAAATCTTAAAAATGAAAAAAAGTTTACAAAAGTATTGTTCAACTTATAGATCGATTATGTTTCCGATTATATTCAATTTAAATGATATTTGATAGCTTTTTAAATGTCCGTTAAATTACAATCGTTAAAAAATGCACAAAATTTTGATAAGGCGTCAAATGATATTCAAATTGGTTGAAATTTGATACACTATCAATCTATAAGTTAAGTAATGCATCTATAAAACTTTTTTCATTTTAAAGATTTTTTATGATTTTTCACAAATTTTTAAAAATAACGATTGTCAAAATTGTCAAGATAAGCATTGTCAATCGATCCCTCCTCTTTTACAAATTAATAATCCAACTATAATTCAGTATGAGACTCAAATTCTCCAACAAAACTCTGTTTTTTTTTTTTTTTTTCTTTCATCCAAATCTCAGTCTCTTTACTTCATCACATTTGCACCAAATATAAATTCAATCACACAATAAATCTAAATCTTAAATTTATTTTATTCTTGCAATATTATTGGACTTGCATTTATTGCCATGTACCTAAAAATTCTCTGTGGCCATGCAAGTTCACCGTCCATTTTTGCAGTTGCATGTGCCATCATAAAAATACCACAAAAAAACAATCGAACAAACCAGTTTTGGTCTGAGTCAGTGCCACGTGGATTGACCAGCTAGCTGCTGTTCATTCTCAATTTTTTTTTTTTTTTTTTTTTGGAGAATAGTTCATTCTCAATCTCCTATTTCTTTCTTGCCTTCTTCCTTTCAACAGTTCATCACCAATTTCCATTGTTTGTTCTTTATTCAGTGAATGAAATCATGAATCAGTGGGCGTGCATATATAACTGCATATGCATGGTGTTCCTTATATACTGGTAAGGAAAAATATATATTTCCCCTCACATTGTCCCCCGCATCATATGATGAGTTGGCAAAAATTTACAAAATTATCGCTTTTTTTAGAACATTTTACATAAATATACTTAGTTTCTAAGAAAATTTACAAAATAATCCTGCCTTGAAAAATATTTACAAAAATGATCTTAAAAAATTTTACAAAAATATACCTACGACTCTTAAAATTTTACAAAAATGACCTTCCGATCCACATACCATCTCATCACAAAGTTGTAGGGACAGTTTGTGGCAGAGTATGACTGTCGGGTATCAGTAATATGAAATGTATGATCTTTTCTTTTTCTCTTGTACTAATTCCATGGAATGGAATGATGATGGCAAGATGACTGGGCAATGGGACCATCAAGTTATCCACCCATTCATTGGCTGCCTGCTTGACCCAACAACACTCCTCAAATATTCTGATATTCTATGGCTCGATCTGTATCCATGAGTCCGTATCTGCTCCGATCCAAATTGGATATCAGGAGCTGCAATCGCGATCCAACGGATATCATTTTTAGAGAGGATTTTCCAAATAATCTCAGCCATCTAAATATGGATCTCAGGACCCTGCAATATATTTTGGATCGCAGTTGATTTCAACGCCTATGATTGCATGAGAGCATGTAGGATATTTATGACAAAAGTAAGATATTGTTTGGTACATGGGCGGAGTCAGGAATCTGGCTTAGGGGGGCTGGACAGCCGAAGTCAAAAGACAAGCATATATAAGAAAATTGTCGAGTATCGTCGACTCGGCTAAAGTATTTTTGATAGAACTCGTTATACACTTGTCTATGGAAAGACTGATAATTAGGAGTTTGTGATTTGGGGAGATGAATGTGGTGATTAGGTGGGAATTATGGAAAATCAAACTATGAAAGTAGGAATGAATGGGTACATTTAGGAAAAAGGCAAGGCAGCACCAAATTCTCCCCAGGCAAGGCAGCACCAAATTCTCCCCAGGCAAGGCAAACTCAGGATCGTCTACCGCACTGCACATTCGGCAGCGCGGATCCGACGGTGCAGTTTACGTCGGGATCCGTAAAAAGTAATAAGTCCGGATCCCGACGTAAGCTGCACCGTCGGATCCGCACTGCCGACTGTGCAGTGCGGTAGATGATCCGGACTCGGCAAGGCAAGAGTATTCGGCAGTGCGGTAGACGATCCGGACTCGGCAAGGCAAGGCAAGGCAAGAGTACTAAAGAGTAAAGGCTGATACTAAAGAGTGGGATTAGGATACAGTGTGCTTGGTCTTCAAAACCACAAGCAGTTTGATTTGATGACCACTGTACTGGTACAGTTACAGGTACAGTTTCAAAGGGGGTGGAAGTGGTGGAAGGTACTGCAGTTTAAAAAAAAAAAACAAAAAAAAAAGAAAAAAAAAGAAGAAGAAGGTACTGCCGGTGCCAGCCGACTTGGACAACGTGTCAAGATGTAGATTAATTGGATCTGTTAATTAAGTGTTCACTAATCGAGGCTTGTATATATAATCAGTTTTACTATTGTTATTATTATTATCTGAACTGAACCTCGTTGATTTTTTATTTGTTCTTGGGAGGAATATGAGGACATGCTCCACCTGCTATAATAATAGAAATAATACTAATAATACTAATAATACTAATACTAATACTACTACTACTACTACTAATAATAACATTAACATAATAATAATAATAATGGCAGTTAAAATTATTAATATGTCTACATCTATATTTTGGAATTTGGATTTTAGGACATTCATATTGTTTTCCTTTTTCTGTTGAATAGCTGAATTTGTATGGTGAATTACTATTTACTAAGCTTATCTAGATGCTAAAAGACTATATTTACCAATAATAGAATACCTGCAAAGTGATACATTTATAGGCAACTTTTTTTTTTTCTGAAAATGTTGCTATAGTTGTTAGTACATTATCAAGTTTTAACCTAGTCTGATCAAGTCGAATTGACACATGAGCAATCTGAATTTTTTTTTGAGATAAAAGATAAGAATCAAGTTACTCAAATTTAAAATGAGCAATCTGAATTGATTCCATCATGTTTAAAACAAATCGTGTCAACCTTATTTAAAAAAACAAAAAATAAGCCAAATAGTTGCATTCTTTGCAACTGCTAAAAAGTGTTCTGAATATTAGTATCCACATGTTCACAATTGTTACAGAATTTGAGATAAGAGTTATAAATTTTGTGTACGTGTAGACACGTAAATAGTTAAATTGAGGACACTTAAAAAAGTTCCTATATAATATGCCCTTAATGCATGACCCCTCTCGCACCTCCAATCACGCAGTGTAGTGCACACCATAGTAACAAATCATCGATTCGGGATTCGTTCGGCGAGGTCAAAAGTTCGTGATTCGGGTATTTTTCGGGTATAATTCGGGTATTATTCGGGTATAATTCGGGAATAGTTCGGCTTATATAATATAATAAAAAAGCACAAATTTTCCTTTAAAACGATATATAATGTGTTTTATTCGCGAATAATTCGCGTATAAAACGTTTTATTTGTGTAAAAAACGTTTTATTCGCGAATAAAACACATTATATATCATTGGGTAGTATTATGCGGGATTTGTTCGGCTCTTGTGAAAAAACGAATTATTCGCGAATAAATCGCGAATCATGTTACTATGGTGCACACTGCACACACCTGGATGATCAGGCCATATCTCCTCCACTCTTCTTAATTTCAGTATATACATTCAGTAAGCCAATTCATATCCCCTGTTATTCTAGATAGGATAACAGGACCTTATCATTCTCTGCTGGGCCGTCGTATTAAAACCAATAGATCAGATTTATTTTAAAAAAAAGACCTCTATTATCTAAACTGGCCGCTCCGGTCCTTCCGTTTTGATCTAACAGTTCAAGTGAGAATAACAGGGTCTTAGAATACTAGCAAATTCGGACGGACTCTTCAGTACACACGATAAAAATCTGCTGCTTTTCCGATTAGACGGTCGGGATCGGTTGCTGCACCAATCTCAAAGTACTTCAGTATTTGTTGCACCAATCTCAAAGTACTTCGGTGTTTCTCAACCGTCGGATCAACTGCTTTTCTGAAAAGAAAAGCAAGTTGATACCCATCCACATAGCATATTAGCATGACCTCGGATTAATCATCATAATTTCTCATCATTAGTGAATGCTATCCTTTATGCCATGTTATCCCAACAATGTTTTGTTTGCTTGGCAAGTGGCCAAGTGCTGGCACCTGACCTGAATCATCAATAAACCGTGTATGCAGTACTCTCTGTTTTTTTTTTTTTTTTTTTTGTCCAAATAAAAGTGTATTAGTATTTAGTACTACGTTTCTTTATTTTTCTTTTTTCTTTTTTAAATTCTATATATACGTGGAAACCAGCTTTGCTCGTAGCAATCATCAATGTTTCAAAAGCGGTACCAAGTTGCTGTACCAATCAATCAATGCTTGAGGAGCGGTACCAAGTTGGTCCATATGCATATGGCCTTTCTATTTACAGCTTGCCAAAGCCTGACATAGGCCCAAATGTGGTATTAATTTGAGGTTGCACATTGGACTTATTGGCCTGCTGGCGAATAACAACTCTACAATATATCTAGTGTCTCACAGGAACCATATCTGCTGTTATTCCAACTAGAGCTGTAACTCGGCCTTCGCCCCGAAAATATAATAACAAATAAATAATAAAAATTATAAATTAAAATATTTATTTGGAAAAAATTGAACATAATTTAAAATTTTTGATGTGAATAATAATGATGATGATGATGATGTAATAATTTATAAATAACAACACGTAAATGTTAGACCACTTCAAGAATTAAATTTTGTCTTAAACATATCACATCATCTTATTAAATGGGGAGAGGGAATACATATAAACCATTGGATCAAAGTATATAAAGAGATTTAAACAAAATTAACGGTTAGTAATATTGATAATGTGGCATAGTTGGGTGCTTGGAATAACAAGAGCCTACTATCCTATTCGGGATCATTGGATAAAAAATGAACGGACCAAATTTGTTTGTCAGAACTCTCCCTCACTTTAAAAACTGAACTTCGGTGTTCATCCGAGCCGTTCAATTTGATCGGACAGTCCCGAAGGGGATAACAAGACCCTATTATCGGTAAGAATAACAGCAGATTCGGACTCGTGTCTCACATTTGGTGCTCAATTAAAATTTAATGTACATATTACAGAATTTGTGTTTGTGCGGACATATAGATAGTAAAAATGAGGATAGCTGCATTCAATACGTTCATCACGTTGTCACCCAAACTATTTTTTTTTTTTTTTTTACATGTCAAAATATGACATGTCAAATTTCCGTTAATTGATTTGTTGAATTAAACTGATGAGAAGAATTTAATTCAATTGCCACATAATTGATTGTTTTTTGGCTTTCAAATAGTGGCATGTCATATATACCAAGATATATGCTATCACAAATTCACAATACATTCCAATTAACCTTGTAACGTAAAAAAAAAGAAAAAAAAAAAGAAAAAAGAAAAAAGAAAAAAGAAAAAGAGACCTGACTTCTGAATCATGTGGTGTTTATTTATGAGGAGGGATTCATTGACCGTGCTTATTGTGACAATTTTGACAAATATGATTTTTCAAAAATTCTTAAAAATTCATTAAAAATTCTCAAAAATAGAAAAACGTTTACGGAAGTATTGTTTTACTTACAGATTGATCATGTTTACGATTATATTCAATTTAAGTAGCATTTGATAACTCTCCAAAGACTGATAAAGAACAACCGTTAACTTCATAAATTTTTAAAAATCCCTATTATCAAAATTGTCAAAATAACAATTTTCAATGGATCTCTCCTCTTTATTTATTTCTAAGTCTACAAAAGCCATGTCACCCAAACTATAATTTCACAAGTCAACAATATATATGTGTCCCTTGTAAGTTAACTTGTCCATGGCCTTATTTTGGGTATTTATTTGTTTGGGCCAAGACCCAACTTATTTTTTGTTAAGTGTGAAAAACCAAAAAGAAAAAAACCCAATATGTGTCCACTTAATTTAGCAAAGTCTGTGGCTTTGCATTTGATTTGGACCCATCTTTTATATCTCTGACGGTTGCTTCTTAACTTCTTAGCGCCACACACACACTTCCAAATTCCAATTCCATCATCCTTTCCTTCATTGTTCCTCTCTTTCATTTTCTTTTCCTCTTTTTGTATTTGATGTGCTAGGAAGAAAACAAATTCAAATTGTTTTTTTTTTTTAGTTATATTTGGGCATTTGTATTGGTGTCCTTTGGTCGAATTGCTTCATTCAGAAACAAAGAGTAAAACCCAATAAGGGAATGCTGTCTGGTGGGTTGCTGAGCAATAATCAGAATGTAATCCCTTTTTTTTTTAGTTCATGATTTGGTACATTCTATTTGGGAACATATGGAAGAAAAAGAAGAGATCTTTTCTTTTGTTTGTTTTCCATTAAACATGTCACATGGTTTATAATCAGAATGTAATCCTTTTTTTTTTCTAATTCATGATATGAGTACATTCTATTTGAAAACATATGTAAGGAAAAGAAGAGATCTTTTCTTTTGTTTTTTTTTTTTTCCCATTAAACATGTCATATTTGTTTTATACTTTAGTGGTTGCTGTGTGTCTGTTCACTGTTAAATCCACTAATTTTTTTTCTTAAAATACAACCCCTATCATTGATCTTCCAAATTCGAATGTTTGATTTTGCAAAGAGTATGTCAGGATTATCTATATATAGTTTTGTGTTCTTTGTGTGATCTAATAACAAGTAACTATATTAGTTTTGTGTTATTAATGTCTTATAGGGATATTATTAAGTTCCGATAATTGAAAGTTTTAAAGATATCCTCTTTATTTTCTGTGAAATTAGATCTACTGACTGAATTTCTTTTAGATTACTGATGTTCTTCTCTGGTTTTACATTTACAGAATATGAGAGACATTCAATCTCATGGAGCAGCCTTGTCGAGAAAGCATCTGAGAGATTTGGTTATTCTCATTTTCCTAATTGTTGTGCTAACTTTGTTAAGCACCGGACCTCCATTTTATCGGTTTATCGGAAAAGATATGATGAGCGATCTCAAGTACCCGCATAAACCTAACACAGTGCCGTCATGGGCAATTCCGGTACGATTTTGCAACCCTAAAATGTATCCACATAAAGATTTGTAAATGATGCTCTCTGTAAGATTTTAGGCAAATTTGGTTTGATCATTTGATAGGTCATATCGGTAATATGTCCTGTTGCGATCTTCCTAGGATTCTTTTTTTGTCGAAGGGATGTCTATGATCTCCATCATTCAATATTAGGTAGGTATGATACTTTACTAAAACATTTTGATCGATATTGAAAATTTTGGTTCCTAATTTTTTCGAGTGTCAGGTCTTCTATTTTCTGTTATTATAACCGGAGTAATAACTGATACACTTAAAAATGCCATTGGCCGGCCACGACCCGATTTCTTTTGGCGCTGCTTCCCCGATGGGAAAGAGGTACATCTTTAATTTCACTGTCACAATATTCTGATTTTTTGCCTTTCAAATTCTGATTTTCATTAGGCAAATTTACATACTGAAATTTTGTTTAGGTCTATGATAAAATGACGGGAGAAGTAATATGCCACGGAGTTGCTAAAGCTTTAAAAGACGGACACAAGAGTTTTCCAAGTGGTCATACTTCCTGTAAGTTACAGTAGTCAGATAGTTATTATATTCTTCTTCTGTTCTCTCTAGTCAGGATTCAAATAAAATTTTAAGATTTCTGTCAGATTCATGAAGAACCAACAATTTATTGTAATTCTAAACTGTTATGCAAAAGCTGAGTGGAAGATATATACAACCATGGTTCAATTTTGGGTCTAGAAAAGATACTGGTTAACCCAAAATTTGAAAGCTGAGATTAAGTTATTTTGCCAGTGTTTTTCACAATTTGGAAGAAATATTATTTTTATGTAGGCACATAAGTCATATTTCACTGGATTCTGCTTTTTGCCGGGACATATATGCCAGAAACAACAAGAACACTTGTCCTATCAAAGCTAAAGTATATAGTCTGGCTTAAAGAATAACAAAATGTTGAAAAATGTTAGGGGGTCAGGTTTTGATAATATTAAAAAAAAAAGAACACTATTATCCATGGAATTAATTCAAAAGAATATGATTATTGTATATTATTTAGATGCTTTTGCTGGACTTGGGTTTGTATCACTGTACCTATCTGGAAAAATAAAGGCATTCGACCGGAGGGGCCACGTCAGTAAGCTTTGCATTCTATTTCTTCCTTTACTTGTTGCCTCTCTGGTGGGGATTTCTCGAGTGAGTGATTATCGGCATCACTGGCAGGATGTTTTTGTCGGAGGTCTCCTTGGTTTGTGCTCTCATACCTTCCCCTCCACACTGTTTCTGTTGGAATTTGGTTCTCAATAGCAACACAATGCTTACATTGTCAGTTTCAGTACCAGTATAACATATGTTGTTTATACCATTTAGGACAGTAATTGCTTTGAAATGCTCGGAAATAGTTTGCCTTGAAAAAGTTTTTGTACCATTCATCTTGCCTGTGCTATCATAGAAACTTGTCCGAAATTTATTTACTCTTTTACTACTTTGATATGCATGGAAGAAAAGATTGACTTCTAAAATTTATTAGGGTTTATGTTGTTTTTAACAGGATTTGCAGTTGCTCTATTCTGTTATTTGCAATTCTTCCCTCTGCCTCATCATCCTCAAGGTTAATCCATTTCTTTACTATTACATGCTTGATTTCCACCCCTCGAAAGAATTAATATAAAAAGTTTAGCCGAAAGCCAAAGAAGTTGCTGTTTTTATCTATCTATATACCCTAATCTGATGAATTTATATTATGTTGCCCTTGAAGGTTGGGGACCTTATGCATACTTTGAAATGCTAGAGAAATCAAGAGGTGCAGAGATTACAACCAACACAGAAAACCACAGTAATTCGACAAGAACTGGCTTACCAAGAGAAGATAGCAGTGCTACTGATGAATTGGAATCCGGAAGGATGTCAATCTGTGACGCCTGAACTGCTAATTAGATTCTGTACATCATATGTGACAAAGAATGTACAAGTTGAATGTTGATAATTAGGTTACTTATTAGCAGGTAGTAATTATATGTAGTCAAAATGCAAAAATATAATTTCAGATGTGCAACCTCAACGAAGGATTTTAGGCTCAGATTCAATGTAATTATACAATCAAAGTTTTGTCTTTTTTCCTTTCTTTTTCTTTGAAGTAAGCAGCAACTTTTTGCCTGCTTTAATTAACAAAGGCAGCAACTTTCAAACTGTACCATAAACTATTACATTAAAATCTCCAGAACAGCAAACACAGCTAAATGCATAATGTAGTATATAGAAACTAAGTTGATCACATCAGTCATGTTTAGATCATTCATGTCAGCAAACAATATAAAAAAAAATACACATTCAAATCCAATTTTAAAAAGGTTGTAATATTTGTATTATGATTTTCTTTTTCCTGTCTAGAACCTCTCCCTCATATAAAATCCCAATTAAAATTAATCCATATCAATGCAATATGTTAAAGTAACTTCTGTGATGATATTCCTTGATGAATCCGCTGGCAATTAAGCAAGAGAAGATATCTAACACAGCAAAATTCCATGCCAGATAACGTTGCTCAGACATCAAAACTTCAGACAGTAAAATCCTGAATAGTTACAGAGCTCCTAAATTGATAGAAAATTTTTTTATAATACACCCCTAGAACAATAAAGAGACATGATTGATTTAATCAACTTCCTGGAGTGAGAGAGCACCGGCAACAAATTGCTGTTTTTCCTCTATCTGTATTATTTTGCCTTTGAAGGCTGGGGACCTTACGCATACTTTGAAATGCTAGAGAAATCAAGTGCGACAATACAATCAATGCAGAAAGCCAGTGTAATCCCACAAATCACTGGTTTATCAGGAAAAGATAGCAGCACCAATTGATGAATTGGAATCCGGAAGAATATCACTAACCTGCATGAGTTCTGTACATTATATAGGACTAACCTGCTAATAAGAGTTCTGTACATTATATAGGCTCAGATTCAATCTGACTGGTACAACGCAACATAACTGCTCAGATTCAATTTGTTTGTTTTCCTTTGAACAAACAAACGGTGCTTATACTAAATAAGCAAATATTAATGCCAGTATATCCGTATCTGTACACACTATCTTTTGAAACCTAATAACAAGACCATAGAAAACTATTACATTCAATGATTCAAACAACTCCCAGAACAGCAAACACAGCTCAATGCTACAATACACCATATCAAAAACAAAATGATCACATCACTCACAGCTAATTCATGTTAGAAACAACATAAGCAATACAACAAGATATATGTTTAGAACCAATTTTACAAAGGTGGGTGATATCCTCTCAGAAATCTTTTCCATGGTGCACCCAAAACTTGAAATATTTAAATTAGACTAAATTTATGACTACGATGCAATATTTTGAAATTAACTTCAGTTATGATACTCTTGATTAATCCATTGGCAATTGAAGCAAGAGCAGATATCAAACACAGAATCTTATAAGCCTTTTGCAGCAAAAGTACCGGCAACAACACTACAAAATCCAAAAACATAGCAAAAATTCCATGCCAAATAACATTCCTCATACATCAAAACTTCCAACAGTAATATCCTGAACAGTAACAAGAGTTCCTAAATTGATAGAAAAAAATATATCCCTAGATCAGAAAAGAGACACGGGTGATTTAATCGACTTCCTGGAGTGAGGGAGCAGCAGCTACATCTTCAGCTGTGAACTTACCCTTTCCCTTGTCCGCAGCACGGCCCTTGGCCTTGCGCTCGAGCAAGGCTTTACGGTCCTTGTCAAGCTTGAGCTTGGTGATGACAACCTTCGACGGGCAAATGCCGACATTCACGGTCGATCCATTCACCTTCTCCCTGGTGATGCGCTCAACGTGGATCACCCACTTCTTGCGGTAAACCTGTCATTAAGTCATAAAAGATAGAACAGATTAAGATTTGCATCGGTCAAGCCAAAAAATACAATGACATGTTATATAGAACACAGCCACTTAAATGTAACTACTATGTGTTCTGGTAAAGCACCAATATTCCTAAAACTCTAAACATTCTAAGAACTGAGACAGAGAACAGATGCTTACAAGTAATAAAACTACACCCCCCCTTTTCTGTAACAGCTAGATTAACTAATACAAACCATTTGAATAACAATAGAGGGGAACCATTCAACTGCCATTACTCATTTGAGAGCAAGACTGAATTACCAAAATGTACTCACAAATTCTGACCCTACTTCCATAACAATTGAGCCATATATAGATTCATAACAAGCCTTTTAAAGGACAACATATTTTAATTAGACAACCTTAATCACAAAACCTATAGCAAAGAACAAACTGCATAAGAACACAGTACAAACTTTTATACCATCAGAAGCAATCATTTGGACCAATAAACCTAATACACCTAGCAACAACAGATATCAACATCCATCTATTTACAATGGTAAAACCCCCTTTTTCCACCAGATCAGCTATTAAATCTACTGATTCAATCAATCATTCATTCATTCATTCATTCATCATACAAGGACTAACACAAGCCATACTGAAACCCTAACTAGGTACCACAAAGTAAGGGAGCGGGGGAAGAGGCGAACCTGGACGATCTTGCCCTCGCGGCCCTTGAAGGTGCCGCGGACGACCTGGACCTCGTCGTCCTTGCGCACGGGCACGGACCGGACGTTGTACTTGTTGCGCAGCTCGGCGGAGAGCGGCGCGCTCATGAGCACGCGGCGCACGCTCGACGGCGCCGTGAAGTGTGCCTTGCGGCACTTGCGGCGCGAACTGGACACTCGTGGATTGAACTTCATGTTCTCCTTCTCTCGTTTCGCCGCCGCCGGGTTGGAGTCTGTCTTCCTGCGCTAGGGTTTTGGGGGATGGAAGGAGGCGCTGGGGAGTATATATATATGCAGTGCAGTGATCCTGCGCTAGGGTTTTTGGGCCTTCTTTCTCAGCATTCTTGTTGCGGGCCTTTTTGGGCCTTCTTTCACAGCCTTCTTGTTGAGGGCCTTTTTGGGCCTAAGGCTGGGTTAAGGATTAATAAATAGATGGATGGATGTTGATTAACGTGACGGTGTTATCAATTCAAAGATTTTTAACTTTTTATATATTTAAACACATCGTGAAATCTTCATGCTAACGTAAGTTCTTTTTTAAGTGAACAAAATCATTTTTATGGAGCATACGATTTCATTCCTTGCTCACATTGTGTCATTTGTCAAGTATGAAAGATAATTCAAATATTAAGTATATAACTATAAGTAATTAGGCATCAAATCTATTGTCTGGTGCTACATAAGGAATTATAAAAGTAGTTCTATTACATAAGGAATTATAAAAGTAGTTCTATTACATAAGGAATTATAAAAGTAGTTCTATTAGACAATTAATTAAAAATAACGGCTGAACCTGTTTTGTTCTTGAGGCTCTCAAGTATCGGTTATAATATATGCAGTTAGAAAAATTTACAGTTTGGCTATTCTATGTCAGAATAAGCTATTACAAACTAGAAGTTAAATGAAATTAGATGCAATTAGTTAGAATTATAATATGAAACTGTAAGTATACAATATTTGTCTTTGAGATACATTATCTTTTCTTTCTTATATTAACTTTTATTTAAGTACAATGCCTCAGAAAAAAAAAAAATATCAATTTCTCCTCATTTGGTTCTATGTATCATTTTAAGTACTAGCTTTATATTTTTTTTATCATACAACAGTGGATTAATCATCCCAACTTATGACTTCAAAGGATCGGTATCCGCTGCTTTTCTAAAATCCGACGGTTAGGAAACACCGAAGTACTTTGAGATCCGTGCAGTAAAAACTGAAGTATTTTGAGATTGGTGCAGCAACCGATCCCGACCATCTGATTGGAAAAACAGGGTGTGCTTTTCTTCTCAGAAAAGCAGCCGATACCGATCCGACTTCAAATACAAGTTGTGATCCATCTAAGCGCATACTTCCAAGTATCCAGTCTAATTAATCTAATTAGATGCATTTTCTTCTTATCATGTAGGAGGTTCGGCCAGCACATTGCAGTTAGAGGCTTAGAGCTTCCAGCCATGATGGGCTAAGATTAAGGTTTAGGGTTTTAGGAGGCTGTATCAGCATTGCAAGTAGAAATTGGTTATGTTTTATCCGCTTCTTTAAATTTTGTGCTTTTCAGTGTTAACTTGCCAACTTATGTAGATTCTTACAATTACTACTTGCTGATCGAACCAAGCAATAAAATTGAGGTACGGCCCCAGCATAAAAACAATATATATAACTCAAAGAATTACTAAGAATGAAGGGAGCATCTCTTTTTTGTGTTCATTTTCTACTTATTTTATTTTATTATTATAAAATCAAGGTATGTATATCCATATCTCATTTTCTACTTATTTTATTTTCTTATTATTTTTTTTTTGTGATAGTCAAGTGTCATATGTTGTGTTGTCTATTACTTTGTTAGTACAATGATTGATGGTCACTTTTGCCAGAAAAACTTGTCCAAAGGTTTTAGTTAAGAAATAATTAAGTTTAATTGAAATAAAATTAAATTACCTTCGTTTGATTGCGCTTTGACTGAACTTCAGATTGAACATGAGGTCCAAGGACTTTTGTTTCAATTCAATAATAATAGTTGTAGTCATGGAGTCTATAGAATTTTTAGTTCTCTTTTCATTTGTGTGAACTGTGATCACTAATTTTACTAGAATTGCAGCTGTGTGGTTGACACAAGCCTTTTTGGGCCTTCATGTTTTGGGCCATTTGGGCCTTTTCGTTTTGAGCCTTTTTGGGCCTTGGGCTGGGTTACGGATTAAAAAGATGTTTTACTCTGGGTTCAGTGACACTGTTCGCTGTGATGTGTCCTCGGCGTGTCGGCGCGTGTCCGGTTTGACTGTGTTTGTGTGCTTGAGATTGTTGGCTAAGGACACGCAGGCTATACTGTAAGCGTGCCGTGTCGGGGGCGTGTCGGCACTGTCTATTATGTGTACTGCGTGTTTTCATTTGAAACATTGAGGTTGTATTGAGGAAGGTTTTTCTGCATGATACATCATGCATATTGTATTTTTATGGTAAATATATATTGGTGTGGATTGAAATGTCATTTGTTATATGTGGAGTTGTCAATATGGTCTATACTAACTGTATTAGCGATTATAAATTTATTAATGAGTGATCTATACTAACTGCATTTAATGATCTTAAATCTATATATGAGAAATCAGAGAAAATCAATAATTGTTAGCCATGTGGATTGCAGTGGCTAGCGTTTGTTATATGTAGAATTTATTTTTAGATAAATATGAGGGTCAAGTCACTCAAATTTAAATGTCTATAATAGACCCCTCATTCGGGTTTCGAACCCGCAACCATCCACACAAAGAACGTAACCCTTAACCGCTTGTTCTAAGACTTGTTCTTATATGTAGAGTTGTCAATGTGGTCTATACTTATTGTGTTAATAATTTTAAATTTATTAATGAGTGACCTATATACTAACTGCATTTAGTGATCTTAAATATATGAGAAATCAGAGAAAATCAACAATTATCACACATCTAAAAAAGTATGTTACGAGTGCAACCATGTCAAACAAACATTTTTCTAAACTTTTGGAGTGTTGATAATTGATATTAAATTTATGTGTTGATTTTTTATGTGAAATGTGAGAGAATGCGATTAACTATTATGGAGTTTGTGTGTGTTGAGAAATGACTCTTTTTTATACGAATTTGTGAAACTTGTACATAATCTATATAAATTAAAAAATCTAAAAAAAATAGTTAGAAAATTAAAAAAAGTAGAAAAAATTGGCATGGAACTAGGTTTCCATATGTAGATTAAAGTGAGCAACTTGAATCGGCTATTATTTGCCATTTGAGTTACGGTTTAAGAGTTATGATATCGAACACTTTGCAAACCGCAAACTCTATATATATTATAGAAATTTATTATTCACGATGTTCATGTGAAATTTTGCATCAACGAATCTAAATGATTTTCATCATGAAATTTCATCCACAACCCATCTATTATGAAATTTCATGTGAATTAAATTGTCTTCGCAACAATTCGTTTTTGGCAAATTTGCACAATTGTAGAGTTTTTCCACCCTGGAAAATACACTGTTTTTCCTTTTTTATTTCTTGACGTGGGGGGTACCGCTCTCCTCTTCTGCTAAAACATGTACTTCGTTAGTTACAGCTAATTAAATTAGGGGTGATGTTCGAATTTGGGAACTGGGTTGTAATTAGATGAGGCACTGTCAGTTAGTTACTAATGACATGCTCTAAAAAACTTTGCGATTAAATAAAACCAAGAAATGGGCACCTCATAATTTAAATTTGCCTTAATATACAACAGAAATTCGCAACTTGCTTTGTTTTGTACTTTCAAATTTGAATTCCACATTTTCAATAATTCATTTCGATTTTCGACCAAATTCAGGCTCAATATTGGGCAATGTTTGTCAAATATAAAGAGTATTCGCTACCATTAATAAAAGAAACATATGAGCCCTCTTTAACTCTTTTTTAGTTAATTGAGGCCAATACGTTCCTACCTTAATGCTACAGAGTAAATCATACAAATAAAAAATTGAAACAGTATCATGTTTATGTAAGTGCAGCTGTTTATGGATTTTGAAAAATCATATATATATATATTTTTAAATAAAGTGGAATACTCCACCAATTTTGTTGAAATCACAGAATTACATCGAAAAAAGTTGCTCATATCGCATACCAAAAAACTGGTATATATACTGATATAGAACAAATTAGTCAAAGCTAATATATATATATTAATTACAGTACCAAGAAATTAATCTTGAACCTCATCAGTAAATCCTCCTAATAACAACTGAAACAATCCATTTTACAATACTTAATTAACAACCAAAATCACATACACTTGAGATGAACACTAATCTTTAACTGAAAAAAAAAAAAAAAAAAAAAAAAAACACTTGACCCTTACAGAGGGAAATAACATCAAGCACACAAAGTGGATCAGATATCATCCTCTTCTCCACATCAAAATCACAGACAATCCAAATCATGATTGATGTTTGGTTTTTGCAATTTTGCTTATTTCACTGGAAAATCCTGTTTAAACATAGATTTCACTTTAAAACAGCCATATATAGCTAGATCCTAAAAGCTTCAAAAGGGCTCAATTTGAGACATTCCACTACTTTTAACATCAAATTATAGATTTTTTTAAAGTTGAATAACTGCAAGAATGCCGAAAGCACTCTGATTAATTTGAGTTTGAACACCAAGATAAAAAACAAAATCTAATGACTCTAACAGATATGATGCGTACTAAGCGGTATAATTGGCGAGAAACAAAAAGAGCCATATCATTATATAGAGTCAAGAGTCTTTATCTTAGATTAAAAGCTAGATAATGCATTAGAGGGATGATAATCAAAGCAATCAAGGAGAACCACCTCTACGAGGAACAAGAATAAGAGTACTTAAGTTTGAAGCTTTGCCTTGTTGATGTGACGGGAACCCCTCCAATTCTTCCAACTTCGCCTTGACATATGCAATGGTTTTGCTAATCAACACATTGAGAGTGAAAACATTGCTAGTTAGATACGTAACAAAAATCTTTATGATCATCTGCGAGTGTTTGAGAATCAAGATCAATTCCGTCCTGGATATCATGATCTGCAAGCGTCTGAGAATCTTTGAGCACTTTACCAAGATACTCTAGGCGCATGTTACTAACGCAAACATTACTTCTCTTTGTTTGATCTATGAGATCCTTTAAACTGCCAGCTGTTTGTGTATAGTCAACCGTAAGTTTGAAGCTTTGAGAACCAGTCTCTACAAAAACATGCATTCCGGAATCGAGGCGGACCTTGACATGCTTCACCAGCTCAGGGTTCTCAAATTCAAGGGTGAAATTTCTTCCTGTCGCTGTTTTGACAGCTAATTGCATCTGCAATTCAATTGCATTGAAGTGCAGATTTCATTGCAAGCCAGAGGGTGTAAATCTTAGATTAAAGTTTTGTGAATTCTAATACTTAAAGAAAAACATATATAAATGGTTGTGCAACATGCCGACCATCCGAAACTACTGAAGATATATTGGCCGGTGGATTCCCAAACTTACCCAATCCTATAACAACAATTGAAGATGTTTTCACTGGTACATCAAGAAGCCTCTTCATTTGCTGATGTCTGTATTTTTTGGGTTGTATGTATAATAAAGAGATGTAATTGAAGAGGGTACTACTGTACTCAGTACCTGTGACTTGGATTCTATTAGACTGGTACTAGGCGGCGGAACCCTCAACGGCTGAAAGTATTACATCTTCTGGCTTCAGGAGGTTCCAACTTTTTTAGATAACTTTCAATTTGAAGCAATTTATCTATTGCAATTACTAGATAATTTTCGTTAATTATCTTAATTTTTGACAAGTTTCTGTCCAATTTTTGTATAACTGCCAATTAGGGCAGGTTTCACATTTCTAATTTTAATTGGTCGTCAGTATTGCTAGAACAGAAGTTCAGTGGTTTTTCTAGATTTCAACCCGGGATTTCTCAAGTAACAGTGCCATTCTTGTTTCTGTAAGTCTGTAGCTGGTATTGGTACCAGTACAAATACTAGAAACCTTAAAGTTCAGTTTTAACAGCACATTACAGATTTTTTAAGTTGAATAATCACAAGAACAAAGGTGCTCCGATTTAAGTTTCGATACCAAATTTAAAACAGACAAATTAGTTATACGCAAGGAACAAAAAGAGGCAGCATTACGTAGACAAGTCAAAAGTATTCAAGTAGTTATATATTAGATTATAGTTATATTTTTTTTTGACATAGTGAATATATTCATAACCTCCTCCCCTTTCTTTGTGGGAGGAATTAAAGTACAAGTCCTTACACCAAAAGTCATTACCTAAACTGCCATCTAACTATGACAGTAACTACAACTAGCAAAGCTCAACAACTAAGGAAAAGTACTCTAAACAGTCACTTACAATGTATAGCATTGGCAACACTGACTCAACAAGAGCCAATACAAAATCTGGAAGATATACTTCCTAATAATCATCACAAAAGTATCAACACACTATAGTAAACTGAAACATTGAACAAGCAGCTTTATAGCATCCTTCCTCTTTCAGTCTTCTTCAGAATCTGAAATTACCACGATTTCATAGAACTCCAGCCTCTCACCTAACCAATAATTCCATATACCAAAAATCCTTACTAATAATAAAAGCATATTAGAAAAAATGATATGAAAGGGCTATCCTCACATCTGAGCCGTTGATCATTTTATTCGATGGATCAGAACCGTTGGTGTACGTTAATGCCCGTTGACGTTCTCAGCCATTAAAATTAAGGCCCATTACATATTATCTTAAAAATTTATTATAAGAAATAATAATTTCAGCCCAAAGCAAGGAGTGGGCTTTTCACTAGTATTATATAAAATAGTCTAAAAATTATAAACCATATTTCCTTGAAACCACCAATTTATTTCTACATAACCAAATTTGCCATCAAACTACAGCATATAAATGCTGACAATACAATTTATTATCTGATGACAAAGCTATAATACTATCCCACATGTCATCAATGCAAGTTAAGTCTAATGTTATGCCTTTATGATTTATAACATTGAAGCATGTCCAAAATTTCTTTATTGCAACACAATCCAAAAATAAATGATGTACAGATTCACAAAATTGACCACAACATGGACATACCCAATAATTCCCCTTTTATATAATTTCAATCTAGTCAACAGTTTATCCTTCATAATAACCAAACAAAAACCTTAACCTTAAGTGGTATTTTAGTTTTCCAAATTGTGTATTGTACCTTAATTTCCATACCACTACAATTCAAAAAACTATACATAGACTGGATAATATAAACCCCTTTAGTATCAAAATCCCAACAAGCAGAATCCTGTTGATCCTTTTTACAAAAGGGTACTCAATCAAAATTTTTATTATTTCCTCTTTTTCTATTCTCATAGCCAATGATACTCCTCTTGTTAAATGCAGAATAAGGTGAAATGGTGAATGGTACCTGGATAATAAAAACCATAGCCAGCGTCTTCAAGAGTCAGGACTGACCCATCTCAGATATCATGATCTGCGAGCCTTTCATAATCTTCCAGCGGGTATCGATGTAAATACACATTTCGGAATCGAGTCGGACCTTGACATGCTTCACCAGTTCGGGGTTCTCAAATTCAAGCGTGAAACTTGTTCCTGTCGTCATCTCGATGGCAAATTCCATCTGCAATTGCACAGAAATAGCACATTTTTTTTTTCAATTAAGACATGATGTAATCTTGTATTTGAACTAAAGAGAATTCTAATAAGAGAACATAAATGGATATGTAAAGATTCAAATTTAATAACTTTCTTGAACATCAGGCCCTATCCCAAAACCACTGAAAATATTTTGACTAGCAAATTAAATTTCCCAAATTTATACCACCATAGATAGAACTGTTGAAGATGCTTTTACTGGTGCATTTGCAAAATTAGCCCGATCCTAAATTTGGCCCAGAAGATAAGTTGACCAGTACAATATTTTTCAACCAAATCAAGAAAAGAAACATTCAACTATATGCTAATTAATATACCGCAAAAGAAAGAGGTTCCCCTTTGTTTTGGGTTGTACACATGAGCTACCTGAGCTAGAGCTTGCAGTGACCGGATGGATTACCCTAAGTGCTGGTAATGGTCTTGAAGAAGCCAAGGAGACTACAGCTGTGTTAAGTGTAAGAGAAATAGAAAAAGAGAGAGAGAGAGAGCTGTTGAGTGGGAGGTAGTGTGTGCACTGTGCAGAGTAGTGTAGTTGACTGAATTTGACCTTGCGTTTCGTATCCATGGTAAAACTGATTTAAGCTCTTAAATCAATTTTAAGTTATCAAATAGAAATGATTTAAGGTGTAGTAAGTTAACGCAGCTATATAGGTGTAGTAAACTAAATTACCAACATTTTATATCTTTTACAAATAACATTAACTTTACTTTATCTGTTTACTTCACTACTACCAAACATCACTGATTTAAAATGATTTAACGTTTTACTTTGCTTTAATTTACTACACTTACTAAACAGGGTGAATGTTCAATTGTACATAGGTTCAAATAAAAAAAAAAAAATTGTACATAGGCTCTGTAAATATTTCTTTTCATTGATTTAATGTGGCAGCAGCTGCCATCGTTTAGAAGAAAAAGGAAACAGAGGTAGCCGTGTGCAGACTGTGCAGTCAAAGAGTGTCTAATCCGAGCTAGGGGACTAGCTAGGGGCTATATATGGCGGGGACTTGGGACTTGGGAGTCCGAGAGGAATAAAAATCTGCTGCTTTTCTAAGAAGAAAAGCCGGGCCTGTTTTTTTTGATCGGATAGTCAGGATCGATTGTTGCACCGATCTCAAAGTACTTCACCAATTTCAGTATTTTCTGCACGGATCTCAAAGTATTTTAGTGTTTCTTAGCCGTCAGATCAAGAAAAGCAGGTGATCCCGATCCCTCTGAGAGACTGTCTGTCACTCGAGTCCGAATCCTCTACCACGCGAGTGCTTATCCTCTGCAGCGCTACAAAGTGTAGCACAGAACGGGGACCGTTAAATTATCTTGAGATTCGTGCTGGAACAGACTCGAGATGATCTAACGGTCAAGATTCTATGCTACACCTTGCAGCGCTACAGAGGATGGAATCCTACACTCGTTTTTTTTTTTTTTTGGAGTGAAAACACTCGGGTTTTATTAGGAGAATCTATTCAATTTCTGCCTTGGGACTCTGCTGACTCCGATCGGTCGAATTGATGACGGTAAGAGTGAGTTTTTTACTTTTTAAAGAAGATTAGAGCATCAGCATCATGAATCATGATGATTTATGTCATGGGTTTTGTGCAATTTTATCGTAATCGGATCAGACATCAGATCGATGGGTTATTGGTCTGATTCATAGTAACATGATTCGCGATTTATTCGCGAATAATTCGCGAATAATTCGTTTTTTCAAAAGAGCCGAACGAATCCCGCATAATACTACCCAATGATATATAATGCGTTTTATTCGCGAATTATTCGCGAATAAAACGTTTTTTACGCAAATAAAACGTTTTATACGCGAATTATTCGCGAATAAAACACATTATATACCGTTTTGAAGGAAATTTTGTGCTTTTTTATTTGGTTTTTAAAAATATTGGCACTTTAATATATTTTTTATTATATTATATAAGCCGAACTATTCCCGAATTATACCCGATTAATACCCGAATCATGAACTTTTGACCTCGCCGAACGAATCCCGAATCGATAATTTGTTACTATGGTCTGATTGTTGAGTCAACCAGTTCAACTGCTGGTTTTCTCAAATATACTTATGAGATATTAGACTTAAAAAATTATTATAAATAATTATTTTTATTGTATAAGTATATGTTATAACCTACTCATATATTTTAAAATAGTGAATATAACGTTGAATTTGTCCACAACCATCAATAAAATTACTTGTAAAATAAATTACAATATCAGCTTATAAACAAAGATCTAAATTTTCTTTGATAAATGTAACATTCTTGATATTATTTAATATTATGGTCATGAATAATAAAAATGTAACTTTTTTTTTAATTTCGAACCTTCAAATAAAGTACAATAACTAAAAAATAATCATAATTTTTTATTATAGAATCATGTATGATTAATGTGTCTGTATATAACTGTATGCTATAAACAACTATGTTTTCTTGAAATTCGAAAAAGTAAAAAAGATTTGGAGTCTTGAGGCCTGTTTGTGAGATCATAGGCTGTAACATCTAAGGCTCATAACCTTTTTTTTTTTTATTGGATTTACATCTCTCCCCTCGATGAGTTCATTCACAGGTGCCAGCTTCAGAATCGGAAACCGCGTACGGTTTTTTCTGAAAACCGGCTAATTAACCGGGGTTAGCACGCTTTTTACTGGTTCATTTATATGTATGGTCCAATCAAAGAATCAACTCAAAAACTGTTCTGGTTCCCATTTTTTCTGGTTAAACAGGCGGTCCGGTCCGATTCTAATAACACTGTCTGGTTTTGTGCCACGGCCTTGGCATTCTGTTTTTGGACTTTTCAAGAATATATATATATATATATATTTGGAGCACAAATAGTGCAGTGCGTGATGTTCAACTCAAAAGAAAACAATCAACTCAAAAAAAAAGTGCAGTGCGTGATGTCAGTTTTAATTTGATGGGTTGCTTAGAATTCACATCCGCTGTTATGCTATAAGATAACAGGGTTCATGTATTCTAATATGGGCTGTTGGATAAAAAATAGACGGATGAGATTAGTTCCAAAAAGGCCTCATAAAATCTAAATTGGGTCGATCGGCGCCGTCTGTTTAGACCTCACGGTCCAGATCGGAATAATAGGACCCTGTTGTTCTAAATGAATAACAACAGATACGGACTCGCTTGCTTATGCTTTTTTTATCCAATTGGAAAACAAAAGGTCCTTTTTCCTCAAAAAAAAAAAAAAGGTCCTTTACAGGTTCACCTATTATTAGTTTGCGTACATTTCTTGTTCCAGATTGCAAACTATGTACTTGATTTGTCACAACTCAAACAACCGTAAATCCCATTTAGCTAATTCATCAATAAGCAGTAGGATTTGCAATTTACCAGCAAAACTGAAGTAGTTGTACATTAAACCTAAAATCAAATCAATTGCTGTTTCAGAAAAATGAATCATATAAAGAACAAATTTAAGATGATAATTGCTGCTCACACTACAACCAAATGAATATAACCAGTACTGCTACCCCAGTATGTACAAACAGTGGAAACATTCAAGTCCAATTCTAATTCTGAAATCAAATAACAGAATTTTAAAATTGAATATCTACAAGAGCATCAAAAGCACACCATTTAAGTTTTAACTCTTTAAGTCAAAAACAAAAACATAACAAGTCTGACAGACAAATTAGTTGTAACCAACTAAGCTATATAATTGGCAAGGAACAATCAGAGACAACCGTGATGTAAACAAGTAAAGGATGTTAATTAATCATCAGGTTTGAAGCAAGATACAACCTAAGAGGGATGATCGTAAAAGCAAGAACTGCAAGTTTGCAACCCACCGGTATTAGATAAATAAGCCAGTACAAGCCACTAATTAAGCAGCCTAATTAAGCTGTCTAATTGGCAAGGAACAAAAAAGACACCATTACATAGACAAGCCACAAGTCTTAACTAAATATCTTAGATATGAAGCTAGCTAGATACTAACCTAAGGAATTCACATCTGCTGTTAACCCTGTTATCTTAATATGGGCCGTCGGATCAAAATCAACGGATGACAGTAATTTCAAAAAGGCCTCCTATAATCTAAATTGGGTTAATTGGGTCCATCCGTTTAGATCTAACGGTCCAGATCGGAATTACAAGGTTCTGTTATTCTTAAAGAATAACAGCAGATACGGACTCCTAACCTAAGAGGGATGGTAAAAAAACAATCAACCAAGCAGTGAACAGAAAACAAGGGCAATAGTACTTAATGCTTGAATGTTATATAGTCAGCAAGAGAGAGCTCATCACTCAGGTGCTTGCCTTTATAGATGAACCTCTCTGTTGATCCGACGGGATCCCCTCCAATTCTTCCAACTGTGCCTTGACATTTCCGATGGTTTCACTAATCGGCACATCGAGGGTAAAGATCTTGCCAGTTATAATCTTGAAGAAAACTGACGCGGAGTTGGACCCACTTCTGACTAGTCCTAGTCGTGGGACTAGTGTTGAGCTTCCCGCAAGGCTACCTATCACCAAGCAATATGAGAGGCGCAACAAAAGATCTGCAATTCCAGCAAATAGGAAAAAAGATTTAATCAAATTTCTTCTCTTTAATAGCATTGAAGGCTATTTTTCAGAAAACGTTCACTTTTCTTTGTTTTTTTTGTGGAAGTTATTATTTCTCAGAGAAAGTTATTATTTGCTAGTTTTGATTCCTTTCTTCTTTCCTTTACCTGACATTTTGACATTCTTGACATTTTTGGAGTAGGGGTTAGAAAGACGAACGGTAACTAACCTTTTACCTGCGTCAAATATTTGACGCCGGTAAAAGGTTAACGTTCGTCTTTCTAACCCCTACTCCAAGAATATCAGGTAAAGGAAAGAAGAAGGAATCAAAACTAGCAAATATTAACTTTCAGAAATAATAACTTTCTCTGAGAAATAATAAGCTTCTCTCAGAAATAATAACTTTCACAAAAAAAAGAAAAGGGAAAACGTTTTCAGAAAAATAGCCTTTCAATGCTATTAAAGAGGAGAAATTTGATTAAATCTTGTCCCTATTTACTGGAATTGCAGATCTTTTGTTGCGCCTCTCATATTGCTTGGTGATAGGTGGCCTTGCGGGAAGCTCAACACTAGTCCCATGACTAGGACTAGTCAGAAGTCGGTCCAGCTCCGCGTCAAAAACCTTTATGTTCTGCGAATGTTTGAGGATCATAATAGAACCGTCCTGGATATCATGATCTGCGAGTGTTTGAGAATCCTCGAGCACTTTACCAAGATACTCCAGGCGCATGTTACTAATGCAAATATCACTCTTCTTTGTTTGATCTATGAGATTCTTCAAACTGCCAACAGTTTGTGTGTAGTCCGCCTTAAGTTTAAATCTTTCGGTACCGGCCTCTACATATATGTGGATTTCAGATGTCAAGCGGACCTTGACATGCTTCACCAGTTCGGGGTTCTCGAATCCGAGCTTCACATTGCTTCCTAGGGTGTTGAATTCAAGGGTGATATTCCTTCCTGCCAGTGTTTTGAACGATACTTCCATCTGCAATTTTGCACGGATGGAGTAAATACTGCATCCAAAATTTAGTGTATTCCAAATATGAAAGAAGAATATAAATGGATGAAAACATGCTGAACATAACTGTCTACAACGACATGCCGCACCCCATAACCATTGAAGATATCTCAAACGGTACATTTATTGAACTAAAGTTGCCCCATCCCAAATCCATTGAAGATATATTTTCATTTTTCACCGGTACAATACTTTTGAACCATATTCAGAAAGAATCATATGTCAATAACCAGAAAACAAAGAGCAAAAACCCCATTTGGCATGATTTCCATTTTCTCGTTTTTAGTTTTCATGAAACTGTAAACTTATTTCCTTTTTTTTTTTTTACTATTTTTTGTTTCTAAAACATCCGTTATCTTAACCACTTCACAAAAAAAAAAAAAAAAAAATCCATTATCTTCTCTGAATAAGTAAACCATGCAGCTTGCTTTGTTGATGAAAACTTTCAGATTATATAATAAATGACAGGATATATACCAAAGTTAACGTATATACAAAAAGAATATTTTGGACAAAAAACATGAGCACTTTATCATTACATGACCAAATAGCATTCATTATTTTACCATGTTTTTCTTCAGTGACAGCATGATGTATGAAACATAAAAGGGCTACACTACGAGAGAAAAATGTGATAATGTGATATGATATCTATTTACCCAAACACATGCAACTGCAATGGCTACACTGCGAGAGAAAAATAAAAGGGAGAGATTGATATCTGGACCAACATGGATGTGCGTAATGTGTAGTTTCTGGACAACCCCCTTCTCAAACACAACTTACTAAAGAGGACAAGAAAGAGAGAATTTTGGACCGTGACTGTCAAGTGTGTCAACAAGTAGTGATCACATTTGTGCAGGGAGGGGATGAAAGGGGAGGGGATCGGACTTACCACTTACCAGGCTTTGAATTTCTTCCACACTCCTCCCCTTGCTGGCTGGCTGAAGGGTACTTTTTGCGAGTCTTTCTTTCTGAAGCAGTGTAAAAGGGAAAGAGAGCGAGCTTGAGATTGAGAGTGGGAATTGGGAAGGTCGCGTTTTGTAATTCATATCCCCTGCTGTACTGCACTGCACTGTGCAGTTCACAATGTCAGCCGTTAGATGGTCTCGAGATTCGTGTCCGCGCGGATCTCGAGATGATCCAACGGCCGACGTGTCAGGTGGCGTGTGTAGTTCAATATGACAGAGGGTCCGGTGGGTGGGGCAGGAGAATCTATTCAATTTCGGCATTGGGACTGCATTGGGAAAAAAAAAAACAAAAAAGGAAAATTGCAAAGGGCAAACATATCTGCCAAGCAAAGAACCGAAAAGTCAAGATGGGCTGATGGGGTAGAAAAGAAATGCATGATGCTTTGATGGGCTGGCTTTCTTGATCCAATTGCAAAAACCAAAAGCCTTTCTTTCACAGTTTTATCTTATTATTTTGCAATACATCTGCTGTTTCAGATTACAAATTATGTACTTGAAGATTTATCACAACCCTACATCCCATTTTTGCTGGAAAATTTACAACACAAATAAAAGGCTGTAATTGCCCGTAAACAATACAAAATGGCTCAAATAATATTGACAAAATTTTGACTACGAATATACATCGGTCATGTTAGAAATCTAGTAATAAATACTGCATGCATCTTCCTTTCATTTTTCTCTTCTTTTGTCAATGCAGAATTCTTTTTGCCCAACGTGTCTAGAACAGAAAGTGAGGTCAGTGGTTTTATCTAGATTTAAACTCGGGATTTCTCAAAGAGCAGTGCCATTGTTATGAAGACCATTCGAGCTCTGTGTCTCCATCTCAAGCTGCATGAAAGATTTTGCTCTATGGTATCTGTTTCTCTTTGCTGCAATAGCTGATGAAAAATCTGCAGGAAAATCAAAGATCAGATTTAAATTTCCATCATTTCAACAACAAATAACTACATTCTCGCGACTTTCAATTTTCTTAGTTTAGCTGTATTGCTACTTTTTGGCTAAATTTATATAACCGAATAAAATAACTTTCACCTGAATTTTTTTTGTTTTCTTTTGTCCAAATAGGTTTACCAGTATTTAAATAATTTCCTCTTTCATTTTCAAAGATCAGAACACTTACAGCTGAAATCTTGAGGAAAATCAAAATCATAGTCATTATCTCTTCTCTTTACGTAGATCACAAAAGCCACAAGAAGTGCAGCAAAGAGAACGAAGGCACATGAAGCAGCTAGTGCAATCTTGCCAGTATTGTTTAGCCCCTTTTTGTCCCAAAACATAGGACAGGCTGGTAAGGTAGGCACCCCACATAATGCCTTGTTACCTGAGAGGCTGGAAAAAAGATAAGAATGGTGAATAAATGCAATTGTCACACATGCCCTTGTCAAACAACAGAATGGCAGGTATATTGCAAAATGACAAGACTTTCTTATGTCTCATCAGTATATATAAAAAAAAATTTCACACATTCTCCATACTACCCTCATTTCTTAGAATATCTTTTTCCAAATTAGTCCTGCTCTTTATCTGGCAAGAAAGGAAAGGCTTTCAGGGGATCTTTTTAACTAAATTGGGATGGTTATATAGGAAAATTGTCACTTTCATACATGTATAAAATTTCCTAAAGATCAAGGATATAAGCAACAATAGATTGATTTGCGGGGTATGTATGAATTACTTTGACATTCTTGAGGAGTTCATGTGATATAAGTAAACCTGTACAAGAGAAATGTCCACACATAGAGCTAAAAAACTTTGCTTACTCTATTATACCACCATGTACACCGATGGAATAGAGCTTTTCAGGGACTTGTCCACCCAATTCATTATTATTTAACAGCCTGCACATTACACATTAAATTAATTTCTAAAGCAATGAATTATTATAGTTCACTTGATTGAGATAGCTGAACTGAACTCTGAACCACACTTAACATTGACAAGTAGGTAGGAAAATTATCTCCATAAAATTAATTGTTCAGCAAACCCCATTTGGAATGAGAAGGTATCTAACTCTGAATTTTGCTCAACTAAAGAAGGCATGTAAAGTATTTACAAAAATTATTTACTTACACAGTTTGGAGATTGTTTGAACCTAAACTGTCAGGAATATCCCCAGTAAACTTATTTGATGACAGATCCCTGAAAGATCCAGCAAATCATAACTCATAAACATAATATTCAAACATATTCTTTTTTTTTAGACCAACTGCTTTATTTTTTTTAAAAAAAAGCAGCACACAGACATAAAGGGAAACAATATCTTACAATGTTACAAGCGTATCTTGCCCGAGCCCCCAAGGCAAATTTCCTCCCAGAGAGTTATAGCTCAAGTTTCTGCAGATGTACATCAGTGTTAATTTAATCAACAACTGTTTAATACTATTCAGCATTCACCAATTCAGAAATAATCATTAATTTTTTCTTCTTGTACTCTTATTTTTCTCATTGTAAGGTAAAAACTTTAACTTGATCCTTGAGTAATGTGCATTTCATTTAACCAGATAACTTATTTTTGCTACTAGACTATGGAAGTATTATTTTGTCCAACTAGGCCTTTGACAAGTTAAAATGCATGCACAATCAGCTCATCTCTTCGCTCTCACATTCGTTAGCTTTATTAAATTTATATAATAAAACTATTTGTTAAAAATTTTGTCTGCTCATTCATGAACAGAAATGCGCACATGATCAGTTAACTTAGTTGTAGTGCTCTCGACCAACTGATGGAATATATAAATAGAACATTGGGCTAATGTTAGCAAAATCAAGTTTCTAGTGACTGATTGGCCAATAAGATATTCAAGGGCTTAATTGAACTGCATTCACTACCAATTCCTAAATCAAAAAAGTAAATGCAGGATCAAAAGAAGCATACCAAAAACCATAATGATACTTACAAGCTTACCAAGTTTGTTAGGAAGCCAATTTGCTCACTTATAAACCCTTTCAAACCCTGACTCGCCAAATCCCTGAAAAGAGCCACATTTTGATTTAAAAAAACTTGACAAGACTCCACATAATGATTAGTTGATTGTATTTAAATATAAGTAACATAATTAAGCATATGCAGAAACACTTTAGACAGTCCACAAATATGGATGAAAGAGTGTTCCATTATGAGATCAAAAATATTATATTATCTCAATAACTATACACAATACAAAAGACCACTAATCCAATGAAAATTGCTACCATCAACCAATCCGTGCCAAGGTCAGGGTTAATAGTTGGGGAATAAGCAAAACCGAAGGAACCATATGTTTAACTGCTTCTAGTGCTTTCCTATAGCATCCAGGATGCAATTGCTACAAAAACTAAAGGAGATCATTGAAATTGTTTACTGTGTCCATTGTTTGACAAAATAACATTTACTAGACAAATTGAAATTATCAAAACTTTTTGAATCAGTGCTTATTTTAACAAATTTGCCCTTGGTCAATGATCCTACTCCCTTCCAGACAATACGTGCTTACCACAATGCATCAGCAGCATTCATGAACCACAAGTATACTCTTATAACAGTGAAAACAGTCAATGTTGCAATAAATTTTCGAATCATTGCTAATTTTAACAAATTTGCCCTTGGTCAATGATCCGACTCCCTTCCAGACTATACGTGCTTACCACAATGCATCAGCAGCATTGATGAACCACGAGTATACTCTTATAACATTGAAACAGTCAACGTTACAATAGCTGGATTTAATGAACTGAAATTGAAACACAAACATGAAGAGAAACTTACAGATGAGTAACCACAAGTCCAGATCCTTTTGGATTTCTACGGCAAGTGACACCTTCCCATGCATCCCAAGTGCTTGGGGCACAAGGGTCACCATTCCACCCCATTCTAGATGGTATTTTTAAGGATTCTTTTAATGCCCTCATTGCAGCAGCTGCACTTATGAAAGTGACAAATTACCTTTAGATTGTCAGTGTACTTTTATAGAAAGAATAAAAATTTTCAATAGTTTCCTGCATTGACTGAAAATATTTTGTTGTAAATTATGAAGGGTTACAAATAATCCTCTCTTTTGGTTGCAACATACTAGTTCTATATTTGGTAAGTATTGATGAGCAAAGCAAAAGTATTGGCTTGAAGTTAAGGTGGTAAGCAAAGTTTAGTTTACTATGTCGAATTTTAGAATACTGCAATTAATTTGCCAGGGGAGAAACATTTACCTTATTTATCAAATTATTAACATTATTTTTAGTTACCTTGAGCAGGAACAGTTGCCATGTCCAACGGTGTCATTGCATAGTTCTCAAGCCCGCATAGAATGGGCTGGCCAACAACGGGGACCAATTGCACTTTGAGAATGGGATCTGTGAGATTTTCCATTATATAAAACCATTTGAATGCAGTGAAGCCACCAACCTCCTTAAATATATCAATTCGGGTTACATTATTCCCCCCGATTACTATGTCAAATACTCTCTGGCCAGCCTTGGTCACACTAACATCAATCTCAGCAAAGTGGAACCACACCATATAAGATAGTCTAGTGTCAATCTGTTATAAAAAGTACATGAATAAATTAGAGAAGCAATAGTGTTAGAAAAAACTAAAGCAGGGAATGCTTTACTGTAAACTGCATCATATGTAAGAAAATCGATTCCACCAAATTGATTGGGAGGCCCTAATTGCAGTATCTGTATTCTGGGAAGTCCTAATTGCATTAAACTTTTAACGGTTTTAGCAATATCTATATCAAGTAATCAACCTTACAAATAGAGTAATACTAACAGCACAGATTATTTTATTTCCAAACTAGGCAATAACTCTATCCATGATCCATCAAGTAACAAAGATAGATTATAGTCAAAATTAGCTTGAGAAACAAAAACATTTAATAAATTTATATGCACTAACCGGCATTTCGTACTCCAGCACATCCGTCGCATTAACAGTAGTAACAGCCGTCTCATACAATCTGGTAGGAAAGAAATTCGGCTGCTGATTACTTCCCCTTATCTGATGGCCTCCTGCGGATATAGCGTCCACTTTCATCTTGCTACTTCGAAAATCTGCGTCAGACTGCCAAACCCGACCGAATTGATCTGTGTCATTAGTGAATCCGGGTCCAAATAGGTTCGACCCACAAGTGAGTCGGCCATAATTTACCAGAATCATATCGGTGCCGGTAGTGGCTGCATCGTAGGCCAGAGGGTGCACTGGAGCTAGCTCCAGTGAAGCAATAACGGGCGGGTCTGTGGCAATACTATAAAAACATATATCAGCGAGTGAGTCGATGACCGGAGCAATTAGGTCGGAGTATGCACCTGACTTGGAGGCTTGCTCAGGCCATGGGGACCGGTAAGTGAAAACCAGTGTGCCCTCGATTGATACATCATAGCTCGGCGATCTTAGTTTTGAATCGTAGTTGTCATAAACAGTGAATGTGCGAATGTAGTATCTGTCATAGCATTAAAAATACAAATTTACTTTCAGTGCTTTTACGAATTACATTTCATAGTCTTACCAGCTTAACGCACCTTGCATATTAATACTGATAAAAAAAACTGTTGATCATTTTGAAACACTTGCAAAATAAAACCACAATTGAACTGATAATGCATCATAATCCATCCATAACAACATGCAACAAACATTAAAAGCCACTTTGTATGATGCTCGTTGCCATACTTTACATTAGATAAAAATTGAGCACTAGTTTTAAGTACCAAATCGTCACAATGTACAAGGAAATTACCATTGCAGATAGTCTAATAGTGGCATATATTGATTTCCCTGTAACAGGCAATAATTGGAATTGGAAACTTTCCAAATTTGGTAAACAAGCACATCTGCACATAATCAAACTTCAAAATTTGCAACATTCCACTCCACAGTTCTCCATTTGAGTACCTTCCAGGCAGAACGGGCACAGAGTAGCAGCTCTTCTTGCCGGAGGAGCTGGGAGGGAAGAACCGGAGCGTCCTCTCCTGCGGTTGCGCGAACCGGTGCGGCTCGGCCACCATCCCCGGCGACCCGCCCGAGTAGAACCTGTCCGACAGCCATTGCCTGCCGAACGTGGACGTGAAGTTCGCCGTCCCCCCGCAATCGATGTTGTACGTGTGGTTCACAGCTACAAGCAGTTATCAGTCAGTCAGTCAGTTAGTTAATCAGTCAGTTAGTTACCGATCAGATCGAATTGGAGGTGATCAAGTGAATGGCGGACTTACCGCCGGAGAGAAAGGGATCGGAGGAGGGGGTCGGCGCCGGATCGGCGAGAATTGGAGGTGGGAATGACGCGAAGAAGAAGAGGATGGAGAGTAGATGGACTAGTAGTAGCGGCATTGAGCTGTTTACTGCTGATGAAGATTGACAATGCAGCTCCGATTTCTTGGAGAAGGGGGAAGATCGGAGACGGAGAAGGGAAGAGAAGAGAAGAGAAGCTGGCGAGGAGAGGAGAGGCGGACACTGCGTGATTGGAGGTGGGAAGGATTGAAGGGAGGGAGGGAGGAGGAGTTTGCTTATCCCCTGCAGTGATGCAACTTGCTGTTCAACTCGTAAGCCGTTAGATTTTGTTAAGATGCGTGTTGACACGGATCTCGAGACGATCCAACAGTTGAGATGATGAACTGTAAGTTGTATTACTGTAGAGGATATGAATCGGGAAGGATGAAGGTTAGACACGGACACAGTGCTATTACTATATAGAGTTACAGACTGCCTACGGGCTTTTGTTGTTCAAAAAAAAAAAAAAAAAAAAATATAGAGTTACAGACATACTTTGTGAAGCATTCTACTCATCCTCTGCAATGCAGCATCTTGCTTCCAGAGATTCAACGGTGCGGATTAATTAAGGGGGTTTTACGATCGAGACGCACGAATTTTGAAGCAGATCGGACGGCTGGAGCGCTGAGAACTAACTGACTGCGCCGTAGACGATGAGAATGGAAGCGCATTTCGTTGCGACGGGAAGTAGTTGATGTACTTTGTGAGTGGGCATCACGTGAGCGTACGGCTTAGGAGGGACGTCGGATGGGCTCTAAGATTCGTGCGATGGGTGGGCCTAGAGCAACAATGAATGAGAGGGAATAATGTCATAATTAGATGAGAGACGTGCAGAGCTGTAAGCCAAAACGGATGGGATGGATGATAAAAACAGCTGAATGATACCAAACCCCCAAGGAATCAATCAATTAACTAATTAACAGATTTTAGCATGTTGTTATTATTATATCACCCCGTATATATATTTTAATGTTTTCATCTGCAGATTGCGCTCCATTTTCTCTTTGCATGAAATGATGATGCCTTTTTTAATGTTTTTCGTACGGAATAAAACTGATCTGATTCGTCGCCACTAATCTTGTCATCTTTGCACAAATTGTTTTTTTGTTGGACAGTTGCTTTCGGTTGAATCCGAGTAATTTTTTTTTTTTGGAGTTGATAATTGCAACCTTTAAAAATTTTTTTTAATCGCACCCAATATAATTTTTAGTTGAAAATTATTTTTTAAATACAACAAATCACTTTTATCGGTTCCAATTCACACTTTAAACCGTGCAAAATACTCATACATGTACAATAGAAAAATAAAGAATAAAAAAATTCACTCACATTTTATGAGAGCATGAGAGAGAAAGAGAGAATATTATAAATATAGTATAGAGAATGTATAAAGGGGAAAGTTAAGAGGGACATATAGATTAATTTCTCATTTTTTTAAATAAAATTGGGAAATGAAATTTATCCAAGAGAAGAAATTAGAAAAGTACGTGCAAATGGAAAGATGAGGAAAAATGATTATCATGTAAGATTTATTTATTTTGTTAAAATAAGCTTAATCTGCAAAAAATTATGCACAATTTGATATTTGCAGAGATTTAATTCTGTAAATCAGTAAAATGATTGTTACCAGTTATGGCTAATATTCCAGTACGGTATATATCCCAAAGCAGTCCTGTCAATATTCATTATTCAAGGTGGCTAAGGCTAAACCGAGTAATATAATATGTTGCCAACTTGCCATGCACAAATGCACAATCTTCAGCATGCATTCAATTCTGGGCGATTATAAATTTATAACTACTCCATGTGGAATCTATTTTTGTGATAATTTTTTCTTTTGTCTGATCTTGGTAAATTGCCAGCCACTCCTGGTCACGTGCACACAGTGCACCACAAACAAACCACCTCCAATAATAATACAGATCTCTTTAAGAATCTGTTGCTACCTCCGATCCTGACATGACGACTATAGTTTTTAGGGAAGTTTTTTAGAATAATCTCAGCCGTCCGATATGGAGATTGGAGGGCCCTCCAATCCAAATCGGATCGTAGCTGATTTGAGAGCGAACTATAACGGACCAAGATAGAACAAATGTTGTATGATGAATGGTATCATTTTTTTCAATTCCGAATGAACGGTATGATCATCAATTTTTTTTAGATAAAGGTGAGAATCAAATCACTTAAATGTAAATATCTATAAAAAACTTTTCGTTCAGGTTACGAACTTGCGACCTCCCATATAGAAAGTGTTGTTCTTAATCACTAGACTAAAGGCTAGCTAGTTCTTGAACAATATCATCAATTATTCAGAGATTGTGAGGATCGAACTCTTCAATCAATTAATTATTAATCATACTATCAAATTCGGATGATATTTTTACGTATAGGTACAATACAACATTTTAAGTATGATGAACAGTATCATTAAGCTCTCGGCTGTGCAGCTCGCCTAAAGTCTGATGTTGTTTAATAACTCATGACTACATTATTATAATTTAAACTAGCATCTGACCCGTGCATTGCACGGGATAGCTTAGGTAAAAAATGATTTGCAAAGTAACATGAGTGATACATTTCCTTACTAATATAAGTTTTTAATATAGTTGTCTCAACTCAAGTATATATAGCAGTCTTAAAAATACTCGAATTTTAAATTTTGGGGAGTCATCCTTGAACATATCACCGAATTCAGATCAAATAAATATATGACTTAAAACAGTAAATTGATTCTGAGAAGATTATTGTATAATACAAATATATAAAACATATCTTGAAAACAACACTATGATATACACACATAAAAAGGAAGAGTTGTATATCGATGTCTGAGAATTCACTGATTTATTAAAATATTATTTTCAATGCATTATATATATAACTGAGTGAATTACTTGGCGTTACAAATAATTGTATAAAATCTAATTAATAAGACCGTGCAATAATAATATGTTGTCCGTTGAATGTATTTAGTTTCAAAACCTTAACATGTTTGTATCAACCATACTAGCTAATATGTTGAATGGCAAAGTAGCATGTGCAAATCTCAATGTTCTCCCCTCTTTGGTCAAAACCTGAAAATTTTAAATTTAGACTGGACAAGAAGTGCTAAAACAAAGGCTGTCAAATGCTTGTAATCAGTTTGATAATCATGCATTGCAGTAAATATTAAATAATTGGGCACCTGCTATTCTCGAGAGGTAATATCATTTACAGGATGGCTAATGTTTCTCGCTCCTGAAAATTGGAACTTGTAACATTTTGCATGCATGTAAACAAAATCGGTCCATAGAATGACAGGACAAAAAAATAAATAATAGAAGATGGTACTGTTACCGTACCAGCAAGGCAACAATGAGTGGGATTTGAGCATCAATGACTTCCATGGTTGGCAGTCCCAGACTCCTTCACTGTACAAAAAGTCATTTTTTATGTTAACAAAATTGGATTTCCCCGCTTCATAAAAAGAAAGATATTAAATGTTCAAACAATTGTAAATTAAATTTTCAACAGTTATTTTAAAAGAATAACTAAGATATATTTCAAGTAAATACAGAAAATAGAACTATAAAAATAAAGTAAAAAGCAAGCACCTTGCTGCAAACTGCAGAGGTACAAGTGAATCTTCTTTAGGCTTTGCTCCAGAGTTTTGAGGGGATGGAATGGAACTAAGAGGAAGGGTAACTATTGTACACCCCAATTTGGAAGGTTACAAGATTTGGAGAATGAATAGAGGATGTAACCTCCATTACCATCCATTCACCCCCCTAAAAAAAACTTGAGAGCAAGTTAGAAGAGGGTTGCTCTCCTACCCTCCCCTCCCCTCCCCTCCATTCACCTCAATTGGAGCACACCCTTAAGATCTACACGCATAAATACACCCTAGCACGGGCAGAGAGAAGGGGGGGCGTGACCCCTCTATGAATTTGAAAATATAATCCTATACTAAGATAAAAAAATTATAGTCTTTTTGAAAAATATGTGTGTGCCAACCCCCTAATATATCATATTCATGACATATGGTGCTAATCACCTAATATATCTAAATAATTTTGAGTGCAGAGAAGAAGGCAGAGGGAATTAATACTGTATAATTCTCAATTGAGAATAAGCTAGCTGTGGTCATCTCATTAATTTACGAGTTCCCCGCTATGAATACTGTACTTACCCACTATGTTGAGTGCAGAGATGAAGGCAGAGGCGTTGATTGAGTAGGTTGTCTGATAAAGAGATGGGAAATTTGGAGGCGCTGATGTGAATTGGAAAAGTAGAACAAAGATGGTCTCTGAAGTATTTACGTCTTTTTCATCATCCGTCGTTTCGAAGAGATACGAATAGACAATAGAATTAGGAGATAATCTCTTTGTCCCCCATCATTTGTCCCCCTTAAACGTCCCCCATCCGTTTATGCTGGAACCGGTATGAATACCAGTTGGCAAGTGGTATGAACACCACGATACATTCAGTATGAACACCCTCTGAGAGCTCTATGAACAATGCAAATTAGGAGAATTTTTTTTGGCATATTTTCCATGTGCAAAAATAAATTAAGCACGTGCTTAATTCAATTTCAGCACGTGATGAAAATTGGAGCGCGCGTAGGTGTTCATACTGCTTATTCGCGGGTGTTCATATCCAATGGTCTTCGGTGTTCATAGTTGACGTGGACGGGAGTTGGCATATTTTCCACGTGCAAAAATAAATTAAGCACGTGCTTAATTCAATTTCAGCACGTGATGAAAATCGGAGTTGTGCTCGGATGTTCATATTGCTTATTGGCGGGTGTTCATATCCAATGGTCTTCGGTGTTCATAGTTGACGTGGACGAGAGTATGCGCGCGGGGGACATTTAAGGGAGATTTTTTGTGGGGGACAGTTAGCATCCCTCTAGAATTAGATCGCTAGTAAATAAAAGGAAATAAAGGATGGGGGCGGCTGTAAATAAAAATTGGATAACTAGTAATAAAGCTGACGTGGTGGTTTGTAGAGGTTGGAATTTCTTATGCTTTTCTTTAAGAGGAGGGTTCCAATGCCTTCATTTTTTGTGCCTTCATCATGTTTTTACTTTTTAAATTTCAAATAACTCAATATTTAAAACTCATTTTTCAAAACAAAACCGTTAGATTTAATCTATATCCTTTCATTTATGTATATGTAAAAAATCATCAAATTTGAATATTATTTTGTTTGACATCAAGGGCTTCAAAAAAATGTACTAATTTGAGCAATTTCTAGACGTTGATTTTTATGACTCATTGATTTTATAAATATAAAACAAAAAATTGAAAAAATTTGTTATGTGCACGTAGAGAATATCATATTGATCAAATCTAATGGTTTTATTTTGAAAAATGAGTTTTAAATTTTGAGTTATTTGTAATTTAAAAAGTGGAGGCATGATGGAGGCACAAAAAATGGAGGCACTGGAACCCTCCTCTTTCTTTAAAGAAAGAGATTGTTACATTAGAATTAATGTATTATCAGATTGACTATCCAGTTATTTTAATCCAACAGTCCAAATTGAAATTACATACTAATTGTTCAACTTACATGCCAATTGTTCAACTTACATGCCAATTGTGCAACTTAACATGATAATTGTTCGACTTAACATCAACTTATAGTTAGCATGTTGATGTTATAAGTTGCACAATTATCATGTTAAGTTGAATAATCAGCATGTTAAGTTGAACAATTAGTATGTTATATTAAATAATTAGTTATTATTTTTTTAAGCAGTAAGCTAGCACAATATATATTAATTTGAGAAACTATATCAATAAATGGAGGAACTGAGTAGATGGGCGCTAAGAGCCAATGGAGGAATATTTCCTACAAGATTTTGGTGATCTTGTATACAAGGTATTCAATTCAGTTTTGAAAATAACTTACTGCCTTGTTTTGAAAATAACATCCAAAAATTGAAGTAATCACCTGTGAAGGCGCGCCATCACTCGGGTGGTAAGGGCTTGTCCTTTCCATTTAATGAAAGAACATAAACTTGCTCTTAGTGTATGGCATTTTCCGACTTCATAATTCCATTGGCCAAGTCTTTTGATGAAAAAAGATAGATTGGAGTTGAGGAACAGTCTAGCACAGTAGAATGAATGACCACTTCAATACATAGAATTCTAGCCGAACCAATGCAAAACGGAGTGCACAAACTGCAAACTTAATTTGTCACAAGTAAAAACTACAAGTCTGACAATTTTGTATCGCATGTGTTCAACTTCAATCAAGTGCATGAACTGTGAAGCCACTGAAGACTGAGCTGAAAATGTCGTAATGGAGGGCGAACCAACCAACATTTCGTTTACTGTGAAAAGCCTTTGTATACCATGATTGTAATTTCAAGAAATAAAGGAATTCCAGAAAGTAATTGCCATTGAGAAATTGAATTTTAGAAAATAATTAACATACCATACGGCATGTACCGGTGGTATTTCTTACTAAAGACTTTCCTCTGCATTTCTGTATTTTTTTTTTTCATTATGAGGACGGTTCAGGGACTGTTTTGTTAAATTCATGCATTATTTCTATGTAAATTTTAAGGTCTGATATGGCAGGAGGTTAAGTTCCTATATATAGAATTTTACGCAATTGGTGTTAAGCTGGTATGCTTTGTCATATCTGTTCTATATGCTAATTTCCCAGATGATGAGCTACAGGTGAGGGAGATAAGAGGCACACCGAGAACTAATGCTAACACTGTTGTGAGTTGTATTCATTATTTTAATTTAGTTTTCAGCGGTTGCTGCTAGCATATTGATTTCTGGAATAATATTTAGAAAAGGATATGTGCATTATCATGATTGTGGAACATTTTTTTTTTCAAAACTAGTAAGGTGCGTGATGAACAATATATAGTGGAATTGTCAAAGTTATTCTTACAAAATTACTTTATTTATTGTTTCATTTTGATATACTAAAATCAGTATACACATATTTTAGTATTTACAAAATATGTATACACAGATTATGTCGGAATTGTATCCTCTTTATTAATATTCGAGATGTTTTCCTTTGTACTAACAAGCATTGTAAGTTGTAACAGCAAACCAAAATTATGTAAGCTTTTAGATTAGATATATGAAATGATGATGGTAAACAAAAAAGAGTTCTGACAATTTTCAGAACATAAGCAATCTTGCTATTCATATTCTCAAACGATGATGAACCAGGCGGAACAGTCACCTATCAATTTAAGCAGGACAAATCAAAGGATTGGATAGTTCATTAGCCCTAGAGATGTTAACCAAAACAGCTTGAAGTATATATTGAGATTTAATACAGTACGAAACAGCTCTACCTGAAACTACAATTAAAAACCTCCCAAGTTATCTGTCAAAAACTCATAAGAGTATCAAAATTGGCAGTTTGACACCAAGAGCTATGATAAGTCAACACAAAACAATTCACCAATAGAATCCTAAAACAGCATCCACCATGCAAGAAAAGGCTCACTGGTATTAACTGCCCACTTGTTAAACTAGAGTAATGTATCAGAGAATATATCACCACTACTTAAGTCTTCTATCGGTTAACTTGGAATTGATGTATTATTCCTGCTCAATGCAAAGATCAACATGAAGATCCCCGTTGGGTAAAAAGCATGTTGCTGGCACTTGCAACAAAAATTTGCTCCCCTCAACACTCCTATCTGGTGTAGCAGTCTCAACTTTGGACCTCAGGCGAACAAAGTTTTCTAAACTAAGAGCAAGTTTATGTTATTTCATTACATGGAAAGGACAAGCCCTTACCGCCCGAGTGATGGCGCACCTTCACAGGTGACGACTTTGATTTTTGGATGTTATTTTCAAAGCAAGGCAGTATGTTATTTTCAAACTGAATACCTTGTATACAAGATCACCAAAATCTTGTAGGAAATATTCCTTCAGTAGCTCTTAGCGCCCATCTACTCAGTTCCTTCCACCACATCGAACAAATTCTATTTCTTCCTCTTAATTTGTTTTGCCTGCATCGCCACCAGCTTTTGACTGAGGATAAGATGCGACATTGCTGAAGATTTTGAGGGGACAAAATTAAAGCTTAACGCAATAAGCTATAGCTTTTCTCCATTACCAGCTAGCTCGCGGTGGTTGTGGCCTCCATCACCATTACAGACTACCAAGCAAATCCGAACACATATTACGGGGAGAACTGCTGCTTATTATCAATACAGTGAGTGATTTCCATGGAGAGAGTGAAAACCAGAGTGAGAGATCGAGAGCGAAGAGTTCAATATAATTATTTTTTACTATGCACTAAAGTACCATAATATAATCGTATTTATAAGTTTTATTATAACCTTATCTTACCCTTACAACAACATGACAATAAAATTGCAAAAATAAAATCATTAAAATGAGGTAATCGAATTTACAAGTTCAAAACATGTTTCAGTTATGATTTGTAATCATAATAACTTCATATACACATTACATCCGTCCAGGTGTCTTCTGATTAAGGCAAATAATTCTACCTGTGTTTTAATTCAAACATGAACAGGAACAACCAGCGTGCATACCTGAAAAATGGGAGTATTAAGCTGGCAGTGGCACATGGTGCAATCCAGGACCCAATTAGCACCGGTTTCGATCACGGCTAAATTGGTTGAGTCGGATGTGATGCCGCTTCTCCCTCCGCCTACATCCGCACTGTCACCGGCAAGTTCGCCTCTTTGTGAAAGCTCGACCATTGGTCCCGTTTCGGCTAGCTAGGTTGGGTTCCTCCAAATCTTTTTCATTCTTGAGAGGAGCAGGAGTTGGAAGATATAAGAAGTGAACGCATAGGTGATTAATAGTCAATAGTATTATTATATAGAGTCTATCTACCGTCCATATATGGAAAATCCATAAAAGTCACAAAGTTGTATGACAAATGGTGGATTCCAATATAACAACTTGTGTCACACGTACATGTGACATGATTCTCTTCTTCAAATAGTTTTTGTTTATTTTCAGCTCATTCGTTTCAGTTATTTCTACTAACGATCTTGTATAAGACATTATGTAGTACTTCACTAACGGAGAGTACTAGTTGGGAGAGATCTGTTTGGAAAGAAGCGCTCCGTTTTCTTATTCCAATTAGATTTACGCGAATCGAACGAACATCAAGTCGTGTGCGTTTACGAGGAAGTACAAATGTTTTCACAATAGTCATACTCTTATTACGAGTATATTATTTTGCACTATTTCACAAATTTAGTCTTTGACTCTTTCCCATTATTTTTCCTTTTGTAGGATATCCTATTTTAAGGGGCAAAGCAAATTTTAGATAACACCCATAAATTGATATTTAGCCCTTCTCCTTATTATATCTTTTTTTTTTCCCTAAACAACAATTCACTACTAATAGCATTTGGAAGAAAGAGGAAGACGTCATCCTGGAACTTCAGTTTCTAACAAATGAGGTACTTTGTAACCTAAAAATATGATTACAGTTTACTTTAATGCTAACATTTCCCGTTCTTTTTCAATTTTTTGCTGGAAACTCGTAAGAACTAGCATTTTTAAGTTTATTTTAATTTTATCAATCTTGTTAAATTGTAAAATTGATTGGTCATTATATGAGATGCAATTTACATTAGTTTGTATTAAGATCATGATTAGCAGCATACATATATTCATTGATTAATTAATGTAGATACATTCCTCGGATATATATATTTTGATCAGTTCAGATTGATACATGCTCAAAATTGATTTATTTTCAGTTTTCACGATGATATATCGATTGTTAGTATTAATGGTGACGTTGATTGGGATAGCGACGGCATCAGTGTATGGGATCTATTATGGCAACAAGAAAAGGACCGTCAGAAGGGCTGTGCGCTGACCCTTTCGGTTGTAACTTTCGCTTTGCTGCCGGTGTTTTTGCAAATGATCAATACCTTTTCTGGTAACGAGAACAAGGACGGTCAACACGGGAAGCAAACCGAGAAACTGATGCTGGTATGCACAATTGCATCCTACACAATTCTCTGTGTGGCCACATGGCGCACGACACAGTTCATGCGGGAGGACCCGAACAAGAGGACGCTCTTCTACTGGGACATCAAGTTCTTCTGCTCGGAAGCATTGCTTCTGTCGGTGTTGGTGTTCTGGTACCAGAATCATTTAAAAGACGACGACGATGTTCTTGTAAAACTTGCATGTAGCATCTGGATGGTGTTGGGCCTGGTCGCCACATCCGGGATCTGCGTGAAGTACTGCATATTGTCTTATACGAGATCGTTAGTCGAAATCACCGAAATTAACGAGCTGAAAATAAACAAAAACTATTCGAAGGAGAGAATAATGTTGCCTCCTAAGAAGATGCGAAATTCCCTGAGCGACGCATTAATAGGTTTGTGCCTCGGGCTACTGCTTGCATTCATGGACATAGCATATTATGCGCAGTTCAAATACAACGAGCCATGGATAGCCATTGTGGCGATCGTAACGTATGTGCAATTGGTCGTTGCAGCGGTTCTGACGTCAAGCATGCAGCTTCCTGCTGCCACAAGTCATGAGATTATAGTCGCTATGAGGTTCACCAATATAATAATGGGTATATTTTTTGCAGTACTATATGGGATGATTTTGTCGGGAAGTATGTCTGAGGACGAACAGGATTTCCGTCTGCGCTCTTTCTTAAACAAGTTGCACAGTGGATATATCATTCCCGCAATGATTTGCGTTGCCCTTGATTGATTATGCCTCTAGATATCTGATGCATGCCAAATATTAGTGGTATTTTCAAACTCAATTGATATTGGATCATCTCATCAGCATAATTATTTCTAAATTAAGTATTGTTTCTTCCTACATTTTTTTTTTATAAAGTTGTACCAGTACATATTATATTTAATATTTAATAATATATTAATAATATACACTCATTATTTTACAAAGCAGATGACAACGCAATGTCGGCAATGGCAATTTGGATCACCCCATTGAAACATCTGTTTTGCGATCAGCAGTGAACTAACTATCCATCAACAATTCTCACTCCATCTCTTAATGCTCCTGATCGAGCTGCTTCCTGCAAAAGGAAGTTAACCAGTCAGTGTTGTGCAGCAAAGTATCTTCTGTTATGTTTCTTCCACAGCGCCCAGCACACCGTTGGACAGATTGTATGGCCTTGCCATACCAGTGTACAGTCATTCGGTAAATACCGAATAACGGATAAGTGATCTGTGTAGTAACCGTTATATCAGTAAAACCAAGAATCACTTTTGCCAACTTGCACCCCAAAATCAAAATGTCTCCAGCATTTAGTTCCGTAATTGGTATGGAATTTTGGATATGTATATAATCTAATGGGATTTTGAAAGGAAATCTGACATTATTAGATTAATTACTGATATAGCAGAAAAACAAAACTCTTAATTACAACATAGTTATTTTGGTACTTAAAAATTATGGTAATTAACTCATGATCAGGCACCAACTATATCCTAATGATTAGATTAATTAACATCGTCGAGCATGAAGATATGAAAAATGTAAAACTTAACATGTGGATTACAGTCACTAAAACATAGCTAAACATAATTTCTCGACAAATTCACAGCCAGCAAACACCATTTCACTTCATCGATCAGTCGGTCTTGAAATTGGGTGCACAATCAGATCGTACACTCGCGGGTGCACCCACCCCGCTCTGTTCTCATAATCAACTCACAGGATTAATTTGAACCTTTTTTCCCTACATGAATGAATATCATGTCAAACATTTAACAAAAACAAGAAGAAAGAAAAACTATTTTAAGAACTGCCCACCACAAATTTATATTATAATGGTAAAATCTTATTTCTCTTCAAATAATAATGAGATTACAAATTTATTAAATTTTGGAATTTAATTAAGAATCCAATTAATAAATTTACAGCATTAAACTATTTTTGTAAACATAGAATACTTATTTAACCTCATAAATCCAAATGCTGCTTCGCTTGGTACTTATTTTAAAAATTAGAAGTAGTTGTGCAAATTTAGTAGAGTTCAGAAAATAGCAGCAGAAGTTGTGGTGCAAACTCGGACATGAGACACAAAATAGCAGCAGTTAGGAAATAGCAGCAGAAAATAGTAGAACGTTTTTTTATATAATCTTTTTTCTGTTTGTTAAGATAAAATTAGGCTGTAAAAAGTAGGAAATTAGTCTTAATTTTAGGTTTATATTGATCTCTTTAAATAAGAGACATAAATTGTAATCAAATTATCAGATCAATAGAAAGTTTTTGCTGATACAGAGAATTCTATCGTTCCTCTTCTTTTCTGTTTTCTGTTCCAGCAAATACTGGTAGCAGTGACAAGTTTTCTGCCATTTTCTCGTTCAAGCCGTACCAGAAACTTGCTGTCCATTTTGAGAGCTTCAACAATTTGTATCAGAGCGTCTGAATTTCTAACACTTGTATTATTCAAAGCTAATTAGATATTATTTTCACAGAAAGCTACAATGAAGCCGATCGAAGGATCAACAATGATAAAATTTAGTGGGTTCTCATTGACCAATAATATTAAATACTGTGTGTATTCAGATATTTTCGTCGTTGGAGACTACAAATGGCGCATCTGCTTGTATCCCAATGGCGACTGTTCAAAGAAAAGTTCAGGCTTCATTTCAATATACTTGATGCTTGTAAGCGATAAGGGCTTGTCTCGAAGCGTCTTTCAGTCTTGCCCTTGTTGATCCGAGCAACTCTAATAGGTCGATTCCGATATGTAGCCCTCTGACATGTGTATACGAAAAACTTGACTCGTCACATACCAAATCAGATTGGGGCCGCATGAATATGTTAGATAGAAAGAAATTGGAAAAACATCCTTATTATAAAGATGATTCTTTCACGATCGAATGCACAGTTACCATCCAAAAAGAGTTCCGTGTCGATATGCTGGGCGATGCTCAAGGAATAGCCGCTACCGATCAGATTGTGCCGTCTTTCGACTTGCAAAAGGACCTTGTGAGTCTCTTGGAGAGTGGATTGGGTGCCGATGTGTCTTTCAAGGTCGGCACTAAGACCTTCAATGCACATCGATGCATTCTAGCAGCAAGGTCACCAGTTTTTAGAGCGCAACTATACGGTCCCATGAAGGAATCAACGTACACGAGCATTGTGATTGATGACATTGAGGCACCTGTATTCAAGGTGATGCTTCACTTCATGTACTCGGACTCCGAATCATATTCGTACCTCGATAGTACTGAAGATCATTCAGCATTGATGGCGCAGCATTTACTAGTGGCTGCGGATCGCTATGAGCTGGAGCGACTGCAGACGATTTGCGAAGATCAGCTAATAAAGAGCATCGATGTTGCTACTGTGGCCACCACACTGGTTTTAGCCGAGCAGCACGACTGCAAGCAACTCAAGGCTGCTTGTCTCAAGTTTATGACGGCCTCCTCCGACGACATACTCCGCGCCGTTAGTTTGACGGAAGGATTCCAACACTTGTGTCTGAGTTGCCCCTCTATTGCAAAGCATCTTTTTTAATTGAAAGGCATCTCTCATATAAAAACAGAAGAGCAAGGCAAACCAGCTTAATTTGAGTTACTTAATCATCATGAATTTTATATATATGTATTGAAGATCTCTGACATGCATCATGTGATAGAGCTAAGCTAGAGTTGAACTTAAATTACTAGGATTCTTTTTTTTTTTTTAATTTCTATTTGTTGATCTTTTTTGTATATCTAATTTCTATTTGTTGATCCTGAAGGAGGCGACTAGGACAAGAAATCGAGAGAGGCTAAAAATTTTAACATTAAAACAGTATTGAAGGGCAATATGCAAAGTACTAAAGTACTGTTTGCTTATAGTGTTTTTTTATAAAAATTAATCAAATATTTAGATTAAATAAACAATAAGCACAAATAAAAAGTTTCAACGAAACAGATAGAGTATTCCACTTTCTTCAAAAAAAATAAATAAAAAAAAACAATAGTGGCAAATAGCGAATAAACAATAGTGGCGAACTTTCTTTGTTTCTACAATTAAATTTTCTCATAATTAAATCGAGAAGATAACTTTCTTTTGTTTCTACTATTAAATTTTCCTGTACAGCCCATTGGCAAGGTGTTTCCGATTGAGTATGAGTATGACCTACCGCCTACAGACGGATCGTCCATGGATCCATAGAAAACAGGTGGCACGCCTCGCTGTCAATCCGACGCATGCGATCCTTGTTTGATGTCCAAGCTGTTCGGTTCGTTTTTTTTTTTTTTTTCCCGATCGTTGTAGGTCGTCCTTGCAAGGTCAAATCAACCTCGCGCTCAACAACGAAATCGCAGCATGAAATCATACTTTTTTTTTTTTTTTAGGAAAGGCCCGTGGGCTTTTTTTTGGCAAACTGTGTCCCTTTAATTCCAATTCACATCCCGCCAATAACAGTTCTATCCCAAAAATCCACCCTCTCATTTCTCTTCACCATTTCCTCTCCAAAATTAACCGCTTGGGATTGGGGGTTTGGGGTGGGGTGAATTTTTTTTTTTTATGCGGCAGGCAACAACCAGCCGAGTGTTTTTTTATTAAAAAACAAAAATATTTACATATAGCGTTCATTCATAAAAGAAAATAAAACAAAAGAAAAGAAAAAAGAAAATAAAAGAAAGACAGAAATAGAACTAGTAGAAGACTATGTACACTGAATATACACTACACCTATTTGTAGACTAATTTATCCTATTTAAGTCATTCCGGATGGTGACATAGGCTCATACACATACAGAAGCAGGGATGTTGCGCAGAGGAGTTACATTTGGTTGGTTTAGCCGTAGTATTAATCAGCTTTGTGTTTATCCATATAATTATTCATATAATCGTTACCAATATTCATATAATTGTTACCAATATTCATGTAAATGTTACTAACATTCATTTAAAGTCCACAAGTTTCATGAAATTAAAAGTTTCTAGTGTACACTTCCTCCCAAGTTACTTTCCCTCTTCATTCTTTGGTCCAGCAAAACTCATCTTAACCCATTTATGGCTGTTCTCCAGTTTCTTAACCCGCAAAGCATGAGCCGAGAATAATCTTATTGCGACCGGTATGACAAACAGTCGGATAGTTGTTTGAGAATAAGTTGTCAGTGGACCACCAAATATTTCATATTGCTTCATATCATAGTAGCCTCACTAATTGTTGTTACCAGTATTCATGTAAATGTTACTAACATTTATATAATTGTTACTAATGTTTATATAATTGTTAATATTTTAAGGCTTTGACAATATTCATGCAAATGTTACAAATATCTGTCCTTGTGTTAAAATTATCCATATAATTGTTACCAATTTTCATATAATTGTTACCAATATTCATGTAAATGTTACTAACATTCATTTAAAGCCCACAAGTTTCATTAAATTAAAAGTTTCTAGTGTACACTTCCTCCCAAGTTACTTTCCCTCTTCATTCTTTGGTCCAGCAAAACTCCTCTTAACACATTTCTGGTTGTTCTTCGGTTTCTTAACCCGCAAAGCATGAGCCGAGAATAAGCTTGTTGCGATCAGTATGGCGAACAGTTGGATAGTTGTTTGAAAATAAGCTTGTCAGTGGACCATCAAATATTTCACATTACTTCATATGATCGTAACCTCACTAATTGTTGTTACCAGTATTCATGTAAATGTGACTAACATTTATATAATTATTACCAATGTTCATATAATTGTTACCAATTTTCACAACAACAACTCATTCTATTGTTACAAAAACAATACATATCTGTAACAACTACTAAAAAACTCAACAACGGACGAGCATACCTAACAAATCCTTCGAAAACGTCAACAAGTTTAAACAATAATGTAACAAAAATGTAAAGAAATCTAACAAAAAAATAGCAGTGCGATACAAAGCTAACAAGTCGTCAACAAAATTCAGTACAAATTAAAAAAAATTTCATTTTATTTGAACATATTTTAGAACATTTTTGGGATATGAATATACTCCTAGATATTTTTTTACCTTCCGACTGAGCTGTGTACTATAAACAACCGATTACGAATTAGATTTAGGGTTACAAAGGAGATTGGGGATCGGTATATATACCTTGAAGATTTTTGAGCAGCATTTTTGAAAATTGAAAAAAAAAACCTAAAAGATCGCTGGCGCCAATGTGCTGTGGGGGTTTTTAATGGCGATTTGACGTCGATTTAATTGTCAGAAGAAATGGCCGCATCTATGAAGTAGAGTTATGATGACGGGCGAGCTGATTCGGATGGATGATGTTATTTCCAGCGTGTCGGCTCCGGGTCACCGTGTAATCACCAGTTATGAAAATGGTCAACTATGGAAGTATGGAGCGTTGACCGTATGGACGCAAGGTGTTTCCGATTGAGTATGCGCCCAAAAATTACATACAGCCATGAGCCATTCCATATTACATTATTATTACCACAGTTCCAGAGTCCAGACTTCCAGTGGCAAACAAAACAAACAGGCTTGCTAATGTCATGTGGTGGTGTTGTCATATCTCAATTCCATAATTTCCTTGCCTTCCCCTTCCTGAATTCATATCCCCTGCTGTACTACATTGTGCGGTTCACAACGTCAGTCATTGGATTGTCTCCAGATTCGTGCCAGAACAGATCTTGAGACGATCCAACGACTAACACTGTGAACTGCACAATGCAGTAGAGCATCTCCCTAAAACACTCCTAAAACCAAAAATTGGGAATTAAGAGCATCTCCAGGAGACTCCCTAAAAATGGATCCCAATATATCTATATTGGGTGTCATCCTAAATTTTTTTGGAGCAAATTTCACCTCAATCTCCAACAGATTCCCAAAATATGGATCCCAATACAATTAAACTGGGCCAAAATATGGATCCCAATACATTTGAACGGTCTGGATTTGGCTCTGGTTTTGGGAAGTTGGATTGGGAGTGCCCAAAAAGGCCACCAAAATAGGGAGATTTGGCTTTGGTTTTGGGAGTGCTAAAAATAGGGATAGCTTTTTGGTATCTCTTGGAGACGGTTTTCTCTTCTTAATTTCCAATTTTTGGTTTTAAGAGTGTTTTAATGAGTTTATTGGAGATGCTCTAAGTTCCAGGATGAGCATCGCTCGTCCCACTCCCATCTCAATTCCATAATTTCCTTGCCTTCCCCTTGCCCTGAGGAGGAGGTCACGGAACCAACCAACCGAAGATTTGACACCTTTGTCACGAGCATAGTAACAATACTCGCGAATAATTTGCAAATTATTTGCGTTTTATTCGGAATTTGATAACTGACGAACAGAACGACGAATAATATGACTATTCCGGAGTTATCCGCTCAATTCACGAATTATTCGTGTATAATACGAACTTTTACGAATAAAACGCGTTTTATTCGTGCATTCGGCGGTTTGGAAATTTGAAACTGGCTTTGGAAAACGAAATTTGCATGGTTCGGATTTCGGAGTAATAATTAAAGTGAAGTACGTACAGTTCACAGTATCAGCTGTTAGATAGTCTCGAGATCCGTGCAAGAACGAATCTTGAGATGATCCAATGGTTGGTGCTGTGAACTACACAATGTAGTACATCAGGGGATATGAATTGCGCTAAGCAAGACACAGTCATATTGCATAGCTTTATCAAATTTGTTTGTGTTCCCGATATGTGAGTATGTGACAGAGTTTTTTATTATTTTGAGTTGTCTCATTGTTGCGATCTCCTGTGACCCATAATTTACAGCTAGATTTGAAACGATTTTTGTTAACCAAATAAATAAATATTTGTTTATTCAAATCGAATTATACCAAATTATTTCTGAATCACGAATCTTTGATCCCGCCGAACGTTTTTCCAATCATATAGTTGTCACTATGGTCACAAGAGGTCAAGAAGGAATCATTCATTCATTCGTTTCAACCCTTCAAAGACGAGTGCTCATCCCCTAACTTACTGCATTGTGCAATTCACAACGTTATCCGTTGGATCATCTCAAGATCCGTGCGACAATCCAACGGCTGAAGTTGTAAACTGCACAATGCAGTACAGCCGGGGATATGAATTCTTTCGAAGACCACCCCTTCACCTCAGTTTCTCCGCCTCCGATCCCCTCCAATCCCCCCTCTACTCAGCAGACGCATGATTAAAAACGGACGGTGGGATCTGGGTTACGCATCTCTGGAGAGTTGTAGAGCATCCGGGGAAGGAGCTCAGGTTCAGACTGTTCAGTGACTTGGTCTTAGTTACGGGCCTACCATGTGCCTTTTGTTTTGCCTTTGCCCCGGACTTGTGTCCGGATTTACGCACCGCTTTCTTTGTCGCCTCAAAGATAATGTATTTTTTTTGGGGCTGCCTAACCATCTTTTGTTATGTTAACCTGAATATTGTCAACATTAATTAATTTACTATTTTACCTCTTTATTAAAGATTTAAAGAGAGGTCAATTTTGTGTGGCGTTCTTATGTAGCAGCTCATGTTGCTTGCTTGCCATGTAGTTTCTAGAAATGACCAGAAAGAAAGTCTTCTTGTCTCGTAGATGAAGGGGAAGGGCTCTATCCGGAAAATTCATGAAGGAATCATTTAGTATTATTTTGCATTTTGTTTCGTAGAATAGTTCTCTGACAAGTTTCAGATCATCTTTGACTGTATTCTCAAATGGAAAATATTAAATTTCTTCAACCATATTTTTTTTTTCTATAAACAAAGTACACATACTGATATACTGCAAATTTCCAGCTTCTTCTTCTTTAATTAAATTCAGAATTTCCATGCACAGATATAATTTTCAAAAATGCCACCAACATTAAACTTATAAAAATCAGAAGGATACCATATCAATTTTTTTTTTTGAGGGTAAAATGCCCGTAGGCTTGCATTTAGAAAAAAATTCAAAAGCTGAGAGTTTTTGCATCTACATTACAGTACCAAAAAAAGGAGCTAAAAAGGATGTAATCCAAGGTTACATAGCAACTTGCTACAATGGAAAAGGAGAAAGCGAAAACTAACTACATATTAAACGGACTAAACAACTCCATTTTTTTTTTTTTTTTTTTTTTTTTTTTTTTTAATAAAATTCCTAAAGTGTTGGCTTAGCAGAAGATATATTTTCAATCATCTGACATATCACTTGTGGACTCGTCCTGTTCCTCCACCTAGTCCGGTTCTCTGGCAAACCACCTTTCTAATGTCTCTTCAGGCCCTTCATCCTCTTGCAGTTGTTGTGGTAATGCCCTTCCCGTGAAATCTCCCCTTGACCTTCTGCACCAGTGTGCCAAATCATGTGCCCATTTTACCCCTCCTCTTGGACAGTGCCTAATTTGGATTGCTGCACCTGCATGCTCCAATTCTCGCTTTATCTGTGCAACAGCTGGGGCTGCTCTCCATGATGGAATCTCACCTATTTCTTGATCAAGTACTGCCCTTATCAGATTGGTGCAGTCAGTGAAGATGAACACCTCTCTTGTTCTCTCCCTTGCCCAGTGGACCCCCTCTAAAACTGCCAGTGCCTCTGTATGGAAAGGATCTGAGACTTGCCTTGCTTTCCCTCTGCATTCCATCAATTTCCCTTCTGTGCTGAAAGTCAGCATTGCCAATCCTGCACTTTGACTTTGGTCCCATGACCCATCCACTAGGATCATTTCTGCATTTCTTAGAACTGTTATCTTGTGTGGTTCACTTACCAGAGTCAGCTGTGGTGCTCTGTCATACTGCATTTCCATTGCCCTTGCCTGCTTCACCACTGTGATGGGGTGCACCCTTTTTCCTTCAATTACCTCATTATTTCTTGCCTTCCATATGCACCACATTAAATTTGCAATCCTGGCCTGCATTTGCTCATCATGCTGGCTCCCCAGATATCGCAGTGCAGCTTTGAACTCCATAGGCAATTCTTCTACTCTTATTGGCAGGTTGGACACAAACCAGATCACTCTGGAACCAGGACAGAAAAATAATAGGTGCATGAGGAATTCATCTTCTTGATTGCATCTGTTACACTGGGGTTGAAATCTATGTATCCTTCTATGCATTTCCTGGGCTGTGGCTAACCCATTCTGGCATGCTTTCCAGAGAAACATCTGCACCCTTGGCAGTATCCCCTTCATGGCCCAAATTGCTGTATATAGCTGCTGCTCTTCACTTTCTGTATTGCTACTTGGATTCCCCCCTGAACCAAAATTTCAGCCAAACTAATTTACAACCATCACTCAAACTTGAACCAAAATAATTTAATTTCCTAGACAAATTGGTCCACCACTCTACTATACACTAAACAGTTGCATTCTATTATATTATTCGCTTTCACATAGTTGCCTTGCCTGCCTCCTTTCAAAGATCCAAACTTTACTCTCATCCCAACACCATTCCCCCCTCAAATCCCTCAAAATTTCATTTTCACAATAAAACCCTGTGCATTCCACAGTCCATACCAGTAACCGTTGCTCCATTTTCTGACATAAATAAATACAAACACAGAAGCAGAAGTAGAACCCACCACCCACTTACACTTACAATATAAAGTAATAAATAATCCATTCCTATTATATCACTATCACTCACTATCTCCCAACATCCCTCATTATTATCCCCAACAGAATTTCCCACCTCGCATTTATATCATTCACCCAAAAGTACCCCGGTAAAAAGTAAAAAATAAAAAATAAAAAGATCCAACCAAAAGTCACACAACACACAATTTTTTTTTTTTTTTTTGCCAGACTATTTTCTGAAAGATTCCTCTCATAAAATTACAATAATAAAAAAAAAGAACAGAAAAAAAAAGATTTAAAAAAGACAGGCTGGCCTTGTCTTTTGTTATCAAAGCCCTCGCCCGGTCAGGTCCGGTCCGGTGCGGTCCGGTTCGGTCAGGTCCAGTCCGGTTCATTACTAACACTTGTTCGGGCTGAACCCAACAACTGACCGGGCTACATCAAAGCTGACCCGGGTGCCCTGCTGCTGCACATTGCCGACGATCGACAGCGGGCCATTGGTCGGCGCGAAGGCGAGGCAGTATGTGCCGTCCGAGTCGACCGGGATGAGGTAGTTCTTCGCGGGCAGCTTAAGTTCGTTCCCCCGGCCGAAGTGCAGCGCCACGGTCGGCACCTCGACCGTCGTCCTGCCCGACAGGTCGTAGCACGTGTCGAACAGCGAGAACCCGTCCGCGCGCGGCAGGGACCGCGTGCCCGAGACGAACGCGTCGCGGAGCGCATTGTACGCGTCGGCTTGTAGCCGGGTCACGGCCGTGCCTGAGTCGACAATCACGCCGCCGCTCCCCCGTTCGTCCATCGCGAACGAGGATTCCGGAATGGATAACAGTTCGCCGCCGACACTTATTCCGGACATCCCGACATAATAAAAAGTCGACAGCTTGTTGTTCCGGAGCAGCGGAGCCGTGACGTCGGCCTCCTCGCCGCCGTCCGAGCTGAGTTCCAAAGTAGAAGCCGATTGCGAGTCCCGGTCGACCAGACAGTACGAGAAGGACTTCGCGGAGACCTGCGAAGGGAAAGAAAGCGGGCCGCCGCCCATCGCCAACAGCCCCGCGGCGCCGACAAAGAGGCCTTCATTATCATGCCCGCACCCAATGGCAACATTCGGGACCGGCGGGGAGCTGCCGAGCGTGACCGTCTCAGTTGCGAAGTCGCCGACGGTGTACGAGCCGTCGCCGTAGGAGACCTGGTAGAGGCAGGACGCCGTGGAGTTGCGGCATGCCGAGACGTCCAGAGAGCGGCACTGCGGCGCGTCGCACGGGACGGCCTCGTAGGACGCTGAGTCCGACGGGTTGAACAAGGGGTCGGTCTGCTGGTAGCAGTCGGAGCACGGCTCGCACTGCACCCAGGTGACGTCGCTCCCCGTATCCAACACCATGAAGAGAAATTTCGCCGGGCTGCCGATTCCGACGCGGGAGAAGTACTCGCCGCTGCCCTGGCTTGTCCCCGACACAATCGGGCCCTCGATAGCCTCGTCCATCACCGACACCATCTTCTCTTCAATCACCGGCTTCAGATCTGTCCTCTTCACCCCGTCAACGGCAAGAGAAACCCTCGACCCGATAGCCGACACTCGCATTGCATCCCTATTAAGCCGGGAAACCGTAAGCGACTTGTAGTCCGCGTGGCGGTGGCGACGGGTCGGGAAAGGCGGGAAGTCGCGGGAATGCAGATCTATAACAAACTTTCCCGCACCACCGGTACCGGCACCAGCACCGGTATCGGCCAATGATTGTTCAAAATGTTGGGTTTTTGTCGGGTCATAAGAAAGCGCACTCTTTGCCTGAGAAAGTGACGCTTTGACATCGAGAGTGGCGGTTCTCCGGTGAACATGCCGACTGCGCGCCGAAGAGAAGAGCAAAGTGAATGTCACAAGTGTGAGTATAAAAATTGGTACCAGGTTCAGCTTCCCAGCCATGATTTGGGAAAGGGGGAAGAAAGAAAGGGGGGGAAAGGAGAAGGTGGGAAGAGAATACGAGGAGATATGGATGGCAATGGCAATGGCGAGGTGCTTTTAATTAGGCAGTGGGAAGTGGAGATCCTATCCCCTGCTGTACTGCATTATGCAGTTCACAATATCCGCCGTTAGATTGTCTCGAGATTCGTTCCAGAGCGGATCTCGAGAAGATCCAACGGCTGACGCTGCGAACTGCACAGTGCAGTAAGTCAGGGGATAAGCTCGTGGGAAGTGGGGGGAGTGACTAGTGAGTGTGTAAATTCATTCAGAAATGAGATGCTGTCAACAATGAATTCATATGGATTGTCTCGAGATTCGTACTAGTGCGGATCTCGAGACAATCCAACGGATGCCGCTGTGAACTGCACAATGCAGAAGTTACGGGATGAGCATTCGTCAACAATTGTATTATGGACAGGACGCCTCCAGTGTGAGAAAGAGAGTGCTGGGTGTGGTCTCAAGTGGTGAGGAATGGAGGGGAAAGAAAGAAAGGTTAGCCAGTAAAGGAGAGTCTTTGTCTCTTTGACGAGAGCCTTTTTGTGTTTTGACCTACAAATGACTGCTGCTTCTTGGTGAAGCAAGGAAAGTGAGAAAGTAAGAAACACACCAGCGTCACGGCAAGATTGCTGTCAACTGTTGTTAAGTGTTAAGCAAACATACTGTTTTTTTTTAAAAAAAGAAGGTCAAGCAAATATACATATGAGAGAGATCTAATGGCAAAAAAAATTGATTTTTTTTTGTAACTATAATATTATTTATATAAAAATTAATATATTTAAGTGATTATAAATTATCTCAATAATATATATAATATATAATATATAATGATAGATACTTAATATTGTTTTGATTGT